>JAKGUB010000284.1:22717500-24202500 GCA_026261675.1 Hippocampus mohnikei | reverse complement strand
ATATATATATATATATATATATATATATATATATATATATATATATATATATATATATATATATAGAAGAGCTGATATACATAGTAAAAGAAGCAGAATAGCTAAACAATTTCAAAATGTACATAATAAGTGTGTACGTGGCAAAAAATTGCCACAAAACAAGGTGAAAGGCTAATAAAAATCCAACAAGGCTTGAAGCGTAAAATGCAAGCGTTAAGCCATCCATGACGTGACTATTGACTTGTTGGAACTTCAGTCAGTGACCATTTTGTGTTGAATCAAGTTCGAGTGCCTTCTCACCATCAGTGTTGAGCGTGGCCTCATTGGAGACGGCCGTGCCGAGCTCGTTGGATGCGAAGCACACGTATTTGCCCTGGTACTGCTTCAGGGAGTCCACCGTGTTGCTGAGGGTGTAGAAGGCGAATGAACCCAAGCGCTCCGTCACCTTCAGCTCTGGGTCAGTGCCTGGGTCAAACTCCTCTCCGTCCTTCGTCCATCGAAAACTGCAACCGAATCGAAACACAACCACATTTGACTCAAATAACTGCATGTCCTTATGGGATTAAATTCAAGGACGCAAATAAATTGAAGCCCCGGTGGGATCCCAGAGCTTATTAAGTCTCATTGTGATATTCCTCCTTTGCTTGGCAACCTCTGCGCTCAACCACTTGGAGAGATTGCTTTGCCACATTCGTCCTTTGTTGATGACAGAATCGTGACAGAAAGCTGAAGCATGATGGACTAATCAATACGGACTGAAAGTCACCCTGAAAGTTTAACTCGTGTGTGCGTGCGTGCGTGCGTGCGTGCGTGCGTGCGTGCGCATACGAACATGGGCGGCGGGTTTCCCGAGGCTTCGCAGGTCATGACGAGATCTTCCACGCTGAAGACGGTGACGGACTCGGGTTGTGTGACGATAACAGGAGGCCTCTTGACTGCAAGGATCAAAAACAAACATTGTCGCAATGACTACACGTTGGGAACGAACGCAACAGAGTGCCACTTTGCTCAAAGACCAGACTTTAAACTGTGTTTCTACATGTGTTGCTTCACCGTTTGTGTGTTCATATGGGATTCCAACGCGATATGATGCTAAAAAAATCATCTGACTCTATGGCATCAGGGGTTGTTTGTCAGCATTAAGCTAAGCAGACAGCTTCAAAAGCAAAGCTGTGTTGTCGGTTGAAATGCACAAAGCGTTATTGTCTTTATTTTGTGTTTTGTTTGACATTAAACTTCAATTAGGCCGGAGTGTCAGTGATCAGCTTGAAGCCTCTTTTGGGAACATGTCAAACAGCTGCTTGTAGCGAAGTGAATTGAGTTCACTGCCAGCATCCAGCCCTCATATATCAAATCAAAGTAAAATAATTGCATACAAAGGGTGACTCATACCTCAAGAAAACTAGTAAGTCAGATCACTTGTATTTCAAGGCACCGCTGTATCAGAATTTGATTAACCTGTTCATAAGATAATCTTGTCCAAAACACGCTGGCAAGCAGGGTGTCACATGAGATGTCTGCACAAAGGATTTGGTCTGGGCATTTGTTTAGCTTTGGCTTTTTCCAGTTTTACAACTTTTTCAAAGATGGACACCCCTCCTACCCCATCCCCAATAGGAAGATAAGAAGTATGCGATTATACCCATGAATTTACATGACATAAGCCCACTCCAGTGTCAACACACACAAAGGTCAAGCATCATACCGTTTTTGCATTTTCATAATAACTGAGGCTAACTTCCTTTTACACTAGCATGACAGTTGACGGTGTTAAATGTTGCTTGTTTTCTGATGCTGGCTGTTTGATCCTGGAACCAAATATTTATTTTCTCATTTTTTCTATGTGCAAGACTCGAACAAATGATGGACATTTTGCCTGAAAGATGGCCTGCTACGGATTCGAAATGAGCATTATTCAAAATGACTCCGTAAATGGAGTTGAGAGTCGTGAAATAAAAACCGTGTAAGCGACTTCCTGCTCGCCTCGTAGCGAGTCCAAGTTGAGCTACGCTGCGTGCCCAATTTACTAGTTATTTCAATTTCGTCTATCAGTTTTTTAAGACCGTGGATATCCTAAAGCTAGATATGGAGGTAACATGCACGCAACTTATGAGTTCACTTAATTTTAAAAGTAACTTTATTAATCTGTCTTGTGTTGTGTTGTTATTACCGATTTATCAACTCTTTCTAAGGGGCATTATTTTATGGGAGTGGTGCACCATTTGTTTGATTTCATTACACATGCATTAACTAGTGCTTTGAGACATATTACTCCGGGGTAATGCATACATGACCCGATGACCAGAAGGCACAGAGACGCCAATCATCTTTAGGTCAACAGCTGCATAGAACTCCACGTCTGCATTCGGTCAATAGGATGAGGAAGCAGTCCCAAGAGACAGAGTTGTCATGTCGGCGGAGGAGGAAATTGGTTGGGAGGTGAGCAAAGTGAATGCAGCGTAATTCAAGGGGGGCGTTAAGGGGCGATTTTAGTGGAGCATCATCTTTGCCTGTTACTAGTCTGTCTCTGTCACAGCCTTCACTAAGGATCTTTAAAAAGTCTACATACCCCTGTTCAAATGCTTGCTTTCTGTGATTGAAGAAAAACGAGAGCAAGATGAAACATGTCGAAACCTTTTCAGCTATTAATGTGACTTAGAACCTGTGCAATCTAACACTGGGGAAAAAAATGGGTTTTGTTGTTTGTTTTTTAAGAGGGGAGATTAAAAAGTAGGTAAAGGTAAAGATAGATTGAACTAATGTTAATTAAATGGGAGGCAGCACATCCTGGCCACCGTTTAAACTACCGGTACTAGTTTCGAGCAGGGTTTCCCTCCCTTTCATGTTTTTCTTTCTAGAAGAAGCCTGAAGGTTTAGTGTCAACACGGAGTGCTACTGGGAAATGTTATTTGTTCCCTTCACCTTGACTAATGTCCCAGTTTCCGATGAAGAAAAAAAAGAGCCCCAAAGCTGACGCTGCCACCATCATGCCACACTGTATTGAAGAGGAGCAGTTTTGCTTTTGTGCCAAACGTATCTTTTGTAATCATGACTCCAGAAAATACAATTAAAATCAACCTTGGTTTTATTGCATCATAAACATTTTCTCACAAGTGTAGGAGGAATTTCAAAGCAGGTTTTCCAAAATGTAGCCACAGCTGAATCTTTTTCTTGGAAGATAACGTTTCCGTCTTATCTCCGTACCCCGCAGCCTTGACATGTAATAAGAATCTATATAATTGCTTAGTGTTCGGAATAATTCATATTCCTAAGATTGTCTCGTAAAGGAAGCAATTTAGCAGTGGATTCTGATTAGATTGTGCAAGTGTACCTTTTTACGGGGCCACTGGTAAATTAATTGACTCGGTAACTGCAATGGGATTTCAAAGAAGTGATTGGACAGCAGCGGGAGCCAGCTTCAGTCAGGTAAAGGAGAGCAAGATGTCGAGCGAGCCACGAAGCGGGTTGCCGTGGCAGCCGCGTAGACCGATGCGCGGCGATGAAAATCAACAAAAGGTTAGACGGAAGGGAAAGGTAGTGAGAGAGTGAGGGAATGCAATGAAAGCTAATAAGCCCCTTCCTGATCAAATTCAAGTTGTGCGCTGGGGCTGTGCAGAGCAAAGTGGCACTGTGATATCCCCATGCTGCCCATGTGACTACCGAGAGGCTCACAGTGACACACACACACATACACACACAGAAAAAGACAATATGGACACATGCGAGGGCACTGAACACTCAGACGCGCAAGCATAACAGTGCAAATTCGGGATTAATTGAAGTGCAGCTCAGAACAAAGCCTGCCCACTTTTCATGTATCTATTTATTTATTTTGTGATCTGTGCGCTGGAAGGAAAATAGCCCCAGCGGCATAACGGATGTGTTTACAAGGAGCTTTGCCAGCACCTGCATTACCAAAGATTGGTCAGTAAAAGCACTTACGTTCACTGATGTGGTCTTTTTGGAATCCACAGTGGAGGCAAGAAAGCAGGCATGAGGGAGAAAATGTTTTAGTTACAGTACACAGGAGAGACTTAAAGATGTCGAACTTAGATAGACAGCTGTCACTTTGCATGCTGTATTGACAGTCAAACAGTGAATAGAAGTAAAGATACAGATCGGGAATAGCCGCGCCCTGTTGACACAGATTGGCCACACATAGCACATGATAGAGCTCGGACAATTTTGCTTCCTTAAACTTTACAGTTAGCAAGCGTTTAAGAATGGTTTCACTCTCAAACACATGACTTCTGTTCCAATTCATCCAAATTTTAGCATACAATGCTGCCTTGAGATGCAACAAAGCGACGCCAATGCTGTTGGTGAGCCCGTCAAGGGGATTTCTCATCGTTTGTTAGCACAAAGTCAAAGTGATTTATCTAAAGCGAGGCTATATGGCTCCTTTAAATACACATATTCATTTTTAGTTTGGACGGTAACCTTGAACTGGGAGTGGCAATAATCAACTTGAAGCCTCTTTTTCCAAGAATTGACAGCTGTCGACCTGCTGCTTGTTGTGAAGTGAGTTGAGTTAGTTGTCATCATGCGATGATCATATCTCGTAAAACAAAACAAAAAAAGCTGCGGAAGGACGGCCCAATTTTTGAGAAAAACTTGCAATTTGGGTCGCTCGAATCGCAAAGCACCACAGTATTTTGCAAAATAAACGTGACCCAGCGTTTTCTGGTTCATTGTACATAGACAATAGATAGTGTCATTAGATACCTGAAAAACAATCACGGTACACATGAAAAAAATAATGAATGATACATTAGTGTCTTGCGCCCCCCCCCCTCCACACATGCTCAAACACATTGATCCAAATCACTGATTTGCACTGACATGTCACCAGCTTGTAAATTCAAAGGCAAGGGGCACCTTGACCTTTTCCATCTTTGTCTTACTCTTCCTTCCTCTTCCTCCACATCATTTCGCGCTCGCCATAACCCCACCCCCACCCTTGAGGAAAGAAGACGGCTGGCTAGTTTTATGTCCTTTAATCCGTATTCAAGCCGTGTGTGTGTGTGTGTGTGTGTGTGTGTGTGTGTGTGTGTGTGTGCGTGTGCATGTGTGTGCGTGTGTGTGCGTGTGTGTGCGTGTAACTGAGCTTGTTTGTTCACAAGCGTGCGTGGGTGATGAAGGACAGTGACTCACTGCAAGCACTTTCCATAAAGGCAAGCAGCAAATACAGTTCCTGGAACACTTTGTCTTTCTGTTTTGATACTTTGCCAGATCAGCTGCACCTCCACCCGCAATTTACTTGCTGGACCGCCCTCTTTTCGTCAACATTCGTCAAGCCTCCTCGCTGCCCATCTTCAAAACCCTCCTCAAAACTCACTTGTATTCTCTGGCTTTCGACTCAGCATGACTTAGATCTGTTCTTGGTTTTACTGTTTGGTGCTTTCTACCGTCTTTATTACCGATTTGTTTTACTGTTTATTGTATATGTTAAATTGCTCCATGTACAGCACTTGGTATGCGGCGATGGCTGTTTGAAAGTGCTCTATAAATACAGTTGACTTGACTTGACTTTTCTTCCAACAGGCATGCGCAAGAGTTCCAAAACCATGCGGTTGCTGATGCACAGGCACACAGTGTGTGAGATAATATTGTAGACTCATAAACGAGGGCTGTCAAGTGATTAAAATTTTGAAGCTAATTAATCACCCAATATTCCGGAATTAATTTCCTATGAGGCTTGCAAAAGATATTTGCTTGAGGAAAATGAAATGATTGTTAATCATCAAAGTAGAGATTCAGAAACTAAACTTAAAAATGGAGTTAACTGATTTTTTTTTGTGTCAACGCTGAAAATAATTTCATTTCCAAAATGTATGCTTTAACTTTTAAGTATGTGTGTGTGTGTAGGTGTTTTGTTTTGTTTTTCCTCTCAAACTAAATGCCAAACTGTCCAAATCTGGTCCTCAAGGGTGGCTCTCCCGCATGTTTTAGATGTTTCCGTCCTCCAACACACCTGATTCAAACGACTCGGATCCTTATCAGGCTTCTGAAGAGGTTAGTTATGAGCTGATCATTTGAACGAAGGAGGGAAACACCTAAAACAAGAAGGAACGCAGCCTCTGAGGACCGGATTTGGACACCCCTCCTCGAGTTGACTGAAAAACAACATTGTTGTTGTTTGCGATGTACATGAGTGTCATTAGGGATGCACGGTGTGTAACTGCTTAGTGCGTCGGCCTCGCAGTGCAGAAGTGCAGGGTTCGATTCTGGCTTTGGCCTTCCTGTGTGGAGTTTGCATGTTCGCCCCATGCCTGCATGGGTTTTCTCCGGGTATTCCAGTTTCCACCCACATTCCAAAGACATGCATGTCAGGCTGTTTGAACACTCTAAATTGTCCCTTGGTGTGATTGTGAGCATGAATGGTTGTTCGTCGATGTGTGCCCTGCGATTGGCTGGCAACCCGTTCAGAGTGTACCCTGCCTACTGCTCTGCTGGGATGGGCTCCAGCATACCCCCAACCATCGTGAGGATAAGCGGATTAGAAAATGGATGGAGGATCGCCATTAGTGAAGTGCCATCATAATTTGTTTATTTGAACCTGTGAGATTGTGTTGTTGCATTTTTTACCCCAAATAAATAAATCCTATTATGTTTGCGTGATTACATTTTTTGTAGTGCAAGGGGATGTGGGGTGTAGATTCTCTTGGATGTTGAAGCAGCATGTGACTTCAAATGTTTGAGAAAGGCAAAGAGGAAGACGAAGACTTGGGATCAGAGGGAGCAAAAGTGCTACTGTTTTTTTTCTTGAGCAATCCCATTGTTGATTGAATTACACCACGGTCTGATTCTGATTTGCTCAGAGGAACTGGATCAATAGAGTGAGTAATCAATGCTCCACGACAGGATCAATTAGAAAGTAATTAGACACACAATTGCAGAAGGGCAGGGGTAGGAAACTTCGGTTCCTCGAGAGCCATATCGTGCCTGTTTTAGGGCCCTCCCTACTCCAACACGCCTGATTCAAACGATCAGCTCATCAGCAAGCTCTGTCAAGGTATGAACAATTGAATCAGGTGGGTTGGAGTAGTGAAGGACCTAAAACAGGCACGATATGGCTCTCGAGCAACTGGAGTTCCCTACCCCTGCATAAGAAGGAAAAAGGAGCCTCATTTTTGAGCACAAAAATCCAGCACTGGAAAGAAAAACACTCAATTTGCTCCTCGCTCTATTTCATCACAAAGAAATAGAATAATTAGCACACTTTGATGAGTCAACATTATTGAATTAGCACAACAATTTGGTAAATGCAGACGCACCCGTCTTGCAATATGACATCAGAGTATACTCACAGTTGGAGGGAATGTGTATGGTTGCTTGGCTGGGCTGGAGGAGGGAGAGGAAGATGGGGAGGATGAGGAGGAGGAGGCCCAAGCGCCGCCCCCTACTGCCAACCTGCTGTCGCTGTACGTGACCCATGGCTCACTGGCCCATCCAAGTCCTCACACACACACGCGCGCACACACACACAAATGGAGGACTCTTCGTTTGGCTTGTCGTTGCGCCCCTCGTGCCCTCCCGCTGGTCTTCTTTCTGCCACATAAAAGAGAATGGAGGTTGGGTTTGGTGCGGGAGGCCAGCAGGGGCCATGTGTCACAATGGGAGAAACATCAGCCTGCACCATGTGGTCAGACTGAGACACGGAGTTAATACACAGAGGGAGAGTTAACTGGAAAATCTGAGCAACAATGAATGTCTCACCATTTGGTTAATTATCAGAACGTGGCCAGTGGTCCATATGGACGAGCTGGACAGATGGACAAAAAAACCCCAACGACAAGACGCCGATGCGCAAATGATGGACAGATGTGTACACATGCATCGGATGAAGTGAATGATTCATAATGATTAAAGAAACATGAGCTCTCCTGGTGGGGGGATTGCAAAATTGAAAGGATGCATGGATGCTGGTGACTGTTATATTGGATCATATTTGTGCAAGTGTACTGGATGAAGTGTCCAGGGAATGTATGCTGCAGGTTATTTCATTTAGAGGTTCAAGAGATCCCTTTCCGGATAATGTCTGTAATCTGATCGAGGTCTGGATATCATAATATTCATTCTGACTCCCCTAATGACTCTCAAATGAAATAGACAGTGGTAGAAAAAAGTTTCATTACGGTTCAACAATCTTGTCATTGTTTAGTTTTGCATTGAGCTGGAAGGACTCGGAAAAACAAACTTTATGTTCACGTTGAGCTTTGGAACAGAATCCTCCTGTAAATTTAAAAAAAACAACATTCAAGTCAATTCAGAAAATTGTTTCTACAAAATATACATGCTCGAAAAGCATTCTTGAAGAAGATGAAAACAGAGAGAAAGAAAAGCGCACAAAGACAACTACCACGTCTTTTCACTATTTCAGTCAAATTAGAAATGGTTGTTCACACTCCAGTCCTTCCTCCAGTCACTCGTGTGATGCCCAGATGTGCCTTGTTGTCTCTTCGATTTGTTTGTATTTCATCCTGTTTTTTTTTTTGACAGCATGTCGTTTCAGTGTTGTCATACATCATGTAGCCTTTGTCACATCATGTTTTCTGTCATAGGTTTTTTTTTCAGTTTTTACTTTGAGTATTTTCATTCTACCATGAAGTGTGCTTGCATTTTGTAAACAAACACCTATTGGGAGATCCTCCCCGTTCACCTGCCTTGCCTCTGCTGCTTCCCAGCATTTGGGCACACTCTGGCTGCACCCCTCCACGTGACAAACCCCCACAAATCCGATAGACCACGACCACTACCAAAACCTTCATCGGTGACATTCTCTGTTTGTGATGAAACTGCTTCCTTGGACTTCTCACCTCACTGCTTGTACCGCAGACACACCCGCTCACTCCATTCACAAAAGATGTTCTGAATAAACCATGTGAAACCGTGAAAGCTGATCACATTCTGTGTAACTCCCCAGAAAGGGTTGTCAAAATAATCTAGTCATAGATTTGTGCTCGTTCGACAAAGGATGGAATCTGGGTCCCGATCCAGCCCAGAGTCCTCTCCTGAATTTATGGCTTCCTGTGTGGCAAACCACCCCTGCTAGGAGTCCATCCATTCTCCATCTGTACCTTTGGAGCCGGTCCGAGCCGTATTCCCACATCGTGGCACCACGAGGGGCAGCCCGCTGATTGTTTGCTCCACTCGGTATCACACAGAAAGAGCTGTTAGCGCACACCATCATTAGCACCTTCAAAAGGAGGAGACAAAAGAAACCACTGATAAGGGGGCAAGGATGCTTATTTGGCAGTCGCTCAGTCATCGCTGTTGGAGTTCCTGGCGCTGCTCTGCGCACCGCCATACGTTGGCACCAGCACAAGAGAGTGCTCCGTGACCTTGGAGAGTGGGGGAAGGTCGCTGAGAAGAGGATTTTTTCACCAGTGGGCTAATTACAGCTCATCACTGTGAAGATTTCAGTGTCACGCAGTGGAGTGCAAAGCACAGAGCCAGAGGCGGGGCTGACTGAATTGTCAACATCAGTGGACTCAAATGAGGTGAAATGGACGACCAAACAAGGGCTGAGGCCTTAATGGGCCGGTTTGAACTAGAAGCGTTAGGATTAAATGAGCCATAGAAGTGGCTCGCCTGCCTTGGTGAAGGATGCTGGAGGAGTGGAGGATATGTAAGTGCAGTAGTGGAAGAGGAGAGGGCGAGCTGGCTAATGGGAGGAGAGGCGAGACAAGGACTGACCAATGCTGACAGCTGTGACATCAATCCCATCCATCCTCTCTTAGATACACACATATGCAATTAAAAATGTTCCAATTAGTACATGCTTTAATTTGTTCACTTCTTTCCTGCAACAGCTTGAAGGCTACACACCTAGCACCACCATCAGACGGCGCTTAACAAATGTATTTATTTATTTTTTACATCAAGTAATAAAAATGGGTTAGAAACCAGATTTTTAAAATGGACAGTGAAGGGGCTTGTCTATAGCGCACTGGGAGGCCATCGCAAAGTCAGGGACCAGTGACGGAGGCAGAAGTGGCGGGATTGAGCCGCTCAGAAAAGGGAGGCGGGGCAAGACTGAATCGAAATTTGAAAGCAAGCCACTGAATGTTAGGATGAACTGCAAAGTACGCAGGCACCCAAGTTTAGGAGTTCAGAATATGTATTCTATGCTCTCACATGCGTGTTTTAGTTCAGAGTTGAGCTGCAGCATTTTGAAGCAACTGGAGACATTTGAGGGAGGACTGGCTGACTCCACCGTAAAGCACATGACAGACATTGAGCCGAGAACCTTTGACAGCTGCCTGAGCTCAAAAGAGCTGGACTCAAGTGCTGTCAAGTACAACAACAAACAAAATCAAAACCAAATTAAGTATGTGTTCGTCATTATTTCAGTAGAAATTGTACCAAAAGAAAGTTGAAAATCAGACTGTTTTTGAGGCCCAAGAATTGTGTTGTGTTACGCAACACTTTGGAAAGTTCACCTATTTTTCACACACACACACACACACACACACACACACACACACAACACACACACACACACACACACACACACACACACACACAAAAATACTCCCCAAGTGGCCCCTACTAGAGAGGTTCGAAAAAATGCGCCGCTGACAGCAGTTTTACAACACCAGGAGGTTCATTAGAGGCTCTAAATTGTCCTTCAGTGTGATTGTGACTGAACGCTTGTGTGATCTGTCTCTGTGTCCTGTGATCGGCTGGCAACCAATTTAGGCTGTGCCGCGTTCTCGCCCAAGCTCAGCTGGGATAGGCCGTAGCTTGCTCGTGACCCCAATGAGGATTAAAACACTACAGAAATACGGATTGATGGAAAGTGGGCAATAAATTTCCAAATCCTGGCGCCGCACATTAATCCAAAGCAAAATGGACAGTTTTTTTTGGTTAGTTTTTTTTAAACCTGTGTCGGAGTAAAACATTTGCTCATGAAAAGAAAAATAAGAAACACTGTGACGCAAAGTGATATGACCACAGTCTTATAATTGTGTTTGTGCAGCAGAGCGTAAATTCATACATACAGACACAATCCGGTCCAACAAAAGGTGCACTTTGCAAGTGATGAGGAATAGAATCCATAAAGGGAAGCACAGTGATTATTTGTGTTTGAGGACTGAGTGACACACACACACACACGACACAATGAGACCTACGCAAGCTGCAGTGTGCTGAGCGACATACAACATCTGCCTCATTTCACCTCACAATCCCACTCCTGTTAGCTGCTCCATTGGCCAGGTTCAAAGGTCGTGCCTGCGACCGCTGTGATGAGCCATTAGCATGTTCCTGAGTGCTTTTAAACACTCTTATCACAGCTGGAATGTCAAGGGTGCCATCAGAAGCCAACCAGTCGTGAGGGTTAGGATGGGGGTGTTGGGGGATCATAAACCCGGCAGTGCTCAGATGAGATTTGAGGGTGTGGTTGTTTTTCACATGTGCCTGACTTATTCATTTCCACATTCATTTTCCTTACAAAAAGCCTCAATGTTTTGCCATGCTGTACTGTCTGAACAATGGAGATGCTAACGTGTGGCCTAAAAATGCACATGTCTGTTTAAATGTGCTTGTGTACCGCTGGTTGGGAGAGCCTTGCAGACAACCGCGTCACGATCAGGTTAGAATGCTGTGCTCTTTTGTCATCATCATCATTTTTGTAGTTGGCATTGAGGAAACGTTTTGGACGTCGCAATGCAAGTGTTTCCAGCTCATTTGGGCCCTCTCGTCCGAGGATGCAATGCACAAGATCAAACCAGAGGACCTCATGTTGTGAACCAAACATGCACATGACTGACTTCTACTGCTTGATGTTTTATGTGCCGGTGACGAGATGAGGATGTATTCCAGCTACATGGTGAGTCATCAAAATCGATTCCAAAACGGGGTCTTGTGATCTACTGCCGTGTGTGTGTGTGTGTGTGTGTGTGTGTGTGTGTGTGTGTGTGTGTGTGTGCGTCTAGTGCAGCATGCTAGTGAGACGTTGCATGTAGGGATGCATGTAACTTCCCTCCCTTAGTTCCTGCCGCTGACCAACCCAGTTTGGGTAAAGGAAGCCGAGTGTGTAAGTCTTCCGAGGTCAGTACATAGCCTCTCCTTCACCAAGACTCCTATTGTGCCTCCTCGTGGCATCGCACGGTAACTGGCCCCCTGCGAGGCCAGGCTAAACCAGTAGGGGATCTCGGAGCAGCAGTGGGCCCTAGAGGTGAGGTGTGCAGGCCCACTACAATGTGGACACGCCCTGGCACCTCACCATCCACTGCCCCATTGCCATGTGGGTAAGCCCGGGGGGGGCGTATGGCTACGGGAGTAAACCCCTAACGAAAAATCTGTGTTCCGGGGATTCACACTGGGCAGGTTCCCGACAGACTGGATTTCTGGCAGTCCCCTGCAACCGCACTCACTTGAAGGTCGTCTCGAGTCTTTTCTCCTGCCACTGGAATAAGGTGTGTGTGGCCAAGACTGTGGGGGGAGGAATTGCGCGCCCCGCCCCTCACACTAAATCCATTAGCAGCGCAGGCTTCAGCTTCCACCATAGAAGTCCTCTGGCGATGGGACAAAAGTAACGGGGGCAGGTCAAGGATGTGACTGGAAGCTTCTAGCTTGAATCCTGCACAGAGGCGGCGCAGGCATGATGGTCGTTGTGAAGATGGGATGGGACAACATCCTCCTTCGGCAGCATCCTGTGCGTCTGGGCAGACCTATTTAGGGACCGCACTGCCCACCCCTTACAGGGAAGGGTCTAGAAAAGGTGACCCAAACATTGCTTGTTCCCCCCACACCCGGGTGGCCTACCGCAGCCACCAAGGCATCCCTACTATGCGGTCGAAACGCAAAAATAAAACGAAACCCATGACTATGAATCTGGCTACCTGGAATGTCCGCACCCTCCTCGATGTTCGAGACGGGATAGAGAGACCTCGAAGACGGACTGCCCTCATTGCACATGAGCTGAAGAGGTACAACATAGATATTGCGGCACTTAGTGAGACTCGGTTCTCTGGTGAGGACTCACTCACAGAGGTTGGTGAAGGCTACACCTTCTTCTGGAAGGGTCTCCCGGAGGATGAACGCAGACTCCACGGAATTGGCTTTGCTGTAAGAAGCAAACTACTCGTCAACATTCCTGAGTCCCCCCAAGGCATCAGTGAGCGGCTTATGACCTGGCGTATCCCCCTGGTGAAAGGACGCTTTGCTACTTTGATCAGCGCCTATGCCCCCACCTTGGATGCCGACAACAACACCAAAGACGCCTTCACGAGTCCCTTGATGCTGTTCTATCTACAATTCCTGACTCGGACAAGCTTGTCCTGATGGGTGACTTCAATGCCCGAGTAGGCACTGATGCCACACTCTGGAGACAGGTCATCGGAAGTCATGGGACGGGGAAAATAAACAACAATGGCCTCCGACTCCTCTCTCTGTGCTCTGAGCATCAACTGATCTTAACAAACACCATCTTTCAGTTGAAAAAGAAGTATGTCACATCATGGATGCATCCCAGGTCCAAACATTGGCACCTACTGGACTACATCATTACTCGCCAACGGGACCAAAATGATGTCTGTATAACTCGGGCCATGCGTGGGGCTGAGTGCTGGACTGATCACCGGCTGATCAAATCCATACTCAAGCTGAGAATTCGACCACCACACAAGAAACAGCAACCTCGAAAGCGATTCAACTGCAGAGCTCTGGAATCCCCAAACTGTGTGGCCAACTACCGCAGCAAACTAGCAGAGGGGCTTGCCACCCTGGAAGAGGACAGCAGTGTCCTTGACATGGAAGATGAGTGGGCAAAATTGAGGTCAGCAATACACGAAGCTGCCTCCGTGACCATCGGCTTTATCCAAAAGAGACATCAAGATTGGTTCGACAATAGCTCTGCAGCAATACAGGAGCTACTGGAAACCAAGCGTAAAGCCCACGCCACACTGCTCTCCAACCCTCACTCTCCACTTCTCCTCTCTCACTACAAAGCCATCCGTAGTGAGACACAGAAACAACTTAGGATTATGGAAAACGAGTGGTGGCTTAGAAAAGCCCAAGAAATCCAGAGGCACGCAGACAACAACAACACATTTGCCTTCTATGATGCTGTTAAATCCTTGTATGGTCCACAAAGACAAAACATCGTTCCAGTTAGATCTGCAGACGGCTCTGTGCTACTCAAGGAAAAAGAGCAGATACTTGAGCGTTGGGCCGAGCACTTCCACTCTCTGCTAAACAAAATAAACCCCTCTGATCCATCGGTCCTTGAAGCCCTCCCAGAACTTCCACCAGTTCCCTCCCTCGATGAACCACCTAAGTTCACAGAGGTACTCTCCGCAGTCAGAAGTCTTAAAAACAACAAAAGCGCTGGCCCAGATGGACTCCCAGCTGAGATCCTCAAGAAGGAGGTTACCTCTTAAAGCGACAGCTACACCACCTCATCTGCAAAATCTGGCAAAACGAGACACTCCTCAGGAATGGAAGGACAGCAACATTGTCACCATTTACAAGAGGAAGGGAGACAAGTCATCCTGTGACAACAGCCGTGGCATCTCCTTGCTCTCAGCTGCTGGCAAGGTTCTTGCAAAAATAATGCTGTTCCGCCTAACAATGCACATCACTGAGGATATCCTCCCAGAGACACAGTGTGGCTTCAGACAGAACCGAAGCACTCTGGACATGGTCTTTACAGCACGTCAAGTCCAGGAGAAATGCAGGGAGCAAAACAAGGACCTCTACATTGCCTTCATTGACCTCACTAAGGCCTTTGATACAGTTGACCGGGACATTCTTTGGCGCATACTGCAGAAATTCAGGGTCCCCTAAATTTCTTGGCATCCTCAAGCAGTTTCACAGTGGCATGCAGGCATCTGTACTAGTTGGTGGCCAAAAATCTCCTCCTTTCCCGGTGAAAGTTGGGGTGAAGCAGGGTTGCGTACTGGCCCCAGTCATATTCAATCTTTTCTGACGGCAGCCACACTCCTCTTTCATAAGACCATCCAGGAAGATGGAGGTGTGAAAATACAGTTCAGACTCGACGGGAGCCTGTTTAACATCAGACGCCTACAGGCCAAGACGAAGACCCTGACTAGCAACATCCACGAGCTACAATACGCAGACGATTGTGCTCTCCTGGCCCATACCCCAGCTGCCATGCAGCATGCTCTGAACACTATGTCTTCTGTTTATAGCGCACTGGGGCTTGTGATCAACATCCACAAAACAGAAGTCATGACGCAAGAGAAATCTCCACCCCCCATCTTCAACATCAGCGGCGCCGCCCTCAAGGTTGTCCAGCAGTTCAGCTATCTCGGTAGCATACTGACACCCTCCTGCCAAATTGATGATGACGTCCAGGCTCGGATCAATCAAGCCTCCCATGCTTTTGGCAGGCTACGCTCTCGTGTTTTAAAGCAACCACTTAAGAACACCAACGAAAGTGGCAGTCTACAGGGCAGTGTGCGTGTCCACACTGCTCTATGGGTCAGAAGCCTGGGTTGCGTATCGACGTCATGTCAGACGACTCGATGCTTTCAACATCAGGTGCCTCCAGCGCATCCTCGGCATCACTTGGCAGGACCGTGTTCCTCATACTGAGATCCTCCAACGCACCAGCTCCATCAGTATCGAGGCAACCTTAGCCCAGAGGCAACTCCGCTGGGTCGGCCACGTCATTCGGATGCCTGGTGATCGTCTGCCTCGCCAGGTGCTCTATGGTCAGCTCTTGGCAGCCAGCAGAAAGCCTGGTGGTCCAAAGCTGCGGTACAAAGACCAGCTGAAACAGACTCTTAAGAAGTGCAACATCCAACCCAACAACCTGGAGTCAGCTGCAGCTAACCGGCCACTCTGGCGTTCCTTATGCCACAAAGGGGTCACATGCCTGGAGGAGAACCGCACCCAGCAAAGGGTGCTGCGGCGCCAGCAGAGACACCAACCTGTACACGCTGTTCCAGTTCCACCTCAGCCTCCCGATCCAGGCCTCACATGTCCTAACTGTGGCAGGATATGTGGTTCCAGAATCGGGCTTCATAGTCATCTACAGTGGCATCTCCGACAGCAAAGATGACCACTGACCAACACACCACAGCAGAAGGAAGCTACGTCATCTTCGACTACGATGGACTGCCAAGAGAGAGAGTGTGTGTGTGTGTGTGTGTGTGTGTGTGCGCGTGCGTGCATGAAACCAAATGTGTGTAGTGTGCCGCCACGCCTCCTGTTAAATTTTAATCAATTCAAACTGTGAAGATGTGTACAGGGAGAAGATGTGGGACGGAAGAGCGGAGCAAAATAAATGAATACATGTCTGCCCATCCCCTTCTTCACCGAGTTTCCGTCTGTTGAGAGCAACGTGGAAAAGAGCAGATGATTTGGACGTGAACAAAGACATGACCAGAATGGCCAAATGGAGTGTTACATCGCAGGTCCTCACAGTTTGAGATTAGAAGGGTCAATGGATACAAAGGCGGGGATTAGGAACAAGGTGATGCTGGTGGGGTGGGGGGTCTGATCAACAGCCTCTGCTTGAGTGAATTATTCATATAAATCTACTTCCTGGAACATAATTTGCCCCACATTCACCCAAATTCATAATTCATCTGCACCCCTTGGCCTTATGCGCACGGTTTGAGTCCCAGACTGATTCTGTCCGCCCATACCTGGCCTTTTCTCCCCTCGACCCCAGACGCCCCCACTCCTCCCTCTTCCTCTCCCTGGCAGGGTGATACTTTATGCATGAGCTTGTTGCAGTGAGACGAGTGTGAGTGGCGATGGCAGAAAAAAATACCACAAATCTTTTAGAACAACACCAGCGACCTGCTTCTGCTGTTTGACTCCTCATTTCTGTCTGCAGTCATTTGCCTCGTTGAAGATTATGTCCCGCCGGGAGCCTTCGTAATGGTTCATCAAAGCGTTTCCACCAAGCAGGGAGCCATGCAAGCCATCAGAAACAATGAGGCTCCATTTTCCTGTCTGCTTTTGATCCATGTTCTCCTTCTCACCTCTTATATGGCGACTCTAAAAGCTTTCTTCCAGTGCCTTCTCTCTGTCAATTGAATAACTCGCTGGAGAAGCACTCTGCTGAGGCCAATATGCAATCCAGAGGATTAATTCAATATCAGTACCTTTAATGGAAAAGCGGGTTTACAGCACAGTGGGAATGCAATCACTCCCTCATGCTGACCAGATTGTGTTTCAAGGCTAATGATCCACAGTCAACAACTAATGGGAATTTACCAGCTGGAAATGAAAATGCAAATCAGCCGCTCATATGAAAGCAAGCTACCTGGTGTCAAACTCAAAGCCCAAGGGCTAGATCCGGCCGGTCACGTCATTTTATGTGGCCCATGAAAGCAAATCATGTGAGTCAACACCCTGACCCTTGCTAAAATCTAGACCGAAATGTCTAATTGTCCTGTGTAATTAAAAAGGATTTTAAAAATTATTGCAAAATCGTTATTTGAGTGACCAGCTCGAAGCCCTCTGCTCGCTATTGTGCCTTTCTCTGTGTTTCATATGCACACTCATGGCCAACAACGAGGCACTCTAAAGCAGCCATGCCAGTGGACCGTCTGAAGGGATGATGCATTTTCGGGGTGTAGGCATAGCTCACTGGTGCATGTTACAGTTACACTGAATAACTGCTGGTGTGAACAAAGGCGGCTACAAGTTCTTCAACAGTGGGAGAGGGGTGACTTCGGCACTGGGCCACATTTTAGCCACGTCCAAATAAAAATCTGGAAACTTCAAATACTGGAAAACAATTTAACACTCTACATCCACGATTGAGTACTACACAGTTCTCAGTCTTAGCACATGCAGTCAGCGATTCTCTTTAAACATGTATAATGTCATTTTTGAATTCACTTGACAGGGTCTCTAAAGCCACACATTTCATTGAGACTTCGTGGTAAATACCCAAGAAAGAAAACAAGGTGGTTGGAGGAGCCACAAGGGCAAACGCCTACTCTGGCTGTATTGTGGTTTCCATAACAACACCGTTTCCATGCAACATGCCTCCAATACCCCGCTCCCTCTTGCACGTTCAAAATCAGTAATTCAAGCGCGGACACTAGCAAGGTTGCGCTTTCGCTTAGATATGCCACATGCACGCATGCTCACCTGCTCATTCATTTGTTGTTGACATCTCTCTCTCCCACATTCAAGTACCAATGCTGGAGGCCTTCATATGAACTACACATGAGGAACACTAAACACAAAGACATATCAGCAAATATTGAACATAATAAAAAAATGTGTCCACTCTTTCTTTCGACTCATGCAAGAAAAACAAGCAAAGCGGTCCCGAAGACTCCTGAATATGAAGAAGCGTCTCCAACTGTCAAGAGAATATGACGCCTGATGTGATTTATTGATACACTGTTTGTCCCCTAACGAGAGGGTGATGGAATACACGAGGAGGTGAATAATTGAAGGAGCGACTGCTAAACAAATTCATGAAGATGGAGGAAAAAAAAAGAGGCTGAAATGGAAGGACTGAGGGATGCGCTTTGGAAACAGAATGCTCAGTCAAAAGGAAGGCAGCGCCAGCGTGAGATTGCAACGGAAAATGGATGAACAACAAAACATTTGAAAAATTCATCGCGGGAAAAAAACGATGACAAATAAGAAGCATGCTGTGTGCAGCAAGAGCCATCCGCTAATGGGATCCGTGACCAGTACAGGCTGTGGGGTGTCACTCTTATGTAAGCGGGGATCATACAGTGTGTGTGCGTGTGTGTCGCGTGTATCAGTGAAGATCAGCACATGTGTCAGCACCTCCATTAATCTCTCCTTGCAGCCTTTGCTCCTCACTGCTTCTGCTTCTTAAACATCAGCTGCCGCTCAGCGCAGCCCACAAGTGGGAAGCTGCTTTGGCGACGACCACATGAGCAAGTCAAGCTAAATGAATAACTCGAAGCAAGTCCAGTTACCACTTGGTCATGCTTTCAGTGCCTTTGTGATTGACGTGTTCTTATTGAGCACACAGCAGAACCTTGGTTTTCGAATGCCCCGTGTGACTTGGCCATTCATTTCCTGTAATCAATGAGCCGCGCCATGTTCTGGTGACTCGGTCTGTCGTTATTTCGGCATGTTTATCCGAAGCATTTCGTTAATTGTGTAAAAAAGGCTTCAACAGCGGCCAAAGCATGTTCCACAATTCACAAGGCAATCACAAGCCTCTCGGTTTGCTCGGCAGCATCGGCATAGCACTTCCTGTCAGGCCTTTTAAAATAAAAGCATGCCAGTATTTCACCACATTTTTGTTCACTCAATGGTGGTTTATCTCACAGTCACACTCAATGAACAAGCACAAAATTGTTCTTGTGCGAAGTCACCAATGATGGGCTCCAGCTCATCTGTGACCAGTATGATGATCAGCTCGAAAGCAAACAGATTGATGGGTGTGTCATTGATGGGTGTGTCAAGGAGGAGATGACGGAAAAATTGATTTTTAATCGCTCTTGATCCACCATCGATCGTCATCGAAATGACAACCGTAACCGGTACTGTGGGGTGGGCAGTGGCTCATTTGCATGCGATGATCAATACAGGTTCCTACCATCAACACTTGACGCGTTGCTCTAAATCTTAATTTTGGGGTTGGGGGTAGGGGGCGTATGAGGGAAAGCATTTCACAAACTTCCTTTTAAAACATCTCAAAATGTGAAAATGCATAACAGACTAGATATTAAGTGCTGTATTTTAGTTCATGTTTGAAGAGATGACTCTCTAGAAAAACAGCACGCTTTGATTTCCGGCAAATGGTTAACGATGAGGAAGTCCATCCTCTTGACTGACTGACTTTTCATTGTCCTGTCTGTGGCTGAAGCCTGTTTTATAAAATTGACTGATAAAAATATATAAAGAAATTACAGCATTAGTTCAAAGAATTGTATGTAACATGCAATCGTGATGCCACTTCATTTTGTCAATGAATAATATATACTATTGGGATAAAATGCCGGTGAGTACACAACACGACACTGTTTACATTTCATTATGATTTAGGAATTGGACCATTTTCCTGATTTATATCCTACATGCATAATGTGAGGTAATACCCAAGACACGGCAAGCACCTACAGACAAGGAAACCCAAAGGGAAACGTTTGTAGAAATACGCCAACGTATTAAGGTGGTCCATACAAGAAAACAGCACTGGAATGTAGTTTTGTGAATGCGTGCATGTGGTTGGAGATGTCCCATTGTGGGGCGAGCACGTATGTACACATGCACGCGCGCATGCTCAAGCAGTGCTCGCCTTCACGTTCTTGGCCTCGCGCCCGCGTGTGGCCGTCATTTGCTTCATTAGTCGTAGCGCCACTCCGCATGTGCGCCCGTGGCACAAAGCTAATGACATGACACACCCTTGGGGACACGCGCAAACACCCCCAACCCTTCAATGTGCATATCCTCGCATTATTATTCACAGCAGGAACGTGCAATGACGAGGACGTGCAGCTTAGAATGTGCCCGCTGGTTTGACGACTTTATGAAATGACGAGGAGGAGCCAGTAGCAGTCACCTTGTCCTGTCTCCTGCTGTGGCCGGCAATTGCTGCTTTGCTTCTCTTCACTTGGCTCATGTCCTATTTCAACACGTACCCCTTGGGAGCCACATTTTCTTTTGCCATTATCTACAAAGGTTTGCGTTTTATTTGCGGTACTGCAGTAATCGATGTAGCGCCAGACTTTAAGAAGCTAACGTTCCATGAATGTGGTCTTGAAAACGGATCCTGCAGATTGGTAGAGGGACAACATAAAGTGCATGGGCGTGGACCGAGGCACTACAAGTCAACATGTGATGCTGTCAGGGCCGGGACATGCACGAGGCTGAATGAAGAGAGAGGATGGGGGAGGGCTGCAGGTGCCTTTTGCAGTCCATCATGGTGCAGCCAGACAGAAGGAAGGGGGAGGGGGGTCCCTGGAGCCGTGCGATAAGTAGCTCATAGAGGGCTGGAGGACAGCCCATGTGACATGCAAGGACACGTTGCCGCCTCCATGGGGACAATTGGCACGTCAAACACCCTGACAAGCGGGGAGGAGTGTGTATGCGACCTATGACCTCCAACACAACAGGTAACAATCCCTTATAGCTAATGTCCTCAAACGGGGGTCTCTGAGCTGCAAATCAAGGCCAAAATGTATAGACGAGGGTCATTCAATAAATAAGGTGAACATGAGGGAGCAGTTCCCAGCTCAGCTGTTTCACCGTTTGGGCTGCTGTGTGAGGCCTTCCATTGTCTCCTTCTGACTGATGACCCCTGCGTTTGCTCTTCATGTCTTTCTTGACCTGCCTTAGTTGTTCACAGTAGTTGGCAGGAAGTTTGAAAGTGGCGATGAAGTCAAAAGTGTTGTGAGTGACTGGCTGGGCCATCAGTCCAAAGATTTTTACGCTGAGGGAATATGGAAGCTTGTGCACAGATGGGAAAAGTGTGTGACAGTGCTGGGAGACCACGTTGGTGGGGTGGGGGTGTAGGAGGTAAGTCCTTATATCGACAAATTCACCTTATTTTTCTTTTAAATGCAGACCTTCATGTGGGGCCTGGCGCACTGATCCAACAAACATTGTAACCAAACGATTCATCGCTAATTTAGCTTTAGGCTAATCAAAATCTCTAATGTGATCATCACATAAATCTAAAAATGAGTAATAGTTCAAGGGGTAGGGGGGTGTCATATGAAAGGCGGGATTATTATTAGAAAAAAAGCCCCATTTATTTCAAGAACATAAGACACATTTATATCGAGTTGAATTGGGTTTTTTTTTTAGAATAAAGAGCTCTTTTGACAAAATATTACAAGAAAAAAAATGGGTTTAAAGAATTCACAAGGTGAGATATGAATTTCTTGGGGGCCGGGGGGTAGTTCCAAAAATACAATTTTGTTGCTGTAACATTGTGACTTTTTTTTCTCTGAAATAGGAAACATTTTGTTTTTATGGTAAGGCGTAGAAAAAAAAAGTAGTATGTTTCCGGTAACCCGACCGACCGAGAATTTCTACCTCGAACAAAAATTTTATTTTTAAATATTTTTGCCACGCCCCATCATAAATGTAAACAAAATAACCATAAAACATAAAACAAGGAGACATTGAACCGACATTGAGCCGAAGGAAAACAAACAAACAAACAAAAAACTACGGCAAGCCTGAGGATTTCACGTAACAATAGTTACCGGTAGCGTGTCGTTTCCGTGGCGTCATTTTACGGTACCGAAACATAGTTTAACCATTTAAGTCACCGCACACGACTTGACTGTGTGATCAACGCGATTTCACTGTGCCTCTGTGTGTTTGTGGTGTGTGGGTGTGTTTCTTCGAATTTACTTTCATTTTGAGTGTTGGGCAGGACGCAACAGATAGGTGCGTATGCGGGTTGCTATTTTAGTCCGCAAATTGAGGAATCGCGCGGATGAAAGTTTGAGATGGCGGCGAAAAAAACTCACAAAGGTCTACTAATTACGTCATTTAAGAAATGGCAACGCCAGTCTGATTTTTCGTATGAATCGTCCGAAGGCGTATCACTAAACTCACCTGTGACGTATGCACAAAACACGAGGCGAGAGACGGACGACGCGAGGCACGATTACATGGCAAATTGGTCATTAGATTTGTAGGCTAATCGCTGTGAAAAATATTATGAAAAAGTATTGGTTATTCCATAATTTACTGGTTGTACCATGGTAACTTTATGAATAAAATATTCGTCACAAGGTGTAGTAATGCTAGACTGCAACACACAAAACGCGGTCTAAACTATTTTCGGAGATCGCGCGCCGCCATGATTCAATGTTGTTGACACACGACGGCAAATGACGCGCATGCTAAGCGTGAATATCGCGAGAGTTTGCACGATGTAAACATCGGTCGGCATTTTCCTTGAGTTCAAACCTTTTACATTTTTGTTCGAGGTAGAAATTCTCGGTCGGTGTTACCAGAAACACACAACTAATAATAATAATAATAATACATTTCATTTCATAAGCGCCTTTCAAAACACTCAAGGACGCTTTACAATCAAAACAAGAACAATAAAACCCGTGGAGATGTCCTGGAGGTGAGAGAGAGAGAGAGAGAGAGAGAGAGAGAGAGAGAGAGAGACTCCTCAGGGTTGAGTGACCGCTGGCGCGTTTGGCTGCCGCTGCTCAACCCATATTGTTTTGTATTGTTTTGTGGTTTTTGTTATTGTAAAGTGTCCTTGGGTGTCTTGAAAGGCGCTTATAAATAAAGAGTATTATTATTATTATTATTATTATTATTATTATTATTATTATTATTATTATTAAAACCACAGACAAAAAGTAAAGATGAATTTAGAGCGTTTACATCGGTGCAAACTCACGTGATATTCGTCGGCGAGCCCAACGGCTTCAATAAAGGTCTCGAAGGATTCCAACCAGCGGGGCCACGGGACAGGCGGCTCGCCAGGCAGGGCGAGGAACGGAGGAAGAGGCGAGAGTGGAAGCTCCATCTTCGTTGCCATTGTTGTGTTTAATAAAACGCGGGGAGACTGGCTTTGTGCTCACTGCCGTTTATTGTCAGTACTGTAGTTACCTTTTCATATGAACACTTTACGGCCGTGACGTCACGCCGTCAGAACTGACCCTGTGGCTGTGGTTATAACATGCCACAAATAATAATAATAATACATTTCATTTATAAGCGCCTTTCAAAACACTCAAGGACGCTTTACAATCAAAACAAGAACAATAAAACCACAGACAAAATTATAAATAATAAAAGGAAAGATGAATTTAGGGCGTTCACATCGGTGCAAACTCTCGCGATATTCACGTTGAGCGTGCGCGTGGTTTGCCCTGTCGTCTGTCAACAACATTGAATCGTGGCGGCGGCCACAATCTCCGACAACAGTTTAAACCGCGTTTTGTGTGTCGCAGTCGCAGTCGCATGCTCGCACCATAATCTTAAGAAAATAGCATCCAATCGAAAAGATTCAGCGAACTATTTGACGAACACCACGGGCCGTCTAGGACGCGGGATGCAGAGGTAACGAGATGGCTGTAACACCCAGCCGGGAGGTACCCAACTCTCTCGCCGCCTTTGGCAGTGAGCGGGGGTTTCAATAATAGTAAAAATGTCTCCTTGTTTTATGTTTTATGGGTATTTTGTTTACATTTTTGATGGGGGACAAAAAAAAAGATTAAAAAAAAAAAACGTTGTCCGACCTACCGACCCTATGCTGAAATTTCATGTTACCGAAACACACTACTTATTTTTCTACGCCTAATTATGTTTAACTGGTGTCAGGATTACAATCGGGGGATGTTTGAGAAAACCTCCCTTATAGAGCCTTGCAGTAATATCATACTGTACATTTGCCTTGCATATACAAAGAGGGAAACACAGACGCAATATATGAACAGAAGTATTGGGACACATCCAACCATGTGCACCCGAATGTGTCAACAATTTGTCCTATCTGGAAACATGTGCCTTTTTAGGCTCAATGCAGCACTTCAGGCAAATGAGATGCTGGCAATGCAAGGTCATCAACATCACGCTAGTTTCTAACACATTTGCATGTACCAACCGCAGTGGCCAAACGGCTCCAGGAACCCTTGATTTATTTATTTATTTTTTAGCTTCACACTCGCAGGCTGTTTGAGGACATGAGAAAATCACGTGGTGTTATGTGAAAGTCACTGCATCCGTCATGCTTGCAGCAGAGCGCATGCAGTGTAAACACCGCTCCGTTTAGGTAATCAAAGGAACACTAAGCGCAACGAAGAGAGAAACAAAAGCAATGACAAAAACAACAAAAGAGTTTGAGATCACACCAGGATAAATGGCTCGACGTGCCGGCGAGGTTGCAGTGTTTTGCATTCGCTAAATGATGAACCGAGTCCGACTGGATTGTAGTCAATGCCATTAATTTTGCCCAAAGCTGCCAATGCAGCACTTCCCCTTAAGTGCACCTCACTTAATGAAACATAGGCCTGCCGTTTTGCAGGGATAAGGCAGTAGCTGTGCCTTTTTGCTAATAAGCATCCCGGGAGTGGAAAGAGAGTGCAGGCAACGTGAGTACATAAACAACAGAGGGAGTGAAGAGAAAATAAGATGCGTTAGCTTTACAAAGCCAAGTTGTTTTAAAATGAGTTCTCATTTTAAACCTGTACAAGGAATTTTGTTGCACCAGTTCGGGGAATTAAGATTCCTTATGCAAAACAAAAGGTGCATAAACACATGCTTGGACGAGTTAAAATAAAAGAAGCAGGCCAGTTTGTCCGACATCAATGACCGTTAATTTGGGATGCTGCTGGATTTGGATTAACGCATCAAGTACCATCAACAGAAAGCTACTCGCTGAAAAACTGACCTGTTCACATATTTTTCTGCTCTGTCAGTAAGCCACTCAGATGCCACAAAATGGCACCAAAGCTTTCCCATTAGCCAGCTAACAGGAAAGTAGTAATTGGTGTCAAGGAAATACTGCTGAAGTGATACATCTTGACCGAGAGATGTGCAAAATGAGCTCATTGGGCGGGAATTATGTTGATGTCAACATTGAATCCTCTGGAAGCGAGAAGCGTCACTTTTCCCACAGCGGCAGGCTACTGATTGCACGGCTAACTGACTTTGTATGAAGAGGGGAGGGTATTTGCCTGCCATTAAAATAAGCTGCTGAGAGCTTTGCATTGGCAGAGAGAGGCTGCATGTGGCCCAGTCTTGAATTTACCTCGTCATTTTACCTCAACATTGCTTGAGTGATGCAGGTCAAAAAAAAAAAAAAAGCCTCTATGGTGAGCACCTTTATGTTTTTTTTTAATGCCTGTAATTTTTTTCAAAATTGAATAGGCAATAGTAGCCTAATTATTATGCATATGTCCTAAGCATATCAATAGTTTCATACACTGTACATGTTATACAAATAATAATAATACTAATACATTTCATTTGAAAAGCGCCTTTCATGCCACCCAAGGACACTGATGTTGTATTATTGTGTATACACAACTTACAATGACAACTTAAAAGTAGTATTAGTGTATAGAGGAATGAGGATGTGCATGTATCCAGTTTTCTTATCATGTATTATTATTAATATTATTATTATTAATACTCGTAAATTGTCCCTAGGTGTGATTTTGAGCGTGAATGGTTGTTCGTCTATGTGTGCCCTGTGATTGGCTGGCAACCACTTGGGGGCGGACCCCACCAACTGCCCAAAGACATCTGGGATAGGCTCCAGCACCCTCCACGACGCTGTTCGGGATAAGCGGTACAGTATTGAAAATGGATGAATAGACTTCTATACAGTCACATTTTCTTCCCCTTGAGTTGAGTTGTATTCACACATTTTGGAGACCATCTGCCTCCACCGGCCACTAGAGCGAGAGTATATCTACCCATCCATTCATTAGCCGAGCTGTTTATTGTCACAAGGGTCATGGGCTTGCTGGAGCCTATTCCAGCCGCCCTCAGGTAGTAGGCAGGGTACACCCTGAACTGGTTGCCAGCATAGACAAACAACCATCCGCACTCACGATCAACCCTACGAACAATGTTGGAGTGTACCATTAACCTGCCACGCATGTTTTTGGAATGTGGGAGTAAAGCAGAATACCAGGAGAAAACTCAGACAGGCAAGGGGAAAACATTCAAACTCCACACGGGAAGGCCAGAGCCAGAATCGTACCCACGACATCTGGACTGTGAGGCAGATGTAACAGTTGTTCCCGTGCCGCCTGGGAGTAAATCTTCAGAATGAATCTAAATCTTTTCACTCAGAATACATGAGGTCCCACCCATCTTACTCTGTACAGTGTAAAAATGTGAGTGGGGAACATGTTCTCATCACATAAGAAAAATATATTTTGTTTGATGTACAATTAATCCACTACTTTGCATAAAATTTACCCTGAATACGACAGCATAACTTCGCTTAATTAGAGTAAAATGTAATGGACTGATTTTGTATTGGAGGAAACAAAGGAGAAATGTCTCTTTTGCTTTGTCCAGCCGGTGGCGAGCAAAGCAGTCTCCATGTTGACTCAGTGATTCTTTCACTGATCCCCAAAAGCAACTGAAGAACGCCCTATCGAGGCAACAGCAATGGAACAAAATCAGGAAGTAGCAAGCAACCAAAACCAAAGCAGCAACACTGTGAAACAGAAGCGAGACTGGCAGCAATCATCTGCAACAATGACACTCAAACACTGATGCTGGATGAATGTATTTGGTCACGTAGGGACTTTCTTCTACTTTTGGGGAGACAGAATGAGGAGCGTTTGTGGGAGGCGGCATCCTGTCTACGGATGTCTTATGCATGCATGTGAGAAACCTGTCAGAGCGACCATGCAAGGTGTTGCTACGTGCACCTCCGATCTCTCGCCTCACCCTGCTGTCACCATGACAACCTCACGATTCCTGCCGCAAAATATTTCTCTCCCCTCCCCCTTCCACAGCCTCTCTGTCTCGCTCTCTCTCTCTTCTGCACCTTCATCTCCTGTCTGCATCTGTGAGGCAGGTTTCCCCGCTTCTTAAAAGACGCTGTACTTCCTGCGAGTCGATTTTCCCATGGGTTCCTTTTGATTCTCCACTTTTTTTGTTCTCTGTCGTGTCTCCCAACAAAATGAGCTGAAGTTTGCTGCTATTCTTGACTGGGTTTTCCTGTCTTGCTAATTTGGGAGCAATGTCTTTCAGTTTATTTTCTTCTGTTTTTTTTCCAAAAATCCCCAATGTACTTGGCTCACACTTGCAGCAGCGTTAAACTTTATTCCTCCCCAATAATCCCTCCGGAGGGAAGCGTACGCATCACATTCCTCCTTGTACATTGTCAGGAAAACCTGGCTTTCCTGTCAAGTTTGACTTTGCAATCAAGAGAAACTTTCCAGGGGAATCTACAGCCTCGGACCCGTAAGTGGCTTATTAACTCCCATCGCATCTGTTATCATTATCATCAGGAACCTATTTGGAGCCTCTAAATAAATCCAATTACCACCAATGGAGTCTGCAGCTGAGATCTACTGGCGGGAGGAAGCAAGGCCGTGCTTCCTATGAAAGGCTGCAGTCTTATCGGAGGCTCACAGAGCCCCGTCTCGACTGCAGACCCCGTCTCTGCAAATGCTCCACGGCACCCCCTCCCCTCCCCCATACACCCCACCCTCAATCCCTGGCGACGCCATGTTGCCGTGGCAAAGAGATCAAGGGCATGACATTTTCCGGAACGAACGGCAATTTCTAGCCAGTATGAAATAGAATGACCAGACAACCGCTTCTGTGCACATCATCTTCATCCACAATCTCAAACCTAAAGGGACTGACATTTAGACTACAGTATATTAAATGTTTTTATAAAGCGACTACTTTATAATGTGATAGGGTAAAGGAGCGAAACAAGAAACTCAATGTTGACGACATGTCAAAGGGGTCTTTGCAACTTCATGAGTTCACTCCCGAGATGCGGATGTCTAAACCAGTGAACTGGCAGTCCCAAAAGAGAGGGGGGAAGACGGTAAAGGCCACGCGGGAGCCAATGATGACCTTTTCCTGAGGCCAAACAACCACTTGATGAGGTTTTCATCGAAATGCTTGACGTCGAGATCTGGCAGGCAAACAGTGCAGAATGCTGAAAGCAGTTGGCCGCGAGCTGCCTTTGCTTTGTGTGTATCGCTATCAGTCTCATGAAGACAACAATCCATGTACGCGTTGCATCAGTAATTGTTGAAAATCTGATGGTATCGATCCCATGGAAAAACTTTTTGGAAAAATCTTATTCAAACATGTTTTAAACAATTCGAAAATATGTTTGAACACATCACGTTTAAAAGCATATCTTGGAGATAGATAGTACCTGAGAGAGCGTTGTTAGTGGTTTCGTTTGACTCTTCTCCTGGTGTTTCATCAACAGCTGAAAAGCGTATGGTGGCTGCGGCTCTCCTTTCCCACATGCGAGGGCATTACAGGACGTATACTGAACAATATTTTTGACATCACGTCGCGACTGGAGCAGAAGAACATTTTGCAGGCCATACGTTTCTTGAAATTAAATTCCGTGAATGTTTCGTTGCCCTTGAAGTGTCGCCGACCCTCAGCTCATTGAATATCCAAAACATTTCCAGATACCTCGAGGAGCAAATTGGTGTCATCAGGCACTGTTTGCACTCATCTAACTTTGAAAACTCATATCGCTTCCCAAGGCAGCCAATCTTCCATTCAAGACCTGAACTCAGTTTCTTTTTTCCAGAGCGTTGCTTCGGTATGTCATGAGATTCAGGAGGACTTGACCCGCCTTGCAGGATCATCTTGTTGTGGTCATCTGCGACTGCGCATGTCCCAAGACTCGAATCCAGATAATGTCAATTATCTCCAACACTGCTTGCGACAGTATGAAGGACACCAAGGCAGTAGCCAAACAAAACACTGGGCTACATGTCACCCGATACCTCTGTAATGTTGTCTGTTATTAAAAATCGCTATTGTGACACTTAAGGAAGTCGATGGGGCCCACAGGCAGGCGGAGGCGCCCCACAACGCACAAAGAACACAGTGCATGGCAAGTGATAGTTACAGAGCTGTCACTTGCATTTTTTGTGGGCTTGTTGTCCCCCAGTGGACAGACGCATAAATCAAAGACAAGACTGTCTGCACCCACAGGCACTTTTGATGGGGAAGTGCAAATCATTTCCAGGCAAGGATGTATTTCAGGACAGGAGTCATCTCGTGGCAGCTCTGCCATAGCAATTACAGGCCCATAAAAATACGGCATGATCAAACCAAGGACAACTTGTATCAGAATGACGACAAGAGAAAATTATGGAGAAGGAAAAGAACGGCTCGTGATTCAAAGCATTCAGCATCATGAGTCAAAGACGTTGTTCTGGGACAGGCATGCGCGAGTGCTCTTAGAACTCTTGAATGGTAAATCCAAACCGACTCAGCGATGGCCCTTTCGAAAGTTTGCACCTAATATGAAAGTATAACCGGACAAAAGGGAACGTCTCAAGTCTCAAAGTAACCCTTTTTGGTTTCAAGCTGATGAGCAGCTTTTGCATCCCCTTGCTGTCAAAATGCTCTCCTGACAATGAATGGTGTAGGCCACACCCCAAACAAGTGTCAAGGCCTCAGAGATCTTTTCAATGAGCTCCTCTTTGTCCCCCCCCCCCCCTCCCCAGAGCCTCCCGACTTCTCCCCCAGTCAACATGACACGTGCATCTGAATAAATCTCTTTCACCCCCTTGTTGATCTGCCGTTTCCTCTTGGGAATGCCAGCTTTCATCTTTTGCTCGTGTTAACAAGGAGCCTCACCCCGTTCTGCTTATCTGCGCTTGGAGCATCAATCAGTCCTCTTGCCGGCACAGATCAAATGATTAGCAGGCATCACCTTACAGAGGGGCACGAGTGTGTCTGGATTCATTTTCAAGCTTGACAATACTAATAATAGATTGCATCGATGCACCTCGAGCTCAGCATGAGCCTCCGTGTCGTGCCAAACAGTCAAGGCTCAAAAACAATACACAATCAAGAGCCGAGCACGGTGGAGAGGGAACCAAGAGAGGGATGCATCGTGCTGTAGGTTATAAATGTACCGATCACCCGAACACTTTTAGCAAAGACCTAACGACTCGTCAAATGGTGTTCGAGCTGTTTGCTGCTACTCACGGTTGACACAAAACAAAGAAAACGGCACTTTGTGTACAGCATAAAAAAGCACTACATAGCTCTGCTTAAGATAAGATAGGTTAGCTTAATGCTAACAAACAAGGCCGAAAGCCAAAGATAAGCTAACGGATAGCATCAGTGTTGCATAATTATAACACCAACTATGGAGCAACACAGGTAGACAGACATTACAATACTCACAAGCATATTTTTTTTATCCTTTGCAAATAGTTTATGCAGTAATTAACACATTTCAGCTGTGTAGATACGTTGTGAAACACTTCTTCGTGTGTCTCTATATTTGTACTATACCATCCCCAGGTGGCCAAGGTGCAGACACTAGAAAGACAACACAATGCCCATTAATTTGAAGAATGTAGCAAAAAAAAAGAAAACAACCTAGAATTCTTGATATTCCAACAAATTTTTAAAAAGAATACAGTGGTACCTCGGCTCACGAACGCTTTAGCTCACGAACTTTTCGCCTCACGAACATTAATTTCGCGAGAATTTAGTCTCAGCTGACGAACTAGTTTTCGGCGGACGAACCAAACCAAGCGGTCGAACAGCGCCCTGTGGCGGCGCGAGAAGCTGACGACGCCACGGCGTTCACTTCGCCACCCCCTTTCTTTGAATGCGGACGTGGTTTGTGTTTGCTAGACATTTTGGACCATATTGAGTGTACTTTTGCTATTATGGGACCGAAAAAGACCCCGCCACAGGCTAGTGTTAAGCCCAAGAAGACATTAAAGAAAATTACGATCGAGTAGAAGAAGGAGATCATTGAAAAACACGAACGAGGTGTGCGTTTGTGTGACTTAGCGTCCCAGTACCAGTACGCTAACACGCAACAGGTGTCAATTAAGAGGTTTTTAATCAGCAAAAAGGATAAAGAGTCTCCTTCTAAGGAGCAAAGAAGAGAAGCCACACCGGAGGTTGAGTTACCTACAGTCCTTATGGAAGGTGACTCTCCTTCCAAACCGTAACTCCCTCCCTCCCTCCTTCCCCCTCCCACTCCATTCCATCAAGCCATCAACTACGATCACAAAGGTAAATAAAACGACTTTATTATACAGTACAGTTTATTTCTTTAATTTCAATACAATAGCACATTTATTATACAGACGCTCCCCAGGTTACGAACGAGTTACGTTCCGGACGATTGTTCATAAGGTGAATTCGTTCGTAAGTTGCTTCAGTGCTATATTTTGTCTGGAATGTATGTTTAAGGCTTATATTGACATCCATATAACGGGGAGAGAGCTTTTCGTCACGTTCTTCAGGGCTCGAGGTTAGCTGCCCGCTAAACTAGCAGCGGCTTCAGCGGGGAGAGTAGACGATCGTCGTCGACCGGCGCGCCAGACGCCTCCCGCCCGTTCCACCGTCACACGACCGCCCCACGCCTCTCCCGCGCCGCCTTCGAACGTCGCCTCCGCCGTCCTCCTCCGCCCGCTCGGCACTCGTAAAAAGGCGCGCAATACAAAATCTAACTTTTTTTTTTTTTCGACAGACCCGTGAAAATGTTCGTATGTACCGTTTGTTCATAACTCGGATGTTCGTAACTCGGGGAGTGTCTGTACATAAAATAAGGTATATTTTTGTGTAGTTTTAAGGCTCATTTAGTCGAAAATTATGTTTATGGGGACCTGGGAACGGATTATTCTCATTTTAATGGTTACCTATGGGAAATAAATGTTCGGAAGACGAACTTTTCGACTCACAAACCTTTTCTGGGAACCAATTAAGTTCGTGAGCCAAGGTACCACTGTACAGGAATGACACACATAAAGTGCAATAATAAAGTGTGATTTTTCTGATTAAAAACGTATTATGAGCATTTGTGCGTTTTATTTATTTTTTTTTTTGGCAGGGGGTTACAAGAACAGATGAATAACATTTCCATTCATTTGAATAGGAAAAAATGATTTGAGACACGGACATGGTCAGGGAACATATTAAACTTCTCACTGCATTACTCTACTTTGTTTCTGCAAGATTCAAGATGTGTTTTTGTCACATGCACAGTAATGACAAGAGTAGCACATGGTGTTTTTCAAGCGGCTGGCAAAGCAGAAGAAGAGGAGGAGAAGAAGAAGAAGAAATCCTTTCTTGTTTTCCAGCACAGACTGCTGTTGTTTTGCTTGGGAATGTGCAGATGTGATTCTGCTGCTGCTCAGTACAGGGACAGTTTTGTTTTCTAGTGGCACACTGCACTGCTGGCCACCCAAAAATCCTGAGTTTTAGTGCATCACCCAGACATTTTTAAAATAAATATACAGTACATAACATCATCCATCCATGCATGATCTGATCTGCTTACCCTCACAAGGGTCGCGGCCATGCTGGAGCTTATCCCAGCTGTCTTGGGGCAGGAGGCGAGGTTCACCCTGAACTGGTTGCCAGCCAATCTCAGGGCACACAGAGACGAACAACCATCCGCTCTCACACTCACACCTTGGGACAATTTCGAGTGTTCAATCAGCCTGTCATGCATGTTTTTTGGGAATGTGGGAGGAAACCCGAGTACCCAGAGAAAACCCATGCAGGCACGGGGAGAACATGCAAACACCACACAGGCAGGCCGGAGCCGGAATCGAACTCTGCACCTCAGCACTGTGAGGTGGACTTGCTAACCAGTCAATCACTGTGCCGCCTACATAAGATCATCAATCCAAAAGATAGACAGTAAAATTGCTCTACATATCTTTACGAATGAGGGCTACGTATTAATTGATTTAGAGGCGAAGAATTATTATTAGGGTTCGATTTCGGACTCCGGTATTACTGTGTCGACTTTGCCTGTTCTCTCTCTGCCTGCGTGGGTTGGCGGATGTACCGCGCCTACTGCCTGAAGATCGGATAATTGATGGATGCAGGTTAAGCGGCTCAGATAATGGATGGGTGGATAATTTGTTCAAGAGTCTCAGCTTGGCAAAATAGCTGGACAATACATGGGGAAATGATACAGGTGGGAAGCGAAAATATATGCTTGAACAAGTCTTAATGTCTAATTGGTGATGTTAGCTTTTTGAATGGCTGACAATCATTTGAAGTCGTCATCATAACGTCTTCACACTTCCTGTGAGTCCAACCCAGAAATAAATAAATAAATCCACTGACTAGTCATTAAAAATACACGGAGCGGTCATTTAAATGTTGACATTTAGGGCCCCGTAAGACATTTTGCATTTTGGACCACAACATTAGGGATGGCTGGACAAAGCTGTATCGAAAGTTGCCTGTTAAAAAATAAATATATAAATAAAATTTTAAAATAACAATAATCATAATCATAATGAGACAGTGTTGTTTCATTTTTCCCAATCAAATGGAATGTATGTACACATTTGCACACTTATATATAAATACATATATTATACACTTATAGATAGATATGTCACAGAAATATATGTATATTTTGTATATTAGTGTAAATGTATATACACATTTATATAATTATTATCATTATTATATAAATCACTGCAATAGTATTGCAGCATATGAAGATCAAGCTAGAGACAGCAAAGAAGCATAGCATGTATGTCTCGCCAATGACCAGAAAGCTCATCAAGTCAATGTAGCATTTGCATGATGAGCAGGAAGTAAATCGCAATCAATGTTAGCAAACTTACCTTGAAAGTTGCTGAGGTACGATGAGATATCCACCCTTTTCAAGCGTACTCTAAGAAGTTGTCCTGTGGAATGGGATAATTCTTCATAAATCATTCACGCCAACCTTGGGCAATTCTAGCAGACAGCACTGACATGAAGTTCACATGCCGCCGAACACCAAAACGCAAAATTGAGCCCAATCAACTCTCAAATGCTCTAATACCGAAAAGGAACTACTGCGCATGTATTTTGAACAAGAGTTCAGGTAAAAAATATAATATATAATATAATATTGACCCCGCCCATTGAAAAAATATCACATCTCTTTAGTCTCGTGATTGGTGAATCAAGCTCACTTTATAGGCCAGTCACTATCGTTAATACCAGTCAGGGATCATCAATAAAACTCAGCATTATCCTTTTCAATGCCACTTTTGTGTTGGATTTCACTCAGTGTATCCGTGACATCAAATCAACACATTCAACCCTTCTACTTGAAATCTTTTCCTGAGGCGCTTCATTCTCCCTGCTATTTCCTTGCATCTTGACATTTCTTTCTCCGGCGCCGACTCCTGCTCCAACATCTTTGTCTAATGTGGGAGCATCCCGTATGCAGTGGGCGTAGTGTGTAATGGGATGGCACGGGAGGTGAGATTAAATTAGGGCCGTGTATGCGGATTATAACCCACTAAAAGCCTGATCTCCTCCCACTGTCTGTAATCCGAGCCTAATGAACATATGAGGCCTGACGCAGCGCAACGTAGAAAGCGCACATGAGGACGCCAAACCAGCTAATGTGTGTCGCGCCTCACTTACAGAAATGACATGCTGGAAGAGAACAAAATCAGTGCACTTAAGTCATGTAAACATGACAAATAAACAAGCATGGCCATGAACTGCGGCCGTAGGTTCACACAAATATATAAAATGAATAAAAGTACTTTACCTGTAATGGTTGGAGGTGTCTCTTAACAAAGTCAAATTTTGCCACACTGGAAGGAAAATAAAAAGAAAAACATTGTGAGGAAGTTATGGGAATAAAGTTGCTCAAAATTAAGTTGTAATGTGTACGAGATTTTGTTTTAAAGTATCAAGTGAAAAGAATTGTTTTCTTTTGTCCTGATTTAGTCATTTGAATCGATTTATTACATTATTTATTTTCTAACAGTAAAGGATTAGAAAATGATGTTTTCCATTTTAACTTTTCAATGTAGTCTACATCACAATGTTGTTTTTCATTGGGGGTTCGGTTGTGAGTTTTCTAATTGCAATAATGTGACTTTATCCTTGCAGTATTGCATAATATTCATTTGTATGCATTTGTTCTGCAACTGCACATTTTTGAGGAATCTTTTGCATTGGCATGGAAATTCAGGATTTTTTTCCTTCTTTTTTTATTTATGTCAATGTCACTGAATCGTTACACTGTGCAATGAGTCTCTGTACCACGGTATGTGCATTATGTCTGAAATGTTCTTTTTTGTTACAGTTGCTTATTACTGTAATACGAGAGTGGCTCTTATTCTCTTATTACTGGAGAAACATTTCCTGTATGTTTGTGCTTACTATATCCCGACTGTCAAGGTGATTATTTTGAAAAAGGCAGCATGGAAACATTCTATGTGAACATTGCGATGGCGCTTAAAAGCCAAACAACTGTGCCAACCTCCCCCTGCTCCCACTCCAAGGCTCATTAAAAATGCAGCAACAAATCAATACATCAGAAAACCAACGTTACCGCACCGCATTAATGAATAGTTTGAGCAATGTAATCATAGTTGGGAATGGGATTCCTTCACCGTTCTTTACAAAATGTAAGTGAAGATAACGCTGTTGCTAGTTGTACAAAAAGTAAGTCAGAATTTTGATGAGTAATTAAACTTGAGGTTTTATATTAACTGTAAAAAAAAATCACTGAATACTAACAGAATGTAAGATTAATTCATTAATGACTGCTGAAACACAACACACATTGCCAATTGAAAACCTCTATTGCTGTGGTTCAAAACCTGGGTTCGATCGAACCCTAGGCGTTTGGTGAATCTGTCTCAGGTGTCCGACGGGGCCTCTGCCATGGAGGTTAAGACACACCCGACTCAACATGTCAAATAGTTACGACACGCCCGCTTGGCCATCACTGGCTGCAGATGATCACATTACATTGCTTGTCCAATCAGTGCTGCGGGAAATTTAATTCGCTCAGTAGTCACCGTGTGACTGTCATGATAGTACGTCATACGATTAAAAAATATATATACTTAGGCCATGTAATTTTATTAACTTTTTTTCTGTTTTTAATAAATTTGTTTTTTAATGTCTTGAATTTGTAAGCAATCCAATTTTCATTGTTCACTAATGAAGGGTTCGGTGAACGTGCATATGAACTGGTTGGGTTCGGTACCTCTAACAAGGTTAAGAACCACTGCTCTAGAGAGTCACCAAATACTATTTGACTCAAATGGTTACAGACAATCCGAATCAAAGTCATTTGTTCACAAAAGCTGCTGGATAACTTTTCTATGCAGCCAACCAGCCATAATGGAACAAAAAACAAAAAGTAACAACCAACCAGAATAAAAGCAGCAGCAACACCAAACAAGATGAGTGGGCCTCATCTTCAACTAGGACCACACTGAGAGACTCGCTAGCGCTGGCACAAATGTATTCAGTCTTTTGGGCGTGTCCCTTGAATATTCTGGACACGTCTTGTCTGTTTTTATTTGAAAATCTGCCAAGAAAATGTACTTTTTTTCATGTGGCGCGCCAACCTGGTAACCCACCAGTCTGCTGTAATGCCGAGTGCAGAGACAGCCTCTGAAGCAACAATCATGGAGGGTCATTGACAAATTGTTGTATTTGCATTTAATGGTTAACTGCCTACGGGACACAACACACAATTTTTTGGGTGATCACGAGGAAACATTCTGGTGTGCACGAGAAACATTTTTAAAACCCCCCATGCCTGTTCCTTGTGTTGTGTTGTTGATCAAAATCAGGATAAAAACAATGGCATCCTTTGTAACTGAAATAGACGCAACAACGCTGACATCTAACTTCATGAATCACTACCGAAAACGCAGATCAACTACATCAGATATTGATTAAGCTTCGTCGGTTCTCTGTTTAATTGAGAAGAAAAAGTCATAGTAATGTGTATTTTATCCAAAGAAATAGCAGTCATTCATATTTCACTTGATTAAAAATATAAGGACACGACATAGTTGAAGATAATCTAAAAAATAAAACAGTTTTTGCTACATTTTTGCTTCAGTTCAGCGGACATTGTGCTGCTCCTGATGTGCACACCTTGGCCACCTGGGGGCAGTATAATGCGGACGACAACCCCATAAAGTCGTACATGGAGTTGTTGACGTTGTACCAAACCAATGTTGCTAATTGTTACTTGACACAAGAAATTTGCTGCTGTTGGCACATGCAAAAGTGGAGGCTCCTCACACAAGGCTGTTTGGTATCAACGGCCTTTTTCACAAAGTCTGTCAGGAAACGCAGCAAACAGAAGATCAATTTAGTGGACCAGTCTCCTCAGTGATGGCGGCAATAACGCGTCTTTCATAGCGCTGCTGATGAAGATACGCTGCCGGGGATTTTCTGCCCTCATACAAAGACACTTCTGTCACAGAGACAAAAATAAAACAGGCCAGCAAAAAGGTCATACATGGGGCTTATGTCTAGGCCTTTGGCATCTGAAAGTCAAAATCACACCCATGTTTGATTCTCATCTTTTTATTTTAATTTAGATTTGCTACACATTTTTTCCCTCAAACGACATTTCTTTTTTTATAGTTATGATTTTCTTGTAACATTAGGCTGATTCTTTTGTATAACTTTTGCATTGGGTAAGATTGTGAGTTCATTCATGTAATTATGAATTGTTGTCATTTTTCTCATATGTTTTCATCGTGCAATCAGTTGTACTTCCTCCAGACAGGTAAGGTGTTTCATTCTGCAGTTTGTGTTTAAATGTCGGATGCTGAAAGGGTTCAAACACAGGTTCAAACGATGCTACTATGTTAGCCTATCGATTTCCTTTTGTTAGCATTAAGCTAAATGGACTTCAAGGCAAAGCGATGTGATTTTTTTCAAATACAAGTCATATTCTATGTTTCGTTTGACAGTAAACTAAAGCTTTTGTACACACATTTTTTTGCTCGGAATTCAAAGCAAAGACTTGTAAGTTGGGTTAGTCGTTTCGCAAGACACAGTGCATGGCAAATTTGTGTCCGTGTACTGGCTTGGGGGGGGGGGATGGTGCAACAAGATGGCTGCGACTTACGGCCAACTCTGAGCTCGCTGTCATGCTCGCCCTCACTTTCCAATCAATCTTTTCCATCTCGCACCCTGCTTTCCTCCCCTCACTGCCAATTCAATTCTCCTCATTTGCAGGCCTCCTTTCCTCCTCCTCAAAGCTCGCCTATAATCTTTGTCAGGCGACAGCTTGTCAGTCCACCTGACCTCGGGCTCCCTAAATCACCACAATGTATTCTCTTGCAAAGCCCCCAACAGGATGTCAACCTCCCCCCACCACCACTTGACTCCCAGAAGGTGGATGATGGACCCCTTCTGCGGCAAACAGCAGCCGTTTTCAGAGCAGCGTGAGCCGACGGCCCGCTAAAGGTGCACTGGTTCGTGTGTGCGGCAACACAAAGACAAGGTGAGGGCGTGCCAATTGTGCATCTTTCATGGAGGAGGCTCAAAGTGTCATTTTTGACATATCCTGTGTTCACCACTTTCTGCTCTCAAGCATCCACTTGGTTGCCTCTGAAAAGTGGTCAGCCAGTCAGCCCAGCGAGGAAGTACCAGAAAATTGGCGTTGTGTGCAACGCTGCCAGAGGCAAAAATACGATGCAAACCTATAACTGGCGTCAAAAGCATGCAGGTTATTGTCAAAAGCTGAATTACTAAAAGCTCGAGGCCGATGGGTCTCTAACGTCAACGCAAAGAGTGAAAGTCTGTTGTATTTACCTTGAACGTGAAACACAACTGAAGAGTATGTTGGAAGTGAATCTTTTGCATAGCACACAATTGAGGATGGCTGCTTTAGGCAAAATGAGCTTGAGACCACAACACTAAAATGATGAGTGGCTGTACATTGCTGGCAACGACAACTTCTTCGCCTCGGATTGTTATGCCCAGCAGATGATTGTTTACCCTGCTTGTTACATCGTTTCAGTGTCACTCAGTACTACATAGGAGATTCAAATCCATGGTTTGGGGGAATTGGAACACCAACATGAGCAGAACACATTTAATATTGGACCTGTGCTGGGTTAGGCAACAGTTCATGAACTCATTTGAGCAAATTCCTTCAGAGGGTAATAGTGGAATATGTTGCTTGCCAACAACCTTTCATTTCGGAAGCTCTCCATCAAATTAGTTGCAAAGTCACTCTCATATTGCACAGAATTGTCTCAGGCAATGCTATAAAAAAAAGAAGAGCTGACTTTGTTTTCACTCTGTCTGATTACATTACATCAAAGGCGAGACTCTGTCTCATTATAATGACACTGACACTGAGCATCGTGTTAAAATGTGACGCTCCTGACCACTGCCTCATGCATGGCGTGCTGGCGTTTACAACACACGGCCTTATCAAGTACCATTTGGCCAGGAAGGACCACAACACATTCAGCAGGAGGCCTCAGGGAGTAAGCAAGATGTCACCCAGTCTGCAGTTTTTGATGAGACACTTTTTGGATTAAAAATAAGCAAAGTAAATAAAATAAAATAAAAGTGTCATCTAATGAACCATTTTGTGGTCACCGCTAGTGCTTTTGTTTCTGCTGCGCAAATCCGCCCATGCAGCTCAAGTGGAGGAGAAAGTGTCCCGAGGCTGAAACAGGTGAAAACTAAGCGCTCCTTCCTCCTCCGCATTTACCGGAAGAGCAAAAAAAGTCTTTGGATGGATGCCAGCCTCTGCCTGACATTTGCACACCATCAACATCCAGGCAAGAAAAGCTGCTTTTTGTCATCCAACTGAAACTAGCTGTAATTCTCTTTGATTACGCTTTAGTTTGACAGTAATCTCGAAGCACCATTGCACTTTTTTTTTTAATTAGCCTTACTAGTAAGAAAAGTAGGACTCTCGAATAAAAACAAATACTAATGACATCATCAGAGAGAATAGAAAGAATGAAACGGTTTGAAAATCACTGCGATTGCACGGCTCCTTGTGGGACGTGTGCTTTGACAATGCAGACATACAGCATGGAAAGAAAGAGATGTGCAGGAGACGTGTGCCACAGTAAGCTGCAGTAATACTGGTGGTTTTCCACAGAGGATAAAGAACATAGCCCTGGTCAAATTGTTAGACTTTTTGTTGGTCAGGTGTGCAGTGTGACACCGATGCTATTCATTAGCCCATCTGCTGTGTTGTGCATTGTTGACAGCATTATGCTAAGCAGACTTTACAGCTTTGTGGTTGTTTCAAATACACGCATAATTCTCTTACAGTAGTTTGATGTTTAGTTTGATAATTACAGATTTTTTGATGAGACAAGCTTGTAACGCGTCTGTAAAACGGGACGAAATTATTCCTACTCAAGCAGTGGCAAGCAGAAGGTGACAGCAGGCATGTCTTCGTGGTGGGAAGCGATAGGGCATGACGCCAGCCAGGTTAGTGCCCAATATTCATGCATGCGCGCGCACGCACACGCACACGCACACGCACACGCACCTCCAGGCAGACGTCAGCGCGAGCTGCCCCACCCTGATTATCATGTCCTGTCACACCTCTGTCTTTCCTTCTGCCTGCATCTCTGTGGCCGGCTCTGATTTGAATCCCAAGCCACTTTCTTGTCTCCAGAGCTTTCGTATGCGTTGTTCGAAGCAGAGTGTCATAAACCATAAAGCTTCATCTGAATGAATACCCTTGCAGCATGTTACAATTATGGCTTGTACATCTACAATCCAGGCATTTTATGAGCTGGAGGAGGGGAAAGAGGGGAAAAGAGGGGCATTTCAATTTAAATCGGCGGGCAGGTGTGGCAAAGCAAATCATTTGCTCGAGATCTTTCCCTCGTTTCGCCAAAGATTTTGTGGAAGGAGGTTGGGGAAAATGCAACGCCGTCTTTCTAAAAGCTCACTTGTGCAAAATATGTGTGAATGGAAAGTGGCAGCATCATGAGCTTGAAGAAAGTCAGGTGAGACCCTGTTGCATGCAAACCGCATGGGGGCGGGGGAAAAAAAATCCCACAAATCAAGCGGAGAGACGCAAGTAGAGCCATGGGTCCCTAACATAGAGATCATTCCGTCATCATCGCAATCTCAGCGGATGCAAAGGTGTGTTTGAACATTTGACAAGTGTATTGATATGACAGACCTCAAGTGTACCGGCATTCGATTCATAATGAAGATGCTACAGAGGACACAATTATATGTGAAATGAATGATGAACAGAATGATGCCACCTCTGCAGCCTCATTAGGCAACTCGTCACATCTTCTCTTTTATTATTACTTTTTTTTCCCCCCCCAACCCTCCCAACCTCAAAAGGGTCCGGATGCACATGAGCTGCTCCTACCTGTGCACAGATGCTTCTTTCCTCTCACGCGTCCCTGAACAGATGAGTTGCCGCCTCGTCTGGTGTGGTCCGGGCTGCGTGGTGACTGTGCGCAGCTCGGTGCTGTGCTGATGCTGCAGTGATAGAAAAACACACCCTCCTTTGGCCGCGCTCGCCCCCTCCCCCTCATTGGCTGCTTCTCGGAGGTGACATCACCCCTTCGTCTGAGCCTCCGCCTCGGCCTCGTTCACTTCACCATCTCAGAGTGTGGATGCCTGGTCATCTCCCTCCTTTGTAATGCCAACACACACACGCTCTCACACACACACACACACACACACACACACACACACACACACACACACACACACACACACACACACACACACACACACACACACACACACACACACACACACACGTGTCTGTCCCCTAGTCGCCTCTTCATCCTTGCATAGAACCAGGATTAGTATCCAGCTGCTCTTATTCCTGCACTGGCATCCATCAAAGAAGTAGCACACGCTGAAAGAAATAGCACACTCCCTCTCTTCCTTTACGGAGTGTGAGTTATCAAGTTATGAATCCCCACACTCTACTTCCAGGGGCAGAGCTACAGGGCGGTTGTGTCATTTTGTGTTCACCCCCAATATCGAGACGAAATCTTAATGTAATTTGTTTTTTTAAATCTATTTGGCACTGTCACATGGATGGATGCAAATGTCACTTCCACAAGTTTTTTGTTTGTTTTTAATATAAACTGGATACTTAAAAACTCAATCGACAACTGACCTGAATGCAAACCAATAAAATCTGTTGAAGGAAGGAACATTCCATTCTTACAGTCAACGTCAATCAAAATCATGCCTTTCACACCATAGCACGGAAACATACCATCAACTGTTGTGCACAAGCACAAAATATAGAACTGGGGAGAATAAAGAGACTTTTGTGTCATTTTGCTTTTTAGATATGTTTTGAATGATTGAGCCATTGATCGTAGTATGCCAAATGGCATTGGTTGTCTGTAACAATGGGTCATTCGGATTGGTTGATAGCTAGCAAATAAGTGCATGAGCCTGATGTAGACTATGAGACAGTACACATGGATGTGTGATGGCCATTGTTTTGGATGTGTGTGAATTTTATTTAATGAAACCCTGATCGTGGATGCTATGATAAAGAATGATGTATGGACACCCACGCCCTGAATAAAATTCTGCCTATGGCCCTGTCTATTTCACCAGGTCTTTCCTTCAGACCTCCACAAAGATACAAAGGTGTTTTGGTTCCTTTCAGTACAATTAATGGCACGTCGGGCAATGAAAGTTACGCAATGGCACTGAATGAAAATATGAGAGGAACAAATGTGCCGCCTCTTATCTGTGCGAGAGAGGAGATGAGCTGATTTCTGGGTCTCTTAACGGCCTCCTCTGAGGCTGCTGTGGCCACTGTTAAATGTCGCTTGGCAACCACAAAGAGCGAATGATGATCATCTCTGTATTTTTGTGAAACTGCAAATGAACGGGCAACATTATGCACACCTGCACAATGGCATGTAAATTTGTAGCTTTTGATCATTTGAAATGTGTGGCCGCACAGGGCAGCAGGGCATCCCCACTCCCAAAAGGTACGGGTATGTGAAACACATGCACACGCACACACACACACACACACACACACACACACACACACACACACACACACACACACACACACACACACACACGCACACACGCGCACACACAAGATTTATTCTGTGACCACGCTTGTAAGTCAAAACACTTGGATCTCAAATCATCTTTCCTAACTGAATGAATAGAAATGCCATTCCAGTCCAAAAGTGTTTATAATGTAAAAAAAGCACAAAGCACAAAGGCAGAAAAACTGCAGTAAATAAGTGATGTACAACAAAGTGATTGCACACATTTACCTAATTCTACACAAGACGCTTAGTTTGTCAACAGGAAGTGGAGGAAGTAATCAAGATGTTTCAGTGAGTCATTTCATGTGATCTGTCCTCATTTCAAAAACAAAAGCACTAAGCGTTAAAGGGCAGCTAGCATCCTGTACAGAACAATCAAGGGCAAGTACTTGCACCAAGGCCCACGTTGAAAACGCACATTTGAAGTCCCAATGTGAGAGGAGACATTTTGCCCTCTTCACTTGAAACCTTTTAGCCCTTCCACTGGCCTTGCCAAAGCTCTCAATTCATTTCCTTCTTTCCACCGACTGAATGAGTTGGAGGGGGATGGAGGAGAAGGCACCCAATGAACAACTTCAAGCCAGGAGGCGAAGGGAAATCAGAAAGAGTCAGCAAAAGGCAGGCAGAGACAATTCCATCAGCTTAAAAGGCGAAGGGGGCGGGGGCAATATCGTAAATGGCTGCAGTGTGAGGACGGAAATGGACGAGAGGTTGTTTGTGCGAAGGTGGAGACACGTGTTGGATAAAGGAAACAGCTGGGCTGAGACAAAATATTGCTATGGCAATCGATGGAATCATTACCCGTCACAGTACATACTATGGCAACATCAGGTATCGAGACGCATACTGGCTGATATCCAACGACAGCATTCGCTGATGACTTCTAATTAGTCGAGCTTGAGTCAACCTTTCCACAAGGTTAAAAGTGTGAACACGCATGGGGGTAAAAGTTATATGTAGTTGAGTATAAAAAGAAAGGAGTAAAACATGATGGATGGATGGATTTTTTTTTACTTGAGATTACAAATTGGAGATACGAGCACTGTAAGGTGACGGTGACCATAAGTCACAACAAGCAGCACCTTGGCAGATAGTGAACCAAAAAAAGAGGCTTCAAGCTGCTCGCTGCGACTGTCCCCCTAAACTAGCCTTACCTTAATAAAGTTTATTTATCTTAAGGCTCACAATGCAAAACACCATAGGGAGGCTAATGAATAGCATTGGCATCTGGCATGGTGTTTTGACCTTTTAAGTAATGCATATTTGAACAAAGGACAGGCAGGCATATATTCTTTATCCCCTGAAAAACAACACCAACATTACGACAGCCTATAGTGGTGTTGTGACTATCATGTATCATTATCAGTATGCCTGTATTGTACTGCCCCCGTGCGGCCAATACGTACACACCAGAAGGAGCTGCCCAATCACAGATTACGTTCACATGCAGATGATGCAGTCATATAACCCTTTTTAAAATCCAAATCATGGCAGTATTTAAGTTTTTAAAGGCCATGTAAACACATGAAAAACCCAGAACATTCTCTTAATTGGGTTTTTAAAAACTCGATTAAAACCCCTTGGTCAGCCTCTTTTCTAACCCGAATATTTGGTTATGTGAACAGAATCGGGTTACCGCCTTCGAACGAGTCATTGATGTGTTTTGCGCCTGCTCTGGCTCTATACACAAGGAATTTTGTCTCATTGCAGCGAGTCGAAGATGAATACATAGCTTTCTCAGTGTCGTTTTTCTATTGTTTTTTTTCATATACTGTACTGCCTTAAGGAAAGCCACAAGCAAATGTCCAATTGAAAGCAGAGTGAAGAGTGCAGCAGCCACGCCGAACAGACACGGCAGCAGCTAAAAGAAGGCATGCGACGAGGAAGCGAAAGCTGAGGAAGGATGCCATCCGTCTGTCGGTCCATCCGCTTGCATGCTGCCGGGGGTGCATGGATCGGCTTCAAGTCGTTAACAGGCCACAAGGTCACCCACGTCTCTCTGACCTGGCGTTAATCACTCACTAATTGAACGGAAATGACTCTGATTGAGTTTCCCACCCTGCTTTCGGCTGGCTTCACTCTGCAGCCGACATCCCATTAAGCGTGTTAACTGTCAACTCGTGCTGCCCGCTTTGGGAAAAGCAAAGCGTGGCAGAAGAGATTAAGGTCGCAAAAAGCAAGAATGCTTTCATTTGAAAGCAAAAAGGGGAAATGGGCACAATACAAATATGTTACGATTGACTCTTCAGTTTTTCTGAAAACGTTTTACTTTTACCCCGATTCCACTCAAACAGCTCAATATGTTTTCCAACCTCCATGGACGAGGATACTACATCAAAATGGATGGAAATAAAGAGATGGAAAGTCAATTATGGTTGAGATCTCGACTGACTAATAAATTGAGATAAGGCATCCATCAATCCATTTTCCCATCCGCTTTATCCTCACTAGGGTCGCGGGGGTGGGGGGGGGGGGTGCTGGAGCCTATCCCAGCTGTCTCCGGGGAGGGGGCCCCCTGAACCGGTTGCCAGCCATTTGCAGGGCACCCACAAACTAACAACGATCTGCGCTCACACTCATACCTCGGGACAATTTCGAGTGTTCCATTAATTATTGTGAGATAAGGCAGAAAAACAAAACAAGCACAGAAACAACATGGAGGAACCTGAATCGGGGAGCAATGATGTCATCTGCAACACATTGGGTTAAGTAAAATATCCAGCCTCATTTTAAATCATTGAGGATGTCAGCTCCAAGAATGATTAGCGATGAATAATTGTTGAGTTGTTCCATCCAGACTAAAATGTGTGCACTGTTTGACACGACTGACCACCACAGCGTCAGACAGAGATTAGGAACATGCCTGAGGGAGTCCAGTCAGAAGATTGTTGCAATAATCAATCTACTAGAAATAAAACGATGGCTAAGTTTCTCCTGGTCTGATTAGAGCATGCGGCCCTTCCGTCTGGAGATGATTTCCAGCTGGACGAAGGCTGTTTTAGTGATTGATTCGACATGACTGCTGAAAGTCAAGTCTGAGTCAATCAGCAACCCAATATTTCCGACTTTGCCTTTGGTTTTTGTTTTTAGAGACAGTCGGTCTAGCGTATCGTCCCTTCCAAAACGCAACAGTGCGACCACTGTAGCATGCAAGGATGTTGCAGATGCAAATAGGCCAGCAAGCACCGGTGTAATAACGAATGTGACCTTTACAGGAGGCACAATGTCATTTCTACTTTGATTCATCAATCAGGTGAGAGTCCAAAAGGCGACCCCTCGTGTGCCCCCCACCAGAGCCAATCTCGTTCCCGGCTGATTCTCCTCTCATCCCCACACACACACCCACACACACGTCTCACAGTGTTGCCACTGAGGAGACCTACCTCCATTTCCTCTGCTTCCTTTCAGGGCACAACAAGCTGGAGAAGGTGACGAATGATGACAGCGCGGAGACCACTTGTAGGTCTCGCCTGCCGATTTCGACTGCCTGTCATGAATAAAACAGAGTGGATTAACAGACAGGAAGACAAAAACAGCATATTTTACTCACATTGGAGCGGATTACAGTGGTTTATAGTATTATTATTCAGCAGGCCTCACCTTTTCTCTTGGAGGAGATTCAAGAAACACTCAAACTGAGTGGATGAGGAATGCTGCAAAGCACGGTTCAAGTCAAGTGTGCTTTCTTCACTGCAGAGGATCTCTTAGACTAATTAGACTAATGAATAGATTTTGTCCCTTTGCCCTCACTTTTTATTTCGGCGGTATGCTGAAAAAAACCCCAACTTTCCAATTGCAGGACTGCAGCAACGTTGAGATTTTTGCTACAGAAAGGCAGCTGCAGCTCAATACATAAGGCGGAGAGCTTGTTGGCTCACACACAAAGCACTTATTATTCATGAACTCCACCCGGTTTTTATAAATATGCTCCTCAGTAGTGGAGATACGGTTACTAATAAGACACAGTGTTCTCTACTAGTGCACCAAATTGTCTTAAAAGTGAGAATGAGGTGCATACTATTCATAAATTTTTAGCTGGGTCTCGAGTGTGTGCAACATACAGCTCAGATGAAATTTCTTCCCTCTCAAACAGACAAGAGGAGCCGCTGCAGGTGCCCGCGCCGCCATCAAAAGAACAGTCAACATAAAATGACAAAATAATACAACACAACACATAAGACACAGACAGCTGTGCAATCTTAACCACTTGTCCTGCATGCACTTCGCTGTTTGAAGCAGTTATAGATGAAAGAGGAGCGAAACAAAGTGTCCTTTTCACCAGTGGATTGCACTGCACCGACCTTTTCACTGAGCAAAGCGGGGCTGTGAAAATGCTGCCCATTCCAGGCGCAAAACACAAGCGTTGTCCACAAGGCAGCAAATGGCGCCAACATTCCTCCTAACCAAAATCAGTGCTGGTACACGTGTGCTGCTGAGAAGGCGCAACTACCAAGCACAGATTCTTCTTCTTTGAGAATGTCATGGCCAAAAATGCTGAAAACAATCCACATCAGGTCCACACGACGTAACGCCACCATGTTACAAAACAAAAGACAAAAACAACAAAAAAACGCAAGGCTCTTGAAGAGCACTTACCGACGGCTGCCTACTTGGGCGCCATCTTGGGGAAAAAAAAATGAAATCATGAAGTCAAAGGAATTATCTGTCGTGTTGCTAGACAGGGCTTTCTTGAGGAAGACACAGAAACATTTCTACGACTTTGCAAGTTCCGATGAGCACAAGTGGGCTCCGTCATCCGTACATATGACCATTTGGAAAGCAGCAGGACTCTTCTGAGAGGTGGCCACACACCTGAACAGAAAATTTGTGGCTGAAGGGCCTGGGTCAGTGCGGTGAGCAAGAACTTGATGGTCACATTAAGTGGTCCTCTGTGGAAAAGCCAAGAGGTCCATGATCTCTCTGGATGGATGAAGTGCAGAGATCCACAACGGACAACTGCACTGCTTAAATCTGCCTTTCAGGAAGAGTGGCAAGAAGAAAGCGACTTCTCAAATTAACCATAAAAAGTCCCCTTTGAAGTTGAATGCCAAGACGCGTTACCCGGCCAATAGCAGCCCAAGAGTGAAGCGGGCTGGTGGCATCATGTTTGATGAGTTTGAACGGAAGTAACTGGCAAGCTAGGTCAAATTGAGGGAAACGCTGGGAAATCCCAGAAGAAAAGCTGCCCCGGAGCACTCTTGACCTCAGAGTGGGTCAACAGTCCATTTTTCAGCATCACAAAGACCCCAATAGCACACAGCCATTAAAGTGGCCTCAGGAAGGCCCTGTAAATGTCTTCGGTGGTCCAGCCAGAGACCACACTTGTTGCGTTATTTAAAAATGATTAAATGTAATTTCAGCAAACTCTCAGAATACTTTGGTACAGCAATAGAATTTCTTAATTTCCTTAAGTAAAAATAAAAACATTTTTTCATGTAATTATGGCATTTTGAGCCGAAAGTTTTGAGAGTCGAAAGGAGCTGGGAGGTGTTGAATACTTTCCAGTTGCACTGTCTGGATTAAAGTGGGTCCTTGAGATACGAGTGTCTTGACTTGTGAGTCGTTTGATATAGAAGACCCCACGTGGCATTGTTTTTGTCCTGAGTTATAGGCAAACATTCCAGATGCAGTGGTGCCTTAAGGTATGACTAATTCGTTCCGTAATCACGCTCAGAACTTTAAAACACTGATCTCTTAAAAATATTTTCTTTCAAATGAATGGAAATGCCAGCCTGCCCCAAATGAAAATTGTCATGTCCATTTTCAGCAGGAAAAAAGAAATACCTTTCCATAAAACCACAGTATCGTCAATAGAATTAATAAGACTAACCATTTTTGTCCAACTGATGGCCATTTTGCTCCTCTCTGTTACGGTCGCCTTGGCCACCTGGACATACAGATTTTATTGTTCATTGAGCTATTGCAGCTCATCTGAGCTCAATAATACGGCTCTAGTATAATGTGTTTTTCGCATAGAGTAAATGATCCATGATTGAGTAATCTTTATTGTCCGCCTGCATGTGTTGCTACACAGCTTGTGCTAAAAGGGTTGCACCACCACAAAAAGCTCATTCGCATTAGCATTAAAATAGTGCACTAAAACACTTTGTGGTTGTTTTAAATCCACACTTGGGTTACAATACATAGTTCTTTGTTTTTTATGCGTAATTTGCACGTAAACCTCAACTGGGAATGCGTTCACAGATTGAAGCCTCTTTCTGAAGAAGTGCTCACTATTTGGCAAAGTGCTTTTATTGTGAAGCGAGTTCACTGACACCCTCCCATTCTCGTATCTCAAGTTGGCACTCACAAGTCAAAGCAAAATATCAGCCAAACAACTCTGCAACTCACTCGTACTCAAGGCGCCACTGTATATGTGCGCTTCAGACGCCCACCACGAGATGGCAGCAGCTACCTTCATATCATTCGGCCACCATATGCTCACATTGGTTTCCTGGCAGTACAGTAGATGGGGAATCAAATATGTTTGCACTGTGCTATGGCCGTCACTGATCGTGCTGCACCTCAAACCAAACCAGACATGGACGCTGATCCTTCTACAACCTTGTGTTATTCACAAGCGGTGTATTTGTGGTGGTGGTGGTGATTTAATTTTCACTGTAGCAGGGGTCCTGTGAATGGAACTAATCTGGCAATTGAAGGCAGATGGAAATGGAGGAAGGGAGGTGTGATGTGAGGGACAGGTGGAGAAATGGAAAGTCAATGAGGAATGATGACGGTTAAACTTAAGACATTAGCGCATGCCTTCTTTCTTTATGCTAAGGGAGTTGATGAGCTGGAACTGTACGGACGAAATAACCACAGTCCGCATGTGTTTACGGTTCACTGTAACTAACAACAGAATCTGCTGTGATGCATCTAATGGTATGAGCATCTTTCAAGATTCGGCAAACTTATTGGTCAAGTTAAAACACGTAAAAAGACAATAGACGCAATTTTATGCATTTATTCATGTCGCTATTCCAATCGGATTCAAAGGCTCAAGGCTGAGTCAGCAATTGAATAGTCAAAAATACTCTAGAATTTATGGTTAATTTTTTTTTAAATCTCCTTCAGGTTTTCGCTTCAAGTGTACCATCCTTCCTTAAAAATGCCACAAAATGTTTTTGAAAAGTGCATTTTTGTGAATTTCTCAAGTTGTTCATACACCCCCACAAAAAAAAGGCTTGTGAGGTCAAAAATTTGCAACAAGAAACCACCAACGTGTTTCCCCAAAGGTTTTATAACCATCCTGTTCACACATTCTTTTTTCTTTTTACACAGCCAGAGAAACAAAACAAAAAAAAAAACATTGAAACAATAAACTCCCAAACCTTTTGTACAGAAAAAATCAATCTAGATGAAGAAAATGTCTCTTATATTAGTCCATGTTTTAGGCCTTTGCATTTGCCCTTTCCATTTAAATGGGGAGGGGCCCACAAGTGTGCACACGTGTTGTGTGTCAAGATCACGTTGAGACTCTGCATGTGGTATTGAATATTCATCAAACCATTTGACTGGATGGTTTAATCTGTTCTGTATGGACTAGAAACCAGAAACTCTGGGCCATTTTACAGGTAATCCAGTATTATATGTGTAGCATGTGTGTGTGTATTCAAAAATGTAACTATTGTAGTCAGATCTAAATCTGGGATGCGCGCGGGCGTTTTAAAGAGTCTCGTTAATTAAGCCAGCCCGAATCCCTCAGAACACTCCTGGATGGCCAGCAGCAGCATGTGTCTCAACTTCTCGTAACTCTCGTAGGCAGGGAGGTCCAGCTGGTTGAAACTACGAGCACAGAACACACGCCGTTATTCCATCACGTCCACATTTGTGGAGACGGCAGCCATTTTCATTTGTCAGATGCAACAGGTTTGTTTACCAGGTGTGAGCGGAGGGCAGGCGGTCAGTGGAGCGATCGTCGCGGTGGATTTGGAACTTCTGGATGCCGTTCATGCCCTCCAGAGCAGCGAAACCCTGAAGGGGAACTTTGGACGTGCCAGTGACAAACTGTAAGAACTTGGCTCGGTCCGCTTGGTCAAAGGAACGCAAGGCCCTCCAGAACCACTGGATCTTTTGGAAAAATACAAACAAGCGACTTCACATGTGGTTTACGTCCTAACGGCATCAAGATGATCAGTCTGCACCCATTTCAAGTACCTGGATGGAGCTGGACTGGTACTTGTGGTACTCAGTGTTGGCCTTGAGGTCATCAATATCGATGGTGGGCAGGCCAGAGATGAGCAGCTCCAGCTCCTGCTCGGTGAAGATGGAGATCAGCCTCTTGGGGATGATCTCATAGAAGCCTTCCAGGAAAGCGGCCAGCTGCTTGCGGATCGCACCTGCGCCACATTGACATCCAATAACAGAATGTTCCATCGCTTGTCAGACCACCCATGCGCTTTGACCACAAGGGTTGGGCGACACTGGGCTCCATAATATCAAAGGAGCGAGTAAAACAATAATAAGTTATTGCAGCATTGCAGAAAGCACATTTCGTTTGTTCAATCAACATAAAACAAAACTTCAAAGCATTAGCATTTTGCTTCATAGTAATTCTCCCCATTACGAATGAAGTGCTTTTGATGGGTCACGGGTCAGTGCGAAGGCGCAGTGGATGTATACCAGCGATGAGTGCCTGCAAGTGCGCAGCAAATGATTGTCACCTGATCAGTCACAGCTTCTTTCGGTCTCTAATTGGTTGTTTATTCTTGGGAGTGCGGCATTTGAATAAGTATTAAAGAGAAAGCAGGAAGTGATTTTGCTGAAAATTGCTAACTCCTCCCCTTTTCAAAAAGCCCATCTAAGGCTCGAGGTGAATATGGAAAATCTTACCACCTACAGGTCTTATTTTATTGCATTTTTGCCAATGAGGTTACTCATGAAAAAATAGACATGAAGCACACTTACCTGTCATCTTCATCTGGCAAACCAGATGCACGTATTCTTTTTTGTTTTCTTCTGTGACCAGAATGTTTGCACCATTTGGCTTGAGGTCTCTCACTTCGCAAACACCAAACTCTTGGACCTAAACATACAAAGAGCAGGAAAGTCTTCACTTCGACTTGCCTCCCAGTATTTCAAGTGGACCTCTGGGAGTCAACCCCGAAGAGCTTTTCAAGCAACTCCAAGGCAGCACTCGTGTTTAGGCTACCGAGAGCCCAACTTCGGCATCACAACCCACTTTCCGCTTGAAATAACTAACAATTCTAGACCTGGCACCAACCTCTGTGCTGAATGTGAGTTCATAGCCTAACGTGGACACGTCATTCTCCAACAAGTAGACCAAACCCTGGAAGAAGGGGTAGTCCTCGCTCTCCATGTCAGTGTACCTAGGAACAGAAGAACAATTTAATCGCAAGCAATGAAATTATTGATTTGCTCTTTGATCGGAATCGGTGCCCCATCACCATTACCTGACACTCTTGCCCAAGATGTGCTTGTAGAAGCTACGTGTGAAGTAGCACTCCAATAACCGGTTATCATAAACGGCTTTGGCCACCACCCGGCCCACAAACTTGAAGTAGCTCAGGTGGTTGGGGTTGCAGTGGGACGATGGATTGATGGTGTAGGTGACCCTATCTCCGGGCGACGTGCGGAACAGAGCGTACATGGGGTTAAACATCTCGCGGGAGATGATCATATACCACTCCCTCAGAAGGCCGCCGGCATCCTGGCCCTCTTCTCCTTCAAAGACAATGTACCTGCAACACAAAGAGTTCACATGCTTCTGGATGGAGCAGACTCTGGTTGTTTTTGTTGTTTCAGTAATGGAAGCGTACAGCCTGTTCTTCATGTCCTCTGGGCTCTTGCGATGCAGCTCTCTGTACGAGTCCTCAAACACATGATCTCTTCTCACATGTACTGCCATGTCCTCTTTCCTCAGACCTTCATCAAGGCGTTCAAGCTCCTGGCGGAAATACCTGCGTGATGAACGACAGGCCAGCGACTTGAGAATTGCCAACTTAACGCAGGTCAAACAAGGTCAAAATAATCTCGCTTACTTCCGCTTCACGTCAAAGTCCAGGATACGTATGTAATCAACCAAGACAGCAAAGGGTCCATCAGCCAAATGTGTGGTGGACTGACGCAGGATCTGGTTGAGTACTGTGCGGTGAGTTTCTACAATCAAGGAGAATTAAAACTCAGACTGTCAGACACGATGTGCAAAGCCTTTTCACTCTCCTTCACAATTAAGTGACCTATTGCTGACGTAACTCTGCTTGCATTATTTTTTTCCCTCCCACTTTGGAAGGGGGAAAACAATAGTAAATAAAGGTGGTCAATTCCCATTGCTCAAATATTGTAATTTATCCTTCAAGAGTATCCACATTATACAAACAAAAACAATTATTGAATTCAGAATAGCATCACCAGGAGAGGACCGCAATTGGCTCAGCTGAAAATCAATGAGAACGGCAGCATATTAAGTATTTCCGGGGCTTAAGTGTGGCATGCTGGGTGTTTCTGCGTGAAAGCTACAGGGACACCTTCTAGAGGACAAATACCCCCATTCTTTCAATGTTTGTTAACATGGGTTTGTGTACCTAAGTGGAGTCAACAGTTCAAAACTGGTGCTTTTCTGTCTTATATGTAAGATTAAGTTTTCATAAACTCCATTTGGGTGTATGTGCACCATAGAACACAACAATAAATGCTTTCTATTCCATTTGATTCAATCTCTGTTTGCGTGGTTGGTTTTGTGCGCTATAAACAAAGTTGACATGATCGTGTCAAAAGAAATGCAAGTCCACGTACACACGGACCTGCAGGTGCTGTGAACCAGCAAATGGCTCATTATATCAGATATGTTCGTTTGATTGCGTTGCAGAAACATCGATAACTGGAACAATTAGAAAGGCAATATGTCATTTCAGGGAACTTGATGTCACTCCAGGAAGACAGCAAGTATATTACGTCAATGCTTTTGCTATACATTAAGCTAGTGTAGCGACCGGAAGTTAGCACAGTGCCATACAACAAACATGGAAACGGTGTGTGTATAGAGTGCATTCTGGCTCACCAGCAAATCGAAGAAACTTCTGGGTGTCTGGTGGCAAGTTTGAAGAGATGTGCATGGAGGAAGGTTCCCGGGAGAAGAACGGGTCTAGGGAAGAGGGTGTTGCGGGTGTGAGCGGCGCTGGGGACAGTGGCGGCGGTTCATCCTTGATGTGAGAAAGCTGGCTCTCCCGAGTGTCCCGAACAGGGGGTTTGCTCTCTCGCTCGGTGGCATGTACGAGGAAGAACGCCTCCACAGCAGGCTGCAGAACTGAGGGACATGGAAGTGTCACAATGGAATACAAATGGAAAAAAATGGCATTGCCGAAACAAAATAGCAGGGTTGCTGCCAAATCTGAGCCATTTTAGGTAACTTTGACCGATATTATCACAAAAACAGGAAACATTTTCATTATTCCAGATTGAGACCCTTAGGCGAGGAAAAATAAGTAGTGTGTTTCCGGTAACATGAAATTTCAGCATAGGGTCGGTAGGTCGGACAAAGTTTTTTTTTAAAAATCTTTTTTTCTCCCTCCCTCCTCCATCAAAAACGTAAACAAAATAACCATAAAACATAAAACAAGGAGACATTGAAACCAGTGCCGGATGCTCGTCTGTCAAAGAGGGGAAGCTCAATTTTGGTCGACATCATAAAATGTGTCAGTTTATTTATACGCGAATTCTACTCTAGCTCCGTTCCTTTTCAAGAAAATGATCTGTGACCCTGTCATACCAACAAAGCGTCTTTTCCCGGTACTTAATTAGTGTCCTACAACTATAGGAACTACAATAAAACCCACCAGAAATAAAAGATTAATTTGTCGCTAGTTGTTTGTTTACAACAAAGAGTGTCGCTAAAATGATTAGGAGAAGTCTCCAGCTCAACTCGGAACAGAATGCAAGTTGAAAAAAATGCTCGCACGGATGCCTACACTAAAAGCTCAGTGATTGGCTCATTTCAATGTCAATCCAACTGGCACACAGGCTCAGACAGATCATCTAATCTGATGCAGAAAAGCCTGGCGTCCGGTACCCTCCCACTGCCATCCAGTCCCATAGACGCCGAACTCCGTGGGCGGGACAAAAAACAGTTTGTATCCGATGACTCGTCTCCGTTCAACGCATTGGGACAACCTACCCTGAACTCACTACCGTTTAAAGCACAGCGAAGCTGCGGCATGAAGGAGAAGGGAGTCGCGTCGTAACCAGTAAGAAGAAGCTGATTCGGAGCAAAAGTTGAGCACGTTGTAGCACATATTTAGTCAATGACATGTACACACAATGAAATTTACGTTCATATATTTGATCACTTATTCTTTGACATTTTATGGGAAGCCGAGCTTCCCTTGCAGTCCGAGAGCAATCGCCACTGATTGAAACCCCGCCGGGCGGCGAAGCGAAGTTGGGTACCCAGCAGCTGGGTGTTAGAGCCTCTGCGTCCCGCGACCTAGACGGCCCGTGGTGGTCGTGGCCCGGCCTGGACTAGGGTGCCGTAAGACTAAGGCGGACGGGGGGGTCGACGTCAACGAGCACGCGGACGTGCGGGTCGGCGGCCGGAGGAACGCCGACGGGCGCCTGACCGGGGGTAGTGACAGGGGACGGGCGGGACGCGGAGGTGGCGTGAAGCGCAACGACCGACCCCGCGCCCGACACCGTCCCCCCTCCCCCCGCGACACCTCCCGCCGCCGGCGCCGCCGCCACCGCCTATTTGCTTTCGCGCTTGCTCGGGCGCGGGCGGCGCTGGGTGTTCGTGGCGGGGTAGAGTAGACGATCGCCAACGACCGGCGCGCCGCACCACCACCCCGCCCGTCCCACCGCCACGCCCGCCTCTCCTCGCCGACTTAACGTCGCCGCCGCCGTCGCCTCGTTGAATCTTTTCGATACAGCAGTGGATGCTATTTTCTTAATATTATGGTGCGAGCATGCGACTGCAACACACAAAACGCGGCTTAAACTGTTGTCGGAGATCGTGGCCGCCGCCATGATTCGATGTTGTTGACAGACGACAGGGCAAACGACACAACGTGAATATCGCGAGAGTTTGCACCAATGTAAACGCTCTAAATTCATCTTTCCTTTTATTATTTATAATTTTGTCTGTAGTTTTATTGTTCTTGTTTTGATTGTAAAGCGTCCTTAAGTGTTTTGAAAGGCGCTTATAAATGAAATGTACTATTATTATTATTACACAAAAATGTAGAAGGTTTGAAAAAAAATGCCGACCGTAAAGTTTTTCTTTGAGGTAGAAATTCTCGGTCGGTCGGGTTACCGGAAACACACTACTTTTTTTCCTACGCCTTACGGTAACAGACAGCATCGAAAGGAGTTGAGCAAATACCTCGTCCCAAACAAACTCCTCCCATCTTCCCGCTGAAAATAATATTGTTTTCACAAGGTCATAAAGAGTAAATACCTGAGCCCATTTGAAAACCAATTTTTAACCAAAACAGCAGCAGAGTCAACCAATGACGAGCTTGTCCACAAAATAAAATCAGTTACTTTTTTTTTTTAACATGTCATCGACATTCAGTCCCGCGTGTTTCATCCCCACTCCTGTCAAGTGGCGGGTGCACGCGCACAAGCACACACACAAGCATACAGCATTAAGAGTGTCTGTGGACGGCAAGAAGGAATTCACATGCTCAAAGCTAAGTTTTATGATATCTGTTACTCCTGTTGAGTGGCATAAATGGAATTAGTTGCAAACCCTGATGTCACGGCGACTGAGTCAGATCATTTTGGATTGAAACAAGATGAATACAGAGAGCCCACCAAACACTTGTAGTATATGTATTTGAAGAAAGTTGTAATGCAGCAACTTCAAAATCCATTTAAAGCACAACCCCCCCACCCAATTTCTTTGAAACATGGCAGAATATGGAGGATTGACTATTTCCAACACCTTGCAATTATAATGCTTCCCAGGTAGCAAGACTGCATATGCAGCCAAGCATCACTGTTGAGAAACAGCATTAAGAGAAATGCTTCACAATTTTTTATGGGCAGTACCAAAGTTGTCGCATTAGTTCTGTCCATTCTGTATATTTTCCAGTTTGACAAACATAGGCACGCTCAGAAGTTTACATAGTCTGGCAGTATTTGTAAAATCTGTACCATTATTTAAATACTTTTATTGGTAAAATATTTCTTCTTAATGGGATTAAAATTAAACTAAGGCATTTCAAAAGAGCACAATTAAATGAAGCCTCCATCCCTCCAAAAAAAAAAAAAAAAAAATGCAATGGTCCACATTCTGTTCTATTACTTCCAAGAGGAAAACTTAGCCTTGAGTGAAACTCTTATAATAATAATACATTTTATTTATAAGCGCCTTTCAAGACACCCAAGGACACTTTACAGTAACAAAAAACACAAAACAATACGGGTTGAGCAGCGGCAGCCAAATGCGCCAGCGTTCACTCAACCCGGAAGTCAGAAAGAAACATATACCTGGTTAATATGTTAATGTAAAAAGGCGTTTTGTGTAAAAAGAACCAGATAGACATCCTGTCCAATGAAGATTCCTCCTACCCAATACAGCATGCTGGTCATGGGACTCTTCCAGCTCTTTCAAGCATTCCCCGAGCATGTCCCACAGCTCATCCAGCAGGAGCTGTTCGCTGAGCAGAGGGAGATCGGGGACTTTCTCTTCACTCTCGGACTGGCCATTTGCTTCTTCATCTGAGGGAAAACATTTCCAAAAAAAGTTAGCCATTGCATTCACTGTATGAATGGCTGGCCAGAAACAACTCCAATTTAATACATCTGAATTATTAAGGCAATCTGTTCCTGTAAGTATAAAAGTGTAAACTGAGCCTTTGATTAATGTTCTTATTGTGATCGAGGGGTTTGTGTGTCGCAATGATACCAGGAGGTAAGCAGTCCGCGTCATTATGCCCCAGGCGGGGCAGGGTGATTGGGGACAACAGCAGCAGGAGCTGCAGTAAACACTACCGATCCCCGATCAGACCGATTGATGTTCTGTTATTCGACTTCAGAGTCCGTCACGGATTGTGAGCGTCTGCTAGCAACGCCTGCCAGAATCCCCACGTCAACTCCCACTTCCGGGAGAATTTCACCCACATTCTAGGGGAAGCAGGGAGCAAGTTCTGCTCGTCCATTTTTGCGGCGGCCGACCACAGCTTTGACCGTTATGAGGAAGCAGAACAGACCAGGGCAAAGTGCGGCCTGAGGGGGCATATCCTACCCTCAGCTGTGGTCATGAGCTGTGATTTCTTGTCAATTTATAAACTAAGAAAGTCAATTTTCTGCCCCATATAAATCAATAAATACACAAGTGTCCTCAGAAGACTTCCAACATTTTAAGGTGTGAATAACTCACCCAGAGTTGAAGAGTCCAGCTCCAAAGATGGCTGGTCAACATCCATTGGCATGTCATCTCGTTGAGCTCCCTGGGCCTCTGAGACCGTCTGCATTTCGGACTGTAGCCACCGAACGAGGGACGGCCAGTGGCACGGGATAGGAAACAGGGAAAATAATAATCATTATATTTTAGCTATTATTTTTGACTGATCCACATTGTCATGCACCGGGACATTCCGATTCAACGGTAAAGTCACTGGGGGTTGAGCAGATCTGGGTAAAGAATGAAGCAACTTCAGCCAGCCGCTACTGCTGATGACAAACGGGGAGTTGAGTTTGGAGCAGGCACATTCACAGCTTTCACAAACAATTATTCTGAGACAGCATATATAACAGATTACTGGCACATCCATTTTTAACTCATAAAACAGGCGCAAGTTGCAAACAAGACATTTTGATGTTAATGTCGACATTCATTTCTTTTTTTTTCATCTGAATGGCTTAGCTTTCGATTTTGCAAAATGCCAACAAACAGCATGAAAACCCCAACTTGGCTAAAAGAATGTCAGTGGCCCAAAGCAATTGAATCAAATCTACGACCTCACAAAAAATGCTCAAATGTGCGCCCAGTGGGTGAGTGTGCAGATGTGTCTGCTGTCTGCGGCCCATGCTAACCGTGGCAGCAGCAGCTGTGCCAGCAGGGGGGGCAGCACCAGCGGGGGCATGAGACGCTGCGACTGATGATCCGGCGGTGACGGCGGCCGAGGCGGAAGTGGGTGGTGGTGCCTGTGTGAGCCGGCGGGCCCGCTGACCCTCTCTCACCATCTGGATGATGGCATCAGCCTCTGCCTCCAGTTGACGGACGGCAGCCTGAATGCTGCTTGCTGAGCCCAGGCTGGATGAGCCTGGCCGTTGAGCGAGAGCGCGGGTTTATCACTCCATACATCATCTGCACAATGGCTTCTATGCTGAATAAATCTCTCACCTATTCGCCCAGTCTGTTTAGCTTTCTTGTTGGCACGCCGTGTGTCCTCACGTAGCTGGATAATGACCTGCAACACTCGCAGGAAAAATTTCTGTGTCGATGTCTTGGAGGTTAGTGAGCTCATACAGGGGAGTTGCAGTTCTCGTCCGCCAAGTGTGCGCTTCTGTGCAGCCACAATCACAACACTTTCCGCTCCATCAAACCTGTGCCCCAAATAACAAAACACAGTTAAGGTCAAGGCAATTTCAGAGTCAACAAATGAGAAAGTATCACTGAGTGTCCAAAGTTGTCATGGTCTTACCTGCTGGTCATTTTGCCCTTCAGTCTGGCAGAGATGGAAGAGTCATCAGGGGGTCCATCGGGGGAATGAGAATCTGCATGTGCACGTCTCTGCTGCTCCAAGTTGTACTCTCGAAGTTCAGCCAATAGTGTACCTGAAAGGGAGGCAATTTTAAAACGCTTAAGGAAAGCTTATGAGGCTTTGCTAAGCAAACAAACCAATCAATAGAAAATAAAGGGTATGTATCGGCGTAACACTGACCAATCTGTTTGCAAAGGGTATAACCAAGGTGTCTTGCTCCACTGAGCAGCAGTCTGAGCACAGTGTCTCTGGTGGAACAGTCTCCTCTGGATAACTGAAGTAAAATATTAGCTGCGTCTTCCAGACCCTCCTCTGAGCACGAATGAGAAGTCAACACCTTACAGAAAGTATAGAGTGTGAAATTAAAACAAAAACAAACCAAATAAAAAAAACAATAACAAAATAATAAAACCCAAATAAGGACATATTAGTCCACAAGGCAACTTTGGAAGTGCAATTTTAACAAACCACTCGCACAACATTTTCTCATACCTCCACGGACAGCTGAAGCTGTTTCTCTGTAAGTCCAGCCATAGCAATCTTGTCACTTTCCATGTTAATCGAAGAGCTCTTGGTTTTTGCTGTTTTAACAGAATCAATGATCATCATTTATAATCACCATTCTCAAGAGATGACAGAGATTTCTAATGCTTTCCCTGGTGTTTCTACCTGTGAAAACTGCTCCAGTGGATGTTGGTAATGGTGTGGAAGTTGCAAACATTAACAGACTTGTCCCTGAGGGGGTGCTCTGGGTCCCAGATGCCCCAGAGGCCACTGTGCCCACTGCAGCGGGCTGGATGTTTGATGCTGCTGTGCCCTGTGTAGTGACCGAGGCGGTCGACCCTGAGCTAATTATCGGATTAGTGTTGGCTGACTGTGGAGTAGCGTGGCCAGCAGGTACCTCGGTGGCCTTGATGTCAGGCAGGGCAATGGATATGAGGGAGAGCAGACGCAGCAGCTTTTCAGTGAGCAAGGAGCTTCGCCTGATTACAGGATGGGAAAGCATGTTCATCAACTGACCAAGAGGGGAGGTTTCTAGGCTTAACTGGAGTCCCTCAGCCTCTGCGTTGCCCCCTAAAGGCATGGTCTTCATTGAGGCTTTCCCTTTGCGACTGACATTCATGTTGTCCAGCTTTACAAGCAGATCCCAAAAATCAGTGGAAATTCCCAGAGACTGGGGTGTGATGTTTGAGGAGCCAAAAGCGTTCTGTGCACTGGAAGCATTGGAGTTTGGATTGTTTTGAGCCTGGGAACTAGACCTCAACCCTCCACCCATACCACCTACGCCTGAGGAGCTTGAACAAAGACGGGCCTCGAGGTCAGAGGATGACACGGAGAGATCCTTACAACGCTGCTGGGTGAAGTGGCTGGGGAACACCTGTAGTGACAGAACAGAAAAAAAAGTAATTCAATAAGTATGCCTTGACTGACACAAATCTTTCCTTTAAGACATTAATGAAGCTTTACGTGTAAATACGCCAGATTACAGCCGTTTCCATCTGATGTACCGCGGCGGGCTGATGCAACATTTTGAATACAATTAAAAAAAAATTGCAGGAGGCACCATTGACACATTTTGTGAGACTGATGTGTGTCGCAAGTTTCATGAGTTTTTGCCCAAGTTTAGACTCCAGTAAATTGCTTATTAAAGTGCGAGAGAATTTGAACATTGCCCAATTGAACACTTTTGTATAGTATATCAAGACCATAAAGCACATTGAGATAGTGATACGTGACTGACCTTTGCTAGTTGGATGAGAGTGTCTAACACATGTCGACAGACTACAGGCGCAGCTTGCGGGTGGATATGTACTGTGGAGCCTCCGCCTCCAGCACATGTGACCCCTGCAGCAGCTCCTGACACACCACCTCCCAGGGTTCCAGATGCTGAGGAACCAGCAGCTGAGTGGCGGTCAGCATGTTTCCGACCAGATACCCGTTGGATCTGGAAAATGTTAGTCCGACAGCCCAAGGCCGCATCCATGGACACAGAGAGCCAAGAAAGCTGGCTGGAACTACGAGACTCCACTCTGTTTAGTAGCTCGAGGGAGGACGAAGAGCAGAGGGAGGAGGTAGCTGAACCTTTTGCCCCGCATCCTCCATGGGAGCTCCTTTTCCCACGAGAATCTTCAAGGCGTGAGGTCTCCACACACACCTCGCTCTCACTACTGCGTTGGAGGATAGACAACAGACTGCGAATGACCCACCCACGTGTCTGAGAGTGGTAGCAAAGATTCCTGAGCACACGGTGTAGACGGCTGGTGTTGAGCTTCGGTTCATCCACAAATAGCAACACCAGCAGACAGGACAAGGCCTCGTGATCCAGCAGCAAACGACCACGCAAACGCAGCAAAGAATCCACACTGGAGCTGGATGGTCTGAGGAAATATTAAGATTAGCGACCAGCATTTAAGCCACATTTGTTCTTCCATTGAAAAGTAAAAAATCATCATCAGAAATGTCTCTTTTACCTGTGGTTAGAGCCACCACCCATCTGAAATGTGCCTCCTCTCTGCACAGCCAATCGAGTGTACTGGACGCCACGATTGCTCCCTAAGCGACTAGTGAATGCTGGCGAGCGAAGGATGGCTGAGAGCGCCGATGTTGAACTGTGACCAAAGAGCCTCTCGTGCATCAGTTGCCTTTGCCGTGCCTCTTGCTCTCGGCGCAGGGCTGCCGCTTCAGCTGCGATGTCAGGTGGCATTACAGCCAACACGCTGTCCTCCATGTCTTCGAGCACACTACGTCGCAGCTCAGAGGGCAGCGTCTGGATGAAGGTAACTGGGTCCAGAGGTGTATCTCCCTGTGTGGGTTGTTGGGAAACCTCCCTGCGCTGCTGCTCGGCTCGTTGCTGGGCAAGGACCTAAAATGATCAATGGCAAACTTAGTTTAACTCCTTCTTGTAGAAAATCACATTCTCCAGTAATTTCTCACCTCCTCCTGTATGGCAGGTGGCAATGCAGCCAGGAATTCAGGGCTAACCTCCGTAACCCCAGGCCCTGTGAGTACAGGCGCAGTAGAAGACGGCAGGCTGGTAGCAGCAGCTGAGCGGGATGGTGGTCTTATTCCCAATTGATTTTGAAGCACTTCTCTTCGAATGTCCTCAGGAAGAGCTGCCAGGAAAGATGGATCAACACCCTCAGGAAGACTGATTCCTGCAAAGGCAAAGAGAAGACCAAAGCAACTTTGAAACTTCACAACTATGATGTCATGTATTGTGGGATCAGTAGTCTGCATGTGCATATTGGGGGGAATAACCACCTGTACCTGCAAGTGGGTCTTCTTCCTCATTGCTTGTGGATGGGAGAGGATCTTGGATAGCCTGGGATTGGCTGTCAGCAATGTCACTCCTGATTATTGCTTCAACAGCAGATGATACCGAAGTGGAGCTAATCAAATGAAGACAGGTTCTTAAGAAACATATTTTTTAAATCAACATAGATGGAACATTTGTAAACAAACAAACAACAAAAAAAACATACTCCGACTCTGCATTGGTCTGCCTGTTGGTCAAATCACTCTCCCCACTGCCAGACAGGTCCTGAGACACAAGGACAGTCTGGGCAGGGTTGGAAACAGCTTCATCTTGTGTGGCAGAGGCAGGGCTGCTGGTGTCCATTGGCGACCCTTCCAATCGTGACACACCCACTACTGGAGGTTCTGAGGTCTCCACCATATCCGGGCTTGAGGCTGAGGGAGTTTGCCAATGGTAAGAGATTGTCACAAAGTATTCTATTCACTGTCAACCTGAGTTGAGATTGTGTTCTGAAAACTTGACTGGTTACAACTAAGCACTGTTGATTTAAATTATGAATGCACCCTTACTCATGGATAATTTGTAAGAGAGTTAGTCTACCTTCCCTGACTTCTTCCAACACTTCTCCTCCACCACCACCACCTCCTACGGCTCTCTCACCGATTGTGGGTGCTGGGGACATTTCCATCTGAGATGCTTCTGCTTCACTACTAGGCCTGTCACTTGCAGACAATGGCGGAAGGCCTGCCAGAGCTGCCAATGAGCCGGCATGCGACTCGGCCAACAGCAGGCCAGCCATCGGTTGGTGGACCTGTTGATTAATTGCAGTTTCCAAGGAAACTAGGGCCTGTTCATGGGGAGCTGGGGTAGTGGGAGTAACCTCTCCAGAAGGGGGAGCAGTGAGGAAGCCTTCTGACAGCCTGGGTGGGTCCAGACAAGATACTGCAACTCCTTGAGACTGCTCCCCCTCTAAAAAAAAAAGACAAAAATATGGGAAATCACACAGTGTGTTTAGATATTAACATAAGATATAGGTATATGAATACAATTCAGCAGTGAGGAAAATCAGATGAAATGGTGACAAAACACACAATAGGACCGCTGACTAATATTTCTGATATTCTGGAGAGTCACATTAGCACTAAATAAATAAATAAACAAACAAACAAATAAATACATAAAAATACATGGCTACCTTCTGTCGCACAGCCTTTGAAGCCTGATTACAGCTGTTACTTAGGGAAAAAAACTTTGGTAAGTTCTAAATATCAGTTAAAAACTGATTCTGGTGCATTTTCATGTACAACACTGTTGTCCAAGACTAAATAAGGAATAATTTTGCTATTCATTGACTATTTTGTGAAGTACATTTTTGCAAGTTACTTCCAGGCACTTGAGGCAAAGGTTTAATTAAACAAAAATCTGACAATCTGACAAATGAGCAAATTGTTTCCTTATTTTTTACTTAATCCTTTTTTTTAACTCACATCGTTCATAGCAGCAAACTATTAGCTTGTCTAGAAACATTTTCAGTGGGGGTATTTCAAGAACAAATGTAAGTTTCACATAGAAGTTAATTTTCTGAATGAGCTGTGCAGTCCTTTGGCAAAGCTGTTTTTAAAAATGTACTGTATTCTCATTTGGACATTTATTGTGCAGATCAAAAGTTAAAATCAAATAAGAAATGTAATATGAAAATAAAACATTACTGGTATTATATTTATTAATTTATATTTAATATATTACATGTTCTCCCCGGGCCTGCGTGGGTTTTCTCCAGGCACTCCGGTTTCCTCCCACATTCCAAAAACATGCATGGCAGGCTGATTGAACACTGTAAATTGTCCCTAGGTGTGAATGTGAGTGTGGTTGGTTGTTCGTCTCTGTGTGCCCTGCGATTGGCTGGCAACCGATTCAGGGTGTCCCCCGCCTACTGCCCGAAGACAGCTGGGATAGGCTCCAGCACCTCCCACGACCCTAGTGAGGATCAAGCGGTTCGGAAAATGGATGGATGGATGGATATTATATGAATATACTTTGAACCTAGTAGGCGACATCCAAGAAGAGTTAACAATGTTATAGCTGCAAAGGATAGACGACTTCGTATTGAACCCAATGGATTAATAATGGGATGTCAAATTCATATGTGAGTCAAGGAAGGCGAGCGAAAACCTTTAGCAATATAGTGTATTTTGACTCTCTCTTTCTTGAATAAATGTACCATTCACAAGCCACAACATGCTGACCACTTGCACAACGTAAGTGTTGTATCAATTATACTGTCTTTGGAAATGTAATTGTTTTTATCAAAACTGAAGTGAACTACATCACATAGAGCTTTTCCTAACGTTTCTTAAATCTCCTGAGTAACTATATTAGAGGTAACAAAAATAGTAACTGACAGCTCTAATAATGAGAGTCAAAGTCCCCATAATGACCCTGTAAAGGGTTCCGAAGCCAACTTGTGTAAGAGAGCAGCCATCATGCTTACTTTGTAGATGGCCCAAATGGTTTTACATTCAATTTTAGGCGAAAGTTTAATCTAACACATCAGTACAAGAGGAATATCAACACGTTGTCAAATAATTCTACTGAGGAAGGCAGTAAGTTGTATAGTTATCTCCTGAACGGGGTGTACAATCCTGTTCCCCAACAACAACACAACTTACTACCTCACCACAGCACAACCAGCTTCAAAATAACGAGATGCATGTATTCGGAGAGCAGATCTTTTCCTGCGCATGATATGGCCAAGATGTTGTGGCGCTGCCCTAAGAAAGACAGTAGACTGTATAGTTATCTCCCAGATCTGGTGTGATCCTAAAACTATACAAACTACTACCTCATCCCAGAGCACGCATTGCTGACTCCTGATGCCTTGTGATTTCTTTCAGATGGAACCATTTTAATCAAAAGAAAAAATTGTGAAATCTTTTCAACAAGTCAGTACCTGCAGTGTTTTCTGCGCCATTAATTGTCCCCAATCCAGAACCCTACAGACACGAAAGCAGAAAACAAAGAAAACATGAATGCTTGTTGTTGCAAATTAATCACAAGTCATGTCCGGATATGTATAATTAAGTCAGCAATGCATTGCATTGTGCAAACCTACCTGCAAGCTCTGTTCCCGTGTCTGCTCTGCTCCAGAGGCCCTCCGCTCGTTTTGCTTGGTCTCTTCCTCCTCAGCCAGCTGGCGCCTCCGCTTCTCCCTCCTTTCTTCTAACTCCTCATCTCGCAGACCTTCCAGATGCTGCAGGATTGGCACCTTCACAACTGAAAACAAGACATATAACCACTTCATTTTGGTTGATGCTATTATTTAAAAAGGTGAAACAAGCTCTTGCAGAGATACCGCATTAATGACAGCACATAAAACATGTTGATGCTACTGCAGTCACTAAAGTACAGCTACCCAATTACTAGTCCTCTGTAAAGTAGGGCCAGGATTTTACAAAGTTCAGATTTTTATTCAAAAAAGCAGATTTAAAAAAAATAATCAAATTTCACTGATAGAAAAAGGAAATGACATTCAAATATGTATTGCTTTATTTTGTGTTACTAAACACCTTTTCAAACATCTCTTTTCCAAGCATTAACTTCCACAGAATGTTTTTTTAAAACAGGCTTCCCAACTGTTTTTTTTTAAATTCAAAACATACAGTATGTAAAACGCAACCCTCACTTGTTTTAATGATCATGTGTATCATTTGTATAGCTTGGACAAGTATTCCCAATTTTGAAGTAAATTCATAATTATTAACCTAACATTCACAATTTTATTAAGACAGTTGCTCGCATTGAATTTTGACTTGTTTATTTATGCGTTTCTATGAACATTCTATGTCTGATTTTTTTGGTTGCTGTCCATAGTCTATGAAAGGTCCGAACACACTCAAAAAGGTCGCTAACAACGGCCATGTTGTTGGTACATTAAGTGCAACAAGTCAGCAGGAACCTGCCTTTACTATGAAAGGCAAGCCGCTTTAAAATTAATATTATCGGTGATTATCTCGCGGCCCAAATGCATAGTCTTCAATCGTCGTCAAATCATCGACAAATTCCAACATCAAATTATGCATCCCTGATCTTTATCAAGTTATTAAGAGCATCGGTCTCAGATTCTTCTCTGTTCTCCATCGCAAATACAATCCAGAACATTTGTCGACGAGTAATTGTATTTCAGGATCAGTCTGGGTCTCGAGAGCACTTTCTAAATGGTCTTTGTCTCATCTTTGAACCGAATGCATTTTTACTCAGTCTTGTCCTGGTCTCGGACAGGGAGAATTCAGGATTTTTGACCAAGACCAGTCAAGACCAGGCTACTGTGATCAGTGAGAAACAGGAGAATGCAGGTGCTGCACTGCCTTCCCAGTGTTGCCTGTAGTGCCACAGAGACTGGATGAAGACAACCAGAGACAACGAGCACCAGAAAACTTTCATGCAATGTAAGGTTTGCTTCATTGTACTATTTAGCTGAATTTGTTATTGTTGCAAATGTAATAGGTGGGAAGAAGAAGATACTGGTCATTTTGATCAGTTTAGGTTTTTTTCCCTTTGATATGTACAGTCATGGTCTTGTCTCTGTCTCGACATTCAAAAGTCGTGGATCTTGTCTTGGTCTCACTACTCCAGTCTCGATAATGTCTTGGCCTTGGTTGGCGTGGTCTTGACCACAACTCTAATGGTGACAGAGCTTTCAGTGCAGCAGCATTCTGATCATGTAAGCATCATCACTTCAACATTTTTAATATTTACCTGCGACACAGTCGTGCATACTTTCAGCATCCAGCACTTTACACTCATCCGTCCATCTCGTTAAGGCAGTAGGAATGCTTGAGAGGGTGCCTAGGCAGAAACAAAAATCCAACATGAAACAGTTACAGTAACTCCTTAACGAAAAGACCATACAACAACAACAAAAAAAGCTTGAGTGATCTCACCCGCTTGACCCCCCGTGCTGCTCTGCTCATGGAAGAAGTCGTCAAATTCGTCATCGGAACGAGCAATGATGTGGACATCCTCATTTCCGACCAAAAGACGAGCTCGACCACGAGATTGCAGAGGCAGAGAGCTGGACAGCTGTAAAATGTCTGCAGCAGCACTGGGGCCCAGCAATCTACATGTGGTTAAGGAGTGGAAATGTTGACAAACTAGAATGCTTCTGCTCTGGAAGAGCTCAAACATCAATAAACAACTCAACTCTTACCTCTGCAGGATTAGTGGAGGGTTGGGCTGGCGGTTTCCAGGGTAGTGGACGTGGATGGTGTGCCCACTGTTGGCAGTGAGCTGCCTAAGGGTCCGCTGGCTGCGGCCCATGCCTTGTGCCAGACGGCTGCTTGTGCCTGCTACCCCTAGGGTGAGGGAACCGTGGTCAGCGTGGCGCACCATAAGCGGGTGGGAGCTCGGGATGTTGCCTGGCGATGGAGGGATGTCAGCTGATGGAAGAAGAGAAAATGTAGGTAGACATTAGGGAACAGATCTGCAATATAGTTCAAGCATTTGTGTTAATGGCGTTTCCCATGTCTATGTTAGCAACTAATCATTTCTGATTCAAATATTACAAGTGAAAACAGGTCTGTCTCCTAACCATTGTTGGAGAACATGTTGTCAAACTCGATGATGAGGTCATCATCTCTGTCAAATCTTTCAAAGCGGATATGAGGTGCAGCATTGATGTCAGGGAAATCCTCATCCAACTCCATCTCTGAACCTTCGTCATCATCATCCTCATCTCCTTCCTCATCATCCTTGAGAGCAAGTGGCAGTCATTAGTTTATTTACAAGCAACACTATTTGAGTCAACACTTTATAAAGCCATATATTGCTCCAAACCGGATCCTCTTCCTCGTCCTCTTCCTCTTCCTCCTCTTCATCCTGGCTGTCATCATCATCATTGCTGCCACTGGAGTCTTCCTCTTGTGTGTGCTCCTCATCCTCTGGTTCCAGGATATTCATAGAATCTAATCATAGAGGCGAATTGTAACCAGAGCACATTTTACAGCGTGCTAATTATTAAAACAGTCTTCTCCCCACACTCACCTTCTCGGTTTGCCTGAAGAGTGGATGCCTGGCTAATATTGGAGGGGGCCTCTTCCATCAGCACATCTTCTTGAGATTCATCCTCAGCACCTTGCCCGACTGAAATTGGGAAAGAATTCTTTGCTTTCTGATCATTTCTCCCGCACAAATAAATGCGGACCTCTCATTAAGGCTTACCTATGATTGTACTATTGACAGTGCCGCCATCTCTCTCGAGTAGCTCGTCAATCAGATCCACCAACTCATTCTCCACCTTCATGCATATGTCAATATCATCATGGCATGTGCAGCAACTCCATGTTGTTTACATGATGCAGTGAAATCTAAGTAAATATCCTGTACAAAACAATGCTCCTCACCTGCATAGCCTGCGTGCTGAGAACCTCTGGTTGACCAGCAATGACCACCGTATCACCCTCTGTTTCTCCATCCATCAAGTCACTGTCTGCTCCCTGCACCCTGTGGTTGCCCTCAACTGGTTCCGCTTCCCCAGATTCTCCTGTAAACAGATGCCAAAGACATCAGTAACATATCTTTCTAAATCTGGCAGGAATTCACTAATCAGCATCCTGTGGTGGGAGGGAGATAAAGCGATAGAGTTAGAGGGCACAAAAGCAGCAATTTAATCAGAACTGGATGATATTTGTTCCCAAAACTCAACTAGTGTATGTATTTTATGTGGGTGGTCTGTCACAGATGTGACAGTGTTTAATCACAAGATAGTCTGCTGTGTCTTCTGTGAACCAAATCATCTTATGTGCCAGGTTGAGTGTGGGGATACCTTGATCTTGCGTGTTGCTGTTGCTATCCCTTGCAGCGCCCGCTGTGTCATGTTCGGTCTTGTTCTTGTTGGAACATCCTTTACTCCCAAACAAGTTGCTGGGCTGATTAACAATGCGAGACAGAGTCTCCAGCGGCTTAAGGGCAGCATTCACTGTGTTGGCCATGTTGGGGCTAAACAAGATCAAATGTAAATTATTAGGAATCGCTCAACCATACTTTACAGCAAATGGTGTACACAAAAATACCACCTAAACTTATACAAAGGCTTATTTGCTCTGAAAATCTTTAAGGTTTCCGCATCTTAATTCAAGTCACATTCAAGACTAATTCCATGTGATCAACTTCACAATGTCCCCAATTGCTACAGTACATAATGCACATCTTCCGACTACAAGCACTATCTATTTTATTGGTTCCGTGATTGTGATTTTTCCACAAGAGTCATTGTTTAATTTTATTTCTTTCTCAATGTTAGTTTTTGAGATTTGTTAAAAATCATAAAATCTTACTTATACATAAGTTGACCACCTCCATTGTTTCAACCATCAAAGTTGGTCAACACAAACATGTATGCCTCAAAACAATTTTTAGTTTTCCAATACTCATAGAAAAATAACTCGTAACTCAGTGTTCTGCACTTGGGCTGAACAATTACAGAAAATAATCACTTTTTTCGACCAGGACAGTACAATTGCGATTTGATTAGCATTTTTTTTCCTAATGTATATTTCATCAATTAATCTGTACTACAATAAACATCCATCCATTTTCTGAACCGCTTGATCCTCACTAGGGTCGCGGTGGGTGCTGGAGCCTATCCCAGCTGTCTTCGGGCAGTAGGCAGGGGACACCCTGAATCGGTTGCCAGCCAATCGCAGGGCACACAGAGACGAACAACCATCCACGCTCACATCCACACCTAGGGACAATTTTAGAGTGACCAATCAGCCTGCCATGCGAAAAATCCAGTGTTAACCAAGTGTATATTGAATTTCATGAAACTTGTACTTGTTGATAGTGATGGCACAACACAAAATCTCATGGTTTGGCTGGGGATGCGAGTTATACTCTGGAGCGATTTACGTATGAAATTAATAACACATTATAATAATAATACATTTTATTTATGAGCGCCTTTCAAGACACCCAAGGACACTTTACAATAACAAAAAACACAAAACATTACGGGTTGAGCAGCGGCGGCAGCCAAACGCGCCAGCGTTCACTCAACCCGGAGGTCAGAAAAAAACTACAAGGGAGGGAGAGGGGGAGAAAAAAAACCATGCTCGAACTATCCTCATTATGATATCATTTCACTTATTACTTTCACATTAAACTGCAAGAGGGCGCTCAAAGCCTGTGTTGATAAGTTGACGATGAGTCCGAGGTAAGCGACATCTTCTCCTTCCGGAGTTGGCGGTGTTGAAGATTTCATTGGCTTTAGTGATTTGGAGTGACATCGATAGTTTGGTAAACTTGCGTGTTATTTATGCTATAATTATCTGAATACCTCTTAAGGCGCGTTCCCACGTTGCAATTTGTGGCATAAGTTTTGTGGCATGCAACACATTGCAACGTGTGAACCCCGAAGTTGGACAGACTTTTGTGGCATGCAACGTGTTGGATGCGTGTTGCATGAAATAGGACTTGCTCTATTTTCTTGCAACATGTTGCATGAACCCGACCAATCAGAACGCGTTGGGCTATCACGTGACAAAAACATTGTGTCGTAAACACGGAAAGTATAATGGCGTCGAAACAGAAAAAAAATAAAATAAAAATCGAGCTCTCCCGGGGTGACACCGAAAGGTTTATTAATTATTACCATTCGCATGATTGCTTGTGGAACGTCGGGAGCCAGTTCTACTCAAGGAGGGAACACCGACAAGCTGCCTACACTAGCATATCGGAGTTGATGGGCGACTGCATGACAGGTATAGATGGCGATCGAGGCAGCGTCTTCGATTATTATGTCGACAATAATATCATAATTACTTATTGTCGAATATTGTAGGGTGGTTGGAGTGAGAAAGGTTACCGAATTTAATTTATTCGGCGACTATTTTGCCAAAATAATAATCACATTCATCTTTTTGTCATTCGAGAAAAGTTGACACCCTACAATCAGTGGGCCTCCCCATGGATGGGCACACGGGTATTACTTCAGTCCTTCTTGGTAAAAATTAACAATAATAACAATAACAGAAACAAATAAATGTATATTATCGGGGTCCTCGGCCGCCAACTCCTGCATCAGAGCGTTGTAAGCGCCGAGTTCTTTCCGTCTCCCGATCCACGGTCGTACCCAAAACGACCGTTTGGGTTTTGGCTCCTCTAGCTCGGCTAGTAGACTGATAGCTGCCAGTTCGAGGAGATCATCGTCGCTGTCGTATTGACAATTAGCCGCCATAGTCGCAGAACGAAGTAACGTTAAACGCGCATTCGGAAAACTATTCCCGCGAGATTTGAAATTGTTTGCAACTGTTGCAACGTGGGAAAACATTCGGTTTGCAACATCATATTTGCAATTTGTCTTATGCAACACGTTGCATAAAACAAATTGCAACGTGGGAACGCGCCTTTAATATGTAACATTCTCGTTTCGTTGTTTATGCCTAACATTAGCATATTGTTCACTTATTCAACCTGTTGCTCTCCATTTTATTTTAATTTTAAATTTCCTTTCAAGATGACATGTCTGTTCTTAGTATTGGATTTTATCAAATACATCTCCCCCCAAAATGCGACATGCTTTTATCTTCTTTATTTTGCATTTGATGGCTGGTGCGAGTTATACTCCGGAGAGATTTATAATCCGGAAAATAGGTTAGCTCAATTGATTGGTACATATTTTAGCAGCTTTACCTTTCCACCTAGGAGATGAAATTGACCTTGTGGATCAAACGGCAGCAACATTTGTTTGTGCTATAAAATGACAATAAAATGCCGCCAACGTGGTAAGAAGGTCAACTTCAAAATAAGAATCGCGTACCTTGACAAATCCAAGCTGTGAGGCACACGGGCCAAGTCGCTGACCAGTCCTTTCTTAAGAAATAGCCGTATGATATTATTCATGCCATTGTGTTGCGTCTTGGCTGCTGCTGTGCTATAGAAACTGGACGTGGAGGGACATGATTCCATGATGGTGCTGATTATGCACATCACTGCCTGAAGCCTGTAGGAGATAGATTGGTAGGCGGACGTTTTCATCACCAATTTTTTAATACCATCAGAGTGCATTTGTAACAAATCGCGCTTACCTAGCATGTTTTTCAGCACCTTCTGTCATTCCTAAGGCTCGACTAAGGGCAGCCTTCACCTCATTGACCAAAGCCGCCTGAGCATCGGTGCCAGTGCCAGCGGCTGCTAGGCTAGCAAGGAAAAGACGGGCCAAGGCTGGGGTGTCCTTGTCCTCTGAATTTTGGGTATGAGGTAGCAAGTGGTCGAGCACAAAAGCTAACACACTGCAATCCTGTTGGAACAGACATGTAACAAGTGAAGAGAAAACTTGGTCTAAAAGGAAAGATACCATAAAGCAAAGTTTTTTTTTTAACCCACCTCCTTAATAAGCTCTGACTGTCCTGCAGTGTAGCAGTAAGAGGCTATTAGTGTCGCAATGCCAACATAGGAGCGCACCAGTTCAGCCAGCAGTCTCAGGATGGTGGAGGTAGGCATGAGGGGTTTGCTTGCCTTTACCTTTGCAGCTTTAGCCTCCTCTGAGCTGCTGCTTTTATCTCCCTCCTGCTCCTTTTTTTCCTCCCGCATTTCTTCAGGTGTAGAGGCTAAGGACATTCATGCAGTCTATATATCAGTCTCGCATAAGTTAAATGACACAATCTAAATCGTCAAAAAAAAGGTCTACTTTTTTTAAAGGCTGCTTTGTGAGACAACTACAGTAAATATGTTTTCACCTTCTCCTTGCGGTGTGCCAGACTGGGGCGACTCTGCCACAGCTCCATCCGCAGCAAAAACTTGAGTCTAGGAGAAAAGTACCCATTATGACTTATACGGTCTCACTGCAACCAACTGAAATGTTTCTGATCATTGATAAAGCTCACATTGATATGGAATGCAGACTGGGAGTCAAAGTCACTGCCCTGTCGAGTGAGACGGTACTGTTGGTAAACATCATCACCGACATCCTGCAAAATCTGGCAAAGGTCTTGGCTACCAGGAACAGCTGCAACACGTTCTTCTGGACGCTCAGCTATGACCACAAAAACAACAAAACGTTTCACTATTAAGGTCAAATAACTGACACTGAATGTGATGACAGAAGGGATGCAGCAAGTGAACGATTCAATATTTTCACAGCAAAATTTACCGATTACTCTATCGATTAATCAAACAAATAATTTTACATTATGATGAATTAGGCATGCACGCTACAATATCGTACTTTAAATGTGTGGGGTTTTAGGGGACGGAGCTTGGCCTGGTGAGTGCCATGTGCATGAAGTTGGCTGTTGGCGCAGACTGCGCATTGATTCACTGGGTATCAGTTGTCATTGCAGAAAGTGATTCAATGTCCTTATGTGTTGACTTGTTTTGTTCAATCCACTGGTAGGTGGTTGTGTCTCTCGTTGACCACTTGTTACAAAATATTCTAACTGCAGGCTGCGGCCTGTATAGAATCAGCTAAGGCGTAGAAAAAAAAGTAGTGTGTTTCCGGTAACCCGACCGACCGAGAATTTCTACCTCGAACAAAAACATTCCGGTCGGCATTTTTTCCAAACCTTCTACATTTTTGTGTAATAATAATAGTACATTTCATTTATACGCGCCTTTCAAAACACTCAAGGACGCTTTACAATCAAAACAAGAACAATAAAACCACAGACAAAATTATAAATAATAAAAGGAAAGATGTTTACATCGGTGCAAACTCTCGCGATATTCACGTTGAGCATGCGCGTCATTTGCCGTCGTGTGTCAACAACATTGAATCATGGCGGCGGCCGCGATCTCCGAAAATAGTTTAGACCGCGTTTTGTGTGTTGCAGTCTAGCATTAGGCGTAGAAAAAAAAGTAGTGTGTTTCCGGTAACCCGACCGACCGAGAATTTCTACCTCGAACAAAAAACGTTCGGTCGGCATTTTTTCAAACCTTCTACATTTTGTGTAATAATAATAATAATAGTACTGTAATGCCCTTCAATAACGGGAGAAGGATGCACGCAGTCGCTGATGCAATTCGTCGCTTTTTAATAAACAAAACAAGCAATAAACACACGCATTCAAAGGAGTTGCTGTTAGCCACAACTCACGCTCATGCGCTCCACACTCAGACTAACTACCGGAGCCAATATTCCCCAACCTCGCCCCTCCACTTTCTATGACGTCACACGAATACAAGAAACAGATATTACAGTACATTTCATTTATACGCCTTTCAAAACACTCAAGGACGCTTTACAATCAAAACAAGAACAATAAAACCACAGACAAAATTATAAATAATAAAAGGAAAGATGTTTACATCGGTGCAAACTCTTGCGATATTCACGTTGAGCATGCGCGTTATTTGCCGTCGTGTGTCAACAACATTGAATCATGGCGGCGGCCGCGATCTCCGAAAATAGTTTAGACCGCGTTTTGTGTGTTGCAGTCTAGCATTACTACACCTTGTGACAAATATTTTATTCATAAAGTTACCATGCTACAACCAGTAAATTATAGAATAACCAATACTTTTTCATAATATTTTTCTACAACGATTAGCCTACAAATCTAATGACCAATTTGCCATGTAATCGTGCCTCGCGCCGTCCGTCTCTCGCTCTCGTGTTTTGTGCATACGCTCACAGGTCAGTTTAGTGATACGCCTTCGAGATTCATACGAAAAATCAGACTGGCATTGCCATTTCTTAAATGACGTAATTAGTAGACCTTGTGAGTTTTTTCGCCGCCATCTCAAACTTTCATCCGCGATTCCTCAATTTATGGACTAAAATAGCAACCCGCATACGCACCTATCTGTTGCGTCCCCCAACACTCAAAACGAAAGTAAATTCAAGAAACACACCCACACACCACAAACACACAGAGGCACAGTGAAATCGCGTTGACCACACAGTCAAGTCGTGTGCGGTGACTTTAATGGTTAAACTATGTTTCGTACCGTAAAATGACGCCACGGAAACGACACGCTACCGTAACTATTGTTACGTGAAATCCTCAGGGTGCCGTAGTTTTTGTTTGTTTGTTTGTTTTCCTTCGCGGCGAGCGGGGTTTCAATGTCTCCTTGTTTTATGTTTTATGGTTATTTTGTTTACATTTATGATGGGGCGTGGCAAAAATATATAAAAAAATAAAAACATTTGTCCGACCGACCGACCCTATGCCGAAATTTCATGTTACCGGAAACACACTACTATTTTTTCTACGCCTTACTACACCTTGTGACGAATATTTTATTCATAAAGTTACCACGCTACAACCAGTAAATTATTGAATAACCAATACTTTTTCATAATATTTTTCACAGCGATTAGCCTACAAATCTAATGACCAATTTGCCATGTAATCGTGCCTCGCGTCGTCCGTCTCTCGCTCTCGTGTTTTGTGCATACGTCACAGGTGAGTTTAGTGATACGCCCTTCGGACGATTCATACGAAAAATCAGACTGGCGTTGCCATTTCTTAAATGACGTAATTAGTAGACCTTTGTGAGTTTTTTTCGCCGCCATCTCAAACTTCCATCCGCGCGATTCCTCAATTTGCGGACTAAAATAGCAACCCGCATACGCACCTATCTGTTGCGTCCTGCCCAACACTCAAAATGAAAGTAAATTCGAAGAAACACACCCACACACCACAAACACACAGAGGCACAGTGAAATAGCGTTGATCACACAGTCAAGTCGTGTGCGGTGACTTTAATGGTTAAACTATGTTTCGGTACCGTAAAATGACGCCACGGAAACGACACGCTACCGGTAACTATTGTTACGTGAAATCCTCAGGCTTGCCGTAGTTTTTTGTTTGTTTGTTTTCCTTCGGCGGCGAGCGGGGGTTTCAATGTCTCCTTGTTTTATGTTTTATGGTTATTTTGTTTACATTTATGATGGGGGCGTGGCAAAAATATTTAAAAAAATAACATTTGTCCGACCTACCGACCCTATGCCGAAATTTCATGTTACCGGAAACACACTACTATTTTTTCTACGCCTAAGGATGTTTACATTTTCTGTACCGGTGATTGTCGCCATGCTGTTGCGCAAGCATGTCCTGGTTTGCAGAAAACGCATTGAAGACAATTTTTTCTTTTTAAATGATCCCAACATTTGGATTTTCTGTACTTAATACATTAAATGATCCCAACATTTGGATTTTCTGTACTTAATACACTCTTTCCTCCTAGGTCATCACCATTGCGCCAACTTAGTTCCATAATGAGTGGATCAAGAGTATGTAGTAACCTTAGTGCATATGGAAAGGTGAACGTAGGTCTTAACGGTTGAGATTTTGCTTCACTTTTTTTTAAAAATCAAATTATTTGAGCTATTTGATTATTTTAGTGCTGTTAAGAGATTAAAAAATGGTGACATTAATGAATTATGATCTGTATCTAATTGATCTAATCTATATTTTAATCTCACCTAAAAATTGCTGAGAAAACCCCTATTTTCATTTTAAATTCATTACATTGAGGTAGATCAAAAGACAAAAAAAGTGGCATTATAAAGTATTTTATTGTTTATTTTTATTGTTTATATTATTGTTACAGGCGAACAGATGCAGTCCGAGCCATTCACTTTTTGCCGTAGTTGAGACTAGTCCCAAATCCTACCTGCAACCTTAGGTTTCGACGACCAGGGTGAATATCACCATTGTTTGTTTTTGTAAATCTCCAAATAATTACAAAATAAAAATAACATAGAACATCAGGTCCATAAAAAGTGCTTAGGTTCATATAATCAAAAACAGCAATACAAGGACTGAACACTGAACTTGCTTCAGATAAAATAAATAAAAGACCCTTAAATCACAGTGCTGTAAATTTGTACTTCAGAAATAACACTGTGCATCATTACAAAATAAAGTGCTGAAATAAACATCAATCACTTCTTGTAGGCTACAGAGGAAACAGCAGCAATGCTGACTTCATGCCTCAAACGAGGGGTGTACTCGAGTTTAGTTTGGCGAAGAGCTTTGCTATGGCTCACTATATTGCTAACGGTTTCGGTGCTAATGTTAGCTGTGGCTGCACTCTTGACTGGGTGCTTTGCATTGATGTGGTAGGCTAAATTTGAGCTGCTTCTGTGGTAAGCAAATTCCTTCTTACAAATTAGGCACAACACTCTACCTTTATCAATAGTGCCGTCAGGGTGTTTTTGGAATGTAAATTTTCCATTCATTGGGCCGAGAACTTTCACATGGGCCTCCATTTTCACCTCTCCTCTCCGCTGCTTACCTGGCCCTCCCAACTCCAATGGGAGCCTATCATCTTATGCTAAACAAGCTCAAACATAATGACAGTCAATCAATGTCCGCATCAGGCTGTGACTGACCATGTTTCCCCACTCTCAACAACCCGAACACAGGAAGCCAAAACATAAAAAGGGATATTATAAAAAGGCACCCCACCTACAGAAACAAAGTTAGAGATTCAAATTTAGATTGAAGGAATTAAAACATAACTTTGACACCGCTATATTTGTTGCAGCCCAAGAACAACCCATTAAAAAAAAAAACTTACGTTCTTCTGGCGCATGATACGCTGCCAAGGCGTTGAGCATGTCATATATGACCTCCTTGATAGTTTCCGGAATAGAAGGTAGTGGGGACAATTTCAGAGGAGTCGTTTTCACCAGCTGCACGGCATTTGGCCCCTTAATACGAAGGTTTTCAAACTCGTCATCAGAGGCTACGGAAAGACAGAAAACCAAACTGAAGGAATGCAGGTCAGCAAAACAAATGGACAGCCCTATGAAATTATAATTCACCTGTGCCAGCTCCACGGGGTGCAGGGAGAGCGATGCGGACACAATTGCTGGCAGTTTCCGCAAAGCACTCTGGGTTACGACAGGCAGCCGGGCCAAGGACACGCAAGATATAATTAATTTCCCTTGAACCAAGGCTGCCTGACACCACTCCTGACGTGGTGCTACCTGCTCCACTGGTCACTGCGGATCTCACCACCTGTAGCAACAGATGAACTCTTTAAACTATATATTGACAGAACTCACGCAGTAAGAAAAATAAGGAAAATGATAAGGGACTCAAACCTTTTCCATAGTATGCCGAAGAGTAGCTGGATCTTCAATGATGTGTCTGAAGAGCAGGGTAACAAGAGGTGTGAAGCCATTGAAACCAGAGGTTTGTGTGAGCCCAAGAATCATTCGGGTGCTCTTCAGCTCAGCAAACATCATGGCATAGTGGTGATTTCGCGTCAAACGCAAACAGAGACGCAGTGTAGCATGGAGGGTGTCTGGGTCCACCGGGACACTAATCATGCTGACACAAGCGCGGATGAGAACGGTGGTCATGTCGTCACTCAGGCCGATGATGTCCGAGCCTTGCAAAGAGTCCGACTCCTGGGAAGATGCAGAGCCAGAGGTCACCTCCTTAAGATGGCTGGAAACATCCTTGGGGGCACTCATTTCCACTGCCACCCCAATGTCAAGGTCAGCCTGAGTTTCTTCGGCTTTGCACCGGTCTCCGTCTTCTCTCTCAGAGTCTGTTACGCAGCTGGTTTTGGCTGGTTTGGCCAAGCGTGGAAGTCTCTGAACAGTCAACATCACTGGCCTCCGGTTACCAGTCTCTTCATTTACCTACACCAACGATTATTGTCATTAGATTAGAAAGGAACCCATATTGAAGCTCAAGAGGTTATCCCCACTTTTTGTACAATGCATTATTGCATACCTGCACCATGTTGTTAAACTGAACTGTGTATCGCCTGCGTCCAGCTGTGAAGCGAACACTGCTCTCCCCAGCCCTCCAAGCAGAGTCAATAGTGCTGTTGTTGGAAGCGCTGTAACTGCACCAACGGCCTGAGCGGTCATCAAACCATCTCCAGTTATTCCCATTTGGCTGAAGATACTGAAGAGAAATTACCAGTGCAACTTATTAGTCGTACCCATGGATTGTACACCACACTCAAAGCTTAACGTAGCTCACATATAGTGCAACTATCATTTATGAAGCAGCTGTTTTACCTTGTTCATTTGTGATCTTCGCTTTGAAGAAACTGCCATTTTCTCATAAAAGTCAATAATCAACAAGACTGGTGTAATCCACCTGCAGACAGTGAATATTGCAGTACATGTAGAAAAATGACCAAGTTTCAGTATTTTTTGTATTCATTTGGTTATGCAGTTGTTCTTTATGTCAAAGGCTATTTGGAGCCCTTGGAAACTCACTTTGGTGTCTGTATGTCTTTCTGTTCTTTTGCTGCCTGCAGACAGGGCTGTACCACTTCAAGCAGCTTAATCAACAAATCCAGAATGCCACTCTTTTCAACCACTGTGGTACACATGAGCTTCAGTTCCTTTAGAGAAAAAAACAAAAAACAAAAATGATCATTGCCTGGGATATAAAATTTGCTGTGCTGCTGTAAAAACATTCTAGTTACCTCAGATAACAATGTGAGCAGCAGAATGCGAGTGGCCAGCTTTGATGCCTGCGGTAGTGTGGCCATTTGTTTAGTCCATTCAGACACAGTCTTTGTGTCACTTGTAGTGAGAGGCACAGCTGCCTTGATCAACACGTCCGCTGCATCCCACACCTAAAATACAGCCAAACAATGTTCACACGATGGTTTGAATCATTTAATGGCTCATCTGTTCAAAAGTGTTTCGATACAAGTATACAGGTGCATCACCAAACTTCAAATTTGACTACCGTATTTTCTGGACTATAAGTCACACCAGCCATAAAATGCATAATAAAGAACAAAAAAACATACATAAGTCGCATTTTGGGGGGAAATTTACGTGATAAAAATCCAACTCCAAGAACAGACATGTCATCTTGAAAGGCAATTAAAAAAAAAAACACGCTGAATAAGTGATCAATATGCTAACATTACATGACGCATAAACGACGAACTGAGAATGTGCCTGGTCAGTTCAAGTAACATATTAAGAGTTATTCAGATAACTATAACATAAAGAACATGTTAACACAGGGGTGGGCAAACTTTTTGGCTCGGGGGCCACATTGATTTCTAAATTTGACAGGTGGGCCGTGTCAGGACAAGATACGGTACATATAAAAAAAATTATATGTTGACAGTCCATACCAAACATCAACAGAACAAAAGCATAAAAGTATTACCATACTTTTATAATGTGAATGGTGAAACAACTATGGTATATGTCCTGTATGAAGGTTCAAGTATGTGAGCAACATACATGTGTGACAACACAAGCAACAAAGTGCAACAATATGTTGGCCAAAAACTGCAGCAAGCAGTGCAGGTATATGACAAAATATAACAAAGTTAGGACTATTTGCTCCAAAATGAGACGTGTAAGAGACCTGGTTGCTTTTCTTTCGACTCACTCATTGTCTCTGACTTGACCTCCCCTCGATCACCACACATGACAGCGTTGCTCAGCTGATGTCGCGTAGCGAACTTTTGAAGCCAGACACGGGACGCTTCGAAGTCTTCTATGCTCATAGTTAGCGCTCTGGGACTCTGCTTCCTCCCTTTTAGCGGTCCAGTTTGCGGAGAGTTTTTAGCACGATAGCAGTCAAACCATTCAAGGAAATGTTTATTTACTCGACTGTCCGTCGAGCCGCAAGCAATTTGTTTCTGTATGGTTTGTGCATAAGAAAGACACCGGACATCAGAGTGTTGTTTATGTGCCGCTGTATTCAATACTGCCCCGTACAAACAAGCAGTTTGTGCTGCTGGGGCAAACCATTCCAAAAGAGGGGTGTTCACTCCCCGTAACACAATTCACTCTGGGTATGGAAATAGCCAGAATCGGACTGAGCACAAATCACTTCCTCGTTTTTCAAAGTCTTGTAGATTTCAGTCTTTCAGACTCCAAACATCTTCTGAATGTTTCGTATTTTGTAACCCGCTTCGTTTAATCAGATACACTTCACTTTCTCTACCGTGGCCATTACTCTTCCTCTTCGTTTAGATGCCATGATCGACAGGACGTGAAAATGTTCGCAATTGCAGTAAAACTCACTGCAACAAAGAGTCACTTGCATGTCGCCGCTTTGGATCCAATGATAGAAAATAGCGGCGCGACACACTTATTCCGTCGTATCGAGCGGAGTTGCTTGAGTTGGCGCTACTGCTGGCTTCCGCATCGTCTCCCCTCCCTCCTGTGCTCTGCAACTTCAAGTAACTGCGCCATCTGGCGTTGAAATGCCTGTCATTACAAGTCCAAATGAAATGAATGCAATCATTTATATCGAACCTTAATTGTGTTGTGCACCAACCTTCGGCGGGCCGGATTAAAAAGCCCAACGGGCCGGATCCGGCCCGCGGGCCGTAGTTTGCCCACGTCTGTGCTAACAAGTTCACCAAACCATCAATGTCACTGCAAATCACTAAATCCAATGGAATCTTCATCCTCTGTATCACTTTAAAGCAACTCCACCAACTCCGGAGGTAGAAGATAATAATAATAATAATACATTTTATTTATAAGCGCTTTTCAAGACACCCAAGGACACTTTACAATAACAAAAACAATGAAACACAATACGGGCTGAGCAGCGGCAGCCAAACGCGCCAGCGTTCACTCAACCCGGAAGATCCCACTGACTGTACAAAGGAACAAAACCTTAACAAGTAATTGGGCCATCCCTTGCACCCGCCAGTTGCCATTGAGTGATGCCAGATAGCTTGACTATAGATGTAAAGGGGACCCTAAAAAAAGCTGATGCATCGCTTCCTCTTCTACGTCGCTTACGTCACTCATCGTGGTTTTATCAACACAGGTCTAGAGCGGCTGTCTAGCAGTTTAATGTGAAAATAACATGAAATGATATAATAATTTCACCCATAAATCGCTCCAGAGTATAAGTCACACCCCACAGCCAAACTACAAAAAAACTGACGATTTATAGTCCAGAATAAAATGTTTTATGTCATGTGTTGTGTTTATTTTACTTTATGTTAACTGTTTTGTTAAGTGCTTTGTTCCAGCTGCCACTGTTGTGATAGTGCTACATAACTCAGCATGTATTGTATATGAAATAAAAAAATTGAGAGAAAGGAAAAGCATAAGAAATCATGAAAATTGAAATCATTGACCTGATCGACGACCTGGCCAAGGATGAGGTCTCTGTACTCAGGGCCACTCCGCTTGATGGCAGTCATCAACAGGTCACAGAGCCGGTAGACCGTGTCAGGCAGCTCATCCAGAAGGTGGAAGCATCCAGGGAGCATAGAGTCTGTGAAGGCGTGCAGCTCTTGTGGGTCCAGGGGTTCAGCCTCCATGAAGCGCTCCAAACAGCGTGCCTCCTCCTCCTCCGCTCGCTCCCTGGCTCTCCTGTCCTCCTCCTCGCGCCGACGTGCTGCTTCCTAAGAGATCATTTCATCAGCAACTTGTCTCCTGACTATTCATTCATGACATGTCCCCTACCGGCCAATGGTCAGGTTTTGAACACATTTTTGAGCAGCAAGAAAGACGCACCTCAGGGGAGTCGGAACGTTGCTCCATGCTGACTTCCTGACCAAGTGACATCGCAATTGCTCTCATCATTTGGTCCTCTTCAGACATGGAAAGATCCTAGACCAACAACGATCAACATTGCCAGTCGCCTTAGTTGGAATGATTATTTCAAAAGTGTGTGCTGATTGTGTCTAAACATTATTACCCTTACTGCTCCCCCAAGGTGAGGAGGGGGATGCGTCAGAAGATATTCTGTGGCTTGCTCCATGGTACTGGTGTTCAATAAGGCCTCCATGGCGTGCTCTCTTGAGAAACCCATATCCATCAGCTAAAATATAAAATATTTTTATTTTGTAACAGGAAAAACCCATGTTCACAACTGAGAAAAAAAATACAATAAAATAAACGGAGACAAAATGTGTTTAATGGCTGTAAAGTACCATACAAACTCAAGAACTGAATTTCAAATTTAGATTTGCATGCTGACTCAAGTGCCTCAAAAATAAAATCTGACATACCTGTGTAAGCTGTGCCTGGTTAACCTGGGGGTCACGTCTTGGGGTGGAATTGGTTGACTCCTCAGCTGATCCGCCAGGTGGCACTCCAGCAGTTGGTGGCGTGGCTGCTGCCGTCTCTCCGCTGATTGTAGCTACACCAGGGGCTGCATTTGTTCCCAGGGAAGAAGAAGGAGCCCCCTCATCATCTGGACGTGTTGTGCCCTCTCTCTCCTTGGCCAGGCGCTCCTGGATAACTGGCTCCCCCCGCAGGATGTGGCAAAGGATGGCCAGCATGGATTCAGCCATCCTGCCTCCATAAACTTTCAGCGGCTTCCTATTCCACAGGCTGCGGATGCAGCTGAACGCAGCCTTAAAAGAAAGACTTAACATTTGTTACCAACATCATGGTTGTCACCAGATTGCTATTTTTCATATTTCACAGTGTGGATTGAAAACAATATATATATATATATATATATATATATTGTCTCTGACTTGATGACTGATGATGGCGGATGACTTGTTAACACACGTACAGTACTTAATAGTGCAGAGGTTATGGGTTCAAATTGGGGCTTCAGCCTTCCTGTGTGGAGTTTACATGTTCTCACCATACCATTAAAAGTGATAGTATTCAGCGATGGGCAGTCCGTAAAGACGGAAGGTCTGTGCGTCACTGATGGACTCCCAATCCACTTTCAAACACCGACAGAATAAACACCAACGTAGCAATTTTTAACCATTAACCAAACCGTTACCAACCCAAAAGGCAAAGATGAAAGATGGCCAAATGTTTTGTGGAACACTGATTTATTTGGGGGTCAGACCGTACTGCTCATATCAGACGACAGACCGGATATGCGACACACATGACGTTGGCATGCATCCTCGAACAGCGCAAAACGACATTACGTGCTGTTAGGTGCAGTCTCTTGATGGACACAAAGGCCGGAGCCCTGTTTCAAAACCTCTGAAAATTGAGGCAAATTTGCTAACCAGTTGGTAACTGTGCCACCATCAAAGAATATGACATTAATAAATGTGCGTTCAAAATGGCAAGTACAATGCTGACATTTTCTGTGTGTGTTTTTTAATTATCTATGCAAAGGTTAAACATGGTTAAAATTATTAAAATTAAAGAAAACTTACCTTCTGGGTTACTATGAGGAACCGAAGTGCACTGAACTGGGGTGTGGTTGGTGTGACCCCAGGCATCTTTGCTGGCAGTGAATGTGGAGAGTCTAGCACAGTGCTCGGATTTACCATCTTCTCCACCAGCATCAACCAAGCATCCAGAAACTCTCCTGTCCCATCTGGTAATTCAGTATGCTCCAGACCCTCAGACACGGGAACCTTTCCACCCATTGACAAGGCCCAGTTGAACGTCCTACCCAAAAAAATACCCAAGTGTTGAAATTCATGTTATATATGAAATTAGAATCGATACAAGTTCATAGCTGTATGCTCGACTTACTCAAATAGGGCATCATGTCCACCAGAGCAGAAAAACTTTTGCAGCATGAGGTGGTATGGGTACTTCCTCTCATCAAACAGCATAGGAGATGTAAAGCCAACAGAGCAGATGAAGAAAGTCAGCCTGTGAAAGTACAAGAACAGTTATGTGACAATTACCACTTGTTAAGATACATAATTTGTGCAACATGGTCTTACCTGAAGCGAGGTGTGGGTGTATAGGGTGGGGGCTGCCAACTCAGACCCTTAGTGAGGAGCTTTGTAAGAGCAGAAGCAGTGGCTCGGGCTGCAGGTGTGGGTGTTGTGCCTGTGCTTGTGGCATGGTGGGAACGACGTTGACGTACTGGAGAGCCGACACACAACTTCACCAGCAGGCCAAAAAGTTCAGCAAGTGCCCTCCCCAACCGAGATGACGCTGAAGGCAGTCAAGACATCAGTCAAATATTACATACAGTAATTATTGCAGAAAAGCTCAATCTGTTCAGAAGCTTTGCTAAAAAACTTGATCAACTCACCAGAGAGGAGGGGTTTTATTTGTTTAATGCGCGTCGCCATTGCAGGGGTAAGCTTGGATTTCGACTTAGTGTCTGTTGAGGTGCTTTCGTCTGTCTCCATGGGAGCCAAGCTATCGCCATCTAAACCCATGCCCTCCAATAGTCCACCAGTAGAAGGCTCCGCCACCTCAGATTCTATTGATAAAAATAGATGACAAAGTGTGTTCCAAAGGTGCACACAAAAGCTTTGATTTTAGCTGAAATATATGACTATGTAAACCTGTTCTCCTGGAGCCAGGTGTTGTGGTTGTCATAGCACTATTAGAGGGTTTCTCGTCTTTGGGTAAGAGTTTCTGCATGTCCGCTTGCCCAAACTCACAGCCTGGAGGCAGACTATTAAAGACAAAAGCGTTAGGTGGGTAATAGTGGGCGGAGGTGATACAATGTAGGAGGTAATCAATTGTGCTTATTTATACCTGTTAGGTGTGCAAAGAGAGAGCAGAACAGTACTCTCCCATACCAGTGAACAGTAGAGCTGACTCAGCTTGTTGAGAACAGTCAAACCCAATTGGGATCCCCACTGATTGACTGAGATTGCCCTGATCTCACTCTGTTGACAAACGGACACATTTAAAGAATGACCAACACAAAATCAAAACATCATTTGCAGCGATAGTTTCCTATTGAAACGGAGAGGTGATTGTTTTGAACAACTTGGTAAACCAGAGAGAGAGAATGGGATCAAATAAACTCTGAAATCAGTATTTACCTGTCCTACGCGACAAGTGTGGACAAACATTAGGATGTAGGCGTGCGCTGCAGTAAGCGCATGTAGCAGGGGTGTGGCACGAGCCGACAATGTGGCATCAGTAACATGGCCAGCATTCGCCAGCTCCCTCAGCAGAACAGATCCACCAGGAACCTCAATTGGCCGATGTAGTGGCTCCAAAGATGTCAGAATAGTGTCGAGTTGGCACAATCCCTCCTGAAGTACTTTAGGCTCATGTGAGAGTGTCTTCATAAATGGAATGAAAGCAGGAAGTATGCTCAGGATGTCAGTTAAAACAGTTCAATTGTTTGGAGCGACTCACACAAAGGAATAAAAGTAAAAATGTGAGATTCGACTCACCAAAATGGATTTGCACACACCAGCAACAGCTTGGCAGGCTGCTGAAGTGGGAAAATCTATGGGCAGATTGGGCAAACCCAGAATAGAGACCAGAGGTAGCAGGCCCTTCTGGTTCACAAACTCCTGACAGTGGTCATCCGTCGTATTGTTGCTAAGTATGGATTCCACAAACTTCATCTAGAAAACATCCATATCACATGTCAGTCATGGTTTTACAACAGTTAAAAGTCTTACACCAAAGACTCAACACTCACCACATTCAAAATGTAATCCATTAAAGGAATAGGTATTCGCTCCTCAGTTCCCACCACCCTGAAAGAAGGTATGTGTTAAAATGAAGAATGACATACACTAAGTACAAAATGAATTTTAAACCATCTGTCCATACAAAATGTATATCAGAGCTGCTGCTCTATTGTCATATAAACCCAGTGTCATACAGTTCAAGTGGCACTGACTGTCTGTTGCTCTCTGCTTCCCCCTGCTGCTGGCTAAATGTGTGGAGGGCCTCCTCTTCCTCTTCATCCTCACTTGAAGCTTCTTCTGCAGCATGGCTGGAGCGTGCTGGTGGCACAGTCACAGTACCATCAGCTTTCTGGATAGACGGTTTCTGGCAGACATACTCTGGCGCTCGGCCCAAATTGCAGATCTCCTCCAATAACTAAAACAACAATTCAACTTTTATTAGAATGTATAGCCACAATCATACGACAAAAGAGGTATCTTCAAAATTTAAAGCTACCTTAATGATTGCAGTAGTGGCATCTGTCTTCAAAGTTGGTTGATGTCTCATTAACTCATCTACAGCACTTCCCAAATTTGAAGCAGTGTCCCCTGCAGATAGGGACAAATGTATCACTCGAGCAGGCTACAAAGGCACTGAAAACACATGGCACCAAAAGCCAACTCACCCAATGGGTCAGAACTGCGTCGCCGTCGCATGGCAGGTAAGTAGTCAGGAGACAAGAGCACTTTGAAGAGGCGCTCAAAGGGCTGACACCGAACAAAGGACAGGAGCCCTCGGGCATTCAGGCACAACGCACTGAACACGTTAGGGAGAGATCCCAAGACCTCACGAGTAGCAGGAACCTAATTTAAGTGAAAGATTAGGAATGCACATTAAAGGGCATCACTTAACGATTGCATGCAGTCACAGAGGTAAAAAGCTACATTGAGCATTTTAAATTGGTTAGAGCCAAAGTCAGCTGACAAACAAGGTATTCGTTTGTTTTGTTTTGAATGTCACAAAGTAAGTTGCCATAACTCACATCTTTGATGAGAAGGGCATGGAGCATAACATCAGTGAGACCATTATCCTGCAGGGAGGAAAGCAAGGATGGCTCCTGGAACACAAACACCGTCACAACCTCGGTTGCTACAAACCCAGAGAGACAGGAGAAAAGAAAAACAGCATTATTATTGTTCGGAAACACAAGAAGCAGTAATATGATAACACAAAGCAATGTCTTTCTAGAAGATTCTAAAAGGCTTTCTTAATAAAACATTTTCTGAAACGCTAAAAAGAACTCACCAAGAAGGAACAGCGAGGGTCCATAGTATTCTGCATTACTGATGATGTGTTTGAGTGAGGTAGGCAAGGATCCATCCATGACTTGAAAGAAAAAAAATACAAAAGTGACCACAGAAACATTAGAATCAGCAGCAAACTGCATGCAAAGGTCTTAGGTGGCGCTTTAGGCTGCGTGGTTCTGGATGTAGAGGATTGACTCACCATGGCGGATGCCATCAGAGAAGGCAGGGTCTTGGATGGCTTTCTTCAGGAAATTCAGCATTGACTTTAACAGAGCTGCCCTTTGGGGAATACACTGCATGCCTGTAGAAAAGGACATATAAATAGTTGAAATATTTCAAAAGTGTCTGTGTTGTTTTGCATCAGATTATACTGCGTGTGTCTACCTGCACGGGGCGTGTTTGCAGTGCTGCTCGGTGCTCTCTGCTCCATTTCCGGTCTGGAAGCAGAAGCCGCTGATGGCCCAGGGCTGCTTTCCATGGCAACTTCAGACACTGTTTAATTTATTTAATCATGTTATGTTAATTGCAATCTAAATGATCAATACTATTTTGAAAAGTGATTCGTTTCAGCTGACTTACTCTCCATGTCTGTGTCCATGTCTTCAGACTCGACAGCAGGCCTTGGCCTTCGGATCTTTGGCTTAATGACGAATGGGCACTCTTTCCTTGACAAGTCCACCTCATGCTGTGTGTATCAAATGCCGGAGAAGGGAATGGTTAAGAAGGAATATTTACATTTCAATGATTGTACATGTCAAACCCATGGGACTCTACCTCTAGTCTGCAGATGAAAATAGAAAGGCCGCTGTGTGACTGGAAGGCAGCCATGTCAAGGTTGGTGATGAGGTCCACGACCCGAACCGCTCTCGTTACAAAAGTGATCTGGTCCTGCTCATCTCCCAGAAATTTGATCACCTGCGAAGTAAAAAATCATGCCGTTGAAAAAAGGAACTCCTTTGAGAAACGATGTAGGTATACCTTTAAGAGGGCTTCCATCATTCCACAAGAGACAAGGGCTTCACCCCCAGCATCGTAGCTGGCCAAATGATAGAGGAAGGAAAACAGTGCAGTTGCAAACTGATGTGGGTAAGGTTCCATCAAAGGATCTGGAAAGGAGAGGTTCAGAAGAAAGACTCCTTAGTATGAAGTGCCAAGCCAACTGCTAGCAAAGGGGAATACTCACCAATCATTGCCTGTATACAGTTGCGCACCAACACGGGCAAGAAGCCATGGTAGGAGGCGGTGCCGGTGCAGTCAATAATGTTGGAAAGCTTGGGTGTTCGCTCCAAATGGACAATGGAGGTTAAAGTGCGCAGGGATGCCGCCTTGATATCCTGAAGTGCCAAGAGTTTGTTTCAAACTCAAGCTTAAAGGGCAAATCAACTTTTTTGACAATACAGTGAAACTCTTCTACAACGAAACCTACATGGGCGAAAATACCCCATATTGTGAAAAAATATTCATGCATTAACACTATTCCCACTCTCCTGCCCCCCATACAATGAAAAAAAACCCCTGTTGCATTATATGAAATATTTTTCTCTGCTCTTGCCTCGTGAAGAGATTCACTACAACGAAGTCTAATCCAACAGCGACCTCTACTGCTTCATTCGGAAACGGCAACAGCAACCACCACACTGGTTTACAGTAAATATTCCCATCTACAGAGTTCTTTCAAAAGGAAATTCCTTCACCCGGACTAAAAACCTATGCATTAAAATTTTGACTACGATGTTACATTAACGATCAATTCATAACGCTGGATTTTCCACTACCCGGAACCCGGAAGCCATACAGAAGCATGCAATGGCGCAAACACAAGCAAGTCCTGCTCGATACTACAGAATAACTCTGTCCGCGGCGCTATTTACTCTCATTGGATACAAAACGGCGACATGTAAGTGACTCTAATAGCATGAGATTTACTGGAATAGTGAAAGATTTTTATGTAGTTCACAGCTCCGAGTTTACTGAACGCAACATTCTCATAGCTGTTCTGCCATTGGCTTACCGAGCATCATCCTGGCCTCCGATTGGCCAAGAGGGACCTCACTATCTATGTGTGTAGATACTGTAGCTAGATCCGTGGAAGACAAGAGTGGAATGCATCCGATTAGCTGCTCAGAGTAAATTGCTTGTGGCTCGACGGACAGTCAAATAAACAAATGTGTGTGTGTGTGTGTTTTTACATCTGAGATCAAATTTGCTACAGTGAAAACCCCCCTGTTGTGAAAAATGTCTTGCTGCAAACATGATTTCGTTGTAGAGGAGTTTCACTGTAGTATGTTTCTATGCAGCCTAAACATGGTATTCTGATGAATACAGCGCTTGTGGTGAATTAAGCAGCAAAATCCATCCGTTTATGCATATTTGGGGGTGGCTATTTTGCCACTTGCTGTACACTGAAAATGACATCACCGTTGCTCAGGACGCAGGTAACTACCAAAAGGCTCACCCTTATTCTGAGTTTGGTCATGTGATGTTTGCCCTGAGCAACGGTAATGTCATATACAGTCAACATACAATCGCAAAATGATTACCTCCTGAAATGCATAAAAACAGGTGGATTTTGCTTCTTACTTCATATTCCACAAACACAGTAATGAATCAGAATTCTATGTTTAGACTGGCTGGATTGCACAGAACATATTGTAAACTTGACTTCCTCAATCAAGTGTTGCCTTGAATGACCTGACTTACAAGTTCTCAAATACAGCCTTTTTTCCCTTTGAGATGCAAGCAAAATTCTGAGACATTAGCACTGAATATTGGTAGTAAACTCCATTCACCTCACCTCGGAGCAAACAGCTGTTTGGTACACATTGAACAATCCATTAAAATAAAAATAAAATAGTCTATGTATTTACTGTCACTGCCAGACAGTTCAAGTTTACTACCAAACTGAATTACATTTATTTATAGCAAACACATAACGTTACGTTACAGTTTGCTACTTTAATGAACATCTCAGTTCCCAAAAATGTGATTTTTCTGGCTATTCCTTGATGGGTCAGGCATTAAAGGGTTAAAGCGGAGACAAAGAGAAACGCCAACAAACAGCATTTATGTGGCAGTGCCTAATACTTGAAGCAACAGATATTTGACATCAGTGCAGCAGCAAAAGCAGACAGATAACAGTCACATAAACTTTTTTTCCTCTGCGAAAAATGTTTAATACTAAAAGTAGCTTACTGAGTCACTTACAATAGCTGTAAAACTTGTTTGTGCGTGTATGCATGACTGTATTAAGTTCGCACACACCAGATGGAACCCGCAATGAATAAATCATAATCATGAGGCACAAATGTTTAACTCTTTTCATTCTATTTAATTGTTACGATATGTCTTTATAAAGAGCAATATTGTAGAGTACTATTTTTAAAAAGTCTGTTGTTTTTTTTAGCGCAGGCTGGTATGGCTTAATGGCATTTCCATTTATTTCATTGGTGTAAAATTATTTGAGATACATGTATTATGATGTAAGAGCATTGTCACGGAACCCTTATCTTAAGACAACATGGGACACTATAGAAAGTCATCCATCACTTACCACAAGCTGTTTGTCTGTTATCTGTAATACATCCACCAGCTCCTCTATCAAGCCGTTATACAGAATACTATTGGTGGACTCGCCCAGTGCATTTGAATACACTGCAAAATTAGGGAAAAAATTAGTTTTTAGAAACAGAGGCACATGTACACACAGTTGTTATTAAAGTTAAGTGATTAGCTTAAACCCACCCAGTATAGAGATGGCATGCAGTCGGGCCTGCACGGCCTGCAGCCTCTTTTTGTGGTTTGAAAAGCCATGAGCCAGGCGAATGTGTGTGAAAAGCAGTGTCTGCTTGTCTTTCGGTATGTTATACATGACTGTGAGCGACTCCATGATCTCAGATGGACTGTCTGAAATCTAAAAGGGGAAACAAAAGTATCACATTTAAATTAATTATTACATTATCAATCCTGTGTTGATGTGATAATTTAAGCAGTACATACCTTGTCAAGTTGCTCAATATGAATATAGTGTAGTGTGTTGCTGCTTGTCTGTTTGGAAATTTGGGGCACATTAAGACACACACTTAAACAAATCCATCTCAGGCATTCCTTTAATCATACTGCAAAGAATTCATTCATCTTTACCTTCCTCTCCACTTTGACCTCAGGAGCCGGTTCGGCATAAAACTCAAAGTGCAGTGTGGTGGCACTAGGAGGGTACTTCTGGTCAAGGTAGATAAATGGTGGTTTAGCAAAATGACTTCTATTTAATCACGGCAGATTCTTAAAACAGCATTATGAAATAAGATATTTGACAGACTCTTACCGTCATGAGGAGATCTCTGCAGCACTCTGCTAGGCCAAAGCCATTTTCCTTTCCTCCCCAGCTCTAAGAGCCCAATGAGACAAAACAATATGACCTTTTCATTCTGAAATCATGCTATGAAAGGAAAAAAAAGTTTACTCCACCTCAGCCAGATGTTGTAGACGTGCCAAGAGAGGTGTTCTTTTGTCGGATCCTAGTCTTGTGATGTAATTAGACCGCTTGCTGAACACATAGAGGAGGTTCAGCACAGACAGGACCACTTGCATGTCACATGACTCCAGTAAGGTTGTTAAGTGCTGTGAAGGAAGAACAGGTGATCACATTATTAGTTATTGTGATGTGCATGACATGTGGTCACAGTCCGAATGGCAGTTTAACTTGCAATACGACCTTTGGCTATAATTAATGAGTCACTGATGGCTACAATATATTACAATGTATGTGGAAGTAAAACAATCAAGAAATGACAATGCTTCATATTAACAAATACATTTCTTGCATATTTCCATAGTTTGATAAAAAATGATCCAATTGAGGACAACAAAACAAAAACAAAAACAAAAATCAGCCTTAGTCATCTTAGTCAGTCACAAATTAAATTTACAAATACACGTTGCAATCATACATTTCAAACAAAGGTCATGGTTTTGAAGGACATCCGCACTTGGTTTATTAACACAAAGATGCATCCCAGAATTGATGCCCATTCATCTAAAAAAAAAAATTGTGTTGTGTAAAAAGGGTCTACGCGATGCAATTTTATATTATATATATAAAATTGTGTATATATACACAGTTTTATAAAAAAATGTGTGTATATATATACACACACACACACACACACACACAAGAACAGATTAATTGGATTTTCATTAGTTCTTACAAAAAAAAAAATGCTTTAAGGGTTTCATGCGATTCGGCACGAATTTTCCAGCCAGTGCACAGCCCGCTCCTACCTCTATGGAGCTGTAAAGGTGCCTGGAGAAGCTGTACTCAATGAGCAAAGCTGTGAAGTTGAGCACTGCCAAAAGCAGGGCTTTGAGCTGGCTGTTGTCCGGCCGGTCACACACCAGCAGCCATGACATATTCTCCACTGTCTGGCCTGCATCACATAGAATGCCATCGAAGCGGTCCAGCAGATCCACCCAGTGGTACAACTCGCACTATCAAGCAAAGACAAGAATGAACTACACTCCAGTAAGGTTGTCAAAATGAAAAAAATTCAACTAGTTTCTATCAAAATATAACCTCTCTGTGGAATTCATGGAATGCAACTCTTCGGTTGGTCTTTTGTCTTGACAAAGAAATGAATGCTTGAGATTTACCTTGCCAATATTCCAGGTCTTGATGTGCTGCAATTCAACGAGCAGTTGATCATCGCTGCATGCTTTGAGTTTCTCTATAAGTATCCTACAGTCAGCAGGCTGTTGTTTTAGAAGGGACACAAAGTTGAAGATTGAACAATATAGCACACTAATCACACGTTTCAATATCCTTTTGGGTGTCACAAGATGCCAAACGGTCAACTTGGCATTTCTATTCTCTGCAATCACTTCACCCTCTTGGGACAAGAGTGATTTTCATGCACCCAAGACTCATCAAAAATTGACTTCTTTTGCACATGATAATTCCTGGTGATTTTGCGGCTCCCGGCTAATGACAAGTAGCTTCCAGACACGACGGTACCTATGTCAGAAATGAAATCAGGCAGCAGCAACAATGTTCTTCCTTTTTAGATGATTGAGCATCCCCGCCTTGCTGCCATGAAAGGCAGGTTTGTGTCGTATTGAGCACATTTGGTGAAGTGCACCATAAATTTCGGCTTCTGTTGCTAACACGCTTTGGTCCTTATACTGCATTACCCAAAATGCTTCTGTTTCCATCAGAGATGACCCAGATTACCACTACTCTGCATGTACGTTGCAGACAGGCATACTACAGCCAGTGGGAGAAGAAAGAGACTAGGCAGTACCGAGAAAAAAAAAACTGTCAAATATATGAATAAACTATGTCAACCATTAAATTAGTTGTCGATGATTTTGTCGAGATCGTCATGATTAGCCGACTAATATTGGCAGCACTACTCTACAGCCTACGCTATATAAACAATCAGCGGTTCTGTATAACTGAATGGCACAATGATCCTTGTTTCCAACGGTCTGAGTGTGTGCTTGGATCGTATTTCTGAACGCACCCACAATTAGGGATGGGGAATTTGGTGTATCAGTCCGAGCTGTACTGCTCTTTTGTCAGTTTTTTTGTTTGTTCTGTTAAAAGAAAATCCCATGACCCGGCCCCCAAAATATGATTTAGACCCTCGGAGCTACTAATACATGTTTTTTTTCTTCTTCATGATGCATACTTTGTCTGGTGTGACTTACAGTCCAGAAAATACAGTACATTTTAAAAAATATTATTTATCCCTATCAAAATATCAAGTTGCTATAGGGCATGTTTGAAATAATGCTGGTGTCCACAGATGTCAACTGTCAGCAATGGTATTAATAGAAATTGTCACACAGAAATGATCAACCACACTCACAGCTTCTGTAGGGGTTTTCTTTAACTTGCTTCTATCCACCTTCATGGTTGGTGATCTATTGAAAGCTCCTGTTGAAAAGTGTACATATTAGTAAGCATGCTTTTCAGAAACAATGCACAAAAATTCACAGTATACGTACAGATGCTTTGGAAACGGCCGCTTAACGGCATGTTTGAGTCGCTTCACCTAGAAGAGGGTAGAATAAGGAAACTAAGAAAATTGAGCAGCAGGTTTGACCCGCACACCATCATTGTACTGCATTTTCATTACTGTTTGACAGAAGCATACATCCAGACTTGTTAAAAAAAATAGTAATCTTGAAATGTTTACAAAAGCACTCGCAAATGGCATGGGAAGCGTTGCCAGGCAAATATGAGAAAGAATGATTTAGGTTTTCAAGTGACTGCTGGGAGTCAACTAGTCATCACAAAGCAAAGTCACAGAGCCCATTAGCCGGTGACTAGCACGGAACACACGGCGCTAGCAAATATAGTCACAAAAGTCGCCTTCGACTAGCCTAGAATTCCAATAAGGTTTATTGTACAGTCTGAGTAGTATGATTCGACGCTAAATGGCGAGCACTCAGATGACTAGACCACCACAAACACTTAACGCTGACAGAATAAAGTTGGAGCTAGATAGCTACCTAGCTGAGTAGCATGCTAACACCAGCTTGATGTTAAATGTAAACAATTCGCGAATGTATACGCCGGTCACGCTGCCCTTGCAAATACAAAGAGTGTTCTAAAAACACCCAGCACGATAAAAATAATCGGTTGGGGTTTTCGCCCGCATTCGACTCACGAGCAATAAATCAAGGCACGGCAACATTCGCTCTGAGTTGTTGTTAGCCCATATCGCTTTCAAGTGTGTAAAGATACACACTTGAAAGCGTTCAAAATACCCGAAGACTGCGCTCAAGTGGGCCAAACATCACCAAAGACGCGCCCATGCTTAGCTTGAAAACGATCTTAGGCCAAAACCTGTCTCTGAAGCCATCCGAGTCGTAGCTGTCAATCCACAACGAGGGGATCCGGAACACTGTCCTGACCTGACTCTTCCCTAATTGAGGTCGGGGCTGCGCAGGCCGAGAAAAGAAGCCCGCAGTTCCTTCTCGGGTCCCTTCTCTTCTTGCCGCACCAACAGCGCTCGGGTGGCAGCGACGATGACATGCGGCCAAGTAAAACAAGTGCGGCGGGCTAACGTGTGTTTGCCACTGATCAGTTTCTTACCCTGACTCATCAGATAGCCGTAGCACGCGCTAGCTGGCCAGCTACAGCTAGCGAGCAGCAACGTATCGACAGAGCAACTCGCTGAATCATTGTCGTCACACTGCCACACACACTTGCGATTCTCACTTGGCGTTCGGGAGGAAAGGAAAAAAAAACCCTCACACACAGGAGAGACAACAACGGTCTCGGGATAGGAAAAGAACCGCGATCGTTGGTACGTTGTGTGATGATTTCACACACACCCGCACACATACATTGTATATATACTGTGAGTGTGTGTGTGTGTGTGTATATATACACACACACATATATATACATATATATATACATATATACATACATACATATATACATACATATATGTGTGTATACACACACACACACACACACACACACACACACACACACACACACACACACACACACACACACACACACACACACCGGGTTCGATTCCAGCTCCGGCCTCCCTGTGTGGAGTTTGCATGTTCTCCAAACGATTAAAATATTTAATCGTGATTAAAAACGCAACTGTAATTAACTCATAATAAGTAATAATCGTGATTACTCACACATTTTTTATCGTTTCTAAATTTCCTTTTATATTTTTTGTCCTGTTTTCATGCTCTCATCAACATGGAATCATGGATCAGTTTTCTGTGTGCAAAATGCAAATATTTACTGAAACAACTATTTCGATTTTCAATTTTACATGAACAGTTTTTCACATGGAGCACACATAATTTTCACACATAATCGCTCACACAATATTACTGTCCATCAACAACAGTGAAAAAATATTGTGTCACACAACAGCTCCTTTCACAGCTCTTTTTATGGAATCAAAACAGAGCAATATAAAATTATAAAGTGCACATCTAAGGTAAACTAGTACTCAGCCTTTAGTGGATTTAAGCCATGGTTGCATACTTCGTTTTTCTCAAATTTGCTTTGAACACAGCAGTCAGGCTATGTTGATTCTGTTGGTCCTTCTCGCGGAAATCTCTCTATGGTTTTCGGTAGACATCATTTCAGATGACTACACTTGGTTCAAGGCACAACACTGGAGACGTTTTATTTTCAGTGTGGTCTCGACCAACTACACCGCTGAACTCTCGACGTGCCTCAGCGCATCAGATGAACACAGAGAAGCTCCACCCCCTTTATTTATATGGACACGTAACACGGTAACCTTCCACACAAAATAGTTCCAAACAAGTAACAATCGCATCAGTGGCATACATCTTACTCAACAGGCTACCTGCTCTTTATTCACCAGAGGCTCATCAACCTAGTCTCTTATTTCTCTCCCAAAACAGTGTCTTCTCCCGCTTGGTGTACCTTAGCCTTCTCCGCTACGTACAATTTCTGTGCATAGTATTATTATTATTATTATTATTCTAGTAATGGAGGCTCTCGCTGGCAATCCGTAGTGGAGTCGTTAGATGCAATGTGAATGATTTCAGCTTGAGTCTAGCTGTGGACAATGTTGACAGGCTTGCATGCAGTAGCCATTCATTTAGCTATGGCTTCAGCAAATGTGTTCTTTAATTTCTTAGCTTTGAAATTATCCATAGCTGTCTGTCTTAGACGAGGGGGCGGAGTACTACTCACATCAGCTGTGTGCTTGGCCATTAAGTGGCATTTCAGGCTCGACATGCTATGATGATAGCTCAGTTTACGACTGCAAAACATACAGGTAACTTTGGTCTTGTCAGCGGAACCATCTGGCAACTTTATAAAAGTAAATTTCCTATTCATAAACTCTTGAAGTATCCGTTTTCTGTGTCTCGTGCTGCCATGGCTGGCAAAACAGACATGGGCGTGGACCTGTGCAGCGCGCTTGTTGTTTTGTTTCCGGTTTATTTATAGAACAACGTAACGTCCGCTGTGACGTGTCGCATTAATCTCGCGATAAAAAATGTAATCTCTCTCTCTCTCTATATATATATATACACACACATATGTATATATACATATACACACATATACAGTATACACATATATATGTATATATTTATATACACACACATACATACATATACACACACATGTATATATACAGTATACACATATATACTGTATATATATATATATATATATATATACACACACACACACACACACACACACACACACACTTCAGTGATATGAATGCAAAATACCATTTTCAGCCCCCCACCCCCACAAGTAACGTTATGAGGGAAAAAACAGCAACAACATAGTTATAACAAATACAACATAAACAATCATAGCTTTCACATAATGGACCAATCCACCGCTGAGCAACTTGACCACTGCGAGGCAATATATTACAGTCACGCAGACAGAAAAGAGTTTCACAATTATTGCAAGTGAATTAGAACATTTTAGTAATAACGGTTTTTGGAAAGGTTAAATATGTCTGAGTATCTTTATATTGTCTGCCTAGATTAGTTGATGCACAATCTGTGTTCAAATATCCACTGATGAAAGCATCAAAACACCGCCACATATATATTTTTAGCCTGTCGATGACTCGCTTCATGCTAACATTACGTGTTCGCATTATGACAAGGAAGTCGTAAGAGTGTGTGTTTTGTGGTAACTTGGAGGCAAGAGACCAACACTTGTCTTGCATGTTTATACGGACGAGTGACTTCACTGGGGTTGCTTCAAGTGGACTTTTTTCCCCCTCTCCTTAATTGAGAGTGGGAAAAAAGTTTGTACATCGCTAAGTAATCCAATGATGGGTGTTTGTGTTGGCTGATAAATGGTATTCCGGTTGACAGTTGTAAACAATTCAGTCCACTCACAAGATATTCCAACTTCCTTGCTCCCAATTGTCCAAGCCTGCTGCTCCTTTTTTGTCCCAGCGCCAATGAAGCTGGGTGTGTTGTGTACCTCTCAGTCCCGCAAATCACAATGATACTGTCCCACATCATTTTAATTCAACCAACTGTGTGTGTGTTAATATTTTTGTAAAGCTTTTTGATGAGTGTCTGCTTGTTCTGCAGCAGTGTGACATATTAAGTACATTCTCGACACCGATTGGCCGTCGCTGCTACCAAATGTTCACTTCAGCTTATTACTGTGAAACGGGCAAAGGAGCAACATTTTAGTTACCTGAACAGTGTCAGGAGGAAGGGGAAAATGCGTGAGGAAAAGTTCAAAAAGCGGCAAGCAGCCTTGAGAGGATTGACACGCAACAGCGAATCAGAAATCTAGGAGAGCTTCCTAAAAAGTGGAATGAGGTTGGTGTCAGTGCATCAAGACCCACCACTAGACATCTGCATGACATGGTTGGATTGGCTCTAATTTGTTATGCAAACAGCTGAAGGCGGCCTCATTACGGCCAGAACATGCGGACATAAAAAAAAAAACCACACACATTGGTCACACTGCCCAAAAAGGTTGAAAACAAGCAAAAATACTTGATAAAAAAATTGAGATCTATGACAAGAGATTAGTGGCTCTGGTGATGTGATGTGTCACTGTGAAAGCTAGCGGATGAGTCCAGAGTTAGCTGAAAGCTCTTCACTTGACTCGGCCCCAGTTGCTGCTAGTTTTCATAGACTCATATTAGTGGCAAGAAAACCACACGGACGCTGGCAGACCAGTCCAAAGTTGACTAAAAACTTACGTCTTCTGCATACTTTTCTCTTTCCATCATTCTGGTAAAAGTTGTTTGTCTCATCTGTCCACAAGATGCCGTTCCAGAAATGTGCAAGCTCTTTTAAGATTTTTCTTGGCAAACCCTAATTTGACCTTCCGGTTTTTGAAGCTCACAAATGGTTTCGACCTTGTGGTGAAACCTCTCGATGTCCTCTGGTGAAATTAGCCCTGTTCACACGGGCAGATTTATTTCGGCGCTGCTCCGGAGTATTTTGTTGCATGCGCATGCGTAAAGAAAGAAGAAGGCGGGGAAAAGGAAATACAATTTCCCCTCCTTCTTTGTGACAAAATGGCTTCTTCTCCGGAGAAATCAACGATGTGGTCGATAATCAGACGCCACAGGAGAGAGAGAAAAGACCCGCCATGTTTTGAAGCGCAAAATACCCAGGATGCATGTTGGCAAGTACCCGGATGGACTCCTCTGACGCGTCGCGAGGCCACTCCCCCGCAAGCGAGCATTTGCTCTGGAGCAAATTTAACCCAGTTGCGTTCATACGCGCACATTTGCTTCGGTACTGCTTCGCAAACGAGCATTTGTTCCGGACCAAATTTTTAAACCACCTCCCTGAGGTGGTTTAAATTTGGTCCGGAACAAGCTGTTTTCGGGCACTGGTCTGGAACAAAGTTGCACGTATGAACGCTCGAGAGGAGCAGTTGCGCAGTAAGTCCAAAATAAATCTGCCCGTGTGAACAGCCCTATTGTCTATTGATTTTTTACCTGGACACAGATACACCCACCTCCTGGAGAGTGTTCTTGATGTGTCGAACTGTTGTTGAAGGGTTTTTCTTGACGAGGGAAATGATTTGTCCGTTTTCTGTGGATTTTCAGGTGTTTTGGATGTTGCTGAGCTCAATGGTGCGGTCATTCTTTTTAAGAATGTTCCAAACAGTTGATCTTGCCAAACCTAATAGGGGTGTTCACACTGCAACATTTGCTCCGGTGCTACACCAGTGCTGCCCCAGTAGAGCGTTCACACATGCAAAGTTAGAGCGGTGTAGCCCCTGAAAACAGCTTACTCCGGAGCAAATTTAATCCACCTCAGAGAGGTGGTTTAAAAATTAGCTCCGGAGCAAATGCTCGTTTGCGGGGCAGCACCGATGTAAAATGGTACGTGTGAACGCTACAGGATTAAAACTTTGCTCTGGAGCAAATGCTAATTTGCGGCGGGGGGAGTAGCCTCGCTACGCATGAGAAGAGTTGATTACGTACGGCTAGAATGCGTTGCTTTCGTGCTCTGTTGTACTTCCGTCATCTGTTTGTCTAATAACGACACAAGACACGATGGCTGGCAATAACAGTCGAATGTCAACTGGCAATAACAGTAGCAAGCGGCATCTTGCCTCTTGGGTTATACCATCTCAACTAGAACGGGGGGTTAGTCCCCAAACATCATCTTTCCTTTTGTAGGAGACTGGACTGTCTCAGAGTTGTTTGTTCCTCTGTTGTGTGTTCACCCCCCATAGAATTTATTTTGTGATTTCCTCTCTTGATTTTCTGTTTGGCGCATTATATTTGCTTTTCTGAGTGTCATTGAAGTCATCATTTTGCTCCGCTGCAGAAACTGCCATGTGAACCCAAGTGGGGCTGCACCGGCGCTTGCGCCGGTGCCAACAAGCTCAGCGGCTTTGTACGTGTGAACGCTCCACAAAATTTGCTCCGGTGTAAGATATATCGCAACAAAATACATCAGTGCGGCACCGGAGCAAATGTGTGCCGTGTGAACACCCCTAATGTTTTTTGTTCTGTCTCCAATGAGTTTGAGTGTTCAGCCTAGCTATGTCTTGCTTGAGAGAGAGAGAGAGAGAGAGAGAGAGAGAGAGAGAGAGAGAGAGAGAGAGAGAGAGAGAGAGAGAGAGAGAGAGAGAGAGAGAGAGAGAGAGAGAGAGAGAGAGAGAGAGATTGATTTTTATGATTCTTTTAATTATTAACTTTTTGGTCATCCAGTTGGTTGACTATACAGTAAATAACTAAGGTGCTTAAATAGACAGGATAGGTTGGTCCATCTTCAGCTCAGATCGCTGAACGGTTATTTATTTATTTAACTGATCAGTGATCGGCTGCAGAATCCTGATTGTGTCAAGACTGAATATAACATGACGGATACGTTTGAGTTCCATAAGCCGGTGGGTGTCTCAAATGAGTATGACCTGTATGTTTGCACAAGAGCATGTAGGTAGGCCAGTGTTTTTCAACCCCTGTGCTGCGGCACACTGGGGTAAAATATCCAATTTGTATCCCCCAGAAAGTAATCATGTAGTACCCTCCCATACCGCTAGGGAGCAGCAACAGCTAGCCAATTGCCTTGTGTTTCGACCACTAGAGACAAGCGAATTTGTGCCGCATGAATGCAGGACGACAGTGAAAGAATAAATATGGAAGATTATAAAATACAGTACATTTTTCTTTGTGTTCATTGATTCCAATTCAAGCTGTTATGTCATTCTTCAATGTTAAAAACGGTTATAATAATAATACAGTATAACACGTTCTAAGTGTTTTTTTTCTTCACATTTTCAGCTAGTGGTGTGCCGCAAGATTTTTTTCAATGAAAGAAGTGTGCCTTGGCTCAAAAAAGTTGAGGTAGGCTATGTGGACTGCACCGGCCAACGAATAGCAGCAATCTCCAGATAATTGACGTCCATTGAAATGCATTGCCCCACCCCCGCCCCCCAACCTTTTTTTTAAAGCCCAAAACTTTATTTGAAAAAAAAAACGGGGAAATGGGGTGAAAACTAGCAAACACACACACACAGATTTTTTTTTAAATCTGTGAATATCGAACTGTGCACGTGCCAAGTATGTGGTGGTCCACTATAATTAGCTTCCTCCATTTTCCTTCAGACCCTCATCCTCAGTGTACAATGGAAGGGGCTGGGGGTTACTTGGCACACTAAAGGTTTGTGGCAGACGTCAGCAAGGATCAACTTCATTGTGTTGCGAAGGGTAGATGGCTTTTAGTCATAAATGCCATACTGTCATTGTTTGACTGAAAGAATGATGTCGCCATGGTGTTTGTTTGGAGGTTGGACAGTACAAGAGAAGAATTTACAGTATTTACAAAGTATGTTAACAGAGCCATCTAGGTTTTCATATTATAAATTCTGCCTGCTGTAAGCTCTGGGTATCCCATTTGAGAAAAGTTGTCCAAACGAGGTTGAGTGGGTATCGGAAGGGCAAGAAAGGACATGTTGCATTCAAATAGCGACAGTAGGATGTTTATGAGTAAAACCCACCTACCCGTACCTGTAACATTCATTTGATCTTGCTGAAATGTCTGCTACATATCTTTGTGTGCTGAGTAACAATAAGCCAGCTCAAACGCATTTTGCAGTTTGTTCATGCTCCCACTGTTGTGAATGGAGCAGGAACGTGACTGAAAACTCATCACCGGCGAGACCAGAAGCACTTCACGGACATGGTGCAAATAGTCCATAGACGCATTGTCCTAAATAATGAGCAAGTATGTTTGTCCATATGAACAAACGTGTGCCACACCTCAAATAGACGCCTCCTTTAAATATTTTTTTATTTAATCCTGTGAGACATAATGGAAACCTGCTACTCTACAGTTACACACATTTGCCCACAACCACGTGATGGGGAAAATAAGTTACCGTATTTTCACGACCATAAGGCGCCATTAAAAGTCTTAAATTTTCTCCAAAGTGGACAGGACGCCTTATAATGCGGAGCGTCTAGTGTATGAGCCGAGTTCCAAATCCTGACTGAGAGCCGACACGCTGTTTATATAGAGAAAAGGCGGAAGTGGGCGTGAACAGGCATGCGGGAAAGCAGCCAGCCAATCAGTGAAGGGTAGGCGTGTAAGCGGCCCGCGAGTGTGACCAGGCGTCGCGGAAAGCAGCCGCCAATCAGTGAAGGGTGGGCGTGTAAGTGGCCGTGAATGAGGACGTGAGAGAGGCCAGCCATGCCGGAAAGCAGCCGGCCAATCAGTGAAGGGTGGGCGTGCCACATGGCAATGAGAGTGACGAGAGGGAACCCAGCGTTTTTTATGGACTACCGGTACTTGCACAATTGTTCAATTCGGATACAGAAGATGAGGACTTTGATGGATTTCTGGGTGATGATTGATCGAAAAACGTGAGTACATTGTAAGATGTCGAAATAAAGTACAACCGGTCTCAGTTTTGCTTCCGTTGCCTTTTTAAAAACTTGTTTTTAGCATGTCTTAGCATGCTACGCTATGCTTCAAGCTAACGTGTTTTTAGCGTGCGTGCATGCATGCCGTATGTTTAAACTGGCGTATGTTTTACCACCCCTGGCTGCGCCCAATAATACAGTGCGTTTTGTGTATGTGTAAAATACAGAAATAGCACCCGTTACTGAGACTGCGCCCTACAACACGGTGCGCCGAATGGTCGTTAAAATACGGTAACTAAGAAATGGATATTTGTCTTTCAGGCAATCAAATGTGGCCTTGCCGCATATTGTATTTATTTCTAGATCTAAAAAGGTTGGAGTACAGAATGAAGCATTACATACCAGAACTGCTTCTGTTCAACAGCTCCACCACTCTGTTCACTGGCATATTTCGCAGCTTCGCTCAGTGTCTACAAAGATATTTTTGTGAATGACAAGAAAGGACAATTAACAATTACTTTCGTTGATTCCGACATGGACAGAGTTTCCAGAGCATACACACAAACTCTGAATTGAAAGAAGCCCCTTTGGTGATCTAAATGTTTAGTTTATTATAGGCACATTGCACTTTAGCTGCTTTCATTTAACTGTGAAATAGGGATACACAATATATAAAAAAAGTGTATCATTAACACAACCATTGCCAATGAAATATACTTTCTCAACGACGTGCAGTAAATTTTATATGGATTTGTATGCTTTTAACTGAATTTTTATAATTAATTAGCTAAGAATACATTGAGTTAGCACATTTTACTGCATGAAAAAATAACTTTGGTTATATTATAAAAATGTCATTTCTTTAGGTCCATATCATATATTGCAAAAATATATTGTTCTTTTTATTCATCACAAATATGGCATAGCACATCTTTTTCCAATATTGTGCAGCCCTACTGTGAAATACATCAACTTTTTGTGACATTTGTGTTTGGTAGTGGCTGAGACAGACAACAACTGTTTTATTGCAGCACAACCACACATTTAAGACAGCATTTGAAGCTTTCCTGTCAGGGTCATCACTTGCACACCCACTTTAAGAACAAACTGTGCAAATGACAAACGGTGACCAACTAAAATAATTCCAATACAGTACATGTGCATCAAGTTCACCGCACGAGGCGAGCCTTTCTTAATCATGTGACCTATTTTCGCACTATGGCATTCTTATTGCAACCAGCCCCAGTCAAGGGGAATTGTTTTATATTATATTAGATTGTATATAAAAGAAGCGGAGTATCGCAGCTTCCATTAAAGCACACACTTTGTACCAACATAGGTAACATGAATACAATATTGTTTCTTCAGGTCAGCAAAAAGTTAAAACACAATAACGTTTCCTGGCTGCAAGAATGTATTCAAATGCGAAGCCGTTGGCTATTTAACCAAATCGATGGTAACAGAAAACGCAGCCGTCGTATGTACAGTGTGTTACAGTTTAAGCTAGTGCCGGGGTGACAGGCACTAGCTTGACAGTTAAGGTTTGGGGTTAACCGCTAACGTTCGAAAATTACAAAGTCAAACGAGCACTCGGATACACGTCTGGGACACTTTTTTCATCTCACCCATTGGTCATCTGTCCATTTGAGAAGAGCTAGCGATAACCGAGTAGAAGACGTGATCTCGTAGCCGTGACAGATACACAGAAGTGAACACCATCAGCGGGTGGTAGGCTAAGCACGACGCTTGTAGCCTATTAATGTATTTGCAAGTAGCTTGTTGCTAAGCTAGCAACGAGAGCTCGCCACAATGCTCCATCATTGGATCATGGCTACATTAAAAATGGCGCTTTAGGCGCTACAGCCAGTGTACCAGCCCTTAAAACGCCCTTGTGGCGTCTGGAACGAAAAACCAGGGCGTGTGTCAGTACAACTATTTAGGGGGAAAGAATTATGTCCGCAGCGGCCTTAGAAATCCACGGAGACACTGGTCGAAAGAAGTACTTGTGCTTACCTCGAATGCGTGTTGCACTCACTTCTCCATCTTGAACTAACAAGTGGGAGGGCAAGAGAAGATCTCGCGAGAATGGCCGTGTGCTGCGTCAACCAGAAGGGGCGGGGGCAGAAGCGGTCGGCAACGCTATCAAGTTGAAACTTTCACGGAGGTTGGACAGGACGAGTGTACATTTACATCCAAAGAATGATTTTAGCAGCACGTCTGCCAAATGGTTTACACTTTGCACGTCACACGTGGAAGTTTCAAGGGTTGAATACTAACTCTGGCCATATTGTGTGGCGTTTCTATGTTCCCCCTTTCTCAAGTGAGGTTTCTACTGGCAAAAACGTGCACGTTAATACCCCCCTCCACTCTCCCGCACACAGTCTCAAAAAAGATTCCAGCTTAACCATAACGAAGTAAAGCAAGATGGAAAATGGGTAAATGAAAATGTTTGTGATCAGTAATTAAATGTGTAAATAAAATATGCTCATAAGTTCCATACCCTGGAAGAATTTTTGATTATTGTCGATTATTCAGTAAACATGAATGATAGCACAAAGATTTTTCTTGCAGTCATGGTTAGAGCTTGGGTGAAGCCATTTCTTATCAAACTTTGCTCACTCTTTTGAAATCCAAATGACAACAGAAACTACAAATGACTAAGGTTGCCACCATCCCCGTTTAATATCGTCCTTTAATTAAGAATTAAATGTCGCGTCCCATATTGAACCAATACAGGACGCGGTTCGTTCCATTTTGTCCTAGTAGTCACACACAAACGTGAACACTGAATTTAACAATCATAAACAAAATAAAAGACAGGAAATATTAAAGACAGTAACGCGGTGTTGGCGGGAGGTACGCAGGACCTCTTGTGGACCCGGGAGCATACGCTGCATCTGATGCGTTCTTCTCTGCTCTGTGCCAAATCCTGTGTCTGCCTGCCTGCACGGAGGTAGACCCGCCCCTTTGCGCTGCCTGTCGTGATTTATGCCTAGCAACGCGCTCACTGCACACCAAACATCACAAGGTTTGCAAAAGACAAAGAGCTATACTCAGTGCTGCAAGGAGTAACAAGAAGTACTCTTGGAAGAAGGTGCAGTGAGTAAAAGAGACAAGGTTCTATTGACTGTTTAGCCCTGATCTCGCACCAAATAGCACACAAAAGAGTTGAGGAAGAGGATTGGTTTGCACTTTCTCCCATTTTTTTTCATCTTTTCATTTGGGTTCACACAAATGTTTAATTTTATTATAGTAAAAGTGTCCCCGGACAGGCTTTGTCACAGCGAGGAAGAGGATTGTTTTGCACTTTCTCCCATTTTTTTCATCTTTTCATTTGGGTTCACACAAATGTTTAATTTTATTATAGTAAAAGTGTCCCCCGACAGGCTTTGTCACAGCTGTTACAGCACTCTACAGTACTGTACTGTATATGCATGTAATACAGTAGTATGCTCAAGTTCACCATAGTTCAGTCTATTCAGCCTTGAAGATGTATACACTCAAGTTAACAAGTTTGTCATTTTTTGTCTTCGTCTTAAAGGTGTGCCCAGCTGTTTGATTAACAGCACTTTATCAGCTATTTAATTTCGGTATTGTCCTCTTTCAGTAAAACTGTTCCCAGACAGATAGTTTAATTTACAGCATTTTATATGTATACAATACAGTAGGCCGGGTCTATATGCTCAAGTTCAGGCAATTAAGTGTTCCATCATTGTTTTTAAAGTATACATTTTTTGTTTAATTTACAGCACTTTTTAATAGCCTACGACAGAGGTGGGCAAACTATGGCCCGCGGGCCGGATCCGGCCCGTTGGGCTTTTTGATCCGGCCCGCCGAAGGTTGGTACACAACACAATTAAGGTTCGATATAAATGATTGCATTATTTTCATTTGGACTTGTAATGATAGGCATTTCAACGCCAGGTGGTGCAGTTACTTGAAGTTGCAGAGCACAGGGAGGGAGGGGGAGACGATACAGAAGCCAGCAGTATAGTCAACTCAAGCAACTCCCGCTCAATACGACGGAATAAGTGTGTTTCTATCATTGGATCCAAAACAGCGACATGCAAGTGACTCTTTGTTGTAGTGAGTTTTACTGCAATTGCGAACATTTTCACGTCCTGTCGATCATGGTATGATCAATGAAAAGGAACAGAAATGGCCACGGAAGAGAAAGTGAAGTGTATCAGATTAAACGAAGCAGGTTACAAAATACGAAACATTCAAGAGACGCTTGGAGTCTGAAAGACTCAAATTTACAAGACTTTGAAAAACGATAAAGTGATTTGTGCTCAGTCCGATTCTGGCTATTTCCATGCCAAGAGTGAATTGCTTGCGGCTCGACGGACAGTCGAGTAAATAAACGTTTCCTGGAATGGTTTGACTGCTATCGTGCTAAAAAACTTTCCGCAAACTGGACCGCTAAAAAGAGAGGAAGCGAGTCCCAGAGCGCTAACTATGAGCATAGAAGACTTCTAAGCGTCCCGTGTCTGGCTTCAAAAGTTCGCTGCGCGACATCAGCTGAGCAACGTTGTCATGTGTGGTGATCGAGGGGAGGTCAAGTCAGAGACAATGAGTGAGTCAAAAGAAAAGCCACCAGGTCTCTTACACGTCTCATTTTGTAGCAAATAGTCCTAACTTTGTTATATTTTGTCGTATACCTGTACTGCTTGCTGCAGTTTTTGGCCAATATATTGTTGCACTTTGTTGCTTGTGTTGTCACATGTATGTTGCTCACATACTTGTAACTTCATACAGGACATATACCATAGTTGTTTCACTGTTCTCATTAAAAAAAAAAAGGTATGGGAATACTTTCATGCTTTTGTTCTGTTGATGCTTGGTATGGACTGTCAACATATACATTTTTTTATATGTACCGTATCTTGTCCTGACACGGCCCACCTGTCAAATTTAGAAATCAATGTGGCCCCCGAGCCAAAAAGTTTGCCCACCCCTGGCCTAGAGGCTATGCTCAGGTTCAGGCTACTGAAGTCAATAAAAGAAATAAGGCACTTTCAACTTTTGTACATCTAAATGCTTTCTTGACTTTTCCTTCCTTACTGACCACCGAGTTACCCCAAGGCCCGGTGGCTAATATGACATGTTAAATAATGCCAATTAAATCAAAGCATTTGGGGTTTTTTTTCATATTAAAAAATACATGTGATTCTGTGAATTTCAATGTTCTCTGGAGGCCAAACCGTCAATTTTATTTCGCCCGCGTGGTTTTGCAGTGATACAGTGAGGAGTGTCCCTTATTTACAGATCTGAAAGGTAGCAACCCTCCAAATAACCCTGATCAAATGTTGCCAGAGCCCAGTTTTTAATAACGTGTATTATGCCCCCTTTAACATCCATGACGGCTTTAGAGGAATTTGTGGGAATTGTGGATGAGGCTCTTTATTTTCGCTGTTGTTAAGCTGCCCATTATTCTTGGCAAAAGGCCTCGAGTTCCTGTCAATTCTTGGGCCGACTTGTACGAACAGCACACCTGAGATCTCCCCAGAGTGGCTCAGTGATACTGAAGTCAGAAGACTGATATTGGCCATTTCACAACCAGACGTTTCACATGATTCTGCCGCAGCCAATGACAGGTCGAAGTGGCTCTGTGTTTTGGATCAAAATCATGTTGAAACATCTGAGTACATTCCATGCACAGCATCCGTACTGATGAATGCAAAATGATTTGATAACATACAGCATTCATCTTGCCATCAATTTTGATCAAGTTGTCTGTGCCTCCCGAAAACATCAAAAATCCACCTCCGCATTTCAGAGTGGCAACAATGTAGCTTTCATCTTTGGCCTTGTTGACTCCTCTCCAAAAGTAATGTTTATGGGTGTGGCCAAAAAGTTCAATTTTGATCTCATCTCTCCAAGTGTTGGTTCCAGAAGTTATGAGGCTTGTGTCTCTACTACTTGGAATATTGTAAGAGAGATTTATTTTTGATTTTTGGTGGCATTAGTGTAGTAATGGCTTTTGCTTTTTTTCTTCGCATCTCAAACAATTTTTGTTGGTCGACCTGATCGTGGTTTGTTTTCAGGCAAATCTCTCATTTCCCAATTCTTAGTTTGACCACTGCCTCTAATTGGCATTCTCAGTAACTAAACACCTAATAAATGCCTTCATCCAATCACTAAACAGTTTGTGTTATTATTCATTTTCTCTGAAATAGGGCAAAGAAATCATATTCTGCCAGGGTATGCAAACCTATGAGCACAACTGAATCAGAGGTGATTGCTCTAAGACTGCAAGGGAAGCTCAGTTTCCCTTAAAATGTCAAAAGGTGATCAAATAAATATATGTGTGTACGTACAATTGTGCGGACATGTCATTGACTAAATATGCGCTACAACGCGCTCAACTTTTGTTCCGAATCAGCTTGTTATTACTAGTTACTACGCGACTCTCTTCTCATTCATTCCCACAGCTTCACTGTGCTTATACTGTGTGGACGCCGAGTGTCGACTGTGCGGACGCTGGGCGTCTCGAGCGTTCAGAGCCCGTTGTCCCAATGCACTGAAACGAGATGAGTCATTGGATAAATGCTGGTTTTGTCCCGCCCACCGGACACTCAGTGTTTCTGGGAGTCTATGGACAGTGGGCATTTATCGGCTGGCCCGGATGCTCAGCTTTTCTGCATGATGATTGGATGATCTGTCTGAGGCTGAATCTCTTTTTGATTGACAGCGAAATGAGCCAATCATCGATCTTATGGTGAAGGCAATCCTTTTCATTTGTTTTTTTTGAAAGGAACAGAGAGCACTGTAATCCCTCGCTATAACGTGGTTCACCTTCCACGGCTTCACTGTTTCACGGATTTTATAAACGCCCACTGTCCATAGAGCGTCCGATGGGCGGGACAAAACCAGCATTTATCCAATGACTCGTCTCGTTTCAATGCATTGGGACAACCTACACTGAACTCTCTAGACGCCCAGCGTCCGCGCGGTCGACGCTCAGCGTCCACACAGTTTAAAGCACAGTGAAGCTGCGGGCTTGAATGAGAAGAGAGTCGCGTAGTAACTAGTAATAACAAGCTGATTCGGAACAAAAGTTGAGCGCGTTGTAGCGCATATTTAGTCAATGACATACCCACACAATTGTACATACACGCATATATTTGATCACCTACTTTTTGACATTTTAGGGGAAGCTGAGCTTCCCTTGCAGTCTTAGAGCAATCGATACTGCATTGTACTTTATTGTCAAATGTGAACCTTTGAAATTTCTTCCCTCTCACGTTTTTGCTTTTTATTTTTTATTTTATTGTATTCTATTTTATTTTTAATAAATCCCACTTCACGGATTTTACTTATCACGGGTTCTTTTTGGAACGTAACCCCCGCGATAAACGAGGGATTACTGTATAAATAAACGGACACATTTTATGATGTAGGCCGAAATTGAGCCTCCCCTCCTTGACAGACCAACATCCGCCACTGAACTGAATCATCTATATGCACGCACACACACACAGACAGACAGACAGACAGACACACACGCACACACACAGACACACACACGCACACACACACAGACACAGACACAGACACAGACACAGACACAGACACAGACACAGACACACACACACACACACACACACACACACACACACACACACACACACACACACACACACACACACACACACACACACACACACACACACACACACACACACACACACACACACACACACACACACACACACACACACACACACACACACACACACACACACACACACACACACACACACACACACACACACACACACACACACACACACACACACACACACACACCATGTGCTGCTTTCAAAGTAACAACGGTCTCCACCAGAGTCAACACACACAAAATCAATCACTTCACATTTGGGAAAAAAAAAAACCTACCGGTAGTTATAATTTCTTGTCCATGTTGTAAATAAAGCACATTTAAAACAGTACACAAAAACACAAAAGTGAATTTCTATGATGATTAATAATCAACTAAACCAGGAGGAAACAAAATGAACTCACCTCCCCGGTACACTTCAAATGTTACATAGCCAGGACGTGACTAAACGCGACAATTACTGCATACAAATATAAAAACAACTATTTAAAAAAATACAGCAATGTGTCATGTACACCGATAAGAAAGGTTCAATGCTTCTGCACTATAAAATCAAAATTACAACATACATTTACATAAGTTGATCATTCACGTTTTCACTTGGTACATCAACATTTCTGCAGACATTCTGTTTCTTGTACATTCTGTGGAATGAATGCTAAAGCCTAGCAGGAATTACAGTGGATATAGAGCCAGACCAGATAGAGATCAAATCAAGTGTACCATGGCCACTATTAGGCATGGTGGTCTGGAAATTATTCTTTGCTCTTTTTATGTTGGAGGTCCAGTAAGCGAGATGCATTCTGCTACATGTTTACCCAGAAATCATGAACTAAAAGTTCAAGTTCTGATCCTTTCACATCTTTTCCTTTCCTTTTTTTTTTTTTTAAACAAAAACATTATATCCACTGCAAATAATCTTTTTTGTCTTTGCTCTTCCAATCCGGCTATATACACATCACAGATATTACATATGTACAATTAAAACAAACGTAAAAATATGAAAAGATCGCCAACAAAATAATTACTATTTTTGTACTGCGGTTGCAAAAGACAGCAGGGACCAAGAAGGATGACAAAGTCATGTGGAAAGAGTATAACAAGCAAATAGGCTATAGTTGACAAAACACTGCCTTTTAAAATAAATTAAAATAAATATAAGTGTACAAGATCAACTGTTGCTTCTCCTATCTTAATTTGAAGAACAATCTACCGGTCTAGTTGAAATGTTAGACAAGCAACAGTGATTTTTACATTGAACTTCTTAGCAAAATTGTAGAGACTGATGTCTTCAAAAGTTCGATTAAAAAAAAAAAAAAAAAAAAAGAAGAAACCAGACATCGTGTCTGCATTGGAAATACATTTTAACTGACAAAGATGTATCATCTTCTTTCCCTTTAAAAATGTGATTGGAAAACCCCACTAGTAGTGGTAATCCACTTTATGTGGCCTTGAAAACGGGAAGTGAGAGAGGTGTGCTTGTGACACCGTTCTACACAGTCAGTAGTGGAGTGCCAAATAAAGCTGTTTTAAATAGCTTAGCAGATATTGGCCAAAAGATGGTCAAACACATGGAAACATTAGTAAACAACTTTTGAAGTATAAAATATAGGTTACTATCATTACTTCAATAATATTTTGGACCCAAAAAAAAAAAAGTATCCCTACTCAGGTATTCAGCGGCAGTTGCAGATTCCATCACAAAAGCAGTTTGCCATTGCGGTGAATCTTCAAAATTTTCCCAAGTCTCTGTTTTGCTGTTGCAAGTCCTTTCTTTGGACGTTTCCCTGAATACCAAAGAAACACATGTGCAGCATACGTGAGAAGAGAGAGGAAGATAGGGATTGTGTCGCTTCGCTCTTTGCACTTACCTTGGCCGACGCCTGCCGTGCCATGACTGGCTAGCCCTGAAGGTGACGCACCAGAGAGTGAGCTGCTGTTTTGCGGAGACAAGGATGGTCGGCGTGAAGTAAGGAATACCCCCGGGGCCATGGCACCGCCGCCTCGAGGGCCACCGGGCCCAAAAGGTCCTGGCCCTGCTGTGTATTCATGGTCCAGTAGACTGGCCGAATAGTAATCCATCCTCCTGTGTGGGCTGAAGTCTGGTGCCGACTCTGGAAGGTGCGCTGGCGAGGCGGAGCCTGATCTGCATGAACTGGAGGAGGACTCGCAACAGGGACAGGAGGACGCACCTTTTTGGTGTATTTCCTTTTAGCAGGCTTTTGCTGCTCCTGATTCAAATAACGAAAAGTGTCCTTGTTTCAAAAAAAGTCAAATCTGTTGCAGCTCAACAACTTTCACCGAGACATTCTATCTCGACAGTGTTTTTGCACTCACCTGCTGCGCTAGCTTGGCTGCAGCTGCTGCCAGGCCCGTTTCCACCGACGCCACTCGAGCGCCGTCTCGGGCTGGTCGGTCCTGTTTTGGAAGCGTAGGCATCACCCGAGCTGAGTAGTAAAGGCAGGACATAAATTAGTAGACACTCAAGGATCAACATTTAAAATGCAAACTTGAGGTCAACTCGACTCTTGCCTTTAGGGCTCCAAGGCGTGTCATCCCAGTTTTTCTTGCGCTTCATCTTAGCCTTGTTTGCATGGTCCTCTTCATCAGACTCTAACGATGGATACACTTAGAAGAACCATCAATGAAAACAGAAATTTAGTACAATAAATCCATAATCTTCACAAGCGATACATAACAGACCCACCAGCTATGAGTGAAAATCAACTGAAACCAAATATCTGTTTTAATTATGATTATTATTTTTATAAGTACCGTAAATTCCGGACTATAAGCCGCTACTTTTTTCCCAAACTTTCAACCCTGCGGTTTACACAGTGATGCGGCCAATTTATGTAATTTTTCTAACGGCCGCCAGGGGCGCTCGAGTAGAAACGATAAGATTAAGACCGGTCTTTATGACACTGTTTAATTCCGACACTGAGGACGGTGACTTCGATGGCTTCAGTTCACAGGAGGAAGATGAAGACGGCTCACCGTGATTTTTACAAGTACCGGTATGTTCTTTTACCAGACCTGTTATACTGTGATGCTATTCTGTTGCTAGCGTGTTGTTACCATGTTGCTACAGTTTTACTGCCGCGTCACAGGCACCGTTTGGGAAGAAAGTTATATTATTATTATTGTTAAGTTATATTATTAAAACTTGGAAAACTCTCTCTGTGTACCGTATTTCTTTGTAAATATGTTTTAATGTGGGCACATGCGGCTTATATACAGGTGCGGCTTGTGTTTGTACAAAATTGGTTTTCCTCTAAAAATGTAGTGGGTGCGGCTTATAATCAGGTGCGCTCTATAGTGCGGAAATTACGGTAGTTGTACTCCTTCAGTGATGAAGCAGGGCCACAATAAAGTGGGGGAGACTGGTTGTCTGTTGGAGGCTGCTCACCATATTCTGAATCTTTAAAACAGGTTCCCAGTGTCTCCTGCTCATCTGGACTTTCCTCTTCACTAAGATGGCGGGCTGGACGCTTAATGGGCCGTTTTCCAGGCCTGTGGATGACTGCTTTTTTCTCAGAGGTCTTTTTGATCCCCCCAGTCACCCACACAGCTCGGCCACCTTTCCCTTTCACTATTCCCAATCCCTCAGTCAGTCCTCCAGAGATAGACAAGGGGGATGAGGAGGAGGAGGACGATGATGAGGACGACGACGAAGGTGGGTTCGCCATGGACAGCATGCCCTGGATGGCATCGCGAGTACTGGGAGAGGCTGGCGCTTCCTCACTGGAGGAAGAAAAAAAGTGAGGAAATCACCTCAAAGAAAAGGTGCTAGGGCACATGTGTATAACAATTTCTCATCATTATTAGAAATGTTGACCATAAAATGAAGATAATTAGCTTAAGTATTCCAACCTGAGTGCAGAGGGGTCCAAGCCTGCCACCTGCTTGCTGGCCTTCAGTAAGTCCAGGATGCCCCCTGCACCACCCTTCACACCATGAGCAGCCAGTGCCTCTTCATCTGTGGTGTAATCCTCCTGAGGCCAAGTGCACAAACATCCTTTAGCGAAGACCGCAACTTTAGAAGTTCTAAATCTTCATCTGAGCGATTATGCTTGATTAACTGGTGGGTGGAAATTGGGCTAAATGTTATAAAAGTGAGCAGTGGTCACAAAATGGGCACGCTTGTCAAAAATTCACATGTGCAAACTACGCACTAACACTGGGATGGCGTGAATGCGTGATAGCAGCAAACACAGCTTTCAGATGGTTTGATATGTTCTGTGACCACTCAAAAAAGCTTTCCATTGAAATGAATAGAAAAACTAAAGATGTTGTAATGCATATTTGAATAAGGAAAATATCACTGTATAATATTGGACTTCATGAAAACAGTAATAAAATAAAAAGAACATAAAGAATAACAGTTGGTGTGTCAATTCAGTGTGACTGCGCGGCTCCTTCTTGTGTATGCACCTCGGCCACCTGGAGGCAGTACAGTAATCCCTCGTTTATCGCGGGGGTTACGTTCCAAAAAGAACCAATGATGGGTGAAATCCGTGAAGTAGTGAGCTTTATTTTTTACAGTTGTTATACAATACTGAACTATGTATACAATGAAACCAAAGACCAAAACCTGTTTTTAGGCCCAAGCATAAAAAAAACTAAAAAAACCCCAAAAAACAAACAAAAAACAATTAAAAAAACGTTTTCAACAAATAACTACAATAGTTTTGGGAAATACTGTACTGTAAAATAATATAGCTTGAGCGCGTTCTCAGGTGCCTTTGCCGGTGCAGAACATTTCGTCGACATTGCAGGCTATGTATGTACAAAGACAAGGTGCGGAGACTGTTCACGTTGGTCAGTGCCTTAGCCAATCAGGATGAAGAACGCAATTCACTGTTTAAAAGCATAAAAAAAAAACTGCACTAAAAAAAATCCGTGAAACAGCGAAGCCGCGGAAGGTGAACTGCGTTAGAGCGAGGATCACTGTATATTAAAGACTAGGGGAAAGACACAAAGCCGGTCCAAACTACGCTCAGGAGGCTGGGCACCAAACAGTGGTGAAGCAAATTGTGATGTGAATTAGCCGTAAAAAACAGACACCAAATCAGAATGTTGGCATTCAAATCAAAAGGAATCATAGCATATTGTCTGTCACGTGTATTGTCACTGAGGAACATTTGAATGGCAACACTGGGGTTTCAGTATACGTGACGTACACATATGCGGAGGTCCACGTGAGCAACAATCATATCCTGCACAGGAGACGGAAGAGAACTATTTTTCCCCAATGATAAGTTGAGAGCCCTAAAAGCAGCTTATAGTGGTTTGTTTATTATGTCAGCACACTATAAAACCAGAGAGAAAAAAAAGTGTAGACATGTTTTCATTTTAAATGTTTAGCGATTTAATGTGAATGTGCAGCTATGTCATTTCAATGTGACTGATTCTACTTTTTTCCCCCACCAGTTTTAATTTTTCTTTATTAAAACATATACTGGCATATTATTTTAATTAGCGGCCACTTGATACACTAATAGCAACTGATTGACATAATACAATCCACCATTTGATAATAATTCAATTTATATTCAACACAATTGAGTTAGTATTTCGGTGTGGCCCTCGACAACTGTTTCAGTTTCTCACATTGCCCCTTTGAACGGTGATTTGGCTCTTACGCAACGTGCCACAAGAGTCAACTTCAACATAAAAGCCCAACAAGTAATACTTCACTTCGATATTCATGCCTTATACGGCTTTTATTTTCGGAAGCATTCATGGTGGCTGACTCGACTCCGACTGGTCTCACTGCAGTCACACTGCCTGAGATGCAAATATGCTTGGTGCGCAAAGGTGCACTGACTCAGTTGAATCTTGTCCACACATTACTATTTTCAGTACGCATGCATTCCTGCACACCGTTTATGTGCACCCCTTGCTATAAAAATAACCTGGCGTTCAGCAGCTCACAAGTCGAGGGTCTCATTCAGTATATCAAAGAGTATATCCATATTGATCTTACCTCAATGTCAAAGTCTACCTCTCCTGGCTCCCGGATTCGATTTGGGTCGGAGCAAGGCTTGGCTCTGGGCAGCTTCCTGGGAAGACCTGAAGGCATATTTTACCACACCATATGTCACTCCGCGACATATATATTTATATATATATTTGCATACGACATAGTGATAGCAAGGGGTGAAACAAGCTGTTTCGCATCATAGTGAGTCAAAATGTGCATTTTGTGCATCATCCAAACACATGGAACTGCAAAACTGAGAATCTTTTTTTTTCTAATAATTGAACTGCCGAGAAGGTTCCAAAAAGCTTCACTGAGCTGGAAGCACGTCACCTATGCACTGTCAGGTGACATCGAGGCAAGCTTGGTCATACTTATGTCGCACCAGCTAGTTAGCAACGATCTTTGGCTGGCTACTCGTGTGGCTAAAGACATTGCAGAGTCGCTCCTAAATCAGTAATCATCGCCTTCATGGTGGCGAATAAGCTACATGTCTGAGAAATATTATCCCGATGGGTTGATGAGGAAAAATGGAAAAGTGATGCTAATTGCTAAGATAACCTACAATTCAAATGGAATCATGAAACACCAGAATTAAATGTTTGGGTGATGGAGTACACTTATGACAAAGTCTGGCTCTAACCACGCTAAAGTGGAGATCATATACGTTTGAACAGTAAACTAGCAGGAAATTAAATTTAAGTGCTTTATTCACCAAATTACTCAGGACTGAAATTGGATACGAATTATGTTATGGCGTACACCAGGGAGCAGTGGCCTATAAGCTTAAAAGAATATAGTGTAAAAATACTTATAATATCATTAATGTGTTTTATCAGCTTTCACAATATTTCCGAGTATTGATTTTGACTTCTCCGGTCTGCACAGTGTGTGTGTGTGTGTGTGTATATATATATATATATATATATATATATATATATATATATATATATATATATATATATATATATATATATATATAGAATCACATTACAGTAGATCAAAATCAATACTTTTTTGAAATTGGGAAAAAAAGGATCCTGTAATGTGATTCAATATTATATATATATATATATATATATATATATATATATATATTTAGCTTTGCTAAAAGACCATACAACCTATTCAGAAGTGGGTTAAAATTCAGATTTGTTTGAAATCGCCCCACTGAAAATGATTCGAGACAAGAAAATAGTTTGCTGCTATGCACAATGTAAATTTAAGAAGAAAAATATATATATAAAAAACAAAGCCAATTGTTTAGTCATGATACTTTCATATTTTTATTGTTTAATAAAACCATTGCTTCAGGTCTCTGGGATGAACCTGTGAAAAATTGCTCCTCAAAATAAGAATGTTGCTTGTCAAATGAAATCATCGATTAGCAAAACTGCTCGGCAAATAATTTATTTTTCTCGAGGCTTGAATCTCTTAATTTTTACTATGCTGCACTAGCTGTAGTGCCTTCCCATCTCACCGCTGATTTTCTTCTTCTTGCTTGATCCAGTAAGCTTGCGGCGTGGAGGCGGGGTCTCATCTATTTGGAGCTCGTCCTCCGATTCCAGGTCAGAGAGACTGGAACCCTCCATTGCAAGGTGCCGGTAGTTGGCAGCCCCTCCTGCACCATTGCTACCTGCTTTCTTGCTGGAGTTGTAAAGGGGTGGGGGTGGGCACAGGACACACACAGTTGGAACCTTAGCCTTTGGTGAGCACAGGAGATCATCAACACAGCAACAAATTAAAAAGGTTTACCCTTGAATTTTCCCATTGGTCAGCACAAGTTTCAACTTGCTTTTGTTTAACTTTCCTTCAAAGCCCTCTAAAGGCAGCTCCAACTGAAAAGATGGAAGGTTTGCAGAAAATAAAGCCAAAATCATGCTTCCACTTTTGAAACATTTAAGCTGACATTATTCTTCTGTGTACCTTGTTCTTGCTTCTGGACTTGCCAGGTTGGATTTTTTTCAGTGTATGCTTGGTGTGGATCTCAAGCAGGTCCAACTCTCCTGCTTCTGTCTTAAGGAGACCCTTTTGGTTCTTCTTTTTGGGTCCTGGTGGCCCCAGACCTGCAATCACATCCTTGGGTTTGACGCCTTTCTTCTTTCCAGGGGGGCGGCCTGAATTCTGAGAGGTGGTGAAGGGGGCTTTTGAGAGCGGCGAGCCAGGAAATTGTGGCCCAGTGCGGCCAATGTTTTGTTGGAAAATGTCCTATAAAGAGAACAGAGAGCAAATAAGGTCATACTATACTATAAATACAGCTGAAAGAGAGAGGACCCCCCCCCCCCAAAAAAACAATTGCTCATTCCACACCATAAAAATGGGCATGTTACCTCAACCAGACGGATTTCCTTTGCAAGGTCCTTGACCAGTGTCTGTGTATTGATGGTTTCTGGAATTTCCACTTCATGATTCCCCAGTGCCTGTGTGTAGCAAGGTACAGTAATCAACTCAAGATTGCAGATTACTCCATGTATAATATAATGTGCAGAACGACACTTTTCAGGGGTCACCTGAAAATACAAAATCGATAAAAAGATACTAAATTGAAATAGGGCACTTCATCCTAGGGACGCAAACACAAGGCCAATGTCGCAACATTAAAATTGCCACAATATCGTCGGCGTCATGTCACGATATTAAAACCAGCAAAGCTGTTAAACATGCCAGGTTGTTTTACATTTGTGCAGTTCCAGCACCTTCTGGTGAGGTTTTTAGCACAGCTTAATTTGAATTGGGCATGTTTTGATCACCTACGTTTAAGACCCACGCTAATTGGCAGATGAAGGGGAACATAGCACATTTGAGTTCCTCCAAAAATTGACGTGATTCACGTGTGTGGATTGCCAAGCGCATCTCCATCAAAAAGCACAACTTTTGGCCCGGTTGGGACGAACACAGCATTGTGAACTACAAGACAATGATACTTTGTGCCACTGAGCCAATAGGAACACCTGACAATTACCAAGCCTATTCGTGCCACTGAGCCAATAGGAACACCTGACAATTACCAAGCCTATTTGTCACTGCTGTTATGTACAAATGTACACTATACTTTTTTTTTCCCGCCCAGGGTGAGATTTTTTTTTCACAGTACAACCCACCTTACCACAATATCGTGCTAACATAGTATTGTGAGGTTCATAGCGTGATGTTTGGATATTGTTACATCCCTACTTCATCCTGCAATATGAAAGTCATGTTAGTTACCTCTTTCCTGGTCCAAGTCCGGAAGGCGTTATTCAGTGCTTTTGCGCCATGAACAAGGTAAGTGGCTGGGTGTCTGCGATTTTCTCTCAAACCTTACAGATACAACATTGCATGTTACAAAAATAAACATCATGAAAAAAAGCGTGGGGTGCACATTTCTATATTACCTCTGAAGGTATCAAGAAGGTGTTTCCCAACATACCAGCACACTGTCTCAAAGTTGGGAAACTTAAATAAGTCTGCTGTGCTCAACCGCTTCTCTAATTCATATGCCCTTAAAACATAAGCAGAGGAATATGTGCTTATTACATGATGACCAGTTTAACATTCGTCTTCACTCCCATCTCTTGTGTAGTTTGTAGAGGGGACGTGTCCACCAACAGTGTGTGTGAATGGCGCAAAAGGTTTGAGGAAACTAACCGAAGCTGCATGTCAATATTAAGACTATGCAAAAAGTTTCCCCCAAAGGCCAGACAGTCCACTGGGGTCAGCACTGCATGAATCCATCCTGGAACAAACATGTTATCAATTCCATGTTCACAAGTGCTAGGAAATGGTTGGTTGATTGAATACAATGAAATAAGAGAAAAATGCAGTATAGACGTGAAAGAGTCATTTGCTCTTCTTACCTGTTGGAATGAACAAAGTGTTTCCTTGTTTGACAGAGCACTTGTAACACATGTCAACCTGGTCTCCAAAAAACATCTCGTTCTGATTGGACGAGGAATTCCAGCGCTCAAAGAGCGCCAGGTTGGCTGGTGTGGGGGATATTAGGTAGAATATTTTCTCCCCCTGAATGAACAGGACAATTGGAAATGAAAACCAATTCAATTAATCAAAAATGTTCAGTCACAATTGTCCTCACCCGTAAAACATGATACCAAACGGAGGTGCCTCCAAAGTCAATGTGAAAGTCTGTGTAACTATCCTTCACTCCCATGAGGCAGTACTTCTGCACATTGGGCCGCTCAAACACAGACTCCTCAGGCCAGAGGTTCTCCACCCATGACAGCTTCCTCACTATCTTTGGAGTCTCCACGAGGTTTGAAAGCCTGAGATAAAACAAAAGAACAATTGCTGTAAAACACTTTCCCTTGCATCTATTCACTTTAGCGCTGGGCCATTGACCCATTTCATCATCAAAATCATTTGTACACTGTCAATCGCTCGACAAGAAGTGGAAAGCATTCATTGAGTCAATGAGGCTGACCATTGCCTAAGACATGTACCCCATTTAGACGTTATACAAAAGCATTGACAAAAGTTTATTATGCTCGTTAAAAAAAAAAAAAAAAAAAAAGATTAAGAATCATGTTTATTTTTAGAACCTGGTTTCCGAGAACTCCAGGCTGATGACATTTAGTACTCTGTCTCTGTTGGGGCTGTTGTAGTATTCAGCAAAGTCACCGAGCCGCATCTTCAGGTCACACTGGCGAGACACGTCGATCACGTCAATCTCCTTGTCCGAACCTACATGCAGGCATAATTACGTAATTAGGTCTGCCTTCTTGTTGAGATGTATGCAGAAGTGACTTTAGGTTAAAATATGGCATGACATGAAGTCTGACCCGATTGTGGTCCAGAGTGGAAGTAATACTGTACGGTGAGAGTGTGAATTACCAATGTAGTGTTCAACATCGCTGACACAGAACGATGCTGGCGGCAGAGTCATGCCAAGCCCGTCTCGCCTCAACACCATGACGGGAACACTGAACGAATGCTCTTCAAGAAACTCCACTGTCAGTTGGGCCCCCAACGGCTTCAGCAGGACTTCATCTGCACTGTGAACGAAAACAAGGCCTGTTTACAACCCGTTTAATTTGTGATGCCCTGATCATATTGTGATGGATGGCTTAATATTTTTAACACCCGAGTCTGAATTGAAGTCTTTGGTTGAAGTATCTGCCGATACCGAGTCCTGACTCGACACTTAGGCAATGCATTAAGAAAAAGAGTGTGCATGAGAGGGTTCTAAAATTTATTTAAAAAAATAAAATCCTCGTCTCACCCCTCGGGTGGTGTCCGTCCCCCATTCAGCTCGGGTCCTCTACCAGAGGCCAGGAAGCTTGAGGGTTCTGCGCAGTATCCTTGCTGTTCCCAGTACTGCACATTTCTGGACTGAGATGTCTGATGTTGTTCCCGGGATCTGTTGCAACCACTCATCTAGTTTGGAGGTCACTGCCCCGAGTGCTACGACCACCACAGGCACGACTGTCACCTTTACCTTCCAGGCTCTCTCCAGCTCCTCTCTGAGCCCTTGGTATTTCTCGAGTTTTTCGTGTTCCTTCTTTCTGATGTTTCCATCACTTGGGACCGCTACATCCACTACCGCGGCTTTCCTCTGCCCTTTATCTATGATCACGATATCCGGTCGGTTCGCCATTACCATCCTGTCAGTCTGGGTCTGGAAGTCCCACAGGATCTTCGCTTGGTCATTCTCCACCACCTTCGGAGGTATTTCCCATTTTGACCTTGGGGTTTCCAGTCCATACTCGGCACAGATGTTTCGGTAGACTATGCCAGCCACCTGGTTATGGCGTTCCATGTAGGCTTTCCCTGCCAGCATCTTACACCCTGCAGTTATGTGTTGGATCATCTCGGGTGCCTCTTTGCACAACCTACACCTTGGGTCTTGTCTGGTGTGGTATATCTGGGCCTCAATGGCTCTGGTGCTCAGGGCCTGCTCCTGAGCAGCCAGGATGAGTGCCTCTGTGCTGTCCTTCAGGCCAGCCGTCTCTAGCCACTGATAGGACTTCTTGAGATCAGCCACTTCAGTTATGGTCCGGTGGTACATCCCGTGTAGGGGCTTGTCCTCCCATGATGGTCCCTCTTCAAGAATCTCATCCCCTGTTCCCCATTGTTTGAGACATTCTCTGAGTATGTCATCTGTTGGAGCCTTCTTCTTAATGTATTCATGGAGCTTGGATGTTTCATCCTGGACAGTGGCTCTCACACTCACTAGTCCCGGCCTCCTTCCTTTCGGCTAGCGTACAGTCTCAGGGTGCTGGATTTGGGATGGAACCCTCCATGCATGGTTAGGAGCTTTCGGGTCTTAACATCCGTGGTCTGAATCTTGTTATGATTCGGTTTGGGACCAACAGGTGGCACTGCAGGGCTCTCCCTGAGCTGCACACCTGTTGGTCATTTGGCAATTAGTGCTTTAAAAGGACTCCCACCCCGAGCATTCGGTGTCGGGTCATTGTAGCTTTTTGCCACTGTCATGTTTGTTTGTTTGCTGCTGTCAGGTTTGTTTCGATCATGTTTCTGTTAGAGTTTTTATCTTTAGTCATGTGTTTTGTTTGATACTTTGGACTTTGTTTTGGACTTAGTTTTCTGTTTTATTAAATACAATTCGTCAAGTTCACCCTGCTCCTTCCTCCTGCCTGCTTCTTGGGGTCCACCACCACCATGCAACGTGACAGAATGACCCGACACCCTGGATCCCGCAGGTACAAAGGACTGGTCCCTATTCCACCATGTGCCTGGCGGAGCACGTCTGCGGCCGACACCCTTTTCCCCTTCAGGCAGTGCTGGTGATGCAGCTGTCCTGTTTTCGTCTCGTCAAGCCGCGTCTACGGTGGGCCGAGCCCCGTCCGCGTCCACGTTGAGCCAAGGCTCGTCACGTGTCTGTTTGAGCTGAGTCACATTCACGTCGACGACGAGCCGTGCCACGTCTACGCCCACGTCAGGACGAGCCCCTGTTCACGTCCGGCTGTCCCATGTCCCCCGCTACGTCGAGCTCCGTCCATGTCAGGCCAAGCCCAGCCAAAAGGTCGCCGTCGCTTTTGTTACTGTTCTCCGGCGAGGCGAAGGTCGCCGTCGCTTTTAGTTCCCGTTCCCGGCGAGGCAAGGGTTGCCAACGCTTTTTGCTCCTGTTCACCGGCGAGGCAAGGGTTGCCGTCGCTTTTGTTCCTGTTCCCTGGCGAGGTGAAGGTCGCCGTCGCTTTTGTTCCTGTTCCCCGGCGAGGCGAAGGTCGCCGTCGCTTTTGTTCCTGTTCTTCGGCGAGGCAAGGGTTGCCATCGCTTTTAGTTCCCGTTCCCCAGCGAGGCAGCCTTTTGGACAACTTTGGGACGTCTGGGATCCGTCCCTTGAGGGAGGGGTACTGTCATGATTCGGTTTGGGACCAACAGGTGGCACTGCAGGGCTCTCCCTGAGCTGCACACCTGTTGGTCATTTGGCAATTAGTGCTTTAAAAGGACTCCCACCCCGAGCATTCGGTGTCGGGTCATTGTAGCTTTTTGCCACTGTCATGTTTGTTTGTTTGCTGCTGTCAGGTTTGTTTCGATCATGTTTCTGTTAGAGTTTTTATCTTCAGTCATGTGTTTTGTTTGATACTTTGGACTTTGTTTTGGACTTAGTTTTCTGTTTTATTAAATACAATTCGTCAAGTTCACCCTGCTCCTTCCTCCTGCCTGCTTCTTGGGGTCCACCACCACCATGCAACGTGACAAATCTCTTCCTTTGGCCACCTGATTATTCCTGCAGGGTATCTGATCACTGGCAGGGCATAGCTGTTTATTGCCAGAGTCTTATTCTTGCCATTGAGCTGGCTTCTTAGGACTTGCCTCACCCGCTGGAGGTATTTGGCCGTAGCCGCTTTCATTGTTGCCAGTTCGAGGTTGCCATTGGCTTGTGTTATACCAAGGTATTTGTAGCTGTCCTCAATGTCTGCTATTGTTCCTTCAGGGAGTGAGACCCCTTCAGTGCGGACTACCTTTCCTCTCTTAGTCACCATCCGACTACATTTCTCAAGCCCGAATGACATCCCGATGTCACTGCTGTAGATGCTGGTTGTGTGGATCAGGGAGTCTATGTCCCTTTCGCTCTTAGCATACAGCTTTATGTCATCCATGTAGAGGAGGTGACCGATCGTAGCTCCATTTTTTTAGGCGGTATCCGTAGCCTGTCTTGGTGATTACTTGGCTTAGGGGGTTCAGTCCTATGCAGAACAGCAGTGGGGAGAGTGCATCACCTTGGTATATGCCACATTTGATGGACACTTGGGTAAGTGCGGTTTTCCACATCCTCATCGAGTTCGCAACGAAGGCTCTTAGGGTCCTGTTCACCTTATACAACTCCAAGCATTCAGTGTTCCATGTATGTGGCATCGAGTTGTAGGCTTTCTTGTAATCAATCTAGGCTGTGCACAGGTTGGTATGTCGGGACCTGCAGTCTTGTGCGACTGTTCTGTCAACCAGGAGCTGATGTTTGGCTCCTCTGGTATCTCTACCAATGCCCTTCTGCGCTTCGCTCATGTATTGATCCATGTGTCCACTTATCTTATGATGCCTGACATGAGCTTCCATGTTGTGGAGAGACAGGTTATTGGCCGATAGTTAGATGGGATGTACCCTTTGAGGGACCCTTCATGATCAGGATCGTTTGCCCTTCGGTTAGCCATCCTGGGTGAGTCCCATCCTTCAGCAACTGGTTCATTTGTGTTGCTAGGCGCTCATGAAGTGCTGTGAGTTTCTTTAGCCAGTATGTGTGGACCATGTCCGGGCCTGGTGCTGTCCAGTTTTTCATATCTGAGACTCTTTCCTGTATGTCTGCCACGGTTATGGTAACTGGGTTCTGCTCAGGGAGTTCGCTGTGCTCCTCTCTCAGGGTCACCAGCCATTGTGCACTGCTGTTATGTGCAACCTCCCTCTCCCATATGCCTTTCCAGTACCTTTCAGTTTCCAGTCTTGGTGGGTCAGCTCTGCTGTTAGGACCCTGCCACGAGCTACACTTTCGCAGGTTGTGTTGCGAACAGCCTGTTTATTCGCCTGGACTCATTCTCTTTCGTGTACCTCTTTAGGCAACTGGACAAGGCTTGGAGCCTTTGTTTGGCAGTTTTGAGTGCTTCCGGTATGGTCATCTGGATGTACCTCTCAGGTATCGGCCTTTTCATCACACCTCTCTGGGCCTCCGTCAATTGACTCACATCTTTCCGAGCTGCCTTGATCTTAGCCTCCAACCGTCTTTTCCATGGTGGGTAACGTGTCTCATGGTTGCTCCGATAGCCAAGGATTTCTAGGATCACTGACGCTGAAGCGTATATCAGCTCATTGGTTTCCGTGATCGTTATGGTAGGGATCGCCCTCAGTGCTAGCTCATTGCTAGACAATACATTTACATCGTTATTTATAGGATTGTGCGGGCTAAAATGAACAGTCCATGACCAAATGCATGACACTCGTTAAACTTCTATTTGAAGTTAGGTCGTTTTGACGTGTCACACCTTTTGCGAACCTGTCTGTCAATCTCTCAACTCTTTTTATATTAAAAAAAGAGAGTGTCTAGTACGTTCACTCTCGGATGTAGCTTTTTTTTTTCTTTTTAAACGTCTGACAAACTTTAAGCACAATTTATTGTGAACTAGCAATAGACTGAAGTGTTTTTTTTCAAGGCCGATAAAATACCGATTGTTTGGATAAGAGGCCAATGACCCGTATTTTAGAGCCGAGATTAATTTGCAGTAAAAGGGAAAATCAAAATACTTTAAAAAAACGGGTAACCGAACCTTTTTTGAAATGATTTAATTATGTTTGTTAAAATAACTTTTCAAATAGGCAAAAGGTTAAATGCTTTTCTTTTAGTTTTAGACTGAACCGCTTTGTTTTAAAATGATAACAAAAGGCGGCTAAAGCTTCCAGGCTCATCAGCATGTCTCGAGTTCATCCATCCATCATCCGAGCTGCCTCATCCTCACAAGAACAATTAGGTTTTTTTTTTTGTTACTTTTTTTTCCAACGGTAAATAAAGTTTTTCCAAGATTTCAATTCATAGAGATTGTACCTGGGAAAAGTTCGACTTCGTAGCTCCCTCACAAATTGTGGACTGCCCGTCTTCACCAAACGGCTGGGATCTCTTACCCCGGTCGTGGCTCCATCTGCTTGCTTGTTGCCTCCACGGCGTTTACGCACTGTCAGCATGGAAAAGACAGCCTGAATATTATGACAAATATTTGCATCTGCATGTGTAATAGTATTTCAAGCAGACTGTTTGTCTATTGTTGTGACTTAGATGAAGATCAAAACACATTTTATGACCAATTTATGCAGAAATCCAGTAAGTTCCAAAGGGTTCACATACTTTTTCTTACAACTGTAAATGTGTGTCATAGTTGAACACTTCCACATGGCAGAAAAGGAATGTTTGACTTACTGACAGATGGTCCATGAGTGAGCTGACAATTGGGGCAGTGATAGAGGTCTATCTCTGTTGCTTTCTCCTCCTCTACTCCAACACAGCTATAAAATGATAAAGAACAAAACAACAATACAAGGTTGCATTGAATACACCAGTACTAAAAAAAGAATTTGAGAATAGTGAACCATGAATGAGGAGGGATTATTGTACATACGATCCCACAAGAAAGCACTGATGCAACAGATTTAGACATCGATGGGGGTCGCAAAAACACCAAGAGTAGCAACATACGCTCACAAAAATGATGAATTTAGTTATGGCTACTTCAACCCGAGTAGAACAAACCCAGAATTGTGAAAATCTGATTATGGGTTCCAGTAAAAAATATTTGTTTTGTGTTGAAACTAATGGCCATTTGTGGAATGTGATATTGCCTATACAGAACAACATATGTTTTAAAAAGAAGAAGAAAAAAAAGACCTTCAAATTAGATGAAAACAGTGTCATGTTATTATTTATCAATAAAATGAAACAATTCTTTTCTTTTGTCTGCTACTCTGGAAACTCCTCTGAATGGCTGACAAATTTCAGTTAAAGTAGGCACCAATGAGCCTCTATGGAAGAAATTCCAAGAGGTTCTGTAAATCAACTCAACAAGATTACAAGTGTCTATTGCCCTAAAAAAACAACAACAAAATCCAGAACAGACTTAAATCATGATAATTTTGTTTGAGAGGGAACATTTGAAGTGCTCATTCCATGTTTTTTAACAGTACTTTTTGTAAGGAACAATGGCAGGATAAGAGTTGATTAAGAGTTGTAGATTGATGACTAACAAATTGTAGAATGATGAATAATTTTCTGTTGCTTAAATTAGTGGCTGTAGGGTAAACTGAAAGGCAATAGATATGATCATGACAGTAAGGATTTTTTTAAAATACTGACCTTCCATGGAACCAGTCTTGACAAATGTCACACTCGATCATGAAGCGAGTCACGTCATATGGCAGGCGACACAAGCAGTACACTGGTACAGAAGCCATACTGATCATTTGTGTGTTTATATTTGGGAGAAGCTAAAAAGCTAAAACTCAAATCCAAAAGGTTCAATTGTCAAATCTAATTCTGAATATTTATGTCCTGTAGTAAGGTTGGAGCTGGTGAAGACACATCCAATTGGGTGCACCAGGATAGCTGAAATACACACACAGAAAAGAAATCGATAAGGCGTAGAAAAAAAAGTAGTGTGTTTCCGGTAACCCGACCGACCGAGAATTTCTACCTCGAAAAAAAACTTAACGGTCGGCATTTTTTTTTCAAACCTTCTACATTTTTGTGTAATAATAATAATAATAATAATAGTACATTTCATTTATAAGCGCCTTTCAAAACACTCAAGGACGCTTTACAATCAAAACAAGAACAATAAAACCACAGACAAAATTATAAATAATAAAAGGAAAGATGAATTTAGAGCGTTTACATCGGTGCAAACTCTCGATATTCACGTTGAGCGTGCGCGTGGTTTGCCCTGTCGTCTGTCAACAACATTGAATCATGGCGGTGGCCACGATCTCCGACAACAGTTTGAAGCGCGTTTTGTGTGTTGCAGTCGTATGCTCGCACCATAATATGAAGAAAATAGCATCAACTGCTGTATCGAAAAGATTCAACGAACTATTTGGCGAACACCACGGGCCGTCTAGGACACGGGACGCAGAGGTAACGAGATGGCTGGAACACCCAGCCGCCGGGCACCCAACTCAATCAGTGGCGATTGGCTCGGACTGCAAGGGAAGCTCGGCTTCCCCTAAAATGTCAAAGAATAAGTGATCAAATATATGAATGTAAATTTCATTGTGTGTACATGTCATTGACTAAATATGCGCTACAACATGCTCAACTTTTGTTCCGAATCAGCTTCTTCTTACTGGTTACGACGCGACTCCCTTCTCATTCATCCCGCAGCTTCGCTGTGCTTTAAACGGTGGACGCAGAGCGTCTAGTGAGTTCAGGGTAGGTTGTCCCAATGCGTTGAACGGAGATGAGTCATTGGATACAAGCTGCTTTTTGTCCCGCCCACAGAGGCTCGACGTCTCTGGGACTGGATGGCAGTGGGAGGGTACCGGACGCCAGGCTCTTCTGCATCAGATTGGATGATCTGTCTGAGCCTGTGTGCCAGTTCGATTGACATTGAAATGAGCCAATCACCGAGCTTTTAGTGTAGGCATCCGTGCGAGCATTTTTTCAACTCGCATTCTGTTCCGAGTTGAGCTGGCGACTTCTCCTAATCATTTTAGTGACACTCTTTGTTGTAAACAAACAACTAGTGACAAATTCTTTTATTTCTGGTGGGTTTTATTGTAGTTCCTGTAGTTGTAGGACACTAATTAAGTACCGGGAAAAGACGCCTTGTTGGTATGACAGGATAACAGATAATTATTTTGAAAAGGAACGGAGCTAGAGTAGAATTCACGTATAAATAAACGGACACATTTTATGATGTCGGACAAAATTGAGCTTCCCCTCTTTGATAGACGAGCATCCGGCACTGGTTTCAATGTCTCCTTGTTTTATGTTTATTTTGTTTACGTTTTTGATGGGGGAGGGAGGGAGAAAAATATAAAAAAAAAAACTTTGTCCGACCTACCGACCCTATGCTGAAATTTCATGTTACCGGAAACACACTACTTATTTTTCTACGCCTAACTATGTTAAATTAAATAATAGTCATGGTAATGACAATATGGTCTAAGTTATGGAATTGCATACTGTCATTAAGTTATGGCATAAAATGTAACGTTAGACGAGGTATATCATACTGATCAAAGGTGATTACCGTTGTAAATCCAAAATGAATGGTTGTTACTTGTAAACACGCTCCGGATCGGGACGTTGTGATGCTAGCTCGGTAAGTGAGCTAGCGATGTTGTTAATCTACCAACATTTGCTAAATACATGCAGAATTGCAATACATTCCCGAAGCCCATCCAACTATCCACTTTAACTGTCCAACTCAAAACAAACGTGAGCGGTAGTTTATACAAGGCATCTTAAAGCTCAAAGTACAGTACTGTTGAGCAACTCACCGAATTGGCGCTCCAGCGAGGCCGAGCCTGCAATGGCCGCCGTCGGAGCAGTTGACAACCCTACGGCAGATCAGGGCAACTGCGGCCAAACTATGCAGCGGACTTGATTATTAAGAGCTGGCTTCGCCACATTTTTATGTGGCTACTAGCGACTGAGAAATGCCCCAACAGGAACGTCGCTACGCATCCAAAATGGGAATTTGGAAGCGACCCGCAACAACACTTCAGCTAGATGACAGGGGAGTTCAAATGCACTGACGCCATTTTCAAAGACAACAGCGTCACCGTTGTTCATCACTGTTAACACGAGTGAGGACAATAAAGTTTTCAGCAATAAAATGTCTTCGTAAAAAAACCCAACTAAAGTAATCAATTTAGCGCAAAGCACGTACCTGTTGTTTAAAATTTAGGTGTATTGAGGCAAAATGTAGCTGTAGCTATCGTAAAAATGGTTGCTAATTATTCTTTACAATAGCAAATAGCGCATGAACAGTCCCGCAAATAACTTTCCCGTTGCACCTCCCTACCGCCCCCCCGATGACCAACTCAAATATTACAGATAAAATCCTTTTTTTTTTTTGCATAACGTCGTTGATATATATGCCTTCCTTATAATGGTTCGAACAGTTTTATCACAGACACGTTGTAAATGCTCTAGTCTTCCAGAGGGAGAGAGGAAAAAAAGTCAGCTACTTGAATCAGCAGAAACGGCATCTGGCTATGGGTACACCTAGTTTTAAGTCCTCTCTTTTCTTTTTAATGTTTTGAGTCATTCAAACCAATGTCACCCTGATACTCGCATTATCAATATCATTATAATCTCTTGAAGACAGAGCAAAAAGTGATAAAAGAAATATTAAGTAAACCCCCATCCGACCCTACAAAAAAGGTTCCTAAATTTTGCCTCACTTCTGGATCAACATATTCACGGTAGTGGTATTGTAGCAGTGATTCTCATTCTCAAGCCATCAAAGGAGACGTTTTTTTCCTAAGGACCTCTTCATAATCCGAACACCAATCAAGCAAATTTAAATGCCAACATAGCTTAAAGTTCTCTTTTTCAGAAAAGGGTGCAATTTTAGGAAAACAAATTCGGAAGATGAAATCTATATCTTTTAAAGAAAAAAGTTGCAACTATCAACCAAGTTTTTTTCTTGATTGATAGTAATTCAAGGAAAATACTCGTAGTGTCTACAAAAAAAAGTTGTACTTTAACAGGGAAAAAGTCAAAAGGTTTTCAGTGTAACCAAATGATTTCAGCCTCGTCACATATTTACCTACCTGTACATTGGATGATCTCACGCAACTTTACAAAACAAAAATGTATATCGTACTATACAGTCAAGTGCAATCACGATTTTGTCTCAATATACTCCAAGTTGTAATTCCTCAGTGTGAAATATGGACCCATACATTTATTATTCTGTCGTATGAAGCACCTGTCGATGTTAATTGTACCTTCTGCCATCTAATGGAAGAGCATTTCATTGTTCTGCCTGTCACTTTACGCCAATGGCATATAAACAAAGTCACATTTGTGGAGAACAAACTAAAATGACAATTATTAAATGGGGTGGGGGGAGTGAAAATGTAGCATCTTCCACATGCAGTACACTAAGTGCAACGATACAGTGATTAGATTCACTACAGTATACTATGAGAATATTGTTATAATCTTCCTAATACAAAGCAGTGTTTTTCAAGAAATGCTGCAATTTCTCAAGAATAACAATAATCTATTCAGGAATTATATATTAAAAAAAAAAATCCCCAGAAGTGTTTTTCCCCTTTCTTTCTTGTGTGGCCAAAAATAAAAATCATCGAAACTGCTGGATGTAATCGTGCAGTTCAATATTCAAAATTGTACAGTTCAATGCTCAAAATGTATATTCTGCAGTACAACGACAACAAAATAAATATATTGAAGATAATTTTGAAATATGGAAATACGCCAATAATGACTTGAGAGTGTACTACATGTTTTGAATGCTTAAAAAACAGAATACATATTTGTTTTGTTGATAAGATCAGCTTTAATACAATGTATAATGTAATGATGATGCAGGTGCCTGTCTTATAAAAACAGAAAAGAATGTGGATGTTGGACATCATTTATTTGTATTAGTTACAAAAGATAAATAAAAGCAAAAGTTGATTGTGTTACAATGTACAGAGGGCAAATCACTAGCGACATACTTTTTAGGATTTGTTTCTTCATCGTTGGTTCTCAGTAATGCATGAACGGGACTCACTTGACTTTGATGGCATCCAATCGGAGAGTGAATTCAAGAGGTGTGATGTTTATGTGAGGAATTAAGTTCGACAAGGCAAATATTTTCTGTTTCAGGACAGAAAGATGTATTTAAAAAACAACAACAACAAAAAACAGGGTGAGTCCCATGGAACACGTATGAGAACCAGCGTTTTGATTTAAGATCACAATATTCTAATGAAGTGTCTCCATTAAAAAATACAAAAATAATATTTTTCTCTCTCTTTTTTTAAAATTTTATTTTATTTTTTATATTTTGGGAACACAAAGCCAGCTCCACACTGTCCAATGTGACAATCAAGCTTGTGGTTTTCAAGTTAGTATCAGACATGACTGCAAAGGATCCAGAAAATTCTAAACGATGCCCAAAATAACCCAACTATTTGATCTTCTCAATGTTTGATTTTCTGAATGAAGTCCAGAAACACCGCAAAGTTTCATCCTGCACGGCTAAGTATGCTGTTAAGCCAGTCCAGTGTAATGCATCTGCTTGCATACTGCTGCACAGAACACAAGTGCATAACATCGAGGGCTGGGTTGTCTTTCATCATGAACCTTTGGCAGTGTGTATTCAACACATGGATTGCCCACAGATTATTTTATGACAGTTTGTGGTCAACTACACCAATTAACATTAAAAAAGAAGAAAAGAAAGTTGGTTGAGTCATCCTGGAGAGGCTCATTTGAGCATATGAATGATTTCATGCGAGTCAAAGGGAGAAACACGATTTACACACTGAAAAATGCAAAAGGCAAAATGTGCTAATCTAAACGAGCTGCCAGGTCAGAATAACTTGGCAGTTGCTTCACGGTTTGCACTTTACTCCAAAGCACGTCACCACAATATTTGATGATATGTGACGGCTAATGTGGAAGGAAACATTTCTGCTGTGGGTTTGCTTTACCAAGCCGATGAATTTCACCAGCAGCTGATTGTGCCTTGGGGCAGTCACATTAGATGTCAAATTGCTTGAACTGTTTTTATTGCGCAATTCCCCAATGAAACGAAAATGCTTCTTACACATTAGCTGCCATATGTTGGTCATTTCTGATCACCAGGTCGAGTGTTTGATGTGTGTATGTTATATTGACATGACGTTAGCGGTTGATTGAATGCGATACCTGTGATCACTCACAATGTTAATACGCTACCTGAAAAACATTGCCAGTAGAGCGAATAAAGGTTTTGCGACTCTGGAATGAATGGTTCTGAATAGATCAGTCATGGCAATGGTAGAGCTTTATGCATTGTTTATCTTTGTGGTTGTGTGCATTGCCATGCTTCACACCGAGAGCCGCTCCTCAAAATGCGGTTAGCCGCACTCGAAAACAATTTTTAAATGCATCGTTGAGCAGGGTGCAACTCTGTTTTTAATCATGAGATGCAAAACTTGCAGCACCAAATCAACATATCATCGCTGTCATGCGGAATCTGATAAGTTCCATTATTTTTAGGCATTATTAAAAGGATACATACTTCATATACAGTATGTACGCCATTTGCAGCAGTAAAAGGTTCATATTTCATCGATAATTAATTTGATAAATTAATTAATGTCCAGATACATATAATACTGTATCTGTCCATTGAGCAGACCACTAGACAATTGTCACGGTTTCTCGGGAATTCCTGTGGGATGGCACTCAACTTTACCTAGAATCACGAGATTGGGACAGTACAAAATAAAACGTTCATGGGAGCAGACGTGACCCAGATTATACAGTCGGAACAAATAGAGAAATGCACGAAATAGAGAGTCAGTGAGGAAAAACGGGGTAGCAAACTGTTCAACAAATGAGTCACATACATTGTATTTTTTTGTTAATGTAGCTGACCTAAAAAATGGATGTGGTATGGGAGTGGGAGTCATGCTTGAACGGGAACAGGACTGGATAGGAGTTGTGAGGTTTTTTTATTTTATTTTATTTTTTTATGGGGGGGGGGGTGAATTTGGAGTTGCGCTGATTCCGCCGGACAGTGACAATATGTTGTACAGTTGCAGTATCATGACGCGTTCCAAAATTGATCAAATCAAGCCAAGATGTCACACACCTACGTGACAATTTTACATACAAAAGCAGCATTGAACATCAAAAGTAACATGAGCTGGGATTAATTACATGTAATTACCCTATTTTTCAGACTCGTCACACTTTTTTTTTTTTTTAATAGTTTAGCTGGAACTGTGACTTATACTCAAATTGTGTTGAGTTTATTATTATCATCAGAGCTCGGACTGTCACCCCAAATCCCTGTTCTCTAATCGTGTTGACGTTCTTTTAGTGCACCAACCGGCACGAAATGGATGAAATAAAATGTAAAATATTACCCAAATACTTTTAGTCTGAAAATACGCAAATTGGAGTTTGGCGCTAGGATTGATGAGCCACACAGCAGAAATTCTTCATTGTTGCTTTTGGTAAATCTGAGTTGTACAACTGGAAATAAAGTTTGGTGGTTTTGTTTTATGGTCCACTGAAGCAATTTGTGCTTGAAGCCAACAGTTTGAAAAGTTTCATCACTTCACTTTTACAAAAATATTTTATGACGTACAGACAAATCATGACAATTCATGCTGATGAATTTCCATGATCATTACTAATTGCACTTTTAAAATTGATAGTCCTTTCACTGCAAGCATTGACAAGTGGAAACAAAACACATCATCAACATATATTTTCTCTGTTTCGGGAGGTACGATGGTGACGTTTGGATAAGTAAATGTTTGTCGGGGATGCGTCGCAAATTCCCTGCCACACAAATGCGTGAAAAACGAGACCCACGTGTCTGGCTACTGAAAAAGCTCAGGTGATGCGTTCAATTTCACCTTCAATCTGACCATACTGGAACCTCTCAGATCTCACATTCACACTCCATTGCGTCACTCTCCGATGCGGTTGAAACCCCCTCGTAAGTAAGTCCACCTAAGACTGGATTTACAATGCAGGGCCGAGCGCCCATTTAGGGATTAGTGTCATTGTCAGATTTTGAAAATATAACCTGGGCAGCAGCAACCAACAGGTCCACAATAAGAAATTCAAGTAACACAAAAAATAAATATTACATTGTATTTAGTTGGCCTGAACGGATTCTTGCAGTCATTGGTTTAAATGAAGATAACCTCAACAGGTTGCCGGTGGCAATTAAGATGTTTTTATTTTTCGAAGGGAGCATATTTACACCCTATTTAATGGTCTATGTTTTCGCAGTAGTTTCCTGCTGTGTATCGACCCATTTCCTGCCTAGTCTTGTAAAATGAGTTTAAATTTTTACTCAAGTGTTTTAGGGGGCATATTTCTGAGTACGTATGTATACAGTTACTTAAAACGATTGATGAAGGCAATTCTAAATATTTTTAAAGGGGTCGGTCAAGTCCTCCCTTTTTCCCCTGGTATTTGCGACATGGGCTCACTCCCAATCATCTGCGGATAGCAGAAGAAGACTGTAGTGTAAATCCAGCCGAATACTCCAAATGGATCTGTGCTACATCCTGCTGCAACTCAGTTATTGCTTTTCTGGTGCCTTTTTTTCACAATTATACCAACCTTGGTTTCATTCCTGTCCCAGAGGAAGCGTGGAGGCAGGGGTGTCTGTGGGGTGATTCTTTTTGGCACTGGAAGGTACAGCAGCTTTCAGACAGGAGGAGGAGGAGCAGCAAGTTGAGGATGAGGAGGAACAAGTGCCCAATGCCCCCCCACCGGCAACGCTGCTATCCACGGTCGCAGAGGGAGTGTCGCCAGGCAGCGAGGACACGGTCGTCGTAGAGGCGGCGGCGCGGGAAGGCAGCAGCGGTTGGGTTTGATGTGACGAGCCGGGCAACTGGACGACAGCCGGCGTGTGCGCTAGAGACTGTGGCCGTATGGGGGCTTGTGGCCGGATTGGGGTTTGCGATCGGGGCTGATGATGTACATGCTGGCCCAGCGGAGACTGCTGAAAGGTCATCTGCTGCTGGAGGTGTAAACTGGGCTGCATTTGTGGTACTTGGGCCGTTTGCGCTTGCGGCGGAGACCCGGGGGGGTTCAGAAGGCCCCCCCCTGCCGTGTTCTGGGGAAGGGCTGACACAGGCAAGCTGGCAGCGGCCAGGGGTACCTGTGGGTTCAGTGGGACCAACGGAAACCAACCCTGTGAAGCCACCTGTTCAGGGAAAGACATCTTGTGGTAATGTTGCTACTGTTTGCTCTGTATACTGGTGCGCCAAACCAAGCATCCTTCTGTACTCTATTGAGGGCTGCACAATTAATCAAACTTGAATCATGATCGCGAGAATGGTTGCCAAATTTAAATTAACCTGATCTGATGCATATCTAATCGAGCACTTTGTCAACGTTTCAGCTGTCCACCAGGGGACAAATGCAAGGCCTCATTAAATTGCCCGAATAACAAATGCGCGCAGCCTGCAGCGGGAGCCTCTCAGTGGATTCAGAAGAGCGAGCCATGTCAAGTGTATAAAGTACAGCTAAAATCAGAGATGAGGAGAATCATGATGAGGTGCTAGTGCCTGGAAAGTGATCAAGGGTCCTTCTGTACCTTATATCTGTTGTCTGGACTTCGGGAGTGCACATTTATTGTATATTGATTTAGTCAGGCCTTTATAATTTCTAAATTAAATAATATTTTTTTTGTAGTTATTTAATATTTATTCTCTTTTCAAGTGTCATTTTGCACTGAAAACTGTTTACAAATGTAATGAGAATAGAAGTAATGCAATCAAAATACAGATGATATACTTGACATAATGGATAATCGTGATGATTAAAAATCATAATTACAATATTGATACAAAAGAATTGTGACTATCATTTTGGTCCTAATTTGTGACTATCATTTTGGTCCTAATCATGCCAAACAGCACCCTGACCATAGTTTAGCCACCCCTGACTTCACAGCGATTCCACTATCCACATGCTTACTGACAATCAAGTCCAAATCTCATGCCGTTCAAAGGTGTAGTGCTACCAATTTAATTTTAAATGCTTGTCATGACAATCCTGAAGGAGAAACAAAACCTATTACAGGCAAATATTCAGATTTTTAAACTACCTCTGTTTGTAACCGGAGGTTTTCATGAGAATGACGATGAGCACAGAGCATTTTTGTCTTTGTGTCTCAGAGTACGAATGGCTTGTATTCATTTTAGTGTGTGTGTGTGTGTGTGTGTGTGTGTGTGTGTGTGTGTGTGTGTGTGTGGTGGTACCTCATTTGGCTGGGTCCAGCCTCCCAACTCTTGCACCTGCTGAATGTGCTTGATCTGATTGAGAGAAGGCTTGGGCATGTTCTGGCCCACTGCCTCCTTTGTCCAATTGTCAAGCAACTTGTGCAATTCATCAGTGAAGGTGCTCTTCCTGGCAGGGCTTTGATCTGCACAACAAATAAAGCATGCAGACACAATGATGGCTTCCCGTCATTAAGCGCCCAGATAGTTGACTTCCTTCCTCCTTTTGCCATAAAACCACTGCTTTGACAAACTTTTGAAACTACGGCCACAAATCACAGTACCACACAGAGATGGGGGACTTGTGTCGCATGACTTGGACTTCAGATGACTTGAGTCGTTGATTGTATTATTTGCTGGCAAAACCTTCTGAAAGGCGTGACTTTGACTTGAATTCAATGACTTGCTAAGTCATTGCGGGAGGCATGGCTCAGGGTAGAACGGGAGTCTCAATCAACCCAGAGATTGTGGGTTGTCAAAGTGTCCTTGAGCAAGATACTGAACTCCCAATTGCTCCTGATGCTGCGCCATCGGTTTGTGAATGTGAAATCATCTCAAAGTGCTTTGAGCGCCTTCATTGGTGGAAGTGAAAGACCATTTACCATTCTGGTTACACGAAAATCACAATATCGGATTCCTCCTTGCTCTCTTCAAGACAAATTATACATCTCTCTCTCTCTCTCTCTCTCTCTCTCTCTCTCTCTCTCTCTCTCTCTCTCTCTCTCTCTCTCTCTCTCTCTCTCTCTAATACACGGTTTAAGCATACAAGTGGAAACAGACTCCACTTTGAGCTGCTTTTCTGGACGTTAGCATGTCTGCCATATTTGATGAGATAGGGCCCCGTAAACGAATGTAAATAATCTTGATTTAAACTTCATAAAGCGGCACCCAACAAAGTGCACAAAGTTAATGCCTCTCATTCACCCATTTACATAGATAAATAGATTTGGCAAACAGATTGGTACCAAAAACAATTCTTATTTTTACATAATGATGCAGTTTCTAAATCTGATGACTACAGTACGTTTACTCCCACACACAGGATAATGATTCAATATTTATTGTCACAGTTAGATATATTTGCATCTGTAAAGACTCATGCAAACGTTAGTTAAAGAGAAACATTTTCTAAACAGTCTATATACATGAAATAATTGTACACTCTTGTTTAATTTTTAGAGACGTAAATATATGTCCTTATGTTCGTTTCATCTTTAGTGCTACTGTATAAATGTATTTGCTTGGGTTTTGATCAGTACAATATATTTTTACGACTCCAGTATATATCGTGACAGAAAAAGATTGAACATGACTTGACTTAAGACTTGCTTAAACTACGTACCGACATGACTCGACTTGAGCTTTTTCTTTTCCCCCACAGTAACTTGATGACACTTGAAGGATATGGCTTGAGACTCTGACACAAGTGGCTTACTCCCACCTCTGGTGGCATACCTCTTTTGACAGGTAATGAGGAACGATCCTTGGAGCTGCAATGAGGAGGTCCTCCACTCTGCTCCGTACCCGAAAAACTGCTCGACTGCTGGAATGCTGGACAGGGAGTAGCAAAAATAATGACACAGCGAAAACAAGCGAGAAATCATGAGCACAGCCAATGTATCTACCAGCATGTGTGACTCCGTTGTTATCCATGTGAGAGTGAGGTCGCGGCCGCAGTTTGATTTTGGCTGGCCTGGGTCGCCGAGGGGAGATGGGTGGGGGCGCTGCGGGAAGGGCGGGGCTCCGAGACAAGCAAGCAGGAAGACTTTGCCTTTGGTCTTTTTGGGAACGAAGCTGTCTGTACAGCTCTTGCAACTCTCGGTTCTGCTGGGCCTGAAGCGACACCACTTCTTTGATGTGCCTGAATGTCCAAACCACAGTCAATGTGTTGTATTAAGCTCAGACATTAAGAGTTGCCATATATCAATTACGATTGGTGGGAACATGTTTTTAAAAAAATGTTTATCTTCTGCTTGCATTTGTATGGTAATAAATAACGTAATAAAATGTTGCTGAGGTAATTAATGTAGAAATAATACATAATCAGTGGAACGCTTGCATCTCCCAAATGTCCACTTTGCAGGAAATAAAAAAACTCAAAACAAAACACAGGTTTCTAATCCCCAAACACCCCATCACTCGAGTTGGTAGTGAAAATTGAATTTCTATCATGAACCCTTGCGCACCAATATCAGAATCAAGTTGAATCAGTAATTTAATAGGCTAAATCAAGCAAAAATCACTGCTCTATTATACTGCAATCGATCATAATGGTAAGACACGTCACCAGCACATCAGCAGCAGCAGGCGCGCATGTCAAAATCTGTATTAACTTGACATAGTTGACATACTTGACAAGAGCAAATGACTGTGGTTCCATATCTTCCCAGACATCTGGGATAGCATGCCCGCGATGGATGGATGGATGGATGGATGGATGGATGGATGGATACACAGGTTAAAAATGTACCTTCTGTCATCTGGTGGAAGAACTTTTGAGTGTTCTGACTGTTACTATATATGTGGTTGGCATGGATTGATTAACAAAAGATTTTGGCGGGGTGGAGAAAATAATTGACAGTGGACAATTTCCTGTAGCACACTTGACCATCTCTCATGGGACACAAATGTGCCACGGCACACCGGTTGGGAATCACCGCCTTAGACAGTTCAGCATCCAAGACTCATTTGTTCTCAAGCTTTTTTCAACATTTTAAATTGGCTACTAAAAATGGCCATATTTGAACCTTTTGGGAGTGGGGGGGGTATTTCTAATATGTATTTTTCATTAAAAATAAAAAGTAAATTATGCTCCTTGAATAATGGTCTGTGGTCAGAGTGACCCAGGCATATGACTGTTGTGCCTGAGAAATGAATGTAAAAGGAGGGTTGAGTGAAAAGAAAGTCTGTCTTACTTCTCTCTCAGCTTGTGAAGTTCTCTTCTTAGGTCGTCATCCTCCAACTCACTCGCATTGTCGTCATCATCATCGCTGCTATCTACGGGGGAGCGGCTATGCCCGTGCCCTCTCAAAAGATGGGCCATCGCTGGCGTCCTCTCTTTGTCGGCCTCCTTTGCCCGAGATCTCCTCCTTTCCCGGAGCAGAACAGGAGGCACCGGGAAGCCGTCCGTCTGCTCATCCTGCGTCTCGGCCTTTGTCACGGAGAAGCGGCCCACTTTTCTGTGAGTGCTGCCGCAGCCTGATGACGCATTCTTGGGTGGGGAGGACTGAGGCACAGGGGTCACCTGTTGAGAGCAGATGAGGGGAAACATCACCATTGTGTACCTTGTCCAAACAGATAAATGGTGAGATCAAAACCATACATGGAATCGTCCTTTGCGTGACTGAGTTGGATGCAGGGTCACCTCCTTCATTTCTTTGAACGACTGACCAGCCGACCGGCCGTCTGATAATGAGACTGGGGTGAAAACCAAAAGGGATAACAGGGAGCAAGAGAGACACAGATACATAAATATACACAACACACAGACAGACACAGAATAATGTCCACGAGAGAGGACATGCAGATACAGACAAACGTGGAGCACAAAGATACAGTCGTGTTAAAAATCCATCCATGAAATCACTCATTATTAATTGTGACACAGAGTATTTCGGCTGCATGCAGGTTTGTGAGTTGTGTATTAAAAAAATACTGCGACATCAGTAAAGTGAGTCATGATGTACTGTACAAAGAAATGTACAGGCAGGTGAGGAGCTGGTAGTTGTTGGCTTATAAAAAAAAGGACAGTTCGAATACAAACATGACTGAAACTCTGATAAAATCTTTCTTATGAACAACTATTCAAGGTACAACACAAGCTGGCAAATGGTCAGTTCGGAGAGTCCCGTGTGGGTCTAAGATTCAAAATCCAATTTAAGATTTACATCCTCTTTAAAGACATGACTTTGTACATCGTGTTTATCTCCAGACGCTTTGTCAGGAAGACGTATGACCCACCGTTACCTACACCAATAAGAAAAGCATATCTTGTTGTTGCATTCCCACCCATGCGCAGCACTGGCTGGCTTCCTGCTTCTCCACCAATCATCAGCCACACATGCATACGGTGCCTTGACGAACAAAGTGACCTAACATCCAAGAGCTAAAACTGCAAAAATCAAACCAGTCTGAGCCAAGTGAATACTGCTCAGTAGAAATGAATGTCCTCAAGGGTCGCAGGCGTGCTGGAGCCTATCCCAACTGATCCCAAGGGCAGTAGGCGTGATACACTCAACTCGTTGCCAGCTAATTGCAGGGCACAAAGAGAAGAACAACCACTCACACTCACAATCACACCTAGGGACAACTTAAATCGTTCAATCAACCTACCGGGCATGTTTTTGGAATGTGGGAGGAAACCGGAATACCCGGAGAAAACACACGCAGGCACGGGAGAACATGTAAACTCCACACAGGAAGGCCGGAGCCGGAATTTAACCCTGCACCTCTGCAATATGAGGCGGACGTGCTCACCAATTGTACAAATGTGAATACTGAAATAAAGATTTCATCGCAATTGACTCACAAATTGGCTTTGCATGAAATGTGGGCCGCTTTAAAGGGTGGTTCATTCTGATGCATGAATGGCAACAGGTTGATTTGTACCTTCCGCCCTCTCACGGAAGAGATCATTGCTCCAACGTCCCTGGCATAGATGACTGGGCAAAGATCAATTTGTGAGGAATAAACAAAAAAGTGAGTGACCTGTCACGAGACCTTGGTTGAGAATCACTACTGAATACAGCTTAGCAATTGCGCACCCCTGAAGATGCTTTTTGTGGTGGTGGGCTGAGAGCGACGCAGCTGACAGTGCCTGTGGACTTGGGATGGGGAGGGAAGGGCTGCTGTCAAAATCAAGGCACATGTCTGGCACTGGCACTCCACTCCCCATGCACGCGCCACTATTCATTGTTCATCTTGCCACATGCAACCCATACAAAAGGAAAGAGTGCCAAGAATATTAAACATTGAGCACAAATGGCAGAAACAAAAACCACAAGAGCAATAATGTCAGCACTGATCATAGAATAGGGATACAATAAACCCCTGCTATTCGCGGGAGAACCAAATAGTAGCCGATGTTCCAGTATTAAAATGTTCCTAATGCTTGCATTAACAGATTCAATTATAAATACTCCACAAAGTTTGATAAGCACTTGAATACCATTTCAAACATTTGACATTATCCTGGGAAGAAAATATGCACCAGAAGCGCCTGTGTAGAGTCTCTCTAACTGGTGCCTTGAGATACAAGTGACCCAACTTCCATATTTTTTGAGATAAGCGACATCGTCCGGTCGTTTTTTGTTTTAACGTGTGAGGCACTTCCTCACTCCCCATTCTCCAAGCCTGGTCCTTTCTGGCTATGTCCCGTCTGCGATTGGAAGCTGGCTATGTTGTATAACTCTTAGTTCCTAAGACCGCAATGATACAGTCCTATATTTTTTTATTTCAGATTAGTTTTTATTTCACCACGAGGCGTGTGTCTGTCTGAGCTTGTGCTGCTGATGCGAGATGTACGTACTTTGTAAACTCTCAATGACTGTGTGTGTGTGTGTGTGTGTGTGTGTGTATATATATATATGTGTGTGTGTGTATGTATGTATATATATACACTCACACACACACACACAGATTGATAATTATGAACCTCTTCTTCGTGTGTCCATTTTAGACTGCCCCGAGGAGGCCAAGGCGTACACACCAGAAGGAGCTGCACAATGTCCAGTGAATTGAAGCAGAAATGTGGCAAATATTGTTACATAGTACTGTATCTCAAGGCCCCACTGTATTTCCTCAACCACAATTACTACTTTTTGATTCACCTATTGCCTTTAGTGCCTTCTTGTGGGATCTTATACCAGTTTCAGAAAGAGCAAAAAATGTGAATGTTTTTTTTTCTGACTAAACCTAACAATCAGGATCCAAAGGGATTGAAAAAATGAAAAAAAGTGGATTTATGAATAATGAACCGCGAATTAGCAGGGTGTTCACTGTAATGCAGTTACATAACAATATTCAAACATGGGGTTATCCATCTATGTTTGACATCAACACTAGGTGCAAGTTAATTGTCTACTGTATGTTAAAACTAGTACTAGATATTAGACTTCCATTTACAGGTGCAACATCTCACTCACTCACTCACTCACTCACTCACTCACTCACTCACTCACTCACTCACTCACTCACTCACTCACTCACTCACTCACTCACTCACTCACTCACTCACTCACTCACTCACTCACTCACTCACTCACTCACTCACTCACTCACTCACCACACTCACCACACTCCACTCTCGTCACTCACCTCACTCAATCAGTCAGTCAGTCAATCAGTGTCTTAAGAAATCCCTAAGAGCACGCTACCTTGCTGGAATCTGGGCTTCTTGAACAAGCTGGCGGAATGGCGCAATTTGCATGCCCAGTTTTTGAATTTGCGAGTCCAGGATTTCTTGCTAGAAACCGGATTTCTGATACTAGGACATGTCAGGTTTAGGCCAAAATATCCACCTCCTGCATTATGCTGCTGCGCTCCATTCCGGAGGGGGATCTGCTGGCGGTGGGCCCGCAATGCTTCTTCAGTGGTGCTGCTGTCAGAGTGGGGGGCGATAGCCTAAAACAGTTGGGACAAATAAGAGTGGGCTTGAGACATTTTAAAGAGAAAGATGGACAAACAAGAAACATGTTGCATCATATTGAAATGGACATCATTCAACTGAATATGGACTGACTACTGAGCAGATTTCCTCATTAAGTGGCCAGGGGTGTTCAATGACTTAACTGTAAGTTGACCAGTTTTAACAAATATGACAAAAAGTGATTGTTCTGAAAATTGCAAAGCTTGGCATCTATTCATGTAGTAATGGTATGGACAACACACCGGGCGTCTATTAGACAGGAGGCCACTATACCGTCGCAATGTACTGTATGCAAGCCATGATTGATGAGTGTTAGTCACTCACTAGGATAGTTGGTTCTCCTGGTACAGGAGGATGCTGTTGCTCAGCAGGGACATCCTGTTTGGCGGGGAGAAAAGCTGCAGAGGGTGTGGTGCCCGTGGTGGCGGTAGAGTAGGTGGAAGAATGAGATGGGCAAAGCTGCAACTCCATCGGGCCTTGCTTAGCTGGAACTTCTGAAGAGCCTTCCTGTGGTCCTTCACAGCTTTCAGGGTCAGGAGTGGTGGCGGTTGAGGAGGTGGAGGAGGAGGAGGAGGAGGAGGTGGTGGAGGACGTGGAGTGTGGAGATGCATCTGAGACAGAAGTCGGGGGTGGGATGCACAATGCCTGTGGCTCCGAAGACTCATCGCCACCTGCAGATGTGGAGGCCGCCGATGTTGACGTCAGTGCAGACGCAGCCCCACCGGCTGGAGACGCACCACTGACGCAGTGCTCCTGATACAACAAATTTCTCAGCTTTTCATCCAGCGTCCTCATACGATTGTCTCCAAATTCTATTTTGGGGGGACCTTCGCTGTCCGACTCAGCCACCGAGGAAGGCTGCGCAGGGGAAGGGGTGAGTGTGAGGGACAGAGGGATGAAGGAGGCTTCGGTCGCTCCCAAATGAAGAGGTGGCAAAGACGAGTCCGAAGAAGGATGCCACAGCATTGCGTCGTCTGTGAAGCTCATCTCTCCCGTGGACACATCCGACTCGGACTGCTGTACAGAGGATTGTTTGGGGAGCAGGTGTTGTTTAGGAATCGTGTCGGCGGTGCTCGACACATCCTCTCGCTCTGCGTTTTGCGTCTGGCAACGCCGTGTTGGCAGGTCAGCTGAGACTTGGGATGTTTGCGCCACCTGACTACAAACGAGCTGCTGATGTTTTTGCTGCTCTGGTGTGTACACCGTCTGCAGTGTGTTTAGTTGTTGCTGCCGATGGTCCGTGTGGGACTGATGTTGAGGCACAGCCTGCTGCTGTTGCTGATACTCAAGCAGCGCATGCGGCGTCATCTGCGGTGTTTGTTGCTGCTGCTGCACAAACTCCTGTTGCTGCCGTACCTGAATTTGTTCCTGGTATACCTCCTGCGTCTGCTGCAGTTGTTGTTGGTGCGGTGCTGCCTGCAACTGTTGCTCAAGCTGCAACTGCTGCTGGGCAACTGGAACCTGCTGCTGTGCAGCTGATGGGCCTCCTTGGGAGAGGGTCTGCTGCAGCTGTTCAAAGTCAGCTTGGCTGACTGCACCATCAGCTCCAGCGTTGATGGGCGTGGCAGGTACGGCGACAGCAGTGGGGATGGAGCTAAGGTTGCTGGTAGGAGACACTGCCGTGGAAATGGGCAAACTGAGCCTTTGGTGGCCACAAGTTGTGGTGACAACTTGCAGATTGGCACCACCTGAAATAGTCTGGGGGCCAGAGGCTTCAAGAATGCTTTCAGGTGCAGCGATGTGCAAAGTAGGTGCAGTAGTGGCAGAGGGGGCGAAGACAGTAGAGGACACTTCACTGAAGGATTCCAGACTCTGGGAGCTTTCTTTTTCTACAAAGCAGAGAGAAACAAACATGTGGTTTGTGGTACTGATAACTTGATCATCTTTACAGCAATGGCCCATAATACTCAATTATTAGCTGCTACACTCCTGTAAATAATATACATTGCCATTCATCAAAAAATGCAGTGGCGGGCCAGATATTTAATACCTGGGAGTTTGATGTTAATTTAACCAACTTAATCTGTTTTGATGAATACATCGGACTCACTGCAGATGCTAATAATTACCGGTAGTATTAAAATAAAAAGTGTTAATGTGTGCAGATCACTACAGATTAGATTTGTTCGTCAAAGCTATATAAATCAGCATGTATTGTATTGTATTGTATTGTAAACCTGACTAACCAATCAGAGGACAGAAGAATGCCATTGAGGAAGAAATTGAATGGTGATCGGTTAAGAAAACTGTGCCATCGCAAAATAAATACCAATGATTGTAAAGGCTGTGGCCAGATTAGACAAAGATGGCCACACGCAGAGGCTGAAATTTGATTGGACAAAAGTGGTGACATCCACACGTTGGAAGCAGTGCAACCAAGAGAAAGTAATAAAGGGATAGGAATGAATAAATACAATTTCACTTAGACTGGAAATGGTGGTAGGTGCTTTTGACTGGCTTTAGCCAGCAGAGTAGGTCTTGCGCTAGAAAGACAAAATGGTTTAGTTCTTGAATGATTAAAAATTATTGCCTATTCCAAAGGTTTTAAAATTCATTCATTCCTATTCATTTTAGCCAAATTAGCTGTCCACAAAGACTCGTCCTCTTAGTCACTGAAGGAATAATGCTAGCATTTTGGTTGGAAAGGTAAAACGGCTTACTAATATTTTACAAATACAAAAACATTTTAGCAGGCAAAGGTGTGATTGTTTTTGCAAATTCAAGTGACTCTATGGATGACTCCAAAGGTTTACTCAAACTACTCAACATAGTCTTTAGTTTTGCAATCGGTGAAAAAGAACAAAAACAAAAACAGCAACAATAAAATTTTCCTTTCAAATTTCTGTGGGACAACGTGGAACTTGTGCAGGTCCGCCAAGCACATGGTTACCCCAAATATACTTAACACGAAACAAATTCTAAAGTGTATTACTTCATTTCATCACGCACTGTCACGACTGCTGTTCTGCGTCGCACTGTGATTGGCCAGTCGGCGTTCCCAGGTTGCGGTTTAGCAAAATACCAATTTTCCCAAATAATTTGTTCTAATTTTACCATTATGCTTTCATATCAGTATGCTGTAAGTGACGCCTGAGCTCACCTGTATCTGTTTTCGGGGCTGGGAGTGCCCTTGTTTCTCCAGTGGGAGGTGACATGGCAGCCCCCTGGCTAGAGAGAGAGTCTCTGTGACGAATGGTCTGGTTGATAAAGAAACGCCAGCGTCCCACCGGAGACGAGTGCGGTACAGAGTCGGCTGAGGAAACAAACACAGATTGTACAGGCGAATCATACACACACATTTTCAGTTTGTTCTGCAGTGCCGCATTATTGGCAAAAAATGAAAAGACTCCTATTAACTTACACGTAGAGCTCGTGGGCGTGCTGACTTGTAACTGATCGGTTGACCCTGTCTGATTGGGAAACATGCAAAGGATCATCAGGAATCAAACACAGATTGTACAGGCGATATGGAAGACATAAATGTACATACAAGTGAATGCGTTTGAAGTATTTCCTGTGCTTTCGCAACTATGGCTCTGAGCTCTTCAACAAACTTCTCCTTTTCCACATCGAGGACAAAGACTTCCTCCACCTGGAAACAAAATCCAACACAAACAAATCACTAAAGCTGTGAGCATTTTTCTGGCCAATGCTCCAAACAATCATTCAAGTTTCACGCCATGCTCCACCCACATTAGGTGACTTGGCCAAAAAAGCTCGGCAACTTTGCCTTGCATATTTCTCTTGAGACGACCCAGGATATAGTACAGGATGTCTCCCGACTGGTCTGTTGACGCCTTGGCATTCGACATGAAGAACTGGACAATGTATCAGGGGTGTGGCGAGTTGGGGCTTCCCTGCTAAAGCTGCTGCCCCCCGTGAACCAACCCAGATAAGCGGAAGACCGTGCGTGGATGGATAAATCTCTTTTGTATATTCGTTTCCAATTGGGCTGATTGAGGCAAATTCCTTGGAAGTTAATCAGTGTCCAAAGTACATTTACAGTCACATCAGCCATCTCTGATTAAAATTTGCTGTTGACCAGTGTTACTGGGGCATGTTTGTAAACCCTTAAATACATTCTCGTTGACCAGGATAACATTTGTTGCCTTTGTATGAGCTAGTGCTGATATTCTTAATATCTGATGATGAAGTATTATTCAGAAAGACTGAGATGAGCTTCACAATGTTATGCGTGAGCAGGTTACCATATAATCTGCAATGTCCTCTGGTGCATCGCCCTCCAAATCAAATTTAAATGTCACCATTTTGTTACTATGGGTCTCCAACTGGCACTCCACCATGTTGTCGCCACTGCCTGACACCTTGGTATGAACAACGAGAAAAAAAATGTCATCATTGCAAATGTATTCTTGGATACGTTTGTTCTATGTTGGTACGTGTTTTCACCTGAAGCATACTCAGTTGAAACTGATGTGAAACCTTCTCAGGTCTCAGAGAAGACGCTCTCCTCTGGCCCTTTACTTTTTCTAATTTGCCATTGGCCAAGAGCAAAGGAGCTTCTTCTCCATTCGTTGGCACAGACCTGTGGGTGGCACAGTACTTTCAGTGGCTAGGCATTTTATTGTACATGAGAAGGACATTGTATATAGGATACTAAATAATAAGCATACATGCAAAAATGCAAAATCCTTTGTCATTACGATGACTACAATGAAGATAGTTTCATTGATCTGATTTTGCCTTTTCAATTCATTTCAACAATTCTGACATAAAAGCATAAAGCATTGCAAGTCACTTTAAGAAATGCTGGAAGCTGCTTTGTATTAAGTTGATACGAACCCTATTTGGATTTTAAAATGCATGATGGTGGACACACAGAGACACATGTGAAGTCAGACGTACCCAGTTGAGGAAGGGCGGTCTGTATTTGACAGGGGTAGACAATCCTGAGGAATAAATTGATGTAATAAATATAAACACAAAAAGGTACAGCGAAAGAACACAAATTACATCAGCGATGAATGTAAGTGAAGCACTACCATATGGACAACTACAGTACTCATTACGATGAAGAAGTGTTAGTTTTGAATGCAACATTTTTATATGCCCTCACTCATTCCATCAGCACAATTGCACTGAAATCACACAGTCAAACTCATCTGCAGACATTCTTCCTATACCTGAGAAATGCCGAGCAGGGAAATGTCACAGTCTTGCAGCGAGGCATGGGGTAGTTTGGGGTCATGACAATTAAGTGAGTCTATCGCAGTGGTAGGTCCAAAGTTTCCTTGCCCCGGTAAGGGGAGCTGGGCCGCTGGTGGCGACGACAGCTCTGGCGCAGGGGTGGCAGGTGGAGGATGGCGGGATGGTAGTGATGGCGGGGGAGGCGTTGGGTGAGAGGGGCTCAGGACTATGTGATGTACGGGGAAGACGGCATGGAGAAGAAGAGGCGCTTCGGCAGCTGGTGCTTGCGCGTGACAATGAGCCTGCTTTTGAATGCATGTCTGGGACTGGGCCTGAATGCTGTTATGTGCGGGAGTGAGTGCAGGCAGCGTGTGTTTTGGCTGGAGCTGGGAGGAAGATCCCACGCCTGTCGTTGCGCTCCTGTGCAAGGACGGGAGGTTGGTAACGTGGGAATGATGATGCGCCGCATTCCAGGGGGCTCGCTGTGCGTCGGGATGCGGAGCAGGCTGACGTTGTGCCGGCAGCTCCGCCTCATCCCTGCCAATCGCGGCCTGACTGAGCGGACATTTTGGCTGGCTCGGAGCCAGGATGGGCTCAACTTGCAACTGGATTAGGGAAGGAGGTGCTGATTGCTGAGCTTGAGAAAATGTCTGTAGCTGCTGTGGCTGGGAGCTTGGCTGAATTGCTGATGAATTTGCGGTGCTTCCTAATGGCTGCTGCTGGTCCAGGACCACTGGAATATCGACTGCAGTGGTAACAATGCATGCAGGCTCTCCCAAGAATTGAGACTGGCTGTGTTGGCTCCAGCAGACATGGCCACCGGCTGATACTGCAGCACTGGCTGCCGTGTCACATCTATGACATCATGTCTAAGTGACGGGGACCGGTAGTCATTAGGAGGGCCGGACTGAGTGGTCAGAGGGCTAGCCGGAATGTGACTTTGGGCCTGGAGAAGCGCCTGGCTTGGATTCTGTTGCCGAAGCTGAGACTGAAGCATGTCTGGCATTTGAATATCGGGATGAAGAAGAGTCTCCTGCGGTATCGGAGCAGGAATTGTTGTTGCTGGAAGCTTGACAGCAGTTTGGCTTTGCTGGCCCATGATCTGAACGTCAGCAGAAGAGTTCTGGAAGTGCGATGGTTGGGACTGGTAGACTGCTGGCTGCAAAGGCTTACCCGGAATGACTGACTGAGCAGACATTTGGGTTGTAGTAGAAGGTGTTGGCTCAGGATAAGCGCTTACAACTTTCTGGGCTTGGATAACAATTTGTGCCTGTCCTTGGGTGGTTACAACCACAGGAACAACACGGGAGTCAATCATGATCTGAGCTGCCTGCGTGGTCGACTGGCTTCCATATTGGAGCGGAACATTGTGGCCATGACTTTGACTTTGTCCTTGCTGGGGGAGTGCCTGAGCTGGGACGATACCTGATGCCACGACAGGGTAACCAAGATGAGTGTGTTGCTGAATCATTTCAGCGCTAGGTGGAAGCCCGAGTGGGATATGAGATTCTCTTGCAAGTGGAGTAGAATACGATTGCTGCTGCATTATCAGTGCAGCTTGTTCGCCCGTGAGCGGTTTATGAGCTACAAACTGAGTGCTGCTTGGTTGAGGGGCGCAGAGCTGAAGCATTTCAGGTTCTTTCTGTTGTATGTGCTGCTCACCGCTGCTTTGAAGAGAAGAGACCGCCTCTTGTTTTTCTGTTTTCTTAAGTTGAACGATGGCAGCTTGGCGCTGTTGCTGCTCTTGAAACTGTTGTTGAAATGGGATCTTTTGTTGAGGTCTCTCTGTTTGATGTTGTTGAAGCAGAATCTCTTGCTGCTGCTGCAGAAGAGCTTGTTGCTGGATTTGTTGCGGCATCAGCTGCGTCTTCTGTTGCTGCTGCTGTAAAACGAGCTGCTGCTGGAGATGCTGTTGTAAGAGAGCTTCTTGGTGTTGTTGTTCTTGTTGAGTCGGCTGGGGCTGCTGATGCACCACCTGCTGTTGCTTCGGTGGCTCCTCGTGTATTCTTTCCATTTGTTGATACAACAGTTCGGGCTGCTGCTGCCCTAAATGGTGTTGTGAATGTGCTTGCTGCGGCATGGCTTGATGCTGCTGTTGAAGAGTAGCTTGTTGCTGATCCAATAAGTGCTTGCGTACAAGGGTCTGCTGCTGCTCCAGTTGCTGCTGCTTTAATTGAGTTTGTTGCTGATCAAGTGGGATAAAATTCTGATGTTGCTCCAGCCGGAAAACTCGCTGCTGCGGTTGTAGTTGTCGCGAGGTTTGCTGTTGCTGCGGTTGGATGGTGGTGATCTGCTCACAAGGGTCCTTCACTGGTTGAGAATGTTCTCCAGGTGGTGGCAACGACAAAGCTTGTTGCACCATACCTACTCTTGCCGCTTGGTCCTGTGGAGCCGGGGGGAGGCTCTGCTGTACACAGATCTGCTGCTGAGGCTCATGTTGATGTTTCAGGACCGCTACAGCTGGAAGGCTCTGTTGAAGCTGTCCTATTGAAGGCTGAGTGGTGCTCAAGTGTTGCTCTGGCAGAGCAAGCTGGCTCTCCATTTGCTGCTGCTGAAGGCTGGACTTCTGGCCACCGACACCACGGTGCTGCGGCTGAACGATGGTCTGTAGAGGTTGTGTTTGCTGGGGTGCTGGCTGCTGAACAATGTCAGCGAGCTGCATGGGAGGGGCCTCGGGCTGGGGCTGCTGTGTGAGGGGAACAATAGTCACCACAAGCCCAGCAGGATCGCTGAGTGACATGGATGAAGTGAGAACTTGTGGGGAAACAGAGCTGATGTATGATTGGGAGGGGGCCAGCGACGCTGGGGGGGTGGCTGTTTGAAACGCATCTGATGGAAATGATTGTGACTGTGTAGTGATATAACACAATGGTGATTCGTGTTGAAAGAAGCGGGGTGGGGGTAGTGGGGGGGGAGAAAGTAGTAAACATTAGGTAAGAATACGCTTGGCCAGAACAATTAACACATTTGATATGACAGGATTTCCCACATTTTTTTGAGTGGAGGACCCTCACGTGAAACTTTTCACTAAAACAGACTAACTGCAGGTTTAAGGAAGCAAAATTCAAGACTTTTGTAGGACAACATTCATTAATTTGAGCACTACGAGTTTGCAAGACAGTATGGGCTCAATATTATACCATAATACTGTCGTCATTTTGCGCTCATATTTTGGACACGTTATATACAACTGGGATAAACAAACATTTGACTGATTGCAGCGTAGTTTCAAATTTGATAACCGGTAATTCTTCACAGTTGTCCAAAGCTTATTGCGTTCAAACCTTTGAAGAGTGGATGATTTAAGTGTCTTTTCAAGGCATTTTAAAGACCAGCTAACATCCTGTAATAGATGTTCAATTGCTATATTGTTCAATTACATCTCCACAAAAGACCTGGGGAAATACCCGTGTAGCATGCAGTCTGAGAGAAAGTGTCAGAGGATCATGGAAATCATTTGGTAAAGAGTCATCAAGAGTAGGAGGGTTAAGGAAAGGGGACACGATGCGTAGCTTTGTTTGGATGAACTGTGATTTGTTTGGTTTTCAGGTAAAGCAATTTGCAAACGATTAAAAACAGAAAAACAAAAGAATTGACACAAAGTAAACTTAATTTTTTAGATAATTTGTTCTCCTCAGTATTAGCCGAAAGTATGATGTACAAAATGTAAAAAAAATAAATAAAACAACATAAACATCCTGACTCGTGTCCTGACTCGTTTTCCGATTGATTAAAAAAATTAAATAAATATTTAATGCCCAAAGACAGTTAAAAAAAAAAAAAGACTACCAAAAAGAATTTATTCTCAACAAGCAAAACAAAATCTGCTGGCGCAGCAGGATCGATGCTAAACAAGAAAAAGTGCCAAAAAACAAAGAGGTCTGCTTGTGACTCAGGAGACTGATGCGACAAGGACAATGGCTAGACTGAGACCAATAGAAACCAGGGAGCTCACGACAAACAAACTAACAAAACAACAAGGAACAGGTGGAAACAAAACCTAGCAAGTAGACATGAAATCAACAAGAGACATAGGGAAACAAGAAAAACATTTAACAAAATGAAACATGATCAAAGCAATGTTAAGTCCACCAATATATAGAAGACGATAGACTCAAGTTATGAAGATACGAACCCTGATCGAGACGACAGTGGAGTGCTGCGGCAACTCCCAACTGATTACAATTTTGAGTTGTCGCTCCTTTCCCCTGAAAATACTGCTTAGCTATATTTGGCGATACCTGTTGAACCACGGCAGTGGGCTGGAGGAAGGTCTGAGCAACAGGCGGGCCTCTGCTTTGAGCGATGCAGGACAAAGTGACACTCTGGCCACCTGGCAAGCTTGGAACAGCTCCACTCTCACCAACTGGGAGCCTCTGATGATTAGCCGGTGCGGCGGTACACTACAGACCAATCAAATGGAGGATGAGCAATTACATTTAACCCATTCAGTACCTGCCAATTCTGGACCAAGTCTGAAAAGACGTTTAAAAATGTCTTTGGGAGTGAATGAACAAAAGCGTTACAGGGATCCCCGTGAAACATCTAAACACATTATGGAAATACATTGTAAACATTTGAACACAAAAAAATGCTGTCATAAAGTTAATATTATAGTGTGTATAGTGTAATAGTACATATTAGAGTGTGCGCATGCATGCATGTTCTTTTATGACCGTGGCTCCCTTTTCCCACATGTGAGGGTATTACGGTAAGTATAGTGACGCCTTAAGTGTGTTTAATTTGTTCGGTCACCTTTCCCCACTGAAATGAATGAGAATGCGCAATGTAGCGGAGCTGCGATATAGCGGGGAATACTCGTGATCTACATATAAATGGCGTCATTTACAAGTGAGCCCAAATGACGTGTGTGATACATACAGAAGTAGCGATGGGCTGAGAAATCTGCATGGGAGCTAATGATTCCCCCAACTGAGAGTGTGACTGGCTCTGTCCGCTAGCATATGACTCACAGCTGGCAGACCCGAGGCTTTCCCCTAACAAGTCCAAAAATGAGAATGAAAAGAAACTTAGCATGTCTTCAGGGTCGAGATGAAGTGCATTCTGGTTTCTACTTTACCTGGCATGCATAGCGTTGCCCCTCTGACAACATGCTGGTCCGGTTCAGGCAGGTTGTCAGATTCCTGCCCGCCTCCTCCAGCTGTTCCGCCCCCCATTAATGATGGGCTGGATGAATGGGGGAAAGTGTGGGAAGTTAGAGTGGAGTCGCGTCTTTCTTCAAATCCCTGCTGCTGTTGCTGAAGCAGCTGTTGCTGCCGTCTCTCCCGTGACTTCTTTATCAGATTGACTCTGTCTCGAATTGATTTGCCCACCACCTTGGTATCACTCTCATGGAAGAAGCCCGACTTTACCTGTGACAAGAAACAGAGAGAGAGAGAGAGAGAGAGAGAGAGAGAGATGTATAATTTGTCTTGAAGAGAACAAGGAGGAATCCAATATTGTCAATTCTAGACAGTTGTCCCACGAAGCCAGAGGAATAAAAGTCTGGCTTTTGACCAAAATGTTGGTAAAAATATGATGCATAGTTGAAATATTTGGGGGTTGGAATTGTCCTCACAGCTGACGTCGTCATATCACACCACCAGTCAGTGAACCTGACTAGCCCTCAGTTGTGGATTCTAGTACTGTGAGCTGATGGCCTCTTCAGCCAATGTTCCCTCCAACTTTCCATGCGACTGAGCATTCACACAAAGGCCCTGAGCATCCCTTGTGCCACGGTGAGCAACATCAGACATGCAAGCGGCGGCCAGGCCGGTATCAGATCTGTCCAAAACCTCACAAGTTAAACACTCAACAAGAAAATGCAAAACACTCCTTCCACCATCATATCCTATCTGTGTCAACAACCTGTTATATAAATAGTCAAATAACATGTTAGTTTAACACAGTTAATTTTTTCTTCACACACCCTCCTGGCGCGCTGTTCAAATCAGGAAAAGTGTAAGTGGAGATTGACCTAAAGAGTCAAAAATTGCAACTCTCAACTACCAAGATTATCTTCAACAATAAAAACAGAGGGTGACTTTCAACCATCGTGTTTAATAGTGTAGAGTGTTAAACTGTCTTATGGGAGCATTAAAAACAAGCACTTGCACAAATGCAAACAGATGATGACAATGGATACCTGCAAATCAGGATGCCATATTATAAACAGGTACAGAGAAACAAATCGTTTTTTACGGTTGAATCGAAGGGGAGTATTCTCCACAGGTGCATATTATTCAAAGGATTTTACGAGTCATTTAGATTACAGTCCATCTTTGAGCAAACACAAATTTGCCTTTTTTTCTCACCATCTCAAGAGCTACTTCCTCAGCACTGTCATTCTCCAGGTCATAGCTGAACTCGATGGCCTCGTTATCTTTGTGTTTCCCCTTCAGTTTTTTGGGCTCATCAACCCAAATCCGTAGAGCCAAACAGTCCTGGGTGCCGTTGTCTTCCTCTGCCAACTCCACGCGGACCCCCGTGTCTTCACCGAAGAACGCGTGATTCAGCAAGTCTCGGATGGACAGCCTGCGCATGCATGGAAAGATCGGATAGCAACAAAGAAAGCAAGATATTTTCTGGGTCTGGCTTGAAAACAAGAATCCTGCTTACCGCTGGCTTTTATTCTGACGAATACACCCTTCAATAATCTCTTTTATCTCTGGGTCGTTCACTTTATCAAAGCTGGCTGGTTTGATACCCTGCAGAATGGCATGCAGGAAATAGTTTCAAAAAACTGTTCACAAAATGATCAATTCAACTCCTGACCTGCTTGTTTCGCTCGTGCCAAATTGACTCACGCTTGTAACTTTGCGATAAATCTGAGCGGCATTTTGGCACTCGGAGTAAGGGTATTCGGAAGTTGCCATCTCCAGCATGCACATTCCAAAGGCGTAGACATCCACAGACTCGTCGTAATGCTCCTCATACATCTCTGGAGCCATGAACTCGGGGGTTCCTGTTCAAGCACAACAGATAATTGCAGCTTCATCCCTATGGATGGGCAACAAAGACGCTCCTTTTGGGGGTGGACCATTTTATACAGAGAACCCATTCATGTGAAATCAAATGCTGCCACCTTTCGATTCCGAAGAGAGCGTACAACTGTGCGGCAGTAGAAGAGTTATCAAATTTCCATGCTGCATTTGAACGCAGCATTGCTATATTTAGGTTTTCATTTGGGTGAAATAACCGAAGCATTTTGTACCACATCGGGTGCATTCAAATTATGAATTCGATCCCAACAATTATTTGCGTGGGTCTCGTTCACGTCCTCTTCTGTCATGTTTTGGCTATATTTAAGTCCTTGGGGAATTCAAAGTGATGGCGCAGCTTGGGGTACCTTGCGTCCTGCACGAGGAACAACTGCACGAGGAACGAACACTAATACAATTATTATTTATCTTCGTTCCATGTATTACTGTTTCACTTCATTCCTTGTGGTTTCTTTGATTTGCACTTGGGATTGTATAATTAATTATCGTTTGGATTAATTATACTTTGTTAATTGTACAATTGTACAAAAACCCCTTCACGAGCCGTCACCTTACCGTGGTGGAGGGGTTTGTGTGTCCCAATGATCCTAGGAGCTAAGTTATCTGGGGCTTTATGCCCCTGTCAGGGTCACCCATGGCAAACAGGTTCTAGGTGAGGGACCAGACAAAGCACGGCTCAAAGACCCCTTATGATGATTAAAATTAATGGATCTAGGTTTCCCTTGCCCGGACGCGGGTCACCGGGGCCCCCCTCTGGAGCGAAGCCTGGAGGTGGGGCTCGTTGGCGAGCGCCTGGTGGCTGAGCCTACAACCATGGGGCCCGGCCAGGCTCAGCCCGAAGAGGCAACGTGGGTCCCCCTTCTCATGGGCTCACCACCCATGGGAGGGGCCAAAGGGGTCGGGTGCAATGTGTGCTGGGCAGCAGCCAAAGGCGGGGACCCTGGCGGTCTGATCCTCGGCTGCAGAAGCTAGCTCTAGGGACGTGGAATGTCACCTCTCTTGCAGGGAAGGAACCCGAGCTTCTGTGCGAGGTCGAGAAGTTCCGACTGGATATAGTCGGACTTGCCTCGACACACAGCCTGGGGTCTGGTACCAGTTCTCTCGAGAGGGGTTGGACTCTCTTCCACTATGGAGTTGCTCATGGTGAGAGGCGCAGAGCAGGTGTGGGCATACTCATTGCCCCCCGGCTCAGTGCCTGTACATTGGGGTTCACACCGGTAGACGAGAGGGTTGCTTCCCTCCGCCTTCAGGACGGGTCCTGACCGTTGTTTGTGCATATGCACCAAACAGCAGTTCAGCATACCCACCCTTTTTGGAGTCCTTGGAGGGTGTGCTGGAGAGTATTCCGGCCGGGGACTCCCTTGTTCTGCTGGGGGACTTCAATGCTCATGTGGGCAATGACAGTGAAACCTGGAAGGGCGTGATTGGGAGGAACGGCCCCCCTGATCAGAACTTGAGTGGTGTTTTGTTATTGGACTTCTGTGCTCGTCACGGATTGTCCATAACGAACACCTTGTTCAAACATAAGGGTGTCCATATGTGCACTTGGCACCAGGACACCCTAGGCCGCAGTTCGATGATTGACTTTGTGGTTGTATCATCGGATTTGCGGCCGCATGTTTTGGACACTCGGGTGAAGAGAGGGGCGGAGCTGTCAACTGATCACCACCTGGTGGTGAGTAGGCTCCGATGGTGGGGGAAGACGCCGGTCCGTCCTGGCAGACCCAAACGTATTGTGAGGGTTTGCTGGGAGCGTCTGGCGGAATCCCCTGTCAGAAAGAGTTTCAACTCCCACCTCCGGCAGAGCTTTTCCCATGTCCCGGGGGACGCGGGGGACATTGAGTCCGAATGGACCATGTTCCTCGGTGGCAAGGCCCCAGGGGTGGATGAGATCCGCCCGGAGTTCCTCAAGGCTCTGAATGCTGTGGGGCTGTCCTGGTTGACATGCCTCTGCAGCATCGCGTGGTCATCGGGGAGAGTGCCTCTGGATTGGCAGATCGGGGTGGTGGTCCCTCTTTTTAAAAAGGGGGACCGGAGGGTATGTTCCAACTACAGAGGAATCACACTCCTCAGCCTCCCTGGTAAGGTCTATTCAGGGGTGCTAGAGAGGAGGGTCCGTCGGGAAGTCGAGCCTCAGATTGAGGAGGAGCAGTGTGGTTTTCGTCCCGGCCGTGGAACAGTGGACCAGCTCTACACCCTTAGCAGGGTCCTCGAGGGTACGTGGGAATTCGCCCAACCAGTCTACATGTGTTTTGTGGACTTGGAGAAGGCGTTTGACCGTGTCCCTCGGGGAGTTCTGTGGGGGGTGCTTCGGGAGTATGGGGTACCGAGCCACCTGATACGGGCTGTCCCGTCCCTATACCACCGACGTCAGAGTTTGGTTCGCATTGCCGGCAATAAGTCGGAATCGTTTCCAGTGAGTGTTGGACTCCGCCAAGGCTGCCCTTTGTCGCCGATTCTGTTCATCACCTTTATGGACAGAATTTCTAGGCGCAGCCGAAGCGTTGAGGGGGTCCGTTTTGGTGGCCTCAGTATTGCATCTCTGCTTTTTGCAGATGATGTAGTACTGTTGGCTCCTTCAAGCAGGGCTCTCCAACTCTCACTGGAGCGTTTCACAGCCGAGTGTGAAGCGGGTGGGATGAGGATCAGCACCTCCAAATCTGAAACCATGGTCCTCAGTCGGAAAAGGGTGGAGTGCCCTCTCCGGGTCGGGGAGGAGATCTTGCCCCAAGTGGAGGAGTTTAAGTATCTTGGGGTCTTGTTCACGAGTGAGGGTAGAAGGGAGCGAGAGATCGACAGGCGGATCGGTGCAGCGTCTGCTGTGATGCGGACGCTGTATCGGTCTGTCGTGGTAAAGAAGGAGCTGAGCCAAAGGGCGAAGCTCTCAATTTACCGGTCGATCTACGTCCCAACCCTCATCTATGGTCACGAACTATGGGTCGTGACCGAAGGAACAAGATCCCGGATACAAGCGGCCGAAATGGGTTTTCTCCGCAGGGTGTCCGGGCTCTCCCTTAGAGATAAGGTGAGAAGCTCGGTCATCCGGGAGGGGCTCAGAGTAGAGACACCTCTGAAAAAACCTCTGAAGAACCTCCTCTGGTTCAGGTAGAGAGAATCTGAACCGAACAGATTGAACGGTGCACGGTACCCATCCCTGTTTATCCCTATTCGAGCCCAATCAGGCAGATTAGTCAGTGAAATTGTCACTGATGTATTGACTTTTATGCTGCGCTGTTCCCGTGGGTCTGTATTGGCCGCACTCTGTAACTGTGTGCTCGGACCCCTTCCCTTCCAATGCGCAGACTGGCGAATTGCAGCACACTTCTCTCATTCACACAGGTTGAAGACAAGAGAAAGTGCTCTTTTTTTTTCAAATCTAATAGTAAACTGTGAGTTTGTAAAAAAAGACAAAAATATTGTTGGGAATCATGCTTTGAAGCGTGTGAAATGCCATACTCGTCAGCCTCTATTTTCTATGAGTATTTCTTAGTTAAAGACCTGCACTGTTCATAAATGCATGGTATACTGTACAGGCTTTTCACTCTAAGCTTGAGGAAATGCTGCACACATACATTTTAGAGCATTTGTTAATACTCATCTAAAGCATACACTTTGGGCACTTCATATTTTTGGACCCTAACTTGTGCAGATGTATCTACCACACAAGCATTGATTCCCAAATGATGCTGTCTTTTTAAGAAGCCTACCGATGACACTTTTGGCAAATGAAGTCCTCATGAGGGTTGCAAGCCCCAGATCGCCTATTTTTACAGAACCAGTGGGGCCCGTGATGAAGATGTTGTCACATTTGAGATCCCTGTGCACAATGGGAGGGGTTCTGGTGTGCAGGAAATGAAGACCCTTCAGGATTTGCCGACACCAGCTCCTCAGCACCTTGGGCTTCATCACCTTAAAACGCTTCAGGTACCTGCACACAGAGTTTTGGAAATATCGACATGGCAAATATTGCACAGAAAATGGAAAGGTAGAGGCAAATGAGGAAAATACATCCACTCAGCATGAAAGTAACATTTCAAAGACATGTTCATCTACTTTCCAATGAATGGTGTTGTGTGTGCTCCCCGTTTCTTTAACGCAAATGCAAAAGAATAAACGTGGTTACCTTTGACACCGGAAGGCAAGTATTCATATCTTTGCAAAAGGTTCACTTTCATATGTTTAATGAAATGGCCACTAAATAAGAAATAAGAGTTGATTTTGGATGAAAAAACGTGACACCTTAATATGCTGTTGTGACAAGTGATAAGTGATAGCAAGAGGTTGCACCAACGTTTTGAGTGTTCCCGAGGTCATGAGTTCAGTGACGAGGACGATGCACTTCTTGCCACGAAGTACAGACTCCCACGAGTCGTAGAAGCGCACAATGTTGGGATGCTGGAGCCCCTTCAACATTTCCGCTTCTTCCTTGAAGCGCTGCTGCTCCGCCTTGGTCAGCTTGCGGTCCTGAGAGGAAGGAAACACGCGGATGACATGGACTTGGACTGCAATCCATAACATTTGAACCCAATTCTCCTTCCCTCCAGCAGCGATGTCTTGACTAAATCCAAAAGAATGGAAGGAGGAGGGGCACGCTTAACCTTATGATTTACCATCAAATCAATTCAACACACTAAGTACAAATGCATTGGATGTAAAAAGTCTACACACCTCTGAACCAATGCCAGGTTTTTGCGATATAGAAAAATAGGATGGAGATAGCTGATTTCAAAACTTTTTCCACCATTGATGTGACCTAGAATTTGTACAACTCAGTCGAGTAAAATTAAACAACTCTAATGATGTGGGTGCTCAAGTGTATTGACCAAACAAAAGATGGACTAGCCACCAGGCAATTGCAAGCAATTAAACATATTTAAAGGTAAAAAAAAAAAAGAACAGTGTATCTCAGTTTGGTGTTATTAGTGATCGGTGACAAAGCAAAATGCTGTTCGTATTCGTGTAATAACTAGATGGGGGAAAAAATGATTTTCATAGGTCTACCTTCCTATGAACCGCTTTTGTTTGTTTTATGCAAAAATCAAACAATAAAAATTTGGTATTTATGGTCATAGGCTACAAAAATAAAAAAATCATCAGATGAACTTCCATAATATATCATATTTTTTTTTCACAAATCTAAACTATTGGTCAATCCCCATGTGTGCCTGTTACTTTGACAAAGCACTGACAAAGTCTTGACAATGGCTTTCTCTGCTTTCTTTGATGATGCAATAATAGAGGCTCAACAACCATGCAGTTTTGGGGGTTTCTGAAAAGTTACTAAAATGCAAGCAGCATATTTGTTCACAACATCGAGTGCAAGATTACATCACAGACACAGAGACTGTGTAAATGGAGTCATGCATGAATTTACAATGGAAGCGGGAGACTTGTTGGAATTTTGGAAAACATGGACATTTCCACAGTGCCATAAGGAGAAAATGCATTGAACTTACATTTTAATGATCATCTTAATTGTATACGTAATGTCTCACATAACAGTAATGGTAGGATTAATTGCTGAGCTTTTTGTCACACAGCATCTGCTCTATCTTGTCATGACAATGCACTGGTTTGGAAGGCCTCTAGATGCCAGTAGCCACACAGCGTTGCACCAGTCCCGAGGTGGTACCTTAAGGTTTTTTTCCAACACATTTGTGTCCACTAAAGAGGATGGGGCAGCTATCCAATCTACTCACATGATAGCAACAATTATTGGGAAAAGTGATGTTCCGTTTACTTGAAAGATGGAATTTGTAGGGCACACTGAGCACGCCCCCCCCCCGATAAACAAAGTAAGGGCCCTTTTTTATCAAGTGCAACTACCTTGGATGTCAAGTCAAAAGAGCACTATGCATATGAGGACGAGGTCATGACAATATTTTAATGCAAAACCATCAACCACTGCTGTCAAAGCATTTGAAATGTTGCAAAAAATCCCAACATGTGCACTGTTCTATTTTTAGATGTCTCACAAGCAGCCATTGTTGACTGATTAATCCGTGAGTACAGAATCCAAAGAATTTCAGCTCATTGGTCAAGGGCTCAAATGTCAGACATTTGTGAATAGTCTTATGATAATGAAGTGCATTTTCCACCGCTATTGTAAGCACCAAAATCGAACAGACATATACTCAGAATATATAAGAGGCAGATGGACAGCAGCGCTCGTGTCATAAACAGGCCTCCCTAAAAATAGACATCATCGTAATAGAAAAGCTTTCCACCGATCAATGATATAATTTCTTTAGCCAGGTTTTAAACAAGTCTAGCAAAGGAGGCGAGCACAAAAGACGTCTGAACTGACTATAATGTAATACAGGAGTGACTCGCTCCACATTTCCTCTTTTGTATGCTTCATTTTGGCCATTTCATTCAAAATGCATTCAGTCTCCTTTTGTGGAAGTACTGCTGGAAACAGTGCAGCCCTGCTCTCCAAATTGGAAAGTCGCTTCAACAGAAAGCCAGGCTGCTCTTTGTTGCACTATTTATGGTGAAGAATAAGTGGCAGCTCACCGTCACTCTTGGCCTCAGCAACTACCTTAGGTAACGCTTGTGTAAACGTGGCTGCCTAAGTTCAAATGCGTCAAGACGGCGATCATCTTTTAGTCGTTTTGTCAGTGATTGCCACACCTGTTTGGGTGCTTGCGACCACTGAGCGCCTTGCCAGTCAAAGCATGATCCCGACTGTCAAGCTCAAGACGAGACAAGAGCGTTCGACTGCCGCCTCAGCATTTACAGTACTGCGGCTCCCTTGTGCGGCATCAGGCCGTCTTTGAGTCTGCGCAGTTCACACAGAGTTCAACTCTGACGAGACAGACTTGCAGAAAACGTTCTCCCCCATCCGCATCCAACTGCTGCTGTAAAATGAAATCAAATATTGCAGTTTGCCACTATCTTTTTGTTAATGGCTGACCTTTTTTATGTTGTGGATAATCAGACATCTGCCTGAGCGGGTCAAACTATACGCGCATAAGGTGGCCTCAGAAAATACCCGGGAGAAGTTGAGGGGCTGTGCGACAACGCACCCTGATGGCTATTCGGCAGATGAGGTCAGTGCTTGTGAGCACTAAAACGTCTATTTTGGATAACACTGTGTGAGTTATTAGATATCATCAGCATACAGAGGGATACTTGTGGGTTCCATGTTTATGTTGATCGTCATGTGAATTAGTAACATGAGAAGATAAACAAGGCAAGTTCATACAAGGGAAGCTTTGTTCTTAAGTCCCTGGTCCAATTATGGTGCATTTGATTCCGTAATGTGCAAGTAAGCATCCGGCATTTGGCAATCCAAGGTGGCGGGTGGTTGGGATTAGATTACTGTAAACCACGACAGCGCTCAGTAACAAGATAGAAAACTGGAAAAGGGCTGGCCCACATGCCAGATTAAAAGGCCAGGCCACTAGGCCAAGTTCACTAAGTATGTGAACTGGAATAACAATCTCAAGGGCCCGTTGTGCATTGATTGAATTTGCTCAACAAATCTGTTACGAATCTAATTGTTTCTAGCTCTTGAATGAGATTTTATATTGGTTCTTGCAGTACACAATTTTTCATATACCAATATTAATTTAAAAAAACACATCGGCCTCACAGTGCAGAGGTGCAGGGTTCGATTCCGGCTCCGGCCTTCCTATGTGGACTTTGCATGTTCTCCCCGGGTACTCCAGTTTCCTCCCACATTCTAAAAATATGTATGGCAGGTTGATTAAGCACTCCAAATTGGAGGTGTGATTGTGAGCGCGAATGGTTGTTCGTCTCTGTAAGGGTCGTGCAACTGATGGACGACCAGTTCAGGGTGTAGTCTGCCTTCCGCCCTAAATCAGCTGGGATAGGCTATAGCACCCCCAGCATGAGCGGTGTTGAAAAATGGATGACTGGATAAAACCAAAGGTGTGTGATTCTTTAATTTGGGAATATCAACTCAACCAAACAAATGGGCTGCAGGTTTTCCACAACAGTAAGTATTCATTTGATCACATTACACTGTAATTACAAGTAATTGAGCATGCACGATAGTAAGGCTGGGGGAGAATCTTGTGAAGAATAAAATGGATACAAATAAAAAGGTGCCATCCTGTTAGATACACCAGTAATATTGATACAGAGTGTGACCTTGATTTTCCTATGCTTTGGCTTTTGACCATACCCCAAAATTTTGTCTCAGTTTTCATTCATCCACCTGGTTTTCGTTGTTGGAAAAAAATTATTTGCCTGCATAAAACAGCAGCAACTCATTTCCTGCAATTAAGTGAGGAAATCAATGCCTGGTTGTCACTGAATTTCTTGAATTTGAATAAAAAATGAACAGATGTGATGGTGTTTGGTCCCAAAAACCCTTGTACAGCCCAACCTGCCGTCTTGTCGATAGCAAACTGTGTCGAATTTGGGTTTTAATTTGAACGGTAATTTTAAATTGCAGAGGAAAAATTGGTGCTGTGTCCTTTTCATTTCAGGCAGCTAGCTTCGTTCTCAACAGCACTCAATGGTAATCGATATCTTGTTGTTTGGATGACTGTAATACACTTTATTTTGGAGTCAGCCAGCCCAACCTCAAGTGGGTCCAGTTGCTCCAAAATGCTGCTGCTCTCCTACAAACTAGAGATTGTAGGAGGGAGTACACAGCTCTAACTCTGGCTCCCTGTACATTTTAAAGTCAAATTTGTATTCATTATGCAGCGCTTTGTTTAAAGTGCGTGCCTTATAAATAAAACTGAGTTGAGTTATTGAGTGTGACTGCTTATTAAACCGCAGTGGGACCAAATAAAGTCCTACGAGTGCCCTGCGATTGGCTGGCAACCAGTCCAGGGTCTACTCCGCCTACTGTCCAAAGACAGCTGGCATAGCCTCCAGCGCGCCCCGCAACCCTTGTGAGGCTAACCAGATCGGAAAATGGATGGATGGATGGGTTCGCAAGCTCCAGGCTTTGGGCTGTCCAAATATGTCGGGTCCGTTTGGATCGATTGGGTTCAGCTACAGTGCATTGTATTTTGTTTCTAAATGTAGGCTTTTATCAATACAGTACTATGTCACCAGATGACCTCAACTAATGCAAATGGTTCCTGGGTGATCAGAACCAAATGTTGTTGTCTCTTGCAGCCGAGTCATACTGGAGGGGTGATCCGTCCATCCTTCAAGGATCCCCCCCCTGCCCCCCCTAAATAGGATTTTCTGTTTCTGGATGGGAGGTTTAAACTATGGGATGTCATTCATTTTTGTGAACTTTGTGGGCCTGTGAAGCCCTTTGACACACTTTCATGGGCTGTGATAAAGTCGAGTTGAGAACCAACAAAATTAATCTTATACTTGTCTTCTCTATCTTCTTAGCTTTAGCTTCTTATCACAGATTTTTATCCACACCAAATCAGCAATAAAACCAAAAATATGTTCTCTTGTAAACAAGAAGCCTTTTGAGAACCTTTCTGCCAAAGCATTTTTTGGGAGAGCACGAGGTGCAGATTACACGATGACAAAACTAATCCATGTACTTAATGGCCTTAAAGGGAGTGTACAGTATGAGCTGTGTTGAGCTGCTCTGGTCTGGGACAGCTGGGTTGAACCAGTCTGCTTTCTGCTGCCCCTGGTATGCTGTCTGTGCAGGGCTTTTGTTCCAGCCTGACAGGTCCCCGCTGTAATTAACTCCCTGGATCACCCTGCATGCTCACTCACACGTACAGAAATTATGGATAGCGAGAAAGCGAAATGGGGCAAGGCTGACAGGCAGACACATAACCGGAGCAAATTTGTTGAAAAAAATGTTCTGCAAGTGAAAAATGTTTGCCACCAGCTTGCATAGCTAAAATCTCTTCTGAAAATGTCTTCCTGTACATTCTTTTGGCGGGTTGCAAATACTTTTTATGCATACCGCCAATATTCCCCCTAAGATGCGCACGAGAGCAGTTTTGCACTGCTCTCACTCTCACACGGTGAAGTTGGCACACAATGATTACATTTTTTCATTTCCACCCCAGTCGAATCTACAAACAGGACACCACACCATTCCCTCTTGCCCTGTTTCAGTAGTTTCAGTAGTGCAACAGAGGATGCACACTCAGTTGTTCTACTATAGTATGAATCATACGGTGACAAACTCACACTAACCACTGACATGACACTGCAGGCAACTCGTGGGCCACTCCATTCAGAAAGTCCAAACATGGGTGTAGTTTCCAAGCCCCTTAAAGGAGTCTTGTATGGTAAAGAAAAAGTAAGAAACTGAGGCTGACTTTATTTGTGTGACAAATCTGTATTCAGTGATTTCTTCTACTTTGATATATAGGTGGTTTGACATTTTTGGGATAACATTTCAACATCATGTAACTTGTATTGATCTGAGTTTTTAGACAGGTGTGATACTGGTTTGGCCATTGTGTGCATGTCTAACGTTGCTCATTGTGGTCCAAGGGATGCTCAGGGAGGTTGTGTGAATGCTCAGACGCATGGAAAATTGGAGGGAACGTTGATTACGGCCACCTTATGGCCAGCAGCGGTACTCAAAGCCAACAGTTTGAATTTCCCATTCTGTTTTTTATTACACCCTGAAATTATGGTTTGAAAGCCAGTCGAATAAAAATTTGACCAGCATCTTCTTCAAGGGCATATCCACTGATGGCAAATGCAAAGGTGACATTTGACTCTCCTGTTCTCTGCCTGTGGAATTTCACAAAAAGAGGGAGAAGAAATACTGTAAGAGCAAAGGTGTCCGTACTGTGAAATTTAATTGCTATTCCTTCATGCGGGGTTTCCCCCTGTCTTCCGTGTCTTTGTAGACAGAGGATGATAAGCAAGGTGCTCTCACGGAAAGCATCAACTTGTAAATGGTCTCCATTACATTATGTAATCCTTTGTTAGTTGTCCGCATCACTGTGAATTAATTATAATTTTGCTGTCATCAATCTGGCTCGCCCAAGAACTCATCCAAATGTCACTGTGCTTTGGAAGGACTTTGGTAATCAAGAGTAAATGGTGCAGCTCATGTGGCCAGAGTGTTGTAGTCAATGTGGCGCTGGATCCAACAGAACCAAGCCTTGTTGTGTGTGTGTGTGTGTGTGTGTGTGTGTGTGTGTGTGTGTGTGTGCGCGCGCTAGAGTTGCCCCACTGTAAGAATTTGCTCAGCAACGACTCCCTGGGAGGAATGCCAACGTAATTCTCCATTTGGCTCATCTCTCTCCCACTCTGTCTTTCAGCTTTTTTTTCTTCTCACTGTTTCTGTACTGTTTCTCTCAGAGTCTCAATGTGTTTTCTCTTTCACAACATCCTGCCAACAGAATACTTTACACGAGACTAGTAAGTCATTTAAAACAGGCGCTTTCCAACCAACTCTTAAATAAGTGACAATACACGTGCGTAGCAAAAGCCACAGGCAGAGTTCACTCATTGATGCTGGCTGAAATGAAGTCTAGCAAGGTGTGCTGAAGCCAATTATTTTGTGAGGTGCTGAGACGGTCCAGTTTTCACTTCCACGTGGCTGATCAAAAGGTTTGTGGCCATAAAAAGCTGATGTAGCAATCTACATTTTCAGTCATGGCTCCTTCTTGTCGAATCGTACAAACAATCACATAATATGGTGTTTCCAAAAATGCTGCTCAAAAGAGATTGAGAATCCTTTCAAGCAGGAAGTAGCAACTTACTGGAATCAATCCGGTAACAGGGTTTAACATGGTTGAAAATAGGCAACGCTTGGGTTCAGTCATTGACGTGACTACAGGCCACCATCAATGATGACGACAATGAAACACACACTGCACAAAAGTTACTTTGGAGTCTTTTCTGCTTAGAATACGTACATCACATAAACCTCTCGTGGCTATTCTACCACCACAAAATGGAAAACGTGTCACACAAAGCCAAAGAAAGAGCAAAGATTTAATCCACTGATTCTGGTTAAACTGAGGTCAAGTGATGTGCGCTGATGGATCACAAGACACGATTTGTCAGTTGAGCGTCGGTCTACTCTTTTTGTGTCAAGAGCTTAGCTTGGCAAAAGGGTCAATTGATCTCACACTGAAATTAAGACTATAATTTTATAATAACTTGTGAATCGTTTTCTTTGTATGATTCTTGTAACGTTATTGTTTTGTTTTTTTTAAGCTATGGGCTGGGCCTCTACTGTGGTGAAAGTGCAACACGCTGTGTAGGATGAGGGTAGGGTTTATGATATTTTATGTGTTAACAATTCAAGCTAGCTGCTAGTTGCCAGTCTAAAAGTGATGTGAGGATAAGCTCCAAACCAAATGCACAATACCAGCAGTCAAATGAGGGCGGCTGCAACAACACTGCCTTCTATTGTACTTTTGATTCTCCTCCGCAAGAATGTCTCCCACTACCCATGTTAACTACATGTTCCAATGTTCTACATTGCGCGGCAGCTTTCATTTGCATATCTTGCTTCATGGCATTAGCTAGGCAACAATGCTTGCGTTTGGTTTGTGTCGCATGCTCAAAGTGCCCCAAACGATGTATTCATCATGGCTAAAAAAAGGTTAAAAATAATGTCCCTTTTTAACTATAAATGAATAGAAAAGCCACTTGTGAAACAGCACTAAGCTTAAGAAAAAAATGTCGTGGACCTCCTTGACACCCTGAAGTCCTCTTTGGCATGCTGGGATGTCAAGGTTTCAAAGGAAGAACTCCTGGAAATTAGACTCACAAAAGAGACTGTTTTAAACAAGGTAACTCAGCGCCTGCAATGCCGTTTCTTTTTTTTCTCACCTTTTTCTTGTGTCACTGTCTGACTCATGCTGGCGCTGACGTGATCAAATGATTTGTTTGCATCATGCCACGTGGACACAGTAATGTCCCACTTTGATGGGTCTTGTGTGAAAGACAAATAGGAAATAAGAAAGGCCAATAAATCCTGGCTCTAGTGTGACATCACTGACGTGCCAATTTTACAGTTTGAAAGGGACTTATTGGACGTTAGGGCAATCAAGTCAAGCCCAGCTATTTGCAGGGATAGGGACCAAGCCCTACTAAGAATAGTGAAAAAATAATGAGTGAATAAGTAATGCCAAGGGCGGCCCGGTAGTCCAGTGGTTAGCACGTTGACTTCACAGTGCAGAGGTGCCGGGTTCAATTCCAGCTCCGGCCTCCCTGTGTGGAGTTTGCATGTTCTCCCCGGGCCTGCGTGGGGTTTCTCCGGGCACTCCGGTTTCCTCCCACATTCCAAAGACATGCATGGTAGGCTGATTGAGCACTCTAAATTGTCCCTAGGTATGAGTGTGGGAGTGGATGGTTGTTCGTCTCTGTGTGCCCTGCGATTGGCTGGCAACCGATTCAGGGTGTCCCCCGCCTACTGCCCGAAGACAGCTGGGATAGGCTCCAGCACCCCCCGCGACCCTAGTGAGGATCAAGCGGTTCGGAAAATGGATGGATGGATGGATAAGTAATGCCATTCCAATAATGTTTAAACTACGGCTGTCAGTGGCAAATATTTTTTTAAATCGATAAGTAAACATTTTTTAAAAAATTTTGCATTTCATGATAAAAAATTTCTGAAGGTTTTATAACTAATTATTGTCAGTATGGTGACAAAAGACAACATTTAAGTAAAATCACACGAGAAGGAATTATGTTTTTCTCAGCAACCTTTTACAAACTGATTCGTTTCTGGTTCGGTCATGGTTTTCCATGTTTTTTTGCAAATGTCTTACTTTGATGAAACAGAATAGATAATTGTGTTGTTTTCATGAAGGACTACAGAAAGCAGAAAATAATGACTGCTGAGAGACTGAAAACAGAGGACTTGGACAATTGTAAGTTGAACAATAGCGCTAAATGACTATTTGATGAATAAACTAGTTGTAGATTAATTTGGCAACCAATTAATTGTTGATTAATCGATTCATCTTGACACCTCTGGTTTAAATTGTAAATATTAGATATATATTTTATATTCTGCTGCTGAAATTTCAATATAATTTTAAATTCATCTGACAACATCACCTTTATAAATTAATTGCTTAATTGATTTTCCAAAATGTAAGAGAAGTGCGCATGTGCATGTGGCGCTCCATAACATCCGTTAACAACCCAGGCTAAACCTAGCTCCTTCCAGGCAGACAATAATCAATTCAACATGCTTCCGAGAAAATTCCTGTTAGCCAGAGCTTTGAACGTTTAGCACTTTAGTGCGTTATAAAATGAGAAGACCATTTTCAGAGACAAGCTCAGGATAGGTGCCACAAAACAAAAACATGAATTTGAGAATAGCGAAGGACTAATGGGCAAGGGGTTCGCTGTAGAAAAGAGAAGTCGTGATACCTGAAGTTCACACCAAGCCACCTCCACCCAGGTTTCAGTGTCGAGGCCTTTGTAGACGGTCTTGAAAGCTCCTCTGCCCAGCTCGATGTCAAACTTGAGAAACCTGCCTCCAGGAGAGGTGGCCACGGCTTTCATCTCCGCCTCCTCCTCCTGCTCGCGCTCCCTCTCTTTCCCCTTTGGGGTGGGCGAAGAAGGAGGGCCATCCTTGCTAGGCTCCTGGTCACTGGGGCAGGATGGATCCTGGCGCAGGCCAGTGCAGGACACGGTTCCTTGCTGTTGGGTACTGCCGCTGAAGACTGGATCAAAGGAGTGAAAATCAAGCTTGGGCGCGCTGTGCGGAGCTTCTGCGAGAGCCACGTCATGGTCCTCCTCACAAATCTCCACGCTCTTTCTGAAAAAGCGCTTCTCTCTCCTCTGACTTTTCTGGCCTGTGTCAAGCGGCAAGGTTGAGAAGAAGGTTTCGGGCGTGAGGCAGGCCACCACAACCTCCTGATGAGCTTCTCCTGTCCCTCCATGCTCTTCTCCTGTCCTCCCCCAGCACTGAGCCTGAGATGAGAGGATGTCGGAGGGGGTGCTACTTGACCTGTCACTCTGTGCGTCGGCACCACCATGCTGCTCAAAGTCCGCTTCCATCTGTCCATCTGGTTTCTCCGACGAGTCCTCTGTGCCTGTGGGCTCTCCTGGGTCGGTAGCCATTGAGATTGTGTTTTTTTTTTTCTCAGTCCGCCGAGACCTCCTCCGTCAGTCCCCGTCGCTGTCTCTGCTTCTCACTAGACTTTTTTTTTTCTTTGTGCTCAAACTAGTGACCCAGAGCCACCTTCGTCCCTCTCTCGTTCAACATTTCTTCAACAGTGAGATCACCGGAGAGTGGTTTATGTCCTGACTTTCCTTTGAAGTATCCTCTACATTATCTTCAAGAGCCACTTGAGGCCACCAATAAGCACTCCTTCAAGGCCTTATGAAGACACTCCAGCAGGGTATTTCCACAAGCCTGCCGGAAGGGATGGGGTCTTCTGGCGACTGTCTTCACCTGAAGCCTGCAAGACAACAAAAACAACACAGACAATTAAGAGGCTGGGAAGCACCATCTTGTTATCAGGTAGTTGCTATACTCTTCTTCTGAAATCAATAACGGCCATGTGAGCCCCTCTTCATTTCCAGTGGGATGACCATCAAACAGATCTGACATAATTAAAATCCATTTAACAGCTCAACCTGAACTCTCTGGACAACAATACACATATAGTTAGCTTCTAACCGTTTTAATTCTTGTGCCTTTGGTGCCATGCTGCTGACCTGCAACCTGCTTGGATGCTAGTGGGTACATTAGGGCTGTTCACACGGGCAGATTTATTTCGGACTTACTGCGCAACTGCTCCTCTCGAGCGTTCATACGTGCAACTTTGTTCTGGCTTAGTGCCCGAAAACTGCTTGTTCCGGAGCAAATTTAAACCACCTCAGGTAGGTGGTTTAAAATTTGCTCCGGAACAAATGCTCGTTTGCGAAGCAGTACCGAAGCAAATGTGCACGTATGAACGCAACTGGGTTAAATTTGCTCCAGAGCAAATGCTCGCTTGCAAGGGAGTGGCCTCGCTACGCGTCAGAGGAGTCCATCCGGGTACTTGCCAAGAATGCATCCTGGGTATTTTGCGCTTCAAAACATGGCGGGTCTTTTCTCTCTCTCCTGCGGCGTCTGATTATCGACCACATAGTTGATTTCTCCGGAGAAGAAGCCATTTTGTCACAAAGAAGGACGGGAAATGGTACTTCCTTTTCCCCGCCTTCTTCTTTCTTTACGCATGCGCATGTTTTACTTCCGCATTCCTGTCATTTTGTTCCGCAACAGGAACTGCCCGTGTGAAAGCAAGTGGAGCTGTGCCGATGCTGTTCTCGTGCTGTTACGCTCAGCGGCTTTGTACGTGTGAACGCTCCACAAAATTTGTTCCGGTGCAAATTTATATCGCAACAAAATACTCCGGAGCAGCGCCGAAACAAATCTGCCTGTGTGAACAGCCCTATTCTTTTACGAATGACTAATGCAGCTCGCGATCAGAGCTGTTAAGATCTATTTTTTTCTTTATTCTCATTCAAAGTTTGTTTGATCTGCAACGCAACGGTGGCCTTGTCAGAGAAAGAGAATCTGGAGCACCAGGAGGAGCATTTTCAAACGGTTCACGCAAGCTAGTGCTGTTTCTGTATTTAACACACTACAAAAGCGCACCCATGCCTCCCTGGGTCAGGTCTCCCTCTAAAGTAGTGATTTCCATTTTACAAATTCAATCTTGTCTTGTATCTAGTTTATTTTTCTGGTTCATTCATGTCAGTGACCATTATGGCTGTTGCTCATCATGGCACCATTGTCCTGACTGTGTTGATGTGGTACTGGTAAGGGGTAGTGTAGTGTTGGACAATATGGAAAAAAAATCTTATCTCACGATATAGGGTCATCCCTTGCTATATCGCGCTTCATTTATCGCAGCTTCAGTACATCACGTTTTTTTTCACAGGACTGTATTTAGAAAAAAAAAATGCAGAATGACTCAGAGGTTTTGTACATGCCTGCATGCATGATTTGTTCCTGGCGTGACGTCGACCAATGACAGCACAAGTGGATGTATCCCTTGGCTATAATTGGCTATGCATCTTCACACTCCCATCCAGCACCTTCCTTTGTGTCTCGTCACTCTGTTGAAGTTATTTTCATTTAAGGTACTAGTATTTTTACTCGGTTGTCTCTTTCTTTACCAGACTGGCAGCGGTTCTAGTCTGATCATTAAATATGGACGAAGAACTATGGACTTATTCAGTGTGAATATTTCATGTGCAACGGAACTGACAAAGTGTACTGAAAGTAAAACAGTGGTGTGATTATATGGAGCTTTGAAATAGCATCTGAAAGCTTTAGGTGAAAGGACTTCCAGGGCTGCTGTTGAGTATATCTTGTATACTGTACATCAATATTGGTTTTACTTACTTCCATCATTATCAAACATGACTAAATGCCACTAATACATAAGCAACAAGTCTAAAAAAATCATCATCATCATCTTCCGAACCGCTTGATCCTCACTAGGGTCGCGGGGGGTGCTGGAGCCTATCCCAGCTGTCTCCGGGCAGTAGGCGGGGGACACCCTGAATCGGTTGCCAGCCGATCGCAGGGCACACAGAGACGAACAACCATCCACGCCCACACTCATACCTAGGGACAATTTAGAGTGTTCAATCAGCCTACCATGCATGTCTTTGGAATGTGGGAGGAAACCGGAGCACCCGGAGAAAATCCACGCAAGCCCGGGGAGAACATGCAAACTCCACACAGGGAGGACGGAGCTGGAATTGAACCTCTGCACTGTGAAGCCGACGTGCTAACCACTGGACTACCGGGCCGCCCGTCAAGTCTAAAAAATATCTGGTAAAATTGAAAACAGATGCTTTCAACACTGCCTGTGCTCTAAATCAAGAGGGGAAACGACAAGTAAAAGCAGGTAGCGTGAGACGCTAATGTCGCAGTGTACATCACAAACAGATGACCTCAAATGCATGACACAATCCACCGAAGATCAAGAAGTCATTTGTTCACAGCAAATGACACATGAGCGTCTTCTCTAGCCACCGGCAGTTGGACAACAGCAAGTAGAAACGTATCTAAGTGAAATCGCCTCAGAGAAGCAACACGTTAGCCTAACCCTAAGTTAAAGTAACGCAGTATTTTCTTACCACCACCGTCCTTTGTGACAAAGAAGCCAGTCTAAGGGTTCATCCTTTGATGCTGGCTGAAAAGACGTCAGGGGAGGTGTGCTGACGGCTTGCATCACATGTCACACAATGATGTCACATATGAATGACAGTTTCAACTCCCCATGAATGTTTAGGGGTTGCTTTGTGGTCACTCTGTCAGGGTCAGAGTATCGCCACAGTGGAAGTGAAGAGCGGGATACAGTTCGGTGTATGAACTCACATTTATGACTCCTCACGTTTTACTTGACAACCAAACATGTGGATCAGTAAAGGGCCACTGTTGTCAGGTAGCCCCGTCTCAGGTTGCAGCCCTCTTACACCGCATCCACCAGGAACATTTGCGCGTGCCATAGAAATGTGCTCTTGATTTGCAGACAAGCGCAGTCAGCAGCAAGTCTTGGCAATTTCTTACAATATAAAAGCAACACGTCATGCATGGTGCTACTCGCGTAGAGACAAAGCAAGCAACAAGCTGTCAATCAAATAGCAAGCACAATCGGCTGATGTGAGAGTAAGTGGCTTGAGGATTCTAAAGTATGAAAAGGACTTCCAGCTTTGCCACATTCCAAGATGTTGGGGAAAACTATAATTAGTATGGAACAGGTGGCTATGATGTAACATGATTATAGAAGAACAAATCATACACTCAGGACTTTTGTCCCACAATCTGAATGATCAGAGACGCTGTATCGTACAATTTAAAGGTGACATCCAGTATTTGAACTGTTTGTATACAAATAGTGCCGGACTATCCATCAGCTGTGAAAACACACAAACATGTAAATGTTCTGTGAGCTGTCCATCTCCAAAATTGTTCCAAGTTCTTCTGAATTATGCCAGATTTATAGTGGAGTTCATTTGCATGTGAATACTGTTTCTGGACCCATGATTTAGCAGCTACACTGGGCGAAGATTCGTCAATTACAAGCGGTGCTCGGAGTCCAGCCATTTGCCACATGAATAAATCAGGTACACTCATTGACAAATCTTGCTCAGCAAAATGCTATGGAAACTTAGTTGGAAACTCACTTTTCTTTTCTTCACACTAAGCGAGGAGTACCTCTCACTTTGTCGCGATGCCCTTATGATGCCTTGGGTTTTCATGAAAAACGAAAGCCATACTCAGTGGTGGCTCCGTAGCACACGGATGCAGTGTAAGCATCGGCTTATTATTTGTATGACATGAGACAACTCCCCCACCCACCAATAAATAAATAAATAAATGATTTCAGCTTGTTACAAGTGGATGTGAGATACAATGATCAAATGTCATTCCTTATCCTTTGTGTATTTTAACCAAAATGTTAACAAACAAGAAGAGCCCAGTTGCTTGTATATTCAATGTTTGCAAAATGTCAGAGACCTTTAATTAAGACACCAGCGGGAAAAAAAAGAGAACCTTCCTTAATCTCGCAACACAAACACACAAATCACCGTTGACCACAACTGCATTAGAACTGGCAAAATGTTACTTTAACTGAGAGTAGTGCGCACAGGAAGAGCTTTGTACACTGTGCAAAGAGAATGGAGATTGTAAGTCTAATGTGAACGAGGACATTCAATCGAGCAAGATGCTATGGAAAGGCACTGACTGACTTTGGGGTTCAAGCAGGATGTGGGGACTATACCGGTTGAACACAACTAACGCCACAAGAGGCAAATTGCCTTGGAGGAAGGAGTTTATTGGCTATGTCCTCAGGGCAAGGAGTTGCCATCAAATCCACATACCGGACCGAGTTATCACAGAACATCAAACTAGTTCAACCCATCACTGTCTCGCAAATCCCGCACACAATCACACGCACACATGCACACGCGCACACACAGTCTCCATTCTGTACACACAAATGGTAAACACATAGGCAAGCTAAAACAAACATTGTACTTCCACCTCTTTCCTTTTCCTCCTCCTGAGCACCAACAAGGAGTGCATACTTTTATTTGCATAATGTAATTTCCCCATTTTTTTGGGGTTGTGAACAGGATTACAGACCCCCCCAAAAATTGGAAAACTTCCATACTAGTATTATGTTGCAGACTAAAATGCTAGCTGCTCAAATTAAATACTCCATAAGAAGTTCAGAATGAGGTGAACATGGGCAATATAGTTGTTTTTATCTCTTTCTCATTTTGTTGCACCTCCATCTCCTCTCCGAAGCAACTTTACAGTAGCTGCCTTTGTTGGCACACACATTTAGCTATAGCTGCTGCTTTCATTCACACATTCAACACTAGCACATATTTTATTAGACAAAATCCCCCCCCAGCCCTCTTTTGTCTGCACCCCCCTCCCCTCTTGATCTCTCTCTTGTTCTTATTCACACACACATTTTCCCACCCCTCTTCGAAATCCCCTTGTCCTCTCCCACTCTTCTTCCAGCTCCCCAATTTCTAACTCTACTGTCCAATGTCAATCCCTTCCTGTCCCCCTCAACACTTTTTATCCAGTCCTTTCTTCTCCTGAGCGCCCCCCATTCACCCCCTCCCTCACACACACACACACACACACACACAAACAAACAGTCTCCTCTTTTGTCTGCCTGACTGATTTTCCTGCTGCATTTGGGATTCAGGAATTTAATGTGCGCTGAATAAAGGATCCAAAGTACAATTGGTCCATCAATAAAATGATCAACTTCATATTAAACTTTAAAAATGAGAGTCAAAGACTATTTTACATATTCATTTATTTTAACATAATCTATGAAAGATTAGATCATGTGCCACCCTAGGTTAAAGGTGACCTGATTTTTAATTTTATTTTTTAAATACTTTTTAGTGAATGTGAAACTGAGAGGATGCTTAAAGTGCAGTGTGCACGAACACAAAAATACACAATATTAATAACATACAGTACAGGCGGCACGGTGATCAACTGGTAAGCACGTCGGCCTCGCAGTGTAGACTTGCAGGGTTTGATTCTGGCTCCGGCCTGCCTGTGTGGAGTTTGCATGTTCTCCCCTGTCTTTGTGGGTTTTCTCCGGGTACTCCGGTTTCCTCGCACATTCCAAAAACATGAGTGGCAGGTTAATGGAAGCCTCTAAATTGTCCCTAATTGTGATTGTGAGTGTGAATGGATGTTCGTTTATATGTGCCCTGCGATTCGGGGGTGACCAGTTCAGGGCATACCCTGCCTACTGCCCGAAGACAGCTGGGATAGGCTCCAGCACACTTGCGACCCTTGTGACGATAAGCGGATTAGAAAATGGATAGATAGGTAACAACACACACAAATTTCCCTGTGCACCCCTCGCGATCGACTTGCGACCAGACCGCGGTCAAGCGGTCGATCGCGATGGACATATTGGGCACCCCTGCACTACACTGTTAGTACCTTTATTATAATAGACGGCTGACCTTGTTTCTTTTTATTCCAAATGTAGCCCACAACCATTGAACTTGAGTAAGTAATTGTGCGTTGCTGGGCAATGTCATACTTTGCCAACATTGAGTGATGGTAAGTAGTCGTAGTAGTCGGCGTGACATCGAAAGAGTCATTATTCAAAAAGATTATCCTGAATGGGTAAGTGATGCAAGCTAATCCAAACTAATGCAACTCCATTTCTTCAGCATTATTAATGTAGCACTTGAACGTATGCGACACTTAGCCCACACTCAGCATTATTTCTACAGAGCAAGAGAGAAGCTCAGTGACGTAGGGAGACAGGGCAAGAGGCACCGGAGCACAAGTTGACCTGGTGCGAAAAAAGGGCTGCTTCTCAACCATTAGTTGGGTCATTAGGACTGCACTCCTGCAGCTCAGGGGATGCGCGAGTGACTTGAACACATGTTGCATTGTCAACCTAAGGAACACATGTTGACATCTCCTGAAAACATCAAGTCAATCCAAACACACTAATTGTTTTCTTTGTATTAGCAAAGCCAAGGCTGGAAACACAAGGACTTTTGTCCAATCCAGGTCAGGCATATGAGAGTAGTGTGTATATAGCACACACTGTGTGGAGAGACACAAACAACCATGTGTTATCTAAGCCCGTTTTTTTCTGGTCTTTCATGGCCCTCGGCAAGCAGAACCATCCTGGATAAGAGTGCAGGTGAGAAAGGGAGAACATCTCCTTAATGAGACTGTTGAATGGAAATTACATCCTATTTACTTGTCAAATGAGCCTTTTTTTTCTTATGCGCCTGCAAAAGGGTGGCTTTATGGATGACTGAGCCGGCTGAAATCAGAGTTGACTGGAGTGGCTCAGCAGCTGTCTGCCTTTTTTAGTCAAGTGAGCAACCACTCGCCCTTGCCGTGGACGTCAGATGGAATACTTGGGCATCAGCACAGGAAGGAAAAATAAGGAAAGCAAACGTGTATTTTGGAAACATCCCTCCAAATCTAATGCAATTAAAATAAAGTATTTATAATCTGCAGCATGCAGACCACAGGTCACGGATGTGGTTCCTCTGCAGGGCCCAGGTCATCCCCAAGGGCCAGATGAGTAACCCGGCCTGTTCTAAAAATATCTCACTAGTGATGGGACATTGTGATTTCTGACAAATACAGTAATATTCCCTTCCATTTGCTTTTGGGACACTTTGAAAATATAAACACTTGCAAAGAATTACAGAAATAGGGTTACCTATTGATAGTTATTTGTCAATAATTGTTTTTTTAGATATAATTAATAAGGTCAGTGTCACATACATTAATTATTAATAGTTAGTAGTCTGCGATCGATTAATCGGCCGTCCGATTAAATCGGCCGAATATGGCCCTTCAAACATTGGCCAAAATCATCGCCCCAATGTAATTTTTTACAGGAAATGCTTACGTGAGCAATGTGAAGAAATTGCGCAAGAAAAGTGCAGTGCATTCTGTGAAACAAAAACGAAGTTAATTTTTTTAACCATATACAGGTATTTACAGTTAACACCCGGATCAGATGGCCAGTGATTCTTAGAGCTGATATTCATTTTTAGTAGACTGGAAAATATTGGCATCAGTTAAAAAAAAAAAAAAAAAAGACAAATGTCAAGTCTTTACTTTGGTGAAATGTCCAAGCATGTTTTTTAAACAACTTCGGATGTGGAAAATGTTGCCTTTTTTTTCATCTTCGATAACAACCTTTTTTTTAAATTTAATAATTCTACCCAAAAAAATAAGGACCACACGAGGTCATCAGCATCAGTTAAATGAAAAATTGAATGGGAGAATAACTTTTTACAGTTCTCTACATAAGTTAACTTTTTCAATATTTCGAAATAACTAAAATGTTAAACTTCAGGTTATCTTTGTTTTAATATCAAATAAAAACAAAAGGTGCCCCGAGTCAGCAGTATCTCTTATTAAGTTACCTGAAACTTTAAACAATTCCCTGAAGACAACACATTTTTAAATTGATGTCCTTCCTGTCATCAGATTTTATTTTAAATGGGCTGATGTCGATATTCGTCAAAATGCGCAATATCGGTGCTGATATAGAGTCCGGACGATAATCAGTTTATCCTAATTGACAATAACATAAGTTAAAGGTAATTGGAGCTAATTTGTTAATTGAGATGTGTGTATCAAACTGGTTTCCTTTTCCATTAATCAGCCTCAAAGTAGCTCAGTTTCAAAAGGGTTGGTGACCCCTGATGAAGACACTGGTGATGCCTGAAATGCTTCTGCTGCTGCTGGCCTAACTGACTGACTTCGCAGGTCAGGCTACTGTCGGCATCAATTTTTAAAATCAACCCAAACATACAATAATAATATGGTGCTATATTTCATACACAGTCAAACAGAAAACGTTTGACTTTAAACAACGCAATACTGTTGTATAAGTCAATAATGGTTTACAGCTATTCGAAGGCAGATATGGTCATAATGCCTCAATTGGAGGAGGAGAACATTCCGACATCATCTCAACACAAATTAAATGAACAAACTTCACTTATTCACTTACCCGAATGCAACATTGTCTGTCAGGGCCGGCAATTGATTTCTTTCAAGAAAAAAAAAAGACACCGAGCCAATTCAGCACAAATAAACGCTAGGTATTCCTATGTAGAAACGTTACATCCCGACGTTCACATATCAAAAAACACTTGGAAAAACACGAGAAAAAGTACTGTAGAAAAGGAAAAATCCCAAATCCGGCTGTTGTATATTTTCACAACGGGTTTTGAAGGCTGCAAAATGCCCCAGAGTCGCCGCCGAACCTCGCTGACAGCCTCGGTGTCTGTGCAGCTCCGCGGCCGGCGAGGGGCGGTGCTCCAGTTCTCCTCGATCCGCAGGTACTCCCGGTTGTTTTCCGCCAATGCTCGGCTTCTTCCAAGTCCCTCACACAATGCCCGTCGCCGCCGCCGCCTGACGACTGTCCCCGTCCGCTGCTCGCGAGCGGCCATGCACGACTTGGCGAGTAGGCCAAACAATCATGTGTTGTTGACGGCACATGATGACATTCTTATTCTTGACAAGTCCACTGCAAGCGGCCTGGACGGACAAGGCGGCTTCTCATGTCAAGGCGGTTTCTCATATCAACTCAACTGAGCGCTGCTGCTGCTGCTGCTCGCCGGTGTACACTTGCCACAGAGATCCTCCTCATCATCATCACCTTCATCATCGCCACCACCATCATCTTCATCAGCCAAGCGCCACTTGCTTGTGACCAATCATCGAGCGCACTGCATCCACGTGATCGCATTTTCAGTCCTCCAGTCTATCGTGCCTGTATTCGTCAGATATTTTATTTCAAGCGCAAGGGCAAATAAAAAACTGCATAAAATACATACCGTTAAAAACATTTCTGCAACGGCAGTAGAAAGCTAATCGGTATGTTTACTTTTTGTTCCTGAAGAAATGGTGAGTTTAGAACAGGTTGTACAGTATTTGCAAACATTCCCGAGGGTGCGTGACACCGAAACGGCAGTTTAATGAAACACGTCCACATTGCACACACACAAACACACACGAGCCGATGATATTCTCCCCACATAAACAGGGAGGGTTCCAGGATCCCCTTCCCCCCAGATCCAGGGCGAGAGGGGGGCTTGCCCAACACAACGGGGTGGAGGTGCCTTGGCTGAGAAAGTAAACCATAAACACGAATATATCAATACAATGTCAAATAAATGGCTGGATTGGCTTACCTGGGGCTACGCGGATTTATGATGGGGCAATAGCGCCCATTGGCTCTGGTATAGTGCCACCCCTGCATAGAAACAAATTATTTTATATAATTGTCAATCCACACTTGATTATCCAAAACGGAATGTCTTTCGTAGTTACAAATTGTTAGCATTTTAAACCATTGACGGGAAAGACGAAGCGTTGCTACTCGTATGTGAATGCACAATAATACGTTATATCGTTGCATCTGTGCAAGATCACGATGTCCGTTCGGAAAAAGAAATGCCTGAAGCAGTGTGAACCGAATAACCCTAATGGTTGACACTTGCACTCTTGTCGCCCTCTGGTGGATATCTGGAGCAAGTTGACCACGATTCTCCAACTTCGTCAGACTAAAAAACCCACGCACACAAAAAACTTTTATCTTCCAAGTACCAGCATCATGGCCGACATTAAAATTCCGCTTTAGCCCTATATGTGTGTACAGAATAAATGTTAAAATAACTTTCATTATTCATTCATTCATCTTCCAAACCGCTTGATCCTCACTAGGGTCGCGGGGGGTGCTGGAGGCTATCCCAGCTGTCTCCGGGCAGTAGGCGGGGGACACCCTGAATCGGTTGCCAGCCAATAGCAGGGCAACTTTCATTATATAGAATAGATATTTTCATCCATCCCCACAAGGATCGAGCGTGGGTGCAGTAGCCTATCCCAGGTGTTTTCGGGCAGTAGACGGCGGACACCCTGAATCGGTTGCCCGCTAATCGCAGGTCACACATAGACGAACAACCATTCATGCTCACACTCACACCTAGGGATAATTTAGTGTTCCATTAACCTGCCATGCATGTTTTTGGAATGTGGGAGAAAAGCCACGCAGGCACGGGGAGAACATGCCACACGGGGAGACCAGACCCGGAATCGAACACTGCACCTCTACACTGTGAGGTCGCCGCACTAACTCCTAGATCACCGGGCCGCCATAGATATTTCCATTCATTTTAATTTGTATCGTTTGGTTGTATGTCATGTTTTTAATTCTTTCTTGTTTGTTGTTAAATTAAAAAACTCTGGATGAGAAAAATGACTGATATTATTTTAAAGTAAATTTTGCCACACACACAAAGCTTTGTATAAAATTGTCACCACTCGAGAGCAGCACATGATAATTCATAATTCTATTTTGATGCATTTATAGTTCCACCACATCAAACATTGAGGGAGAAAAAAATTCATACGCAAATTCCAACAAACTAGCACTCAGTGGACAAATATTAACCAGCATTGGATATTATTAAAAACTTGAGCTGTTTAAAATTGAACATTGATGGCAAAGCTTCTGTTTGGCCTTTCAATAAATAGTAGAGCATAGTGCATAGGTGTCAATCATAAGGCCCGGGGGCTAGATCGGGCCCAACCCATCATTTTATGTGGCCTGCGAAAGCAAATCAAACATGACAAATTCCATGATGCTTGCTAAAATCTCTACCAAAATTGAAAATTCTCATATGTAACAAATAAGAGACACACTGTAAGCATTTTCTTGTAGCCAAACCCCTCATTGCAGAAATTTAAACAATCGTTGAATAAACAGTTATTATTGACTTTATAAAATTTGGTTTCAGTCATAACAGCCCAAGGGAAACGGTAACTAAAATGTGGCCCATGACAAAACTTAGTTTGACACCTCTGGCATAGTGAAACAAGTAACAGAAATGTCTATCAATGTCGGTAAACACGGGGTAAGCTTGTGCATCAGGTTTGAATGTAACAAACGTCTCTTACTATTATGCATACAATTTCACAGAAATATTTGTCACAGCATTAAAAGAGCTATTTTGACTTGAATATAAAACAGCGTTTACATTTAAACTTGAGGCAGAACTACAAATGTTTTCCCTTCAGGAAAATGCTAAAAAGTGTTTTGTGAACTTGAGAATACGGTACAACTTTCTGGAGTACCGTAGATTCAGTTTTTTGGCAGGGAGGAGAAGTTTCTCCTTCTTTTCAAGGAAGACCGACTCCAGCTCCGTTGTGAGTAGATCTTCAACTCTCAAGTTTCCCTTTTACAACCTTGCCCACACACATTGCTTCCGCATTACCCGAAAATCTTTCACAAGCACTCTCCATATTTACTACTTTGAAGATCACATCCCGCAACCACGAGCTCTGTGTGTGACTTAATCAGGGTACACATTCAGTTGCTCCTTGGCTTCAATCAGTCAGTTGGTCGGTTGTAAATGAAACGTTTACTGCAAAGGACTGAATTAAACTTCCACAGCAGGCCGTAAGGGAATACAGCCGTCCATCTCCAATGACTCTGGCCATCCTTCGTATTTGTTGCTGCTCTTACTGTTCTTCATCCGCTAATGGGAACGACAAACCAAACAGATCTGATGTCAGGAACATGGAAAGATGAGCTTCTTACTGACAATGCAGCGACTGCTTGCATACAGAGTGCTGATAGTACGTATGAAATGGTTATTTTTGTGACAAATGAAACAAGCCCAACTACTATAAATACATCAATTTAAATGCAAATTAAGGACATTGTCATTAACAAACTTGTAATTTACATCTAACCTAGGTATAATTTCAATGCCACTCTTTGTTTACTGGCTATTTTTTGAATTTCCTTCAATATGTTGCAGTGCATTTTGAAAGCACCTTGGGATCACTGCAAGTCACACCCTCAGACAATAATGCAACGTCATGAAGTGAAAAGGACATTACATAATCTACAGTGTGTGGCTGTATGTATCTGACTGTCTAACACCAGTATTAACACAGTTTGAAAGTGTACCTGCTCAAATGGACTCTTGTTGTCGATGCCCTTGGCACCAACAAACACCCAGCTGTCCCGAAAAGCTAATTCCTTGACGGCAGTGCTCCCGAGCTCCTCAAACAGTCGCCGAGACTCTGCATTCAACCTGGCAATGAAAAGGGGGAAAGCTATTTGATAGAGATTGGCATTTAGAATGCCTTTGGTGAGATGCAGGATGAAACAGGAATTGGATTCTGAATGTTGCTCATCAGTGTTGATGGGCAGTTTGTCTTTTATATTTATTATGTCTATTGATTATCCTCTCAACTAATATAGATTAATTCAGTGAGGAACGCAGAAAAATGAATGCAGACTCAAAACGGACACCTGGGGTACTCCACAGTGTACTACAAAAGAGGGTGACATAAAATTATAGACAGTGTAAGATTCCACTAATGTAATTATAAACATTACTTTGTAGCTGGATCATCAAAGGAGGCCACAAACACCAGTGTTCCCTCGTGGAGCGGTCGCAGATATTTCAATAGGTCAGAAACATCTGAGGACAAACATCACACAAGCTATTAATTGGTCTTTCAGAGCCATTTGCACCTGATAAGACGTTTACAGTGGCACCTTGAAGATGGAACACCCCAAAAGCTAAACAGTTTGGACTTCAACCCAAATTTGCAATAAAATATATCGCAAACTTCAAGAGTGAGTGAGTGTTTCAGGATCATGATAGCCACATATGATCGCCAGTAGTTAGGTGGGTGACTTTCTACTTCCTGACGCTACTAGCGGGACGAAGCAAGCATCACACATTCACTATATACAGGTCACATATATTGTGTTTTATAACAATACTCAATCACATTTATTGGATTGGATGAACTTTATTGTCAAATGTACTGTATGTGTAACATACAGCACAGATTAAATTTCTTCCCTCTCAACATGAAACAAGTGGAGTTTATTTATCATTGCATATGTAACTTTGGGTGAAATAGCAAAGTTTGTAGTCAAAATGTATATAAGTGGTAAATACCGCAGTTTGCATTTATTTTTTCAATCATATTAACAGATTAGTATTAGATGTGATCACTTCTGATTATGCTTGTATTATAATTGATGTTGCCTGTATAAATAATGAATGTTCGATGGCAGTGATAATTTTACAGTTTGAGCCCTGCGAGTCCCAGGGACTCGCTGATCAGAAAAGTATGAGTCCCGTTATGCATTTAGAGAGTCCCAAATTTCGAATTCTGAAATGGTCTACTTATTCAATTACAATTACAACAATATACATTGATAATATACTTATTTCTTATAAACAAATGCTGCAAAAATTTAAATAATTCAGGCATAAAAGTTTTGCTGAGAAATAGGTTCTTATTTCATCCCATGGTCTTTTGAGTTCATAAATTCTCCTCTCTTTACTCTGCTTCTAATGATGCAAGGCTTTCTCAAAGTTAACTTATTATCGCAAAAAGTTGTTAAACTAAACAACTTTAGCTGCTTCCTCTGTGATATCTCTGTAATAAACCTTCGCAACACTTGTTTTAACATTACACAACTTGGCAATCCGATCTCGCCAATCTCGACTCGCGAGAACGGAAATCTCGTCACGCGAGATTACTTAACGCAAGATCAAAACAACAATGGCGGAGATTGTTAAACTGCGATCGTTGCTGGAAAAAAAGATGTACCGTAGTTTTCTTTTTTTGGTTTTGACTGAGAAATTTCCTTTCAAAAACGCACATTATTTAGAACTGTGTGTCCCGCGAGAAAATTATGGGTCTAGAACGCGGGACGCAGAGGTAACGAGATGGCTGCTACGGTGCAGATTTTAGTCTTTGATTGTCATCATAGAACTGAGTGTAGTGGAACTTTTCACTGTATACCTGAAAATGTCTTTTTTTTTAATTACCTCCTGCCCACATGTCAAAGGTCTTTGTTTCCAAAGGTTCGCCTGTCACCCCTGAAATGAATCCAAAAAGTGTGTGAAAATGACTGCCAGGTGCGCAACATAGTCAGAAAACACTTGATTCATCGTACCATTCACCAAAGCAATGTTTAATCCTCTGCCAACGTTGTTTTTCACGCTGCTTAATAACCTGTGAGTAAGTGAGACAGTTAGGTTAAAGCAAAATACTTACTTTGCTCAAGCCTTTCCAACCCAGGCAAAAATACAATTAGGGGAAAAAAATATCACTGTGGAGGACATAAAAATACTTCAGTGTGATCCAAAGGAGCATGGGACAGGCGAAAAGAGTGTACATACTTTCCGCACCCCAAAAGAGACAGCACAGAAGGAGATCAGGGGGGATAGTGTGAAGCAAATTACATCCAAGTGAGATAACAGGGAATACAAAGGAAACAATAAGCAGCAAATCTCACATCTTATCCTCCAGACAGATTTTGGGCCCAATGACGTTGGCAGCTCCCGATACCAGGCGGAAAGCCAGATGTTTGGGGGGGCATGCTGCTGAAAGGCCGCATTTATACCTTCGTGGTCGAACTTCAGCTTAAAAAAAGGAGGCAAAAAGATCACAATGTTACCTGCAGGGAGGAGATTGAGTTCTGACCCATCCCTAAGACGATGACATCATCCTGCGAGTGTTTGTATTACAAACGTAAGGTCCCCCAAGAGGGAGGCTTCTTTTGTTAAAAACAACTGCTTTAGATACACTTGATCACAACATTTTCATTCGCTGCTTGCAATACACCACTTGCACTTTCGTTGAAATAATCAGTTGTGTTACATTCTGCTTTTGAAGAATCATCAACACGTATGAATGAGGAGGTACTCATGGTATGGCAAAAAAAGTTCAAGGGTCCACCAGACAGAAAGAAAAGGTTGGGAACCTGCTCTACACGTTCCCTGGGCAATATCATTAGCAAACATCGGATGTCCGACTACTGTTATGCTGATGACACAGACAAAAAAGATAAGCCGCACTTCTGTTGCTGTCCTGCCGACATCCACACTGACCAATTGCCTGGTGCAGACACACTATAGAGTAGGTGTGCTCAAGTCCAGTCCTCGAGAGCCTGATTGGGATGTCTCCCTTCTCCAACACACCTGATTCAAATGATCAGCTCATTGGCAAGCTTCGCAGAAGCCTTAAAGATCCTGATCATCTGAATCAGGTGTGTTGGAGAAAGAGGTATAAAAAAGGCTGGATAGGAGCACTTGAGGACTGGACTTGGGTCCCACTGTTGTAGATGGCTGATTGAAAGTAAGGCTATGTACACAATGCAGTGTGTACTACCCAATTCAGAATTTTTTTGTTAAATCTGATTTTTCACATTCCTAGAACAAGCGTGACTTTAAAAAAAGCGCACACTGGGCTTTTAATATGATGAATGGGTCGGATGTGTGCAGATGAGCGTGCAGACTGCGTCCCATTTATATCCACATGCAAAAGAGGCCGAGGTTGGATCTGGAAAAAAAAAAATCAGAATTGTATACTGCAAGAAAATATCAGACGTGTCGCATTTGGGCAAAAAACTCAACTGAGCTCGAGTCTGAACAAAGCCATAGCCTTCCTTCAGTTAGTTGAACTGTTTCAAAACGGAAGCCATCCATCGTCATCTGGCATTAAAAAGGCCCTCAACTCACCTCTGCCACCCACATCAAACACCTCCGCAAGACATTCTACCTCGTCACACAGCCTGCGAGCCCCCAGAAACATGTGATCGGGTCACCACCTGAGGGGCCCACAGACTACAAAGGTGCAAAAAGACCTTAAAACTGTCCTTTGACAAAACAAGTAGGCAAAATGTTGTTTTGGGTATCTGATCATTTGAAAATTGTATCCAATTTTATTTATTCATTCATTTATCTTTTACATTTCTTCTCTGCAGCAATTTGAGATCAACGAATGTAACGTGCAATCCAAATAAATGTGTTTTTATGATTTTGAACATATATGGTTTATGGTTAAGGGTAAAGCATGAGCCTTAATGGAGACTTCTTTCTTTTTATTCACTTTCTTTTCTGATTGATATAAACATTATTTATTAGATATAAACACATAACACGGGGTAGGACTAGATGATGACTGATTTCTCTTTCCTTTTTACCATTTTACTTACCTTATTTTCTGTGAAATTATTACTGTATATGTTTTATGTTCAATAAATAAATAAAACAAACAAACAAACAAACTAGTGCCACATCCATACCATGGGTTGGTTCCTGACTTGCACCTGAGAGAGAGAGAGAGAGAGAGAGAGAGAGAGAGAGAGAGATCACATAAGAAGGGGCACAGTTCCATTATTCTGTCTACACAACACTGGAAACTATTCGGTAGTGATGGGCAAAATGACATGGGACTTCAAAGTTTGTGTTAAGTAAAAGTGGGTGTCGAAAATTAGGTCTCGTATAAAGGCCTTTGTCACGTGACCAGGAGAAACAGACGTCTCGTTTGCGGTGTGCGTATAGAGTGGAAAATGTGCCATAACCAGTTAAAACGAGTGGTCGCATTCGCTAATGACGTGTCACAGGGTTTTAATCTGGCGAGTTGAGGTGCTCAAAGAGAGAGGGAGTCATTGACTTTGTTCAGCGAGATAGTGAGGAGTATTGTTTTGTGAGTTATTAATCTTGAATTGGTTATTAAATTCAGTTATTTGGTCAGTTGGGTAGTTATCCAATCATTTGTAGACCCAGAGAGAGAAAGTTGATGTAGAGCCAGTCACACAGCGAATACAGTTATCCGTAGATAAATAGTTGAAATTCAGTCATTCAGTCTAGTTGCAGTGTAGTGCGTACAGAGCATTATGATTAGTTTAGTCAAAAATAGTAAAACTATGTGGTCCACGAAAGCAAATCAACTTTCATGATGCTTACCAAAATCTCTACCAACATTTAAAATTCTCCTTTGTAATAAATAAGAGTGACTGTAAGCATTTTCTCATCACGAAATCCCTTAATAAGGTAACTTAAACAATAGGTGAATAAGATAAGAAAACCTTAATTTGTCTCACAATGGAGAAATGCCCAATTTACAGCAGCAAAATTATGAAAGGGAGAAAGTAGAAGACAAAAAGTATATAAATACATTGTAACTAAAATCTGGCCCGCGACAAAAATGAGTCTGACACCACTGCTATACAGGCTATTTGGAATGAAGCGACATTACAAGCTTTAATTTAAAAATACAAACTGCAATACTGCTCACCGTGCAACAGGGGTCCTTAAAGAACTAATATGAATGAAAATCTAGTGATGAACCATTGGCAGAACCATGAGAGACAATGTCTCATTGATTCACGAGGCTTCACTTTGCCCATCACTACTATTAGCTATATTTTAAGAATGTGTGTGTGTGTGTATATGTGCGCGCGCGCCAAATGTTTGAAAGGAATGCTGGAATACCTTTTAGACGCCAACGCCACTTCGTTTGGCTCACGAATGTGTAAACCTTGAATCTTTATGTTATCAGGCATAAACTTCACCGCATCATCACGGCCATAAAAAAAATTGTGCCTTAACAAAATTGATGATGCTGTCAGAGATGAATCTACAAATGTGCTTAGGCGTAGAAAAAAGGTAGTGTGTTTCCAGTAACATTAAATTTCAGCATAGGGTCAGTAAGTCGGACAAAGTTTTTTTTTAATCCCCCCCATCAAAAATGTAAACAAAATAACCATAAAACTCGCCAAGGCGGCGAGCGAGTTGGGTACCTGGCGGCTGGTTGTTACAGCCATCTCGTTACCTCTGCGTCCCGCGTCCTAGACAGCCCGTGGTGTTCGTTAAATAGTTCGCCGAATCTTTTCGATACATCAATGAATGCTACTTTCTTAATATTATGGTGCGAGCATGCGACTGCAACACACAAAACGCGGTTTAAACTGTTGTCGGAGATCGTGGCCGCCGCCATGATTCAATGTTGTTGACAGACGACAGGGCAAACGACGCGCGCTCAACGTGAATATCGCGAGAGTTTGCACCGATGTAAACCCTCTACACAAAAATGTAGAAGGTTGTTCGAAAAAAATGCCGACCGTAAAGTTTTTTTTCGAGGTAGAAATTCTCGGTCGGTCGGGTTACCGGAAACACACTACTTTTTTTTCTACGCCTCGGTTACACGTTCCCTAGTATTGTCCCTGTTTTTGGCATTTTCGTTAGTTTTTGGCGACCCTGCGCGGCTTACTTACACGAGGGAAAAGCTGCTTAGCATTGGGGAGTCGACGCTCTGACTTTTTTCACCAGCACACGAAAATCCACAAGGTTTTTTGGAGCTAATCGCGAGCGGAGCGGCGGCGCTGTACGGCGCATGGAAACGACGTCGGAGGAGGGGGAAGCGAGCCGGCGTGCTAATCAAAACGTGGATTTCGAACCCTGCTCCCATCGATCCATCTTGCTAATCTACGATCTCTGCCAAACAAGATGGATGAGCTTCTCCTCCTCACGAAGACCAACAAGACCTTTGCAAGCTCTGCTGCGCTCTGCTTCACTGAAACCTGGCTCAGTGACCGCCACCCGGATTCCACGCTACATCTACCCGGCTTCCGCCTTCTCCGAGCCGACCGCGACACGGAGCTATCAGGGAAATCGAAAGGTGGTGGGATTTGCTTCTATATCAACGAAGAATGGTGCACTGATGTCACGAAGCTCGACGCACACTGCAGCCCAGACCTGGAGTTGCTGTCTTTAAACTGCAAGCCATTCTACTCGCCACGTGAGTTCACCTCTTTTACTTGTCGCTGTTTACATTGCGCCACAAGCTAATGCTAACGCGCGATACAAACGCTAGCTGAACAAGTAAACAAACTCGAACTAAAATACCCAGAGTCACCCCTGATCATTTTGGGCGATTTTAATAGAGCACATCTTAACCGCGAACTTCCCAGATATAAGCAGCACATCGACTGTTTCACCAGAGAAGGCAACATCCTAGACCACTGCTATACAACAATCAAAAATGCATACCGATCGATCGCCACGCAGCATTGGGTCTTTCTGACCACAATTTAATCCACTTAATACCTACATACAGACAGAAACTCAAATGCGCTAAACCGGTTGTTAAGACTGTGAAAAAACGGACAGATGAAGCAAAGCTAGCTCTACAAGACTGCTTAGACTGCACTGATTGGGGCGTCTTTGAAACTTCAACGGGCACACTGGATGAATACACAGACACTGTAACATCATACATCAGTTTCTGTGAGGACATGTGTGCACCAACGAAGTCCTTCCGCTCCTTCAACAATAACAAGCCATGGTTTACTCCCAAACTCAGGCAACTCAGGAAAGAGAAAGAGGCCGCATTTAGAAGTGGAGATCGGGCACTGTACAAACACGCCCAAAACCAATTGACAAAGGAAATTAACATCGCAAAGAGAAGCTATGCAGAGAGGCTGAAAAACCAGTTCTCTGCTAATGACTCTGCATCTGTGTGGAATGGCCTGAAAGCAACCACAAACTATAGAACGCCATCCCCCCAAACAGTGAACAATAAGGGTCTTGCTGATGAACTAAACACGTTTTTCTGCCGATTTGAAAAGGACACCCCCATTTCCCACACTCACCCACCTCTACCAGATACTACTCTATCTACCCCCCCCCACCCTCTTTTTCTCCACTACAGATCCACGAACAGGACGTGAGACGGCTCTTCAAGCAGCAGAAGATCAAGAAAGCTGCGGGGCCCGACAAAGTGTCCCCCTCCTGCCTGAAAGTCTGCGTTGACCAGCTGGCTCCAGTCTTCACACAAATCTTCAACAGATCCCTGGAGCTGTGTGAGGTCCCATCCTGCTTCAAACAGTCTACCATCATCCCAGTTCCCAAGAAATCGGCAACATCGGAACTGAACGACTATAGGCCTGTCGCTCTGACGTCTGTGGTCATGAAATCCTTTGAACGCCTTGTGCTGAACCACCTAAAGAACGTCACCGGACCCTCTTCAGTTTGCCTACCGGGCAAACAGGTCTGTGGAGGACGCAGTCAACATAGGTCTGCACTACATCCTCGAGCACCTCGACAGCACAGGGACCTCACGCAAGGATCCTGTTTGTGGATTTCAGCTCTGCGTTCAACACCATCATACCGAACTCCTCACCCCCAAACTTCTCCACCTCGGTGTGTCCCCTACGATCTGCCAGTGGATCCTCAGCTTCCTGACGGACGGACACAACAGGTGAGACTGGGAGCGACAACATCATCAACACGCACCACTAGCACTGGAGCCCCACAGGGATGTGTCCTCTCTCCACTGCTCTTCTCCCTCTACACAAACGATTGCACCTCAACAAGTCCAGCTGTCAAACTCATAAAGTTCGCAGACGACACCACGGTCATCGGTCTCATCAAAGACGGCGACGAGTCTGCGTACCGACAACAAGTGGAGCAGCTGGAGCTTTGGTGCAGCCGACACAACCTCGGGCTGAACACGCTCAAGACTGTAGAGATGATTGTGGACTACAGGAAACATCCTTCTCCACAGTTGCCCCTCACACTATCCAACTGCCCTGTGTCAACCGTCGAGACCTTCAAGTTCCTGGGAATCACAGTCTCCCAGGACATGAAGTGGGAAGTCAACACCATCTCCATCCTGAAAAGGGCCCAGCAGAGGATGTACTTCCTGAGGCTGCTGAGGAAGCATGGCCTGCCACAGGAGGTGCTACGTCAGTTCTACACGGCAGTCATCGACTCAATCCTGTGTTCTTCCATCACGGTTTGGTTTGGGGCCGCCACAAAGAAGGACAAAATCCGACTTCAACGGACAATTAGGACGGCGGAAAAAATCATTGGCACCGCCCTACCCACTCTTGAGGACTTGCACACTGCAAGAATCAAGACAAGGGCACGGAAAATCCTCCTGGATCCCCCGCACCCTGCCCACCACCTTTTCCAGCTACTCCCCTCAGGCAGGCGCTACAGATCCATGCGCATCAAATCCAGCAGACACTTAAACAGCTTCTTCCCTCTAGCCATTAACTCCCTAAACAGTCACTGACGTAGTCACTCTTCTTGTACAACAAATATTGTTTTCTCTCTAAAATGGTTCAATGATTTTCTGCACCAACTGTACAAACTGTGATAGTATTGTATTCTACCACTGATCACTTTAGCTCTGCTTGAAACTATGGTTCACTTACATTATGAAATGTCCTTCCATACCTATTTGTCATGTTCTTGTTTATGATACTAATGCAGCGTGTATACCGGAGACAAATTCCTTGTGTGTTCTACATACTTGGCCAATAAAGATGATTCTGATTCTGATTATTATGGTTGGAGTTAGTAGAGGTGCATTTTATCATCCTCCTTACATGATATTAACGTAAGGATGGAGTGTAGTTCTGACAAAATTTTGATTTATGAATCTCATATTGGATGTAACATACTTTAGTTTTCAAGATTTATTATTTCAACCCAAAATGGCCATAGTGGCAACAGATAAAACGATATCCAAATGTCACGATAAGACATTATCATGATATGAGCCTCACGATATGATAAATATCACAATAATTTGGGGAGGGTGGCGATATTTAAAATGATACTGTATAAAATCTCAATATTGTTGGGGGTAAAAAAGCTCAGGATTTTGCTGAAAAAAAAGCTGAATATTGTGTTTTACTTAAATAATAGCAGTGGGCGGCACAGTGGTCGACTGCTTAGCACGTCGACATCACAGTGCAGAAGCGCGGGTTAAATTTCAGTTGCGGCCTTTTTGTGTGGAGTTTGCATGTTCTCCCCGGGCCTGCGTGGGTTTTCTCCGAGCACTCCGGTTTCCTCCCACATTCCAAAGACATGCATGGCAGGTTAATAGAGCACTCTAAAATTGTCCTTACGTGTGAGCGCGAATGATTGTTTGTCTATGTATGCCCTGCCATTGGCTCGCAACCAGTTAAGGGTGCACCCCGCCTCTGTCCGAGGGCAGCAACCCTTGTGAGGATAGGCAGATTAGAAATTGGATGAATGACTGGATGGATGGATAACAACAGTGACAAAAAAAAGAGACTCGACCAGTCATTTTATACGTGTTCCTATTGGCTAGGAGGCACAAAGTATCATGGTCTCTGTAGTTCAAAATGCTGTGTTTAGCTGAAGCGGGCAAAAAGTAATGTTTTTGACGGAGATGGGCTGCTTTTAATAACGTAACATGATGATGATGATGATATTGTGGCCATGTCATCATCTGTCATAGTTACATCCCTAATAGTGACCTGATAAACTGTTATTCATTTACCATTTCTGAGCTGCTCACTGCAAAATGTAATAATGGGTATTGCGACGGCCCTTACTATTGAGGAAATGATGCACAAAAGCAGCACTTTCTTCTCCAAACATTGTGCTTGCCAGGAGCCATATGAGTCCAACCAAGAGCAGCACAGCCACAGCTCGCATGGGGCCTGTGGAGACAAATGGAACAGATGACTCAGGAGAAGCAAAATTTAGGATGCAACTAGGCTAAAAGTGGTGAAAAATCAAAACCTACCTGTTAATCGCATGATTACCTCTCTCGTGGAGCTGGGCTAGGATAGAAAAAAAAACAAGTAGATAAATGGTTTGTGTGTGTGCATGCGTGCACAAAGACGATTTTTACACATGTCTGTCCAATAATACTCAACAAAATGGCATTATTTTATGGGATGTTATAGTACATGTGTTTGTATTCAGTCTGCCTCTGTACCATACCGACTTCCCACACAACACATTTTATCATAGGTAAAGGGACAACGTGTAAGTGCTTTTCGTTTAAGCCACATGGCCACTCGAACAAGCACAGTACAGAAAAGCTCAGCCTGTGGAAGCCCTGGCTCGCGATATGGTTCTAATGCCAAGTCAAACACAGAAATTAAAATACAAATTCGTTGGTGTGGTTACAAATAGAATAGAGGCATTCATCAGTGTTATATGTATATTAGCGTAGTTGCAAAGCAACTTCCAGTGGCATTTAAACAGCCTCTTGCATAACTAAGGTCAATTTTTATTACATAAACATTTTGACTGCTGTTGCATCATTCAATTAAAAAATAAAAGCTTAAGACAAACGAACGAATGATGCAACACTTTCCCAAAAAGAAGAGATCATTGCCAAGGTAAGTGACAATTTATTACCGTATTTTGTGTTTTTGTTTTCATTTTAATCATAATGTTCTTAATAAGGTGCAATGAACGACACTTGGAACATGTACTTCGGTGTATATTTTCAAAATCTATTATGAAAAATAAATTAACATGCAAAAAAGTTGGTCGCGACTTTGGTACCTAGGTGACAACAGTTTTCGATTGAAACTTCAAATATTGAAGACACAAGGCAACCAAGACATCATTGTTTGAAGAAGATTATTGTCACTTCTGTCTACCTGCCGTGTTCACACTTCAGTCAAGTGTTGCGTTCTTCGTCGCTGTTAGCTAGAGTGAGGGAACAAGAAGAGTCGTTGCCCGAGACGCTGAACTACTTTTTTCGCATTTTCCTCATGGGGTCTTTCATCGACGGTAGCGGCTCTTGAGAAGACATGCAACTCACACAAACACACAACCGCGTTCCTTGGTTTTTGTCATTCACGAGCGGTGAAAAACGCAGCCGTGAAAAGAAATGATGTCGGTCATCTTCCGGTAATATTGGCTCGTCTGAGCTGAGTCTGCGCAAACATAATCACGTGGTGGATCAACAAATTGGTTCGCGACTTCCGCAACCATTTTAATCTTCTACAGTACGGGGGTTTTCGCCATCAAATCACAACATCCTCAACTGGACAATCGTGTGTTTCGTTCAAATAATAGATGTATAAAAAGATACGTATTTGGATGTTTTTTGTTTAACAAAAAAAACTCCACCTTCTCTTTTCGTGTACCGCTACTAGCTCGCACTGACCCAAGATGGCTGCTTCCTGTGCTGCACTCTCCATGTCCAAAATAATCCAACCTTTTCGGGCTGGATTTGCTGGCAACACTTTGAAAGTAAGACGATAAACGCTTCTAATATGTCCCGAACGTCTGTGCTTGAATTATATGCAAAACGTGTTTGATTATCTTTATCGTGATTCGTGTCACAAGGTCAAATGAGTATAAACTAGTAGTAGTACACATTATTTCTCCTCCAGTCAAACGCTGACGGATTTTTATTTTAATTGTGATCCTTCAGGTATTTGGAACAACCGTCACAACTCACAGGAATAAGACGGTGCTGACTGTGAGTGTCTTAACTTTGTGTGTCAGTTTGAATACACGTGGGGGTTTCTTGCCCCTAATATGGTCGTTCATGAAAATGTCATGCCAATTGAGAATTGTGTGTAAATCTGTTTTAGCTTTAACTTTCCACGCGCTTAAATAGATCTTATCTATCATAATTTGGGGTTGTTTTTCTCACGTTTGATCCGCTCTCCATGCTGCCTGTCTGCATCCAAAGGGAGATAACATTGTAAGTATGTGACATGGCAACACGACAATGCATCACATTACACACTACGAATTTAATGGTCATCATGATATTGAGAACTTATTGGCACTTGTAAAAAAATTTAATACAATGATTAAACAGGAAAAATCAGACTTTTTTTTTTACACATCATCTTATTTTAACTACAAATCATGTCTCTTCGACACAATGTTCACAAGAAGTTACAATTGGTTGCATCGAATTTGTTACAGCCTCCTCCAGCAAAGTATGGCGGCAGACATACTGTCACTCTCATCCCTGGAGATGGAATCGGTCCAGAGCTGTTAAGTCACGTCAGGGAAGTGTTCAGGTTGGTATAAAAATGGCAAACAGCAACAAATTCAGTTAAGCTTTTGTTTCACCCTGTGTCTTTCTTGTCTGTAGGTTCAGCTGTGTACCCGTGGACTTCGAGGTGGTACAAGTCAATTCTGCCTTGGAGACTGAAGATGACATCAATAACGCCATCACTGCCATTCGCCGTAATGGAGTAGCCCTCAAAGGTGAGTCATTTTCTTTGTCATCTTCAGTTTTCATCCATTTCATTTTATTAAATGTTGTTTGTATTTTCAAGTGATTTTTAACTAAAGTCACAGTTTTATGAACACATGAAATGTCCCAAATGCACACCAAATTAATCAGTTAATAAACAGTAGTAGAGGAAAATGTGGTTTTGTAATACACATTAATGTAGAATAACATTTTATCCAATTATTCGATCAACCGATGGAATAATCAATTCTAACCAAATTTGATTGTGACATCCCTATAATGTAGCCTCCATGAGAAAAGACCTCTGCCAAGCCTTTAACATTCATTGAAATTAACACTTGGTCAGAGCTGTTTTTTATTTTGTATTATTAAGGTCGTTGTGAGTTTAGGGGATTTTTATTGAATAGATGTCATTGAGATGGATCATACTGTACACAAGAATTTGGCAAAATACTTCAAGAGGTGTTCCAGATATAAGGGGAGGGGGGTTCCTTGAGATACAGGTGATCCCTAATTATGAGATTTTCAAAATACACGCTGTTGTTCTGTCAATTGTTTGCGTGGATATGCGAGTAAAATATTGAGATACTGAGTGCTGCATGGTGGCAATGAACTCAACTCAACGGACTTTACAACAAGCATCAGTTTGACAGATCTTCTTCAAAAAAAGTCTTCAATCTGCCTTCATTGCCACTCGCAGTTGACTTTTACTCTCAAACTAAACATACAAAAAGAAAAACAAAGATAAATTCTGTTGCGTATTTAAAACACCCACATAGCTTTGCCTTTGGAATGTCCACTTAGCTGAATGCTAACAAACAATGCAAAATGGCACAGGCAGGCTAACGAATAGCATTGACATTTGAACACAAACGGTGGAGCAATACATGTAGACAGATAATATAACAAGTCAATGGTTTTAATTGAGTTTAATGTCGTCTATGTTGTTAATTCTTCCGACAGGTAACATAGAAACCAAACACACCATGCCCCCTTCTGTCAAATCCAGGAATAATCTTCTTCGGTAAGTTTGAATTATTTGTTTTATGTAGTTCTAGTTGTTTAATCCTTTCTGTTATGTTTCAACAGTACAAGCTTGGACCTGTATGCCAATGTGATGCATTGCCAGTCCCTCCCAGGCGTCCAGACTCGCCACAAGAACATTGACATCATGATCATCCGGGAGAACACCGAGGGAGAGTATAGCAGTCTGGAGCATGAGGTTGGTGGGACCAATGTTCCTCACCAAAAAAATAAAAACAAATGCCGCCGCAAATCATGCATCGAATGACCTGCAGAGCAAGTAGGGACCAAACAAGCGAACCAAAGGACTTTTCTGGTGTGAAAACACCCTCTCTGTCCCTGGCACAGATCCACGAACAAAGACACATTATTTGTAGTTTTTACAAGCAAATATTTGGAACCTTAAGTCAAATTGGATCATTTCCCACCCCCATGCTAATCTGCCGCAAATCCTTAACCATCATCAGTCAAGCCTTCTTAATGGCTCAATGTGTTCTTTGGCCTTTTTTAGAGTGTGCCCGGTGTTGTGGAGTCTCTTAAGATAATCACCAGGAACAATTCCCTCCGAATTGCGGAATACGCCTTCCGGCTTGCTAGAGAAAAGGGCCGACGAAAGGTCACGGCTGTCCACAAGGCCAACATCATGTGAGTTGCATGAGCCTCTCTTCCCCTGCGTCATATTGTGTGGCTAATTGTTCGGTGCCAACAGGAAACTGGGCGATGGCTTGTTCTTGCAGTGTTGCAGAGAGGTGGCCTCGGGGTACCCCGACATCACATTCGATAGCATGATTGTGGACAACACCACCATGCAGGTGAGAATATGTACAGAGGGTAATGTTTGCACTCGGGCTGCGCAGTATAGCCTTCAATTAAAATGTAAATTTTCAAATCAGATTTCTTGATTGAAATCACCCCACCTCCCCCTTTTATGAAAAAGCAAATGACAATGGAATTGTCCACATTTTGTTTTCCCAACATTAACTTGCATAATCTTCCACGGAAATAATTATCGATTCGTCAACATTTGGGACACTCTTGGGAGAAACACATCCCTATTGTCAAGAAGCCTTTGGAAACACAATCCTAAAATGAGCAGTGAAGCCGCATAGCCCTGCGGGTCCAGAAGTCTGGAATTACTTGCAAGCATACTACCTCAGAACCGTGAGGCGGTTGGGCTACCCACTAGTTCTGCCACATCCGACCCCTAGCCAGAAACTTAAATTCATGAATAAAATCTATCAGTGAAAATAATCACTTTATTTGAGAAGGCATTTTTTTTTACACACATTCCAATGTAGCACAATAAAAGCATGCAAAACAAACAAACAAACAAACGTACGCACACATTCCCACACACACTTTGTTAGTCATCTAACATTAGGTATATATGTGCAAAAAGGAAGGCAGGCAAATTCAGCGATTTGCTGTAAGAAAGCACCAAATGTAAATTATGTCCAGGTAATATTCATAATAAGGATCATTTAAAATGGGCTAACTTAATAAAATGGTTTAAATCAGCGGTCCCCAACCTTTTTGCCCGACGGACCGGTTTAATGTCAGACAATATTTTCTGGGACCGGCCTCTAAGGTATGGCGGATAGATACAACACAATAATATGATATGACCTGCATGATATTGTGGTAATTTCTAAACATAATAACAAACATAAACACGAATCATTACACGAGGAACGTCCTATTTGGCCGCAACACTCCCTGGTAGCTATGGTAACGTTTAAACATGCCTTCAAAAGAAACGCTGCAAATACAAAGTGCATGAAAAGTATGACTCACCATCGCCGCATATTATGCAGAGTGGGCTTGGTGCGTGGGAATCTCCCGTTGAGACAAATCCGTATTTTAAATACGACTCCTGATAATGTCTATTAAATGTAGCCTTCCTTTTCTTGAAAGTCGTAGGCTCCTCTTCTGTCCCCTGGTTGGGCCTTTTCTCCTTCCCAAAGAAACTTTTCAAAGACGTTTGTTTTTTACTCATTTTGCTAGCTATCGGGTTTCATTTTAGCGGTAACCCACGTGACCAAGAAGCACGCCTTGACCTGCGTCAAGAGTGACATACTTTGAACGGATAAAACAGAGAATCTGGTAATTTTTCAACATAAAAAAACATCTTTCAGATTACCAAATAAATAAAACGGAAGTAATGTAAGTTATTTATTCTTTCTGTGCGGTCCAGTACCGAATGACCCATGGACCGGCACCAGTCCGCGGCCTGGGGGTTGGGGACCACTGGTTTAAATAACAGTTAAGATGAATGATTAGTACTAATAAGAGAACAACTAAGGAGAAACAATGAAAAGGTTCAGGAAACTAAAAGACTAAATAAGAATAAGAGGAAAAAACTATTGAATAAATGCCATCGAAAAAAAGTAACTTTCTTTAAAAATATCAACACCTGCAGCTGCTCGCAGATCTTCAGGAAGCGTGTGGAGTACGATAAAAAAAGGATGCCGCACTGTGATCTTTTGTTCTCAGTTTAGCGACTAATAACAGACTAACACTTGGAGAAGTGTGAATTATGACCAAAACTGATGGCCAAAGCCCATGAAAAATGATTTAAAGAATCAACAAGTGGCCCAGGCCCATCTGAATGTGTGTGTGTCCGTGTGCGTCCGTGTGTCCAGCTGGTGTCCAAGCCTCAGCAGTTTGATGTGATGGTGATGCCCAACCTTTACGGCAATGTGGTGAGCAACGTGTGCGCCGGCCTGGTGGGAGGGCCTGGCCTCGTGCCCGGAGCCAATTACGGCCGTAACTACGCCGTCTTTGAAACGGTGCGAGGACTCTTCTGTTGCACGAGGATGGAAATTACAACAGTTGTGTTTGCAAGATGAGCTGATGATGATTTTTTTTTTCCCCAGGCCACGAGGAACACTGGCAAGAGTATCGCAAACAAGAACATTGCAAACCCCACAGCGCTGTTGCTTGCCAGTTGCATGATGCTTGACCATCTTAAGTACGTCTCCGCGCTTTCTGCCTCCATCTGCCATGCGATTCTTTTAACTTGATTTTTCTTCCTTTTCTGGGTGCCTCCAGGCTTTATGATCACGCAACTCTGATCCGGAATGCGGTACTCACAACCATGAATGAAACCCAGGTGAGTCCTGCTTTCTGCGGCATTTCTTGTCCATCACCGTGATGCCCTTTTAACGCAATGTTTTTTTTTTTTGGGTCACCATTCAGTTGCACACAGCAGACATTGGAGGGCAGGGCACCACATCAGAAGTGGTTCAGTCCATCATGCGAATCATCCAGAGCAAAGGACAACGCACAGCTGAGATGTAAATATCGAACACTTCGCTGACGGCCCTCACATGTGCACACATCGTCATTTGAATTTTAGACCTCAGAACGGTAATTTTTCCAAGTGTGTGTTTCTGATGATGCTTATTCCGTGTTAACTGATATAGGCCCATTCCCAGTCACATTACTGCAGCCTACTGTTCTCCCATTGATCTTTTGCTAAGCCAAACCCTGGAAACACTCGCTGGCTAAGCACAGTTTGACTCATTCCTGGCGGCACTCAAATTCAGTGAGATGCACTTTTCAAGGCTAGGGTTTAATCCGACTCTTTCCAAAGCTATTATGGTTAAGCAATGGCCTTGAGGCATCTGCACAAGTCCCAAGTCATATCCTGAGATGCTGAAAGGAATATCAAAATGAAATGCAAACGCTAGCTAAAGCTTTGTGGTTGTCAAGAATCAGAAGACACAACCCCAGCTGTTCCAAGACAAGCAATTTACTTGTACTTTTCGGGAAGATAGTTATCTTCTGTTGTAGGTTCACTCACAAAAAAAAACATTACAATATGTTCTAGCCTCGTGAAGCCTCGTTATTTATGGAGCTAAGATTTTCAACTTTCAGTTGACCATGTTGTGCAATGAATGACTTCCTGCTGTGCTGTAATTATGCTACAAAACGCCACCGTACTCTACAAGTTGTGTCTGAAAAGTAACGGCACTCTTATGTTACAAACTGTGCTATCTTGTATGTTGACAGCATATCAACCAAACAACTCAATTTGAATGCATACTGTGCACCGCGACATTACAAGCTTTTTGTCTTTAGTGAATGTGGACTTTAATTTTGCATGGTTGTACTCTATAACATGCATATCAATAAAGGTTCATTTTTTGGGTTTTTTTTGTGTGGAATTGTATTTGCTAAAGCTTCTTCAATATGATCAAAACAAAGCGTATGCAGTCTTTGTAGACCAGGGGGCCATATTAGGAATGCTGTGTTCTTTAACCAGGGCTACCAATTGGTTTCGCGATCAAGAGCTGTGTAGTATTTTTCATTCATTTATGTCACCCTCTAACCTCCCCCCCAAATAATTAAATTGTATTAATTTAATCTATCCGATTAAATAATTGGCTGGTCGAATTATTGTGAATAGAAATAAAATATTGGGAATATACTGTAAATAATTTGGCATGTACATATAACTAACATTTATTGAATTAAATCATTGGCAAACGAATTATAAAAAATTGAAATGAAAATGGATGACCTATTTTACATACACATTTGCGGGGGGTTTACTTAATTTACAAATGAGTTGGCGGTCGGCCCATCCGTCCATTTTATAGACACCTTGCCGGTCCTGTTTTCAAACAAGTTGGCCTTTGCAACTTGCTGTAATTCCATTTTGTCACTAGGGGGCAGACACGCGCATGCAGACTGCAAGCTGAAACAATGACTGGATATGCGTGCGTGCGCGACTGCAAATGCAAGCCCCACTGGCAGCAGGGGCGTCACTAGGTTTCAAGAACAAGGGGGGCTTAGCCCCAAGGGGAACACAGCCCTTTTAGAGGGGACCGGGGGCATGCCCCCCCCCCGGGAGAAATTTGTTCTACATTCTATTAAAAATCCATCAATTCCGTGCACTTTGAGAGCAAAAGGAAGAGGCTATAGCCCTGTTCACACAGGCAGATTTGTTTCGCCGCTGCTCCGGAGTATTTTGTTGCGATATAAATTTGCACCGGAACAAATTTTGTGGAGCGTTCACACGTACAAAGCCGCTGAGGGTAACAGCACGAGAACAGCATCGGCACAGCTCCACTTGCTTTCACACGGGCAGTTCCTGTTGCGGAACAAAACGACAGGAATGCGGAAGTAAAACATGCGCATGCGTAAAGAAAGAAGAAGGCGAGGAAAAGGAAGTACCATTTCCCCTCCTTCTTTGTGACAAAATGGCTTCTTCTCCGGAGAAATCAACGATGTGGTCGATAATCAGACGCCGCAAGAGCGAGAGAAAAGACCCGCCATGTTTTGAAGCGCAAAATACCCAGGATGCATGTTGGCAAGTACCCGGATGGACTCCTCTGACGCGTAGTGAGGCCACTCGCCCGCAAGTGAGCATTTGCTCTGGAGCAAATTTAACCCAGTTGCGTTCATACGTGCACATTTGCTTCGGTACTGCTTCGCAAACGAGCATTTGTTCCGGAGCAAATTTTTAAACCACCTCCCTGAGGTGGTTTAAATTTGATCCGAAACAAGCTGTTTTCGGGCACTAAGCCGGAACAAAGTTGCACGTATGAACGCTCGAGGGGAGCAGTTGCGGAGTAAGTCCGAAATAAATGTTCCCGTGTGAACGGCCCTTATGAAGAACTACACACATCACATTAGTATCCTCTTTACTATGATGGGGCTTCCTCCCCTGGACTTTAACTGGACTAGATAATAGAAATTATAAAGAGTTCAAAAGTTCAATCTTGGTTGTTCAAGGGAATTAGAAGGATGCCAGATATTATCGTTATGTTATCGGGCCGATAACATAACCTATATGACAGTAGGCCTATATTGCTCTCTACTAAAATGTATTAATATATGTATAGCCCCCAGAAGACTGTATTTTGAGGTGTCTGCCGTGATTTTGGTGTTATATAAATAAAGTATCATTATTGTGTCAACACAGTACAGTTGAATGTAGTGGGCAATAAAATAATTAACTTACAGCTATCTAGAATAAATAAATTGCCTTTCCACTTTCAGGAAAATTGAATGCTTTAATACTGTCCAACAACAAATGGAAGATTCACACATTTATAACCAACAAAAATAATGTAAAAAAATATAACAATGTGCCATTCTTCACAGTTAAAAATTCTTATACTAATAAAATAATACAAAAAGTATTAAATGATTGTACCCAAGTAAAAGTAAAATACTTGTTGAAAAAATGACTTTAGTAAAAGAAGTAGTCATTCAACTCAAACAAAATACTCAAAAACAAAATACTCAAGAGTACTTTTACACTTAGTTACTTTGCATCTCTGCCCATCTCCAAGACTGTCCATTCACTTGGTGGGTGGAAGGGAACACTTGTTACAGTGCAGTTTCTGCTGTTACTGGAGATATTTTAGCGGACTATAGTCACTAGTTTTACCAGCATGGATGAATTGAATACTTAATTTACCTTTCTAAAAAACTGTCGAATATCCATCCTGTCGACTCAACCTGACTTTCGGCAATGAACTGTCAGTTGTTGCGTTAGCATTTGATGTGGCGATGGTTAGCATTTGATGTGGCGATGGTGACAGACTGTCACCATCGCCACATCAAATGCTAACGCAACATCTGTTGCGTTAAGGAAACCTGGGAGATTTAACATTACAATAATGGCAGGTTATTGAAATATAATTGAAAATGGCCACATTACATTGAATTTGATGCAATATATTAGCAAAAGTAAAGGAAAAATAAATAATACTTTTTTAAAAATAATGCAATGAAATTATTTAGGGGGGCTAAAGACATTTTTAGGGAGGCTGAAGCCTCCCTAAAATAGGCCTAATGACGCCAGTGACTGGCAGAGAGCTTGTTAAGACATAATTGTGACATTTCTGCTTCTCTCAATTGGGTTACAATGAATAACTGGTTCCGAATGCGAACCAAATATGACTACATCTGGCATTCTCGTTGATCTCCATTTCAATTGGATTCAAGAATTTAACCATCGTCACAAGGTAAAATCCAAAACATTTCCTATATAGTTTACCCAATCTGACCTTTCCCTCACTTGGAGATAACAGGATTCAAGTTGAATTTGTTCCATGACCATGCTTCTAACTCAAAACATCTCAAATCACCGTTGCCCTTCGAAATGAATGCAAATGCATAAATTAATTTCAGCCTCACCACAAAAAATATACAATATAGAATTTTACTTCATAAAAACATACAGTGATGACATAACTAAATAGAATGTAAAGAATTAAAGAGTGCCATATTTTTTTCTTCTGGTGTGTGAGCCTTGGCCACCGAGGGGCAGTAATAATACTGACATGGCGAAGATGAGAAGTTATTTCCCAGTAAGCAGCAGTAATATATGTTGTTCTTCAGAGAGGATTCTTCTCATTTCAGACGAGAATAATGCAGAGCTTTTTGCTTTTTTCGCAAGAGCTTCCCCACACATCATCCTCTTCCTTTCAGGTCATCAGCATGCACCCTGGCGCCCCTGTCACTCATCACTCATCGCTTCGCATTCTCTCTTCCCCTTTGCTTGTCTCAACTTTTCATTGCGTGCTGGCAAAAATTAGTGCCTCTGTAGTCTCACTGTTTGAAACATAGTTGAAAGTCTCCAGCTTTTTCACTACGTCAGCCAGTCCTTCTGTACGCTCCCATTGCAACGAGAGTGGCCATCTCCTGATCTACGGGTGCATTCGGAAAATTATCTCTGAATGCTCTCTGCTCCAGTCCAACCGTTTGGAAACTCTGAGCGTTTTTCGAAAGTGCCGTTGGGTTATTCAGAGTGCCACAAAAACAGGAGTGCTGGAGTGTACAGATGGAAGCAGTTCAAGCATGTGATGCTGATAGATTTATAACATAAAATGTTGTTCAACTTTGTCGGTTGTGTCCTTGAGGGCCCATTGCAGATTCCTCCTCATGTAGCCTGCGTGGACCACAAAAAAGTGTGGCGATTTTGGTCAGGCCCAGCACAGAAGAAGAGCAGAGCAACATAGACCAGGAAAGTGTGCTCTGAAGCAGCCTTTGCTCCATGGATACAAAGGCCGGATTTGAAGATGGGATTCAAAGGCTGCATGAATTCAAACCGCGGCGTGCGGTCAAGGTGGGCCAGAAGTTACATCACCTGGTCAACAAATTTTGGTCTTTGGAGGATGCAGCAAACGCATTTGGACAGAGCCATAGGATGTGCTTGTAGCCTGCTTTGCCTTGACATTCCTTGTTGCTGCTGCTGCAGCGACGTAGTAGAAGAAGTAACGGCAGCAGCAGAAGAATGGCTTCAAGACAGCAAGCTTGAGGGAAACGAATTACAATTGTATTTCCCAATTGCCTTTCCAATGCTCGGATCGTGTGGGCATGAGTATCTTGAAAACTGCATGACGTTTGTAAAAATAAAATTACAAATATATATATATATATATATATATATATATATATATATATATATATATATATATATATTTTTTTAATCCTCATCTCACCCCTCGGGTGGGGTCCGTCCCCATTCAGCTCGGGACCTCTACCAGAGGCCAGGAAGCTTGAGGGTTCTGCGCAGTATCCTTGCTGTTCCCAGCACTGCACATTTCTGGACTGAGATGTCTGATGTTGTTCCGGGATCTGTTGCAACCACTCATCTAATTTGGAGGTCACTGCCCGAGTGCTCCGACCACCACAGGCACGACTGTCACCTTTACCTTCCAGGCTCTCTCCAGCTCCTCTCTGAGCCCTTGGTATTTCTCGAGTTTCGTGTTCCTTCTTTCTGATGTTTCCATCACTTGGGACCGCTACATCCACTACAACGGCTTTCTTCTGCCCTTTATCAATGATCACGATATCCGGTTGGTTCGCCATTACCATCTTGTCAGTCTGGATCTGGAAGTCCCACAGGATCTTCGGCTCGGTCATTCTCCACCACCTTGGGAGGTGTTTCCCATTTTGACCTTGGGGTTTCCAGTCCATACTCGGCACAGATGTTTCGTAGACTATGCCAGCCACCTGGTTATGGCGTTCCATGTAGGCTTTCCCTGCCAGCATTTTACACCCTGCAGTTATGTGTTGGATCGTCTCGGGTGCCTCTTTGCACAACCTACACCTTGGGTCTTGTCTGGTGTGGTATATCTGGGCCTCAATGGCTCTGGTGCTCAGGGCCTGCTCCTGAGCAGCCAGGATGAGTGCCTCTGTGCTGTCCTTCAGCCCAGCCCTCTCTAGCCACTGATAGGACTTCTTGAGATCAGCCACTTCACTTATGGTCCGGTGGTACATCCCGTGTAGGGGCTTGTCCTCCCATCATGGTCCCTCTTCCAGCACCTCATCCTCTGTTCCCCATTGTCTGAGAGATTCTCTGAGTACGTCTTCCGTTGGAGCCTTCTCCTTGATGTATTCATGGAGCTTGGATGTTTCATCCTGGACAGTGGCTCTCACACTCACTAGTCCCCGGCCTCCTTCCTTTCGGCTTGCGTACAGTCTCAGGGTGCTGGATTTGGGATGGAACCCTCCATGCATGGTTAGGAGCTTTCGGGTCTTAACATCCGTGGTCTGAATCTCTTCCTTTGGCCACCTGATTATTCCTGCAGGGCATCTGATCACTGGCAGGGCATAGCTGTTTATTGCCCGGGTCTTATTCTTGCCATTGAGCTGGCTTCTTAGGACTTGCCTCACCCGCTGGAGGTATTTGGCCGTAGCCGCTTTCCTTGTTGCCAGTTCGAGGTTGCCATTGGCTTGTGGTATACCGAGGTACTTGTAGCTGTCCTCAATGTCTGCTATTGTTCCTTCAGGGAGTGAGACCCCTTCAGTGCGGACTACCTTTCCTCTCTTAGTCACTATCCGACTACATTTCTCAAGCCCGAATGACATCCCGATGTCGCTGCTGTAGATCTATGTCCCTTTCGCTCTTAGCATACAGCTTTATGTCATCCATGTAGAGGAGGTGACTGATCGTAGCTCCATTTTTGAGGCGGTATCCGTAGCCTGTTTTGGTGATTACTTGGCTTAGAGGGTTCAGTCCTATGCAGAACAGCAGTGGGGAGAGTGCATCACCTTGGTATATGCCACATTTGATGGACACTTGGGTAAGTGGCTTGCCATTGGCTTCAAGTGTGGTTTTCCACATCCTCATCGAGTTCGCAACGAAGGCTCTTGGGGTCCTGTTCACCTTATACAACTCCAAGCATTCAGTGATCCATGTATGTGGCATCGAGTCGTAGGCTTTCTTGTAATCAATCCAGGCTGTGCACAGGTTGGTATGTCGGGACCTGCAGTCTTGTGCGACTGTTCTGTCAACCAGGAGCTGATGTTTGGCTCCTCTGGTATCTCTACCAATGCCCTTCTGTGCTTCGCTCATGTATTGATCCATGTGTCCACTTATCTTAGCCGCAATGATGCCTGACATGAGCTTCCATGTTGTGGAGAGACAGGTTATTGGCCGATAGTTGGATGGGACTGTACCCTTTGAGGGATCCTTCATGATCAGGATAGTTCGCCCTTCAGTTAGCCATCCTAGGTGAGTCCCATCCTTCAGCAACTGGTTCATTTGTGTTGCTAGGCGCTCATGGAGTGCTTTGAGTTTCTTTAGCCAGTAGGTGTGGACCATGTCCGGGCCTGGTGCTGTCCAGTTTTTCATATCTGAGACTCTTTCCTGTATGTCTGCCACTGTCATGGTAACTCGGTTCTGCTCAGGGAGGTTGCTGTGCTCCTCTCTCTGGGTCACCAGCCATTGTGCACTGCTGTTATGTGCAACCTCCCTCTCCCATATTCCTTTCCAGTACCTTTCAGTTTCCAGTCTTGGTGGGTCAGCTCTGCTGTTAGGACCCTGCCACTGAGTGTACACTTTCGCAGGTTGTGTTGCGAACAGCCTGTTTATTCGTCTGGCCTCATTCTCTTTCGTGTACCTCTTTAGGCGACTGGACAAGGCTTGGAGCCTTTGTTTGGCAGTTTTGAGTGCTTCAGGGATGGTCATCTGGGTGTACCACTCAGGTATCGGCCTTTTCATCACACCTCTCTGGGCCTCCGTCAATTGACTCACATCTTTCCGAGCCGCCTTGATCTTAGCCTCCAACCGTCTTTTCCATGGTGGGTAACGTGTCTCATAGTTGCTCCGATAGCCAAGGATTTCTAGGATCACTGATGCTGAAGCGTATATCAGCTCATTGGTTTCGGTGATCGTTGTGGTAGGAATTGCCCTCAGTGCTGCATTCACACTTTCCATGAGACTTTCAGGTGGTACTTCACGTAGCCGTTGTAATCGGTTTCTAGGTTGCCCAGCTTTCATCCTCGCCATGATCTTAGCTTTCAGGTCAGTTGCTGCCTTGCTCAGCATTTCATTCATTGGGGCTGGCCTCCCAATCTCATCATCTGCATTCATTGGGGCTTGCCTCCCAATCTCTGGTATGACCTCCTCCTCTGATCTGGCAGCCTGGGGCCCTTCACCATGGAACCTGCATTGTACCTCATCAATCTCAAGTTGTGACAGCAATTGCCGTTTGTGGATGTTGGAACACTGAGTTGTTTCGTGGTAACCATTCAGCCTGCATTCTCTGCATGTAACCCCTCTGACTAGGGTTGCTTGAGTAGTAGCATTCCAACAGAGCCATGTTATCGCATCTCGCCCATCTCCGCTTTGTTCCAGTAGCCCATTTTTCATCAAGGTGCTCTGGTTCCCCAGCACCTGACGCAGACCTTGTTTGGCCGGGCGACGTCTGAGCCGGCATGTCATTCATTTTATTGTCTCTCATCATTGTATGAGGTAGGCATTAGCGTGAAGGATCTTGCCTTACCAACTGAGCTATCCAGCCGCTCGCTCTCGCTCTCTCTCTCTCTCTCTCTCTCTCTCTCTCTCTCTCTCTCTCTCTCTCTCTCTCTCTCTCTCTCTCTCTCTCTCTCTCTCTCTCTCTCTCTCTCTCTCTCTCTCTCTCTCTCTCTCTCTCTCTCTCTCTCTCTCTCTCTCTCTCTCTCTCTCTCTCTCTCTCTCTCTCTCTCTCTCTCTATATATATCGTGTTGAAGAATTGATGGCTAATTGATGCCCCTCAAGGTCATTGGCAAAAGTATCAAGGCTGACCGAAATTGTTCTCGGCTTGCTCCCAAAACATTTGTCATCTGGAATTTTGCCTAGGATGAAGACTACTGCTTTGGACGCGAGTGTTGTCCCCCACACCCCCTCATGTGTTCTCAATTGGGATGGCCAAGGCTGTCTCTACGGCAATGTGATGATATGCTTGGCATGCCAGCCGGGGACACTCTGACACATGGCGCTTTTCCATGAGCCCCCAAACATCCCCGCACCACACCACACCTTTATGCCCGGCACCACACGGCCTCCTTTGCTTTTCCTACAACAGGCACGCGACAGGATGGGGGCTAGACCAACTGTATTGTGCAAGCTTGCGCTGCCCTACTCGCCCTCGCAGCATGTCTAAACACTTCAAAAGTGGGGAGTCTCGGCCACTGTTGTTGGAGCGATTCAAAATATGAATTGCCGTTGTGTGACTTGGCGACGATGCAAAGTACAGGCCATCAAATTCACAGAAGTTTTCATGTCGAAAAATCGATTTCCGGTTTCAAGACAGCCAAACATACAAATTTTGTGTCTTTCAACAATCTGGAACCATGTTTACAATTTCATATGTCTCAGGGATGAAAATAGGATTTTGTGAGCAGCATGCAAAGCTCGCGGCCCAATCTCATTCATTGGGGCGCTTCTCAAGCCTATAAATTCAACACATTCATTTTCACTTTACATGAACTTGAAAGGGACCAATTCAATCTCAGGTTTTATGTCTTCTGAGCGAGCCATCTGCACTTCTGCCTGCCCAACTCTTACCAAACAAAGTGTCACTGCGTTTGGTGATTAGATCTTGAAATAAATGCTTCCATTGTCTCACTTGTTTTCTGTGCTCTGGCCTCTGTTATCGTCTGATGGATATTCTTCTTTTCTGAAATGAGATCCAGTGGGTTGCCCTGACAACTCCAAAGACAATAAATAAATATAGAGCAACCTTTAACAATTTAACTCAAAATTGTTCAGCTTGTGTGCAGCACGTGTTCCTCTGGAGTGACCGAGTGGTCAATGTATCTTTGAGCCTGAAGCTGCTAAGATGTACTTTAACTTGGAAGGAGCGATGCTTACACTGTCTGGATTTGTGAACCCAAAAGACATCAATCACATTTGATTGGTGACTCATTTTGTTTTTTTCCGCGACTTGTATCCCCCCACAACCCCTTCCCCATCACACCCCCGATTTCCTTCCACTGACTGAACCTTTTTTGTATCCAACTTTTGGATTGGACTTTGTCATTGTACTGCTGTGCCTGATGTTGTGGTTTTTGAGTTTACTGTACGATGATGCTAAACTTGGGCGGGCCGATGGTCCAGTGGTTAGCGCGTCGACCTCACAGTGCAGAGGTGCCGGGTTTGATTCCAGCTCCACCCTCCCTGTGTGAAGTTTGCATGTTCTCCCCATGGTTGTTCGTCTCTATGTGCCCTGCAATTGGCTGGCAATCGGTTCAGGGTGTCCCCCACCTACTGCCCGGGGACAGCTGGGATAGGCTCCAGCACGTCCCGCGACCCCTGTGATGAAAAAGCGGATCAGAAAATGGATGGGTGGATAATGCTGAACTTTTTGGGGTTTTTTCCTATCTGCCTTCCTATCCACTACCCTGCAGTACACGAAGAGAACCCTAAGCAGACAATTGTCGTCAATCAAGCGGCATTTCTGATCTGCCTCTACCACTGCAAGCAGTCAGCCAACTCTATTCGCCCTTAATGGGGCTAATCACACATGCACACACTCACTCAGACGCATCCCAGCTCAGCATTTATACAGAGATCGCATATACGTCAGCGCCGTGCTATTTGCTATTGGGCTGCTCGTATTTGGGGCTTTCCAGCTGTGACGAGCCTAATCCGAGATAACTAATGACTCCAAATGTTGTGGAAAACAGATGAATTGGACGAGCAAAACATTGAAACAGAGAGCGTGTGAATGAAGGGGGTTTTGGGATATGGGGGTGAGGGGGCCGGCTGTGGAAGTAGATGGAAGAATATCCATCTTGGACGTGTGGGAGTGCACAGAGCAACTGTTGAGTTCTATCTCTATCACCTCATAGTTCATAATAGAGCGTTTGACTCCTTGCTAGTTGGATCCACAAGGACTTGCCTTGAAAGAGTAAAAGTAGGCTTCTTCATGATGGAAGCTTAATTACAGAACCTGCAGCACATGCCTTGCCACACATTTCGATATGCCACTGCAAAAAAAGAGAATACACAAGCCAAGAAACACAAGGCACTCACCCTGTGGCTGCTACAAGAAAGAAGAAGCAATTCTTTGAATTGTTATTTGGGAATGACTGTGTAGATTGCTGTTCTTCCAATAAATTCATCGCTTTGTGGAGGTGATTATTGATTGACTGACTGATTGACTTTACTTCTAACAAAGTAATATTCATATTAAAATGAAAATGAAAATATACATTTATCTCAAGGTCAGTCAAGGAAGAAAATTAAGATAAATAGAAATAAAAAATATAACAAACAGACTATTTCATGCTCAAAAGGGAGTGGGAGAAAGTATAAATGTATCTTGTCCTATCTCTTACATGATGTGGAACATATCCTTAAGTATTTGCGATGTTTTTTGTTTAAATCTTTTTGGCTAAATTTGAGTACTACTATAAAGTCATTAGGCGTAGAAAAATAAGTAGTGTGTTTCCGGTAACATGAAATTTCAGTATAGGGTCGGTAGGTCGGACAACGTTTTTTTTTTAAATCTTTTTTTTTGCCCCCCATCAAAAATGTAAACAAAATACCCATAAAACATAAAACAAGGAAACATTTTTACTATTATTGAAACCCCCGCTCGCCGCCAAAGGCGGCGAGAGAGTTGGGTACCCCCCGGCTGGGTGTCTCGTTACCTCTGCGTCCCGCGTCCTAGACGGCCCGTGGTGTTCGTCAAATAGTTCGCTGAATCTTTTCGATTGGATGCTATTTTCTTGAGATTATGGTGCGAGCATGCGACTGCGACACACAAAACGCGGTTTAAACTGTTGTCAGAGATCGTGGCCGCCGCCGCGATTCAATGTTGTTGACAGACGACAGGGCAAACCACGCGCACGCTCAACATGAATATTGCGAGAGTTTGCACCGATGTGAACGCCCTAAATTCATCTTTCCTTTTATTATTTATAATTTTGTCTGTGGTTTTATTGTTCTTGTTTTGATTGTAAAGCGTCCTTGAGTGTTTTGAAAGGCGCTTATGAAATGAAATGTATTATTATTATTATTATTATTACACAAAAATGTAAAAGGTTTGAAAAAAAATGCCTACTGTAAAGTTTTTGTTCGAGGTAGAAATTCTCGGTCGGTCGGGTTACCGGAAACACACTACTTTGTTTTCTACGCCTTAGCACAAGGGGAAACATTTGTCCATTTTCTTCGGTGCTTGATAGTCCTCAATTCGTCACCTTGAAGTGTGGTTTTCATTTCTGTGTGTGTGTGTGTGTGTGTGTGTGTGTGTGTGTGTGTGCGTGTGTTTAGCCTAATTGTCCGCCTGTTTTTGTGGGAAACACAAAAGCATTTTTTGAAGACACCCCGCCCCACTGTATTTCAATGGCCGTTAATTGTATGTGGCTTTTCAGCCAGCCCAGTCCCTATCGCCAACGAATAGCAGAGGGCCACAGTATATTCTGTCTTGGATGTTTTATAAAGCGCAATAATACAGAGTGCTATTTTCATAATTAAAAAACACAGTTTTGTTGAGCTTTTTGGGGAGACTGGAACAGATTAATGACGTTTCTATTCATTTCAATGTGATAATATAATTTGATATTTTTGAAATTCAAGTTGGATCTCAAGATACCAGTGTGTATGGTTCATACAATCGTAGGGGCTCTCTGAGCAAAACAATAACTAGGGTTATTGCTGCCTGTGATGTAAAAGACACCTGATTGAGTTTTCAGTGAAGCTAGCATGCATAGTTTTGGAATGTGAGATGTGCAGAAAACCCACACAAGCTCAAGCAAGGAGTAGGCAAACTCCACACAGGAAGTGCCAAAAATCATCAGCTGGATAATGGTAAGGACAGACGAAAGAGGTGACTCAGAGCGCTGATTTATAGCTCCGTTGCTCCTGTAGCCAGGTTCTTTGCTGCAAACAGATTCCACCTGTGCTACAAAAGCAGTGGGCTTTACACTGCTGCGCATTTTAGTTTTTCCTCTGGGATGCAACAAACTGGAAGCGAAGTGAGCCTGCATCTATTTTTTGTTTTTTGTTTTTCTTTTACTCATGATAAATGGTCAGGCTTGTGTTGCTAAACGGATCCTTTTGAACAGAGTTGCCCACATGCGCAGCCGGGGAATCTGACATGGCCCATTAAAGCAAATAGTTTACTTTCTACTACATTTTTATGACCAAAATCAAAATCTGGACCATTCCTGCATCTTATCATCACTTTTAATAACGAACACATTACAGGCATTTTTTGTTACTGACACCCGATTTAACAACTAGTATTTTTTGTGAATCTGATCTAATATCAGTCAATTGGCCCTCTTTGGGAAACCTTAATCACAAAATCAGTTTGGCACCCATAGGAGCATAGAAATGACACATTGGTTAAAAAAGAAAAGTGCGAGCTTTAACTAGATGTATACAAGACAAAGAGGGAAGCTCCGTGAGGGCGTTATTGATGGACATTTGCTCTCTTTCAAACAATTCTCCCTCTCGCCAATGTTCTTTTGGATCTTTAATGGGGTAAAGCGTTTTGCCGTCTGCCGGGGGCTTGAGGAAGCAGTGCCAGAGAACCATTACTGCAAGGCAAGCATGCTGCCCTCATGACAACCTGCATTACACTTGTCTGATGTCATCACAACGCTGCTTCCATGAAACTGGAGACCCTTGGCTCTTTATCAGTTCTGCAACCCCCACTTTTGTTTTGCTCTCTTTTTCAGTGCTGCAGAGTCATCTGTAGAGCACCAGTTCAACAAGTGTTTGGTCTTCATGGTTGCCAAAACAAACCATATCATGACGTTTACGTTTGAGTTGAATCTAATAAATGCGTAGCCTACGGAGCAACTGGAGCTACCAGCTAAAGAATCACGTGTTATTTGCATTTCAGTCGTAGTACTGTACACCTGTTACCATAATAATCCATCAATTTAAAATTGTCCACATCTCCATTTCCTCAGTCTTCACGTGTATGACATAGTGGCCGTAATGTATGGAGCAGCATATTAACTGGAGAATAAATGTTTTTAGAATTATTAAGAAATGAGAATTTGTTGAATATTCCTAACCTGGAAATGTCCATAAGACAAAGTGGAAGTTTTTCTTCACTTAACTTTAAATCGTTCCTTTTGATTTAGTACAAAAGCTTGGGCAGCGGCGTCAACTACCGCAGCTCAGACTTCCCTCTCCTCAGCCAGTTTTGTCCAGCTCGCTGCATAAGCTGATGAAGCCTGCTCGGGTAAGAAGAGAAACACCTTCCCTGACACACAGAGCAGTCCACTTCCCAATGATTCAATGCTGTAAGAATGAAATTATCTGGATGAATGACAATATCCCGAAGCATCTCTGCACGGAAACCCGACCATACTGCTTTCCAGTGTGTCCTGATTTTTTTCCCAGTGGCTCTCTCGTTGGATTGTGCCCAGACCACCTCACCATTCCTCACAGATGCAGGAGTCACCTTATCTTGCCACTCCCGTGCTCTGAGCCCCTCCCCAGTTGAGCCTGCTTCTCACCCTTCTCTGAGGGAAGCCCAGACACCGTGTGGAGGAAACTCATTTGGCCACTTATATGGGTGATCGTATTGTTTTGGTCACGACCAAGTGATACAACTGTTATAGTATTTTATTTTACCAGTGATCACTTTAGCTCTGCTTGATACTTTGCACATTGTCTCACAGTTGTCAGTGGGTGCTACCACCGCACAACGGTTCACTCACATTACGGAATGTCCTTCCATACTTATTTGTCATGTCCTTGTTCATGACGATACTAGTGCAGCGTGTTCTAATGGAGACAAATTCCTTGTGTGTTCTACATACTTGGCCAATAAAGATGATTCTGATTCTGATCATGACGAGAAGTGAGGATCGGATCATAGATTCCCCGATAAATCGAAGAGCTTCATCTTTCACGTCAACTTCTTCTTCACCACAACAGACCAAAGCTGAGTCATCATCACTAGAGATGATGCACCAATCACCGATCACTCCTGACAAGACCAAGAGATGCAATACAAACGGCACCAAACCCAATGGCTTTAACACATAGGTCGCGGCACAAAATTATGTCCGTAAAAGTTAAGCCTGCTTCACATGGCAAGATTTAAAAACTGTCGGCAAACATCCTTCCGAGGGGTCAAAACCAATCTGAACACCACACACTGCAGGAAAACCTAATGCAATTATCTTTGGAGCCATCGTAATAATGGGAGTATCCTTACACTGGAATTCAAATAATTACTTTCAGAAGATGGTAATAGCAATTTAGAAGTCGCTATGAAAAGTGAATATCACTTAATGAAAGAGTTGTGCAATCATTTCAAAACGTCTTAAAAAGTCATTTCATTATTTACTACCGGTATATCCTTAAATCCCTCCTTTCATTTTCCAAACATTTTACAGAACAGTGCAGTTGTTGACTGAAAAAAGATCTTTGCTATTTCCCGATTAGTGTTTGTCGTGAGACTTCCCTCATCGTGTCATGCATGTCTACTGTACTTTCCTCGCCCTCCCCAGGTGAAGCATGTCAAAGGAGTTTGGATGAAAAATGTTCTCTCTAAAGCCACCAGAAAACACACAGCTTTGAGTATTTTTCTGTGCTGCTCTTGATGAATGTGGCCTGATGAACAGAACATGCTTTCCTCAGCTTCCCGCGGCGTATGATTTCACGAGCCTTTCCTTGGCTGCGAGGAACAATGTGACCATCAGAGGAGTGTAACTGAGGTCGTGGTCTAGTCTAAAAAAAATAAAATAAAAATACTTGTACTGATACAGGGGAGGGTGTGTAAATTGTGTAAATTGTTTCCTGGGTTTAACCTAAAAAAGTTTTGATTTGATCTTCCAAAATGAATCAGTTATCCTTCATAAATTTCTTTTTTCAATCATTTTTTCCTGGCAAATGCTCAAATAGCCAGCCTCTGCCGGTCCCAGACAGGAATGAAAAAAGTGTGGGTTCGCGTCAGCAAGCTGCATCTGGTGAAAAATATTGTGCCAAACAAATCACTCGCTTTGGCCACCCCTGATTATATAAGTCCAACTCACATCAACAACAACTTATTTTGATACAGAGCCGCCAGCTGTTACTGATTGCCCATATTTTGTTACATTTGTCGTATTTGGTCACTCAACTCTCCCTTATTACGGTCTTATTCAGGACACACACACACACACACATTTTTTTTTTTTTTATCATGGATCACATTGCTCAAACAGGTTGAAAAAGGATCCAAAATACTTTGTGGCTCCGGTGATGTAATGCATCGCTTCTCACTCCACTTCACTGCACTGGGAAGCTAGCAGAGGTGGGATGTTAGCCAAAAGCTTCTTTTAGACTAGCTGCTAGTCTTCACAAATTAATATCGAGGAAGAAGGGCAGCGGTTTTATCACCAGATTATGTTCAATAATGTGCGGACAACAATTGAGTGCTAACAACAACTTGATTTATCACACAATAAAAGCTTTGGCACTGCGTCGTTGCTGTCATACTTAATACTAGTATTACTTGGTGGAAAACTACTACACATAGCTCATTAAAATGTAGCTAATGATGAGTGATATTTTTAAGCATTTGTTTTGATTAAAATGTGACTCCACATGAAAATGGCAAGTGGTGCAAGAATGTTTGGATCTATAAAAAAAAAGAAATTTGAGTACTACTATAAAGTCATTAGCACAAGGGGAAACATTTGTCCATTTTCTTCGGTGCTTGATAGTCCTCATTTCGTCACCATGAAGTGTGGTTTTCATTTCTGTGTGTGTGTGTGTGTGTGTGTGTGTGTGTGTGTGTGTGTGTGTGTGGATTGTTGAAATAGCCCAAGTCGTCGCTGTCCTGTGAAAAATACTTATGTCTAATTTTGTCATTTAATTTTTTTTAACATTTATTGGATGCCCACATTTCAGACTACACATCTACTTTAAATCATGTATCTGGATCCAGACGATTTTATTTTGTGCAACGACTTAATAAAATAAAATTGAGTGAATTCAAAACACAATTTTCTGCAGTGTAGATCAGTGGGATTTGTCTCATCTACAGGAAATTTGAAGAGTATGAACTTATTTAAAAAGGCCTCACACAAAGCTACGCAGCAAAGCTCGGCAGCAGTGCCCATTGTTCTTTTCCCTATCCTATTCCTTTTTCCTTTTCCATAACGTAACGATGACCAGCAGATAGCATTTCGAAAAAACTAACTGAGATGATGACTTTCATAGGTACTGTAGTTGGACTGGCTGAGGTGTGATATCAACGCCGGCGTCGGCATGGCACGAGTGGTACGCATGCTACCCTTTCTGAGACTCACTGCAGTAGATCAGTATAACTGCTACCTTTTATTGTAAGAATTGAGGAGGCATCTTTCCTTTCTGACAGACCTTCAATGTGAAATTGGTTCTTCTATGGTGATGATGACATGTGAGACCATCCATTGATTGCGCAAATGGTGTCTGAAATGCTGCCCACCATGCGTGACGTCGCACTGCCATGAGTGAAGAAACCCGTGTCACATGATTGTTTTTCACCAGACCTTTATCTTTTCTTTTTTGTTGAATAAAAAATATGCAGATTGAGATCATGAGGTCTCAGATGATTGATGAAACCATGCACTTTTTTTTTTTTAAGTTCTGTGGGTTAACCATAAACTAACACTCAAACCCATGTGGCCTTGGGCATGAAGTGGTGTTCAAACCCATGGTTCCCAAAACAAAGGCACTCAGAATGATGCTGCTCTAATGCTAACTTACTGGCTTTCATCTTGCCTTTTATCTTGGGAAAGCTGCCGGCTGTCAAGCCAGTCTGGAGAGGGATGAAGCAGTAAATCCAGCAGGAATGAAGCCCTAAGCTGACTTGTCTGTTCTCAGCCCATCTCCTGCCATTAGGCTTTCTTTCCTAAGATGTATTTCTGGGCAGTCAATGTGTCCTACGGCTTTTGATCGTCTTGTAAAGATGCCGCGAAAGTGACAAATCACCGAGGAGCCGTTGGTGTGCCCTCGCACGAAGTGATTAACCCAGAGCTTTTGAAAGTTCACGTCTTGAAGGAAAGCAATGTTAATATCAGTCTGAGGATAAGGCTTTGTCACTTTGTGTTTTCACATTCTTTCACTCATGCTTCTTTCAGCGGGTCAGTATGTGTACGTTATATGGCCCCCTTCCTGACTTCAAAGTGTCCGGCCTGGCCTGATCCATGGCTTCCGATACTCCTGTTGCCTAATTCCGTGAAAACATCATGCGAGTAGTGCTATAGTGAGGATATACTTTGCTCTATAGGATGTGTAGGTGAACATGTAGCTTCATTCTTTTCCTTTTATGGTAGCCCCATACTGTACTGCATTTTAGTCCCCAGCAATGAGGTGATTTTCGTTTTTTGTTTTTTTGGGTGACAAACCTGAGAACTGAGAATTAACATAGCGGTCTAGTCAGAGGAGACCCAAAAAATTAATAATCGATCAAGTCAACAGCAGCAGAACAAAAAAGGACATAACACAGGGGTGTCAAACTCATTTTTGTCATGGGCCACTTTGGAGTTATGTCTTCCCTCGGAGGGCCATATTGACAGTGGAACCAAATAAATGTTTAATCATTTCAATGTACAGTGGGGCAAATAAGTATTTAGTCAACCACCAATTGTGCAAGTTCTGCTAATTGAAAAGATTAGAGAGGCCTGTAATTGTCAACATGGGTAAAGCTCAACCACGAGAGACAGAATGTGGGAAAAAAACTCAGAAAATTACATTGTTTGATTTTTAAAGAATTTATTAAAAATCATGGAGGAAAATAAGTATTTGGTCAGCTACAAAGAAGCAAGATTTCTGGCTGTCAAAGAGGTCTAAGTTCTTCTAATGAGGTTTAACGAGGCTCCAATCGATACCTGTATTAATGGCGCCCGTTTTAACTCATTATTGGTATAAAAGACACCTGTCTACAACCTCAGTCAGTCATACTCCAAACTCCACTATGGCCAAGACCAAAAAGCTGTCGAAGGACACCAGAGACAAAATTGTAGACCTGCACCAGGCTGGGAAGACTGAATCTGCAATAGGTAAAACGCTTGGTGTAAATAAATCAACTGTGGGAGCAATTATTAGAAAGTGGAAGACATACAAGACCACTATTAATCTCCCTCGATCTGGGGCTCCATGCAAGATCTCACCCCGTGGCGTCAAAATGATAACAAGAACGGTGAGCAAAAATCCCAGAACCACAATGGGGGACCTAGTGAATGACCTACAGAGAGCTGGGACCACAGTAACAAAGGCTACAATCAGTAACACAATGCGCCGCCAGGGACTCAAATCCTGCACTGCCAGATGTGTCCCCCAGCTGAAGCCAGTACACATCCAGGTCCGTCTGCGGTGCGTTAGAGAGCATTTGGATACTCCAGAAGAGGACTGGGAGAATGTGTTATGGTCAGATGAAACCAAAATAGAACTTTTTGGTAGAAACACAGGTTCTCGTGTAGAATACTGAATTGCATCCGAAGAACACCATACCCACTGTGAAGCATGGGGGTGTAAACATCATGCTTTGGGGCTGTTTTTCTGCAAAGGGACCAGGATGACTGATCTGTGTAAAGGAAAGAATGAATGGGGCCATGTATCGAGAGATTTTGAGTGAAAATATCCTTCCATCAGCAAGGGCATTGACGATGAGACGTGGCTGGGTCTTTCAGCATGACAATGATTCCAAACACACAGCCAGGGCAACAAAGGAGTGGCTTCGTAAGAAGCATTTTAAGGTCCTGGAGTGGCCTAGCCAGTCTCCAGATCTCAACCCCATAGAAAATCTGTGGAGGGAGTTGAAAGTCCGTGTTGCCCAACGACAGCCCCAAAACATCACTGCTCTAGAGGAGATATGCATGGAGGAATGGGCCAAAATACCAGCAACAGTGTGTGAAAAGCTTGTGAAGAGTTACAGAAAACGTTTGGCCTCCGTTATTGCCAACAAAGGGTACATAACAAAGTATTGAGATGAACTTTTGGTATTGACCAAATACTTATTTTCCACCATGATTTTTAATAAATTCTTTAAAAATCAAACAATGTAATTTTCTGAGGTTTTTTTTCCCACATTCTGTCTCTCATGGTTGAGCTTTACCCATGTTGACAATTACAGGCCTCTCTAATCTTTTCAAGTAGGAGAACTTGCACAACTGGTGGTTGACTAAATACTTATTTGCCCCACTGTATTATTACTTGTACACAAAAAATGATAGATTACTAGTTTTGAAATCAGTCAACTACTGTAGCTGGTTTGATTGTTCAAGTGAGTGTAAACAGGGTAACAAAATTCTTGCAAAAGCTCAATGTTGTTTAGTACACGCGGAAATTTGACATTTCGGTACAGATTTTAGCAAGTATCGTGGAAGTTGACACACATGATTTGCTTTCGCGGGCCACATAAAATGATGTGGTAGGCCGGATCTGGCCCCCGAGCCTTGAGTTTGACACCTGTGACATAACCCAATAATACCGGAAACAATGTTAAACTTGGCTCAGTAAAAAGGGATGCTCATGGTCCGTCATCCAGAAAGCAGTCATCTCCAATTATCAACAAGGCATGAGTGAAAATTACAAAAAAGAAACAAAAAAGTGACAAACTTGTGTCAGCAAAGAAAACAATCCTTGGAAGATGCAGCAAGTCAGGACACTGGCTGACCATAGTGTTTTTCAAATGCTTGAAGTCCACTGAGGAGGACACAAGCTGTACACTATGTACATTGTATCAATGGAAGGCTAATTGCTTGTTGGATGGCTAACAGAAGACAGTGTATGTTGTCTTGGGGGTCCCATTTATGTAACTCCCAACCACCAACAGGATTTTTTCCCTTTTTTTATGGTGGTACTGAACTGCTGTTTCCACGGCCCCTGTGCTCTCCTGGCCCTGGGAACCAACTCCAGGTTTCCTGAGAACTGGGCCACATGCTCACAAACCATCCAAGTGGACCTATCAGAACTCACGCGCTTACAGGTGATTATTAAGGCACGCTGAGAGTGCTACGCAACAGATTTTGTTCAAGCTGAGTCAAGCTGACACCCAATGCGCCTTCAGATGTTCCGCATGGATGTGCATTACGAAACAGCATTAATGCTACAATTCAATGACACCCAATACCAGTGGCAGCAAGTACTGTAGTTGAGCAGATTTTTCACATACTGGTATCTGTACTTATTTTTCTGACTACTTTTTTGCCTTTACTCCCTGTATTTGAAAGCAGATCTGTGATTTCTACGACTTAATTTGTTTTTTAAAAAGTACAAAGTTTAAGTAATTTTGCAACCACTGAGTGATCCGATTATTAAGCTAGGTTTAGTACTGTTGTCTTCCCAAATCAAAAGACAAACTACAGTGGTACCTCTACTTACGAAATTAATTGGTTGTGGAAGAAATTTCTTCACTAGAAAATTTGATAAGACGTGTTTTCCATGTAAATGCCTTAATTCGTTCCAAGCCCCCCAAAATTCAGACATAAATGTTCCCTAAAGCATAAAAATGCATCAAAATATGGAACAAATACATGTTACAATTAGATTATTGTACAATAAATGAGAGTTGTGCATACGTAAAAAACAAAGAAGAGCGTAACGAATAAAAATGAACTTTTAACGGTGTGCCCATTGTTTTTTGCACTCTTTAGTTCATGTTCTCTCTCAGAAGTGGTTCTTGCCTGGCGTTTTGAAAAGAATTGATCCGAGGACGTTTGCTTTTGTCGGCTTTTAACAATCCTTCGAAAATGTCCAAGGCAAACATCGGCATAGTGAGCGATCGCCTGACCGGTGAACACTTTTTTCTGGGTGATTCACATTTACGTAAAACTATCGGAACACCTCATGGCCAGAAGGGCGAATGATGAGGATGCTGCATAGACACATATCTCTCTATCTACACAAAATATATTCACCTGGATCCAGATACATTTTTTTGTGTATACATCTATACATAGACACATACAGTAGAAGTCCCTCTTAGCCAATGGGATGTCAGGATGATGCTCGCTAATAGCCAATGGCAGAGCAGCTATAAGTGTGTAGCGTTCAGGAAACTCCGTGCTGCGAGTAGCAGACCATACTGTGTTTTTACCTTTCGTATCTTGAAATTTCTTTCGTAACAAGAGGCAATATTTTCCCGTTGAGGCGTTTCGTAACTTGAACATTTCATAGGAAGAGACGTTCGTATGTATTTTGAAAATTCTGATTTTCATTAGTGAACAGGATGACTTGTTATATAGTTGAAGTCAAAGTCAAGTCTCATAAATACCAAGTCAAAGGAAAGTTAAGGTTTTCCTAAGTTTGAGCCATGTAAGTCTGCAAATTGTTGAGCGTGAGTCAAGTCCTCCACCTCAGATGCGGTCTTGTACACAAGAAGCTCACCAAGAAAGACGACAGTGAATCGGACACCTGCCAAACAGACAATATGGTGACTGACACACTTAATGTTTCATTGAGTGTAACAGGAGAGCAGCACCGTTTGCATTTTGTGTGCGCTTGTGTGTTCTCGCAACACTACATACGCCCGCCTCAACTCATTGCGCTGGAGATTTTCCATGCGCCATCCAACCATGTTCCCCCTCAGGGGGAAAAACAGAAAGTTGACCCCTTTCATAATCACTGCTCTCGTATTCTGTTTGGTTTATTCCATGCTCCAATTCTCAGTCGCAAAAACCTTCCATCCCGGGGTGCCTTCTCTGTTTGCTTGTTGACTCAAGAAAAGCGGTGGACCCGATTTGCCCGGCTTCTTAACTGGGTTAAAGTCAGCAAACACTCTCATCTCCCTTTATTTATTAGACGGGGACAACTAACGTCATTGTCTGCTACGTACTGTAATTGTTGTGTACCAATGCACCGTTTTCCCCCTTGTGATTCTTTTTAATCAGTCTTTAGCAGCAAAATCTCTCTTGACCCAGGTAAATTAAATCAAAAGACCATAATGTGAGGCTCACTATAGGGATAAGTCGAGCAGTCACTTTTCTCTGCACTTCCCCAATGGAAAGAATACGCAAGGAAAGCAAATGACAAGGGCGAACCTGGAAGGTAAAACACAGGCAAATTTGTTTGGATTCAAGAACATTTCCACACAGAAAATCATTTGACCATTGTGTCGCTGTCTTAAAAATTCATACTGCTGTTAAAGAATGATTTAGTTGCATTTACAAAATATTTTCACCTGGATCCAGATACATTTTTAAAGTGTATACATCTATACATCCACTTAAAAAAGTATCCACCAACCCTGCAGCCCAAATTGTAGTCAATGGGCGTCAATTAAATGCGCTATTCACGGTCGGCATGATCCTATCCACCCTATTTAAGCGCAGTACCTCTTAAGTATTTTTACGTGATGTCAAATGTTTGCGAACCGCTGCTGTAAAGAGTCACGCCTGCAATGTGTGATCAAAGACGCCTGTGGTCCACTGGCCTCGTATTGAAATCAGGTCTCTCTTTCGTAACCACTCCAGTCGTGTGTCATAGCGTCATTATCATACCCCAATTGCAATAAATCATTCCGGATGACGCACCTTGTCCTTGTCTGCCCTGCATTTTGCTCCACTTAAGTTCCAAAGCTACATCACATAGTCAGCATACAGGGGTCTTGCAGACCAGCTACAGTGCATCAAAGGAGGCTCTTGGGTTCATGGCTATGACCATGTTTGTCCTAAGAATTCCTGGATGGTTTACTCTCGTCTTTGTCATCTGTTTCCTGTCCTCACTGAGGCCTCTCGCTTTGTTTGTAGGACAATTTGTCAGAGGCCACTAACCGACGCATCCCACTGAAGGACTTTCTTTTCTTGTGCAGCAAATATGCATAAAAGACCCAAATGAGGCAAAGAAACGCACTGACGGCGGAATATAAACAGAAGAGCTTTAGTAAATGGGACTTTTTTTTTTCGAGAGGCCATTTAGACAATCTGTGGGAAAGCTTTTCTGTTATCAAACAATTTATTCCTCCATCCATTTTCAATGCCGCTTGTCAGCTGGCAGGTGAGCTGGAACCGACGATGGGTTGTACAGCCTCGACTGCTCACCAATCAACTTCCTTTTTTATTTTGAAAGAATGACTCTCCTGTCATTTCAGGTCACTTAGCTTTTCTCCTGTGCAAGTCTGATTCTCAGCTCCGCGCACATTTTTCCACCTGTTGCCGCTTCCTAAATGGGAAGCGGCATCTCCTTTGTCCCGTGCCAGTCTGTTTTGTCCTTGTGCGTGAACTCCAGCTTCTCGCCACAGATCTAACCAGTCCTTGCCTTGTTTCCACAGGCTTGCCATTTTGATTTGTCAGTCGCTGATCCCAAAATAAATGTAGCTTTTTACTTTGAACCCTGACAATGAATTGTTTTCTTCAATATTTGAATACTTATACTGTCTCCCTTTCATAGATATCTTAATGTAGCAGAGCTGATTTTTTGGACCAATTTTCCATAACCTTTGTGGAAAAGGTCAATGGGGTAAAGCAAGATGCAAAAAAAATAAATAAAATCAAGATGCTCGCTTGTCATATGCACAGTAAAAACACAGAAATTCTGACTTGGCTAATCTCTGCCCACTTATACAAAGAATATCAAAGATAAAAAAAAGAAAATTTAAAAGATGAAAGATAATTACCAAAGGAAAAATGTGAGGCAGTGAAAATAAAATGGTGCAAAAACAATGACAATTTAAAAAAACACGTTTTTGAGTTGAGCAGTAGCAATAGTCGCATTAGTACAGTATACAATGAGCAAAGATGCAGCCGTTTGACTCTTCAAGTAGTGGAGGCATTGCACAGTGTAAGTATTCAAGTGAGCAGGGTTACTTCTGTTCTGTTCTGACTGCGATGTTTGACGACCAGATGCAAGAAGTTTGAAAAGTGCGTGTTGTGGATGTGCGCTGTCTCTTTGTGCCACGGCTGTTTTATATGTGCTGCAGTGGGCTGAAGGCTATTTCACAGATGTGATGCGCATTTTAAATGACACGCTGGAGAGCCTTCCTGTTTGTACGGCAAAGTTTTCATGGCAAAAAGTTTTGCTTTTAGAATATAGGAAGTCAGCACCGATTCAATAAATTCAACTCCTCTTCTCCTAACTGACATCATCACATGAGAATCACTTAAGAGCGTAAACTTATTTTGCTGAGGACGTTCTCTTGCCTAACAAGCCTTTTAAATGTTCATTCTTTCTTTTCGGCCGTTAACGTTTTGTGGCGTACCGGTGACTTACTCAAGATTTGGCTTTTCTCCAGATGGGTTTCTTTTCTTTTGCTTCTGTACAATGAATTTTCCTCTTCACAAAGGATTATGGGTAACATCTTTCTTCTCAAGGTTGCTCAGGAGTTTCCTATGCTATATGGGTTGAAGGTTGCATTGAGGCACCCTTCCAAAGCGTTTTAGAATTCACACAATCTTTCCTCTGAGTACTTCTGTGTCACGTACCTCACACAGATAGGATAAGAGAGCAAAGTTCTGAGGCAAAAACAATCGCAATAATAGTGCCGAAATGAACGGGCAATTATCTAAATGCATAATCGCCTTGACATTTTATTACATATTCACAAAACATTGGTGGAGAACTCGTTTTGAAATCAGAAGTCCAGGAAAATGCTTGTGCTCTTTTATACGTCAATAAAGGTGAAATCAATTGGCAGTTTTGAGCAAAAGATATGTTAGAGATTGCGGGCCACAAACACACCACGCGGAAAACTGAATGTGACTTTACAAACGAAAAATGTTTCGTTTTGCTCCTCTAATTGGAACCACGTTAAGCCATCAATCAAAGGAGGCTGCCACAAAACATTTATCTGCCTCCGGAATCTCTTCTGCAGCCATCTGGAGCAGGAAAAACCGGATTGGCTGTCAGTCAACGGTAAAAGACACGCGCAAGGCATTGGACAGTGTCTGAGCATCCTGGAAAAGAAATACAGAGTGGTGGCTGATTAGGAATCAGAGGGATGAAGCAGAAAGGGCAAGCGAGGGAAATTGAAGGTGTGCGTGGTGTTCACACACACCAAAGTGGAGAAGCAGTGACATCCCGTCAAAATAAAGACGCCGCTTCGTGAGCGTTGCGTCCGCGGACCCTTGAACGCGATCGGGCGGAAACAAGCCTGTGAGCACAACGTGAGGCCGTGTGCTGGCGTGTGAGTGCGCGCGTGTGTACCTAGTGCGTGTACGCAAGTGCGGAGCATGTTTCCATTCACATTGGAAGTTTGTTTAGAGAGCTTGCAGATGCGGACGTGTTGAATACGACTCTGTGCGTCTGAGAGCTCGCCAACATCGACTGTCACAGTCAAGACGTTTTTGGTTTTGGGTTTTTCGCTCCACTGCTCATGTCATTCAGCACCTCGTGTTTGTGTACGTGCCACCCAGGAATGACAGTTTACATATTCGGAAATGCATGTACATTATTGCATCAGGTGCACACCCAGCAATCAAATAGTCAACTGTGCCTGCGCCTGCGGATGCCAAAGGGCCCCAAAAGCCATTTCGGCTGCATCTAAATTGGATTATATGTACTTTTTTTTTTTTTTCCATGTCACATCTTATTTGCTGGAATTTGTTTAACTTCATTTAACCTTATAGAGCACTTTACTTACTCTGAGCTCATACAAAATATCCTTGTTCTAGAGTGCTTTTTTTCTTGCTTTTACTTTGCCGAAAAAGTGGAAAGTGAAGTGGGGTAAAGATGGAAACTCATTTCAAAGCTTTTCATTGATTTGTCAGGGGCCATGTACAGAAAAGATTGAATTTAAGAAAAGAGACGCGCTATGCCAGATGACAGCTTTCTGGCTCATTTTCAATCTCAAGACCCTGTGTCAGGTAAGAAAGAAAGCTCTGCTATAGAACTTGACTTGACTACTACAGTAGTCACAGTGTACACCTTTACAGTAATACAGCGCATAACTTAAAGATACTACACAAATATACCCACATGAATGGCATTGCTTCAAATGCGGTGTCGGTGAAAACCTCGTACCTCCAAAATCATCACCTTCACCAAGTCCTCACACCGCCTCAAGTCGCAAAAAAAAAAAAAAAAAAAGAAAAAAGAAAACTAAAACATCTAGTTTGTTCAACATTGACATTGTATCTTCAAGGGAGGAAGCCATTTTCAACACCTGGGTTTGGTGGATCGTTTATTTTTAAAAATCACTCACATGGGGCTGGCCAAAAGTGTAGCATTGTGAAAAAATGTGAAAATGTGACAAGAGGTTCTGGCCCTACGCCAGCGGGTATATGCACACAAGTGCTCATTTAGATTACATGACTCACTTCTATAAACTAACAGGAATTGCACGAGTCACACAAATCAACCCACGCAAACTTTCCCAACGCCGGATACATTAAAAAAATTAAAGTAAACACAAATCAATGCTGACAAGCTTGGCTTGTAACGATAAAGGTTTTCGTTTCCTGAAAGAAGGTTCTATAATTTCAATACAGCAGGGCACCTGATCCTTTCGTTTAGGGCTATCAAACGTTTGGAGGCCACTACTCGAAAAAACTCAAGTTTCCACTGTGCATAAATCCACTTTTGTTTTATTTGTTTGTTTGCAACATAGTTTTAATTGCCAGTCAACAACTTGTCGAGTGACTTGAGCCCTGCGCGCAAAATGGAGGCACTATAGAGTGTATGGAGGTGAGGGGGTCAATGGAAACCCGTTTGCTCACTTTGGCTGTGGGGCCTCTTTCAGCAAGTAAACTATGAGCCCCGCATCTTTTAAGCAGAGGAAAACAGGAGTGGAGATAGCTACCAGATGAGCTGCTGCTATTTGTTTTGAAAGCTTTGCCTGAATCCTGAAACATCTCCTCCAAAAGCCCCCAAAACTTAAGCTGTGTTAAACACACCAGAAGAGATGGATGAAGACTTCCAGCTGTGGGGAAAATGAACCCTTTGACAATGGAAGCATATCAATCTCACTTGCAGGCGGAAATCAGACTGAAAGGTACCTTGAGGAGAGAAGCAAAAACTAGTATGTCAAGGCACGGCTTAGTTTGTAAGCAAAGGGTAAAGCGCTACACCTTACATTTGTGGTGTGGGACACTATGCTGAAAATGAGATGGGGGGTTCTTAATTTAATGAATCATTTTCATGGTTCACAAGTCCACCAGTTTACAATTCACTCATCCAAACATCTGCAAATTACAATTGTGTTCACACAGTTGTAAGACAACATACTTGAATTTCACAGCCATTAATGTCTGGTCTTTCCATCATTAGATAAGATGAGGACAAAACTCCGAGAACAAGAACATCAGGGTTCACGTTCACAACACTGTCAAACAAAAAAAAATGAATCAAAGTGAAATAAGATATGATATAGATTCTTTTTTTCGTGTTTTGAATACTAGACCAGTAGACTAGATTAGTCACATCAAAATGTTACTTAACAGACTAACCGAAACAGTTGAACAACTTAGAAACAGTTGAAGGTGAACGTCTGGACTCTGGCATGAAGGACTGCAAAAAAAAAAAGTTCTCAATGGGAAATGTTTTGAAAGTTGGCCAAATCTCCCATCAAGGTAACAAGCATGTATAGAAAAAGTGGTCTCCCCGTGGAAAATGGAGAAGGCGCATTTTGCCGTGTTCATTGCAACATACTTGGAGCGGAGTGCACTTGACGTCATCATGCTCATGATAATTATGATGCCGATGTTTATTCATCTGCAGAGGTGGAAAAAGCTTGAATGAGCGTAGTGTCTGAGGAGCAGGAGATCAGCTTGCGAGCCAGGAGGAAGGAGCTCGCGAGGAAGAGGAAGCCGCCCAAGATAGTGCCAATAGTGCTCTGTGCAGGAAGCGAGGTAGCCGCTTATGGGATGTTTCCAAGTCATGCTTTGAAAGGTTTCTCATCCCTGCATTATTGTCTCTCATCACTGTGTGAGCGAGCAAGACTATAAGTAGATGGGATTGTTCTCTTCTGAGAAGGGATGGTCTGCTGTGCTTAACGGAAAACAAATAGAGCCCTCAGCATTCTGCCATTACACAAGGCAGTTGAACGGCATCCAACTCCGAAAAGACATGATCATTTTTCACTTTCTCCGGCTAACGTAGAGCGACGGTTTGCTCAACGCAAGCCGTTGTGAGGAGCGCATTGTGTGAGCCCCAAGTCATCCCTGATGTTGGCACGCCAATAAGGAATAAGGAGGACGTTTGACAACTATCGTAATTTCTGGAAAACAACACACATTAAAAATAATAATAAATCATTCAACATCAAGTGGGGTATTATACACGACTTTATGGAAAAAGCGAACATTTCTCACCAGTGTGAAAAATGACACGTAAGGAGATCAGGTATTATATGTATGTAACTGTAACCTGTTATACGACAAGGAGAAAAGTAAATTGCAGTTGCTTTTGGACATTTTAAAAATCGACACAAAAATTGGATTATCAATGTTCTTTTTCTTGCACCGTTGCCTCTTTTTATAAAGTGTGGAGTAAAACATTTTGGACTGGCAAATATATCCAAACGTACTCATAAATATGCTCAAACGTACCTGAAGGCTAAATGCTACAAGCGTAGCATTTTTTCTCCCACAATGCTGCAAGTGTGCAGTTTACACATGTACAATAGAATGCAGCGCAAAAATTGTTGATGAGAAAGTCAGCTTCAGTTTCCCTTCTGATGCAAGAACAGTGTTTGAATGAAGGTACCGTACTTCTCTTTTAGGGTCTTGTCTTTTGTGGAGTTTAAATTCTGCTGAAAGGTTTGCACGCTATCAGGTTTTAACATATGAAAATGGTTGAGGCCATCTGTTTAAAATGAATACAAAAGAAGTCAAAATGTAATTTGGTACATTACTCTGAGTAATTGAAATACTTACACATATTAAGCAGCCCAAGACCTTGCAAGTATAGAAGCTTGAGAATAGCGTTTTACTTTTCCTTTTTAAACTGCGAGTCTTCTTCTTACGGCAGCTCTAAAATGACAGGGCATTTTTGAAAAACTGTGGCCGCAAAATAGGTTTATCGTGCACACGTAATACAGGTTGGCGGGCTTAAAATCTTTCCCATGAGCGACATGAATGTCTCTGTAGGCAAATGGCGCGCAACTTCACTGCCGCACCTCTCGTGAAAAGGTGCGCGCCATTTTCTTACCCAACTGTCCGGTAGATCGAGAAGAATATTTATGAAGTTGTATTTTGTGGGCACGTTACACCTGCTTCTTTGCCACAAATGAGCATTTCATGGATATAAACGAGCATTTCAACCATGTTAACGGAAAAATCACCACTATTTAGATCTGAACATTGACCAATAGGAAAAGGATTTACAGTACATTGACCGTTGGAGCACAACGAGTGCAAGCAGCGGTGGTATGACACCCCAAACTGAGTATCAGTTGGGTGGGTGTTATTTTCCAAGCTGTCCAATAGAAGTGTTCGTGAAGGAAGGAGAGTGTCATTTGAGTCTAAGATACAAAGTAAGGTGAGAAGTGCAAGCCATCTGAAGGATTTAGGAGTAGGCAGAAGAAAGTACAAAAACTAGGGGTGGGCGAAGAGGGGTCGATACCTGGCTCAGGTAGCGGAAAATAAGCCTCCCGACCACAAGCCATTTGTCTCTATTTCCCTTGTGATTGACTGCTGACCGCGCCTGGATGTACCCTGCCTCTTGCCCAAAAGGCCGGCGGGATAGGCGACACGGATGCATTTGCCATGATTTTTTTGTAGTTGTTTAAATCCATAATTTATGAATTCATGTATCTATGATGATCTTCACTTGACTTGATCAGCGTCAAGACAACACAGGAATGCATCCCGAGTGTGATGCAATCCGAAAGCTCGGCATCTAAGGAAAATATCAGGATATAGGAACAACTTCAAAGATTTCAAAGGCGCTTTTGATCGAATCCGGCTTGTGGCACGTAATGACGAATTACAACCTGCGTGATCAAGGCCCTCCATGACAACGAATACAGTCCGCAGACATCAGAATGTTTGGCGCGTTGCTGCAACTCATTACGGATGAGATCATGAGTGCTTGTGACAAACCACATGCATCAATGCAGACCATGTTTGCAACCTCGTTAGTTGATAATGGCCATTTAATGGAGTGAGAAAAAGCCGCAAGTCTTCCCGAGCAGCACAACAGTCAGCACAGAGAAAGTCAAATGCCGTTCGCACCAGCAAGGATAAAATCAACCACTCGCCTCACCTTAAAGCTCCGAACATAAGACGCAGATAAAACACCACCAGCCTGTGGCTAGTGTGAGAGATAAATCGAGAAATCGACATGGTCACTCCTCACTAACAGATGAACTCGAATGTATGGCACCCCAGATCATCGAATTCAAAGTCCTTTTGTTTTGTTGAACGTGTTAATCTTCCATCTCTGCGGCAGCCGGATGATTGACTGAATAATGCAACATGTCCCTCCCAATGGAGTACAACTTTGTTATGGACCGCTGCAAAAAGTCAACAGTGGCTTAGCCTGTCAGGGTCCAAAGGCTGCAGAAAAGAGAGTGGACGGTTCAAGAACAACTACGGCTCAATGCAGCTTTCAATGGAAGGCAGGAGTAGAAGCATCTGCAGCGGTAGCACCACAAATGTTTTACAGACTCCAGTCAGCATCAAGGATTAACTCTGCATAAGTGCTTTTCACCTTCTTCTTCTTTCTGCGACACTTGATCTGAAACTATGATTATGGTAAAAGAGGAACAGGAAGGTGGCCTAACGTAAGCACGCTCAAGTTTTAGGCTCTGCGCTGAATTGAATGAGTCGAGTCACTCCGCTTGGATGGCAGACAAGTCGGGGTTGTTTTCCCTCACAACGGCGCAAACGCCCCTTATACCTCTGCTTATGTAGGATAAGAGTAAAGAAATAAATCTTCAACCACGCACATAGTTAGACTGTGCGCTGCACCAGATTTGCACGGGGCACGAAAATAGAGCCTAAATATCCAAAACAAGCCAATGAAAATAGACAGAGCGGTGGAAAAATCAATAGCACTGTGGATAAGAGGAGCTCGGGTGGAAATAAAGCATCTTATTACTGACTCAGCACACTTGAAATCACAGGAGATGAATGCATGGCTGGTATCCATCTGCGTTATTCATGGCTTGACTGACAGTAAATGGCTCCCTCAGATGTGCCTTTGTTTGTTTTGCGCCAGCAGGTGTTTAGCGCCGTGTGCTCCTCAAGCCAAGCCATGGCTTTGTCTGAAGCGTCCAAAACAAAGACAAATCCCTTTGTCTCTCTCTGAACATTCCACTCAAACTGAATAACATTTTTTTTTAAGCCGTTGGCAGCCATTAGCGGAATGTGACAGAATGCCAAGGAATCCAAGAAACCTGGAAATTTGATTGAAGGACTGCAGGAGCACACGGCCGGTGATGAATGGCCTCGTCATATAATGTCATTGCAACATTTGTTGTAATCGTCCTCACTTGAGATGATTCGCTGAAACGTCTCTGCTCGTCGAGAAAAACAACTGTCATTTTCATTTGTGCGGAAATATGCACCAACATGAGGGAGAATATGATTTCAGGATGGCATTGTGGTGATGCTGGTAGTAATGATGTGTTGGCACTGTAACTGTGTTAAGGGAAGCCAAAATGTTGAGAATGTAAGTCTACCTAGCCGTGACCCCACCACACGCGCCAACTTGAAAATAAAAGCCTAGAAAGTTTTTTAAGGCTATTATTTGCGAAGTTTTTTTTTTTTTAATCTCCCCCCCATCAAAAATGTAAACAAAATAACCATAAAACATAAAACAAGGAGACACTGAAACCCCCGCTCGCCGCCAGTTGGGTACCCGGCGGCTGGGTGTTACAGCCATCTCGTTACCTCTGCGTCCCGCGTCCTAGACCGCCCGTGGTGTTCGTCAAATAGCTCGCTGAATCTTTTCGATACATCAATGGACTTGAGGACTTGCACACTGCAAGAATCAAGACAAGGGCACGGAAAATCCTACTGGATCCACCGCACCCTGCTCACCACCTTTTCCAGCTACTCCCCTCAGGCAGGCGCTACAGATCCATGCGCACCAAATCCAGCAGACACTTAAACAGCTTCTTCCCTCTAGCCATTAACTCCCTAAACAGTCACTGACGTAGTCACTCTTCTTGTACAACAAATATTGCTACTGGTCACTCTAAAATGGTTCAATGATTTCCTGCACCAACTGTACAAACTGTCATAGTATTGTATTCTACCACTGATCACTTTAGCTCTGCTTGATACTTTGCACATTGTCTAACAGTTGTCACTGGGTGGTACCACCGCACTACGGTTCACTTACATTACGAAATGTCCTTCCATACCTATTTGTCATGTTCTTGTTCATGACGATACTAGTGCAGCGTGTTATACCGGAGACAAATTCCTTGTGTGTTCTACATACTTGGCCAATAAAGATGATTCTGATTCGGATTCTGGATGCTATTTTCTTAATATTATGGTGCGAGCATGCGACTGCAACATACAAAACGCGGTTTAAACTGTTGTCGGAGATCGTGGCCGCCGCCACGATTCAATGTTGTTGACAGACGACAGGGCAAACGACGCGTACGCTCAACGTGAATATCGCGAGAGTTTGCACCGATGTAAACCCTCTAAATGTATCTTTCCTTTTATTATTTATAATTTTGTCTGTGGTTTTATTGTTCTTGTTTTGATTGTAAAGCGTTCTAGAGTGTTTTGAAAAGCGCTTATAAATGAAATGTATTATTATTATTATTATTACTATTATTATTATTATTATTACACAAAAATGTAGAAGGTTTGAAAAAAAATGCCGACCGTAAAGTTTTTTTTCGAGGTAGAAATTCTCGGTCGGTCGGGTTACCGGAAACACACTACTTTTTTTTCTACACCTTATGAGTATGTTTGCAGCTCCATTGACACATCAAAATGACGGCACACACGATAAATAAACTGTTACCAGCTGAAGAAAAAAAAAATCCATCTTTTTTTTTTTAATTTGAGGTACTCAAATTCCTGAAGGCGTCTTATGAGTATCACAAGAACAAAAGAGAAATAGAACGAGAGGTTGCTGTGGGATCATGTGAAGTCCCGGGATGCTAGAGACTAAAGTTGAGAAGTACTCTTTACTGCTGTGGACCGGCCCACTTTAATCACTGTTTCAAACTCTTCTGACAAGATGACTTTTACAAAAAAATGGCTTATAAATGACTCACTTTTAGAAAAAAAAAAATCCACATTTGGTGAAGACTCCCCACCGGCAATCCAACCTAAACTCAAGGTCTCTCTAACATACAAATAAATCTTGGCTGTCAGTGAAGATGTATTACTTCAACATGCTTCCTTGGCACCAATTACTGTACTACTTTCCTATTTAGACAGGGCATTAGTGGTGTCTTGTGCTGTTTTAGGGCATTCCAGAAAGAGCACAAATAATATGTGAGGATTCCATGAAAAAAACACACACACACACACATATATATATATATATTAGAGCTGTCAAACGATTAAAATTTTTAATCTAATTAAAAACTCAACTGTCATAATTAACTCAAATTAACTAAAAATTAATCATGATTGCTCACTCATTTTTTATCGTTTCTGAATTTCCTTTTATATTTTTTTGTCCTATTTTCCCCCATTTTAATGCTCTCATCAACATGGAATCATGAATCAGTTTTCTATGTGCAAAATGCAAATATTTACTGAAATAACAATTTTGATTTTCAATTTTACATGAACATTTTTCACTTGGAGCAGTTATTCACACATTATCTCTCACACAATATTACTGTCCATCAACAACAGTGAAAACAATATTTTGTCACACAACAGCTGCTTGAACAGCTCTTTTTAGGGAATCAAAACAGCGCAATATAACATTATAAAGTGCACATCTAAGGTAAACTAGTACTCAGCCTATAATGGATTTAAGCCATGGTTGCATACTTCGTTTTTCTCAAATTTGCTTTGAACACAGCAGTCAGGCTATGCTGATTCTGTTGGTCCTTCTTGCTCGGAAGTCTCTCTACGGTTTTGTGTCGACATCATTTCGGATTCTTGTAATGGAGGCTCTCGCTGGCAATCAGTAATGGTTGTTCAGTTAGGGATTGTCGGTCAGCATGGAAGGATCTCTCGTTCTGTACTTTTGGATCATTTATTGGAGCACTTTGCAGCAGAAGTAGGAGTAGTAGTAGTTGTAACAAGTATCAGAAGCAGGTAATAACCTAAACTACACATAAATGCAGTAAAAAATTTATATATCTATCTTTCTGCATTGCAATGTAAATATGTATATAATTGACATTAATGAATACCTTTATCTAACAATACGTTTAATAAATAATGTAATCAACCCTGATTTCACTATGTATCATTATCGTCATCATTATTCATTGTTTTAAACGTAAGAAACCATTCAACACAAAGTCGAATCGAACAAAAGAACTACAAGTCCCAATACTCAATCCCGGAAGTGGAGCGCCGGCATGAACATATCAAGTCGAATCGAACAAAGAACTACAAGTCCCAAAGGTCCAACCGGAAGTGGAGCGCCGGCATATTTACCCCAGCTGCAACGCAATTTACTTCGTTTAAACGTCAGATTGCAGACGGACAAACATGACAACTATGCAAAAATGAGATAAATAAAGACAGCCCTGTTCTAGCAACATTTTAGCCCACGCTGTTTAAATTGCCGATTGCGAGCGGTAACTGACTGTGATTGCATAGCGATCACGGGAACCAAAGCAACCGATCATGACCGAATCTAAAAGCTAACTTTACACATCTGACTTGATAAGAAGCACTCGCGTAGCTTAACATTGAGCCATGCCGACGACGAAGCGAGTGTGTTCACTCACGAAACAAAACGCTATTTATACATCGCGCGAACGTCACCTGTCAGTGGCAGCCCCGCCCTCTTAAAGCGCCAGGTCAATCCAACAGGAGTCGTTCAGCAAATTTGTTCTTCGTCGTGTCATCCATTTTCTTCGTTTTGAAATTATCCATAGCTGTCTGTCTGAGACAAGGGCGGAGTAGAACGTCAGCTGTGCGCTTGGCCATTAAGTGGTATTTCAGACTCGACGTGCTATGATGATAGCTCGGTTTACGACTGCAAAACATACAGGTAACTTTGGTCTTGTCAGTGGAACAGTCTGGCAACTTTTTAAAAGTAAACTTTCCATTCATGAGCTATTTAAGTATCCGTTTTCAGTGTCTCGCTGCCGTGGCTGGCAAAACAAACGTCGTGGACCCGCGCAGCGCGCTTGATGTTTTGTTTCTGGTTTATTTATAGAGCAACGTAACATCGGCTGTGACGTCTCCGCGTTAATCTCGCGAGAAAAATTTTGATCGATAAAATTCATTTAAATTAATCCCGATATAAACGCGCTAAACTGACAGATATATATATATATATATATATATATATATATATATATATATATATATATATATATATATATATATATATATATATATACACACACACACACACACACACACACAGGTGGATTTGAGTCGAAATTGACCGCAGAGGTTCCCCCTAGTGGTGTAAAGTTTCTGCTTGCACAAGTGGAACAGACGTATGCCACTTAAAGAACAGGCCTGACATTGAATGTGCAGGACACTTTTTTTCACGTTAACCTTTGTACCTGCCAAGGTCACAACCTGCTGACTCATCCAAATGACATTCCTGCATGCATCGTGATGGCCAACAGGCACTCGGCCTCCAGCAACAAAGGACGAGGCAGGAGTGTGCTCCGAATCAATAGAAAAGTGGCATGTATGCACAAGGCACAAATGGGTTGAATGGTGGAAGGGAGGCTCCCACCTTGCCCCCCCCCCACCCCCACCACCGGCAAACATGAAGCTTGATTTGTTCCGAACAGGCGAGTGAGCCGGCCACTACCTCTCTCTCGTACACTCACACTTTACAGGCATGTAGAACAATCACAGCCCTCTTGGAGCGCCTGCACGCTCGCTCCACCCTCAGCCCTCGAGGACAGGCACGACCCAGGAGGAGGGGATACACCAGGGGGATGTGGGGGAGGCAGCAGCTCGAATGTATTTGCACTGGTGCAGCAAGCAGAAGGCAGAGCACAGTGGACTGGCCGGCTACCATTGTGGATTACACCAATGTTATAAGAGAGACGGACAACTACCCTTGGGGGAGAAGAAGCAAAAACAACAACAAAAAATGCTTCCATGAAGGTGCGGTGACATTTGTGACATTTGTTGTTTATTTTGCATCCAACCTGAGTCATAGCAGTGCCATCAGACGTGGATCTACCATTTCTTTCTTCTGACAACTCTCACACAGTTGCACAGCCAAAGTGGATTCAACGTGAGTGTCTTTCATGTAACCCCCCCCCCCCATCTCCCCCAACTCTTTTTACTATTGTAATTATGGCTTTTAGTCTCATCATGGCACACATCTTGAAATCCAATGCCTCTAAGTGATTGCGTGCAGTTCAACTATTTGAGGATCAATGTGGGTCATCTCTCTGCAAACAAACAGCTGAGGTCTCCACGAGACGCACACACGCCGCCTTTATGGCGTCGTTATTAGCGGTCAAACAATTCAGTCATTTGTTTTATTTTGTTCAGCGCACTCACACTATCAAGAAATGCAAAAGAATGACGTGTTACCTGATCGACGTGCGGTTAAATGCAAATTACAAAAAAAATATGTGACATGCTGCTTATTAGCTTCTTTTTGTAATAACATGATCATAGCAACTGGAGGAAAGGAAAGTGGTGAAATATTTACACTCGAAACAAGAGCGGTAATTCAATATTATTTGTCTCAATAAACGGCATTTCAAATGGACAGTAGAAAGACTTTCACTGACGCCAACTAATGAGGAAAGAACTGTTTGGAATCTTCAATTGCTACAGGAGAAAATAAACTTCAAGTTGTATTGAACAAAAACATGAGAAACTGCCCTCAGAAGGCTACAACATTCCAGCAAAGAACAAGCTCTTGATATATATATATATATATATATATATATATATATATATATATATATATATATATATATATATATATATATATATATATATATATATATATATATATATATATATATATATATATATATATATATATATATATATATATATATATATATATTTTATATATATATATATATATATATATTAAATAATGTCATAGAGAAAAAAATAATGATCATGTGAAAACGAGTGATATGTGTAACCGCAGCGATCCCTCAAAAGGGTTTAACTGGATTAGTCCGGGAAAGTGTCGTTTTTATGCGTTTGAAGCGCTCAAGCTTGAAATGTTAATGGCCTGTAAATGGTGGGAGCGCCAATATTTTGTCTCGCAGCTGCGGTCGCAAAAACCTGCACGAGGAAGCGCACACAGCAAGCTGGGAGGCAGCGTGTGCATTAGCGCCGCACGTAATAATTGATCAAGTCGTCGTTAAGAATTCTGCCAATTGCTGGAAGTGAGCGTTGATTCATCACGTCTTTAGCCAGGAATGGAGGTGCATGACGCTGAAAGCCTTTGGGCCCTATTTTCGCACCCAGTGCAAGTCTAGTGCAAAAAGCCGTCTAACTGTGCGCATGGGTGAGTTGACTTGCTTCTTGGCCACTGGAAGGCTTCTCTCATTTCATTTAAATTCAGGGCAGGAGAGGCACACACAGACTTTGACATTGTGGAAATAGAAATAAACTCGCTGGGGTCCATGCAGAAGATCGACACATGCAAAGTAGGTTTGCAAGTCACTGCAAGCAGACAAGCAGATCTCTGCTTGCTAAGGATGTGATAGCGGATCGCTGTGCCACATGGCCCAGGAGGGGTGTTTGGAAAAATATCACAGAGACCATGATAATAATGATGCATTCAATGACTTTATTTCAACAATGATTCTGAGGGTTCACCGCACCCTGTTGTTACAATTTCAAATGAAATACGATCACATCCACCACACACTCACACATCAGTGGAGCGCAGAATCTGTCTGTCTGCGCCACAACTTAGACCTGCTCTAAGCTGATCTAAAGACTAGTCTATGTTCGGTCACCAAATTTTCAAGTGTGTTGGAGGCTTGAAACGTAAAATGCCCTCGATCTGCACTTCAGCTAAATTTCCTAATACGGCAAACTAGACTTGCCCCGACACAAAAACCAATGTGAGCCGGTTTTTATTGCGAGCGCATGTGCACCTGTCTCCAAAAGTAGTAGTCTATGTAATAGGACTTCAACAAAGAAAAACATTAACATGGCCAAATTGCGACATCCATTTGGTTGTCGTATTATTTTCCTTTCCAGTAGCCCCACTGCTTTGTAAATTTCTGACATTCAGTGAGAGTAAAAAAAAAAAATTCCAAACACAAAATGCCTTCTGCTGAGTTGAATGAGTTTGTTGTTTCACATGTTACATTGCACATTTACAAGTCGAGAATAGCTCCGGAAATCACAACTTCTGATGCACACGCTGATGTGTACAATGAATTTGTGACTTCATTTGGATTTTTTTAACACTGGTCTGCATCTTCGGTCGGGCGAACCAAACCGCACCAGGGTTCGGATATCAGCGTTCACTTTGTACCACAGGGCACAAGCAGAGTACTTGCAGAGTAATCACAGCAGAGGACTTTTGAACGCAAGCAAACGTGACAAGTGTGGACACAGAATTAGTCGTACTTCTCACTTTCCAATCCCCAGTAAGTTTTCTCCTTAATTTGTGTGATTACTGTGTCTGTGGAAGCTTGGTTTCTTTTACACTGAAGCCTGAGAAAAGCGTATTTTTAGCCCGCACGTGTGCTTGCAGCACTTTCCAGATGGAGTAATGGCAATTAATCCCTGTATGGTCTTCAGCGTGTCTGCTAAAACAGCACATCATTTTTTGGCAAATATCTGAATGACAGAGTCCAAGAATTTATTTGTTATTTTTTGCATCAACACTGAGGCTCCAGCAGGCTCGTTCCATTCATCATTCAATACATTTAATTAACGCCCCCCACCCCCACTTCAAGTCTTTGGTCCAATCCAAGACGAGCACAAAAGGACTTTCCTTGGCTAGTCGTCATGTGGAAAAATCTGCCATGTCGCCTCACCTCTCCTCTGTGGCAAAGAGTTTGTTCAATGCACGTGTTGCTGGTTAATGATACATTGAACACCCCCCACCCCACACGACAAGAGCAAACTTCTTCATTACTGTCCTATTGGTGCGCTGTATTGTGGAAATACACGCGCCTGTTTGCGAGTGACACAAAGTGCAGGTGGCAGTGACAATGAGGGTGACTAATGAGGTATGGTTCCACACCATTAACATTTAATGATCTGTTGTGCTGTCACAGTGCAAGAACAAATTGTTTACTTTTATTACCCCTATGGCACTGTGTCCGATGAATAAATCAGCCGCCAATTGCCACTGATCCACATTAATGTGTAGAACGTCCACCTGGCATCGAAGCGCTTCGTTCGTTTACTGTCATGTGTTGGTGCTGCATGGCTCTAATATAGTCACAGGTCGAGCTTCATGAAGAAAGCCCGCAGGCGCAGGCTTTGTGATGCGCCGGTGACTCACGCGGCCCTTTGTTGTATCGATCGGTATGGAAACTAACTCTTACGCCTCAGCAACACAAAGCTGGACAGCAAACCACACTGGACATGCAAATAACGTAGCTGTACAACAATTTTATTTTAAAACTGTGAGAGATGACAAGCCGTGTCGAGGAAAACTTCCAAAGAACTGGCAAAAGTTGTCCAACTCTACAAGAGGAGAAGTCCTGATTCAACTGTTGTACAAGCAAAGAAAAAAAATGTTATTTTTGTTAAAACAGTCACTGTGACTTGACAGTAGTACAAGAAGCCACGCCAGAGGCCAAATGTCCAATCAGAGAGACAGATGGTGTGACTTTGGAAGTGCCAATCATTCAACGCACACTCACCGGCATCTTTTTTTGACATCATGCCTGCATCCGCGAAAAGTTTAAAAAGTAACAAGCCTCGTTTTACAAAGTAAGCAGCAGTAAGTACAGACAGCTGTGTTCAAATGTGGGGACGACAATGAAAACGTTTCAGAAAAATCTATATTCAAGGTCCGCGCGTTACGATCCCTGAAAAATCTACTCAAGTATTTGTACGTCATGACCCCTCACCCCCACAGTATTTATGAGGCTTCTCCCCTGGCCTTTAACATAATCAACGAGGCACACACTGAGGAAGATGGACGAAGTGAAATAGAAAACAAAAAGAACAAAAAGCCATACATCTGAATTTTGAGGGGAAGTACAGATATGCAGCGTCGCCTTTAAGTTCCACTACACACTCCGTTCCCACACAGACATCAGTCCACTAAATAAATACACGAGCTCAACTTCCCATAGTTTGGAACATGTTGCACTTGATGAGATGAGCCCTCAACAGTCCACATTAATCCAACTACAAGTTGCTATCATGCTGAATGGAGTTAGTTTTCACGAGTGGCGCCTTTCCCTCCAATGAGGCCGTCTTGTTTTGGTGTAATGGCTGACAAAGACACACGGCGTGTGCTTCCGTGAATTGTTTTGCTCTATGTCTTTAATTTTTCTCAAAGTTCTGCGTCCATATTTCATTGGATGATGTCCGAGAGTTGGACGGTGTTTGGCTGTGCGCATGGTTTGCCGATGACATCATTTTCAGGGCTTTTGAGCCAAACGTGTACACAGGACTGATGCGTTGAAAGATTCCCTAGACTGCTAATATTTTCTCGCGCAACTTAACTGTTTGAGTCAAGGCTAAGGCACCGTTACCGAATATGCTGAGCTTGGAGAGGACGAGGACGCCATGGAAAATGATGGCTGTGCACAGGTTTGTCTGTGGAAAGATACACAGGGAACAAGCAGACTCCTTGATTAATCTGAGTGAAAGCCTGAGAGTAAAGCCAGCGCCCAGTGTGGCGTGCGCGACAACCAAGAGCGAGGTCTGCAGCTCGTCCAATCAATTCAATTTATTTTCTAAGCACTTTTAAAACAGCAAACGTTGCAAAAGTGCTGTACCAGAAGAAGAAAAGGGGATGCAATGAATTTAAGGAACAAAATCATCCAAAACAAGTAAAACTCACTCAAGACAAAACTGCTCACAGAAAAAAAGTATATATTCTTTTTTAAATTCTATCTTAAAGACAGCTAGCATGACCCGAAAGTACCGGGTAAATACAGGATGCATGGATCAGTTGCAGTCGAGCTTTGGAGCCAACTGAAACCCAGGATGCACAAGTTATAGTACATTTTGTATATGGAAGGTGGAGGGGGGGCCCCAGCCCAAAAGAAGGAATGTCTAGTACACTGTGAAGCTGAACCCCCCAAACTTGCCAGTTGTTGCATTAGCCTAATAACATAGTTGCCTTGGTCATATTTTAAAGTTTTTGAAAAACATGAAAAGAAAACACAACAACAACAACCAAAACAAACCCCAAAAGAGTCCAGTTGAATAAATTCACCCTTTGCAGATTACCATGACCTGGATGAGAACCTCCATAGACAAGGAAAAACACAATTTGTAGCCTTTTTTTTCAGAAATGTGACATTAAAAAAACAACTTAACACTTCTCACATTTCTCGATAAATATGTTTCAAAATTGCATTTTGATTTAATTTATCGTACACATTGTTGCTGTTACACAGCTTGTTGTGTTACAATGTTTCACATGACAGAAGTGGTTGATGTTGATGGTATACTTGTTTTCAGCGAAATGTGATGTTCATTACCTCTTCATCAAATTTAAGGGGGCTTTTGCCTTGTAATCATACCTTATTTGCTTCCAGGCAGGAAAAAAAAACATTAAAAGTCAGTCACATGCTTATAGAGTACATAGATAATGAGATGATATCGCAGGCACAAAGAATCCTCTATGGCGTAATTACAGAGAGGGGAGCAAGACAGCAAGGTTCAAAGAAAGAGAGGCCAAAGGAAATCAAGACCTCCTTGGAATATTAAACCTTAATTAAACAAATGAATAAAGAAATAAATCAACAGTTATTCACGTCACACCATATCTATATGCAGGCAACAAGTCACAAAAGGCCACCTTAGCTAAATGCTGCTTTGGTGTGCCATATGGACAAATTATAGTAACAACTAAGAAGAACGTTTGATAGCCAAGGACAGGCTTTAAAGATGTGGAGGAATGTTTGACAAGAGAAGAGTCCCATTCTCCGCATCTCATCAACGCCCATCTGGCATGGCTTCTAACGCATTCCTCCGTCAAAGTCAGCGTGCGACACTTGACAGGATGTCATGCGGCACGATTAGCAGCTAATTGGTCAGCGGGTTCCCAGTGGAGGAGTGTGAACGTCCACCTACTATTAGAGCACTTTCACCTCCCTATTTTTAGCTAAGCAGAATCAAAAATGGATATTGGAGGTGTTGGTGTGGAAGTAAAAAGTGGACTCAAGTGCAGGGCAGCAGGAGTAATCTAAAAAAAAAGGGGGGTTATTTCCAAAAGGGGTGAACAAGGCTCATGGAAAAACCAGAATACTCAAAAGTAGCAAAGAAACACAACAAAGGGAATCATCACAAAACTAGATGAACATGACTAACAACAAAAGTACACAAACGCAACAATGAACCAGGAAAGGCTGACAGAAAGTGAAAACTTGACGAGGCAGCGAGACGCACCTGGACAAAATTTGAGTGGCTAGAAGGAGCTGAATAACTGACACAGAAGAACCGAGCTGACGAGAACCAGTGGAACCCTGACGAGTTGACATGATGTGAAAAAAACAACACAGGAAAACATGAAACAAAACAAAACATGTTCATAACAAAATGTCTCGTTGAAATATTCTACCACCAAACTATTGAAACTTATACTGCACAGGCAAAACAGAATTTAGCCAATCTCATATCGGTTCAAAACAAAACACTCTTCATGTTTTTAGCGTTCAAACTAATTGCAAGTTTGGAATGTAGAGTACCTGCAATAGTCGTCCGCCCTACCCCCAAGTCTCTGAGCAAAGCCCCATAATTCTTATTCCAGAAACGCAATGTTAATTGTTTAGACCGGTGGGGGCCCAAACTACATTCTTGCTAAGTCAAATTTGCTGTGAAGTTCACACCCAGATAAGCGTTATGAAAAAAGTCCACTGCTAATATTTTGACACAGTAACAGTCACACAAACATAATCAAACACTAATGTTTTTTTGAATGTAGCAGCAAGTGGCCAGTATGACAAGCTAATGCTAGTTGCTTCTTCTTGACAAACATCGACCACTCAAATGCACCTACCCTGGTCACACAAGAGCCAAAATAAAGTTTGGTTTTGTTTTGTTTTAGGATGAAAGGGAGTACATAAATAATGTATTGATTGATTGAGTAATTGAACCAAACTAGGAAGCAGAAAGCAAACAAAACAAAAGCGGTAACAGTACTAAACATGTCTTTAGAGAAGAAAGAGGCGTCCACATGATCGCTGGCAGGAGAAGCATCACACTCTTAAAGCCACTGCATTAAAAGCAACCAAGCTCTCTTATGAGGCATATTTAGCCACCCGCGCCTTTCTGATCATCAACCACGACTGTTTGACCTCATCTGTACCATTTTCTTTTCCTGAATCCCTCCCACACTAGCCTCATCATGTTTTCTCGTACTTTCTTCTATTTCCACGTTTATTTGCGCAAGATTGCACACAAACTCCCATGAACCCGTTGTTCCTTAGATTGTCATGTCATTCCTCTCTTGCGACGTTCAAGCAATTTATTTATAAGCAAAGGAAAACAAACATGACATTTATTCCACTCAACAGTGACACGGGGAGGAGGAAAGAATGAGATGTATACGTGAGGCAGCAAAGAAAAACAAGGGAAAGCGGGAATGCAGCGGCTACGCATGGGGTGATTATGCGGAGGCGAGGTGATGGAATACATTTGGAGGGATCAAGGGAAAATCTGTCGATCAACTTTGAGAAAATATGAAAGGGAAAATAAACGGCGCTGGTTTTGCATCAAACTGAACATAAGAATCCGGGAAGTGGACAAACATCCTGACCGACGATCGGGACTTATTAAAAAGTCGATATGTAATAATATGCACATGGCAGCATGATTGTCTGTCAAATAATGTCGAGGCTGTTTGTAGCAAATACGATCATTGTCAATGTCTCCAATGCTGCATAAGGCTCAGGTGCTGGCCTTTGGATTGGAGGGAAAAGGTCAGGACAAGCAAAATTAAAACAAGACACTAATCCAGTTATGATAAAATAATGAGAAGAGAACGGCCGTCCCATGATCCTGCAGCGCACCGAGCAAAACCTTTTCATCACGTCCCATCCATAGTACACGATGAGAAAACTTGACCACGTCATTTGTCTTGCAGGAATGGAAAGCATCAGTGTGCAAACGGACTGGGATGCTTTAACCCTCTCCTCTCTGGTTGGGATGGGAAGAAACAACCGCTCTTCCTCATCTCTGTTTGAGCTCAACAGCCTGAACGGCTCCCGCAGCGGAAGCTCCTTCTTCGGGATATTTCCAGAGAATGGCTCCGACACCACCCCGTACCCGCTGCCCCAGCCCAGGGTGAGGGACCAGGGCCTGGCCCAGGCCGAGATCGCCGTGCTCGGGGTGGTGCTGGCTCTGACCACCCTGGGGAACAGCTTTGTGCTGTGGGTGCTACTCAGGAGGAGGAAGCACAATGCACCCATGCACGTGTTCATGGTCAACTTGTGTGTGGCTGACCTGGTGGTGGCTTTTTTTCAGGTGACCTCATGACTTCCCATCTTCGGTATTTAGCCTATGACCTGTGTGTTCGATGATACACATCTAATTCAAATGAACAATTGTGTGGAAGGAGGGACACATCTAAAACAGGCTGGATAGGGGCACTCGGGGACAGAACTTGGGCACCCATGCTTTATACACATTCCCCAAGGGGGACTGTTCTCACAAGCATTTGCTTGGGTTGTACAGTAAAAATAATATAAACAAGTTTATTTTGGGTTCCTTGACCCATGCATTCTCTATCCATCTGTCCGTCTTCTCCCAACGTTAACCAGTCAGTTTTAAACAGCTATCGGTCACGTAAAACGAATGAAAACAGTTATGGAGTGCTATCCTTTATGAACTTAACGTCTTGGAGGTCTTCCAATCAGGTTTCAAGATGATGCATAGCACAGAGTCAGTCGTGAGTTTTTAATGACATCATCCAGGCAAATGACACTGGAGACTATGTGTGTCAGTTTTAACTGCAGCATTTGATACAGTGGATCAAAGTATTTTGTTGGCTTGTTTGCAGCACCTGGTGGGGATTGGCAGTAGCACCATTGAGTGCTTTAGGTGCTATTTGGCTGACAGAACTTTTAGAGTTAACCTTGGTTGCTCTGAGTCACAAACTGCCCCACTGTCACGTGGTGCTCCACAGAGCTCCATTTTGGGGCCTCTGCTGGTCTCACAGTATCTGCTGATTTGGGGTTCCATCTTAAGGAGACATGCCATTTCCTTTCACTGCTATGTGCATGACTGTCAGATCTATGTGCCGCTGAGCAAAAAAGATGCTTTCTCATTGAGGCCACTTTGATCCTGTCTGGAGGAAATCAAGACCTGGATGGCACTGAATTTCTCTAATTCCAATGAAAAGAAGACAGATGTGATGGTCCCAGTAGCCCTTGTACATCCCGTCCTGTGGACTTGGGCCCCCTTATCTTAAGCAAACATTCTCGAACTTGGGTCTTAAACCAGGTAACGATTTGAAATTGGACGGGCAAATTGATGCTGTTGTTAAATCGAGCTTCTTTCATCTGAAGCAGCTGGCTAAAGTAAAGCCTCTCCTTTCTCAGGAGCATTTTGAAAGAGTACCCCAGCCACCTCATCTGGCTCCTCTCGATGTGGAGGAGAAGTGGCTCTACTCCGAGCCCCTGCCGGATGACCGGGCTTCTCACCTTATCTCTAAGGGAGAGCCCGGACACCCTGCGGAGGAAACTCATTTCGGCCACTTGTGTCCGGGATCTCGTTCTTTCAGTCACGACCCATAGCTTGTGACCATAGATGAGGGTGGGGACATAGATCGACCGGTAAATTGAGAGCTTCGCCCTTTGGCTCAGCTCCTTCTTGACCACGACAGACCGATACAAGGTCCGTATCACGGCAGACGCTGCACCGATCCGCCTGTCGATCTCTCGCTCCCTCCTGCCCTCACTCCTGAACAAGACCCCAAGATACTTAAACTTGTCAGCCAATCCTCCATTAAGAGTCCCCAGTTGTTCCAGAATGCTTTTGCTCGCCTTTTGACTGATACTCGTAAGAGGGAGCACATAACTCCTACTCTGGCATCTATTCACTGGCTCCCTATACATTTTAGAGTTTTTTTTTAACTCTGGAGAACCCTAGAGTCTTTTTCTTCTTTGGAAAATTATGAATTATACATTAAATGACTGCTATATGTTCAATGAACACCAAAATATGTTTTTTTTTCAAATATTCAATGCTTTAATCCTAATTTAGGATTAGGGACAAATCTGACCCTTTGGCATTTAAGGGCAGCATTTGAGGAGCAGAATTTATAGGGGCCAAATTTGACCCCGTGGGTTCTCCAGGGTTAAGATCCTATTATTTGTTTTCAAATCTTTAAATGGCCTTGCCCCACCTTACCTCTCTGCCCCTACGCACCTGCCCGGTTCCTATTAGATGTATCGAAGAGTAAGTGGAGGCTCAGAGACGGATCAAGCCTTTTCCGTTGCTGGCCCTTCTCTTTGGAATGACCTTCCGCTGAACGTGAGGCAAGCCCTCTTGCTGCCCATCTTTAAAACTTGTTTCAAAACTCGTTTTTATTCTTTGGCTTTTGAGTCAGCATGAGACTTCATTTTTTTAGGAATACGTACAGTTTTATATTTTTTTCCACAAACTTCCTTATTATTATTATTTATTTTTTTTGGGGGCACGGTGCTCAAATCGTTAGCACGTCAGCCTCACACTGCAGAGGTGCAGGGTTCCATTCTGGCTACAGCCTTCCTTTGTGGAGGTTGGATGTTCTCCCTATGCCTGTGTGTGTTTTCTCTCGGTGCTCCGGTGTCCTCCCACATCCCCAAAACAGGTTGATTGAGCACTCTCGATTGTCCCCAGGTGTGATTGTGAACGCGTTTGTTTGTTTGTCTGTGTGCCCTGCGATTGGCTGGCAACCAGTTCAGGGTGTACCTCGCCAGCTGCCCGAAGTCAGCTGTGATGGGCTCCAGCATGCGGAAAATGGATGGATGCACACCTAAAAGATGAATTGATTATGAAATTTATCAATTAGTTTGATCATGGAATAATTGTCAATTAACAAATTAATCATTGCACTACTAATGTTGATTCCTAATTTTAATACACTTTTACATTTTGTTGTTATTGTATTATCCATGCTTTACAGTGTCCTTGACTGCAAAGAAAGGTGCATACATCTTAAAAAATGTCTTCTTATCATTATGAAGTCATTACTGTGTCCTATACAAGCCAGAATATCACATTTCATGTGCCTTCATCATGGGTCGCGAGTGTGAGCAATCACTCAACGGACAATAGGAAAGCGGCAGGTTTTACCTAGGATACTACTTAAAGCACTGGCACCACAAGGCTAACTTTTAACATCTGCAAATAATTTTCAAGAGCTTGCATCTGTCTGACTCGCTGTTTGGGGATTTTTTGCCAGCAGCTAAAATACCATCAACATCATCATTGATACCAACTCAGTGAAGCAATCGCAATCATTCAAAGATATGAATCACCACATTTAAGAATCATTTCTCCCAAAGGAGAATGATTAAGGCCTACTGGGATTTGTTTTCCCAAATGTCAATTAGAAATGAAAAGTATTGAGAGTTGTAAGAAACTCAGGTTGGCTACAGTATCACAAAAAAACAACAAAATAATAATGTGTGTATGCAGGTTCTTCCTCAGCTCATTTGGGACATCACAGATAAGTTTCAGGGACCTGATTTCCTGTGCCGCTTCATCAAGTACTTGCAGATAGTGGGAATGTTTGCGTCCTCCTACATGATCGTGGCCATGACAGTGGACCGACACCAAGCCATCTGCTGCCCGCTGCAGGCTTACCGTAGCGGGGCGGTATCCCGCTGGAACACACCGGTCATGGTGGCTTGGGGCTTGGCGCTTGTCCTCAGCATACCCCAGGTAAGCGCTCATATCATGACCTCCCTGCCACTGATGTACTGAGGCCAGGCTGGTGACTACACATATCAGAGAACTCAATCTATTTTTAGTGCTGTGAGGTCATTGCCAAAGTAAGATTGATGTAAGCTTGAAGATCGTGCAGTCTCTCATCATTCTGCCAGGTGTTCATCTTCTCACGCTCAGAAGTGAGTCCCGGGGAGTTTGAGTGCTGGGGTCACTTTGCCGAGGTGTGGGGGCTCAAGGCATACATCACCTGGATGACGGTAGCCGTCTTTCTGCTGCCCGCCCTCATCATTACCATCTGTCAGGTAAGAGTGCTTTAGGACAATTCTGGCTCGTCCACAAAGACCAGGATGTAGACTACTATGAGGCAGACAACGGCATCCAATAATCAAGTGTGCTGTCTGATTACTTTTAAAAGAGTAGACAAACATTGGAATTGTGTGCATTAGCTCTGACTTGTGAGAGCCTTCGACAACAAGAATATGAGCCGAGATGCAACTGGTGATGAAACTCATCACCAATCACGAGTACCGTGATTGGATGCACATTAGTGTGTTTGCAAGTAAGGGAGCCAGAGGGTCTATAATTGAATCAATTACACATGATGATGCCTCATCATTTGAAATTACATCCGTGACACAGGTTTGCAATTATGATGATGCATTGCTTCTTATTAATTATTGGGCACAAGAATAAAATGGTGTTTTGACTTCATGTCAGGCTCATATGAGGGTACTGTTTCGACAAGCCACGGAGCTTGACGGTCGGTGTTTGTAACATCCATGGTGGGCAGGCCTCCTGGGAGCACCCAAACCACTGGCATAACTCGTTGCTCTTCTATTTGGAGAACGATATTTCCGGAGTCGAGCTGTTACCACTAATTAAGACAACACTTGGTGGACCACCGCTGAAAGGGATTGCTCAAAACAGCTGCCCACATGGGAACTGCCTGCCAAAGACAGTAGATCGGAGCCAAACAGAATTGCTGACAATTTATTTTGATGAGCCCATTGCACGTTTCAGGCACTTTTTCAAATGTGACATTGTCTCTGCCAAAAGGAAATCCTCCTGAACGTTTCAATCGACTTGGCTGTTCAGCACCATGTCTTTGACAAAAGAGTGTTGTCCTCATATATTGCTGGAAATTACGTGTGTGGGATAAACCACGGGGACTCTAAGGCGAGGCTGGTCTGAACTTTGTCATGTGTAATTTGATTAATTAGAAAGCTAGCTAGACAGCTGTCTCATTAATTAGATTAATAAGACAGCCAGTTAGCTCGCTGTCTCATTAATCTATCTATCTAGCTAGCTAGCTAGCACAACCAGAAACCCCCCCCCCCACACCCCCAAAAACTCAAAAGTAGTAAATGTCAAAAGTAAGACACCAACATTAGATGTTTGGGATCGAAGAACACAAGTCATTTTAAAGTTAATAACTCATAACGTTGTAATGCCTTAGATCACCTTGTGGCCATCTTGATACATCGTGTTTTGGAGGAGCAGATGTCCAAAAGCATAGTGCAAAAAAACAACGGCTGTGAGCACTGAGAGTTCATTCTGAACATAAATTAGAGAGTGAGGAATTGGATAATGCCACACGAAAAATGTCCGTGGTTGGTTTACTGCCGATGGTGAAGGTCAACACACACTCCAACACACACACTCCTCGTTCTTTTGTTTCAATTTCCTGAAGCCCTTCAACCACAAATGCGAACATGATAACTGGCAGCTGAATCTGGCATGTGCTCATCGTAAAATTTAATCCAGAGCAAAAGTCTTGGTGATATCATTTCAACTGTGCTAATTGGCCATTTTCCAGATAAGAATCTTCCGGGAGATCCACAATAATATCTACCTGAAGTCGGAGAGGACGGTGAAGGCTGAGCTGAAGAGGAATGAAATACTCTTCCGCTTCCAAAGCTTTAGGCAGGAAGAGGAACGGACCAGGGAAAGGGGTTGGCGGGCATCCGGAGGTAGAGGTTGGGCGGGGCTGCACTTGAAGCCCGTGACAAACAAAGCTCACAAAAACACTTACAGTACAAGTCAAGTGGGAGATGCCACAGCAAGAACCACATCGCCGGCGGCTGAGCAGCAAGTGAGCAGTCCTGACTGTCAAGAGTCCTGCACATCCTACGAGGTGGCCTCAGGCTCACCTAGTTGCTCCCTCGATTATGCCCCCCATGACCCCGCCGCCATGCCACCACCAAGCATCACCAAAGCCATGTCTAAAACAGTCCGAATGACACTGGTCATTGTCCTGGTCTACACCGTCTGCTGGTCCCCTTTCTTCATTGTCCAGCTGTGGGCTGCATGGGACCCCAACTCTCCCAGTCAAGGTCAGTAACATATAATTGACAAAGCGTTTGATGTGTTTGGCTTTAGTTTCTTTAATTTGACCTTCTCTAAACTTTTGAATACTGTATTTTGAAAGGAGGGGCATGCTCCAGTTCATTTCAATGTAACCCATGCAGTATGTACGCTGTGTGCATTTTTTGACCACAAGCTTCACTATTTCATTTACAAGTACATGGATAAAAAATGTGTACGTCAATGAACATTGAACCCCTCCCCCCCAAAAAACATTGCACATGCCCCCTTTTTGAGGAAACTGGACAAGATCCAATCCATATGAACAACAAACTGCCGTTTATATAACACTCAAAGGAGCACCAGATGAGGACAAAAATAAATTGACTCAAATAATTAGAAACAGTAAAAACTAGCACTATAGTTAATTATTAGAGAACAGCAAAAGCAACATTAAAAACATATGGATGACAATGAAAGACTGTCAAGAAAAGGAACTTGACAACAACGAAGCCCAACTATTTTGAAATAAATTATGTCACTGCCACTTATGCCATGTCCAAAACTGCTATGAAATTCAACACTCATGTCATTCCTGGCTTGGCGAGTGAGATTGTCAAAGAAACAATTTTGAGAAGAGGAACTGATGAAAAAGAAATCATTGACGCCGTAAGTATAACTCAAAAGACTGTACTGATATCGATATGACAACTGTTAAAAGCATAATGGAGTGTATTGCCAATCCTCTGTCTCACATCTCCGAAGTGTCTTTACAACCTGGCATATTTCCGAGCAAAATGAAAACAGCCAAAGTTATAAAAAAATATGTATTGTTAAACGACAGAACCATTTCACCACTACCACAGTTCTCCAAAATATTCAACACAAGACTGGGTCATGTCATCAACCACATAATAAACTGGACAATCTAAAATATGGCCTCAGGACAAAAAGGATAACATTATTTGCACTCAGAAAATGTGTTGAAGAAATCACAACTGCAATAGAAAACAGAGAGTATTGCTATTCTTTGACTTAAAATGGCATTTGATACCATAGATCACAAACTGTTAGAAAAGTGCAAAAGTATGGCATTAGAGGGACAGCGCTGAAATGGATAACCCACTACTTACACAATAGATACCAATATGTAGAAATTTAAATCGCAATTACAGAAAACTACAATGGGATGTCTCAGGGTTCAGGACAAGGACCACTGCTGTACATACAATACATAACATATATGAAACATCAAAACGTTCAAAATAACACTGTTTGTTGGTGACACAAACCCCTGTGCCATGGCGACAACTGGGAGCAACTCTTAGAAAATGCACGTCGAGAGCTGAGAAGGATAAAGACCTAGTTTTACCAGATTAAAATAACACAAAATTTAATGAATATTTTAACCAAATTTATCATCTCTGTGAACCGACTGATAAATTCCAACCAGAAACTCATGATAATCAACACAGTAATTGAAAAAATAACAGCAATTAATTTTCCAGGAGAACAAATTGACAATAAATTCAGCAAGAAGCCACACATAAATGTTATCACTGCCAAAACATCCAAATCAATTGCAATGATACAATAATGAACTTTTTGAATCAAGTGTCAGTACATACTCTGTACCGTTTCCTTATACTTCCATAGATCTCCTCTTATGTGGAAGTACGGCGAACATATACAAAACACACACATCCTGTCTTCATCCTGCAAAACGAGCCATTCGTATAGTCAATGAAACCCATCACAGAGAGCAGACACACCCACTTAATCGAATTACAATTTCTCAAATTCCATGATCTAATTGACTATAAAATTCTCCAAATCATGCACAAAGCAATTGACCATTCGTTACCCTGCGGCATACAAGAGTGGTCCCAACTGAGAGAAAATAAACATCATACCAAGGGAAATCTCGTATTCCAAAAAAAAAGACCGTTAGGAAAAAAGGTTTAAACCTACGGAAATCATGTGACACCTTAATAAATTCCAAAAACATTTAGAAAATCAATACTCCAAAAATATGGTATGGTAATATTAATATAAACAGTGAATATGGTAGTGTTTTGTTTTACTTTGCAGTCCTCAAAATCGCATTTTTTTCTGTATGTACAAATACATATTAATCAGGCACGCACGCACTTACACACGCATCCCCTGATGAGCAGCAACCCTAAAATGAACTAAATGGAAAAATAGACACAAACGTTTGTGAGTTTGTTTCAAGCAAAACACTGCCTACCTTTGTAGAGACCAGACGTGGCGGCATGGGACCGACGCACTTTTGCGGCGTGTTCACGATCGTAGATCCTGCGTACCAATTTAAAATGCACTCCAGACTCCCATTCTTTGCACGTGCCCTCGGTGAATTGTACATGAAACAATTTCTGAATGAGAAAAAGAATGACAAGAAAGATATAACGCAACAGCACTGGTCGCAAGCTGCAATTCCAGACTGCTGGCCGCTAATAACTTCCGGTGATGCAGGTCACGCGCCATTTAATTTTATTTTATTATTTAACACTTAACAAAAAAACAATATATTAATAACACGCACATAGACACAAAAATGTTTTGTTTTGTATTGGGGTTTTTCCTCGACACTGCTTGTGATCGACTTGCGACCAGTCCCCACAGACAGACGAACAAAGACACATTGTTTGTGGCAACTAAATCATTTCCTCACAACTCAAGTAAAAATGGATAATTTCGTACAGCACACCTGATGATTCATTGAGAGAGAAAGAGAGAGAGATTTTTATGGAAGAGGATTAGGGCCAATGAAGAAAAAAAACAAGGTAGGCAAGATTCTCACTTTTATCTCAGACAAACAGCAGACGCCAATAAATAACCTGTTTAGATTCCCCCACCGATTTTGCAACCTGACCAGATGTTGACATTTCATCAACAACGGTCTGCGCCAGCAGCCCGCACTCAGTCAAAATTATAGGCGGGCCCCACGAGGACATTGTGCTCACATGCACGCCTCGCCTTAGTTTTAGAATTGACCTTTACCTTAAACGACTGATATGCAATCTTATTTGTTGTAACACACACACACACACACACACACACACACACACACACACACACACACACACACACACACAAACAAACATTCAGTGCTGTTCTTTATCGCTCTGTATTCTCATTCAGTTTTTCCCTCGTTTGCTGTCTGCAGTTTCTTTTATTATAGAATTCTTACTATTAGATCCAAACAGGGGCGGCCCGGTAGTCCAGTGGTTAGCACGCCGACTTCACAGTGCAGAGGTACCGGGTTCAATTCCAGCTCTGGCCTCCCTGTGTGGAGCATGTTCTCCCCGGGCCTGCGTGGGTTTTCTCCGGGTACTCTGGTTTCCTCCCACATTCCAAAAACATGCATGGCAGGCTGATTGATCACTCTAAATTGTCCCAAGGTGTGGGAGTGGATGGTTGTTGGTCTCTCTGTGCCCTGCGATTGGCTGGCAACCAATTCGGGGTGTCCTCCGCCTACTGCCTGAAGTCAGCTGGGATAGGCTCCAGCACCCCACGTGACCTTAGTGAGGATAAAGCGGTTCGGAAGATGAATGAATGAAAGATCCAAACAGAAACAGGATGTGAGATTTTGCCCATCTGGAATGTTGACCCACTTTAGGGGGAACATTAATTCCAATACTGAATCCTAATCTATAACATTCATCTTCGGCTAAATCTAAGAACAGAAATACACAAGACAGTCTACAGTCATGAAACGGGCACAAGAGAGCAATTCCAATACTGAATCCTAATCTATAACATTCAGTATTGGAATTAATGTTCCCCCTACTCCGCATTGCCATAAGTGACAATGCAACTCAACTCCCAAAGAAAAAAAATGAGTTTTAAAGGTGTAGTAAGGGGGCTTGCCTCACGTTCTGAGGGAGGTCATTCCAAAGAGTCTATAAATATCAATAGAATATAAATACAGCTTGATGTGGAGTCGTCGATTGAGCGCTAATCACGTGTCTTTGGCATTTCGTTCTAATGGGTTCAGTTAGAGAGGATTTTTGACTCGCACATTGCTGACGGAAGACAACGCTGTGAGGAGTAGTTTTCGAAATGTGGTGACACATTTGTCATTCGTTTGCACTCCAACTTGACATTTGGGGCATTTGTAGCCTGCAATGATGTCATACTGTTTTCAGGAGTGGCCTTCACGATCCTCATGCTGCTGGCCAGTCTCAACTCGTGCACGAACCCGTGGATCTACACAGCCTTCTCCAGCAGTGTGTCCAGAGAGCTGCAACATCTACTGCACTGTGGCTCACGAGCCGGGCGTCGGGGCTCGCTGCCTGATGACTCCACCGCCACACACACCTCCACCACCAAGGACAGCCAGTACTGACTGACTGACTGAGACAACCTGGGAGATACGCGTGCACCCTTGCCTCGTCCTCTGAAGGTAGCCCGCTTCCGCCAGATGTTCCCGACGACAAATGACAGCTAGTTGTCAGCAGGACCTGTCTGCATTGGGCCCCTCCACGCAAAGAGAATCGGAGAGTGTCAGTGGAGGTGTCCGCGCATGAGAGAATGCGCAGCGACAGCATTTGCGATGTAAGGTGGCCTCGACTCAGCATTTGAGTGTCACAAAGAAGTTCTGTCATTTTTAGAAGGTAAAGAATGCCAGATGTGAATCATGACGGACGTAATCTAGGATAAAGGGCAAGCAAGCACACAGTAGAGACGGCGAGGCCGCTGCTGCCGCTGGACTGGCAACAGATGGCGGGGTTGGTGGCTGTTCCACAGGAACGCTGAAGTAGAAATCTAATAATGTGAACAAACGTTGTTAAATCAAAACAAGTGAATGGGCAACGGCTGTATTTATATTCACCCAAGAGGAACCCGTGGAGTTTCTCAGTCCAACAGAGAGCTGCAAGCAAGCTGGATGGAGGCTCATTTAAAAACTGAAACACACATAGTCACACACTCGGATACATTCACCCAAACAAACATGAGCCCCACCAGGCGGGTTAGGCCTGCAAAACGAACAATTCAGCTTTCCGCAAGCCAGCAGGACACAATGATGTGTTTTTATTACGTGTTCACCCAGCACGTGAAGTATACAAAAGGACCTTCCTGACTGTGAAGCCTTTGGCAATCTGCTGAAGGAACGAGAGGAAACATTTCAAAAACATTCCACGTACGAGAACAAACCAGATGAAACGTATATCAAAATTGATCACGCACATTAGACAAGATGTGCAATGTAAATGTTGCCGCTATATTATCATTTATATGGTTATAAAGCTGCTTAACCTGTATGGAAGAACTCCAGTCAAAGATAAGCTTGTGGTCTTCTTCACCAGAAAGGACCCTACAAGGCTATCAGAAGAAACAAAGAAAGTGGAAGCTCAGACAATGGAAGTAGTCCTAGTTCAAAGCAAGTGTCTGTGATGGCCATGGAGACCTTTAGAGCACCCCCCCCCCAACACACTCCGCCCTACCCCCTTGGTTTATCCCGTTGATGTCAGCCATGTTATTCTTGGAGGCACTATCACCAGAGGCGTCTCGTGTGTTGTGTCTCGCCAGCACACCTTCATTTTTCAACAGTTACTACCTTATGTCTGCTCGTAAAGTTGGAGTACTGCTCTCTGGTCTTCAACTGATGACAGACATCAAGTACACTTATTTTTTTCTTACTTTGTTTTTTTTTGCAAGCTTTGCTACATAAGCTTCTGCGAATGCAAATAGACGCGAGTGTGTATTAACTGAGATCACAACAAAGTGTACGGTCACAGGCTACAGCATTAAGTACACTTGCAAGACCACTCAATGGCTGTACTTACACTGCAAGTGCCTGATTCTGATGCCCCCCCCCCAACTGGGATAATAAAAACCTCATGTATTTTTTAAATTTCATTCCATTCACTAAAATTGTAATGCCAACAGAGGAAGTTCTACTCACACACTGCTTTATTCAGCACGTGTGTTGCACACCACACAGAGAATCAGATGATACAAATGCTGCCATGTAAGAAGAGATGTCAGAGTGATAAATCATTGATGTGAATGTAGTGGAAACAAACAAATCTGATTCACCACATTGACGTGAGCCTGACATGATCAAAATGTTCCGTAAATCTAAAATACAGGTAGAGAGCAGATGGTGGTGTCATACATATAAATATTCTTGGAGCGTAGATGATGAAATAAGAAAATAGACTCCTACTATCAGTTGGTGGAGTAATATTCACTTTTTAATTTTATTTACATAGATTTTCTTTCATTCATATCAAACAGTGTTATTCCACTGTACAATCAATGTAGGATAAAATAAAATGAACAGCGATCTATCAAGAAATGGACCAATGAAGAATAATAAATACGCCTTATAATGTAAATAATAATATTGAATTTATGATCCAACATGCAGCATAAGCATCATTGCTACTTGCAAATGTGACCGATCAAAAGATGACATGATTGATTGCTGCTTTCAACCGGTGGTGCCGGCTAGTTATTAGCGACTAAACTGCTAACGTTTTTGTGGGCAGACTGTGCAAACTCTGCTCGCATTTTCATGCTTTTCACTTGTTCACCTGGGTGCTGCTTGTTCAAATAATTCAACAGGTTTCTTTTATTTACTTGTTTTTGACGACAGCATGCACAACAGCTTCCTCCTCCACATCGCTTTGGCGAACCTCTTGGGAAGGAACTTCTCGTTAAAATATCTTAGATCTTCGGCTGCCCATCAGCGGCGGGTTTAGCTGTACGTTTGGTCAATTTGTTACTATTACTTTCCGTTTACTGCATCATCTTTCATTTATGGGAGGATTCCGTTGATTTCAACTTCTAAATCAATGTTAGAAGGGGTCTCGTGCACATTCCTGCCACTTCTGATAGACTAAATGGATCGTGGGCTGGTGGTTGGGGACCACTGCTTTAAGCAACAACGATTTGAAAACAAACGGTGTAGCAACACATGTAAACAGACACTACAATACTCGAAGGCAGTTGTTACCCTTTTTAAAACATGTTGACTGAGTGAATTTTGAAACTTGCTCATGTGTGCCTCTGTATTATACTGTCCCGAGGAGTCCATGGCGAAAGATCTGCATAATGTCCATTTAATTGAAGCAAAGCACATGGTAAAAAAATTGTGCTTAACATTCAATTTAAGGATGATATCACTGTATTCTTTTTAGTATTTCATAGAGTGCTTTTTAAAAACATTTTTTTTTATGGGAGCCTGGAATGGATTAATGACATTTTCATTTATCTTGGTGGGTAAAGATGATTTGAGAGTGTGTTGCATTACGAGCGCGATCATGGAACAAATTAAACCTCCCTCAAGGCGCCACTGTCGAAATGAGCTTGCATTACGACATGGTGCGCTGCAAACTACACCAGCAGAATCATATACATCCAGTATTGTTACATAAATTCATCTCTGACAGTGTCTCATTAAATTGTGCAGACGGAGCCATTGAAGAGGAGAAGATCAAAAGCATACATTTCAAATGTTTTGTTTTTGTGTCCAACACACAAAAGCCTGAAGACAATGCTGGGATGCTTTCAAGATGTCTCTGGAATCCTCGTTCGTGTCGAAGGAGAAGCCTCACCTTTTCCTCTCACCCGGCGCTCCGTTGTGCATTTGTTCCGCAGACACAAGGCTCCACTTTGAAGCTTTGCCAGATGAAAAGTTACATCAACACCCTGTCGTGTCCTACTTCGTTTCATCAGGAAATGGATGAAGTTCTCCCCCATCTGCTATGGGTGTTAATGTATGTTCCTCTTCCTGATAGGAAATGGCGAGGTCAATGGATGGTTCTTCTCCTCATAAATCGCCACTGGCCAATACAACTGCTAAATAATACACACGAGAGCTTGCAGACATCCAAATATACACACTGAAGTCAGTCCCATGCACAGAAAACACGGGCGAAACCTCCAATGTCGCCCTTGATAATGTTATGGGATTTGATGTGACACGATAGGGCTGAACCATTCATTGTAGTTGTGATCTCAAACAACGTGATTTTGTGATCGTCAAAGCTGAAAAACAAATTGTGTTTTTTTTTGTTGTTGCTGTCCCTTAAAGGGTTAATATCATGATATGAATATCAGGCCATTTGGCTAAGCCATCAGTCTCTGTTTAAAGCAGTTAAGTCTCTAGCATAAATATGGGAAAAAATATCTCCACATGATCTTACATTCGTGTAAGAACATGTAGAATAGTACAATGTGTGAAACATGTTTGGTTAAATAATCTATTTTTACATACACTATGAAACATAATTGCATATTTAAACATGACGGAAAGCAGTAATTCTTGCTTCGGTGAACCATTTTAAAAACCTTGAAAAAGGACTGCCTCCATCACTCAGCCTCTGCAGTGTCCACACTTGATTAGAGTAATACTGTAATACCTTTTAATGTTTTGATGGTATGATGTCATTTTCTGTCATGTTGGTATAGTGATTATTGCACTGAAGTTTGACTTAATTGCAATACCTTTCAGAAAAATTTCTATTCAACCGTTTCTTAAAATTGTTCAGCCCCATGTGGGGGCCCTCCGCTAGTAACACACGCCCTCAGAAGACAAAGTCCAAATGAAGCTCATTGAAAGGCATTATGTAAAAGTGAGCCAACATCTTGACAAAATAAAAAGCTAGGCAAGCATAGATCCCTTTTTAAAATTAAATTGTGTAACAGTTACATTTAAAAGAGGAATGCTCATATTTAAATAGGGAAAAAAAAACTCTTACATGAAAATGTGTACAATGGTCCCTTGAGGAACAAGTTTAATCCGTTCTGGGACCACATTCAAAACACAGTCTCAGATATTCTTTCCCTATTGAAATGAATGGACATGTAATTAATCCGTTACAACAGCGTTCACACCTTCACCTTCTTTGTTGTTGTTGTAGTTCAATGGACATTGTGATGTTCCTTCTGGTGTACACACCTTAGCCACCTGGAGACAGCACAATAAGAACATACGTTCATGGAGATGGTTACAAGTCTTTAATAAGCTGCGGTAATGTCTGTCATTCCTCGCAAAGGATAAAGAATACATTTGTGTGAGTATTTTTATTTACTGATCCATTTTTAATTAATTTATATATATATATATATTCACACATTTATTCCAATTTACTGAGAATTCACACAGTGACGACATTAAGAAGACATTTTATTTAGAATCTATTGAGTATAGAAAAAGAAGACACGACAAAATCTTATTTTTGTGTTCGCGAGGTCCCAAGCAGTCATGACAAGCCATCTTTTGTCTGGATGCGGTCCACAATACTAATTTGGCAGCAATAACCCGAACAAGGAAAATTAAATTGACCAATTTGACGCTTCTATGAAAAATGTCCTTACAGCGAATGAAAGGTTAGAGCGCTTGTGTGCCTTTAGTGAGTGGGTGTGTTAGGTGAGTATGTGTGTGTGCTCGCTATACATCGTGATGGGATTGCGTTTCACGCAGAAAAGAGGCTGATGTTACAAGTCAAGGTTATGTCATGCTGCGGTGGCGTTTCCTGCCAAGCGACGGACTATAATTGGAATGAATGAATTCGCTTGGAGGCTGTCGCAAGGTCGGCAAAACAGGTGAATGGTGTGCAATAGGGGGGCCACCAGCCTTGATTAAAGTCAGTATAAATCAGACCCACCAAGTAGGACCTTTGCTTGATGCAGGAGATCCTGTGCATTTCTGCACTTCGGACCAGACAATGAATCTGCAGACGACGAGTCTACCACTTGTGCACTGCGGCATTCTACTTATGAAGCAGAGGGAGCCAAAGAACAACAAGCAGCGCAATTGTTCAGGACCTTTAAAGACAATGTTTTTCTTCAAACAGTCCCAGACATATGAAATTAAATCAACCACAGATGTAATGTGGGCTTAGCTCATCTACCTCACCTCCCGCATTCCAAAACCACAAATGTGAACATCATTGAAGTGTATCGTGCTACTATTGCAATTTTTGTATTAATAATAAGGTATGATATGATCATATGACAACTTCAGTTTTTATTTCCTAAGAGTCGTCTAAAATATGTCTATTTCCCAAAATCAAAAGTCACAATATTGTCTTTATAATTTCCTTGTAGTCTTGTGGTGGTGGTGACCCACAAGCTAGGACAAGAGCGCTACGTTCACTTTGCTGAAGATTTCCCTCAAACGTGGCAATAGCAGACAATTGCCTCTTGTTTGCAAAAGCAAGCAACATGACACAGATCACTGAACGCAACATTCACTCACCGTAGATGCAACAATACTAATAGTTATTGAACAATAAAATAAAGGAGGTGGCCGAATGACCCATTCCTAACTAAAGGTGTACAAACAAACAACTGTACATTATGGAACACATCAAATAAAGGGGAACCGCCAACCTGAACCGTAAGGCCTGCTCGGATGCCATCAACTTGGCTAACGCTACAGTTTATACCGTGAGCTTTCTTCTTCCGTGTCGGGGAGAGTCGTCAAATATATTCAAGTTAAGTGAGCGGCTATTCAGTGACTCGGTGTTTTGGTGCTCACTCCTAGAAGAAATTGACTTTCTGGCAAGAGTTATGAGAAGCTTCTCTTAATTAGATACAACCACTCGTAGCCCCACTGTTTCACTCGTAGCATGCAAATGCAATTCAAAAGTTGCCGTTGGAGCCTATATGTGGTGTTATACACGGTTTCAACCCGATTGAGATGTTGCAGCTTGACCTCATGAGAGCCGGTCATATCCTGGGAACGTTTACATGCTATGATCTATAAAAATATGAAAACATACAACTATGTGTGCGATATTAGTGTAAGCAAACTGTTTGCTTATGATGGTGATTTAGGTTAAGATCAATTACTATGGCCGGTTTACAGTTTGGAAAAATTCCAAAAGTTTGATACATCTTTTCCTCCCACTGTTTCGTGACAAACAGACAAATGAATTGCTCTTCCACAAGATTACCGGCAAGCTAGCAGCTATGCTAACAGCAGTGTACTCTACAACCCCATTCTTTTTTTAAGCATCAGAAAAACTAGCTCACGCTGGACAGAAATATTTGAATAAGTGTCTCTTCTGCTTCAAATCGGATTAGGCATCTCGTCATGTAATCCTTTCTGACAAAATGTCACAAGAAGCCAAGAAAAGAACAAATCAGAAGCAGACTTGACTCATTTATGATGTTGGTTTGAACTCCAAAAATAGGTTATTCATTGGAGCATTTATCAATGTTTTGGTGGACCTCCAAACTCAAAAACCTTTGGCCCACTAACTTCAAAGTACCACTGTGCAAATTCTACTGCTAGTTTCTCTGAGCAGCTGTAGATTCTCTTATTTTTGTCCCCAAATGTATATAAAATAGTACAAGGCATCCGTTTTATTTCAGCATGGTTCATCTGCGTCCATTTTCAGCCTTTTACCAAATATAGCCACACTTCTATTTTTACTGTTTCCTGTTCTTCAGAAATTCTCACCTGATTCTTTACACACAGCACACTTATTGAGTTAAGAGCTCACACCAAGCGCTGGAAGGGATCAAGGTGAGCTTTTGTATTGTTCGCCCACCTTGTTTTTATAATTTAGAGGGCAGTTGTGTTTACACCTCCACAGGGATGTGCATTTCTTTGTCGTGCAAGCATCACCTGGTCAAAGGCCTTTCCCGGGAGATCACGGAACAACCTTTCAGTGGATTTACGGCCACCGTAACGGTCTGACGTGCTGCATCTGGTCCTGTCTCATTCGTCATATTTCATGACTGACCTCCAGTTGGGAGCAGTCAATGAGAGTGAGCTGTGCGATTGAGTGAAATAGGCTCCAGTATGATGGAAAAGCAAAATGAAAACAGAAGCCAAAAAAAGGGGGCAGCTTCCATATATGGCTCCTTTTTGACAAGCAACTCGGCTGGCATACAAAGTGGATTAGTAAATCCTCACACAGGACAGGATGAGTGTGAGAAAAGCATATAGGCTTACATGGGTTGAAAAGTCGTCTGTTACTTTTGCAGCTGCTCTACTGTACATACGGCATATGTCAGAGCCTGCAGGCTTCGGCACTCATAAAATCACCACAACAATGACTGTGATTGAAGTACGGTAAGAAGCCGAGCATGGGGTGAAAAAATACAGTGACTGCGTGACAATCATTTGTGCGATACTACGTTCCAAATGGTAGAATCTCACTTTGGGTTGCTGACGGAGTAGTGGAACATTCGCCTGATTTTGGTGCAGGCAGCACTAGTCAGTTACCGCTCACTAACAATATTAATGTGTTGTCTCGATATGGGCCCTGGAACTGACTGGCAACAAGGCCGGGCTGCGGTCTGCCTTTCACCAGAGATCAGCTGGAATAGGCTGTAACGACCCACTACCATGAATAGTGGTACAGAAAATACCGGTAGATAGATGAACAGATGGAATCTCACGATGACTGGCATGAGTGAACTGGAGATGTTTTACACCAGGGGTGTTAAACTCATTTTTGTCACGGGCGACGGTAGTAAACCAATAGATAAAAAATGTTTTAATCAAAAGTAAAGGGGAGTATAGTTTGTTCAACTGCTGTTCAAGTTACTGTAATAACATGACAAGAAAATGCATGCCATATTGCAACATGATTATTACATTTGACAATTTTGGTACAGATTTTAGCAAGTTTATCAAGTTGACCTGCTTGATTTGCTTTCACGGGCCACATAAAATCATATGGCAGGCCTTGTGTTTGACACCTGTGTTTTAGACTCTTCTGTCAAAGTAGCTTTGCTTGGCCTTACACACACGCACACCCAAAGCCCAGAACTGAAGAATGAGCTCAGTGTGTGTTTTAATTTTTATATGGTCTTTTTGTGGATTTTTGTCACACGTGACCCTCTCTCTCTCTTTTATACAGTACACACACACACACACACACACACACACACACACACACACACACACACACACACACACACACACACACACACACACACACACACACACACACACACACACACACACACACACACACACACACACACACATTCCCTGAGTTCCGTGTGTGGATTTTATTTCCCTTCAGTGACAACGTGGCATGTGTTTAAATGGCGACCAGCCCAGGAACTCGTCCATCTTTTGGCTCCAGCTCTCTCCTGAATAGGACAACCACTATCAAGAATGGATGTATGGCTGTAAATAGAAAAGAAAAGGCTGTGATTCTTAAATGGTGAATGTCATATAGACACTTTGTAGTGATGAATTCTTAAACCGTCAGACTGCTTTCTTCTGACAATCTAGTATGACCTTTAGCTAATCCAACAGGCAAAGAATAATACAAAAGAAACTTCCCGTGGCTCCAATTACTCTGAAACCAAAACAAGAAATGTCAACATATTTGATTTGTACTCCCGCAGTGATGTGTAATCATGTCTTGGAACACCACCACACAACTAGAAAGAAAGACCAGCCTGAAGCCTTTTGCGTGTTTGTTTGTTCTATCCATCCAGCAAAGCAGGACTTCTTCCCACAGTCTCATAGGTGACTCCATCTGGTCATGCCTCCAACTCATGTTCCTTCTTAATCATCAACAACTCTATTGTCCTCAGGCCAAGATGACTGCACACACTCGAGGTTTCCACGTGGTTGTGCCACAAAGATTTGGAAACTCCAACCCTGTAGTGGGTTTTGCCAAGTGCGAAGGGTTTTCTTTGCCAAGCACTTTTGCTTCATTTGAGGAGTATTTTTTTGCAGTTTAATCCCAGGGACCTGAAGCAAGGATTTTATTAAACAATCGAAATATGACAAAATAACATGAACAAATGTTTTCCTTTTTATAACATGCATATATTGTTTTACATTCACATTGAACGTAGCAGAAAACTTGTCTAGGAACCTTTTCACTGGGTAGTATAAATTTCAGTTTAAATTTAGTATTTCTGAATGGGTTGTATGATCCTTGAGCAAATTTTACCAAACCGACCTCTGGTAGCAAATCCGAAATTGACTTACCGGTACTCGAGGGGGCCACTTCCACCGCAACGCCGAGCTGTATCTCTGGCCGGACAGAATTAGTTCAGCCTTAAAGTCCAGGTCCGATAAGAGGGTGTCGCCAAATTACCGCCCAATCACGTGTCCCCTTAGGGTACTTTTAACCTTATAGGTCTAGGCCACAACGAACGTCTGATGTGCGCCACAATGTTCGGTAATTCATTTTCGGTCCCGGTCCTGTCTCAGCCATGATTGAGTGATTTTCTCTCCAGACACGTATTAAATTGCCTGCTTTTTTTTTTTCAACAGTTGGATATGCTGCCTTTTAACATGGTTCCAGCCAGACTCGATCATTCAAGCATTTAATTCCGGTTTACAACTACTCAAACTAAACTTTGTTGCTACCCGCATCACATGCAACAGATGTTAAATGAGCACCTGTTCACACTTCAAACTGATTTGAGCAGAGGGCTATAGCCACCCCTTAAGATGCAACCTGCTAACACTTATCCCACCAATAATGTGTTCATTGTATTTCAAACGACGGGCCGGTAGCCCAGTGGTTAGCACGTCGGCTTCACAGTGCAGAGGTACCGGGTTCGATTCCAGCTCCGGCCTCCCTGTGTGGAGTTTGCATGTTCTCCCCGGGCTTGCGTGGGTTTTCTCCGGGTGCTCCGGTTTCCTCCCACATTCCAAAGACATGCATGACAGGCTGATTGAGCACTCTACATTGTCCCTAGGTGTGAGTGTGAGCGTGGATGGTTGTTCGTCTGTGTGCCCTGCGATTGGCTGGCAACCGATTCAGGGTGTCCTCCGCCTACTGCCCGAAGACAGCTGGGATAGGCTCCAGCACCCCCCGCGACCCTAGTGAGGATCAAGCGGTTCGGAAGATGAATGAATGAATGAATGTATTTCAAACCCGCGCTCCACTGTGAGCGAGATCTGCGTAGAGCGAGTTGTTTTCTTGGTGGGGATAATAAAGCGATTTGACAACACGGCCACTAAGGGCAGTGGGCACGCTGTTCACTAAATTTGTATGTGCGGACCGACCAGCTCCTTTCTGAAAGATATGTTGCAGTTAAAAAACATTCCACAAGAGGACGCTGTTTTCCTTTAAATGCATCTACCCGGCTACAGCATTGTACAGTAATGTAATGTTCTGTACTGCACGACCATTTTTAAAAATTTAATATTAAAGTTAGATGTTTTGGAAGATTTTACGAGTTTTTTGTTTGATACTTTGTTGTTGTGATTTTGGTATGAGTAATTATTGTGAAGGGTGGCCCGGTGGGCCGGTGGTTAGGTGTCGACCTTACAGCGCAGAGGTACGAGGTCCAATTCCAGCTCCAGCCTCCCTGTGTCGAGTTTGCATGTTCTCCCCGTGCCTGCGTGGGTTTTCTCCGAGTACTCCGATTTTCTCCCCCATTCCAAAAACATTCTATGGCAGGCTGATTGAACACTCTAAATTGTCCTTGGGTGGGAGTGTGAGCGCGGATGGTTGTTCGTTTCTGTGTGCCCTGCGATTGGCTGGCAACCAGTTCAGGTTGTCCCCCGCCTACTTCCCGAAGACAGCTGGGATAGGCTCCAGCACCCCCCGCAACCCTAGTGAGGATCAAGCGGATGGGAAAATGGATGGATGGATGGATGGATGGATAATTATTGTGAAGCCCTTTAAGACTTTTGTGATCAAAGTCCATACATAAAAAAACTGTAATAATAATAATAATAATAATAATAATAATAATAATAATAATAATAAGTTTTATTTGTGGGCGCCTTTCTAAGCACTCAAGGACACCTTACAACAAGCAGTTCAAAACACAAATACAATGTTAAAAACAACATAAAATAAAATAAAACAAAATAGAGATAATGGATTTATGGTCAGAGTGAATATGCTTGTCTAAACAGATGTGTTTTGAGGCTGGATTTGAAATACTGTAAGAATATCCCCATACAGTTTGATCTTCAACTGAACTTGCACCTGCAAAGCACATGCACGACCTGGAGATAAAATGACATTTGTTGGAAGATTGGTGAGCACGTCTGCCTCATAGTCCACAAGCTTGTGTTTCAAATCTTGGCTCAGGCTTGCCTGTGTGGAGTTTGCATGTTTTCCTCGTGCTTGTGTGGCTCCCTCCTCCGTTTCAAAGACATGCATTTTGGAAGACTCTTAACTGTCCATCGAAGACTCCAAATTGTGAATGTTGTTTGTTACTCTGCAATCTAATGGCAACCAGTTCAGGGTGAAAGCCTCTCGCCCAAAGTCGGCTGGGATCGGCTCCAGCACACCAGTGATCCGAGATGACAAGTGGTACATAATAATGGATGGTTGAAAAGGACACTGCGTCTGAAAAGAAAGTGACATGGGGGTGATGACCGGTTCACAATTTCAGCCTTCAATATGTTTCTCACTGAGAAACTGAACCTTTGACCTTTGTCAGACAGTTGTGGAGACAGAGGTTGGTGAAAAAAATGAACCTGAACAGATGAGTTGCACACAGGCTCTGTAATTCCCCATCCTTGATCCTTAGATCTGATTTTATTTAAAGCTGCCGCATTCCTCTCTCAGAAGACGCGGATCTCTTTGAGACAGTACAGTGCCAGAAATAACAGGTTTGGACAAACACATGGCTGAGGCGTGGTGAGCTTGGCTGACCATGACTGAGTTCCACTGTGGTTTTTGCTCCACTGTTCTTTTGCTCATGTCTATAGGTCTGTTTTTCTCCCAGGCAGCAGAGTTTGCAAGGAGGGTGGGTGGGTGGAGGGTTTAGTAGTAATGGTTTGTCAGCATAATCACTGGAAGTGGCGAAAGAAAACTAAAGCACAGCTTCAAGTCTGGGAATGCAGGTGACTGTAGTTGGAGGCTACTGTGTGACCCGTCCGTTTGAATTGCAGGACGTCAGTGGCCTGCGGCAACACCGACTTGCTGTATTGATATCCTTTTGTTTGGTGTTTTCCTATGTGGCAAAGGGTCTCACACTTTTTTGCTTTGGTTGAATTACAGATTCAATCTTTTTCTCTCTCAAATTCTCAAGTGCGGTTGCCTTTACTTCTATCTGTGTCTTTTTGAATGTTGTGCAGTCATCTGCTGAAGTTAATAAACTTAACAAGCCTTTTGACAGTAGGCAAGTATAAAGTACAGATATCCATCCATGCATCCATCCATCCATTATTTATCTGAGCCGCTATCCTCATGAAGGTCGCCGGCGTGCTGGAATATATCCCACCTTACTTCGACAGTAAGCGGGGCACCCTCTGAACTGGTTGCCTGTACACTTAGACAAACAACCATATGCGCTCACAATCACACCTTGGGACAATTTGGAGTGTTCCATTTACCTGCCATACTTGTTTTTGGAATGTGGGAGGGAACCGGATCCGGTACAGGAAGAAAATGTAGATTCCACAGCGGAAGGCTGGAGCGCAAAATTGAACCCTGGACCTCTGTACTGTGGGGCACATGTGCTAACCAGTCAGTAATCTTGCCGCCATGACTCATCTGAAAGTACAGATCCGTGTATCCAAATTGAGGGACTATGTGTAAAAATGTTTGAGATGGCATATCCAAAGTGCAGTATTTGAAACATCTACAGTACTTAATTACAGTAACAGTATTGTTATTTGGATACTTCCCACCACTTATATATGGAAGCCTTTCTATGCTGTACTTGGTGGCCATGCACAAGATGACCTAAAGGGGGGAAAAACAACTTTTACTGGCCAGTCAGCCAGTTGTTTCTTGTTGATGCTTTTTCTGCATCATACTGTGTCTGCAATTAGTCCTTCAAGTCAGCTGGGTTGAGGCCAGTTGTATGGCTGCACTTATTTAGCAGCTTCTGCTCCATGTGACATTTTGAATAAAATATCCTTCATCAGGGAGAGTGACAACGACTGCTAGGTTGACATGTGAAGTTGTGCTGTAGCCCTGGGATGTGGCGTCATGCATTATTTGGCAAGAAGATAACACTAATTTTGCATTAGACTCACGGCCCAGTGCATCGGCATGTTTTTACACACGCACAGACACACACACAAAAACATGCATGTTTGTCACCTCTCTCGACACTGTGTACAAGAATGTAGGTCAGACAGTGCATATTAACATTAGTGTTTGTGTGTGCTGTGGGTGGATGCACACACACGATCCAGCGGTAGGTCAGGTTAATATTTAATTGGCCTGATGGACGGTGTCAGTTGCTCTGCAAGACAAACATCATTATGACACACTAAGTGACTGAAATCTAATTAGAGCTGAAAATCACATTATAGACGCTCAGTGATACAGTATATGAAACTACTCAGCACCCCCTACCTACTTTTCTTTCTTTCTTTTTTACGTTGCTCACTGTGGTAGCAAAAACGATACTGGTTAAACTAATAATTGGCGATCCATGATTATACAGAAGGTCACAATAATCAGATCAGCTGCGTAGGACAAGGAATTAGGGTTGATCTGATCAAATATGTGGTTGTGTTTTGTTTTGGGTCATGTCTGAAAGTGATTTTTCGACAAAGCAATTGAAGTGTGTATTCTGCCCATATTTAGTCATTTCCCATGCCCGCAGCGTAACTTGGCGTCCTTGAAGCAATCATCACTTAAAATTGGAACACTCCCTACTGGAGACCGTGTAGAGACACACAGACTGGAATGCACCAGTTGATCCAAGCTAAGAATCGGTTTAGGAGAAACAAAAGTCCTGATGCCTCACCATGAGTTTTGGTACCGCCCTTCTGCTGATATAAATACTTTGTGAATCCCGTCCTTCTTTACACTCGTGATATGCAGCCATTTGTCTGTAACTCACCGATGCTTGGAATATTCTGTTATTAAAAGCTTCGAAGAAACTGTTCATCGACTCCAGCCTGTATTTGGATAACCAACATCCTCCTCATCCGAAATTCAACAAACACGTGGGGAAAAGAAGGCCACTTTCCCCCAACACATCAACCTAATGCTCATAATCATCACCGTTCTGAGCTATTTCTCACCTAAGCAAAAATCCTGTGTGTGTGCGTGCGTGTGTGTGTGTGTGTGTGTGTGTGTGTGTGTGTGTGTGTGTGTGTTTGTGCTATAATTGATGCACAATGAGGGCATAAACAGCTTCCCCTTTGGTTACATGCTTTTGCACTTTGATTGTGTGTGTGTGTGTATATGCGTGTGAGTTTTGGATTGTGGCGTACATGAAGCAACAGCGATGTTTTTAGATTTTCTGCATCTACATCAGAATTTGTTCATTGTTAATCTGCACAGGGGTGGTGGGGTGGTCCAAGTGAAAAGCATGCAGTGTCAAATAGGAATCTTCATCATGCTTCTGGGAACTTAGGATGTTGAAAATGGGGAAAAAATGTTCACCGCAGTTCTGAGCAGCAAAATAAACCACAAAGCTGAACTTTGGTGCAGTGCTTTTGGGTAAGGGACTAAATATATCCAATATATGACAACAATGAAAATGCATAGAAAATCATAGTGCCAAAGCCTTTCTAAGTTTAGTTGATTATAGGCTTGGGAAATTTTTGCTTGCTTGTATCTGAGATGTCTTTTTCATGAAAGACCTCTCTCGTCTGAATTTGTGCTCCTTGAAGCACAGTCTCTGATCTGCCTCTCAGATGCGACGGTCTTCATGTTGAGGACGTGCACTTTGAAAGTGCCGCCCTATCGGAGCGCCGCGCTTCAGCCTTGACCATGGGCGCTATGTCCTTGTTCTCTCCTTCTGCCGATTGCCGCCGTCCCTCACTGTTTGCGCTGAACAGATGCCAGCGCTGGGTAAAGTCCTCTCTGTTGGGGCCACCAGCAGCATCCTGGTTTATAATTAATGAAATTAGGGCCCATGTCAGCCGAGGAGGCTTCAAGTACCGTCATACGGTAGACTGCTCCCTTCAACAAGGGAAGAAATAGACTGTACAGCTGGATCACATACTGTTTGAATAAACTTTGGCAAGACAAAATGCTATGGATTCCATAAGTTCAAAACAAAAGTCAGAAGACCAAAAGTAATGTCATGTGTGGACTTGAGATGATCAGTCCAATATGAAGCTAATGCAAAAGACACACAAGCATTCACATCCACACCTTTGGACACATGACATCACAACCAATGGCCCTGTCATTCTACTGGTGATGCTCACTTGTCCTGCAAGTGAGGACAGAGAGCGCACATAATACATGAACCTTCAGCTGGACAGCAGCGATACTGAATAAATGCTCTAACGCCTTGCCATATTTGTAGCGTGCACATGTCATCGAGTGCAGTTTTGCCTCACTAGTGACATGTAGTTGTTCGACTAGTATTGCAAGATTTTCAGACAATAAAGGGGAAGCAGTTGTGGAAAAAACCCATACTTATTAGACACGTTTTTTCCACTACTGGTGCACCCGAGTCATTTGGCGACTTTGTAGTGCACTGAATTGTGTGACTAGAAGACTATCAGGACCTTAAGCTGGATATCAAGTGCATTCGGTGCCCGCTGAAGGCCCCTGTTTCAAATGCATCAAACTGCCAGCACCCAATGGGGCCCTTAGGCATGCTTACCATTCTGCCAGACTCAACTCATAGGTGGCGAGGAAGCAGTGGCGGTCTTTGACAGGCCGTCTTTGATGGAAGCAAGGAACAGCGGCTGCTAATCGTCCCTGTATAAATGGTTCAGCAGGCCGGGCATGGGAACCAGCGAAGGAGGGAAGGTGGGGTGAAATCTGAGACACCTGGTGGCGCTTTCTACAGCCCAGTGTGCAGCTGGTGCAAGAAAGCACATAACCCAGCTGTGGCTTCTTGACAGATCCCGAGACTTGAGCAGTGCATGCACTGATTGGATCCTATTATAGACCTCTCTGTCTGGCCGCTCAATTCAAAACTACGACGTGAACCAAGGTTTGTTGCAATATGTTACGTACGGTGCGCTCGTAATGATTCAGCGAGCGTGAAGTTAGCCTGTTGCGTTACGTAATCACTGAGTGCCTCAACAGTGCATTGAGCAACAGCTGAGGTCAAAGCTCAGGGAGGCATTCATTTTAGAGCCACAACTCTGTCAAATTTTTAAATGCATCTTTCAGCGATTAACAACATGAGAATCATTACACTCAATTCTTCTGCTCCACGTTGTAATGAGCATATATATATATATATATATATATATATATATATATATATATATATATATATATATATATATATATATATATATATATATATATATATTAGAGCTGTCAGTTTTATCGAAATTAATTTAAATGAATATTATCGGGATCAAAATTTTTCTCGCGAGATTAACGCGGCAGACGTCACAGCGGATGTTACGTTGCTCTATAAATAAACCAGAAACAAAACATCAAGCGCGCTGCACAGGTCCACGCAGGTTTGTTTTGCCAGCCACGGCAGCGCGAGACACCGAAAACGGATACTTAAATAGTTTATGAATGGAAAGTTTACTTTTAAAAAGTTGCCAGATTGTTCCACTGACAAGACCAAAGTTACCTGTATGTTTGCAGTCGTAAACCGAGCTATCATCATAGCACGTCGAGTCTGAAATACCACTTAATGGCCAAGCACACAGCTGATGTGCGTACTCCGCCCCCTCGTCTCAGACAGACAGCTATGGATCATTTCAAAGCGAAGAAAATGGATGACACGACGAACAAATTTGCTGAAGCCATAGCTAAATATATGGCTACTGCATGCAAGCCTGTCAACATTGTCCACAGCTCCACTCAATCTGAAATAATTCGCATTGCATCGAACGACTCCTGTTGGATTGACCAGGCGCTTTAAGAGGGGCGGGACTGCCACTGACCGGTGACCGTTCGAGCGATGTATAAATAGCGTTTTGTTTCGTGAGTGAATACACTCACTTCGTCGTCGGCATGGCTCAATGTTAAGCTACGCGTGTGCTTCTTATCAAGTCAGATGTGTAAAGTTAGCTTTGCAATCTGACGTTTAAATGAAGTAAATTGCGTTGCAGCTGGGGTTAATCATGCCGGCGCTCCACTTCCGGGATTGGCTATTGGGACTTGTAGTTCTTTTGTTCGATTCGACTTGATATGTTTGTGTTGTATGGTTTCTTATGTTTAAAACAATGAATAATGATGACGAAAATGATACATAGTGAAATCAGGGTTGATTACATTATTTATTAAACGTATTGTTAAATAAAGGTATTAATTAATGTCAAAGGGCGGCCCGGTAGTCCAGTGGTTAGCACGTCGGCTTCACAGTGCAGAGGTACCGGGTTCAATTCCAGCTCCGGCCTCCCTGTGTGGAGTTTGCATGTTCTCCCCGGGCTTGCGTGGGTTTTCTCCGGGTGCTCCGGTTTCCTCCCACATTCCAAAGACATGCATGGCAGGCTGATTGAGCACCCTAAATTGTCCCTAGGTGTGTGTGTGAGCGTGGATGGTTGTTCGTCTCTGTGTGCCCTGCGATTGGCTGGCAACCGATTCAGGGTGTCCCCCGCCTACTGCCCGGAGACAGCTGGGATAGGCTCCAGCACCCCCCGCGACCCTAGTGAGGATCAAGCGGTTCGGAAGATGAATGAATGAATGAATTAATGTCAATTATATACATATTTACATTGTGATACAGAAAGATAGATATATTATTTTTTTACTGCATTTATGTGTAGTTTAGGTTATTACCTGCTTCTGATACTTCTGATACAACTACTACTACTACTACTACTACTACTTCTGCTGCAAAGTGCTCCAATAAATGATCAAAAAAGTACAGAACGAGAGATCCTTCCATGCTGACCGACAATCCCTATTCCGGGGGGCCGTGAAAAACGGAATTAAATGAACAACTCCACTACGGATTGCCAGCGAGAGCCTCCATTACAAGCATCCGAAATGATGTCGACACAAAACCGTAGAGAGACTTCCGAGCAAGAAGGACCAACAGACTCAGCATAACCTGACTGCTGTGTTCAAAGCAAATTTGAGAAAAACGAAGTATGCAACCATTGCTTAAATCCATTATAGGCTGAGTACTAGTTTACCTTAGATGTGCACTTTATAATGTTATATTGCGCTGTTTTGATTCCATAAAAAGAGCTGTTCAAGCAGCTATTGTGTGACAAAATATTTTTTTCACTGTTGTTCATGGACAGTAATATTGTGTGAGAGATAATGTGTGAATAACTGCTCCAAGTGAAAAATGTTCATGTAAAATTGAAAATCGAAATTATTTCAGTAAATATTTGCATTTTGCACATAGAAAACTGATTCATGATTCCATGTTGATGAGAGCATTAAAATAGGGGAAAATATAAAAGGAAATTCAGAAACGATAAAAAATGTGTGAGTAATCATGATTAATTTTTAGTTAATTTGAGTTAATTATGACAGTTGAGTTTTTAATTAGATTAAATATTTTAATCGTTTGACAGCTCTAATATATAAAAAAAAAAAAAAAATCCTCATCTCACCCCTTGGGTGGTGTCCGTCCCCCATTCAGCTCGGGTCCTCTACCAGAGGCCAGGAAGCTTGAGGGTTCTGCGCAGTATCCTTGCTGTTCCCAGCACTGCACATTTCTGGACTGAGATGTCTGATGTTGTTCCCGGGATCTGTTGCAACCACTCATCTAATTTGGAGGTCACTGCCCCGAGTGCTCCGACCACCACAGGCACGACTGTCACCTTTACCTTCCAGGCTCTCTCCAGCTCCTCTCTGAGCCCTTGGTATTTCTCGAGTTTCTCGTGTTCCTTCTTTCTGATGTTTCCATCACTTGGGACCGCTACATCCACTACAACGGCTTTCTTCTGCCCTTTATCAATGATCACGATATCCGGTTGGTTCGCCATTACCATCTTGTCAGTCTGGATCTGGAAGTCCCACAGGATCTTCGCTCGGTCATTCTCCACCACCTTGGGAGGTGTTTCCCATTTTGACCTTGGGGTTTCCAGTCCGTACTCGGCACAGATGTTTCGGTAGACTATGCCAGCCACCTGGTTATGGCGTTCCATGTAGGCTTTCCCTGCCAGCATTTTACACCCTGCAGTTATGTGTTGGATCGTCTCGGGTGCCTCTTTGCACAACCTACACCTTGGGTCTTGTCTGGTGTGGTATATCTGGGCCTCAATGGCTCTGGTGCTCAGGGCCTGCTCCTGAGCAGCCAGGATGAGTGCCTCTGTGCTGTCCTTCAGGCCAGCCCTCTCTAGCCACTGATAGGACTTCTTGAGATCAGCCACTTCACTTATGGTCGGTGGTACATCCCGTGTAGGGGCTTGTCCTCCCATGATGGTCCCTCTTCCAGCACCTCATCCTCTGTTCCCCATTGTCTGAGACATTCTCTGAGTACATCATCCGTTGGAGCCTTCTCCTTGATGTATTCATGGAGCTTGGATGTTTCATCCTGGACAGTGGCTCTCACACTCACTAGTCCCCGGCCTCCTTCCTTTCGAAACTGCATGCACAGTCTCAGGGTGCTGGATTTGGGATGGAACCCTCCATGCATGGTTAGGAGCTTTCGGGTCTTAACATCCGTGGTCTGAATCTCTTCCTTTGGCCACCTGATTACTCCTGCAGGGTATCTGATCACTGGCAGGGCATAGCTGTTTATTGCCCGGGTCTTATTCTTGCCATTGAGCTGGCTTCTTAGGACTTGCCTCACCCGCTGGAGGTATTTGGCCGTAGCCGCTTTCCTTGTTGCCAGTTCGAGGTTGCCATTGGCTTGTGGTATACCGAGGTACTTGTAGCTGTCCTCAATGTCTGCTATTGTTCCTTCAGGGAGTGAGACCCCTTCAGTGCGGACTACCTTTCCTCTCTTAGTCACCATCCGACTACATTTCTCAAGCCCGAATGACATCCCGATGTCGCTGCTGTAGATCCTGGTTGTGTGGATCAGGGAGTCTATGTCCCTTTCGCTCTTAGCATACAGCTTTATGTCATCCATGTAGAGGAGGTGACTGATCGTAGCTCCATTTTTGAGGCGGTATCCGTAGCCTGTCTTGGTGATTACTTGGCTTAGGGGGTTCAGTCCTATGCAGAACAGCAGTGGGGAGAGTGCATCACCTTGGTATATGCCACATTTGATGGACACTTGGGTAAGTGGCTTGCCATTGGCTTCAAGTGTGGTTTTCCACATCCTCATCGAGTTAGCAACGAAGGCTCTTAGGGTCCTGTTCACCTTATACAACTCCAAGCATTCAGTGATCCATGTATGTGGCATCGAGTCGTAGGCTTTCTTGTAATCAATCCAGGCTGTGCACAGGTTGGTATGTCGGGACCTGCAGTCTTGTGCGACTGTTCTGTCAACCAGGAGCTGATGTTTGGCTCCTCTGGTATCTCTACCAATGCCCTTCTGTGCTTCGCTTCATGTATTGATCCATGTGTCCACTTATCTTAGCCGCAATGATGCCTGACATGAGCTTCCATGTTGTGGAGAGACAGGTTATTGGCCGATAGTTGGATGGGACTGTACCCTTTGAGGGATCCTTCATGATCAGGATCGTTCGCCCTTCAGTTAGCCATCCTGGGTGAGTCCCATCCTTCAGCAACTGGTTCATTTGTGTTGCTAGGCGCTCATGGAGTGCTTTGAGTTTCTTTAGCCAGTAGGTGTGTACCATGTCCGGGCCTGGTGCTGTCCAGTTTTTCATATCTGAGACTCTTTCCTGTATGTCTGCCACTGTTATGGTAACTGGGTTCTGCTCAGGAGGTTGCTGTGCTCCTCTCTCAGGGTCACCAGCCATTGTGCACTGCTGTTATGTGCAACCTCCTCTCCCATTTTCCTTTCCAGTACCTTTCAGTTTCCAGTCTTGGTGGGTCAGCTCTGCTGTTAGGACCCTGCCACTGAGCGTACACTTTGCAGGTTGTGTTGCGAACAGCCTGTTTATTCGCCTGCCCTCATTCTCTTTCGTGTACCTCTTTAGGCGACTGGACAAGGCTTGGAGCCTTTGTTTGGCAGTTTCGAGTGCTTCAGGTATGGTCATCTGGGTGTACCTCCTTGAAGCACAGTCTCTGATCTGCCTCTCAGATGCGACGGTCTTCATGTTGAGGACGTGTGCACTTTGAAAGTGCCGCCCTATCGGAGCGCCGCGCTCAGCCTTGACCATGGGCGCTATGTCCTTGTTCTTCTCTCCTTCTGCCGATTGCCGCCGTCCCTCACTGTTTGCGCTGAACAGATGCCAGCGCTGGGTAAAGTCCTCTCTGTTGGGGCCACCAGCAGCATCCTGGTTTATAATTAATGAAATTAGGGCCCATGTCAGCCGAGGAGGCTTCAAGTACCGTCATACGGTAGACTGCTCCCTTCAACAAGGGAAGAAATAGACTGTACAGCTGGATCACATACTGTTTGAATAAACTTTGGCAAGACAAAATGCTATGGATTCCATAAGTTCAAAACAAAAGTCAGAAGACCAAAAGTAATGTCATGTGTGGACTTGAGATGATCAGTCCAATATGAAGCTAATGCAAAAGACACACAAGCATTCACATCCACACCTTTGGACACATGACATCACAACCAATGGCCCTGTCATTCTACTGGTGATGCTCACTTGTCCTGCAAGTGAGGACAGAGAGCGCACATAATACATGAACCTTCAGCTGGACAGCAGCGATACTGAATAAATGCTCTAACGCCTTGCCATATTTGTAGCGTGCACATGTCATCGAGTGCAGTTTTGCCTCACTAGTGACATGTAGTTGTTCGACTAGTATTGCAAGATTTTCAGACAATAAAGGGAAGCAGTTGTGGAAAAACCCATACTTATTAGACACGTTTTTTCCACTACTGGTGCACCAAGTCATTTGGCGACTTTGTAGTGCACTGAATTGTGTGACTAGAAGACTATCAGGACCTTAAGCTGGATATCAAGTGCATTCGGTGCCCGCTGAAGGCCCCTGTTTCAAATGCATCAAACTGCCAGCACCCAATGGGGCCCTTAGGCATGCTTACCATTCTGCCAGACTCAGCTCATAGGTGGCGAGGAAGCAGTGGCGGTCTTTGACAGGCCGTTTTTGATGGAAGCAAGGAACAGCGGCTGCTAATCGTCCCTGTATAAATGGTTCAGCAGGCCTCGCATGGGAACCAGCGAAGGAGGGAAGGTGGGGTGAAATCTGAGACACCTGGTGGCGCTTTCTACAGCCCAGTGTGCAGCTGGTGCAAGAAAGCACATAACCCAGCTGTGGCTTCTTGACAGATCCCGAGACTTGAGCAGTGCATGCACTGATTGGATCCTATTATAGACCTCTCTGTCTGGCCGCTCAATTCAAAACTACGACGTGAACCAAGGTTTGTTGCAATATGTTACGTACGGTGCGCTCGTAATGATTCAGCGAGCGTGAAGTTAGCCTTTTGCGTTACGTAATCACTGAGTGCCTCAACAGTGCATTGAGCAACAGCTGAGGTCAAAGCTCAGGGAGGCATTCATTTTAGAGCCACGACTCTGTCAAATTTTTAAATGCATCTTTCAGCGATTAACAACATGAGAATCATTACACTCAATTCTTCTGCTCCACGTTGTAATGAGCATATATATATATATATATATATATATATATATATATATATATATATATATATATATATATATATATATATATATATATATATATATATTAGAGCTGTCAGTTTAAGCGGCGTTTTATCGGCATTAATTTAAATGAATATTATCGGGATCAAAATTTTTCTCATGAGATTAACGCGCAGACGTCACAGCGGATGTTACGTTGCTCTATAAATAAACCAGAAACAAAACATCAAGCGCGCTGCACAGGTCCACGCAGGTTTGTTTTGCCAGCCACGGCAGCGAGACACCGAAAACGGATACTTAAATAGTTTATGAATGGAAAGTTTACTTTTAAAAGTTGCCAGATTGTTCCACTGACAAGACCAAAGTTACCTGTATGTTTGCAGTCGTAAACCGAGCTATCATCATAGCACGTCGAGTCTGAAATACCACTTAATGGCCAAGCACACAGCTGATGTGCGTACTCCGCCCCCTCGTCTCAGACAGACAGCTATGGATCATTTCAAAGCGAAGAAAATGGATGACACGACGAACAAATTTGCTGAAGCCATAGCTAAATATATGGCTACTGCATGCAAGCCTGTCAACATTGTCCACAGCTCCACTCAATCTGAAATAATTCGCATTGCATCGAACGACTCCTGTTGGATTGACCAGGCGCTTTAAGAGGGCGGGACTGCCACTGACCGGTGACCGTTCGGCGATGTATAAATAGCGTTTTGTTTCGTGAGTGAATACACTCACTTCGTCGTCGGCATGGCTCAATGTTAAGCTACGCGTGTGCTTCTTATCAAGTCAGATGTGTAAAGTTAGCTTTGCAATCTGACGTTTAAATGAAGTAAATTGCGTTGCAGCTGGGGTTAATCATGCCGCGCTCCACTTCGGGATTGGCTATTGGGACTTGTAGTTCTTTTGTTCGATTCGACTTGATATGTTTGTGTTGTATGGTTTCTTATGTTTAAAACAATGAATAATGATGACGAAAATGATACATAGTGAAATCAGGGTTGATTACATTATTTATTAAACGTATTGTTAAATAAAGGTATTAATTAATGTCAAAGGGCGGCCCGGTAGTCCAGTGGTTAGCACGTCGGCTTCACAGTGCAGAGGTACCGGGTTCAATTCCAGCTCCGGCCTCCCTGTGTGGAGTTTGCATGTTCTCCCGGGCTTGCGTGGGTTTTCTCCGGTGCTCGGTTTCCTCCCACATTCCAAAGACATGCATGGCAGGCTGATTGAGCACCTAAATTGTCCCTAGGTGTGTGTGTGAGCGTGGATGGTTGTTCGTCTCTGTGTGCCCTGCGATTGGCTGGCAACCGATTCAGGTGTCCCCGCCTACTGCCCGGAGACAGCTGGGATAGGCTCCAGCACCCCGCGACCTAGTGAGGATCAAGCGGTTCGGAAGATGAATGAATGAATGAATTAATGTCAATTATATACATATTTACATTGTGATACAGAAAGATAGATATATTATTTTTACTGCATTTATGTGTAGTTTAGGTTATTACCTGCTTCTGATACTTCTGATACAACTACTACTACTACTACTACTACTACTTCTGCTGCAAAGTGCTCCAATAAATGATCAAAAAGTACAGAACGAGAGATCCTTCCATGCTGACCGACAATCCCTATTCGGGGGCCGTGAAAACGGAATTAAATGAACAACTCCACTACGGATTGCCAGCGAGAGCCTCCATTACAAGCATCCGAAATGATATATATATATATATATATATATATATATATACTTTAATTTTAGCCACCCATGATTAATGAGACAAAGAGAAGCAAACCGATTTGTTTTTAATTTTAGCTTGCATTTGCTGTGAATTTCTTTTATGGTTGTGCAACAGTTCGGCGCTCAACACATGGTATTTAAAGAAAGACAGGAAAAAAAGAGAGAGAAAAAAAAACGGAACCACATTAAGTGTCCATACTCGAAGTACAGAATTGCTCAATGACAAGTTATATATTTGAGTGTGTTGGCTGTGTGTGCATAAGCTTGTTATTCGAAACCCTGTGACAGAGATCCAGTCTGTCCAGGTTGTTTACTTCATGCTTGTATCTTGTTGAGCTTTGCGTCTGAGGCGGCCAACTGTACATAATGGTTGCATGCTAATCAGCTGTATAGTGCCAAAGCCCCATCTTGTGATTTCACTTCTAATTGAGTGCACAACGGTTCGACATACAGACTCAGCAAATGAGCAAGTTAAGTTATTTGATGTGAAAAAAGGTTTATTTTAAAGCACATAAAACCACACGCAGCGCTGGCTGTTGATTACGTTGCATCGTGCTCAGCGGTTTGTAAAGTTTTGTGGCTCTGAGTATTAGCTTGTTTATCAGCGTGTGTATCAACATGCTGAAGCTTAGGGAGGGTGTGTGTGTGTGTGTGTGTAAAAGAGGGAAAATGACAGAACATGTGAGCAGAGGATCACAGGTGTGTTTGCAAGCTCCACATGAGAGCCTCCTTCCTCCAAAGCCCCTCTGCCCCCGGCCCTGAGCATCCTGAGTAATATCAGCCTGCAAAGAGCACCTGCGTCCTTATCCCACAACACGCACGCACACAAACACGCACGCACATGTGCACGCGCACACGCGCACACACACACACACGCACGCACGTCTAATGGCCCTTTATCGGTCTGCCATACGGATCTAATAGCCAGCTGTGTGCAAAGAGCCAACAGAGCGTGCCAACAGTCACTGATGCAGTTGTCATATTAGATGAGAGCAAACTTTACATGAGTCGTCACAAACACTTCAAAGCCAGACACATCTCGCTCACACACGTTTCATGTGACCTTAGCTCCAAAATGCACAATGTAAGCGGACAAAGTAAACACCAAAAGTCATGGTAAGGAAAGTAGTAAATCTTTATTTTCTCCAGTAAATATAAAGGATGTAATAAATACAGATGTCTATTGTTGTTGCGTGTTGAGCGTCACATCAAGTTCAGTTGCTGCAGCAACAATGGAACAATAAATTACGTGTCAGTGTGTACGATATTTTGTGTGGAGGTTTTGGTGCTGTTGTGCCCGTATGGCTTAAATGTGGGGCTCATGAACCAAGAATGACAACGGCGGACATCAAATCTCACGGGTGCTTCACAGTTTTTCCTCCCCTGTTGTTATCTCTGCTGCCCTGCAGAATTTGGGCTGTCCGAGCTGCTATTTGGCGACAAGGACGATGTTGCTGGTGCTGAGGTTCTTCCATCATCACTCTCCTTCTGATCCACTTCTGGCTCTCTCTCGGTTGCAAACGTGTCTGCTGAAGCTCTTCCATCTTCACTGGAGTCCACGGCCATGGAGAGCTGCTCCTCTTCCCGTCCCGCTTCCCGGTTCTCCTCCTCAAGCCCTGACTCCCTGGAATTGTGGTGCTTGAAGTTGTAGCGCTGGTTCTGGAAGAACTTGACAATAGTGTGCTTAGGCAGGTCCAGTTGGGCCGACAGGGTGTGGATGGCCTCCTGGTCCGGGTAGAGCCCCACGTCGCCAATGAAGCTCTGCAAGATCCCCAGCGCCTCCAAGGAAATTCTCGTTCGTGAACGGGCCTTTTTTGCTTCCCTCAGGCCAGGGCTCATTCCACGCCCAGGCCCACTTTCGGCCCCATTGAGGAGGGGTAGGGTTGTAAGCTGTGTCTGCGTGTGAAGAGGAGATAGGGCTCTCAGAGGTGGCAGGGGTGGCACCTGTAAAAAAAACAAAAGATAAAAGACGAATGAACACCTTAAGCTCCCACCTGTCAAACCCTGCTGCTCCTCCAACTCTGCAGTGACATCAACAGAAATCTTGTCAAAGCAGAAGTGCGATTGGCCGTCTAAATTCTCTCACATTCCTAACAACCACGTTTTGAGAGCGTATTAACGGGGTGGGGCGGCCTGCATTTCAAAAACCCATCAAATAGACACGACCAAAATAGACATCATGTCAATTCCTTTTTCTCATGATCAAAAATTACAGGCTGCATTCAGAATAAGACTGAGGTCGAGTCTGATTGGCAAGAATTTGGGGTTTTGTTGGAAGAGGTAGGGGACGGTTGAGAAGGGACTGCGTGGCCGAGTCATTGACCATGTCCTTTTAAAATAACGTACGATACAGAAACAAGACAAGCTGTAGCAGACTGCAAAGCAGGAAACCTGGCTCTCTAAAAATTCAGTAGCTGTACAACCTTTGATTTGGGCCCATAATTCGATAGTTCCAGACGCTTGTACCTGATGCTCGGGTAGGTGAAGGACAGCGGGGAGCTTATCACCGTGCTGCTGCCTCGCCTCCTCCTCATAAACTCGATCGCGTTCAGCCTGCGGGATGGAAAGAAACCTGCGAATGGTGCACAGGTTCTCCCAGAGCGTGCGATTCTCTTGGCTTGGATTTTCTTTCCATCGGAGTAGCTCACACAGCCAACCCTGGCAGACGAGGTGACAGTGACAATATTTGAACATTTGCCCACTAACGAACAGAAACCTGCAGGAAAACGACACATCGAGAAGTGCCGCCATTTCCTGATTTTTGCACTAGCTGTGACTTGGAAATGAATTATTTTCATGGGATCGTCCCTCCATCATCTCAGCTTAATTCTTCTCACTCTGAGATAAACAAATCAATTTATAGGAAACCGAAACCCCAGAACTCACTTGGCTTTTGTTTGCAGAGACTTTTGCAAACAGACATTGGGAGACCTTAGCCCTCTTCATCTCCTGTTGAATCTCCTCGTAGATCCTTGATGTGATGTTCACTGGCGAGTCCATCTTAAGGGGAGTCTCCACGTTGGATTTAGTCTGCAGACAAGAACTACAATCTGAAGGTTCTTTTGAGCGTATCGATGTTTGATTCTTTACAGTCTACAGTGAGCTTATTGGTGTCGTGATGCTAGTCTTGCTATCTGAAAACAGCGGATGTGTACTGGCATTTACTGCTTGATAGTCAAACAGCAGAAGGCACAACCATTCAGGTCTAGTGTCGGAAAGGCTTAATTCCACCCCTGTAGGGATTTGGCTAACATGGATGAAAAGGTAACCAGCAAGAGCTAAGGAACTGTTGCCTATGCACAGACTAGTGGAAATATAATTGAGGGAAGTTCACCCGGCTGCCAAAAGGCATCCTTACTTCTGCGTACTCTCAACTTGAGAACTTTCCCGCTTGTGTAAAATGTTTTAAAGTACCAACAAAAATGGCAACATATCATCTAATCAGCAGCTAACTTTTGGAGCTCGCGAATGATCGAAGGGCTGACGGTCACAAGAAGGAGTTATGCCATCTGGCCAATGAAAAAACATCTTCCTGCTCTGCATTTCTTTGCATCTGTGTCATTGTGGTACACCAATATTTTGTCAAATCGTTTATAAAAAATAGAATAGTTTTCCTAAAAATGAAAAAAGGAGCATTTTTGGGAATTAATCAATTCTCTTATCTCCCTTGTGAGTATGCGTGTACCTGCATGTGTTTGTGGGTGCTGCCATTGGAAACGTGGTTGTGATTTGTTTGACTATTCCTCTCTCGCTCTCCCTGGTAGATGCGGTCTCGTTCTCCTTCTGGTAGACCCAGGAAAGCCTGCATGGCCTTTAGGTTGACCAGCAGCGACTGTGAGGCCGAGCGGGGATCTTCCTCCTTGCGCAGGATCTCTGACAGCAAGCCCTGCCCGTGCATGAAGAGCAGACACGCTGTTGGGGATTATCTCCATTGGACATACCAGCGGAGAACATTTGGCCAGTTTACCTGAGTGCGGTTAAAAGCCACCCGGGCAAAGACAGCTTGAGAGACACTGGCTCTCTTCAGCTCTCCCCGAACTCGGTGGTAGATGTCAGAAGACACTTCAGCTCCTGAATAGGTGGGCTCAGGAGGGCCCTTGCTGCACGTGTGTGAAATAGGCGAGTGGTTGACGTACGGCTGGGGGAGCCCCTGCACAGGCTGCTGGGAGAGCAGGCAGTTGGCGGCGAGTTGCTGGTTGATGAGGTGAGCCACGGCAAGCTGATGGCGCATAAGCTGTGGGGGCAGCAGGCCGCCATGGCCCAAATGAGCCGGAGCCCGGGGGTGCAAAGGGGGGCTGGGCGAAGGATTGGTGGAGTGTGGCAGGCTGGAACTCTGCTGATCCAGTAGGCAATTTTGGAGGCTTCCAGGGCCACCCAGGTAGGGCAAAAGGGAAGGAAGACGGTGGTTGCGGATGCTCGGCTCCCAATCTCTCTCTACTGTGTGAATACGCAGACAAATGTTGTAAAGTTCTTATTCTGTTTTTAATCTTGCAATCCATAGAAAGTCAGAGTGAAGACAAAATGTACCATTTACATCGGATTTGTCCTGGGGCTGCCACATTGTCTCTGCATAGTCACCTGAAGAGGATACCATCAACTAATCAGATCATTCCATGTGTCAACGAATGAATTCATGGGACAGTTTTACAATTCAACAATTCCACTGGTAGGCATGAACAAATAAACAATAATGACAAAAACATTTTCTAGAGTCGTTTTTCGCACTGCAGAAAGTGGTACACTTCATTTTGGCTCAAGTGCTCTAGTTTTTGTGTAACACGTTATGGGCTATTTTTCTTTTTGTTTTTTTCAGCATTTTGGTAGGCTAAAATGAAGCTTACTGGCCCAGACATGCAGCTTAAACTGAACACTTCACACTACTATTTTTTTAAGCTAGTTTCCAAGAACACTGCCTGGACTGCCAACGGATTTGTAGAACATCCTGTATCTATTAGACCGCTGTAAGAGGAGATTTCACTTCACTTTGTCGCAAGGTGTTTTTCTTTTATTCGCTTTTCTACGCAGCCAGTGGCTTGATTTGAAACAGGTGAGCGTTTATCAGGACCTTTGAATGATCAGCTAAAGCTACGCTTATCCTCGAATGATTGTAGCCTCAACATGGCTCAGTGTGTCATCTGGCATATGCATCTTGGACTTTCTGAGGGTTAATGGTAGCTTCAGGTATATTTTTGTGGGTGAGCATTCAAATTGCGTTGCAGTGGGATAGAAGGAGGCAGATGCCGCAAGATGACTGCTTGTGGAAGGATCTTCAGCGTGCTGCAAATGTCTTGTGTATGAATTGTTCATCTTCTTGAAAGAAAATCGCACCCATCCTCAGCCTATTCATTGACTCCTCCCACAAGATTATCACCAAAAGAACTGGAAAAATCACACATCAGTCCATCCAATTTCAAAGACGTGCTGAAGATATAGCCGAGCTGACGGTCAGTCAGAGGGGAAGTTACACAGTCAATGAGTGTAAACGCCCGTAAATCCCAATTTAGTATTTTGCTCCTCCCATCACCACCTCCATTACTTTGGATTATGTCTTTTCAGTCTTATTAGATCACTTTCACTCATTTTCGGTCTTTCAGTAATTTTAAAAAGATATATATTTTTTCTTTTTAAATCTTTTTTGAGGTGTTTAAATGTTGTTAATCTTCATTCTATTAGTAACTTGGGTAAGACACCTTTGTTTTTTTTCCTCTTTGCTGTGGACTGTTTTGTGCCTCTGCTTGTGTGAGGCACATTGAGTTGGCTTGTGTATGAAATGTGCCGTTTAAATCAAGCTGCCATGCTTTAGCCTACACAGTAACAGAGGTCGTCATTTCATTGAAGAATTTCATTTCCTTTCATTTCCTGAAGTTAGGGGTCGCCACAGAGTGTCCACCTTCTCCACCCGAGCCCGTCTTCTCCAACCTCCTCTGGAACCTCATCAGTCAACCTTCCTTCTCTCAGGTCTTCCTCTCGCTCTCCTGCCCGGCAGTGCCATCTTCATCAGCCTTCTAGCAATATACTCACTCTTCTGGACGTGTCCGAACCATCAAAGCTCTGCGCACTCTAACTTTGTCCCATCGAAACATCGAACTTCTACATTTCCACCCCCTCCAACTGTGCTTGGAGTCTTGTCTTCAGTGCCACTATTTCGTACAGCCTCGCCACAGTTTTCTAAACTTTCCCCTTCATCCCAGCAGAGACTCCGTGGCAAATTATTAGGAACATTACAGCACCACTTGAAACGTGACAGTGGCATTGCTTATATGGCTTTTGTATTGGATGTCATTAGATTGTATCGGTGGATGGAAAGTCGTGGTTGGTGAGTGCATTATTAAGCTGTCGAAAAGAGTCGTCAATTACTTTTGTGGGGGCAGTTTGGTTTATCGTTTGATCAATGATCTGCCGACATTTGGTGGGAAATCCGTTTCAGTTATTGGGGATTTGATTGGTTCATCCCTACTGTACTAAATCTGTTTCTGGGTTGACGGTCACGTGGGCTATTAGGAGAATAAAAATGAGAGTGAGGTTTGGCAGGGTGTCAAATTTGTACCACCATGTGTTGTATGTGCGTGTGCGAGGAGCGGGGGCTTTGCTGCTGCTGTTTTCTATTAGGATTTAAGATGGCTTAGTTCTGCCGTGTGTATTAAGACTGACATTAATGTGGACCACGTGCGACGTCCTTCGGACCATAAGCCGTCACTGACGTATGGCGCATGAACTTGACACTTTAGCTCAAGCACACACAAGAATGTGGCTTTAAGGGAGAAAGAGAAGAGCAGGACCAAGTGCGTGCATGTGAGCCGTCACCTTGGATGCGTTTGTAACGTTTGTACCAGCGTCCAAACTCCTGGCATTTGGACACGGAGATGTTGGCATAATAGGAACTGTTGACGATGGCAGCAATCATACTCTGTGGGAGAAAGAGAGACAGAGAGTGAGAGAGAACATTGGGCAAGGTTGAATACAACATGAAAGCAGGTAGATTCCACTTATGTAAATTACAGTCCCTAATTTACTTTATATATATATATATATATATATATATATATATATATATATATATATATATATATATATATATATAAAAACAAAGGTGTCTTACCCATTTACTTTATATATATATTTTTTTAATTAAAAGAAAAACAAAAACAAAAATTTTTATATATATATATATATATATATATATATATATATATATATATATATATATATATATATATATATCCATCCATCCATCCATTCATTATCCGAACCGCTTGATCCTCAGTAGAGTAGCGGGGGTGCTGGAGCCTATCCCAGCTGTCTTCGGGCAGTAGGCGGGGACACCCTGAATCGGTTGCCAGCCATTCGCAGGGTACACAGAGACGAACAACCATCCACGCTCACATTCACACCTAGGGACAATTTAGAGAGTTCAATCGGCCTGCCATGCATGTTTTTGGAATGTGGGAGGAAACCTGAGTACCCGGAGAAAACCCACACAGGCCCGGGAAGAACATGCAAACTCCACACAGGGAGGCCGGAGCTGCCCCATATATATATATATATATATATATATATATATATATATATATATATATATATATATATATATATATATATATATATATATATATATATATATGCATGCTTCTTTATTTGCCTGTCTGGGCGTTCGGTCCTCGTCCGCGACACATCTGACAGTTTGGTAAAAGAAGGTAGTCAGCGGCTCGGCATAAGAACATCATTTTTCTGTAGGTGCAATCGTTTAGTTCTAACTTCTTATTGAATTTGGCAGACGCGCTAAGTCTCTGGGAATTTCTAGCTCCGCCCCGGCGCATCTGCCAATTTGGTTTTAAAAAGTAGACTCGATTGTAGCCTGGCAAAAACCAGGTCTAAGTTATAGCACAGGTGGTCCAACGTGTTTTCCAAGTCTCCTTGTTGCAACACACCTGATTCAAATGATCAGATCATCAGCAAGCTCTGCGGAAGCCTGACATTGAACCTGTTCATTTGAATCAGGTGTGTTGCAACAGGGAGACTTGGAAAACATGCAGGACAGTGGCCCTCCAGGACCTGAGTTTGACACCTATGCTTGACTACGCGGATATGTGTGGTGCATCTCAAGGTATTTCATTCATAATATGACACTATCGTGGGACAATCCTTATGAATCATTGTCGAAATCAATTCATTAAACAGATTATAATCATTAATATCTGCGAGGGGAGATTTTCGGTTCACCTGCCAATGTCATGCACGAACCCCAGTGAGTCCGTTTCTGTTTCCGCAATGTCAAACAAGGCACACTCGGGTGTGCGCTCTGTAACGACTTGATTTTGCTGCAAATTAAGGATGCAGAAGCATTGGCCGGGAAAATACTACGGGCTGGCAACCAGTTGAGGGTGTACCCCGCCTACTGCCCGAAGACATCTGGGAGAGACTCCAGCATGACCCTCGTGAGGATCTTGGCTCGGATAAATGATGGATGGATGGAAGCGCTCTCTAGCTCCCTGAACACACACACTCTCATAGTTGTGTTCGGGCGCCAGAGTGAATTTCTGAACGGAGCCTAGATAACCATGTGTGCTGCTCCTACCTACCTGGGAGAGTGGACACTCCTTAGGCAGAGCGTTTTGATTGGTCTCTCTTAGCACCTCTTTGAGGGCCTTCCTCACTGTGGCATGCGTCCACTGTTCAGAGGGCAGCTCCTCCAGACGGGCAAACCTGCATATGTGAAAAGTTGCTTTTAATTCTCAAAAGAATAAGCCATTTATTTTAGTGTATTAATTGTATTTATTTATTTGTTTGTTTTGTAGCTCATCACACACTCAAGACTGGAGGACCTGTGCAGCAGGATCCGTAGCGTGACCATGTGATAAACGTCCAGGAGCATGTCTGCCACTGTGGCTTCTGGAGCATCTGTCAGGTTGTGGATGGGCATCGGCTTCCATTGGCCCACCTTGATGATGCCTGCAAAACACACGTGCTTTCATGTTATAGGTTAAAAGCACGGGGGGTGGGGGTGGGGGGTGGGGGGGGTAGATGAAGCAAAACTAAATGATGATGACTACGAATCTGTGTGACCCTCCCAAAAAGGCTCTCATTCAACCATGACCACAAGTGCAAATTAAGGACTCACAATCATGTTGAGACAGCCCAGTTCAAACACAGACTGTGTGTGTGTCATCACTGCATGAGGTTGCCACTGATGGGCCGAAGGGAACAAAAACAAATGTTTCCTTGACCAATCTGAGTGTAAGCATGTGAATGTCAAGTCAGAGCAATGTTTTAGTGCAGAGGTGTTGAACAAACAGCATGATGTCATCTTTCTCCTATGTGACGGCAAACGTGCCCCTTTGCAGCTTTTCGGCTTCCTGCGGGTGGCAAAATGTTCAAAGGGATCGAGACAATCAAATGTCAAGCGGGTTGCCTCCAGAGGAAAAATACTTCAAATAGTCCTCCATACCTTATGTCAGTCAGTGTTTCTAAAATCCTCCATTTAACCCCGCGTGCTGGAATTCTGCCAGCTTAGCGTGAGTGTGACTGAGCCACAACATGCAGCCTAATCAAAGAACCCGCTGTTGCTTTAAAAATACTTTCATGGGCCCAAGCTAGGGCAAATAAACTGGAATCAAAAGAATTTAAAAAATCAACTGTGTAATTGTGGTTCGTGACCACACTTGTGGAGCGACATTGGGACAACGCCAAACCAAAAAAGGCTTTGTTTGGGGGGAGGTGGGTCGCGTACAGGGCGTTACCCACTTGGTTGAGGCGCCCTGTGTTTAGGACACGAGCAGGAATGTCATACCCGACAATGCTTTCATATTTATGCTGAAGAAAAAAATAAGACCTTTTTTTTTTAGTCTTGAAAAAAAAAAACCCAACATGCAGTAATTAGTCTTTATTTTCTAAACTTTCTGGCATGCAGAGCACTCTTGTGTTGGAGCCACCCATCTGGAAAACAACTACAATCTATTCATTGCCGCTGTTAATAATTCATTACTCATGAATTACCAAACAAAATAGTGGCTGAGTGATAGAGGTTTTTAGATAGGCGTTTTCCGAGACATGAAGTACCGGAGATATTGTTGTTTCAGATTTCGTAAATGAAGAGAAATACTAATAGTTTTTCACTTGAAAAAAAAGGGAAAACAAAGTTTTGATGCAACTAACTGCTCAAGAAGTAGCAGACGGTTTTTACTTGTTAATTAAGGGGCCCCATCAAATAAAAATCAAGACGAAATTGTGGCCACAAAATAGCGAGAATGTGCGCACAAAATACAAATTTATGAGCTTAATATCCTTCGCATGAACAACTTGGACGTGTGGGTAAACAAATGGCGCACACCTTCTCTTGAAAGTGAAATATGACATGTCCTTAAAATGTTTTCATCATTAGGATGAAACAATGCCAAGACTTTTGATTCATCCCCAGCCTCAAATAAACTTCAAAATAAAACCCATACAATTCTACTCCGTTGTCTTTCACTTCTACCAATACTTTACCCTTTCTGGAAAATTGGCCACAAATTAGCATGTTGGAAACACATTATAATTCTCTTGAGGCCGACATTGATTTTTCTTCTGTCTGAGGCTGCGTACTTCCCAATGGAGTAAACGACGGAAATAAACACACACACCTCGGGCCTGTACAGCCGAGCCTTGCGTGTAGCCCAAAGACATCAGCGCCGTCTCCACTAGTTGCGTGAACAGGATGTCTTTCCGGATCAGCACAAATTCGGCGTGACTGTGACCGCGCTGCTCGCCGTCACTCGCCATGTCTGCATATTCCACAACGCAGTAGACAGGGATTGTCACACCTGGTACAGAAGAGTACAACAGGCCACATGTCGGACCCAAATTCACAATCCTGTAACGCCAAACGATATGTTGAGCAGATGCATCTCAAAGTGAGAGTCACGTTTTACAGGATGGGGAGGAGCTAAGTTTAGCCTAGGTTATTAGCGGAAGTCACGGAGAGTCTTGGCGCATTCTCACCTCCCGGTCTCAGTGGTGAGTTGCTATTAAGTCGAGCTTGTGGAGTGTCCGGGCAACTGTTGACGTCCAGAAGGTTCATCTTGCACAGCGGCGATCCACTTGGGCTGTTGCTCCCACCACTGAAGCCGCCCTCCTCGGGGCCGTCTCGAAGACTGTCAGTCCCACCTGCTCCGCCTTGCTCACCTGGCAAAAAACCTGAAGAACATCAAGAGACAATGAAGAACATCTGGTGATGACTCAAAGACCCAAAGAGTTTTTTTTTGTCTGTGCTTTGGCCAGGGAGGTGATTTTAAAAAGATGATATTCACAAAAAACACGCTGTAGTCATATATAACAATGAAATATGATGAGATCTACCACACACGTCCGCGGAGCTCAGAATCTCTTTCCCTGAACCTTGATCAAATTCCCTAAATCGTGTGACACCACCTGCGCCATATTCACAAACATGCAAAGGTTGGCTTTTTCCCACACGAAAATCAAGCCGTGCTATTTTCTACGCCCGACTACATGTGCGTTGTCTACAGAAATAAAGCTCAGACATGCGTTTCTGTACGTGTTCTATTTCTGGAAGCCAAGACATCAAATTATACCAGACTTTCTATAGCAATGTTTCACAAGGGATGGGGAGGATTTTTCCCTTTTCCCCCCACAACTACCACATGTAGCTCTAACTGCCACCGATTTGTTTTAACATTTTCACCCAAAAACTCGTAATAAGAACCCAATTAAATTCACGCTTGCCAGGATGTCAAATTTATGCGATGATAAGGCACCACAATCATTTGAGCTTTTAATTGGCCCAAAGCTAAAGTACGCTTGAGTATTTGGTTTGTTTGGTTTACTCTAACGGCACACCAATCCTCATATGCATATATGCCCTTTTTAAAAATGAGACGAGACTCGTTGTAAATGATTTTGTAGACACCAAGCTATGGCTCGCCCCTCACCCCAGTTTGCGAATCCCTGCTCAATATGACCTGAAACCATTTGTTATGTACACACAAATCAGCTAGCCAGCAGGACAGGAGGCATCTTGACCCACAAGCATTTTTCAGGAGACGAGTATGTGCGCTTAAGACAGACAGCTGTTTGCACTGGACCTCAACTTCCAAGTCTTAATAATGCAAAGATGATGGTGACCAACGCTGGTGTCCAAACAATTAAAAAGTCTCTGTTTCATGAGTAAGGTCTCACCTGTTCCAGCTCATCAAAACACATGTGGATCAAAAGGAGATGAGACTTGGCATTTGTCAAACAAGTGGCTTTTGATCTCAAAAGTCCCTTCGACTATAACACTTTGATTTGAAACCATTGAATGGAGCACAACTAGATGCTTCTGATTGCAGTCTTAGAAGACTTTTTGTTTGTTTGTTTTGAACAGTAACCTTGCTCAGTGTCGAATCTAGCAAAAACACTTTTACTACAAGAAAACTACAAGCAGAACAGAAGTCCAGAAGTTGTTAACTTTTATTGTGATGAAATACAAATAACTATAATGAGAAGAAGCCGGGCACACTACGTACATCCTAACAGGACTTGTCACAGCAAATAAATAACAACAAAAAAACAGCACCCACAAACAAAGAACATCACTTAATATCTTAAATTAATTATGCATTTTTGAACTGATCTCAATGGGGGGAAGTGTTAATTTTTGTTTGTGTGTCCTATGTACAAACACTGCGGAACATGTGATGACGGAATGGCTCGTTAGTGAAGACAAGAACGATCCAAATTCATATGAATTAAATTATTTCATCAATGAAAGATCATTATAAACAGTGTCCACGAATGCTTTTTACAATTTGACAATTGTTTTACAAACCCCCCCAAAACAATCAGATCCATGCAAACGATCACAAAACATGGAGTAGATCTCAAATTATTTCTCTTTTTGAAATTCGCTTCCTAAGATTTCCCAAATTGTCAAATGGCAGGCAAATTTTAAAGAGACATTGCAGACCAGATGATGAAATGTTAATTATAATTCTAGTGATGCTACTGCATGCCAACACGCAAGTCGACATGTTAGTATGTATTAGCAATCACTTACTTTTCATGATGTCCCCTTGCTCGCCTGTGAGTCAAGTGCATCCATTGGGCAAGTTATGTGACTCCAAGATGACAGCAAACTTTTGCTTGGCGAGCTCACCCGCCCGTGCCTACGAGATGCGAACACAAGCAGCGACAAGTCTGCAACTGCTTCAGCTGCTGAGAGGAGGCAAAAGGAGGCAGGCTGCCAAGTCAGGAGGGAGGGGCCCCAGCAGCATCATGACCCTCAAAATCATCATCACTCTCTGCCACTGGTTAAATGTAATCAAGGACAAATATTTGATTTACTGTGCTTAAGTAGATTTTTCAGGTACAGTATATGTACTGTATTTATTTTCCTGAATATTTTTTTCCGCATTTCATTTGAAAACAGAAATCTATACATTGTATTCTTTACATTGTTCAAATGGCCTCATTACTTTTTCCAACACAGGTGGATGCCATCAAGATGTAGAAAAAGACGGAACTGGAGAGCAATAATGTCAGCCATGGTCAAGATTTGGATTGATTGACAGGAAGTTTGGCAGACAAAGCAGTGCTGTCAAATTCAATAAATTCTGAGAAGCAAGATATCCTCCGTCCGAGAATTGGTTGATGTTGTCGGGAACACGCTGTTTTGATCGCATCGCAAAGTCAAGCCAATTCTTGTTTGATCCTGAAAAAACAAAATTGTTACTTTTTCCCCTTCTCAGTGCGAGCACAAGTTAATAACAAGAGGAAACTATTTTCTCTACATTTTATTCCCCTTTCTGACAAGTTATGAAAACTGATTGATTGTGAACAGTTTTACTTTTTCACATTTCAGAATCTACTTTTTAATAATAAAAAGCCGAACGCCAGCAAGACGTTAGCACGGAAGCTAACCGCGAACAGACGCTAAGCAGCTGGAAACCACCACCAGAGACCTACAAGCAGAACGCCAGCGAGCGTGAGAAAGCCGAGAGGCAGCCAGCAAAGCCACTTGCCACGTCAGCAACACCAAGCAGCAAGCCCACTGGACACGTCACCAACTAGCATACAACCGGCTAGCAACGAGACCCGACAAAATGCCACCCAAACAGAAGCAAGACACAAAGCACGATGAGGACTTCCTGACCCTCACTCAAGTAAACGAATTACTCCAGCAACAAAAAGAGCTTTTTTCGGCGCTCTTGCAACAACAACAGGAAAATTTCAAAGGATTTGTTAAGATGATAATAGACTCGACAAACTCACGACTTGACACTTTTACCAGAGAAGTCCAAGAAATAAAACCAGCATCAACTTTACCCAAAACGAGGTAGACGACATTAAAAAAACATTTTCTGTCAAACTGGCAGTTCCAAAGACATGCAAACAGAAATCTACAAAATATGTGACAGCATGCTAGTATTAACAGACAAGATGGACTACTTGGAAGGACAGTCAAGAAGAAACAACTTGGTAATTGATGGAATTGAGGAAACACCGAGAAACGTGGACTGAAACAGAGGAAAAAGTTCAAAAATCCTCAAGGAGAAGCTGCTGTTACAGGGGCAAATCGAGGTGGAGAGAGCTCACCGCACAGGTAGACATGAACCTGGAAGACCTCGACCGAGGCCAGTTGTGGTGAAATTTCAAAGATACAAGGACAGAACAAGGATCCTACAAAAAGCAAAATACTTAAAAGGTTCCAACATCTACATCAACGAAGACTTTACAGATGCCGCACGACAAAAAAAGAAAAGAACTCTCCCAAAATTAAAAGCTGCACGTGACAGAGGGAAACTGCCTACTTAAGACATGACAAACTTATCATCCACCCCGCACCAGTACTCCAACACAACAGGCTCGAGTTCAACACCATCATGCGGCATACTGAGAACTGTTCACCACTCGATGACAAAAACTCTGACCCGATTGAAGCAGGAAATTCACATACCAAAAAACATGGACTTCCAATCCCTTTGACGACCCTTCCAACCCTTTGATGACTTCCAACCCTACTGACTACAAGACATTTGACCCTGAGAACAACTTGGACCCGGACAACAACTTTTTCAAGACCGACCGACCGCGAGGAAGCCAGCGACGACCGATCATGAGGGAACCAGTGACGACCGCGAAGAAGCCTGAAACGACCGCAGGGGAGCCAGCGACCGCGAGGAAGCCGCGAGACAACCAGCCAGCGACGACAGCAAGGGAGCCAGAGATGACCGAGAACAAGCCAGCGGCGACTGCAAGGGAGCCAGCGACCGCTAGGAGCTGGGAGACAACAGCGAGGGAGCCAACGATGACAGCCAGAGAGCCAGCGAAGACAGCGAGGGAACCATCGACGACCGCGAGGGAGCCAGCGATGACCGCGTGGGAGCCAGCGACGACCGCGAGGGAGCCAACGACGACCGCGAGGGAGCCGACGACGACCGCGAGGGAGCCGACGACGACCGCGAGGGGGCCAGCGAGGACCGCGAGGGAGCCGACGACGACCGCGAGGGAGCCGACGACGACCGCGAGGGAGCCAGCGAGGACCGCGAGGGAGCCAGCGACGACCGCGAGGGAGCAAGCGACGACCGCGAGGCAGCCAGTGACGACCGCGAGGCAGCCAGCGACGACCGCGAGGGAGCCAGCGACGACCGCGTGGGAGCAGGAAATTCACATCCCAAAAACATGGACTTCCAACCCTTTGAAGATACTGACTATAAGCCATTCGACCCCGAGAACAATTTGGACCCGGACAATAACTTCTTCAAGAACAAACAAAGGGTAACAAACTCCGATTATTACCTGGATGAACAATTCAATACTAATATTAAATTGGAAAATGCACTTTCAGTAATACACTTAAACAGTAGAAGTCTCTATAAAACTTCACAAAAATCAAAGAATACCTGGCTAAATTCAATAAATTTAAAATAATTGCCATATCAGAAACTTGGCTTGACGATGATAAAATAAGTGAAATGGAAATAGAAGGTTATGAAATGTTTGCAATTAATAGGGAAAACAAAAAAGGAGGGGGGGTTGCAATATATGTAGACAAAGCACTTAAATGCAGTAAAATCGAGAGATTGACAAAGACAATAGAAAACCTAATGGAATGTCTAACTATTGAAATAGATAATAAAAAGGCATCAAATATCATCATAAGCTGCATCTATAGGACACCAGGATCATGTATTGATACATTCAATAAAATACTAACAGATATGCTCAGCTACAACAACGATAAGAAAACACGAATAATGTGTGGTGACTTTAACATTGACTTATTAAACCCAAATGGACATAAAAACATCTGACTTTATAAATACTATGTACAGCAACAGCCTTTTCCCAGTAATCCTGAAACCTAGCAGAATAACAGTCAAACGGCCACATTAATAGATAACATTTTTATAAATAAGATTGATCAAAAATGGAAAGTGGACTACTCATTAATGATATAAGTGACCATCTACCTGTCTTTGCAGTTTTACATAACTATTTTGATAGAAAAACAGAGTCAACAACTCACATATCAGAAATAAGACTAAGAACCCAACGCTCCATCGATGCTTTTAAACAAGACCTAGAAAAACAAAACTGGACCGAGGTCTACTCAAACGAAGACCCAAATACAGCGTTTGAAGTATTTCAGTCGACCATAATCTCCTTAAATGATAAACATTTTCCATTAACTAAAGTCTCCAAAAAGTATAAAGACCCAAGCAAGCCGTGGATAACGAAAGGCATAGAAAACGATGTAAAAGAAAAACAATTTATATAAACTGTTTTTAAAATTGAGAACTGAAGAAGCAGAAAAGAAATATAAGACCTATAAAAATAAACTAGTAAATATAATAAGAACCAGTAAAAGAGATCATTATCATGCACTATTAGAGCAGAATAAAAGTAATACACAAGAAATATGGAAAATACTTAATCAAGTAATCAGAAATAGTCCTAAAAGTGGATTATCCAGAGTATTTTATCAAAGGCAAAAACACAATTCTGGAAAAACTGCAGAAATAGCAACTGAATTTAATGAGTACTTTGTCAACATCGGCAGTAACCTAGCAAAACAAATTCCTGACCCAACAAACTTGTTTGAAATAGATAGATACGTAGAAAAGAACTCCTCCACGATGTTCCTTACTGCTGTAAAACAAGAAGAAGTATTAAATATTGTAAAAACCTTTACAAATAAAAGTCAACTGATTGCTTTAATATTGATATGACAATAATAAAACAGATTATAGAATATGTAGTGCGACCTTTCACGCACATATGCAACCTGTCATTCAAAGCTGGTATCTTCCCATCAAAAATGAAAATTGCTAAAGTTATTCCAATTTATAAAAGTGGAGAAAGACATCTGTTTACAAACTATAGACCAATATCACTACTACCACAATTTTCAAAAATATTAGAAAACTATTTTCTCGCAGACTTGATAGCTTTATACAAAAACATGCGCTGTTAAGTGAGAATCAATATGGCTTCAGGGAAAACCGTACCACCTCAATGGCAGTTATGGAGTTGGTGGAAGCAATAGCCACTAATATAGACAACAAAGAATTTACTGTTGGGGTTTTCTAGACCTAAAAAAAGCTTTCGACACAATAGATCACAGTATATTATTGAAAAACTAGAAAGATATGGCATTAGAGGTATAGCGTATAAATGGATAAAAAGTTATTTAGAAAACAGAAATCAGTATGTGCAGCTCAATAATAAAAACGAATCAACTGAAAATCACTCATGGAGTTCCTCAAGGGTCAGTGCTTGGTCCAAAACTATTCATCCTATATATAAATGATATCTGCAAGGTCACAAAACAATTTAAATGTGTCCTATTTGCTGATGATACAACTTTCTACTGCTCTGGAATAAATCTGAAACAGCTCCTGACAACCGTAGAAAACGAATTAAACAAATTAAAAACTGGTTCGACAGAAATAAATTGTCACTTAACCTGAAAAATCGAAGCTAATTGTTTTGGCACAAGACCAATCAAACACCAAGCTAAAATTATGGTAAACTCAATTGAGATAGAAATAGCGAATGAAACCAAGTTTCTCGGATTAATAATAGACTCAAAACTATGTTGGAAGCCGCATATCGATAACGTAAAAAGAAAAATAGCCAAAACTATAGGGATCCTCTACAAAACCAAGGAAGTGCTAAATAAGAGATCCTTGTACACATTATACTCTTCATTATTATTACCATATATGAACTACTGTGTGGAAATATGGGGAAATGCTTGCAAAACAAACACACTCCTGATTCTAAAACTACAAAAAAAGCAATTCGAATTATTAATAGATCAAAATATACGGAACCCACAAATCCATTATTTATCAAATTAAATACGATGAAATTTTATGACCTGGTTGACTACAAAATTGCACAATTAATGTACAAAGCACACAATAACCTGCTCTGCCAAAACATTCTAAAGTTCTTTGAAATTCGAGAAAGCAGCTATGATTTAAGAGGTACCAACTTATTCAAAAACTAAAAACAAGAACAAACATCAAGCAAAGAAGTGTATCTATCAAAGGTGTTAATCTGTGGAATAATCTCGAAACGGACCTGAAAATGAGTAAATCGCTTGCTGAGTTCAAAAACAAATTCAAAAAAATAGTACAAACAACCTACATCAATCAGAGTTAAAATGATAAGTTCTAAACGTTAAATATAATGATAAATTAGAACTAAGTTGATAAATAGGAAAGGTATGGAAATATCCATTATGAATACAAGAAAAATTGACACAAGAGTGCCAGGGTGTGTATATATAAATCCGATACACACCAAAAGTAGTAAAAATATCATGGCTAAGGGTAAAGCATGAGCCTTAATAGAGACTTCTATCTTCTTATTCACTTTCTTCTGATTGATATAAAACTATTTATTAGATATAAACACATAACACGGGGTAGGACTAGATAAGTTCTTTACTTCTTCCTATTCCCTTGAACATAACTGTTTTTAATGATGACTGTGCTGAATGATGACTGATTTCTCTTACCTTATTATTACTGTATATGTTTTATGTTATGTTCAAATAAAACCAAGAAAAAAAAAAAGAAAAAAAAGACGTTTAGGATAAAGAAATGGATTAGTACTTGCACGTTTACTCTTTTTCTTTTTTTACACACAAATGTCTTTTTTTAATTATTACTTACTGCGATTGGCTGGCAACCGATTCAGGGTGTCCCCTGTCTACTCCCCGAAGACAGCTGGGATAGGCTGCAACACCCCCCGCGACCCTAGTGAGGATAAAGCGGTTCGGAAAATGAATGAATGAATGAATAATTATTACTTACAGAGTGTGACTACTTTTACCACCTCTGCTTGTGGCAAGTAGCCTAATATTATAAACTGTGGTTAGGGGAACGTAATGAATGTGAACAAAACAATTGAAAAAAAAAAGCTAAATATAACATGTCAGGTGCAGCGAAAACAAGTGCAACTGATTTTACGCATTCGTCTCACTCGCACCATCTTGTGGTGCGCATGCGGGAGTAAAATAGTGACAGTGAAACTTAGTGAAGATCTTGAACAGCAGCCCACGGTCGTTTGCACCTCCTTGCACTCCGCATCTGACTACTGGAATATGATCACTCACATTCAACATCGACGGCTGGTGAAAGAATCCCAAATCAGTAGAGTCAATTGCTGAAAACTATTTGAATCAAATCTTGACAGTTTCGTCGAGTCAACAAAAATATTTGTTAAACGTTGACATCTAGTGGTAAGGAGAGGAACAGCACCATGGTGCTCAACTGCATTAGAATCGCCAGACCTTTCTCGACGTGTCTTCAGCAGCACCACAGGTGCCACACTGGCCAATTTCGACCTTGTTTTGTCATTCATTTACATCTCTTTTGTTCACACTTCAGTTACTCCTCTAGAGGGCAGCCTGAGGTTTAACTTTTCAGGGGATGGAAATGTAACACTCCAAATAACCTGACATACCTGGAAACGTCTCTGTGTTACCACGAGGGGACCCTGCAATACATTTAAAAAAAAAAAAAAAAAAAAAACTTAAAAAAATGAAAGCAGGGCGCCCGATGGACCAGTGGTTAGCGCGTCTACCTCACAGTGCAGAGGTACCAGGTTCAATTCCAGCTCTGGCCTCTCTGTGTGGAGTTTGCATGTTCTCACCGGGCCTGCGTGGGTTTTCTACGGGTACTCCGGTTTCCTCCCACATTCCAGAAACATGCATGGCAGGTTGATTGAACACTCTAAATTGTCCCTAGGCGAAAGTGTGAGCGCAAATGGCTGTTCGTCTCTGTGTGCCCTGTGATTGGCTGGCAACCCGTTCAGGGTGTCCCCCACCTACTGCCCGATGACGGCTGGGATAGGCTCCAGCACCCCCCGCTATCCTTGTGAGGATGAAGCGCATCGGAAAATGGATGGATGAATGGATGAAAGCAATGACAACAGAAATACCTTCCATATACACAAACGGTTTGAAAACTATTACACTGATAATAATGTAGGTTGGACTGCACAGCATGGACGGCAGGGACCATGGGTGTGTCTTCGACTGCGTCTAAGTGGCCCTCGGCTAACTTACAATGGCGTCGAGCAGTCGTCTACAGGTATCAGTCTGAGTATGTTTCGGAGTTTCTCAAAGGTATTCACAAGTGTCTACAAGTTGCCTACGGGTCCGAGTGTCGGCAAGTTGCTCTCATGTGTCTGTGAGTCTGTCTGAGAAGTTGCCCATGGGTGGCTATGATTCACTCATGGGTGGCTATGGTATGTGCGTCAGTATGGACAAAGAAGGGTTGGGGGACGCAGACTCTGATAGTCCCTCGCATATTCCAATTATTAAAGTGAAAAGCTGTCATTTGAGTGACCACTTATAATTTTGTATTTCCTAATTCGAACAATATACATGCCATATATATACTACAGTACTACTAATGATCAGAAATGTCATCCAGCACTTGGAATAATTTTTTTAAATGGTTACTCAAAACTCACAGTGGCAACAATTTGCTATTTAGGTTATTTTTATTGTGTTTGTTTAATTGTGTTGATTGTACCAAAACTTGGTCTTTGACACTTTCCCACTAACATAAACTTCAGAAGAGCGCACCTAAGAAAAAGCACCAGTGCATATCTGCAATTCAATCTGGTCGGTTCAGTACCTCAAACTGGATGATCAGCGTTTTTGGGGAAATGACCAATTACTGTTCATTTGTGACAATATACAGCCTTAGGTAACAGTGTTAAAAATGCAATAACTTCACGATACTTAAAACCAGTTTTTTCTTTTTTTTTGTCAGAAACCAGACCCACCCCTTTGTAGTTTATTATTCTAGTTAATTTCATGTCATTCAGTTTTATACTCATCTTTTAAAAGTATTGATACAGTGAGGCTGATAGTTTTTGTAAATTTACTTTAAGGTGTTTGACCGTGTCCCTCGGGGAGTTCTTTGGGGTGCTTCGGGAGGATGGGGTACTAAACCTACTGATACGGTCTGTTTGTTCCTTATACTACGGATGTCAGAGTTTGGTTCGCATTGACAGCAATAAGTCAGATTCGTTTTCAGTGAGGGTTGGACTCCATCAAAGCTGCCCTTTGTCCCTGCTTCTGTTCATAACCTCGATGGACAGAATTTCGAGGCGCAGCCGAGGCGTTGAGGGGGTCCGGTTTGGCGGCCTCAGTATTACATCTCTGCTTTTTGCAGATGATGTGGTACTACACATACACATACAGTTACACATACAGTACATTTGACAATAAAGTTTATCCAATCCAATCCAATCCAACTATTGGCTTCTTCAAGCCAGGATCTCCAACTCTCACTGGAGCGGTTCGCCGCAGAGTGTGAAGCGGTTGGAATGAAAATCACCAGCTCCAAATCTGAAACAATGGTCCTCAATCGGAAAAGGGTGGAGTACCCTTTCCGGGTCAGGGATGAGATCTTATACCAAGTGGAGGTGTTTAAGTATCTTGGGGAGCAGGATGGAGCGGGAGATTGACAGGCAGATCGGTGCAGCGTTGGCTGTGATGCAGACTTTGTATCAGTCTGCCATGGTGAAGAAGGAACTGAGCCAAAAGGCAGAGCTCTGGATTTCCCGGTCGATCGACGCTCCTACATTAACCTATGGTCATGACCTATGGGTTGTGATCGAAACAACGAGATCCTGGATACAAGCGGCCCAAATGTGTTTCCTCCGCAAGGTGTCCGAGCTCTCCCTTGGAAATAAAGTGAGAAGCTCGGTCATCCAGAAGGGGCTCAGAGTCGAGCTGCTTTTGCTCCATGCCGAGAGGAGCGACATGAGGAGGCTCGGGCATCTGATTAGGATGCCTCCTGGAAGCCTGCCTGCTAAAGCTGTTGGCCACACGACATCAATGGTTGGTCTCTTATGTGACCTTGAAAATTAAGCTTTACAGTAGTTGTTCAATAAACACTCAAGTTTGGGAACCTGTGAATAATTGTCTTTCCAATTCATGATTTACATGATTTACATTTGTGATTATGATTTTGGCCATAAACAAAGTCTTATACAGAGTTATTGAAAATGTGTTACGAAAAAAATATTTTGGGAATAGAAACCCAGACTCAGAATAAAATTGATCTCGCCACCGAACCACTTCCATCAAAATGACAAATGAACAAAAGAAATGAAACCTCAAAATCAAATAAAAATAAACTTGGGAGTCACGACCAAAGTGGGAATGTAAATTGGTGGAACGTAGAAGTTAAGTGCAAACAAAAGCAAGCTCCTCAGATTCACCCTGATGGTGTTGACTGCCTGCAGACATGCAATCAAGTGAGAAGGAAAGTCGCTCCTTTGATATCTTCAACTTGTCTGATTGTCGCCAGGCGTGGCAGACGAAACCAAGTGCACTCAATAGCTCATCATAAAGCGTGTGACGCAAGCTTGGGCGCACCAAGTTGGAAGGACCAGAATACTCGTAGGAGCTCATTCCTGAGCCGATCGCTTGCATCTTTGTCACTCCCAAAGAGAATCTGAGCATACTTCAGCTGCATTAAACTGCGTGCGTTAGGATCTCAGTGCAACATTTAATCATAATACACTGTACATTTGGACAGATAGGAAACTTGACAAGGACTAAGTGGGACATTCCTAAAATGATTCAAGTCCTATTCGAAAGAAAGGATTTACTTTGAGATAATTGAAAGTTTTGAATCTGATCAAATGGCCACGACGTGTGGAGTTCCTCAAGTGTCAGTCCTTGGACCCGCGTGGTGTTACCCTTCTTCAGAATGCCAATGTTGGCCATCACAGTTATGCAGATAACACATAGCTGTATTTATCAATGTTCTCAAATTACACTGGTTCAATGAAGGTGTTGTGTCAATGTCGAGAGCAAATTAACAAGTGATGATGAACCCACAAACTCAGATGATTGTTTTTTGGCCAAAAAAAAAAAAAAAAAAAAAAGAATAGAGGATTACTGTTAAAAACAACAACAAAAACAAAAAAACACCTGGAGTCAGTGTCTTTAGAAACCAAAAACAAAGTCTGAAATCTTGGTGTGCTTATTTTTTCTGATCTGACTTTTAGCAGTAATACTAAATCAATCACAAAAAACAGCATTTTACCATCTGAAAAACATGTCAAGACCGAAGAATTACATGCTTCAAGCCGACTGGGAGAATCTTATCCATGCTTTTGTCTCGAGAAGACTGGATTATCGTCATGGTCTTTATACTGGATACCCTCAAAAGAGCATCAAACAGCTGGAGCTAACTTAGAACACTGCCGCTCGGGTTGTGACCACAACAACAAAAACACAGCATATGACTCCAATCGTAAAGACTTTGCACTGGCTCCCAATCAAGTCTTGAACAGATTCTGAAATTCTGCTACTTGTCTTCGGTATATTTCACTGAATGGCTTATGGCTCGAATACATTAAAGAAATGATAATGGAAGATAAACCCAGGCCATGTAGCCGTACTACATGGCCTGAAGACTCCGGTCAGTTCGTGGAGCCTAGAGTTCAAAGCACACTTGGTGACGCAGCATTTAGTTGTTATGCTCACACAAATGGAATCATCTGCCAACAGAAATAAATTCAGCTCCAAGTATAAATCCAGATTAGAAATAGTTATTTTGCCCGAGCTATGATTAAGGTCTCTCAAAGCATTTTCAAAATTATGTTCCTCAAAATCTTGTACATGTATGTTCTGTTCGCCTAATTTTAGTAAGCTACTTTTATTTCTCTACTTTGCTTTTAAATATCTTTAACTCTTTTGTTTGTCTATGCTTTTAAATATTGTACTTTTAATTTTGTAAAGCACATTGTGTATGAGGTGTGCAATTTCAACAAAGCTGCCTTGCCTTGCTCTTTGTCTCCTTTGGGTGAAAACCCGTGGGCAGATGGATGTTAATTTTATCCTCATCATCTTGTCATGGCTTTGAAAAATACCGGATGAGCTTCAAAAGAGTACACCTGAGAAAAAAAACATCTTTATGGCATACCTGTAGTTGAACGTAGTCGGTTCAGTACCTCAAACAGGATGGTCAACTTTTTGGGGCGCTCAGCACCCGCTACTCATTTTTCACCATTTTAGCCTCGGGTAACATCGTGAACATATTTGCAGTTTTACACTAAGTGTTGCAGTGTAGCGTTGCCACAATAATTACACACTTCTGTTTTGTGGTCAGAAACCTGTTTGGAAGTGCCCCATCTCGTCTGGGTTTATTCGTGAAGTATTCTATAATGTTGAGTTCAACTTTCACATGCAGAAGTTTTGGTATAGCCAATTGCTTTATTTTTGCCGTGCACATTTAGGTTTGTCACCAAAGGATGTATGGGACAATAGCTTTTATTCCCAAACGTTTACACCTGGATCTGATAAACAATGTACACGATAGGCTGGGAAAAAAGAAAGATAAGGCTACTTATTGTAGATTTTACAAAAAGACAAGGGATGTTTTCGATTGGTCCGTCACCAGACTTGAACCCTATAAAGCATGCTTTTTAAGCACTCAAGTGGAAAGTGGGGAGCGGAACCCCGACGCCCCCAAATATAACTGAAAGAGGTTGCAACTATCCATCCATCCATTTTCCGATCCGCTTTATCCTCACAAGGGTCGGAGGCATACTGCAGCCTATCCCACCTGTCTTCGGGCAGTAGGTGAGGGACACCCTGAACTGGTTACCAGCCAATTGCAGTGCATGCATAAACAAGCAACAATCGGCGCTCACAATCACACCTGGGGAAAATTAGAGTGTTCAATCAGCTCGCCATGCATGTTTTTGGAATGTGGAAGGAAACCAGAGCACATGGAGAAAACCCACGCAAGCCCGGGGAGAACATGCAAACTCCACACAGGGAGGCCGGAGCTGGAATCGAACCCGGTACCTCTGCACTGTGAAGCCGACGTGCTAACCACTGGACTACCGGGCCGCCCGGTTGCAACTCAGTATTTGTAATTATTCCCTTCAGTCTATTCCAAATCAATCCACTCAAAACCATTTTTCTTAGCGCTATCTTGCAAGTTGTGACCAGATCCTGATATGAATGTCATGTAATAAAAGATGAAATGTTAACCTGTTCACAATTGGAATTGGCCTCACTGCGACAATGCTTCTTTTGTGATCTGTCTATCAAACTATCTGTTTCAACAAGCAAATGTTGATGTGTAACTCTAAAAATGCCACTGAAACAGGGAAGAAAACATGAACGTGTCACTTTCTGTCCTCAGAGCAAATCATTACATTCATTCGATTGAAGGGACGTCCGCTGAACACCATTTTCTCACCATTGATGAGACTTTTTTTTTTTGGGTCAATTATCCTTTTTTTTTTTTTTTTTGCAAAGCCAGTTTGGGAGGTTGGAAAATTCTAAGAATGTGTCCACTTGCCTTCAACTTGGTGGGTGTGCATATAGAAGAGGTGCATATAAGCAGATGGCCGAAAACACTGAGCAGGCATCGGAAGAGACTTGTGCTCCCCAAGCGCATCCTTTACTGACTGCTCTCTATCCTCCCTCCCGCATGCGGTAAGTCGCGCACTCGGCGGCATCCAAAGTGATAAAAAATGTTGAAATTCAACCCATGTCTGCAAGATCATGTCATGGGGAAGTGTCCCCAAGTGGCAAGTCAATAGCTGCAAGATGCGGTCCCTTCAGCATCATGCAGCTATTGAATCGCGTGGGAATTTGTCAGTAACTGACAATTCAATATTGCCGGAATATCAACAATTTCCCAATATTATGATTTCATCAGAAAACCATCAGGGACACGTTATGGTGCGTCTGTAACTGAAAAGCGGGAAACTTGTTCTTTTAAATGTTGAAGTCGGATTAAAAGCCTATAAGTTACAGTCACAGTGGCGTGTCGAAAATCTAAAAGTTTATGGTCTACGTTTAATGTTTTCATCCATCCATCCATCCATCCATCTTCTACCGCTTATCCGGGGCCGGGTTGCGGGGGCAGCAGCTTTAGCAGGGAAACCCAGACTTCCCTCTCCCGGGCCACTTCTTCCAGCTCTCCCCGTTTAATGTTTTATAACATGGAAATGGACTTACATGGTATATATATATAATTTTTTTGGAAGTAAAACGTGGTTGTTTCAATGTTCAGTGATGAAAGATGAGCATGATCATGACCTGACTTTTAATGTTTCAGCAATGAAGGCCAACGTATTGCTTCTCCTGCTGGCAGGTGAGCCAACTTTAACATCACAACTTCTTTCTGCTTGCGCTCTTTTCACCACCTCATCATTGACCAAAAAAAGTCGAACCTGGATACGCATTGAGCAGTTTTTCTCGTCTTTGTGCAACAGCTACGTGCAGCCATTTTGCCCAGACGGACGCGCAGTCTACCGGTCTGGTCGACTGCCCTCTTAGCATTTTTGGGGAAGCAAAAACAAATTTAGACGTGAGTAGCAATGTGGTCGGATAGTATTCTACTGGAAATTCTCCACTATGCTGATGCTGTTTTCTCTCCTTACAGATAAGACCGGGCACTGATAACACTCAATTCTGCTTTACGGCGGCTGATCCGAACCTCTTCGAATGCATTCAAATCTCCAGTGCAAATGAGTTGACCCACGAGGTGACGATTGGGGTTGTCACAACTGAACTTGAAGAATTAGTCAAGGCACAACTGCCTCAGGTCGTCGGCACCCTGACCTGCTTCTTGGAAATCAACTTCTCCGCTGGCACCCAACTGAGTGTGAGTCATTTGGGCCCAGATGTGCAACATTAATTACGACCAAATACCTTATATTTCTTGTCTTTCTCTGTGCTCAGATGACCATTTCTTTGATGAGCTTTGAATCCCAAACGGTCATGGGCGTGCATCTGACATCGTATGAGGGACCATTTGTTGTAAGTATGCGTGACGTTTGAACGCTGGGCCAGTGGCTGACACGTTTTGCGAGTCTAGTAAGAGAGGCGCTCGTAACATTGTCCATCTGCCCCTTCATGCAGGATGTACAGTCACTTGACAGCATAAGTGGTTTTACCGCCAACTTCCCCAAGGCTGAAGGGGAGAATACAAAATACTTGGACCTCAGTGGCTGCAGGTTCGAAGGTACGCAAGCAAGCGTTTCGGGGTCGCTCAAACGATGGGTAGCATGTCATGGTAACACGAATGAATGTAAAACACAGATCCATCCTTTTGAATTTGTAGGAGAGGTCATCTTTCCGGCTTCAGATGTACTTGCCTCAGAAAACTGCATCAACCACTTGTGCAGCGCTCAGGCTGAATTAATTGAAGAAGACATTTGTGGAGCCAAGGAGACCTGTGTCACCAACACGTAAATAATTTGGTTGTCTAGGTAACACAGCAGTTGCTGTGCCCATTGTTCTCTTTCCAAAGACGCCAGGGGTCGAAAGCTCCGTTTCCCCGAGAGCCATATGCTGCCAGTTGTAGATCGCTCTCTCTACTCCAACACACCTGATTCAAACGATCAGCTCATCAGCACGCTCTGTAGAAGCCTGAAACAATGATGATCAAGTGAATCAGGTGTGTTGGAGTAGGGAGAGATCTACAACAGGAAGGACGTGGCTCTCAAGTTCTCTACGCCTGATCTACCCTCTTCTGCTGTTTTTCCATCTCAACCCAACTGGTCACGCCACATCACCTGGCTTTGGTTTTTGGGTTTCATCCTCACAAGCAGTTCTACCTCACCTCTGTCACCAAGTTATTGTCCATTTGGGCTTCGTTTGGTTTTCTTCAGTTTATGAGACGCTTCTATCCCCGCTTAGTTATGTGAAGTGTTCCGGGATAAGGAATTGACGCTGTATGAATACAGCTGACTTGACATCGTTCGGAAAGGATTCGACCTTGCTTGGCTGACTCGGTTCCATCTCATTTAGGTGCCAGCCGTTGGAGCGCGTGTGCACGGTGACAGGGGGCCAAGTAATCCAGTTCTTCGGCGAAGTGTCTTCCATTCCGGATCGCTGCTTGTACAGCCTGCTTGAACCTGCAACTGGTAGCAGCTTTGTACTGCTGGCGGCTTTTAAAGATCGACGCAGTCAGATCATGACCTTCTTGGACCGCCTGGATTTGATCTTGCCATCATCAGATGTCACGTTTTCTGTTGATACAAGCGGGACAGTTCGGGTAAGAAGATGAACCCTAGGCTATGTTTGATAACCCGTCGACGTGAGGTTCAAGTTGACGTGGAAAAAGCCAGAGAAAGTGGGGGCGGGGCATTAGGTCAACACGGGGGGCGCCGCATACTGCTGTGCAATAAATATTTGATATCCAGAAGTCCGCTTTGCATAACGTGACATGGATGAGGCGTTGCACATTGTTTTCACAAAATGGGCCAGTCGGGTCCTTTTCATAGTCAAGTAACAAGAGGAAAAAGTCCACTCCTTCTTTCTGTTCGCAAAAGCCTCAATTCTTCCTCATGAATGCAATCGCGTTCCCACGACAAATACAACATCAAGAGCGAAGAAATGTATCACAGTAACTGTTGTTCGGTAATTGCCCAGAGTTGACAAGAGTGGAGATTTCCAACCGGCGCTGACATGTCTCTCGCGCTACTTTGACAGCGTGTCAAGCTCCAGTCTCTCTCCAACGCGTCTTTCCAGTTCTGATAATCTGGGCACCAAAGTGCCAACAATTCAGCATCAAGGCTCCATGGGCCTTGATGCCGTACTGTCCTTAAACCAGCCCTGGAGCCAAAGGAGGCCTCCTGAAGAAGTAGCAGTTTTGTTGCAATGTACAACACTTGATGTGATGTCCAGAGAGCCACATCAAGTCGTCAGTTCAAAGGTCACACCTGACAAATGAGCACGCACCGTTTCCCCAAACGTGAACATGAGCAAATTTTCCTTCCTTTTTGTTTGTGAGATAATTAACACATATCATAAAACGTGCAAACGCTACGCTGCAGGAGGGATGGGAGGACCATCATTCATTTGGGCGGCCATTGCCGGCCCCATGACCAAATATTGCTTTTTCTTTGTAATGCAGTTAAATGATGAAATCCAAACACTTGGCACTGTAGCCACAGAGGTCGAGGGAGTGAGTCTCTCCAAGGACGAGGGTGGTGTCACTTTGGAGATTTCGAACGAGGCTATTTCGATCTTCTTTGACGGCTCCACTGCGCACATCAAAGGTGCGTTGCGTACATCAAGCGTCCTTTGCGGCTCCCCGGTGAAATGTTGACATCCAATACGCAATTGGCTGATTGCATTGTGCTCCTTCCTCTCAGTGCCTGCCGGAGCGCCTCTGCAGGGCTTATGCGGAAACCCGAGCGATATCGCATATTCTCCAATCCTCATCTCGGATAGCCGAAGCACTACGGGGTAGGCGCTTCTCCTGAGGTGTTGAGCACCAAAACAGGCAGACATTCCAATTGTTTCTTGCCCCTTGCACATTTGTTGTTCATTAATATTACTGCACTACAGGACTTTTTATATTGGGCAAGTCTAGCCTCAAATGTCCTTTGCACCTCCACTAATCAAAACATGGCATTCTGATTCATATTGCGTTTGTGGAGTCACCTGTTGCCTGAGGCTGAGCTATGATTGGTTGTTACTTGAGCACTGAGCAACTTTGATGTAATTTCAGTCGACTGCAAGTGGAAAAATGGCCCCTGAGATGGCTAAAAATGTTGCTGCTCAACTCATACTCCACATATGCAATATGAATCACAATGCCATGTTTATTACACTAGTGAGGCTGCATAGCACATTTTCTCACCAAGAAAATGTTGGGGTTGACTTCCCTTTTAATGACTTTTCGTACTTTGAACATTTGTTTTTATGGCCTAAATTCAGTGTCCAAAAGTATCCCTCTGTGGGCTGCAATACAGAAAAATCGAGGGCCACATTGAAATTGTTCAACTTTAATTTATCAAACACGCTCTACCCAATCCATCAAGCACATTGATTTATATACTGTAATTATTTTTGATCAACTGATAGGTCGCTCCTGTCTTTTAAAGGTTAAAAAAGTTAATGATTCTTTTTTTTGCGTAGCCCTGAATCCCACCATCATTATCCTTTCTTAATTATACTTCTAATCGCTCAAAGGGGAAATTTAGACTCAAACTCTGCAGTCATTCGTTCAGAACCACTTCTACAAGTAGGAAGTAGGAAGCTACTTTTCAAACATTGTTGTGGGCCCTGTCAAAAGTTATTTTCAGTATATACTGCAGGCCACTACAAAGACAGACGACAACGCACAGATATCCTGCAGGCTGTAGTTTGAACAATACACTTGTAAATGCATATTTTGTTGTCTTTTTTTTATGTAGTTCTAGAGAGGCGCCATCTTTCCAACGATATATTTCTTGATTGTTTTAATATCCTTGTCTCATGAAGATGATTCGGATTCAGATTTAATGATGGCAATTGTTATGAGCCTTCCCTGGTGCTAATGGACTTCCCCTTTGTTGCCTGCAGATGTGAAATGATGCCCCGAACGGATAACTTGGTGGTCAACAGTGTGGCGGGAATGGAACAGTAAGAGCACTCTTTCGGAGATTATCGATGTTCTGCTTTTATCACCATGGCAACCTCACAATCTCTCTGTGCATGCGCAGCTGTTCCCTGCTCGGGACCCAACCTTTCGCCGCTTGCCATTCGAAAGTTCCAGTCGAACCACACATCCGGTCGTGTAACACCACGCTGAGCGGTTATCCCATTGTGGACAATCTCAAGTGCCAGTTCTTCGAGGCGTATGCTCAAGTCTGCAAGCAGCAGTTTGACATTGACCTGGGAGACTGGAGGGTTGCCGTCGACTGCCGTAAGGATGACACACGCACACATGGGCGAGCGCTCCTTCCGAGAGACTTGTCTGGGGTCATACTCTACCACTACCCACTTGACCAATCAGGAGCACATCAAGACAGCAAATTTGCAGCGGTTTTGCTTTTGGCTTTCCCATCTGACCTTCGTCGAGAAATGGACTGATCAATCAATCAATCACGGGGCACACAGCGGCAAACAAGCATTCTTCATTAAACCTCGAGTCACTGAACAGGAATCGATCTTATGACTGCTGAATGAAAGTCAGCCATGTGAACCACAATACTACTCAAAGCAATTTATTGAACATGTAGTGTATTGATACAAACCAACAAAAAAGATTACCGTTATTATCATGAAAATGGTGGAGAATCAACCAATAATGTAGGCATCATACATATCACAAAAACTAAAATGCTTTTTCTGACTCAAGCATTCTTGGGTCCCTTGAAAGGCCCTGTCTGCATCTAAATCCAAGTTGTTATTGTCCGGTGTGAATATTTATCCATTGGCTGTTGACTCTAAAACTTGAAAAGTAAAATAAGGCAGCACGGTGGAAAAGTGAATATCGCATCCGCCTCATAGTTCTGAGGTTGTGGGTCTGAATCTGGGCTCAGGCCTTCCTGTGTTGAGTTTGCTGTCTCCCTGTGCTTGTGTGGGTTTGTCCTTAGCTGTGTTTGTCAATATGGTGACCAGTACAAGGTGTACTCTGCCTCTCATCCAAAGTCAGCTGGGATAAACTCCAGCAAAACTGCAACCCGAATCAGGATAAGCACTCTAGAAAATGGATGGAAGAATGCAGATCACAGCCACAAGCAGTAACTCAAAAGAATTGCTCAGATTATTGTTCCTGCTCGCCTCACACATACTAACACTTGGTGTTAAGCACAGTCTGCGAAAATCCAATTTATCTCTCTACCAAATATCAAGAATAACCGCTTGCTACTATCTATCTATCGAGCGAGCTAGCAAGCTAGCTTTCTAGGGTGAAATTTTACCAGTACTGTATATAAAAAAAAAAACTCATCCTTTTGGTTTGTGTGTGTGACTTTCACGCCATTCAAACAGTCCAGTGCCCATGGTTCCTTTTGTACAATGACCCCTCTTGGACACCGTTAATTGTGCCCCCACAAGCTTTGCCTAACAACAATTGGCATTATGGATGAGGTGATCAGGAAAGAGAATCTGAGCAGTTCTTTTGAGTTATGATGTTAAAGATGCTGCTCCAGGTCGAAGGAACTGTTCAGTGTTCAACATGAAAGAAATGTGAACGATATTAAGCACTTCAATGGAATAGAATAGCATTTTCAAGGATTCTAATGGAAACTTGTGTGTCCATCCACAGCCTCGAGCAATCAGGCGTACTGTCAGGACCACACTTGCAACGCTAACGAGTTCTGTGGAGACTCCCAGTTAAAAAAAAACACCTGCCTCTGCCGAGCCATATTTGCCTCACAGTACAAGTTGAAAAACACTTTGGGTAACAACAAACACTGGTTCCCTCTGTTACCTGCATTGGCTGACACTCCCGTTTGTTCAGGTGACCCGCCCGTCTGCCAAGAGAACAGAGGATCCATCTCCCTGATTGGTTGCCTGCTGGAGGAGGACGGGATCGACTACACCACGTTGCATCTCAAAGATGAGAACTGCATAGGTCAAAGGGACAGTGAGACCCACTTGGTGACTTTCTCCTTTGACTCCAGCAACACATGTGGGACAGAAACCCAGGTGAGTTAGCAACACGTGGTCGAAAAAACATGACTGTGACACCGGTACGCCATCGAAAAAGGTGTGTGGTTCGTCAGGGTTATCGCCTTGCCCGGGTTAAACACAAGGCCAAAAGGAGTTGATACACGCTTGGTGAGCAAAGAACTTCACGGACTGCTGACAAGAATCAGAATCCAGTTTTGTAGACCCTGAGAGTCGGCCATGCACCAGCACCTGCTTTTTAAAGCGTCTAAGAAGCACACGTTTCACAAGGGATAGGGTCTGTTCCTAAAACAATCGTCTCTATACTTGGAAATAGTCCGAAACAATTTTTCCTGTTCGTTTTAAAAGACAGTAGAGTCACAAAGTTTGCAAATCTGCGCATAATAAGCATATGTGATGAGCTGCACTGGGCAGAAAGCAATTTTGAGAGGAACCTGAACCTGACCTGTCATGGTGGGTGCCACAACGGGTTGAGCTGGGACAGAACCAGAGCTTCGCTCACAGATCAATAAAAGATTAATTGTAATCAACCGCATACATTCAGTATTGATCAGATACCACAGGTGCAATCGTGCAACTTTGGAATTTCAGTACACGAAGGAGGGACTGTCCCTCAGCTCAATTACCAGGCGAGACATTTGCAGGCAGGTGCTTCACTTGATTTGCGGTTTACCAAAATCAGACACAGTGCAGTTATCAAATTCTGTAACAGCTAAGTCCATTCAAACACAATATCACTTCCAAGGTCAGGACGGAAGACAGCGAAACACACCAACTACCTTTTTTCCATTCAATTTTTATGAGGATAAAGAACAGAGCTAAATGTTAGCTGTGTTCCGTGCTTCTTTCATTAACTATGTAACTATGTGAATGATTGCAAGGAACATTTGCGATGTGTTTTAGCCTTACGTTTAGCCTCTTTGGGTGTCTCCTTCCGACACCTGGAGACCAATTCTATATGAAATAAGGCGTAGAAAAAAAGGTAGTGTGTTTCCGGTAACATGAAATTTCAACATAGGGTCGGTAGGTCGGACAAAGTTTTTTATTTTATTTAATTTTTCCTCCCCCCGCCCCATCAAAAATGTAAACAAAATAACCATAAAACAAGGAGACATTGAAACCCCTTGGCGGCGAGCGAGTTGGGTTCCCCGACGGCTGGGTGTTACAACTACCTAGACGGCACAGTACACAGTCGATACAGTACATCAATGGATCAGAGATGAAAGTGGACTTTTCTGAAAATCCGCGCGCGCACGCACACACCTGGCCGATCACGCATGAATTAGTTTACACAAAACGCTTTCCAAATACTCGACATTCAATGATTAATCTTCCTTTTGTGTGCACACCTGCACCCTTTGCGGCTTCCGTTCTCGACGAAATTTCAAAATATCTCCGAGATATGGCGAGGCCATGAGAATGCGAGGCGACCTTATTACTGTTGTGGCGACGCCACTTAAGCTAAGCGAGCCTCAGCAATAGATCGTCCGCTCCGCTGCTAGTGCTCTCTCTCTGCTGTGCGTGCTTCAGCGCGAACATGTACGCAAGCGCGTCTTTTGATTTCAAACAATCAGCGCCGACGCAACGACGTCACACACCCGACGTCACACACAACAGCTAAACTAAGCTAAGGTAGCCGAGACGACACTCGAAGTCGGACGGACACGTTTTTCTCCCAATCTGTGTTTCCCTTTTTGTCCAAATATACTTTTTACGACAACTGTCTTGTCCACGGTGTTTATTCGTTCCCATGGGGTTTAGCAAGTGTGTTTACAAAGAGACGAAAATCTCTTTACTGTTACTAGTGTCTCAACATGGCTACGCTCCTGAAAGCAAAACAACGATCTCAAACGCGTCTTCGTTCAATGTTGTCAACTAATATACGGATTAATTTTAGGCAAATTTCCTCAATTCTCCGGAGAGATTTTCATAAAAATTTGAATTCGGGGAAATCCCGAGGACCTTCATCTCTGATGGGTGCTATTTTCTTCATATTATTGTGCGAGCATGCGACTGCAACACACAAAACGCGGTTTAAACTGTTGTCGGAGATCGTGGCCGCCGCCATGTTTCAATGTTGTGGACAGACGACAGGGCAAACGACACTCACGTTCAACGTGAATAATATCGCGAGAGCATCCCTCCCTTGTGGTTTCTTTCTGACTTCCGGGTTTAGTGAAGCTGGCGCATTTGGCTGCCGCTGCTCAACCCGTATTGTTTTGTGTCTTTTGTTATTGGAAAGTGTCCTTGGGTGTCTTGAAAGGCACTTATAAATAAAATGTATTATTATTATTATTATTATTACACAAAAATGTAGAAGGTTGTTTGAAAAAAATGCCGACCGTAAAGTTTTTTTTCGAGGTAGAAATTCTCGGTCAGTCGGGTTACCGGAAACATACTACCGGTACTTTTTTTTTCTACGCCTAAGTTTTCACAAAGCCAAGTCCAGTCAATTTCATTTCAAATTCGAACAGAGGTTACCCACTGAGCAGATCAAGAAACACACTCCTTATCCATGAAAGAAAAGCAATGGAACCTCACATGAGCAAGCATTTGGCAAGAGAGGTTGACTGACTGGGAGAGTTCTTTTGCTAAGCAAGAGTACATGACATTTACTGAACACAGACAAACCTTTCTGCTTTTGACAGGGGAACGCCAGCTTTGTGGTTTTGAAGAACAGCGTTGCAACAGGCCAAGCTCCAACCAATTCCTTGATCACGCGCAACAAATTTGTGGAGATAGATTTTACGTGTGTGTACAGGCAGCCGGAAGTTAGAACCTTGAGCCTGCAGGTCAGAGGCAGGTAAGTGGAGCATTATGTTGCAGCTTGGACCGGGTGACCGTCAAACACCTGCTCACTACTTGCCTGTTTCGCAGCATCGTCGTGCGTCAAATGATATCGCAGACCCAGAACTACACCCTGCTCATGCAAGCCTACTCAGACAGCGGGCGCACGCAGCTGCTGGAGCCGGACGCAGACTTAGACCTTAACCAGCAGGTTTGGATCGAGCTCAGCGCGGACGAGCTGGACGGAAGCGTGGTCAAGATAGTAACCGAGTCCTGCTGGGTGACGCAACAACCAATGCCTAACGACACTTTGAGATACGACCTCATCGTTGGCGGGTAACCAGCCGTTGGCTCCACATTATGGCTTGCCAAGACCTCGTCAGACGTCTTTTCTCGTTTCTGAGCAGCTGTCCGAACATCGAAGACGGCACGGTGGAGGTCGTGGGCAATGGCTTGGGGAAGGACAACTACTTCTCGTTCCGAATGTTCCAGTTTGTGGACAGCACAAGCTTCTACCTGCACTGCAACGTGAACTTGTGCGCGTCGGAGCAGTGTGCGCCGGTGAGTTGCGAGCGCGACACACGGGTCTGCCCACTGCTCTGGCGGAAAATAATATGCAGCGTTTTCTTTTGTTCTGTCCGAGCAGACCTGCAGCCCGGCTCAACGCAGAAGGCGCAGAGCCTTAAAGAAAACCGCTGAAAACATGAGCGGGGGCTTGATCTCACTGGAGTGGATCGTTTAGGTACCTGTATGAGAAATGCTCTCGATTTTCTCAAATTAGTCGTATGTGAAGAAATGGAACCCTGTTTTGTTGATTTAAAAAAATGTAGAAGTAATGACAGTCGGGCACTAATACCAAGTTTTGTGTTCTCAGGTGATCCAGAGTCGGATTGGCTCTTCAAATTAAACATGGTTTGATGGCACCAAATGGATGACACCCTTGGTGTGGTTCTTGAGATTAGGGACAAATGATTTTGTAGAAAGGAAATTACAATGACCACTTCATACCACTAGAAATTGATGGATTGTTTTGATGTAATGACGTTCATAATCCTCATCATTTTAATAAAAGGTTATGGTGATTGAAATGTGTTGTTTCTTTGTGATCCAAACTGTTAAACACATTTTTAAACAATTTTTATGACCGGTATACGATTCATTCTGTATTTACAATACCGGTCAGTGAAATCACAGTAACAGAGTGGTAAATGTGGACAAATGTTAGCTTTCTCTTGGAAGTAGAAGCCAACTGTTACTGCTGACCAAGAAGACAAACATCCATCCATTTTCTAATCTGTTTATTCTCATGAGGGTCGCCGGCATGATGGAGCCTATCCCAACTACACCCTGAACTGGTTGCTCACCCATCGCAGAGCACACCGACGAACAACCATCCGCTCTCACACTCACACCTCAGGACAATTTAGAATGATCCATTCACCTGCCATGCATGTTTTTGGAATGTGGGATGAAACCGAGTACGAGGAGAAAATCCACGCAGGCCCAGGGAGAACATGCAAACTCCACACAGGGAGGCTCGAACTGTGCACCTCTACAATGTGCGGCTGATGTGCTAACCAGACAACCACCGTGCCGCACCAAGGCTAACTATGTCATAAGAATCTGAAAAACAGAAGAGAGGGCAAAGTTGATTGGTGATGGACTTAAAACTATAATTGCTAATGTGCAGTGACAGTTGATGGATTGGTTCAACCACTCCTAGATGTCAATTGATACTGTTGAGCATGCACATATGGACACACCAACAGGTGAAATAAATAACTTTTATTATTCTTCACCGTCATACGGATCAACACGAGCTGTCGCATTACTGCAGAATTTGGCCAAAAACATTTAACGGCACTGCTGCATCGGTCTGGACCAACCATGCATAAAATCTCCCATGTGAAATAAAAATATATATATTAAAAAATTATACATACCACCGATATACAGATCTGATATAAACAGGCGTATTGGTCACAAACCAATTAGAATTATAAACATGGCTTCTTTTACAAGACATACACAAACAGACTTTGGAAAAACAAAAAAAAAAGGTACATTTCATTTTTTTACATTTGTACAAGATTTCCATCGTCAATGTCCTCCCCTCATGCTGAGAACGCTGGCTACAGGCAAGTTGGCAGGCCCCAACTGAGCAAAGACAGTAGTTAAAACACAGGCACTCACAACCTTGTGGACCAAATACTGGAAGTGAAACGTTAATCAACCCTGGTGAACGAGGCCTTCTGACACTTAATCATTGCAAACGCACGTATACTTGTGTAAGAAACAAAACAAACATGCAAAACAACAATGATAGGGGATTTGGATCTATGTGTGTGTGTGTATATATATATATATATATATATATATATATATATATATATATATATATATATATATATATACACACACACACACACACACACACACACACACACACACACACACACACACACACACGCACGTGTTATGGTGCCAGGTAGCAGAGCATGTAGCATAGCGTGCATATTAAGCGCTTTCAGAAGAATAGTGGGAAATGTCTTTTAGTAACACCTCGTGGCAAAAGCTGAAATCTGATTGGTTACGGGCAATCTTGGCCTCCAAGAAGAGTCACCAAGGTGACCGTCACAGGTGGTTTCTGCCATATGTGAGAACCAAAACAGGACCTGGCACAAGGCGCTCTTCAAGCTAGGACCACCACTGGCGCCACAATTGCAGCAGCATCAAGCTTCAAATCGCAATTAAATTAAGAGCAGGGCACAGATGACACATCTGATAAGATCAATGAACATCTATGGTGAATTGGAAGAGCTTTTGAAGCAGACATGGCTCTGCAGTGGTGGCCGGTTGCTGGCAAGAAACATAAAAAGGCATCTTCAACCAGGTCAAGAGGCACAATCAGGAGTGTGAATGCTGGTCACGGAGCTTGCATGGCTCACTGCTGCCTCACCGGGAACAGGGCATGTTTCAAAATTGCAGACGAATTGAGTGTTTCATTCAAGGTCTTAATTTGGGGGGAGGTTTCCCCTCAAAGTACAGCGCCTGATGTGGATGCGTTTGCAGCAATGAGATGTGGCAAAGAGCAATAAGCCAGCAGCAAAGCTCAGCTGCAGGATGTGGTTTCATCCAGGAGCAAACATGAGAGGGACAACTCACAAACTTATACAGGCAATGTTGAGAAACGAAAAAGGCACAAAGTGAGATGCCGAGTGACAAAGAGGGCGAGATGGAGGCGGGTGAGTTGTCCGCATATTTTTGTTGTGTTTTTTTTTTTTTTTCTCGCAGCAGCAAGGCCTGGTCATCAAAGGCAGGAGACTACATTCTGGGGTCGGGTTTGCAACGTAGACACCATCCCGCAGCACAAGAGGATAAGTTGGAAGAGAAAACGTTACCTCTAAAAAATAAAACAACGGAGATGTTTCCCAGGAGTTCATATCTTCACAAAGGAGGACTTGACTTATCCCCACTTGAGAAATTAAGGTGCAAAAACAGAAAACTTGTGTCTTCTGCAGTTTTATACAAAGGTCCGGAAGCACCCATCCTTCTTCCTGGTCCAAAATGGTTACAGCAAGGAAGCCCAGCGCAGTCCAATTAGCAGGAGGACAGAACGTTAATGTACGAAGATGTGCCTCAGCAATTCGTCTGCGCACGGACGCTGCTTGGTCTCGACAAAGATACGTTTGAGGAACTCTCTGCAGTGGTCCGACACGTGGGCAGGTAAGACGGGATTGGTGGGCTGAGTGGCAATCTTAAAGATGGCCGCCATGGCCTCAAACTCTGCCCAAGGAGGTCGCTGGGTCAACATCTCAACAACAGTGCAACCAACACTCCTGGGAGGAGAATGACACAGACACAGAACAGTCATAAGCACGAGTCAATCCGAGAGGAACTGTACGGTAGGGCTGGGTAAATTATCAATAGGTAACGTTACTGTGAAGAGATTCAATTTATACCATATGATCGGTACTTTATGTTCAATGAAAATGTTAATTAGTGTCAAAATTAAAACACTTTTGGTGAAAACCAAAGCAATAAAATATATTTTCACAAACAGTATTTTAAATATACTGCACAGTACAGTCAAACCTCTTTTCAACGCACCCCGTTTCCGTTTTCACCCCTATAACATTCACATTTCGAAGTTCCGATTTCATGTCGTTCATTTTGCATTTGCTGATTTTGCTTAAAACGAACACCTTTATAGCGTAAACTTCAAAATCAGAAGGTGTCTCATGAATACCAAGTCCAAGTGCAGTCTTTGCAAAGTTTGGGCCGCATATGTCCTGAAATTGCCGACTGGAGCCTGTGCCCCCGACCTGTGATATTAACACAGGAACACGTCACATGTGGTCCTACCAGATGTCAGCCTTCCTGCCGTAGCCCTCACCACTGATGACTTCTGGGCTCATCCAGTAGGGTGTGCCGGTCACGGACTTGATTCCCGTTCCTGATAGACAAATGGTCTGCAGCCTCCGACTGGCCCCAAAGTCACCCAGTTTTACGTTTCCGACCGAATCTCGGAGGATGTTGGCACCTGAAGACAACCACTTTTATACTTTCTTCCATCGCTCTTCTCCAAAACAATCAATAAGCAAAAGCAAAAAAACAAAAAACAAAACCCTTACATAACGCTGTGTATGAGATAATTACCTGTAGACACTGTTCAAAATCTGTACAGTATACCAGAATTACGTATTCAGGATACAAAAAAATTAATAAAATGAATACAGAAATATCACTCTAATCTAGTCTAGTAACAAGGAAAAAAACAACACTTAATAGGGTAGATTTATTAAAAATGTGCATTTCGTAAATTCCATTTCTAATAGAGAGAGAGAGAGAGAGAGAGAGAGAGAGAGAGAGAGAGAGAGAGGCCATACTCGAGTCGTTGTCCATTCTCAAACAACAGTAGTTGGCCAAACAAACTTTCCCGTAGTTAAGAGGCTAATTGATGACAAACTAGATCAGTGGTTTAGAGGTACCGAATCCAACCAGTTCATATGCACATTCACTGAACCCTTCATTAGTGAAAAATAAAAATGTGATTTTTTTTCTAAATATTAAAAAACTCATTTATTAAAAACAGAAAAAAGTAAACACAATTAGTGTAAGTATAAAGTATAAGTTTGTAATTCTCTCTCTCTATATATAGATGTATTTTTTAAACCATATTGAGTATTGGAGAAATGCAAAAGGAATTATAAGTAATCAATCATTAATCATTAATACTTTGATTACATTACTGTCTACATTTTTTTTAAACCCAAGGCCCGCAGGCCAGATCCGGCCCCGTCACGTCATTTTATGCGGCTGGTGAAAAATCATGTGTGTCAACTTGCATCATCCATGCTAAAATCTCTCCCAAAATGTTAAATTGTCATGTGTCATGAATAAGGTTGAGATTTTGCAATAATTTTGTTACCCTGTTTACACTCAAACAATAACAGAACAAACTATCAGAATTGACTGATTTCAAAGCTAGTAAACCATGAATTTGTTCTGTAATAATGCGATGAGGATTAAGCATTTTTGTGGTTTCAGGGTCGTAACGGCCCTCTGAGGGAAGAGGTAACTCGCAACAAAGATGTGTCACCCCTGTTTTAAAGGGTAACTAGTAACTGTATCGGAATTCATTTTTAACCTAACTCTCCAAATACTGATTACATGCACGTATTACACATCATTACTGTCAAACAGAAAATTTGGTCAAATTCCCTTTTTTTTTCTAAATCTACCTGCATATTATCCAACACCACAACATCTTAAAAACCTGTGTTGTTTTTTAAAAATACAGTCAAACCTCGGTTTTCGAACGTCTCTGTTCTCGACCAATTCGGTTTTCGCCCAAAAATTTAGAGTTTTTTTTTATGCCTTGGATGACGAACAAATTTCGGTTCTCGAACAGACTGAGCGCACTTGAATGCACCACTTGACTCCTCTCGCCTTCCTTACACGAGGAAATGACGCTTCCTCGGGTAGATGAGTGATCTTACAATGTTTCAAAAGTCACTTTCCCGGCATTTTCTCACCACCATGCGAGTGTCGTAATATTTTGAGAATATCTATCGATCTGTCGATCCATTTAGACATACCTTTAATATCCCTGTGAACAATCATGTTGCTGTGCAAGTAGGAAACGCCCTCTAGGATCTGCCTGGTGTAACGACGCGTCACGTTTTCGGTCAATGCACCGTAGGACTTTACTTGGTCCTTTATGGAACCCTGCCGACACGGGACATCAGCATTAAGAAAGCTTTCACAACCGATCGCACACTGATTGAAACTGAGCACTCACTCCAGGCATGTACTCCATAAAGATGGAGAGAGTTCGCTCCATGGAGTCGCGCAGACAACCGTAGTACTGGACAATGCGCTCGTGGCAGAGATTTTTCAACAGCTGGATTTCACACTCCAACGCACTCACCTCCTACACTCAAGAGAAAAGAACATTGAAAGCATTCCTGCTACGGATAAAAGACGAAAACGATGATGGAACAACAATTCGGACCTTGCTCGTCTCTGGACTCTCTGGATCAAACTGGACCTGTTTGACGGCCAGTTCACGTCCGGTATCCGCGTCGTAGCAAAGGAAAACCCGTCCAAAGGCGCCTTGCCCAAGGAGCTTCCCCAGTCGCCAGTTGGTGGGCGCACGTGGAGCTGAACACAAGGTGGGTAGCAACGCACGACAATTACTCACTCATATTCACTTAAGTACACTTTTTGACAAACTGTACTTATCAGAGTTGCTTTCATACAACATGCTTTTCATTTTGACTTCACTTTTATCAGACGGATACTGCAAAATGAGGTTGATATCTAGGCTCATAGCGGTAGTTCACAAAATTAGAATATCATGACCAAGTTCAACATTGTCGGCTTGCTGTGTCCCAATCTTGTCAGCTAATTAACACGTAACACCCTCCGAGGTTTTCCTCACCCTCTAAATGGTCTCAGTCAGGCTTAGTAGGGTTCAGAATCATGGGGAAGACTGCTGACTTGTCGGTTGTGCAGAATACCCTCATTGACACCCTCCATGAGGAGAAAGGTCTCAAAAAGAAAAACCCCAAAACAAAATAAAAGACTACATGCTCACAGAGCAGTGTTTCAAAGTACATGACCAAATCCTATTTATTCTGAGCAGATAATTTGTTCTCGGGAGGTACGCAGACAAGGACTACTTTTTACTTTTTCGAGAATGATGTTACGGTCAAGTAACAGTACTCTTACTCGAGTACAATATTTGGCTACTTTACCCCCCTGCGTGTGATCAAGGTGGCAAATAGGAAGCTGAACGTTTGCGATGTGAGAGCAAGAACTGACAGCGGCTGGGTGGGCTGATGTCCATGACCGACAGGCTTGGCGTGCTCGACTGGTTGGCCTCAATGTCACTTCCCCTTCGCGGCCGCCTGGCAGGCCCAGCGCCATCTTCCAGGTCAGGAGTGAATACGCTGCTGCCGCTGCTGGTGCTGGGAGATTGCTCGGTGGGACTGAAGCTGACAGGTGAGCGCAAACCATGTGCCTGTGTTCGCCGAGCCCGAGGGAAGGTCTTCCTACCTGGTGCGCAAAAGAGAAGGGGAATGTGCGCGTGTCGTGCTTTCCCCACCCAGTGTTGCAGAGGAAACCAAACAAGAACACCAACCATCACTGTAATCTTGCAAGCCAAAGGGAACGCCGTAGCGCCGAGGGTATGTGCCACCTTTTCCTGACTTGTCAAAGACTGGGATGTCGTACTCTGGAGAGAAAGGGACACCATGAGGAGCACTGTTCATGGCAGAAAGTACATAACAAGGTTGGGTGAATGCATTATGGGGGACAGTGCATGCCAAATCAGCCAGTGGGTTGAACCAAGCAGATTTTGAGTTTCATGAAACCTGCTGTACTTGTTGACAGTGATGGCACAACACTACCGTATTTTCACGACCATAAGGCGCCATTAAAAGTCTTAAATTTTCTCCAAAATGGACAGGACGCCTTATAATGCGGAGCGTGTAGTGTATGAGCCGAGTTCCAAATCCTGACTGAGAGCCGACACGCTGTTTATATAGAGAAAAGGCGGAAGTGAGCATGAACAGGCATGCGGGAAAGCAGCCAGCCAATCAGTGAAGGGTGGGCATGTAAGTGGCCGCGAGTGAGGACGTAAGTGAGGCCACGCATGCGGGAAAGCAGCCCGCCAATCAGTGAAGGGTGGGTGTGTAAGTGGCTGCGAGTGAGACCAACAGTGCGGGAAAGCAGCCGGCCAATCAGTGAAGGGTGGGCGTGTAAGTCGCCGCGCATCATTTCTGTGGAGCCACACGGCAACGAGAGTGACTCTGACAACGAGAGCAGCGTTTTTTATGGACTACCGGTACTTGCACAATTGTTCAATTCGGATACAGAAGATGAGGGCTTTGATGGATTTCTGGGTGATGATTGATCGAAAAACGTGAGTACATTGTAAGATGGCTAAATAAAGTACAACCGATCTCAGTTTTGCTTCCGTTGCCTTGTTAAAAACGTGTTTTTAGCATGTCTTAGCATGCTACGCTATGCTTCAAGCTAACGTGTTTTTAGCGTGCGTTTTGTGTATGTGTAAAATACAGAAATAGCACCCGTTACTGAGACTGCGCCCTACAAAACGGTGCGCCGAATGGTCGTGAAAATACGGTAAATCTCAAATGTTAGGTCAATTGGAGCAGGGCTTTAGGAGCTAAGGCCTGCCGAATTTTGACTTGATCGATCATTGAATATCTGAGGGTGCGGATACTTTGATTATTTACAACTGCTTGCTAAACAAAAAAAACATCTCTTATATGTTTTAGATAATTTTTCATGAAACATTGTATAAACTGTGTTTCATATAACTGAATGCTTTATATTTACTTTACTGTCTTATAATGCACACACACACACGCACGCACACACAAACACACACACACGCACGCACGCACCTGGAAAGTCCTGATGGTTGTCAGGGTAACTCTGTGCTCTTGGCATCCTTGACTTTGGATATTCACTGTTTAACAGACAAGCGTCACTTTCAAGTTGGTACCATTGCCACTCGCCGTAGCCTGATGAAACCAGAATGTCTCTACCTGTCCAACGGGCTGTCTAAAGAAGGACAACTTCCAGATGCGGAGTTCTCGGGACTGCTCATGCTCAGGGGGTCGAGCATCTGAGGAGAAAAAAAAAGAAGCACCACTCATACGAGCTGTGTGTAGAAAAGTGCAAGTTTTACGGACAGGAGGCGCACCTGATCCATGCTCTCCGGAATGAACTCTCCTTCACTGTTAATGCTTGTGAAGGAACCATTCCTGGCCACTTGCTGGAGTGCGTCAGGAATGTATCCGGGTGGAGGAGAGCTACGGTCCGTCGAATGAGACCCTGAGTCCGGAGGACACAACAGTTACTCAAAATCAAATTAGCATGCTAAAAATCAAGGATTTATCAAAGCTAAAACTTTATAACACTATTGATAGAATCTATTGCCATCTCACAATTCCAATTGATAATAGCTTTTTTTTTCATCCGAGAGTAGCGAACCAATAAATGATTCCAAACCCAGCCATTTTCAGTCCTTCACCTGACGATGCCAGCATGCTCTTCTTGTCTGTGACTCTCAGTCCTGTGTTGTCCAACTCCTCGCAGGAAGGCAGAAGGCCCATATTGCAAGACGAGTTCTGGAAAAAGAAAGCAGAGAGAAAAAAAAATTAACTGAAAAATAAGAACGCCTTGGCGGTTAGGTCGGCGATAGACTTGACTCAAGCGACCTGCGAGGAGATCTGCAGCACCAAGAGGATCTTGAGACTCTTCATGTGAACGCTTCGATCTAGCAGCTCCACGGCCTTGTCCAGGTCGTCCTGAACGCTAAGTGGAATCACCAGCTGTGGGAGACAAGGAGCGAGGAGAACCATGCGCTGCTCAGTAAAACACAGACTTGCTCCTTCACTCAATTGTTCATTTTAGGCCTGCCGCACACCGGGCAAGGTGACAACGGTTGAGTCGATTGTATGGTTCCGCATGCACTTTGTCACCAACTAGTTTTGCAGTGAGTTAAAATTGGAATCAGATGGAATGACCGATCATGTTCTGTCACATGACCTTTTAAAATTAAGAAAAAACAAATTTGGGTTCCAGATAAGATCCTGCCGGATGTCACCGCCTGAATTGGACATTTACCAACTCTTACACCGCTGGCCTCCACGGCAGGTGCTGAGCCTTTGCGCCACAGTAGCCCACACACAATGAGTGGGTTGGTCAATGGCTGCTCTTTGCTGTGCTATAAGTGCAGTGTGAAACGAACTTTATATATAGCTCTGGCAAAAATGAAGAGGCTAAAAAGAACACAAATACATATATAGGAGCAAAATCAAAGATTTTTGCAGCAGTCTCTTAATTTTTTCCAGAGATGTATATTGGGTTTGACAATATTTCCTAACTATATTTATCATTTCATATGTACTAGTGGCTAAAAGAAGCGTGATGTCTTTCTATCACTGACATGCACAAATGTATAAAGGTTTTCTTATCTTCTTATCGCCAGTGTCGCAATGCATTCTGGGTTATGCCATAGAACAGTTGCTGCTCTCTGCCGAGCAAAGCAAAACACATGCGAGCTACTGTCATCATCGGAAAAAAGGAGTCAAAATGCCACAACGCAAGGCTTTTGGATGTCATTTTCAATCAAAGGAGAAGGGAAAAAAAAGACGAGGTAAGCCTCCAAAACTTTCCCAAGGATGTGCTGCAACAATGGCGCCACACATACAAATAAAGTTTCTACCAATTATACTGAACGGGAAATTATTTTCGAAAACTTGATCTTATAGCGCCCTGCGATTGGCTGGCAACCAGTTCAGGGTATCCCCCGCCTACTGCCCGAAGACAGCTGGGATAGGCTCCAGCACCCCCGCTACCCTTGTGAGGATAAGCGGATCGGAAAATGAATGAATGAATGAATGAATGAATGAATGAATGAATGAATGAATGAATGAATGAATGAATGAATGAATGAATGATCTTATGTTAGTAACAACCAAATAGATCAGGGGTGGCTCTTTGGTTGGTTCAATGCAGCTCCCGGGCTTTCACACGACAATTGTCGAAAACGCCTCAGCGAGAGCGCTGCCATTCAAACAACGCGCTCAAAACACAGAACGTACTACGTCAGCCTATCAGCAATCCCGTTACTTAATTGACATAGAGGGCAACCAATCAGATGACTGAATCACCGCTCATGCGCAGACAACGGCGCAAAGCGCTAAGCTAGTCAGCGAATTACCTCTGTTTTTAAGGCAGAGGTGCCCAATACGTCGATCGCAATCGACCAAGAGCCAGCGGACTGGTCCCAAGTAGGAGGAGGAAATGGAGGGGAAAAAAAAAAAGATGTGTGCTTGTGTTTTTAGGTTTAATTTATGTTCGGCTGTTGCTTGTCGTGGCATGCATACATATGTGCGCGAGTGCATGGTCGTGTGTGTGTGTGTGTGTGTGTGTGTGTGTGTGTGTGTGTATGTGTGTCTCTTTGCAGTAACACGGTAAAAAAATTGGCTCTTTGGCTCTGACTGGTTGGCCACCCCTGAAATAGATCATTTTGAGCAGGCATGTAATGACTGTCAGGGATCTTTTCAAATGACATAGCGTCACACTGAGTAATAGCAGTGGCTCTACCTCGTTGTTGCTGTAGTGAAGGTCCATGGTCTGACCGAAAGCCACCTTCGCTTTTTCCCTCAAGTCGTCCAACTTGATGGGGCGAGAGAATTGCAAAATCCTACACAGAACAACAGGAGAGGTCAAGGTCAACGGGTGCACGTTCAAAGAGGAACATGAGTTACAAAGCCAGCCTTGTGCTTCACCTCTTCTCTCCTTTAAACTCGAACTTCACTCTGACGTCGTTCTGTACCAAACACAAACATTGAGAGAAAGACAAAAGTCAGAGAATTGTAATACTCAGCGGCGCAAAGTATCACAGTCTACGTAGTTTGCAATGCTGTGATCATCTCAAGCAGGCAAAAACCCATGTTTTTTAGTTAGACCTTGACAAATATTTGCAAGTATGACTGATTTATGGGAGTGATAACTGCTGCGTTATGTCCAGTTCGAACACAGTTTTGTCCATGTGAGCAATAATTAGACCAAGGTTTTCTCTTGTTTGTGTGTGTGTGCATGCGCATGCGAGGGTTACTTCAGTTTTGGAATTTTAGTTATAGTTGGTTAACTATCGGTTAACTATTTTGAAAGCGTTCTCATTTTTATTTTATTTCATTAACAAAATTGTTTTCTTTGTTCAATTTTAGCTTTTTAGTTGGTTTATTTTCATTTACTAAAATAACTTTTGATATATGTGTGTGGGGGTGGGGGGGCGCAATTTGATGAGGAACGCAAACGATATGGCCCTTTGAAAAAATGTGCTGCTTTGAAGATGACGATATTGAAGCAATTCTAACATAGCGATATCGCAATATTGCCGTTACCGAGACATCTTTATCTATGACTGGCAATCAACAGGTTAATGGTACCATCTGCCATCTAGTGGAAGACAATTTCATATTCAGCCCATCACTGTACTCTACATTGCTGGCATAGATGGATGAACAAAAATGAATAAATAATTCGCCCAATGGAATGAAATGTGTTAATTTTCCGGGGCTCAGTTTATAATGTCTCAGGGTTCACTGGTTGGGAATCACTGTTGTCGGAAATGGCAGCAAATAAATCACAGAGCTGAGACTGAGCACAGGGCTTCTTACCAGGTTCTTGGGCGAGGAGGCTTTGGGTTTGCCCAGGTCTGACAGGAATCCGGCAGGACGGCTGGAGCGATGCAGTTCTGCCAGGTCCTGCATGATTGACTGCAGCGCCTCCTGCTCATCTGCTCATTATATTTGCCGCACAAATGTAAAAGCAAGTTAACTGTTGTTACAAATACAACATAAAAACAAAACCTTGACCACAAATAATGGCATATGGTGCGTATGCACTTCTATGTCCAACTTCCAGTACAGCAGAAGCCCCTCAAGTTGTACAGTTTGGAATTTAAATGTTGTAACTGTTGTTTATTCTTTATCTTGATTCACATTTTTGTTATTCGTATTACTTTTTTTAACATTTATTTTCAAGGCAACATATTTATTTTTATGTTTTCATTTGTATTATACAGAAGACAATGTCTAAGAATCCATCCATTTTCCGAACCGCTTGATCCTCACTAGGGTCGTGGGGGGTGCTGGAGCCTATCCCAGCCATCGTCGGGCAGTAGGCGGGGGACACCCTGAATCGATTGCCAGCCAATCGTAGGGCACACAGAGACGAACAACCATCCACGCTCACATTCATACCTAGGGACAATTTTTTTAGAGCGTTCAATCAGCCTGCCATGCATGTTTTTGGAATGTGGGAGGAAACCGGAGTACCCGGAGAAAACCCACGCAGGCCCGGGTAGAACATGCAAACTCCACACAGGGAGGCCGGAGCTGGAATTGAACCCGGTACCTCTGCACTGTGAAGTCGACGTGCTAACCACTGGACTACCGGGCCGCATGCCTAAGAAGTGGATGTGCAAATTAGGGAAACAAAAAATACTATTCATTCTAATCAGTTGTGTTGCGTTCTACTTTTAGAGAATCGGCTACACATTTGAGGGAGGGTGTACTCATGGTATGACAAAAAGATTTGGGGGTACACAAGCCAAAAAAAGTTGGGAAACACTGCACAAGTTATCACTGTCTCGTTGTACAACACTATCAATGACACATTAGACTTCCCGCTTATGGGTAATATGAGTCGGTGATTGGTAGACAAAATTGTTGTAATTTTAATTACAGTGGTACCTCTACTTACGAACATCTCTTCATACGAAATGGTAAAGTTATGAAACGCCTCAATGGGAAAATATTGCCTCTTGTTACGAAAGAAATTTCAAGATACGAAAGGTAAAAATACAGTATGGGCTGCTACTCATAGCTCCGAGTTTCCTGAACGCGACATACTTGTAGCTGCTCTGCCATTTGGCTATTACCGAGCATCATCCTGGCATCCCATTGGCTAAGAGGGACTTCTCTACCGTATGGGTCAATGTGTGTAGATAGAGAGATTTGTGTCTATGCACCGTCCTCGTCATTTACCCATGAGGTGTTCTGGTAGTTTTACGTAAATGTGAATCACCCAGAAAAAAGTGTTCACCGGTCAGGCGATCGCTCACTCTGCTGATTTTTGCCATGGACATTTTCAAAGGAATGTTAAAAGCCGACAAAAGCAAACGTCCTTGGATAAGTTCTTTACAAAACGCCAGCCAAAAACCACTTCTGAGAGGGAACATGAACTAAAGAGGGCAAAAAAAAACCGATGAGGACGCAGTTAAAAGTTAAATGACCATGATGATTTTTATTCTGTACTCTATCTTTGTTTTTTACATTATGCGTAACTCTTCTCTTATTGTGCAATAATCTAATTGTAACATGTATTTGTTACATATTTTGATGCATTTTTATGCTTTAGGAAACATTTATGTCTGCGGGGAAGGGGGGGGGGTGTTGTCAAGTTGTCATGTAAACTACACTTCAACATACCCATCATATTGGCACAGCGTTTGACCCAAGAGGCCAGGAAAGAAGATTCTCCCATCAAAGGGATTCCTTCCTCCTGTAAAGACAAGTCAGGACAAGAAGATGAGCACAACTGAGCACACTGGCATTTCTTCTTCATGCAGTGACACGTTAACCTGAACATTGTCGCTGTCCAACAAAAATGAATTTGCTCTCAAAACCTCCATGCTGTGCAGGTTGTCAGAGAAAACAAATGTGATTCACCCGATCAGCTGATACAAAATCTGTGAGCATCTGTCAACAAAGGAGACTTCAAACCTTGGATTCACTTGCCTGACAGATGAAGAGTGTGCCATGAAAGATCATCATGTGCTAAATCTCATCATTTATTTCTTCATTTTGACAAATAAAGGCAACTTTTTTCCCCTGCCTCAAGATCAGCGACTGCCCTACTTAATCTTTATTTGTCAATACCCATGCTGACAACGCTTTTGTGTGATTTTAATTCATGACTTTACCTGTATTTCTTCCTTTTAATGCACTGCACTGTAACGACTTTGAGTAATTGTCAACCTGCTATTAAATGAAATGTATTATTATCTATGCCAGGAATAGTTTGTAGTGACAGGTAGTACAATGAAATGGAACTTCTGTCATCTCAGGGAAGAACATGACCGACCTTTGTAAGGCATCAATCTCAGTATGCAAAGTGGTGTCTGTGAAAATCACTCTGATTGGCTGTTAGCCAGCAAATGTAAATCAGTGCATGAGATACAAGTCCAATAGCGGCAAAGAAAAATGCATTATCTAAACTAAATTATGCAAAACCTTACTTTTTATTTGAACTTAGTCCTGCGTGTGTTGCCAATGTTTTGTGTGTTGTTTGTGGAACCATGAGTGAGCGTCGCGGTGAAAAGAATTACTCCCTAGTTAGAGAGCTAAAGGAGAGAATCTCGAGTTTGAATAGCATGGGAGTGCATATGTTCTATGCAGCGCTAGTGAGGCAAGATTGTACTGTACTAATAGAATTTTTTTTTTCAAGAAACCTATACCGGTTTACAATGGTAAACAGAGATAACTGTTCACACCCCCACCATCACAAACTTGCAGTGGACATGCATAGCACTAAAATGATAACATTTAACATGTTTCTTCTTAGTGAACAATTAAGATTTGGACAAAGCTGTTTACGGTGCGATAACATACAAACAGAGAGCACTGCCTAATGGCCATATTTTCCTTTATTTCATTTTACATTTGGGTGTCTTAGTTTGGCACTTAAAGACAGTGTGTGAAGACATCTTATTTTCAAGATTTCATTTTGATACTTTTTTTTCTATGCCTGTGGCAAGTTCCAATCTGTTGAGTTCAAATCAATGCCAAATGCTCTAATGTATATCATTCATCTTCCGAACCGCTTGATCCTCACTAGGGTCGCGGGGGGTGCTATCCCAGCTGTCTCCGGGCAGTAGGCGGGGGACACCCTGAATCAGTTGCCAGCCAGGGCACACAGAAACAAACAACCATCCACGCCCACACTCAAACCTAGGGACAATTTAGAGTGCCCAATCAGCCTGCCATGCATGTTTTTGGAATGTGGGAGGAAACCGGAGCACCCGGAGAAAACCCACGCAAGCCCGGGGAGAACATGCAAACTCCACACAGGGAGGCCGGAGCTGGAATCGAACCGGGTACCTCTGCACTGTGAAGCCGACGTGCTAACCACTGGACTACCGGGCCGCCCTCTAATGTATATCGTTTTTTATTATTCATTCAGCTATTACAAACATATTTTATACTTTAGGTAGAACATGTGAGAAAATAGAATTACATTGCTGAGTAACTAATTACTTTTACAAGTCAGTAACTGAGTACGTCACTCCATTACTTTTGGGGAAAGTAATTTGTAATTACTTAATTAAAGTAACATGCCCAACACTCAGCACGGTGGTCGATTGGTTAGCACATCGGCCTCACAGTGCAGAGGTTAGATTCCGGCTCCCTGGCTTCCTCTATGGAGTTTGCATGTTCTCACCGTGCCTGCGTGGGTTTTCTCTGGGTACTCCAGTTTCCTCCCACATTCCAAAAATATGCATGGCAGATTGATGGAACACTCTAATTGTCCCAAGGTGTGATTGTGAGCGCCGATAGTTGCTCGTTTATGCATGTGCTGCAATTGGCTGGCAACCAATTCAGGGTGTCCCTCACCTACTGCCCGAAGACAGGTGGGATAGGCTGCAGTATGCCTCCGACCCTTGTGAGGATACACATATTAGAAAATGGATGGACGGATGCCGAACACTGCTCATTTTGCACTTTGCCTCAACTGCATGAAAGAGCCCCATTATGTGCCTTTCAGGTGAGAAACAGTACAGTAGTGATTATCAACAAGCATGAGATATAATCATGTGTGCTTGGGAATGTATCCAATTTCACTTGCTGTAATTGATCGGTAAGTTATTTATTTGTAAATTATCAGCCATTTACTGCAAGGACGAGCAGTGACAGGCAATGAAATATGTATCCATTAAATGTTCGAAACATGGTACATAATTTACTTTCAGGGTTCATGACATGTGTTTGTTTGGTAGTGTGCCATGACATTTTTCTAATGTATAATATGCGCCTTTCCTCAATAAAGGTTTGGAACACTACAGCACATGACTTGTTACTACTGACAACAAACATTGGGGCCGTGATTCTGGCCTGCTTTGCAGAGAATTAGCGTCTGCATGCTATCGAGTAGCTCGGCTTGGTGAGCCCCGGCTAGCTAACACTTCACGTCAACTTTCGTGAATTCATTCCACAACCAAGCGGCTACAGTTCGGCGGCCGTGTCATCCCACGACATGCAACGAAGTCCTAAGAAAGCTTAGCGGGCAAACGCAGGAGACACTTCGGTGTACAGTTAGCTGTCAGGCCAGGGAAGTTGTCAAGCTACGCTAACGCTTAAGTGAACCAATCGTCAAGCTACAGTATTCTACGATCGCTCCCATTGCACTGTCTTGTGGTGAAACGCGGCTGCGAGAGCACGCCAACGTTGTGCTCGTATTTTATGTCTCTTACCTGGATGGAACGGAAGTCAACTACTCATCCACAGGGCCGGAGCCTTGCGCCCCGAGCCCTGCGGAGAGCCGCCGCGAGCTGAAGTTTGGCACCGAGCTGACAAGTTCGCTCGAGAGCTGCTCGGGACACGACGACGAGGCCCTCGGGCTGTCACTTTAGCCCAGTCTGCCCTGGAAAACCAACGTCCAATGTAGCATTCAGCCAACGACGGAGCCCCCTCTCTGCAGAATTATTTGAATAAGAAAGAAAAAAAAACGAAGTTACTGCACACCTGCGATTTTATGCTACTTTTCGCCGTGTTGGGTGAGGTGAGTGACTGCGATAGCTTTTGCTTGCTGTGGCCTTAACAGCATCAATTGCTGGATTGTTTATAGTGTGTGCCGGAAAACGCTCGATACTTTACTAACAAAATAAACGTATTTTACGATGTCATGATGGTAAAGCTTTTATTTTATAACCGAACACAATAATTTGGCGTTTCTTATTATAGTACACTTGACAAATCACGTACTGTGGACGAAAGTACCAAAACACCACCTAAGATTGAGAAATACTAAAAATAAGACCGCATATACACTAAATGCAACTTACACCTTGCAAATGTGAAACAGTGTGTCAGTTACCAAACTGAGACCAAAAAAAATCCCCATTACAACAAAATAGATGGTCAATATCATGTCTAAATTAATGTTCTGTTTTAAAATCACCCGCAGTTTCACACATTACGAGGCTCGTGATTAAAAATGCCCGAAGTACTTGTTTGCCGAGCATAAAATGTCTTGAGTGTGTGTCTTCCGGTGGCTGTGACGCTCAAACACATTTTATGTTGAAAGTGTAGCGTTGGAATGCGTTCTTTCCGTTTCCTGTGACAACATATCGTCTGAGATAAGCTAAGTGTGCTTATATCAGAGCAAAACAGCGTTTGCTAGCCAGCGCAAATTTTAAATTGTTGCATTTCTTCCATCACCCACGGAGGAAAACATGTCAGATACGGTGAGGTTAAAAGTATTAACTGGCAGTTATTGCTTTCCACGTGCGCGCAACGCAAAACGAAGTATCACAGTGTTTAGTGGCTTACTTTGTACCCTGTACTGTGGTATGCTAACCGTTAGCTCACGTTACAAGCCTGAGGCCCCAAACTCCTTTAAATATCTATCCAATTTAGTAGTAAACTTCTCAATAGCCGTATTCGCAACTTGTATTTTCAACGGTGTTTTGAATGCAAACCTCAGCGGCGTTTTTACTATTCTCCATTCATTCTGAGTGGATCCTTTGTGTCAACTTTTCACGAAAGCGACGTTTAAGTTTATCCCTTGTTAATTTGTAGGAGACAAAACCATCTAGTCAAGACTGTGGGGATAAGAAGGATGGAGAGTACATCAAATTGAAGGTGATCGGACAGGTAGGAGCTCTTTGACTCCTTGTACATGATGTGACAGTTGTTTTAGGATTCCATGGCAGGAGGGAAAATAATGTTGCTCTCCTCACGTAACCTCTGGTGTGTTTGTTGTTTGACAAAACCACTCTTGGGTCCACAGGACAGCAGTGAAATCCATTTTAAAGTGAAGATGACAACACATCTGAAAAAGCTGAAGGACTCTTACAGTCAGAGACAGGTCAGAACTTGCGGAATCAAATATGTCTGGACTTTAGCTAAAAGCGAAACAGAATAAAACAATTCACATACCACGTTCAAAAATGTGTTGTATACAGGATTTCATAGTTTTTTTCCTCTTTTTTTCTTATTTGAGTTCAATTGTTATCATTTTTATAACTCTAGAGTGACAGGAATTGGACCTTAAAGTTTATCTGCTTGTGTGTTGCAGGGTGTCCCAGCAAATACACTCAGGTTTCTGTTTGAAGGACAGAGAATTGCAGATAATCAAACTCCAAAAGAGGTACTCTTATCAAAAAGGATGAACACTTTTAATGTCAGGTTCAAATTAGAAGTGTCTTGTTAAAATGCATGATCTTCTCCCGACAGTTGGGAATGGAAGATGAGGACGTCATTGAAGTATATCAAGAACAGACAGGCGGACTTTGGAATGATTAAACTCTCTTGTATTCATACTTTTGATTTTATATTTACGTTTTTTTTTTGTTTTTTTTTTATGAATGCGTTTTGTTCACTTTCAAACCATCTGGGTCAAAACTATCTGGGCTTCAATGCATCGGGACAGAAAGGTGAGAATGAGGACTGGGGGAGTGTTCCAGGAATGCAAATGAGCTTATTATGGATGCCACGTCATGACACAACTAGGATTTATTTGTACAGGTGTCTTTCTGTTTTTATGTCTCTCAAGTAAGCCATATCCTGTAATGTCACACACACTAAATTTTTTCAGCAACAGCACCAGGATGTAAACATTGCAGCATGTAACTCAGTGACATCCTATTTTTGATGTACTTTATTTTGTGCATCGCATTTCCCTTGTACAGAATTTTAAAGTCCAATTGCTTGTTTTGAGAAAAGTGATGTAAAAGTTTGTCAAAGAGACCGCTGTCCACATTTGCCACTGTTTCCCATGAAATGATTTTTTTTTTTGGTATTGGTAATGAAATGATTGCAATACTATTTTTTTATGATAATGGTATTTGTGCTTGTACATGTTACTGTCAGTTTTAGTGTTGATAAAACCATGTTTATCTTCTGTGTGGTCTCCTGCTCTTATTGGAAGATTTCATCATGTAAATAAATTGCTTGCTGCACCCGTTTGGACGCCCTGGGTTGGCATGTGCTGCTGTGCTTGGAGCGTCACTTGTTGCAGCTCGAATTCTACATTCAGCCGTGTGACGTTTCTGCAGGAAATTCATGGTTTCACACTCAGGGATTAACAGGTGAACGTCACATTCAACCGCTTCTCCAACTGCAGTGTCCAAGATGATCTGGTGGAATGTCAGTCCCTCAGAGCTGTGTGCAACAACACTTGCAAAGCTTTCATTGGAGTTGAAACACTGCTATTTGTTGACCAGAGGAACCTTGATACAGATGGTTTGACATTGTGATGATGATTTTTATTCAAATAAAATATTTATGAAAGGAAAAACCTTAATCTTGTATTATTTGAATTTTTACTGTTAAATGTGCTAATGGATGGTGTGACATAAAAGTTCCAGGACATTTTTTTTCCCCTTCGTCTCTTATTGCACTTTCCCAGTATTCTCCGCTAATAATAATAATAGATGTAATTTCTAATGCACTTTTAATCAGCATGATCTTGAAGTGCTACAACCTTAAAAAGTTAAAAGCAAACAAAAACATAAGAAAAGCAACAATAAGTATTGTATAATACCATTCGGAGTGGGCTCACCATTCCCACTGCGATACAACACCCCCATGCTGAGACTCGGGCATGGGGCATCTTGAATCCAGGGGAGGACACGATGGTCTGATTGGCCAATGCTGAGCTCAGGCAAGACTGACAACCCAGAAGCTGACAAGAAGTCATCAAGAAGCAGCTTGTTGGCAGTCACAGTTGTCTTTGCCCTGATACACATCTTTCAAAGTGGACAAGCTGGACAACGGGAAATGAAAAGAAGTGATCACAGCTGATCCTTTGATTGCTATTGCCCTGGTGAAAGGGCAATAGCAATAAGATGTGGCTGCGCAGTGCCAGTGGACAGATATTAAACACACGTCCTGGCAAGAGGACCAGACCAGAAAGCTCCTGTTGGAGCCTTTTAAATTGGTGCTACACTGCAGTGAACACCTACTTGTCACTACAAACTGCACCCAGATGTCTTAAGTCTTACTGAGTTGAAAACAAACCAACGTCACACATCTTCAGTGATTACAAAATCAACAAAGAATCCAAAATGGTTTTGTTTTTTTTGTTTAGTGTCTCCATCGAGTCTTTAAGCAATAAGTAAAATGACATCAATGTACAAAATATAAATGCAGCCAGTGATTCTGTAACTTTGAGGTAAAGATGTCAGGACTGACTTGCCTACTTTGAGAATATACCCTTTTTTTGTATCTGTGAATTTTACTTTGGTTGAAGTCTGATTTTGGGGAACATTTCAGTTTTCAGTGTTCTCCATCCAGCATTTCATCTTGATTGATGATTGTCAAAATACATTTGAATAAAAAAATAGCATTAAAGTCACAGGATTCTAAAAGTGCATTGATTCTGTATTGTTCAGTGCTGTCACATACATGCATCCATTTTCTGATCAGCTTATCCTGACAAGGGCCGCAGGTGTGCTGGAGCAGAGTCGTCTTCGGGCAGTCGGCGGGATGCCCCTTGAATTGGTTGCCAGCCAATCGCAGGGCAAACATAGACAAGCAACCATCCGCGCTCACAACCACGCCTAGGGACAATTTAGATCAGGGGTGCCCAAACTTTTTGGACCGAAGATCTACTTTTCGATCAACTAACCTCCCGGGATCTACCCTTACCGGCATGCGCGCGCGCGCACACACAAGCACACGCACGCACGCCATGATGAGAAACAGCCTGAAACTGAGGCATGCGATGCACTTTTGCAGCCTGTTAACTATCGTAGCTCACACGTACCGTTTTAAAGTGCTTCCCTGGGCCCTCCTAGATTCCTACGGTATTCTTTGCCCGTGCCCTCGGTGAATTATACACGAAGGAAACTGAATGAGAATAATAACGATAAAAGATAGAGCGCAACAGCTCTGATCACAAGCTGCAATTGCAATCTGCTGAGCGCTAACAACTTCCGGTGACGTAATCACGCGCCACCGTAAATTCAAGATTTACCCGCTTTATTTTATTTTTTAAATATTTTTTTGTGAAAATGAGACTGATAGGATGATTAGGGTGCAGTGTACATTAACACACAAAAATATATTACTAACATGTACAAAGACACACAAATGGTTGGTTGTTTTTTTCCCCTCGACAAACTTCGGATCTACTTGGGACCTGTCTTAGATCTACCGGTAGATCAGGATCGACGTAATGGGCACCCCTGATTTAGATTGTTCCATTAACCTGCCATACATGTTTTTGGAATATGGGAGCAAACCGGATTACCCGGAGAAAACACACACAGGCAGGGGGAGAACATGCAAACTCCACACAGGAAGGCCAGAGCCGGAATCGAACCCTGGACCTGTGCACCGTGAGGCCGACGTTTTAACCAGTCACATACAATACGTGCATTCAAGTATGACACATCATCTGCAAAAGAAAACCATGGCATATATGGCCAGTGACAGCATAAACAGAAGATGTAACCAGTCCAGAAGCTGGTGGAGAGCCTCTTCCTGGGTTTTAAAACTGTGACCTCTGCTCCAGCGGCAGACTGTCCAGTAGGCACTTGAGCTGCTCCTCACCTAGCTTGATCTTGTCCTCCAGTTTGCGCTGTTCAATGATGAGAGCAGACTTCATCTTGACAAAATGGCGATAGTCATCCAGATGCTCAGGGTCCAAGTGAGTCTCCATGATGGAGGACACCAGACGCTCCCGGCGGTCCAAGTTCTCCTTCAGCTCCTTGGCATCCTCATGCTGCCGCATTAGAAGTTTGCGCTTCTCAGTCAGGGTGCGCTGATAAGAGAAGAGACATATTGTATGTCATCTGCACATTGCAAATTAGAGGAAAATGTGACGGTAACCAGTCATCGAAGGTGTCGCAAAAGGGGAGGTAACCCAGGCTGGAGGCTCGGTTTGCGGGTCGAAAGGGACCCAGAGAGACGACTGATAGTGGTCTGTTTAGCAATACCATAACTAGACACTGCAATGTGTGAAAAATCCCCCTCACCCGTTAGTGCTAACAAGTGGCTAGTAGGGAAGCCATACTGCTGATATTGATCTACACATTTCAGTTTTTAATGAGGACTTTCATGGTCTCTTTTGCCTATGGGGGTGTAGAAAACATATCTGCTGGTATTGTAGTGGAAAGGACTACACATGCTTCATTACTGTACTCTAGGCTCAAAATAACTTTTTCTTTGGAGGAGCAATTTTGCTTATCAATGACTTAATTTGAGGAGCAATTTATTGCAGCTGAATCTTACTTGACTGGTGAAATTAATATAACATAAGGGGGATGTTGAATGGTGTGCTGCAGCTGACCAACATTTCAGCATTTGAGTAGCATACTGAAAATGTTATAGAATTGTGCAGGGATGATCAACCCACGGATTATTTTTTTTTAATCAACAGTTTTGTCCTTAAATTCATTTTGTGCATAGGACAACTGTATTTTATTGTCTAGAAACATTTTCAGTGAGGCAATTTTAAACCAATTTAAATTTAAAATACCTGACTACATTTAATGTATTACTTTGCGATATTGAAATACAGTAAATGTCAGATACAAGACCTTTACCCAAGTGATATTCTAACACGGTAATTAATCCATCCATCCATTTTCTGATCCGCTTTATACTCACAAGGGTTGCAGGGGTTGTTGGAGCCTATCCCAGCCGTCTTCGGGCAGTAGGCGGGGGACACCCTGAACCGGTTGCCAGCCAATCGCAGGGCACACAGAGACGAACAACCATCCGCACTCACACTCACACCAAGGGACAATTTTGAGTGTTCAATCAGCCTGCCATGCATGTTTTTGGAATGTGGGAGGAAACCGGAGTACCCAGAGACAACACAGGCAGCCACAGGGAGAACATGCAAACTCCACACAGGAAAGCTGGAGCCGGGAGTGAACTCACAACCCCTGCACTGTGAGGTTGATGCGCTAACCACTGGGCCACCAAGCCACCCACGGTGATTTATACTTTGACAAAATGTTTGGGATTTTTTTTTTCCTGGAAAGATACCTGTATGACAACTAGGGGACGTTGTACAAGATACTACCTTCTCCTCCGGAGGCGCTCCATCTTCCAGACTGTTGAGAGCGTTCTCCACACGCGCCAGCCGACCCGAAAGTGACAGCAGCAGGCTCACAACTTTGTCCAGGTCACCCACAAACATACGAAACTTGTCCAGTTGGTTGGGCAAGCAAAAGCGCTTCACAGTGGTCTCGACCTCGCTGCCCAAAGCCTCGTTGCCCTCTACGTCCTCCTGCAGGCTTTGTCGTGCCTCTCGTAACACCTCCAACTTCTGGGCAAGGCTTGAGATCAGCTCCTGCTGGAGAGATTCCAGAGAGAATTCACTTCAAGCTAAATTTCTTAAGGCAGTGATTTGTAAACAGAGTGCCGTGAGAGATAATCAGCTGTGCCAAGGAAAATTATCCAATTCGACCTAATTGGTCAGAAAATTATTCATTTACTACAAATAACCTCTCATTTTTTTGTTTGGTGGTGTGCTGAGATTTTTTTTCTAATGTTAAAATGGAATGGCTAATTCAAGGTTGGGGAAACTGCTTTAAGGTCACAAATTGTAAGGATGTAATACCTTTTTACTGGCTAGGTCTTCATCCAGGTCTTCTTCAGAGTCCTGTTCCAGCAATTGTTCCTGCATGTCCTTCATCTTGATGAGGAGCTCAGCTTTTGGAGCTGACGTGTTGTAGTAGCAGGAAGTGGGAACCAGCGAAACTGCTGTTGAGACATTCTCCTCATCCCTCCTAATAGGGCGGACACACACACACACACACACACACACACACACACACACACACACACACACACACACACACACACACACACACACACACACACACACACACACACACACACACACACACACACACAGAGCCCATATTTTAACCCACAAACTCAGAACTAGAGGGGTGATGTGGAAACCCAAGAGTTTTCACTCCTGTTCCTCAAAGGCCGGATTCCTGGATATTTTAAATGTGCCCCGGCTGCAGCACACCTGATTTAAATGATCAGGATCGTTCTATATCCAGCTTCTACAGATCTTATTGATTATCTGATCATGAATCAGATGTGTTGCAGCAGGGAGAGATGGAATACAGGCAGGACAGCAGCCCTCGAGGACAGGATTGAAGACCCCTGTGCTAACCAGTCACCCACCATGTTGAAAATCGGATTGCTAGCGGTGCTACTGTATAATAATATATAGAGTAGCTGAGTGAGTTTAAAGTAGAGAGTGTGGATATTTGTGAGGCTACTTTGCCTCATAGCATCATTACTTCCCTACACATGTGCATTTCAGCGACAGAGATGCTCCACACTTTGCTCTTTAGCTACCGCAGCGGTAGGCAACTCTGGTCTTAGATAGCTGAAGTCCTCCCTGCTTGTTTTAGATGTCTCCCTCTTACAACACACCCGATGATCAAATGATCAGGATTGTTATCAGGCTTTTACAGAGTTTGCTGAGAAGCTGATCATTCGAAGCAGGTGTGTTGGACGAGGGAAACTTCTAAAACAAGCAGGACTGCGGCTCTCTAGTTGCCTACCCCAATCTACCGGTACATATGACATCATGACTATCACCAAGAAAATCTGTTACGTTCATTCATTTGCAAACCTGATTGTGGTGGGCAGCCTGGAGCCGCATGAGGTCCTTCTGCGCTGCTGGGACCCCTCCAGGATTTGCTTCTCTTGGAGAAATAGTCCCTCCATAAGGTCCATTGTGGTCTTCCTTCCAGTCTGATCTAAGATCTCCACCAGGGATTTGTCTTTGCCCATGATATCCCTTACCAGCTGCTCTGTTTTGGCATCTTCTTCCCTTGCTAGTTTTGACTTAGGAGTGCTGTCCTTGGGTTCGAGCCGTTCTGATTCATTTCCCAGGTCCTGAGTAGGCTGCTGAATGCAGACACTGAATGTTGAGGAGGGCCATGTTTCTTTGGCATCCACTGGGATGATGTCTGAGCAAGGCTTCAAGACGCCAGAGGTGTTGCTGCTTTGAGGTGAGAAAGTTCGGACCACCCCAAGAATTTTTTCCCTTGAACTTTTCAAGTCCACCACAGCTTCGGAGGGCTTAGAGTCATTTTCAAACCTGGGAAGAAACACAAGCCCAAGATTTTCAGAAAGCATGTGCAGTAATTTGGTGCTGTGCAATGAAAACTTTTTAATTCAATTAAAGCAACAGCAAACCATTCCGTAACGAGAATACAAGGAGATGATACAGACCCGTAACACTTCAGATAAACCGCTTACCAGAAACGTGAATCCTCCTGCACAGACATAACCGGCTGTTTGTCCATCAGCCTCAAAAGTGGAAGATATGGTGAGGGAGCGTGAAGGTGGTTGGCCGCAGGAAGGGACAAATAGGAGGAAGATAATGATGGCTCGTTATTGCTCTCTGCATCTTCTGTGTTGCCTTCAGATTGAGACATCTTGCATTGCCGAAGAGAGCCAGGAGGGGCGGGACTCTTTGTATTGGTATCCAAAGTGGACAGGGGCTGAAGCTTCACGGGGTCTGCTCGGACCACTGAGAGTAAATCCTGCGACAAGCAAGTTGTTTCCAAGCCTAAATGGAGCCTCGAGGGTGAGATGGCATTGGCTTGCGGAGGCTGGGCGGTATGCTGGGATCCAAGAATAGGACTCAGGCTACCAGGTTTAGAGCAGACCGCAAAGGTTGGGATGACAGCATCTTGCCTGGGTTGGTGGTCACTGATGTCTGGGACTGGGGCATCATTTCTAATGATTGAATATAAAACAGACATTGAAACCTACTGCCCAGACACTTCATGCTGTCTGTCCTTTTCATTCGACTGGTAAATCTGGAGAATTTTTTAATTTAATTGTTTAATTGTCATTGAGGAATGACTGAAATGATCGCATCCATCCATTTTCAACACCGCTTATCCTGAAGAGGGTTGTAGGGAGTTGCTGGAGTCTATCCCAGCTGATTTCAGGGGAAGGTGGATTACACCCCGAACTAGTCACCAGTCAGTCGCAGGGCACATATGGAGACGAACAACCATTCACACTCACATTCACACCGTCACTGAGTGGGAACCGGTCCCATGCTGCCCACGTACAAGTCAGGCGAGTGTACCACTACACCATTAGTGATGAAAAATGATCCCATTTATCAATTGATTTATTTGTTTATAGATGTGAATGCTTTTAAATGCACTTTTTCCCTTGGTTCTCCAGCTCCCTCACGCAGTTCCCCCGCAAAATGATATTATTAATTGCTCCTCTTTCTTTACTAAAAAGTTACTTTCTAATTTTACCTTGCTCCACCGTTGCTTTGCTTCACTTTAGGATCACTAAACATGGATGAAAGATTCTGTCGAAGAAATTAATGCTTTAGTGATGATCAGCTAAAACAAAACAAAACAAAACATGTCTTTAACTGTAAGTGAAAGGGTCCAGTCAAAAAAGAATTAGGCCCAAGAATCAACATCCTTGACTCACCTGAGTACAAAAATCTGCAGAGGGCGAAGATCTGGTTCTTTCGTGGAAGCATGCTGCCTTCTCCTCAGCTTCAGTATCCAAGATGTTCTCTGCCGAGTAATACCTGCCTTGGACCTTGGCCTCAGATGTTCGCTTCTGTTTATTCCACGTGGCTTGGTAATCAGCAAAGGTTCCGAGCTTCTGTTGCTCCTGCAGGATCAGCTCCCCTGGGGGGCTGAGGCAGCTGGTTTCGACAGATGGATGAATCTCCCGCGCCTCCCCTGACATCCTTCTTTCGTTGGTTTCAACTGTCCTATCTTGACTTGGGTTCAACTCTGTATTCGACGTTGTTACTGGCCTAGCCGGTTTGGAAAACGCTGGCTTGGCCCCAGAGAATTTCATTCGGTCAAAATCACCATCTGGATGCGTTTTGTCCACTCCCACTCTATCTATCTTGTCAGGTTCTGAGAAGGAATGCATATGTTTGGCTAAGGGGAAACATTTACGTCCTCTAATGCGTCCATTTGAAGTTTTAAGCACCGGTGCCTCTGTTCCATGGGGTTCTAGATCGCGTCTCTGAAAAGAAGTAGCCTGGAGGACCCTAGCTTGTGCCTCTTTCAGATTGTCTTTGTAGGTGTTTGAGGAGGATATGCTACATGATAAAGGTGGCTCTGCATATTCCCACTGTGCAGGGTCCTCATCATGGACATGACAAGTCAGTGTTGCAGCACTACAGCTTTTTTGCAATTGGGCTCGCTTCTGTTGCACTTCATTCCGTAATGTAGTGGCATAACGCTCACCACGTCGATGGGCTTCTCCACCATTGGCAACCACGGCGGCACAGAGATTCTGAGATGACCCAAAACTTGTGGGTGTAGCTTCTGTTTGAATTATACTCTCCTGTGCCAGTGAATGAAGCAATGGGGTTTCCAAGGGGGTTATTCGGTGGTCTTCTTGTGGTAGCCAGGGGTTGTGGAGCCTTGAAAGACTAGCCTTGTAATTGTTACTTTGATGAGCTGGGAAAATTCTTTTCATATTGTTAATGTGCCCTTCACTTCTCTTTGTGGCATCCTGAGGACCACGACAGTGAGAGCGTTCAGAGATTTGGGGATTAAGGAGGGGAACATTTTTCAGAAGACCAATGTGCCCCTTATTTTCTATGTGGCCCATCTGTTTTCCCTTTTTGATTACTGAAACAGACTGTCCATTATTTTCTCGGCTTATGGCAGCCACCGAGGCTGAGGAGCACCAGATCAATTTACGACTAGAGGCCTTCACAGGCAGATCCTGTAAACTGCGATAATAACTTCCAACACTCTGAGTCTTGGTGCGAGGAGAGAAGCTTGTCTGGGGATAAAAGAGGCTCTCATCACTGAACTGTTTGTGGTGAGGAGGTCTGTTGGCAAAAGAAGATTGTCTGATATCGGTGCTGGACAATGAGAAGTGTTTGTTTGGCTGTAGTTGGTTGTGTTCACCTGTTCTGCTGGGTTGGAAAAAGTCTTTGTCTGACAGTGACGTGATGCTATATCTGGACTTAATATTTGTTTCTGGTTGAAATGTGTTACCTTCATCCAGCCTTTCAACTGACCGGCAGTAAATCTTTGGATTTTTTTTAAATCCCTCAGAGTATGGCAAAACACAACCGTCCTTGCCCAAAGGAAGAGGCAGAGGAGGGGATTTTGATTTTTTCTTTTCCGGTACCTGCCACACTGTACCAATGCTGGGCCTAAATTTGCTTGGCATCCAAGATGAGTTCTGCTCATCCAACCGTGACCGCTCCTTGCAAGGAGTCTGTTGGTACGCGGGGCGCTCCACTGTAAAGGGCCCTTCATCCTGAAGACCCTTGAAAAAAATGTTTTCTGCACTGGTTCCCTTCCTGCCAAGTGAGTTTGAGTGTAGAACCAGAGGGTGGGATCCAATGGCGAAACAGCTGAATGTGTCTCTTCTGCTCCCCGAACCACAGGGAGGCTCGCTGATGCTCGTATATTTAGTTGGGGAAGCATGATCTGATGAGAAAGGATGAGCAGGACGATCCAGTTTCTCCATGCTGCCTACGGAGCCGAGTTGGCCAGTTAGCAGATGCTGCTTATGCTGGCCTCTTTGGCACGGTGAATCTTTGAGCCTGATGTGTATGGTCACATGAACAGGGTTACAGCAACATTCGAAAGAACACCATTATCATCACTATAACACCATTATAAAGACCACTATTATCATCACTACAGTAGTCAGTAACAATTACTTTGAGGTTTGAAAAATAAATAAATAAATAAACAAACAAACAAACAAACAAACAAATAAATAAATAAATAAATAGATAAATAAATAAATTACTTAATTAATAAATAAATAAATACATACATACATACATAAATAAATAAATACATACATAAAACAATTAAGGGTATCACTCTCATGCAAACTTGCCAGGCCCACCTTGCTTCCCTTTGCTGCCAGACCAGCTCTGTGGTGGTCTCTTTGCCAAGGGACTCAGACTCCTCCACTGTCAGTTTGGATGAGTGCCAGGAATGAGGCCGTGAGCTCGGATCATTCTTCCTGTCGAACAGAAAGCCAAAAATGTCTTATAAATGCTGTCATATCTGCAGAAAATTGAGAATGCACACTGCAAAGTGTGACTACTGAACTTAAATTGTGTATCTTTCACTATCTTGCTGGACTCGCAGAATAGCATCCAAAGATATGGAATACATAGAGGAATGAGAATATTTTACATAAATATAACAACTTCTTCCAGTTCATTCTGACATACCCTTTGAAGTCATTCTTCCTGGTTGGCATGTTGCAAAAAACAAAACAAAACCATGACACTTTCTCATTCTTTTGTCAAAGTACCAAAATATCTGTTCGGCACAATTGATAAGCAAGCATGACACACAGGAAATCAGGAACAAAAACTAATGAAGCAGAACAATGGAGAACACATCCTCCTGCCCTGAGTGCTACGTGACCACGGGGCGCTAGCTACATCATTGTACCTCATAGAGCTTTGCAAAATCTTGGTGAGAAAGCACCTTGCCACAAGAACCTCGCTTTCTGACGGCATGGTGTGTGGTGACACAACATCAACCATTTTAGACCTGCTAATGGCGAGCAAAGAAAGACACAAAGGGAAAAAGAGAGGATGATTGCAGAACAACACTTCTTATGCTGAAGCAGGTGGATTTATGAGAGCTCACTGTAGACAAGAGCACGAAAAAAAAAACTGATATGTCCCAATAAAGCTCTAAAGCGGATGGTGAAGAGCTAGTCAGTCACAAACACAATCAAAGCCTTTGGTCAACTTTGAACTGTGAAGTTTACATTGAACTAGCCCACACATGGATAAAATGAGGCTTGCAGCTCTTTTATTGAAAACACATGCAAGCTGTCAAGGTAAACAAATAAGTTACCTTTGCAGGCATGTGAAGAATCTTCATGAACAATTTTACAATCGTGCCAATAATTCTGTCCAAATTTCATTGTGATCATTAAACAGTCCGACCCAAAGGGCTGACACTGCCAAGCTGTGATGGAAGCACATTCTTTCCACTGAGGAATGTAGGGAGGTATTTTCCTTTCCTGCCATGATCTGGCTTCATGTGAAACAGTTGCTAGCTGTCCCGGTGTTAAAGTGATCACGCTAATATGTTAATGACGCAAAGCCAGAAGTAACATAAAAGTAAGTGTTGGGAAAAACACATTATAATTGATGTACAATGTATATGACAACACAGAGCTAGTGAGGCATGTAAGAGCTCAAGGTGATCAATTTGTTGCACCCCAGGAGGTCTGACTCATCAATTAGTGAATAAAGGGGAAGAAAAAAAACTCACCCGATAAATGAATAGTTTCTGTGAACTGAAGATGACGGTAAGATGCACATTCATGTCACTTTCCCCGCAGTTTTGCCTCTAACAAAGTTCCACTTTCACAGCAGTGCGACACAAGAGTCTGACATTGAACAAACAAGTGCACCACACCTTTTGCTGCTCGTAGATCTCGGCAGGGATTATAAAGGGGGATTTGAGAGAAGGGGAGGAGTTATGGTCCAGCCTTGCTGTAATCTAGGATTTGGGAAAGGGGCTCCCCCTCAACCAAAGGCAATAAGACTGTCATGTTGTCACTTTTCATGAACAAGAGTGTATGAAAGCAGGGTCCTGAGCAACTTCACAGGGGCGCAGTCTAGAATATATCTATTTTTTTTTTTCACCTGATTCTGTGTCCTTGTGGGCAGGTAGGCGCAGCCGAACAGGAATGTTTACCCTGTAAAAACAGCAAACAATTTCACCTTCCATCATTGTGAGAGTCTCCCACCGGGGAAGGAGACTGCGAGATCGACACCCTTGAAAACAAAAGGCATGTCACTGCATCATCTCGTCCCATAGCATTGCCTAGCAACTGACATTACAACTTCAGTCACCTGAGCATCTGAGCCCCTCCGATTCAACAGCCTGCTGACAACAGGGCCCAAACACGCAGCCTATGGGCCTAGCGGGCCCCACTCATCTACAAACACGGCAACACAAAGCAAACTGCCACAGTCATCATGGCTGGGCTTATCTGGTTGCCATTGCCTGCCCTAGGAAATTAAGCATGAGAGTAGGTAGGTCAATAACAAGTCCTTAACACATCTGTCAAACCTGACAATCTAGATTCTGGTCAGTTCTAAGCACAAAGCACCAATCACTCATCCAAAAGTTTCACACGTGTTATCTCGCTGTTACTATCTGGAACTCACACACTGCTCGCCGATCTAATCCCGCTTCTCTTTAAAACCACATGATTTGATCAGAGCAGATGAAAGAAATGCACAACACATGGAGCGAAACAGGAAGTACCTGTGTGTGGAATCCCAGCATGCCCAGAAAGGTTCAAAGCGGCCACTCTGTGTGAACACAATGAGCTGGGCTGAGATGGCCTCTCCCACTAAGCGGTCCACTCACCTTGGCAACATGGGCCGTACCATCCTGCATCCTGTAGCAGGGGAGGATGCTTGGTCATGATGCACACCTGAGGGCAACTCTATAACGTCGTTTTTATTGATCCCAAATCTTCACATTAGCTACCTCATCATCATTAAGCTCATTACATCAAGTCCATTTGTCTCTCTTGGTGATCTCTGGCAATCTGCATTCCCTGCTAACAGTTAAACACCCAACCCATCCTCAAACGCCGCGGCCCAACTAGCGGCTTTGCATCTCATAATTGGATTCAAACGTCACCACACTAAGCAGTCGCACTTTGAAAGATGGTCTGAGTACAAGCGAGTGAAATAAATTACAAACTCCATTGAATTACGGTACTATTACAGCAAAAATACAGTTTTCATCTTTTTCAATGTATTTTATACAGACTATGAAATCCTTTTTTTTTTAGGTTGTGCTGTTTTTTGTATTTCATTTGTGCATGGCTGTATATCTGCACTAACAGCATACTTTCTTCTAAATGGTAGCTTTAGTTGAGTTTTAGCACCTGAAACTTTTGTAACCTTTTATCAGTTCTAAGTCAAATTCCCAGAATTACAAAATAATTAAAAAAAAAAAGGTAACACTAAATCCTAATACAAACAAAACTAAAATTAAACAAACTAACCCTAAAACCTTACAAACATGATTTGTGTGCTGCTAAATAAATTCATTGTTTCAATTTAAGCACCAATCTATGCAATTGCTGTAACCTTTGTCCTTATTAGGGTCACGTGAGCTGTTAATCCATGTGAGGGCAGTTTTGCCACTAGGCAGGAGAACGTCAGCAAAATGCTCATCATCATCCACCCGTGGCAAGAGCAAGAACAACAGCAGCACTCATGTGACCACCCCCACAAGACACACAAAGACATAAACATGGAGACTCTGCACGTAACATTTTGAAGCAAAGAAGACCTTTGGGTTTAAAATCAAAACATCTTCAACATACATGAAGAGCCTATTTTCCTCCATTGTGGATTTCCACAACCTGGATGACTGACAATCTTCACCGACATATTGAGATCAAAATGTGAATTTTCAGGTCTTAAACTTTGCCTTTCTGACATTTTTGAGGATGTTCTATCTCATCATCCCAGAGCAACATGAGAGATCCAATTAGAAATGGAGTCCTGTAAACCGAGGACGTCTGCGCAGTCTATGCTCTTCTCCTGACACTGTCAGTGGGAAACAGCATGTAACAATCTGCCTCTTCACCTTGGTTGATGATGGTCACAGACTCAGAGTGAAGCCCCAATAGGCTTTGTCTTGCAGCAGCACCAATTGGATCTCTTTGTAACACAAAGTTGACCAAGAACAAATTCAGTCACTATTGAAGTGCTATTAAGAAATAAACAAACAAGCAAATGAACAGCGGTGAGGGGTAACGAAGTACAGTACAAGCACTCAATTATACTGTACTTAATCAGTACATTTTCACCTAGCAGTACTTTGTTTATTTTTTCTGTCAGCATTTTACATTTACTGTGCACATTCCAAAAGTGATATTTGTACATTCTATTCTATTCTTTGTCAAAGTAGGCTTGTTGCTTTTTTTCAACCTGTGCAGAAGACGTCACTCCCCTTCTTTCGAAACTCAACCCTTTCTTTCCCCTTCAAAGTACGCAAATTGTTTTTCCGCTTACTAAAACAATGCTATTGTCGCACTGGCTCAATAAAGGTTGGGAAACGTTGGACTACAGATACAAAGAGGAAAACTCAAACAATCATGGTTGATAGTTTAGTGGCGCCCTCTGGTGGTAGTATTTTCTTAAAATAACTAATTCGGTGCTTTCACATCAAAATTACCATCCACCCATCCATTTTCAACACCGCTTATCCTGAACAGGGTCGCGGGGAATTGCTCGAGGACAATCCCAGCAGTTTTCGGGCGGAAAGCAGACTACATTCTGAATTGGTCGCCAGCCAGTCGGAGGGGTCATGTAGAAACAACGACCAATCACAACCACATGCACACCGTCACCAAGTGGGAATCGATGCCACGCTGCCGACACACAAGTCGGCCGAGTGAACCACGACACCAATAACGACGCTAAAAGCTCCAATAACATTTAAAATTCGTGGGGCACAACGTTTTTGCAATTCGTGCTCACATTGCAGTCAAGTCAAGTTATCTGGGACATTTATAAAAATCAGGTCAAGTACAGCGTCAATTAGATACACACCCCTGAGCAAATGCCATCTTTAGTGAGATTCAACAATGAGACTAAGATAATTAACTTCAAAACTTTTCTCACCATTAAGGTAACAAAAGAGCTGTACAACTTAATTGGTGGCAAAAAAACTTTTTTCAAGGGGACATCAAACTAAACTAGAGTACTAAACTAATGTGTGCACATCTTATTATAACTAAGGAAGTGACGGTGCTCAGGATTAATCTGTGACACTGAAATTTGTGGCCTCAGTTCTAGCTAAAAATAAAAAAAGCCCCAAAGCATGCCATGATGTATTTTATCAAGCCACCGCCATGCTTCACACCTGATATTTTGTTCTTTTAGTGATGAGCGGTGTTGTGGTTGCTACAAACATTTGGGCCAAAACCTTGTTGAAATCAGACTTTACCACATTTCCCCCCAAGTGCTCGGGAGACTTCAAAAGTGTTTTGCAAAATGTAACTAGGCCTGGATGTTTCATTTTTTTGTAAGATAAGGCTTCCGTCTTGGGATGTTTGGTGTTTGATGAGCATTCATTAATTTTTTGCTAGCTATCCCAGCATTTTTAGAATGTGTTCCAGCCACAAGTTAATGAATATTTGTTAAAAACAATCAAGTTGATCAGTTTTAATATTAAATGTCTTTGTAATGTATTCAATGAAATATAGGTTAAACACGATTTGAAAAACATTGTATTGTGGCAGTCGAAAGGAGCACACACGATTGACTGGAAAACACGTCTTTATTCCACGACTGCCAACAAGTGGATCTAACAATTAACAATTTGCGCCAAAGACATTCACCCGAACACGCCCCTACCGTATGCCTGCTGGGTGAGAAGCATGGTCCTAGTGTCCGCCACAGTATTCTGTTTTTTATTTATGTTTTACACAACGTCCAAAATTCATTGGAATTTGGTTTGTAACATGACTTCAAATGTGATTGGTTGATTCTGAACTCAGTTCAGTTATCAGAGGGTGTGGACCCTTATGCAAACCCTTTATTTGTGTTTATTTATATATTGATTGATTTAATTTTTACGTCTTCTCTCAAAAACATTTTATGTATGTCTGCATGTACTGTTATCACACACATTGTGTGCATTCATATATATTTCAGAATTCACTTCTGGATGAGTCTTTTATCATAGCGACTCGTGAAGGGGTATACCTTGTACTTTGTACTACATATTTGTTTTCGCTGCAAGTTTGATAAAAAGTTAATTCATGTGTTAAACTATTTTTCTTGTGTAGCAAATGTTCAGTTTCCAGCAACAAACAATTCAGGGCACACCTGTAGAAAGAAACAACTGACATCTCTCCTCAACCATCATATGGAAAAAATAATAATAATAATTAATCAAAAGAAACAGTGCTACCTCTTTAAATCTGCTTTGACATTAAACAGCCAATCATCGAGTCCTGAGGGCAGAGACAGCATTTCATATAGCCTCACCCCACCAAGCACGAGTGAGTGTCCAAGATGCTCCTCTTGCTTGGTGTCACTGCCATTCTCTCCGCGGGTTTCTGCAAGGAGCTGAACCGGACCTCCGGGCAGATGGCAGAAGGCATCGAAGCTTGCTCAGCCTGCGAATTTCGGGAGCATAGCAAGCAGATGAGGCTCTACAGCATCAAGTCACAGATCCTCAGTATTCTACGGCTGGAGCAGGCACCCAACATTAGCAGGGACATGATCCAGCAGCTGCTCCCCAAAGCACCACCTCTTACGCAGCTCCTGGACCAGTACGACCCGCGGGTGGAAGATGAGGATCACGCCACCACAGAAACCATCATCACCATGGCAACCAAGTGTAATGAACCACACTAACCAAACACATTAATTTTACAAACTTTTAATTGTTCAAAACGAGGGGAACACTTGAGCATAAACTAAGTGGGATCTGTTAATGCAACCTTTATTCGGGGGCCTCAATCAAATTTGTATTTGCATTTTCATGCACGTTAACTTCACTGAAGCCTCGAAATTGTCCCTAGGTGTGAGTGGGACTGGTTCTTGGACAAATGCCCTGTAATCGGCTGGCAACTCTCACCGAGCAATACTGAGGTTCAAATCTACAGAAAAGAGATGAATGGATAATATACAAAACATTCCATGTGAAAGAGCAGTGATTCTCACAGTTCGGTTTGTCGGCTCCCTCTAGTAGTACGCAAAAGAATCAGTGAATTTGTGCAAAAAATGAGTCATTTAAAAGATGAAAGTCAATTCCATTCAAATGTTTATTTAGGTGTGAATGTAATTTAACACGGGTGGCCCAGTGGTCTAGTGATTAGCACGTTGACCTCACAGTGCAGAGGTCGTGGTTTCAATCCCTGCTCTGGCCTCCCTGTGTGGAGTTTGCATGTTCGGAAAATGAATTAATGATTGAATGTAATTTTACATTTTGTGTAAACTTCATTGCAGGTTCACTTCAGTTGTATTGAACTTTTTATACATGGGCCTTTAATCTTTAAGAGACCTTCTAACTGAATTATTTATGTTTTTAATGAAGCATGTGCAGTTTTTGTTAATTTTTCTATATTTACAGAAATTCAATCTAACTTTTTTTTCCACTGAGAGAACAGCAGCCCCTAACCTGAAATTTTGTGGCACAGGTAGGAAATGTAGGGGTAGTCTTTGAGTCTGATTTAAATGCAGTGTAAGTGTTCAACCTGAGCATACGGTTTAAGTGGCTTACAATATTATTAAATATATATTTTAGGAATGCTAATTGTTTTTGATAAACACATTGCACTCCAATAGTACTTCAGTTTGGGTCATGACAGCGTTACTTGAAGAGCAAAGTATTGTTTAGCATAAGAGTAACATTTATTGTATCATCTGAAAGAGGAATCCGTTTTGGAGCCAGAATGATGAACTCGTATGTTGTTGATATTTCGTTAAACATTTGCTGTGAACGATGTCTTCCAGCAGACTCCGTTACAAAGGGAAGGCTGTCCTATTGTCTGTTCAGCCTCAGTCCAAAGATCCACACGGAGAACATCCTGAGCGCTCAGCTGTGGGTTCATCTGCGGCCAGTCCACATGGTCACAACTGTCTTCCTGCAGATCTCACGACTCAAACCCGACAGGGAGGGAAACAACACCCGGGTCCGAGTGCGCTCTTTAAAGGTGGACGCTGATGCTGGCACCGGTTCTTGGCAGAGCATGGACATCAAGTCTCTGCTGCAGGCATGGCTACGTCAGCCAGGTAGCAACTACGCTATCGACATCAATGCTTTTGACCCTCAAGGAGAAGACCTGGCAGTCACATCGGCAGAGCCTGGCGAGGAAGGCCTGGTGAGGGCACCTTACATTCCTCATTTTGAACAACTCAGTCAGGCTCTTGCTTCAGGGACAGGAATCACTTTTTTGACAATATGAAACTCCATACAGATAGTGTGGTGATTAGAATGTCTGCCTCACAAGTCAGGTTCAAATCTCTGTTGGAACATGTTTAAATGTGCATGTTCTCCCAACACTTTTGTGTGTTGTCTCCGGATATTCGGGCATCCTCCCACGTTCCAAAAACAGGACTCCTGGGTTGAATGAGGACTCAAATTGCCCGTAGGTGTGAACGGTTGTTTTGTCTTTCTGCAACCTGTGATTGACTAACGACGAGTCCCGGATGTAAATCGGCTGTCACCAGCTCACATGACGACAGGCGGAATAGAAAAAAAAAGTTCTGGAAAAAATTTAGACCACTGCGAAATTATCAGTTTATAACAGACGAATTCCATATTCAAATATGTCATTTAGCGCATTTATTTACAGAAAATGACATGAGGCGAAAATACCCCAAATGGTCCAGTCTGTTTTTGGACTCTGAGGTTGTGACAGCTTGATACAAAGAATATGGACAATTTGCAGTGTTCAGTGAAACGACTGTTTTTGAAATGTTGTAAAAAGTCCAACTAAGCAAAGAAAATGCCACACAACAATGCCCTAAGCTGATAACTGAACCCGAAACCCGGAACTGTGAGGCAGACATGGCAACAAATCTCCACCATGGTGCCCCAGAGGTATGCAGTTCATGGAAAATCGCAGTTGTCGACTGCACATTAATGTCACCTTGTTACTGTTATGAGAAAACTAACAGTGGTCATGAGCAATTTTTCATCAGAAATGGCGCAACATACTTTTGAGGCTCATTAAAAAAAAAAAGTCTTAGCTTTTTTTCAAGTGTATCATTTTTTTAAATACAAATTTTTCCATGCTTTGCATTTTATAGCTGTGATGTTTCAGAAGAAAATTCTGCCTGTTGCCAAATCTGAAGTTTAATTTATAAACACTGAGACATTTATTCACATATTGCACATTTATGATTGTTATGATGACGATGATGATGATTATTATGAAAACCTGATGTGCTAGAGAAAAAAAATGAGAGGAGATTTGGAGTCAGCTAAATAAAATCACCTAAAAAAGTTTACTTGCATCCCTGATAAAAAAAAATGTATTAACATTTAGTTGACTAGTGTCATGTTTCATTTATATCCATCCGACCATTTTCTGAACTGCTTCTCTCCACTGGGGTAGTGGGCAAGATGGAGGCGATCCCCACTGTCAGTGGCCGGTCGAGGGGGTACACCCTGAACTGGTCGCCAGTCAATCGCAGTGTTTCATTACCGGTAATATGGACAGCAATTTTCAATTCTAAAAGGAAACGTATTTGAAAATGTACACAAGCACGTTCCCATGACTTTATCATCTCGGCTCATGACTTTTAGTGGAACCTTTGATCTCAATTGCTGCAAATGAAGAATTTGTCACTCGTAATTTAGGAAATATACAGGCTCGAACCTCCAAGCTAAGAAATGCGTGGCAGATGTGCTAACCCCTTGGTCATTTTGCTGCCCAAATGGAAATTCCATGACATAAATGTTAACGCTACAACTGATTCCTTTCCAGCAACCATTCATTGAAGTGAAAATCCTGGACAGTCCAAAGAGGTCCCGCCGTGACTCAGGCCTAAACTGCGATGAAGAATCAGCTGAAACGCGCTGCTGCCGCTACCCACTCACTGTAGACTTTGAGGAGTTCGGTTGGGATTGGATCATCGCACCCAAGCGCTATCGAGCCAACTACTGCTCAGGAGAGTGCGAGTTCTTGCACCTGCAGCAGTACCCGCATGCACACCTAGTAAACAAGGCCAACCCACGCGGCACGGCAGGACCCTGTTGCACGCCCACAAAGATGTCGCCCATTAACATGCTCTACTTTAACCGCAAGGAGCAGATCATCTATGGAAAGATCCCGTCCATGGTGGTGGACCACTGCGGTTGCTCCTGATTCGCACGCAGGCCACTATGGGAGCTGCATTTCATGCCACCATTCGATACACTTGTGGATTCGTAGCACCTTTACCGTTTTAAAAAAGATTGAAAACCTCAGCAGAGTACTGTGTTATATTGTTCTACAGTGGTACCTTAACTTACGAGTGCCTGAGTTTAAAATTTTGTTTTCAGTTTCAAGACGTCGCTTGATGGATTTTTCTGCTTTTTGTTGCAAAACAAAAATTGACTTATGAGCGAGCTTCAAATACACAACCACTTAAGTGAAGTAGAAACAAACTAGTTTGCTGTAGTTGTAGCTGCAATTTAGTATACATGGTGAGACGCCAAAGCTGCCATGTGGATTGCTCGCATAACTTGTTCATGATGGAGTATTGCTAAAAATGTGGCCGGTTTGATATTGTAATTTGGGGAAATGCACGATTAATTAAAACATAAGAGACTTTTCCGGTCACCGTCACTTTGGCGGTGGTGGTTGTATGCAGCCGTCTATTTGCAGCTGTTCGTACCTCAAACACCAACAATATATCCTTGACATGAAGTAGAGAGCTTTCCAATTCCTTCCTTTAGCTATTGAGACTAAACAGAGTAAAATAACTAGCCAAAGAAACTGTCCTAGTTTCATTATCAAGAGTCTCCACAAGCAACGGTGCACAATGATCGACGCATCCCTCGGTCACGCCTTGTGTCTCGACAATCTCTGATCGGCCAGTTTTGGTCATGTCATGGCTAGTTAAGAAATAATAATTACAAATTAAATTAGAGGCATAGGATGGGGAATTGGGGAATGAACTTCCCAAAGATCATTTGGAAAACATTTATTGTCGGTTCATAGAGACTTTTTTAACATATTGACAATCTGTTTTTTTTTTTAATCACTGTTAACTACCTGAAATAAAATCATGTAATTTTTTTATTGTCTGTTGTTATCTATACAGAGCTTTTAAATTGATTAAATGCATTTAAATGGGGAACATTGATTTGAAAAAATAAGTCAATTGAGTTGCAGAGCAAATTCAACTCCTAAGTCAAGGTACCACTGCATTTATTTTTATGCAGAGATGCGAGATCTGTGAGGCTCCCTGCTGCTTCGTGTCCTTTGTGTCTGATTTGAGCTTTGGCCAAAGAGAGCCTGCAGGATATCGAGCATGTGCCTTTATTTGATAAACAATGAACTGAATGCCCTTTCTTCCCGGTGCATGCTTACGAAACCCATCATATGAATCAAACGCCATTCATTTTTCTGGACATCTAAGAAGGCTGAGTACACTTTTTACCTTCTTTACAGATACACCGTGAGCCAGCAATATTTTTGATTTGTATTTTCAAGACAGAAAAGGTTTGGCAAACGTTACGTGGGATTGCACTTATCACATCTAATTTTACCGTATCTTTGCGGTTGTTGGGTTTTCAAATGAGAATGTGAAACATAGGTTTTTATACAATCTATGAAATTGTGGGAAATGTAATGTACGTCGCACTTTGGGTCTGTGGCTGCAAGGATTCAACCAAGAAGATATTAAGACAAAATAAAAAATCTCCACAGGAGGTTTTGTCTTGATTTGATGCTGAGTGCAGATGTCCTGGCTGTTGTTGTACTTCACAGGGATCTGTGACCTAAACAGTCTGCTGGAACACAGTGTCCAAAAATGACATTTGTCTTATTGAGTTCACATCCTGTGATGTAGAGCTGCAGGAAAAGTATCCACAGGATATTAACGTTGTTACTGCACTTAACTACCACTCATTAAGCGTATTGATACTTCTTGGCTATTGGTGACTTTTCAGCAGTATGATTTTTTGGGATGACGGGTAATTGAGGTTTTAAACATGATATCAGATAGATGAAATGTTTAAGCTTCAAGGAATTGTGTCAATTGAGCTCAAGCACTACTGTTCTATTCACAAAAACAAACAAACAAAAAAAATCTTGGCTTTATTGGATTAGTGAAAGGTACAAAAAAAAATTTTGGGAGCGGCGCAGTGATTGAGTGGTTAGCACGTCCGCCTCTACGGCCTTCCTGTGTGGTGTTTGCTTGTTCTCACAAGGCCTTGCGTGGCTTTTCTCTGGGTACTCCGGTTTCCTTCCACATTCCAAAAATATGTATAGCAGGTTAATAGAACACTCTAAATTGTTCCTAAGTGTGATTGTGAGCGCAAATGGTTGTTCGTCTACACATATATACATATACATATATATATATATATATATATATATATATATATATATATATATATATATATATATATATATATATATATATATATATATATATATATATATATATATATATATATATATATATATATATATATATATATATATATATATATATATATATATATATATATATATATATATATATATATATATATATATATATATATATATATATATATATAAATAAATCCTCCCCATTCAGCTCGGGTCCTCTACCAGAGGCCAGGAAGCTTGAGGGTTCTGCGCAGTATCCTTGCTGTTCCCAGCACTGCACATTTCTGGACTGAGATGTCCGATGTTGTTCCCGGGATCTGTTGCGACCACTCATCTAGTTTGGAGGTCACTGCCCCGAGTGCTCCGACCACCACAGGCACGACTGTCACCTTTACCTTCCAGGCTCTCTCCAGCTCCTCTCTGAGCCCTTGGTATTTCTCGAGTTTCTCGTGTTCCTTCTTTCTGATGTTTCCATCACTTGGGACCGCTACATCCACTGCAACGGCTTTCCTCTGCCCTTTATCTATGATCACGATATCCGGTTGGTTCGCCATTACCATCTTGTCAGTCTGGATCTTGAAGTCCCACAGGATTTTCGCTTGGTCATTCTCCACCACCTTCGGAGGTGTTTCCCATTTTGACCTTGGGGTTTCCAGTCCATACTCCGCACAGATGTTTCGGTAGACTATGCCAGCCACCTGGTTATGGCGTTCCATGTAGGCTTTCCCTGCCAGCATCTTACACCCTGCAGTTATGTGTTGGATCGTCTTGGGTGCCTCTTTGCACAACCTACACCTTGGGTCTTGTCTGGTGTGGTATATCTGGGCCTCAATGGCTCTGGTGCTCAAGGCCTGCTCCTGAGCAGCCAGGATGAGTGCCTCTGTGCTGTCCTTCAGGCCAGCCCTCTCTAGCCACTGATAGGACTTCTTGAGATCAGCCACTTCAGTTATGGTCCGGTGGTACATCCCGTGTAGGGGCTTGTCCTCCCATGATGGTCCCTCTTCCAGCATCTCATCCTCTGTTCCCCATTGTCTGAGACATTCTCTGAGTATGTCATCAGTTGGAGCCTTCTCCTTAATGTATTCATGGAGCTTGGATGTTTCATCCTGGACAGTGGCTCTCACACTCACTAGTCCCCGGCCTCCTTCCCTTCGGCTTGTGTACAGTCTCAGGGTGCTGGATTTGAGATGGAACCCTCCATGCATGGTTAGGAGCTTTCGGGTCTTTACATCCGCGGTCTGAATCTCTTCCTTTGGCCACCTGATTATTCCTGCAGGGTATCTGATCAGTGGCAGGGCATAGCTGTTTATTGCCCGGGTCTTATTCTTGCCATTGAGCTGGCTTCTTAGGACTTGCCTCACCCGCTGGAGGTATTTGGCCGTAGCCGCTTTCCTTGTTGCCAGTTCGAGGTTGCCATTGGCTTGTGGTATACCGAGGTACTCGTAGCTGTCCTCAATGTCTGCTATTGTTCCTTCAGGAAGTGAGGCCCCTTCAGTGTGGACTACCTTGCCTCTCTTACTCACCATCCGACTACATTTCTCAAGCCCGAATGACATCCTGACATTCCTGGCCTCTGGTAGAGGACACCACCCCAGGGGTGAGACGAGGATTTTTTTTTTTAATAGGTCTCGTTGAAATTGAAAATTTGCTGCTTTGGAGACACCATTCAAGAAGAATTAACCCCACCACCCAAACAAAAAATAAATAAAAATACAAATACCCATGGAAAAAAATACTGGTATTATTTCATGTTCATGTCGGGAGGAAGACCATTATTCATGTTTCCGGTATAATGTTTTCATAGTAAGTATTTTATTTACTTAAACTAAAACTTTATTGTTTTGGGAAACAATGACCTCCATACGAAAGGAACTTTCCGTTAAGAATTCGATACATTTGTAAATTTTCGTCCAAAGGTTATTGTGTCAATTGCAGCGACATATTCCTCTAATCAGAGTCAGTCGTGTTAAATCAACTATATTAGAGTAACTTATCTTTGTTCAGTATCATTGCATACACATAATATATAATAAAGACATTTTGTGGATAAAATATATTTATTGTGTCATGTAACGTGACATTTTGTGGATAAAATATATTTATTGGGTCATGTAACGTGCATTAGGGTGCAATAAACTTGAGTTTCTCCAGAGTGCCCACGAAAGTAACGGAAGAGGTGGATAAGTATGAGTTTCGGTGGCTTCTGGACATTTGCAGTTCCTTTCGCTTTCTCTGAAAACACGTGGTCTTCACCATGGCTGTTCCATTTAGTAATATCCCCCCCCGTCAACGAGTCTTTATTTTATTTTTATTTTTCATCAAAATAGATACTGCAAGTAAAATTATGATACGAAAAAAACCCACCCAAATGCTCACATGTTTAGGGTTGGTGTTGCGCTGTAACGAGATATTTCACTTGTAATAAAATAAGGACTCTAGGCATTGTTGGGGCGCGTCCTCAGTGACAGAACAGCCAGTTTTGAACAATTTGATTGGTTAAACTGAGAAATGGGCGTGCCGCTGTCGCACAATGTTCGCGGCCATTGGTTACTTCTAGTGTCACAGACAAACTGACAAAATATGTCAGAAGGAGGAAGAAGAAGCAAGCCAAATAGGAAGCAGGACACTACAATACATCTATTTGCCTCTTCACTTGTGCTACTTATTTATTCCGCCTAAGCATAAACGGTAAATTTCAGAGTTTGTTTCAGTCCGCTGTGGGAATGTTGGACACGCCTTTCGGGTCCCGAATCGAATAGTACAAGTGAGCAGCTTCAAAACGAAATAAGGTGCGTTTTGTTTTAAATTTAACAAGCAAATGATGTCAAATACTTCTCAAATAGTTACTGTAATGATAACCTATGGTTCCGTGGAATGTCTGATTGACGCTGGTCACCTTGCCAGAAGTAACGCAGTACACGTATTGTACTTTTTTTGTGTATGTATATTTTCCACGATGTTTTACTTTCACGTCTTATATTTTAATGCAGATGTCTGTCTGTCTATATCTGAAAACCTTCTACGCCTAAATTGCTACACATTTTTTTCCGATAACTTTCGAAATGTTACTGTTTTCAACCACGGTGGATGACGACAAGACGACGTCACGACAAATGTAGTGTGATAAAGTGAGCGACTATTGACATCTTGAGATCAGATAATTTTCCAAAGGAACCACATGAGAAAATAAAGCACCAATTTATCTTTTTAAAATAAGATGCTATATGTGTATGTAGGCTATATATTGTTGTAATTTAAAAATATTCTTTTAAGGCAATGTTTTTTTATATTCATATTTCAGTTGTGTTGACATTTTGAGCACCAACCTCAATTTAGCCACCGTCGTTTGGAAGACAGACAGAGACATAAATAAAAATGCCACATGGTTTCTGTTTCATTTTTACCTGAACACTGCAGTGGCCAGTCGGAGATTGTGGGTTGGTGAGGCCATGTCATCAGACAGAGCACAAACAGAAACCAAATCAAACAGAGACAGCAGGAATAATGGAAAGAGAAGTACCTCAGAACATTAAAACAAATAGATATAAAAGAGCAACAAGATATTTAACATCGTTCATTCATCTTCCAAACCGCTTGATCCTCACTAGGGTCGCGGGGGGTGCTGGAGCCTATCCCAGCTGTCTCCGGGCAGTAGGCGGGGGACACCCTGAATCGGTTGCCAGCCAATCGGAGGGCACACAGAGACGAACAACCATCCACGCTCACACACACACCTAGGGACAATTTAGTGTGCTCAATCAGCCTGCCATGCATGTCTTTGGAATGTGGGAGGAAACCGGAGCACCCGGCGAAAACCCACGTAAGCCCGGGGAGAACATGCAAACTCCACACAGGGAGGCCGGAGCTGGAATCGAACCCGGTACCTCTGCACTGTGAAGCCGACGTGCTAACCACTGGACTACCGGGCCGCCCTATTTAACATCGTCAACCTTAAAAATGATTGTCTTACGCCAGCCTGAAAATCAGCAGATTTTGGGTATTTTTTCCCACCCGGTCTTGTCTCAAAAAACAAATACAATGTATTTCTTCAGTTAGATGTTGGTTAAAAATGACCCAAGTTATCAAAAAGTATAAGTGACACAAAAAGTTGATTCTTACTGTTGTACCAAGTACTGTACTTAAGTCCTTTTTTAGTTCTATTTAAGGGGTCGATTCATTGCTTCTATACTGTTTACTGCCTGTTGTTACACGCCTTTTTTTACACAGGTATCTGGATATACACTTCACTACAGACTGTGACTACTTTTGCCACATCTGCATCTTGACCAGATATAACACAATTAAATTGCTTAACCGTATTTCCCAAGACTTGTTTTGCTCATTGTTTAGGAGATGGCTCAGTGGAACCAACTTCAGATGCTGGACTCCAAGTACCTGGAGCAGGTGGACCTCCTCTATGATGACTCATTCCCCATGGACATCAGAGAGTACCTGTGCAAGTGGATTGAGAGCATCGACTGGTGAGATTACTCACACTGACGCAAAATCATCAAGAATGCAATGCCGACAATGCAAGATGCCATGGACAGGCTTACCAATATCATCACTGTTGCAATGTTGTAGCCCTTTAAGTAATAGATATTTGAACACAGCAACACATGTAGACAAACAATATAAAAATGCTCACAGGCAAATATTCTTGGCCATAGGTGCAATATGTCTGTAATATCATGCTCCAAAGTTGACAACCAGGACACACCAGAAGAAGCCGCACAATCACCATGAAATATCATGATGCGCAACATTTTTAAATTCTTTCCAAATATGTTATGACTTCATGTTTTTATGAAGTACAGTGTTGTTGAGAGCTATTTTCCTAAAATAGGAAACGCATTACAAAGCACAACTAAGTGAATAAAAACAAAGAGGTTACACACATTTTTGTTCACTTTTTGTGGGAGGCTGGAACAGATAAATGGCATTTCCATATATTTCAATTTGCACTGATTTCATAAATGAGTGTTTTGAGTTAAGAATGGGGTCACAGAAATAAATTCAACTTGTATCTCAAGGCATTACTGGATTGAGTTTGAGGTTTTTAGTACCTGGGCCTACTACCACTATCACATTGCAATTATATAAATCATCAGTACGATGCAAAAACAAGCAATGAACATCATCTGGAGCGGTTCAAAATATTTCAATAATAATATGGCAAAATATTAAGAATACAAATAGAATAGAGCGGACCCCTGCTATTTGGAGTTTTTTTTGTTATTGTTGTTGTTGTTTTTTGGGTGAAAATCTGCAATCTGCCCACTCAATTGAGTAAAAAAAAAAATCCCCCCAAATGTTTTGAATAAGTATGGCTATACTACCATTAAGCCTTTTCCACGAAGAACAGTGTTGCCCCTCCCCTGCACAAAATAGAATAAAATATTAACCAAATATTTTACAAAATATTGAAAAAGAATCGGTGAATCCAGGGATGCCGAAGTGCAAGAATGCAGGATTTATCGTACATCCTACTCACAGCGATGTTGATTATGAAAATGTATTGAATTGTATAGATCGCAACAGATATGTTATGCCAAGTCCAAGTAGGCTGTAACAAGTTTTAGTCTGACCGACCAGGCAGAAGATGCTGTCATCATCGAGGGCCAGCGCTCGGGCCAAGTGAGAAAGAATTTGAAATCCTAACGGACGTTGCTAATATAGTTGAAGTTGCATGAAGCAGCACTCCTAACTGTGAAGGCTCTGGGCAGGTTACATTGACTTGGCCACAGATTGAGGCTGAAATCTGATTGGCCCCAGAAAAATCTGCCATCCGCATGTACCAGGAACAGGGCAGCTAAGAGGAACAAATGGGCTGTTGGGAGTAAATGAATAGCCTTTCATGGAACAAATACTACCACCTGATATGATAGTGTATATTGAGTTGTAGTTCTGATCAGCACATCCCCTGTATTGTGTGGGCATCCTCAGGGACTTGGTGGCAGGTCAAGAATCATTAGCCATCGTGCGCTTTCATGAACTCCTATCCCAGCTGGATGACCAACATAGCCGCTTTGCCCTGGAGAACAACTTCCTACAGCAACACAACTGCCGTAAGATTAAAAGGAACCTGCAGGTCAGAAACAGATGAATATATGATTGTGTGTTCTTTATACCTGACATTTGGTTTGTATTTGTTATTTATTATTGTTTACTTTTGCATGGTTTTATTTTCACAAATGGTCGGGCACTCTAAATGTCCTTAAAATGTCAATGAAGCTAAACTCTTTCATTCTGTTCGATTCATTGAGAAGCTTATTTTCCAGGATCGATTCCAGGATGACCCAGTGCACATGGCCATGATCATTTCAAAGAACTTAAAGGATGAGCGCATGATCCTTGCGTGCGCAAAGAGCTCCATGGTAAAACGGCCCTTGTACTTTCAACAAAACTATTGGAAGGATGGCTTTGGATTGATGTCTGAAAGACACTTCCAGATGTCAAGTTAAAACCGGAATGTAAAAATTGCAGGAGGGTGAGGGAATGGCGCCAGCCATGGTGGTGGAGAAACAGAAACTGGGCGGCAAAGTGAAGGAGATGCGGGAGAGAGCTCAGGTGATACATTGACCATATTTCATGCGCTCCGCTTCAGGTTTGACTTTGCGGACGTTTCCAATATTCTTAACAAATTTGTGTCTCAGGTGGCAGATCAAACCATCAAAATTCTGGAGGATCAGCAAGATGAATACGACTTCAAGTTCAACACGCTGAGGAACAGAGGTGACCACGCCAGTCTCAAAGGCTAAGAGACGTTAAAGTCGCATGAGTGGATCTGACATGAGGGCTTGGGTGCTTGTGTAGAGAACGAACTGAACGATATGGGGCCAAAGGAAGTGGAGAGGGAGAAGATGGTCATCACCCGGATGTGTTTGGATCTGAAAGCCAAACGTCAGGTCGGTTCATCCTTGGATGTCGTGTGAAATCAAAAGAAACACCGTCTGTTCAATACTGCAGACAAAAACTAATTTCTGAAATCTGTCGAAATTGAATGCTTTGATAAGCATGTGATCGAAGTGAGATTTCTAGTGACAGTAAAATGTTTAAACCACGTCAACCTCTGTGTAATCAGGACGTGATGCTCCAGCTGTCGGAGCTCCTGAATGTGATGCAAGCATTGCTGTCGGACCTGATCTCCGAGGAGCTGCCTGAGTGGAAGCGGCGGCAGCAGATTGCCTGCATCGGCGGCCCGCCCAACGCCTGCCTGGATCAGCTGCAGAACTGGTGAGCGCCGGCTCAATCTCAAATGTACCGGCTCTACATTGTTACCTTGACTTTGCGCTCGGATTCATTCCGGGACGAACCCGCAGATCAAACACTGTAGATATTCGTCATTTAAATGAACTGAAATACAAATAATCTGTTCCAACTGCAATGTGGGTTTAAGAGGACACAACGATATGGGGGTTTCTGACGCCGATTTCAGTATCTGTCAGAATAGAATTCTGATAACATTTTTATATTAGATCCTGACCGACAGGGACTTTTTTTTTTTTTTAGGCCAGTGCAATCCATCCATCCGTTTTCTAATTTGCATATCCTCACGAGTGTCACGGGAGTGCTGAAGCCTATCCCAGCCGTCTGTGGGCAGTAGGCGGGGTACACCATAAACTGGTTGCCGACTAATCGCAGGGCCAATGCCATATTTGGCAGAATAAAATGCCAATAGCCCATCACTCGGATGATTAAGTAGAAATGAATTAAGAATTAATTAGAAAAAAATAATACAATGAATAAAATGGCTTTTTTTGGTCCCTTAAGGCTTACAACAATGAAAGTATGAATTAGAGGCAGAACATTGGACTCTTTCAGATGACTTTAGGGCCGTTCACACGGGCAGATTTATTTCGGACGTACTCCGCAACTGCTCCCCTCGAGCGTTCATATGTGCAACTTTGTTCCGGCTTAGTGCCCGAAAACAGCTTGTTTCAGATCATATTTAAACCACCTCAGGGAGGTGGTTTAAAAATTTGCTCCGGAACAAATGCTCGTTTGTGAAGCAGTACCGAAGCAAATGTGCACGTATGAACGCAACTGGGTTAAATTTGCTCCAGAGCAAATGCTCGCTTGCAAGGGAGTGGCCTCGCTACGCGTCAGAGGAGTCCATCCGGGTACTTGCCAACATGCATCCTGGGTATTTTGCGCTTCAAAACATGGCGGGTCTTTTCTCTCTCTCCTGCGGCGTCTGATTATCGACCACATCGTTGATTTCTCCGGAGAAGAAGCCATTTTGTCACAAAGAAGGGGGGGAAATGGTACTTCCTTTTCCCCGCCTTCTTCTTTCTTTACGCATGCGCATGTTTTACTTCCGCATTCCTGTCGTTAGTGTTCCACAACAGGAACTGCCCTTGTGAAAGCAAGTGGAGCTGTGCCGATGCTGTTCTCGTGCTGTTACGCTCAGCGGCTTTGTACGTGTGAACGCTCCACAAAATTTGTTCTGGTGCAAATTTATATCGCAACAAAATACTCCGGAGCAGCGCCGAAACAAATCTGCCCGTGTGAACAGGGCTTTTATCCTTTTGGATTTGTTTAACTTTTCAACAGAGTGAAAAATTGGCAAAAAATGGCTGACTTGTTTTGCCGATTTTTGCGGGGTGCGAAATGGGATGAGAAAAATGTTTGAATTTCATTATCTTTGCGTTATGTTGTGATGTGTTAATGTGTAAAAAAAAAATCAGTAAATACTGTATTGGCAAAAAAAAAATGTGAAAAGCTAATAACGGCCAATAAAATCAGCTGGACAATTGGTGTAGTCTTGTTAATATCTGCTCCTTGGTTCTTGAAAGTGTTTTCATATTGTATTTCTGTGTTTGGTGGCTTATCCCGTTCACTAAATAGTCAAAGTGTGTCGGTGAGTGTGGCTCCCCCCTATTTTACTCGCATGGCAGCAAATGTGAAGCTCAAAAGTTTAGCTTGCAGCACAAAGCAAAAAAGTGACCCAAGCGATGGTCCCGGTCTCTTGCAGGTTCACCACAGTAGCAGAGACTCTTCAACAGTTTCGCCAGCATCTGAAGAAGCTGCAAGAGCTGGAGCAAAAGTTCACATACGAAAGCGACCCCATCACCTTGAAGAAAGACTTCCTGGAGGTCCGAGCCCTGGAGCTGCTGAAGACCCTCCTCTCCAAGTAACATCAGTGATCCTCTCTTGGCCGGTTCCTCATCCAATGTGGTGATGCGTCATTTGTGTGTGTGTGTGTGTGTGTGTGTGTGTGTGTGTGTGTGTGTGTGTGTGTGTGTGTGTGTGTGTGTGTGTGTGTGTGTGTGTGTGTGTGTGTGCGTGCGTGTGTGTGTCTGAGCAGCGCTTTGGTTGTGGAGCGGCAGCCCTGCATGCCCACCCACCCTCAGAGGCCCCTGGTGCTGAAAACCGCCATTCAGTTCACCGTCAAACTGCGGTAAAAGAAACAGCTCAGCTCAGCATTTGGCAAACATATGTATTGTACTGATGCCATACTCCCATTTTTTTGCCATCCGTTATGTTTGTTCAGGTTCCTGGTGAAGCTGCCCGAGTTTAACTACCAGCTCAAAGTCAAGGCGCTATTTGACAAGTACAGTCTCATGCTGCCACATGCACGACAATACTTTGTAAGAACTTGCCATTAATGTGCCATCTTGATCTTTTCAGAGATGTGACGGACAAGAAAGGGTATGTCGTCCTTCTAACACTTGGTTCATAGTAAGTTGAGTACATCCTTTATGCCAAATGGCAGTGAGAGATCCACCTGTGTCTTTTAGGTTCCGTAGGTTCAACATCTTGGGAACAAACACCAAAGTCATGAACATGGAGGAGTCGAACGGCAGCTTGGCAGCAGAGTTTAGACATCTGGCAAGTCTTGTTTTATTTCACAGTTGAATTGGTAAGATTTGAATATAAGGTTACGGGAGAGCGATACACCGAAGTTGGGGGCATTTGGCCCTTTCAGTAGTTGCTCCACAAGTTGCCGTTGTCTAACAAGGAATCTGAACTTCTGAAATTCACAGCAGGTGTTGATCCATGAATTGCTCGAGACATTTCCCGGTTCAGTTACTTACAATATGTATTTAAACGGTCCTTTTTGTCATGCTGTTCACATTTACACAAAATGAAAACACCCACAAGGAGCATGGAGCAGATATTAACTGGTGCTCAACCAATTTATTGGTCTGATAATAGCATTAAAAAACTGTCAAAATATTCATGTTTTTTTTTTTTTTTCATTTTAACACATTGCAAACCGAGGCAAAGATAATGACTTTCAAAAAACACACAAAAATGGCGTTTTTTCGGACTGTTGTTAAATCCAAAAGGACAGATATTGTAAATCAGTCAACTGTTTTGCCTGTAATTCACAGCTTGTTAAGTAACCACAAAAATAATTTATTTTATTCATTCTATATATTTTTAGATAATCCACCAATTAATTGGTTATCGGAATTTTACATATATCAGAATTGGCGTCGACCTCAATAGAATCCATATCATTCTAACTCTAATTTTTACATCACGAAACCTAGTGGCCACCAAGAAATCGTCCTGTAATATAAGACTTCAAACGGGGAAGTGGCCACCCAAAAGCAAAAGCAATTTTTTACAAGAATTCAAACAGGAAATGGCCAATGAGCTTTGAATGTCTTAAAGTCATCCACAGGTCACAACATAGATAGACTGAAAGAGTCACACAAAGGGATAGAGGTAGATGTTCTTAGAAATGTTCATGCATGGAACACCTGCTGTGAATGTTTCCATTCAGCTTCTTGTTTGAAAACAGAAAGTTGAACTTGAGAAACCGAACCAGTGAGACACGCATTCAAAGTTGAGAAGGTCAAAAAGCAGTTCACCTGGAAAGGTTATTATACATTTTAGCTTCACCCTGAAATTTCACATTAAAGTCCAAGATCAAAAACCTTTTCTGAGTCGAGATTTTTCTGGACATGCCCTTCTATAACTGCTTCAAACAACAAAGCGTAAGCAGGAAAAGTGGTTAAGATCGCACGCCTGTCTGTGTCTTATGTGTTGCATTATTTTGTCATTTTATGTTAACTGTTCTTTTAATGGCGCCCACAGTGGCTCCTGTCTTGTCTGTTTGAGAGGGAAGAAATTTCATCTGTGCTGTCTGTTGCACATTTGACAATAAAGTTGTACTTGACTTGACTAAGTCCACTAAAACTGTACCCTTGCACTCTTTTAGCAATTAAAAGAGCAGAAAGTCGCAGGAAACCGAAACAGTGAGGTATGATGGCTACCGGTACTTCTTTTTGTGGTTTGCACCATTCCGCTCAGGCTGCGAAATATACGGACACGGGTGTGTTGCTGTGTCTAGGTCCCGCTGATCGTCACAAAGGAGCTTCACTCTCTGAGCTTTGAGTCGGAGCTGCAGCTCAGCCAGTCCGGAACCAAGATCAAGCTGGAGGTGCGACTCTGCGATTTGTGGAGATTTTGCTTGTGCCGCCCAAGAAGATGACTGCTGATTGTCTCTGTGGCAGGCGCTGTCTCTGCCCGTGGTGGTGATCTCCAACGTGTGTCAGCTGCCCAGCGGCTGGGCCTCCATCTTGTGGTACAACATGTTGACCAGTGAGCCCAAGGTGAGCACATCAGCACATTTGTTGTTGGCCACTAACTCAGTCAGACGCCTGTATGGTATCAGGTCTGTTCGAGGCAACTCATCATAGGCTGGAACTTCAGGATGATTAGAAAATCTACTAGGTGAACTTCATTTCACCTTTCTTAAGCTTGTAAACTTTCGTCAGCTTCAGCACTGTATTGTGCGAGTGTTGTTATGGGGGCATTAAAAACATGCACTTGCACAAATGCAACCAGATGACTAGAATGGATACCAGCACACCGGGTTACCGTATAATACACGGGTAGGTAGAGAAAAAAAGTTTTGGGGCGGCGTATTATCCACGGGATTTTACATTAGGTTTGAAACAGTGCTGTTGATTAGGATGTTCAATATTTTGATGGTGCCTCAAGATTATTCCAAAATAGGAAGTAGCCGCCTAGCTTAGAGTGTCATCAGCATGTTGCTAGAGAGAAACTGGAGGAGTCACAGAAAGGCTCCTTGGAAATCCTCATTCATCAAACAACTCTTGTGAATTTTGCAGTTCATCTCCTTGTTAAGAAAGCAGCAAGTTGTAGGAAATGTACTACAGTCACTCAACAGACTTGTGCCTTGGAAAGTTGAGAGAAGGTCAAATGAAGTTCAACTGTACAAGTTAACATGGATTTTAACGTTCATCCTGAAATTTCATGCCAGATAGCCCAAACGCTTCGGCAGTGGTTGACTAATGCTCCTTTTGGTCCCTATCCCTTTCCAGAACCTGCAGTTCTTCCTGTCTCCTCCGGCAGCCAAGTGGTCTGAACTCTCCGAGGTTCTGGGCTGGCAGTTCTCTTCCGTCACCAAGCGAGGCCTGAGCCAGGAGCAGCTCAACATGCTGGCCGACAAGCTGCTGGGTCAGAACCGCCACCATAACTCGCGCCAAAGCATGAAAACATGTCAACAATCCTCACGTGTCTTCTTGGGTTGATGAGAAGAATGCCTGACTTTCTGCAGGTCGCAAAGCTCAGGGGAACCCAGACGGGCTCATTACCTGGAACAAGTTCTGCAAGGTGACAAACTGAAGGAATCGGACAGCACTTTAGAAATGTGGTGCAATAAGATGATGTGCTTGCGTTTCCACTAAGACAAACATTGCTTTTGTGTAGCCACAAAATGCCAACGAGAAAGCGTTTCCCTTCTGGTTGTGGATCGAAGGCATCCTGGATCTGATCAAGAGACATTTGCTTTTCCTCTGGAACGACGGGTGAGTCTTTGCTGTACGGAATCTGAAGATGCCTTACTCACTCTTCTTTACTTGACACGTTCGAGAAGAGCGACCAGTGGCCATGTTGGCGGCAAAGTGGCAGCGTAGGCAAGAAAAAACCGGGATGGAGAGACACAGGCTTGATAGAAAGTGAAACAAAAAAGGATAATGGGCAGCGCAATGGGCACAACAACAGCCGTAGCTGAGCGTGGTTCTAGAGCAGCTCAGCTCAGCTTTGCTCGATAGAGCCACTCGATGCATGCATCGATTCAAATTGAAAGGTGGAAATATGGAACTGAATTTCAAAATACATCCCGTGCGTTAGCTTGCATAGTATGTGTTAACGTGCCCAGACATAACCACAGTCAATCAAATGAACTTGGACTCGATACTGTATGTCGCATGTCCACGCAGTTTCATCCTGGGCTTCATCAGTAAGGAGCGCGAAAAGGCCCTTCTGAGCGACAAGTGCCCCGGGACCTTCTTGCTCAGGTTCAGCGAGAGCAGCAAAGAAGGCGCCATTACCTTCACGTGGATCGAACATGACATGCACGGTGAGCACCGGAGCTCTTCTTCACCCCCCCTTCACTCGAGCATGATCACTTGTATCCGACCGACGTGATTTTGTTTCCTTCAGACAAGCCCATCTTCCACTCAGTGGAGCCGTACACAAAGAAAGATCTGACTGCCGTCTCGCTGGCCGACATCATCCGCACGTACAAGGTGATGGCGACCGACGACATCCCTGATAACCCGCTGCGCTTCCTTTACCCCGACATCCCAAAAGATGTGGCCTTTAAGAAGTACTATGCCAAAAATTCAGAGGGTAAGACATATGCCAAGTCAAGAAGTCCGCGTAATACTTCTTAGTGCCGCTGTTATTGTACGTGGTTTGTGTCCAACTGGTGTCCAGCTCCGGAGCCCATGGACGTGGAGAACACGGAGAAGAGCGGCTACATGAAGACTGAGCTCATCTCCGTCTCAGAAGTGTAAGCCGCGTTGTCAAACGAGGAGCGTGTTGCATCACTGAGCTCTTGAAGTGACAGGTGACTTTTCTCACCACGCGACAGACATCCGGCCCGGCTGCAAGAGAAAATGATGCCCATGTCGCCTGACGTGTACCGCTATTTGGAGCAGTCAGTCAGTCGCACAGATATTGATGCGGTGAGACAAAAACGAATGATGTCAATACGCTTTGCGCATCGAGGAAATCCAATTGAAACACCTTTTTTGTTGTTGTTGTCTTTTTCTTCCCAGATGACGGCAGACTTTCAGGGTTAAAAGCGAGCTGCAGAGAAACATTTCTTTCTTGAGGTCACCAAACACAAGATGCCGTACTCCATACTCAACACACAATTTTAGAAACTGTGCAAAGAAACGAGAAAAGGTGGTTCAAACTCCTACAGTGCTCTTGCGGCTGGCTCTCCCTGTGGTGACTCCTGATGGGACAAACTGAAAGCCGCAACAAACGGTTCACCACTTGTACAAATGAATTGACTATTACGAAATATAGTTCATTGCTGATAAGAGTCATATGATTGAGTTACAAATGGCCTGATTTGCCTGACTTTGGTACATTGTTTCATTTCCCACAGTGTGAATGGGATCAGTGGCGTGCAAGAGACCTTTGGAGGGGCAGGTGCTCAAAGTTCACAAGGGGTCACGTGGAACTTTTTGAAATGACCTGTACACACAATAGAAATTGAATGTGTGCACAGAATGCTCATTTGTGGCCATTTGAAACCAATTTATATCACCCTGTTGAGCAACTCTGTAAGCAAATCGAGGGCGTCTCTTCTGGAAACGGTGAGGCAGATTCCAAATAGAATTTTACTTTTGGCTGGGAAAGAGCTACAAAGACATTCTTAGAAACATTGCAGGCAATTGATGAGAACCAAATCCTAAAAAATGTTTGCCCTTCAGGACCACGGTCATTGCAGTTTACAGCAAAAGATGCACGCCGTTTGCTCACCCAGGTCTCACGGTTATTCATGACAATACCTACCTTTGCAAACCGCCGACGTTCACTTAGTTTTTTGGGGGAGAGGGGCAGATGCTAAGGGCGCCGTGAGAGAGCGCCAAAAATCGGCTGAAAATTCACCTTCAATATCCAGTAAGTACGAATAACTCTTAAAAGGAAAGGAATACATTGAAATCAATTCAAACAATTAAATAAGTGAAGAGAAGCAAGGTGAATTAATTTGAAATTGGCCATGCTGCCCGTGCGAGCGGCGGTCACTTGCATTGCATTAGTCTTAGTTGCTGTATATTTCAAAATGTATGATGTGCAAGTTGCACTTTAAATATATGAATATACAAGGGTTACATGGTTGAGTAACAAAACTTGACATACTAATACACACATTATATATATATATAGATACCTATACATATATAAAAATGTCATATTAAAGGTGTGAAGTAAAACTGTTGCACGTTGTATTTTCAATTGTGTGACTTTTATCTTGTGAATTAAAGGAAATGGGACAAATTCGGCTTCATTTGTAAAATAGTCGATTGAAGGGCAATGCCACATAAAATCCCGGCCAGCCTACCTAACGCCTCACATTTCAGACCTGCATTTTTTCCTCAACAAAATATGCTCAAAAAGTGTGTAGTATATATTTAATTTGTGAGGTTTCCAGAAATCAATACATCCAGTCACAGCAGCAACAACTAACACAAGTGGGAATCAGCTCAAGTCCATTAGACCATCCGCTCTGCTAAATGTGTCAGGAAAATTGCAGTTATTGTGCTTCAACATTGTTTCCGTCAAGTTTTGAAGCATCCAAAACAAACGCGACCCTGTTTTATTTCTTTGAGCTCTTCAAATACGGCCAACACCTTCCTGAGTCGTTTTCAGGAACAAGTTTCCCAAATGTGAGATTTGGCAATGTGTGACAAAAACGTCAACCTATCACAACATTTAATACACATAAAAACATCCAACAGCTTCAGCACAAAGCTTCATTTTTAGCAAATGGGTCAAAAGCTCCACTCTGATTAGTTGTACTGTCACAACAAATTCCTGAACTTTGGCTCATTGTCGACATCTTTAAATTGAGTTTTTTTCCAGAATAAATACCAAATAAGTCAAAATAAAAACATGTTTTGGGAATGTAAACAGCAAAAACATTTTAAAGTCATAATACTGGGAATTACTTTCCATTCAAGACTTAATCCAACAAGGTGCCACATGGAGATCCACAAGTGACTTATTTATACACACATAACTTTTGTTAAATCTACACAAATAAATAAAAAATACAGAGACACACGCACACAACTGCACTGAGTGTTAGGAGACGATACATTCCACCATGTGGCTTTGTTGAAAATAATAAGGTTTGTCTACAACGGTCCAAGAAAAAAAAAAGTACCAGCTGCCACTCAATGAAGCCAGCATTCAGCTTTTGGCTGGTAACATCCTCCAAGACACTACAAAGTAAAGCTTTCACCTGCAACTACCCCAACAGACGCTGAAAGTACAAGAACAACATCAGCTAACAACAACAACAACAACATGATTAAGAGCGTTTTCTTAGGTGCTAACATTTGCTGTCATCAGAACAACATATAAGTTAAGTTTATATCAAGTTCTGTGCAAGACGCTTTGAAGTGGCGATGCTGCCTCCAGACATTTTACAGCATGCTATCCAAGTTCTTTTCTGCGTTCTCCTTTGCCGCCGGGCTTTCCGGAGGATTGTACAGATTGTGATAGTCGCGCAGGATGGTGACCACATCATGGTGGCCGAAGTGAACCGCCTCATCCATCGGCGTATTGCCCCACCTGCAACACAAATCATCATCCTTTGTAATCTAGTCCACTGTCTGGGCAATTGGCTGAAAATCAACCATGATCATGCCTCTCACAGAGTGGTTCTCAAACGGGTTACACAAAGTACTACTTGAAAAAATATTTCGCCCTCCAAAGTACTACCAGCATGATCAACATTGAAACAGAAACAGACTGTAGTGTAGTTAGCCCAAGGAGTCATCAAAATTGAGGCAGGGGTTTTATTCCTAAAAAATACATTGACACAGACATAATGGCAAGAATACGCACAGGAATGTATTCTTTATCCTCTGCAAAGAACAACTAACATCACTGTGGCTTCCTGAGGAGCTGAGACATCTCCATGTATATCTCAATGCCTGTGTTGTATTATATATGTCTGCTTTTCTAACTTGACACTCACTCCTCCCAGTTAGCTATAGAATAGATTTGCAAATGATGCGACTGCTCTTTAAATCACTAAATAGCTTCGATCATGAATACATTCAAGAAATACTCCTGGAATATAAACCCATTAGGGATCGGAGGTTAGCAGCACACGAAATGTGCCATGTAAATAAAAGCAAACAGTTCTATAAGATTACATGTAAAAGCATTGTACTTAGATACAATGGAGCTGTGGAGGAAAAATAACTATTTAAAAAAAAAAAAGCAAAAAACCTTTCAGGCCCTGTAACATTCTGCGTAGTTTGTACATTAAATTGTACACTGTGCTCTCGATGAAATTGAGATGAGGCTTGCTCCTGTGGTGGACTTGTGATTGCCTTACAGTACTTCTTCAAGTGCCGCATGCGTGTTTGTAAGCTACCCAACTTTGAAATTTACGGCTGTACAGTAGTAGTTACCTGTCCCTGGGGACCGAGTTGACCTTACAGGCCTCGAGCAAAAAGCGAACCACCTCAGTGTGACCTGAAAGACAAACCAAAACAAATGCGTAAGATATCAGCTTCCTAAGATTAAAGCTGAGGGAACAAAATGTAATTCGAGCTTCACCTTCGGCTGCAGCCACATGCAAAGCCGTCCTGGAGTCGTAGTCCCTCTGCTCCATGTCCATGGAGGACAACGCAAACCTGCAATGGCAAAACACAGCCTCAGAGGGATGCAATATGGAGGACTCAAATAGAATGCAGCTGTCCTGGGTCCCGAATTTCTGAGCGTTTTTGACGATGTACCTCCTCAGCGCTGACACGTCTCCGGTGTAAGCCGCAAACAACAGATTGATCACAGACTTCACCTGAAAGAACCCAGAAGCCCAGAGCAAAGAAATTAGACGGCTGGATGGATGTTTTCCACCAGGTGGCACGTCACCACACAAGCTGGCTGGACTATTTGACAACTCTTAGACATGTCATCACTCACCCTCTGATCTCCTCCCTCCCTGCGAGGATCCAGTTTCTTTGCAAAGTGTCTCAAATTGTCATAGTTGTGAAAGTTGAAGAGGGAAACCAGGTCCTGCGACAAGGTGATACATCACTACGGTTATCGGCGCTTACACGCTATAAATATACTTTGATTTTCGTGGCGCCCACTGCCGGGTAGGACGCACCATGGAGTCGGGACAACGGCGACAGGGCGCAAGCTTGCCCATACTTGGTGCTTGTTGCAAAGTGACCTAACAGGAAGTAGTCTGGCGCCTTTTACAACCGGTTTGGACATTAAGTAGACTGCAGCTTGACAATACAGATATATCACTGCCATAAGTCACAGTTTGGTCAATTTTTTTTCCCCAGAACTCTAAAGTGTTGAAAATGGCTTGCTGTCTTTGATGGTGATACAGTAATGGTTGACCATATGTGACATTTTTGGGGGTTCCCCTGAAAAGTGATGATTTTGAAGCAACGTGGATCCCGCTTGATGGTAGCCATATGTGTCATCGTTTCAACGCAAAGCCCTAACTTTACTTTTATTTAGGAGCAGAAGGAGACGAGCGGCAGCTACAGTAAAAAAGGAGGACATGCGTACTGGAGATTTAAATGGCATGGTACAATCTGGGGGAGTGGGGAACACCAAACCCAACTGAACTGTTGAACAGTGTACGGGGTTCAGTATCTAGTTTTCATGAGTGGCATATCCCCCAAAATCTTATTTTTCAGTGAATGCTGTTTTGACATTGCAGAGTTAACAGCCCCCACAAAAAAAAAAAAAAAAAAAAAAGAATACAAATATATTTCTGGCTACTAAGCATAAGCGAGACCCAGCAAGCCATGCCGATCAGGAAACAACACGATTTTGTGGTTCTTGAAAAAAATAATACAGTACAGTACATTGTATGTGGTGGAGCCTCAAACTCTAATACTGGGTCAATTTCACTCTCTCTTGTTCTGTATGTCACCTATAACAATACTGTAATCGTTATTAATATTCCCTCTCTCTCGTGACAAATTTGATCAATTTCACATCCCCCCACAAATTTAAACAATTGGCCAGTGTTTGTTATCTTCACATCTTACTGAGCAGTTTAAAGTGTTGAAAATTCCTTGCTTTTCATGGCAATGCAATTAACACCATTTTTTGGGGGGTTTCCTAAAAAATGATGGCTAGGGAGGTGCGAGCAATTTGCTCCACGCTAGCGACAAGAGGATTACCTTTTGTAGCGTCATTTATTTACTTGTATGTTTAATTTATCCGTAAAATGTATTGAGAACTTATATTTTAGGTGCAAGTTTACCGTGCAGAACTGGATGCCTCGCACACTGTTGCCCAGCTTGTCGAGAGGAGGAGACCAACACATGATGCCCATGACATTTGGAACCACAAGCAGGATCCCGCCAGCGACGCCAGATTTAGCTGGGAGGCCCACCTGAAACCATTTGGAAAACATGTGCGGCATCCATCGTGTGGCAAACGCTTTTTCACGTTTTTTTCTCCAGGCACGCATATCAAACTCAAGACTCAGACTGACGACTGATTAGTGGATTCACGTTTGGTTGGATGTACTATATTTGCTACGGATCACCAGGAAGATGTTTTACTACTCACACATTTTTGGTAAGACAACTAAATATTGTTAAAATTGAAAAGTGTTTTTCCCCCCACCAAGTTAGTGGTGTGAAGTAGTGGTTAATCTCAGTGGCAGCTTAAGACTCGACATAAATAGACCGCATAGTAGTGATGTGAAAATTAAACTTCAGATTTGCTTCATGAAGCAGTTGTATTTTTTGACTCCTCTAGATGGCCTTGTTGGTTTAAGTAAAAGGGTTTAACAAAACAGCAAGTCGGTGTGCCTTCAGCCCAAAGTTGAAGAGACAGTCCCATCTCGAGGAGTCAAACAAATACAGCAGCTGGTTCATGAAGCAAATTTGAAGCTTCATTTTCCCATCACTAGTAAATAGTAACCTTTGTTTCATTCTATGCACTACAATCGCTCAACAAGGCAAAACAGTGGCCAGTGATGAAAATGAGTTTGACACCCACCCCTGCCCTAGCGGGACACCGATACTTACATGGAAAGCAAACTGTCCAGAGAAATCATACATTCCACATGAGTGCATCAGGCTGAGAGTGTTGCGCACCGCCTCTGGGCTCAGCACACGCTCTCCTGTGATGGGACAGAAGCCACCGTTGGCGAGGGTTGCTGCCATTACGCTGGCACTCTCGCAGGTCACCTCTATGGAGCACAACTGACAGGAAAACAATCATACTGTGACTATGTCGCTCTTCAGTGGATTTGCTGCTCATCTTTTACCTGGAAGTAGAAGTCCAAGATGGATGTCATGTCTGTTCCTTCTGGAAAACACTGCGAGGACCCAAAAACAAAAACAAAACACAGTTCACATGTGACTCTGCTCATCTCAGAGGATGGAGAGAGGAGAAAAGATGAGCCAGACTCGGACATGTGCCTTTCATGTCACCTTACAGTTGGGCTACCCAAGTCCTCAAGGGCCCCAATTCATCTTGTGTGAGATGTCTCCCTACTCTAACACACCAAATGGTCAGGAGCATTATCACACTTCTCAGAACTTGCTGATGAGCTGATCAGTTGAATCAGGTATGTTGGAGGAGGGAGATATCTAAAACCAGCTGGTCCTCAGTCTCTCGAGGACCAGATAGGGCACTCCTGCCGTACAGCATGAGGGGCAAACAGAAGGCCGGGGGCGTAAGATCGGACTGGCCACTGCATTTTATGAGACTCACCCAATATTTCTCGCTAAATTGATTTCCATTCACTTGGGTAGAAAATCTGTGACAGTATTGTTATTAGGGGAGCACAATGGATAGGGGTGACAGTTGCTGATGGAATCTGACCTTTTTTTCCTTCAGGTAGTAGCCGATGGCAAAGTTTCTGTCTCCGGACTCACGCTCAGACTGGAACCTGGGGCACGCACAGGATGGATTAGCTTCACCTGAATCGCAGTTCAATATTGGAGCTCTGTTGAACTCACGTGGCGTTGCTGAAGCCGACATACTCGTTTCCCGCCAGCTTGTTCATGAAGTTCATGACCTGCACTTATCACTCAAATTCATTAGGATGAGGCGTAGAAAAAAAAGTAGTGTGTTTCCGGTAACCCGACCGACCGAGAATTTCTACCTGGAAGAAAAACTTTACGGTCGGCATTTTTTTTCAAACCTTCTACATTTTTGTGTAATAATAATAATAATAGTACATTTCATTTATAAGCGCCTTTCAAAACACTCAAGGACGCTTTACAATCAAAACAAGAACAATAAAACCACAGACAAAATTATAAATAATAAAAGGAAGATGAATTTAGAGCGTTTACATTGGTGCAAACTCTCGCGATATTCACGTTGCGTCGTTTGCCCTGTCGTCTGTCAACAACATTGAATCATGGCGGCGGCCACGATCTCCGACAACAGTTTAAACCGCGTTTTGTGCGTTGCAGTCGCATGCTCGCACCATAATATGAAGAAAATAGCATCCACTGCTGGATCGAAAAGATTCAACGAGGCGACGGCGGCGGCGACGTTCGAAGTCGGCCGCGGGGAGAGGGCGTGACGGTGGGACGGGCGGGGGTGGTGGTACGGCGCGCCGGTCGTTGGCCGGTCGTCTACTCTACCCCCCGCCACGAACACCCAGCGCCCGCCCCGCGAGGCCGGCGGCGGCGGCGCACCACGGCCTCCCGAGCCCGGAGCGAGAGCTAAACCCAAAAAGGGGGCGGCGGCGCCGGCCGCGGAGCGGCGAGACAACGGCGGCGGGAGGCGTCGCGGGGGGAGGGGGACGGTGTCGGGCGCGGGGTCGGTCGGTGCGCTTCGCGACACCTCCGCGTCCCGCCCGTCCCCTGTCACTACCCCGGCGCCCGTCGGCGTTCCCCCAGCCGCCCACCCCCGCCGAACCGCGCGCTCGTCGACGTCGACCCCCGTCCGCCTTAGTCTTACGGCACCCTAGTCCAGGCCGGGCCACGACCACCACGGGCCGTCTAGGACGCGGTACGCAGAGTTAACGAGATGGCTCTAACACCTAGCCGCTGGGTACCCAACTATCTCGCCGCCGAGCGGGGGTTTCAATCAGTGGCGATTGCTCTCGGACTGCAAGGGAAGCTCGGCTTCCCCTAAAATGTCAAAGAATAAGTGAGCAAATATATGAATGTAAATTTCATTGTGTGTACATGCCATTGACTAAATATGCGCTACAACATGCTCAACTTTTGCTCCAAATCAGCTTCTTACTGGTTACGACAAGACTTCTCATTCATGCCACAGCTTCGCTGTGCTTTAAACGGTAGTGAGTTCAGGGTAGGTTGTCCCAATGCGTTGAACGGAGACGAGTCATTGGATACAAATTGTTTTTTGTCCCGCCCACGGAGTTCGGCGTCTCTGGGACTGGATGGCAGTGGGAGGGTACCGGATGCCAGGCTTTTCTGCATCAGATTGGATGCCTGTGTGCCAGTTCGATTGACATTGAAATGAGCCAATCACCGAGCTTTTAGTGATTGACATTGAAATGAGCCAATCACCGAGCTTTTAGTGTAGGCATCCGTGCGAGCATTTTTTTCAACTCGCATTCTGTTCCGAGTTGAGCTGGAGACTTCTAATCATTTTAGCTACACTCTTTGTTGTAAACAAACAACTAGCGACAAATTAATATTTTATTTCTGGTGGGTTTTATTGTAGTTCCTATAGTTGTAGGACACTAATTAAGTACCGGGAAAAGACGCCTTATTGGTATGACAGGGTCACAGATAATTTTCTTGAAAAGCAACGGAGCTAGAGTAGAAATAAACGGACACATTTTATGATGTCGACCAAAATTGAGCTTCCCCTCTTTGACAGGCGAGCATCCGGCACAGACGAGCATCCGGTTTCAATGTCTCCTTGTTTTATGTTTTATGGTTATTTTGTTTACGTTTTTGATGGGGGAGGGAGGGAGAAAAAAAGATTAAAAAAAAAAACTTTGTCCGACCTACCGACCCTATGCTGAAATTTCATGTTACCGGAAACACACTACTTTTTTTTCTACGCCTGAGCACGTTCAGTGGTACATTGACCCAATCCAATTGACAATTTTTGTTGTTGTTACGAGCCCAAATTTGAGGAAAGAGCTATCTTATGTGGTGGAGTAAAGGTAGCAGTAGCTTTCTGTTTATTGGACATGCATGTCAAAAAAAGCGTTTGTAGTGGATGTATGACAAATGTAGGTGGCATTACTCACGTAATCAAACTTCTCAGCATTGCTGGCTCCTTGCTGTAACACAAATGGAACACATTCCCAATTTTTATCATTCTAGTCACTTTTACGGAATTCAAGTCTCAACATAAGTGTGTGTATTTGTTCGTGTCTGACGTTCAAGCCACAAGACACTTTTTATATTGTACAGCAGGGGGCACTCTTGAGTTCGTTAGTGAAGGTGACCCAATGTTTCGTGACATTAGTGTACGTGTGCACACGCACAAAGTACGAGTTATGACGCTTTCCACCAAATCCCCGTTCTGAGCGATTATAACCTTAATCTGCTTGAGTGCACTAATCTGACATTTCTGAACACATGCCAATTTGAATCAACGGTGTGTTATTAAAGATCTGCGACTTGATTCTGTTGTTGTGTGTTCTGTTACCTTGATGAGAGACGTACAGACGATGGCGCCGGCGTTCACCATGGGGTTGTGTGGTTTGTCTGCGGCACACAGTTTCAGATCGCGTCAGAGAGGTCACTTCTCTCACAGAAGTGACATAAGGCGACCGCATGTCAAAAGCAAAACAACTGCAGCTCACTCTCGAAAAACGCAAGTTGACCGCAGAGTTTTTAGACAGACAGGCTTCGTTGGACATTAGGTTGCAAAATTCTGGTACTTTTTCACACAAGTCGATTTCAGTTGAATTTGTAGAGCCCAACGCCTAAAAGGGTTGAGCAAAAAATAAAATTAAAAAAATGCAGAGGTGAGTCTTGCAAAGCTTGAGGAAAGACATCCTTTTATTTGCAAGTGGAATGGGACTTTCAGAGTATTCCTGGATACGGGCGAGATTTTTTTGTTGTTCACTTTTTTAATACCTGTAGGTTGAGTCAGGGAGCGAGTAATATTTAAATCAACATTCATGTTTTTCTTCTCTAATGGAAAAAACAAAAGCCAATCTTCAATAAAATATCAGATCTACTTTGTTCTCCTTAGAAAGCTGTTGTTTTTGTTCATTCTATTTGATTGATTTGATTGATTTTGTCTGGATGTGTGCTCATGCCAAAACAAAATGTTTATATTTGCGCTTATTATTAAACTCCTGAAATGGAAGCTTGTCTGAGAAGGCCCAATCTGCTCCGATACAAGCCATGCATGCATTCATCCCTTTTCTTTTCGCACTGAACCTCATTAGCTTTGTGGGTGAGTTCAAGCCTAACCCGGCTGACTTTTGGCGAGACGCAGAGTGCACCCTGGAATGTTGGCCAGCCAATCGCAGGGCACATAAAGACATACAACCATGCACACTCACATTCACACCTATGGACAATTTAGACTCTTCAGTGAACATAACATGCTTGTTTTGGGGAGGAGGGCGGAAGGTGGCATAGCCACCAGAAAAACCTTAACGCACGGGGACAACATGCAAGGTCCACAAAGAGAAGGCCGGATTTGAGAAAACTATGAGACGGATGTGCTAACCACTCAACAGCCGCACAGCCCCCTTTGAAACCCCCAATCAATATTTCATGCCGCCTCCAGAAAAAGCGCTTCTTTCGGTCAGCCACCAAAGTCGGAGGCGTGCCGGTGTGCTTCCTCACCATCGTCATTCAAGAAGAGCTTGTTGAAGCGCAGGCCGCTGGGCTCTTTGCCAATGAAGCGGTGCACGTACTCGGTGCCGTGGTCGTGAACGGCGATGGCGTATTTCAGTGGTTTCACGCAAGACTGCAGACAAAAGGGCACCTTGGTGTCACCTACTGTGTGCCTGGAACAAAAGACGCACGTGAATGGCGATTAGTGACTCCTTGCAGGCGCTGTACAGTGAACGCCTGCTTTCTTGATGCGTTTGCCACAGCACTGAGCTACGCTGTAAGACGTGCCGCGTAACGGAAAATGTTAAGTGTCTGTTCGAATGCTCTCTTTGTGTATGTTGCCGTTCCGAATGTGTTGAAGTTGCAGTTGTTTCTAAAGTGCAATACATCTTTATTTATATTGTGCTTAAAAACCGGAACATTTCCATTAGCTCGTCTTTCGCGTTTCAGGTTATGCTACAATTAAGGTAGAGAATTTTTGGAAGAATTGCATGGTTTACTTGGAAATTTTGGCCACCAAATATTTGAGGTTGAATTTGTTTTTATGTTTCAATTTAGCAATAAATTTCCACTGAGAGTGACTTGAAGCCAGCACGCTCTGCCGTTTCGATTTTGGAGAAGTGGGATGTTAAAGTGACATCATACGAAAGTCTCCTGTTCCTTGACAGCGAGCGTGAGAACAGTTGCTCAGGAATATTTTAAAAAGTGTGCTTTAATAAGAGAAATGCTTTAAGTGTGTGGGAGGGGTAAAACAACACCCCGGTCCCCCAACGTCTTTTATACGTCTTCTTTCTCATCTATTTTTACCTATCACGTGTGGGTCTGTTATGTCCATTTTTCACTGTGACAATCCAGCGTTCACTGTACTGGCATATACATTACCAAGTGAAATTGTACCTCTGACCGTCGACGGTGCACAAGGAGACGGCCCACAAGTCTGGGCTGAAGCGAGCAAGCTGGGGAATGTAGTCAGCCACCTGCAGGAACATTTCTTTGGTAGGCATTCTAATGTGTGCACTCAGCCACGACGGCCAATTTGTTTCGTTGCTCACCTGTCCTCCGGACATGTTCTTTGCATTGTCGTACAGCTCGCCAATGTGGCGGCAAAACGGTTGGAAGTCCGGGATGACAAATTTCTTACGAAAGGCTTGAGTGAGCAGCACAATGTTGCTCTGCACACATCTGCACACAAAAGGAAACGTGTTGTATTTTGGATAAAAGTGGGCATAGTACCCCAAAAGCCCCCCCGACACACACACACACACACACACACACACACACACACACACACACACACACACACACACACACACACACACACACACACACACACACACACACACACACACACACACACAATTTACGTCAGTTCACACGTATCCTAACATGTCTTTGACATGCCTTCATTACAAGGGTGGTCAAGAATTACAGGTCACTTGTCACTTTTGACCTTTGCTTGTGGTGAGGGGGTAGTCGTGTTAAACCCGCCTCGTCAATTACTAGGCCAACGTTAAGCAATGCTTTCATTACAATGACGAACCCAACTCTTGAAGAAAAAAGGAAAAAAAGCAAATAATTGTAATGTGTTGTATCATATCTTCTCTCTTTCATATCCAAGCCGCCAAACTTCCCTTGTCAATTTGTGTGCAGGTCTCTCACTGAAATTTCAAGTTCCTCAAATTCTTTCTCAACTCTCAGCAGTTTCTGTCATTTGAAACAAAACAAGGCAGTGGTGTGGAAGCGTCTCTCGGCTAGTTGGGATTTGTGTCTCTGCTATCTCTCTGGCATCGCTCGCTGTAATCCCGGTAGCGTGGGATCCCTGTGGGGGAAAAAAATGCAGCACTCCACCGGCTGGTTGCTCACGTGGTTCCTGCATGAGGCTAAGCTCTATAAATAAACTCTGGAAGACAACGCAGAGAGAGGATCACAACCATGAGCCGTCATCATGCCCCAGCTCAGGGAGCCAACCTCATCTGTCGGGCATCGCCATCACACTTCCCAAGCAACCTGCTTTGCTTTGGGGCGAAAGTGCTCAGAGAGATACGGTGGGGCGAGGCCATTTCAAGATAATTTTGTTGCTGTAAATTGAGAATTTCTCCATTGTGAGGCAAATAAAGGTTTTCTTATCTTATGAAAAGATTAAGCGTTTTATTCAAATGTGCTCAAGATAATTCATTTTATGTCACGGAAAACTGGCATTTGAACAGGAGGTGTAGACGTCTATATGTTGGTTTAGGGTTTTTTGCTCTCAGGCTATGTGCTGGCTGCGGTCCAGTAGGGACCAACATCAGTGACGATGGATGAGGATGCCGAGCAACTTTAATTGTGTATTTCTTCACAATAAGAGTCAACTGTGGTAATTTAAAAACATACTTTTGAAGAGGTGTCTATCCAGGGCTCCGTCTGAGGTTGTTTTCATGGTCACCTTCAGCATCTCCATACATTCTTTCAGCCGGGGGTCTCCTGTGCGAAGCCCAGTGGCTTTGAGAGCCTGTGGAGAGAGGACGGGTGCTTGGCTGAGTAATTCATCAAGAGTAAGTTCAAAAAGAAAAAAAAGAAGAAAAGCACAGCACATTTCTTGGTTTAGACTTGGGTTGCAAAGGGGAGGAACATTTCCAGAAAATGTTAAGCGGGGGGAATTTGGAACACAAACATAATTAAGCATAAATATAAACATTTTGCTTTGTCATAATTGGATTGGATAAACTTTATTGTCAAATGTACTGTATGTGTAACATACAGCACAGATGAAATTTCTTCCCTCTCAACATGAAACAAGAGGAGCCGCTGCGGGTGTCCGCGCCGCCATCAAAAGAAAAGTTAACAAAAAAAGACAAAATACAAAACAACACATGAGACACAGACAATCGTGCACTCTTAACCACTTTCCTGCATACACTTTGTTGTCTGAAGCAGTTATAGATGAAAGAGGAGCGAATCAAAGTGTCCTTTTCACCAGTGGACCAAAGACGTCATGCTGCAATGTGCACACGTCTGCTACAAGCTAAACTTGAAAGCAACAAGAAGCAGTAGCATCCATTAACAAAAAGTCAAGTCAAGTCAACTGTATTTATAGAGCACTTTCAAACAGCCATCGCCGCATACAAAGTGCTGTACATGGAGCAATTTAACATATACAATAAACAGTAAAACAAATCGGTAATAAAGACGGTAGAAAGCACCAAACAGTAAAACCAAGAACAAATCTAAGTCATGCTGAGTCGAAAGCCAGAGAATACAAGTGAGTTTTGAGGAGGGTTTTGAAGATGGGCAGTGAGGAGGCTTGACAAATGTTCGGTGGGAGGTCATTCCAGAGAGAGGGACCAGCAACAGAAAAGGCTCGATCCCCTCTAAGCCTCAGTTTAGTTCTTGGTACTTCTAATAATGTCTGGTCCGCAGACCTGAGGCGCCGGGCAGGTGCGTAGGGGCGGATGAGCTCAGAGAGGTAAGGTGGCGCGAGATTATTTAGAGATTTGAAAACAAATAAGAGGATCTTGAAAATAACTCTAAAATGTATGGGGAGCCAGTGAAGGGATGCCAGAGTAGGAGTTATGTGCTCCCTCTTATGAGTACCAGTCAAGAGGCGAGCAGCGGCATTCTGGACCAGCTGAAGCCGCTTAATGGAGGACTGGCTGACTCCAAAGTAAAGGGCATGCAATGTCGAGCCGGGATGTGACAAAGGCGTGAATTACTGTCTCAAAGTGTTCATGAGAGAGGAGAGGTTTTATTTTGGCCAGCTGTCTAAGGTGAAAGAAGCTGGATTTAACAACGGCACCAATTTGCCGATCAAATTTGAAATCACTGTCCAGTTTAAGGCCCAAGTTTGAGACTGTTGACTTAAGATAAGGAGACCGGGGGCCCAAGTCTACAGGATGGGATGTACAAGGGCCACTGGGACCAAATAGTATCACCTCTGTCTTCTTTTCATTGAATTTCAAGAAATTTTGTGCCATCCAGGTTTTTATTTCTTCCAGGCAGGACAGGAGTGGCTTTAATGAGAAGGCGTCTTTTTTGCTCAGTGGGACATAGATCTGGCAGTCATCTGCATAGCAGTGGAAGGGAATGCCATGTTTCCTTAAGATGGAACCCAATGGGAGCAGATACAGCGAGAACAGCAGAGGCCCCAGAATTGAGCCCTGTGGAACATGACAGGGGAGCAGTGCGTGACTCAGAGCAGCCAAGGCTGACACAAAAGGTTCTGTCAGCTAAATAGGACCTAAACCACTCAAGAGCACTACCGCCAATGCCCACCAAGTGTTGCAAACAAGTCAGCAGAATACTGTGGTCCACTGTATCAAATGCTGCCGTTAAGTCCAATAAAACTAGACACACGTGGTCTCCATTGTCATTTGCCAGGAGGATGTCATTAGAAACGCGTAACAGGGCTCTGACTCTGTGCTATGCATCGTCTTGAAACCTGACTGGAAGACCTCCAAGATGTTATGTTGATCCAAGAAAAGTTTCAACTGCATGTGCACCACTTTTTCCAGAATTTTTGAAATGAAAGGCAGTTTGGAAATAGGCCTGAAACTTGACAGCACATCTGGATCAAGACCAGGTTTCTTGATCAAGGGTTGGACCACAGCATGTTAAAAAGAAATTGGCTGTCTTCTCCTGTCCCATGTAAGTCCGCTTCAATTTCAAGCCGCGACTCCCAGTTCCACATACGCATCGGCGCTCTGCGCTGACGCTCCCTTCTTCTCATCGTCGGCTCCTCAATCCATGCATCCATCCAGCTGCAGACTGTCCATCAGCACCGACCTTTTCGCTGAACAAAGTGGGGCTGTGAACATGCTGCCTACTTCAGGCGCAAGACACAAGCGCCCCGGGGATGTCCAGCAACGACAGTCAAATGGCGCCGACATTCCTCCCAATCAAGAAATCAGTGCTGGTACGCGTGTGCTGCCGAGAAGGCGCAAACACCAAGCACAGATTCTTCTTCTTTGACGAATGCCATGGCCAAAAATACTGAAAACAGTCCACTTCAGGTCCACACGACGTAAGAACAACACCATGTGACAAAACAAGACAAAAACAACAAAAAAACAACAAAAAACGCAAGGCTCTTGAAGAGCACTTGCCGACGGCTGCCTATCCGGGCGCCATCTTGGGAAAAACCCAAAAACATTCATGAAAAAAAAATACACAAAAATATAATTTGTCAGTAATCAAGTTTTAAATGTTTTATTTCAATGAAAGACTTTAAGAAACAAAAAACATAAATGTTGGGTTAAATATGACTCACCCCCTCATCCAACCCATTAGAAAATGAACAGAACTATACCCCAAGCCCTATCCCAAAATATTTACAAAATTCCATTGATTTTTTTTTTACATAATGAGAGAACCTTGCCTCAACCTTGGCCTTAGTTCTGCATTTTCGGGTAATGGGCTCTTCATATTCAACCGTACTTGTCTGCAATCAGCTTGTTTCAGTCAGGATTATAACCCTCCGCCCCTCCTCCTCATTAATAGCTAACATTCCATTTATTTATTCCTGGTTGGTTCCCGTCAAGGCCTATAAAATTCCCAGTGAAAATTTCCAAACAGCCCTTGTTAGGACTCACTGTGGTGAATTTGTGTGCTGGGATCTTCTCTTGGCCTTCAGCTATGGTGTAGAAGAGCAGGTCCTCCAGGCTGGGTAAAATACCTGCCTTTCTTCTCCTGAATGAGAGACACACAAAGACAGACAGACGGACGGACAAGTGAGCTGACACTCAAACTCACTGTGCAACACATCACAAGTCGGGTCGAGTCATTACATGTGCACCAAGTGCTATTGCCAGACTACCAGCCAGGGAGCGTCATCATATTGCACAGTTTTCCAATCAACCTCAAGCAGAGTCTGCATCAGTGCAGCGGCTGCTGTTTGAAGGTCAAATCAAAGCAACACAAAATAGTGAACAGCAAATGTTCCCACAGAGATGAACGAATGCACACAGGCGTGGACCTGGCTGGTACTCGCAGCGGCAAAGCAAGTTAGTGAGGTCAGAAGGGCGCGGGCCGGCGACACTCAGCTATGATCCAAATCGAATCAACATTTGATTGGGATTAGCACAAAGCTGTCTGCTCACAGGCTGCTGGATTGCATTATGGGAGACAGGCCAGTGTGCCGCGAGAAGCAAAGCTGCTCACAATTTGGACACTTTCAGACGTTTTTCTTTCTGGAGTCCAGAAGATCATAGGGAAAGAATGCAGATGAGGAGAGATTCGAAAAAAGGGGATGAGGCGGAGTAGGCGGACAAGGTCAAGGAGTCAAGCAGCTTCGGGAAGTTCATGGGGACATTTCAAGAAAGCGGCAGGCGTGGGGGTCAGGGGAGGGAGGGGTCTACCTCTACTGATGGAAAACACACCCAAAGTCAAATAAAAATAAAAATATACTTACAAAGCAAAGCAAGCAGATCAAGATCAACATAAGGAAGAGAATGTGCATAGGAAATATTAATGAATTTGTGACGATGAACAATAAAACAATTGGCAGAAATCTGCGTGGCGTACAGTACTGTGCCATTTTTTTCATCCACCTCCAGCTCTTTTGGTGCAGTTTTGCAGCTGTTACATGAACAACAGAAAATAAAAGGACAAACCCTGCGAGCAGAAGTACGACAGCTACTTGTTGACTACTGATACTGTAAATGCGAATGGCACAATGATGCACACTTCTGAAATTTGTTCAAATTACTTTGAACTACATTTATTTCAATCATCAATCAATGTTGTCAATGCGAACACACTGAGCATGTCAATGATTTCTCCTAATAATTAGGCGTAGAAAAAAAAGTAGTGTGTTTCCGGTAACCCGACTGACCGAGAATTTCTACCTCGAAAAAAAACTTTACGGTCAGCATTTTTTTCCAAACCTTCTACATTTTTGTGTAATAATAACAATAATAATAGTACATTTCATTTAGAAGCGCCTTTCAAAACACTCTAGAACGCTTTACAATCAAAACAAGAACAATAAAACCACACACAAAATTATAAATAAAAGGAAAGATGAATTTAGAGCGTTTACATTGGTGCAAACTCTCGCGATATTCACGTTGCGTCGTTTGCCCTGTCGTCTGTCAACAACATTGAATCATGGCGGCGGCCACGATCTCCGACAACAGCTTAAACTGCGTTTTGTGTGTTGCAGTCGCATGCTCGCACCATAATATTAAGAAAATAGCATTCCAGGTACAAATCGTAATTATAACATTAATAAGACAGCAAACAAAGCTAAAACCTCCTGGCGGAACATCTGCAACATCTGTAGCAGTCAGATTTGAGAGCACTTTTCCAGCTCAGCTGCTGAAAATCAAAGTGATGGATTCTGTGCTGGTGCTGCACTCACCACAAACGGACGGGCCTTCAGTGGAAGGAGACTGGCTTAGCAGTAACTGAGAAATCAATCTGGTAATGACGCATCTGCTGCCGAATGTCATCGTGACTGAAGACCTGAAGTGATGGGCAGTGTGCCAGCAAGCAGCTTTGGCTACACCAAGTGTGGAAAAAATCCGGGCAGTGTGAAAATTCAACAAGCCCACATTAGCTCGATCAGTCATTGTCACACTTTTCTACGACAGAATAAAAAAATTTAAATTAATTAAAATCTAAACCTTTTCTTACAAATAATTATAATTTTATTAATATTGTAAAATAATACTTTTAATAGTCAATAAGGGGTTTGGACACTTGGTGATTCAAACTCACAATTTGGGGCACCCCTAGGGAAAGCATAACTGTAGTATGAAGAAATGTGAATCTTAACATACAAAATGAGTTACTTGACAGTTAGAAAGGGAACAGCAACTAAATTGCGGCTTTTCTGGTACGGTGAATCCAAAGTGAAAGTGACTCACACATACCACACATGATTGCTCTTTGGCCTTCTTTGTTGATCATATATCAGAACACTGGTTTTACAACATCCCACAATCAGACTTGCTGCCACAGAGCTAGTTGGTGAACATTGTGATTTGGGATTGAACAATTTACCGATAAAATGGTAGGACACACATATATGGGTTTGTTAACATACAGTATATTTTACATTGTTTCTCTGTGCGGCCTAATACCAAATGGCCCGTGGACCGGTACTGGGCCACAAGCCAGTGGCGGGGACCAATTTTTTATGTAATGATTATTTTAATACAAACAATGGCACAACACATGGAATCAGGTAATATAACTGGTAAAGAAGGGGCAGCACAACATCTCACTAAATTGAATAAAAAAGAAATGTCATTTTTCTTTCATTTCCATGGGGAAAGATGATACATGTGTTTTGAATTCCGTTCAGGGAATAAGCACTTTACTCGATTAAGTACAGCTACCAGACTATTCTACTTTGGTACAGTAACTAAGTATGTATACTTCGTTACTTTTCATCAGTGCGCCAACAGTCTCAAGCTTGAGTAGCTAACAACTGGCTGTAGAAATATTTCAAGAGGCCTTGCTAACATTTGTGCAGTAGCGAAGAAATTGTGAGCTCACTAATCCACTTTTTTCCATATACGTGTTATTCTAATAATAAATTCCTGAGTCATATATGAAATTAAATGAAACCGTCTTTTCTTCAACCCCCTCATTGAAGTTGGGAATGGCTGGTTAAGCATATCCGACGCGCATGGCTTTACTCACTTGTCTGTGGCAGAATCTTTGTTGGCCTCATTGTGTCCGTCTGCTTTGGAACAAAAGCGTCTAGCGGCGTGCTGCTCTGTGGCCGTGGCCGGAGAGCGGCTCCAGTAGCCGGCTGCAAGGGGAGCGTGGACTCCGCCTGCCAAACGCCGCTTCAGCTGCCTCTGAAAGATATCCTTGAGCCCTACCGTTGGCCGTAAATGGAACATTGCAAACTCGGCGTCGACAGAACGAAAACCAAAAGGAGAGCGAATCTTGCAAACAAATGAATGAGCGCGTTCGCAGGAATAACACCTAAGAGTAATGGAGTAAGTGAGTAACGGGCGGATGGAAGACGAGTTTGTCGTCACAACCTGAATTGAAAAACTTGGATTTTGATTGGTTCTTGGAAAATGCTATATTCGCAATCCCATTGGTCATTTTAGCCGTCGATCATACGACCTTTTTCCCAATAAAGTACAGTACAAAGGCCTGTACAAATATTGAATACCTTTCATTTAACAACAAAGAAACACAGAATCAGATCATGATGACCAATAAAAGCGGAGCATCTTGGGTGTAATTATTTAATTATTCTAATAAAAAGGATTGCTTTTAGTTAATCTCTTAGGCACATGCATGGAATTCGACAAGACGGATAAAGATCATTAAAGACAATTCGTATAATTTGCTATTCGGATCAATAAACAGGGTGTTCAGGACCCTGTTCAGTAATAGTACTGCATGTCGTGCTCTCAAACCGGGTGAACTACAGTTTTGATAGTGCACGACATGCAATGCTCAATAGACTGATGCGAGTGTTCCTCCATTTCCAGCGCTGTATACACAGCACCACCTTCTGGTCGGACGCGGTTGCTATATTTGAAGTCGGAATTAAAATAGATACAGTACTGTAATGCCAAACGTGCATTCTCCCAGCTACGTTGTTTCTGGATGTCCATGAATCATCAAATATTGCTTTTGCACAACATTTGCTTTAACAGTATGATATTCTCCGTGGAAATGCTTTACCGACAGCGAACATTATCTCTGCCAAAAATGTGCGTATAGATAATATTATTGAAACAATATCTTGCAAGTGATGTTGCTTATTTTAGCGCCGTGATTATCAAACGCGCGATGTGAAAATTGCCAAGAAAAGTGCCACTTTTCTCACTTCCCAAAGTTCATTATTGTGTAAAAATCCCCTCCACACGGAATCACATCTCTCCACCCACACATTCTGCAAAGCTTTCAAAGTGAGGCTGATGGGTGCGCTCTGCAGATCCCTCCCACGTTGCTTAGTGGCTGGCTGCCGCCCACCACCAACCCCGTGGAGCCGCCCACTTCCAACCATTGCCACGGCAACCCATCATCATCATCATCATCATCATCATCATCATCATCATCATCATCATCATCATCATCATCATCATCATCAATGACTTGAGCCGGAGGAGGACAGGGAGGAGGACAGGGAGGGGCACAGGGAAGGGAGGTTTGGCCGTGCAGAACAGGGCTGCCACTGAACAGCAGCGGGCGTAGGCGTTCATGATCTGAGCGATTCTCCAGAGAAAGTCTGAGCGGGCGCGCGCGTGTGCGGGCGTGTACGTGTCTATGTGTGTGTGCACGCTTGAGAAAAAGATGGGAACTAACAGAACCTGCGTCAGAGTGAGTCATCAGCTAGTTTCACAATGTCTTGATGTGACGTGAATGCAAATAGCTGACGCGGGGATTCAACCACAACCAGCCGAAAGATCACTTTCAAGTGGGGTCGAGGTGCTCCTGTCACCTGGCTGGACTTCTGCAGCCTGTTCATGGTGGAATACACAAGTGTCAAATTCATTGACGCTCAGGGGTCACAAAGTACAGCCCGAGCCTCGTAGTGCACTCGCAGCATTTAACACTGGTCAACAGCACATTTGAATCAGCGAAAGCTTTATGTGTCTCTCTTTTTGACGCTACTTTAAAACATGTTATTAATTGTTTCTCCTGTGCTGAAGCCAAATCAATATCACTACATACTGTATATTACAGTATTAAAATATACACATACAGTGACATAAAGGTACTAAGGTTTTCAGTCACAAGTATTATTTTCAACTGACAAAAATAATGCTGTATGTTGAACTTCAACATGTAATTTTTAACCCATAAAGTCATGCCCCCCCCACCCACCCACCCCTAAATTATAGAATTTTTGACAAAACACGTCAGATACTGTATATTTTTGGCACAATCAAGGTTCCCCCTCCACTCCCCCATTTTACATCCGTTTTTTTTTGCCCGCGAGGCACATACAGTATGTTTGACACCACTGTCCCAGCATATCAACCTCCAGCACCCGCACAGTAAAGAAGGGAAATCGATGAAACCCATAAAAACCCTCAGCAGTCACTGACCAGAGAGAACATTCATCACAATAGGGTTCAAAAAATAAAGTTTAATGTTATGTGCTGTATAACAAATAAAATATATTAGTGTTTAAAAAAACAAAACTGGTGCATAACTAGGTGGAGCCTAATCTACCAATGTGAGGAGACATTGAGGAGAGGCCGACAAGGCTCCCACTAAAAACATCACAACATCATCGTGAGTCCTCACTAGTTTCTTGACATGAAACAATGAATCCCATGGCAAATCTTGAGATACAAATACAGTGTGCCGCACGTGAAGACAACATTAGCGTCTTTGGAGGACAAACGCACATTCACAAAACAATCCATACATGTTAGTCACATATATATTGCATTGGTCTGCCACTGAGTGAACTACCTGCAGGCGGGGGGAGAGTCGGACCAACTTGTCAGGACACACACAACTCTGGTAATGTTTCTACGGCTAAACAGCAACACACATGAAATATGCATTAGGAGATAGCTAGTCAACATCGTAGTCGTCGTGGTTCTTCTATACACCACACTTTCACACTTGAATTTTTTTCCTCTCTGACACCGAAAGGTCTTTTTTTTTATGCACATGAGCACTATTGACACAAACATCTACAGCAAAGTTACACTTGACATAGCCGAACCCTGGTTGAGATTAGCCTAACACAATTTGTTATCACAGATTATTTACACTGAAGCTGAGCCCTGGTGCAACGCCACATCTTCAGGCCTGGACTCTTCGGTCAGCAGATGTGTGGTTCTGAATTTCACCAGCAGTGTGACATGACGCAATGACGCGACTTGGCAAGCTTGACCATAACACGGGTCCGCCGCTTGTTGCTCACAAAATGTTTCTTCTCGAATGATCTCGCATAAATATACACAAGACAAGCGAGAGGAGAGGTGGAGTCATCCCACAAATAAAGAAAAGGAGCCCGATACTGGGACTGACCCCGAACTCAGTCTCCTTTATGACCCATTTGGTTCCAAGACTCACTCGCATTGGACCGAGAGAACGGAGGCAGAGTTCAGGTTCAGGCCCAGCATGAATGTCGACAACGACAAGAACCGTTCAGAGGTAAGAAAGCAAATGCATTTCTAGGAGAGATAGCACCCGCCAAGCATGGTGGGGCATGTCTTCATGCTCTCTTGATGCTTTGGCAACTGACACAAAGATGAAACTCAAGGAAAATAAATGCTCTTTATGAGGCAACATTGGTTGTTAAGGCTCTACTGTGGCTGTGCTTGCTTAGTTTCTAGTGACGGCTGATAACTGCATACTACCAGGAGACCAAGCGGGAGGCACTATGTGGAGTCCTCAGGTTCTGACTTGATGGTCTTTTTTTCTGTGTTGCCGGCTGCCCGCTGTGACATCCCGTTCTCTAAGAATGCAAACATTTGCGTTGACGGCGTCAGCATCGAAATATGCAGGGACAACATGATGAGCACTCCGCACGGACCTGTTGCTGGTGTTTTGGTCTCCTCTGCGCTGCTGCTGTGGTTGTGGTGACGCTTCAACTCGTTGGCCAGCTGTTTGCCTAACGGGAGGTCACCTTCCTGCATGCTTTGGCTCACGACCCGCAAGTTTACAGGTCGCTCATCTGGAGAACAGACGGACGAGCAGCGATGATGAGGCCCAGGTCATTTGAGCCGTAACATTGAACCAGATGCCGCAGCTTGGGTTCTGATCAAAACTAAGAGATCAGAACACATTAGTCCAGTCCTAAAGACTTGGCGCTGGCTCCTTATCAAATGTAGACTTATTTCAAAATTCTGCCACTGGTCTGACTGAATATAAGCCCAGGAGGGCTTGAGGTGTGCAGACTCGGGTCTATTAGTGGAGCCCGGGTTTCAAAGCAAACATGGTGAAGCAAGCATTTAGCCTCTGCACGTAAATGGAACAAGTTGCTATCGGAAGTGAAGTCAGCGGCAAGTAAATCCAGATGAATAAACTATCCTTTCTTTCCCATTCCTTTGATGAAGCATTTTTAAAATCAACTTCACTTGATGTTTTTTTCAGAGAGCTACTTTTTACATTCTTTTCGACATAGTAATTCTTTAATGCAGAAAGGGGTCCATACAAGCAAAAAACAAACAAAAAGAAAACAAACACAAAAAGAAAAACATACAGGTAAAAGGTAAAAGATATGTACATATTAAAATGTATACAAAGTATGACACCGATGCAGTGTACCCTTCAAAGTAAAGCTCGAGCAACTTTTCACTAGGCTGACCAGGGCTTCTCTGAGAAGGTTCTGACTTGTCAAGGCGACACTTAAAGAAAAAAACACCGTCAGTAGTAGTGCATCAAATGTTGGTCTTCTTTTCGAGACAAATATTGGACGAGCACTGTGCCACCTTGGTATTCAAAGACGAAGCCTCAGTGCCTCATTAGAGGCAAATTTAAGCCTCTGTAAACTTGACTTTCTGTAAACTCAACTTTTTGGACCATAGCTGAGCAGTGTCACGTGGTGTAATGTATGCCCTGAACAATGGGCACATAGAAAACGTTCTAATCAGTAAATTTGCCCGAGGGTATATTTTACGGGTTTGGCCAAAGATATGTTGGTCCTCCATCCAATCCTCAGATATGAAACAACTTAAATATATACTTTTTCACCCAATGTTGGGAAACAGAATTTCCGTCCCTTTTAACTGTCATTATGTGACTTTTTTTAGCATCAAATATAATATCATGATTTATGCCATAAAGCATTGGTGTCAAACTCAAGGCCCAGGGGACAGATCTGACCCGGCACATCATTTTATGTGGCCTGCGAAAGCAAATAATGTGTGTCAACTTGCATGATCCTTCCTAAAATCTCAACCGAAATGTCAAATTGTCATGTGCAATCAATAACGTTGAGATTTTGCAATCATTTTGTTTCCCTCATTGCACTCACTTGAACATTAATTGAATAAACGATTCTAGTTGACTTGGATCATTTCAAAACTAAACTATTAATTTGTTGTTGACAAGTAATAATGCCATGAGACGATGAAACATTTTTGTGGTTTCACTGTCGTAACGGCCCTCCAAGGGAAGGTGTAACTCCAAAGTGGCCCGCGACAAAAAATGACTTTGACACCCTTGCCATAGAGGGAGCACATGTTAAACATCTGTTACTAACATGACATATAAGTATCGAAAGACTTTCAGTAAGGTAAGGGTGCCATCGTGCAGTAGTAGCACCCAATGACAGCTGTGCGACAATGTACAAAGTCATCAAGCAGAGATAGGTGATGCAGCAATACAATACTATGACGGTTGTGCAGGTGGCGCAGATAATCGTTGCACCGTGTTTTTATATGTTGTGCTTTTGGTTGTGTGAAGCACATTGAGTTGCCCGGCGTATGAAAGGTGCTATATGAATAAAGTTGCTTTGTTGTGCCATTTAAAATCAATGACGACATTATTAACCCTTTCAGGGACAGCGGTTATTTCAGTGGACAGCTTATCATGTTATAAGGTTACAGGGTGCATGAAAGGCTTAAATCACAGAAGGAAATGGGAGGAGACCGAGCTAGATAGAGAGAGAGCGAGGGAGAGAGAAAAAAAGAGAAAAAAAAGAGAGAGAGAGAACGAGAGAGAAAGAGAGAGAGACACCTCCTCAGGGCAACTGGCTCGAGGTAAACATGTGTAGGCGGCTTAATTACAGGTGCATTGTGGGATTTGAGGGAAGAGCGATAGAAGAAGCTGTCAGAGTGGGTGATGTCGGAAGAGGAGATGAGCCCTGAAGACAAAACTTGAATAGTCACGCATTTTTTTTTCTTCCAGGAGAAGAAACAAATTCAGAGCAAGCACTTTTGGTGCGCAGCACAAACAGAGTTTTGATGTGAACCCCAGGGAGGAAATGTTTACCTTGATTCTCCTTGCTGGAGTCACTGGCGGCCCCGTTGACGTTCTGCGTGCTGGTGAGGTACTTCAAGGCAGCAGGGGGGATCCTCCAGTCCAGAGCCTGCAGTCGCTCCTGGACTGCGGCGTCCTGCAGGATTTCCATCTGTCTCGCCAGCAGACGCTCAAGCTGCATCTAAGGACACAAAAAACAACCCTGTGAGTGACTCTGCACTCTTAAGACCCTCACTGTACAGTTGACCTATCAGCGGTGTTGGCTAAATTATCCACAGTCTGCACTTACAATGTATATAAAAACTCCACACACCTCGGGTCAAATGGCAGATTTTTTTTGCAGCATTTTATCACTTTTCCTATTTAGATCATTTTGGGATATTTTTGTGTAAAAAAACAACCCCAAAACAAATCAAAAACTGATACTTTAAAAATGTTAACAACTGAAAAACTACACAATACATGTACCGGTATGTTTTTTTAAGTACCGGTAAAGTAAATAAACGGAACAACCTTGCCAAGGTTCCAAATTGAGGTTTCAAAATTGTGAAAAATTAAGCCATTGTCTCCATGCTCAGACACTTTCCAAGAACCAAGTTTCTGCTGAATGTTGAAACAAAGCCCTGATCAACTGTCAACTGTCAATCAAGCAGCACTATTTGTCGTGGTTGGATATTACTTTGTCTAGCACCAATTCTACGCCTACACATCCCTACATTTATGTGGCGTGAAAATATATCCACTTATAGCCTTTAGTGGCTGGAACATGTCCCACCAGGTTATCGCGGGACTTTTCCACGACGCAACAATGAGGCGCTCTCAAGCAACCACGACAGTGAGAAGCCCACGCTGGCTCTCAGGATAGACTTTTGACAATCTTTTATGTCGTTCCTCCATCTTCTGTTCGTGATGTGCACACACATACAGCCGGCCTTTTTTTTAATTGGCACAATGCAAAACATTCTGCACTAATTATCCTTGGAGCAGACAACATCAAACAATTCTCTCCAATAAGATGGGGAATTTCTTGCTTGTCAAAATTGTATCCATTGTCGTTAATTCTCTCTGGCTCACGTTCAGCCATGGTGCTGCTGTCCCTGTTTTTTGTTGTTGTTGGGGTTTTTTGGGGGGGGCGGGGTTCAACCTAAAATTTCAATCAATATCGTAACCATGATTAACTTTCTCTTTCTTGATTTATGTTTTTTACGTATTCACGTGTTGGGATGACAAAAGTACCAACCTTATTTTGACAAAATAAGGAGTTGGAAGCATAGATATCTGTTTTCAAATGTAGGGAGTAAAAGCAAAATATCAGAAAAAAATTAAATTAAGTACAGCAACAAAGTATCTCTTTACTTGGCACGACTGGCCATCAGTGAGCGTCATCACAAACGTCTCGCTGGAAGTGAAATGATCATCAAGGCACATGTCAGTGTCGCGTTAGATTAGAACGTCAAAGGGTTTCGTACTCCGCAGGGATGGCGCTGTGAATGAGCCATGAAATCTCTTCCCTTTCTGAATAACGTTTTGGAAAATCACATTAGCTCAGACGTGCACATTACACACTGATACGGGAAGTCGCACGCCTAAAGAGGCGTGTTTCCTTCCGCATTGCATCGATGGACCTCTTACGCTTGCGCTGTGATGAGGAACAACTTCATCAATAACCGACATCGCCGCTGCCACGAAACATCCACTGAGGTCAACGCCGCTGCACGAGGCCAAAGCTGGAACATCATAAACTGCACACGCCGGAAAGCAAATCAGATCTCGGTGGCTGACGACCTTTGTAATTGTACCTGCAGATTGCGTCCGATGCTTTCGTCTCCTTTGGACTTGGCGCAGGCCAGCTGCTCCCTTAGCATCTCCTGCCTCATATGGATGGCCTGCAGCGCCTCCTGGATGTCGAAAAAGTTCTCCTGAAGAAGCACAACAGAGAGATTGATTTACTTGAGAGCGTGCGGTACATCTTTGATCATCTTTATTTGACTAAAGATTTGCACATGCAACAAGGCGCACAAATGTGATTGCCAAGACAAAAAGATGTGGAAGCCGATCTAACAAGCAGGCACACCCAGGATCGCGTACATCAACCAGGCAACATCACAGCGCGATACATTTTGTTATGGGAAGTGTAGATGAAAATACATGAATTTAGCACACGCAGTGTGATTTATCGGACCTGCGACGATTTACGATGGCTGAGTTAGCGTCTTAAAATAACGCTTAGAAAGGCCGGCGAGAACTGGCACTGCTGTGTGTAACGATAACCGAGGTTACTGTGGCGAGGTGGAGGCAATTTTGGAGCTTCTGAAGGATCTACGGGCCTGACTTCTTTGCCAGGCCTAAGAAGGTGTCATGCCTTATCATCTAGGGTAAAACTCAACAATTTGAAATAGAGCTGAAAAAATAAACGAATTGCAATTTTTTTTCCACGTACTCGAATTAAATGAATTATTGTGGTTTCAGGTTTGTTTGCCTCTTCCACTAAGCCTTCCATTTCCATCACTTCAAACCTTATTTTGTCCTGGCTGGCTGTTCTCTCCCAAATACGTTTTTCTTAAAATACAAAATGAGAATCTGTTAAATAATAAGCAAATAGACAACTCGCCTCCGTTTTAATCCTTTTGGGGGAGGGCTCGTCTCGATCCCCACAACGAGACCTGAGGACAAAAAGCCAACTTAGGAAGTGTCATTTGTGATGCCAGAAAACGAGGGTGTAAAGCGGTGACTCTTACTTGCTGGTGCGGTAGGTGTATTTATACGTGACCTCTCTGGAGATCTGCCGGGCCAGTCCGAACAGCTCATCTCTGCGAGTAAGCAGGGCCATGTCCCTCATGCAGAGCTGCGCCGCTGCCTCGTTCACTGTCAGCTGTACAGTAATAAATAAATAAATAAATACATACATACATACATACATACATACATACATACATACATACATACATACATACATACATACATACATACATACATACATACATACATACATACATACATACATACATACATACATACATACATACATACATACATAAATAAAACCCATCAGCACGAGTGCAAAATTGGTCTATTGTTTCTGGGCTTGAGGAGTATGGTCCTACCTCGTGGAGCGTCAAATGCTTGCCATCCCTTCTTTTGGAGTCAAAGCGTCCATATATGGCGCTGTACTTGCGAATCTCCTCCTCCCTCCGCGGGTCGTCGTCGCTGAGCTCAAAGATGTGTCCGATCATTTTTGCCAGTTTCCTGTTGCTTTTGAGCTGCTCTTTGACCTCTGCAAGGTCGGCCTTGGTGAGCCCCGGTGCCATCCTCTCCACACACTCCAGGACCGACTGCACGGCAGCCGCATCCAGAGCCTCCATCACGTCTCTGGGGGAGGACGGGGAACCGAGGTCCGACGGCGACAGGCTGTGCTCGCTATCGTTGCTGTGCCCAGACCAGAACCGAGCTTCGGCATTGCCCTGCAGGGGCGAGCCCACGGATACTTTGTCCCGAGTCACATCCGGTTTTCCTGCGTCGGAGCAGGTGGCCACCGCTTTGGGCATCTTGACACTGGACGTGTTGGCCCGGTCCTGGGCGCCCAGCAGTGTGGGTGAGCCTTCAGGCAGTTTGTAGACCGGAATGCTGCAGACCGGCAGTGAGGTGAGAGGCTGGTTGAAGATGGCCGGGTTGGTGACCCAGTCGCGCAGCGCCTTCTGCAGCCGGCGTACGTGAAGCGGCTTGCTGGCCATGCCGACCAGCGCCATGATCTCCAGGAACTCCTCCTCGCCGGCTTCGCATAGCTGCTGCACGTCGTCTCCGCCCTGCTGGATGAAAGCCTCGTAGTAGTAGAGCAGGTTGGCTCGCTGGAGGATCCGGTAGAGCTGCAGCTCACCCAGCGTCCTGGGCAACACCGCTGCCATGACTGAAGAGAGGACGGGTAACACTGTTAACACAACCTTACATGCATTAGCTACTTTTTTTTTTTTTATTACATCAGAGGTGTCCAAACTCTTTCTTCCAGAGGTCACATGCAGGAAAACACACTTGTCACCTTTATATCAGACACTATTTATATCAGACCGCAAATTCAGACCCAAAACAAGAGCAAACAATGCTAACCTGAACATCACACAGAGCAAGAAGCTTCAAAAACAATCACAGTTGATGCTATTTCCTGCTGTCACTGAATTATGTTTATCCACTGAGGTGTTAATGACAGAAACGTTGTCACTATTTTGGTGAACAGCAAACGGGGAAAACAATGAAGCGGGAGAGTCAAATTATTTTTTCGATCTTCCATCTTGCGTAAAAACAGGTTCTTCCAAAATGGCGGTTGACAAAGGAGTTAAAAACAACAGTATGCGCCAGATTTGTCACTTTGTAAAATCGATCAACATTTCCGGCTATTCAGAATCGAGGTGCTTGCGAGATTCAGTGATTATTTGTCAATTATTTGTCAGTCAAACATTTAGCCCGATACATGCAATTTCAGCATGGCACACTTTAAAATCCAGAACCAGGTCAAGTTTATGCTTTGTTTTCAAAATATTAATTATTGGTGAATTTTAAGTTAGATTCCACTGAGTAATATTTTTAAATGTTGCCAAACAGGAGGAGCCCTCGTGCACTTTCAGTGTGTAAAAGTTGCTCACAGAGGAGCAAAAGTTGAATACCCTTGCCTGGGCATGCAAAGAAGTGACCCTACATCTTAAAGAGACCCTGACCAAGAGTCAAATCCCCAAGGAAGCTTATTGTCACTCCAGAAGAGGAGAGAGCACCACTCAGCACAGTTGCTGGGAGGACCACATGCTTCTCTCCACCCCTGCAGGATGTGTAGGTGGCGGGCTCGCCTCGCCTAGAATAGGCCCGAGCAGGGGCCCCCGGGTGGGAAACACACAAAAGCCGTCTGAAACAAGACAGCAGCATGACCTAGTGAAGCGGCTCCAAATATCCAGGCCCGGCTGCTGCTAAAAGGTCACCACTTTAGGTACTGTAAGAACATTTGTGAGCTGCAACACACAACAGACTTTTCTTCATTTTTACTATTCCGGCCATAACCCAAAAAATAAACACACAAGCAGAGAGAGAGAGAGAGAGAGAGAGAGAGAGAGAGAGAGAGAGAGAGAGAGAGAGAGAGAGAGAGAGAGAGAGAGAGAGAGAGAGAGAGAGAGAGAAAGAATCAATGTTGTGTCATTGCAACATTGTGTCTTACATTGATAAAAGTGGTAAGCCCATCACTCTCCACGTCAGAGCTCCACGTCAGAACTCTCGTATCAGCGTGCTTTTGTGTGTGTGTGTGTGTGTGTGTGTGTGTGTGTGTGCATGTGTGTATACTGTACTCCCTATTCACAAAATTCAGCTGTTATTTTCATTGCTCACACACGCAGAGACACTTTCAATCCACTGATTCACGAGAAATTCCCATCACGCACTAGGAACCACGTCACCATGGCGACTGCTAACACGTAGCCATGGCCAAGCTTCCAGCTGAGTACACTGGCGTTCTTTTAGTTTCTACAAACAAAAGCATTATTACACAACAACATCCACAGTAAGTAGACTTTGTGGAGCAGTTTGATCCCAATGTCGCCCTTACAGTACATCGGTGATTCCCAAACACCGTTTGGTGATATCATCTGCAGTGCTGCAAGAAATTATCAAATTGTATTGAACTGGTATGAAAAGTATTATTTATGTACTATACAGTTTATGTATCTATCTGTGTCAGCGATGTATTGAGACGAGCAGAACAATTAAATGCTCTTCCACTTTAGATCAAACGAACCCGTGTTTCCAACTGTTGACATTCATACTTCACAATACTGGCTTTGTGTTCAGCAAATAATGCCCACATTTCACACTGAGTATTTGGGGGTACAGTGACGATGATTAGCTTTCTGAAATATTGTTTGGTGGTGTGCCTTGAAATCGTTCTAATATTGGCTCAGTTCAAGGTTGGGAATGTCTGTATCCATTCATTCCAAGTCTGACATCCACATCAGTTTCGGTGTGATTGTCGTATCAATTTGACGTGGCACCGATTTGTGCAACCACATGTGCGCTGGTGACGCCACGTTTTGCACAATATGCACAACACAAGACTGTCGTACAGCACGCGATCTGGTGCGATTCTGGAGTTGCGCGTACCTGCCGTGTTTTGGGCCCCTTTGGTGCGTTCGCGTGGCGGTCCACTCCTCTCCCTCAACACGAAGGCCGGTTGCCAGGCTGCAAAAGGAAAGCTCGCAAACTAACACACCCGCAGTCCTGAAAAGCCACGGAGGCCAATGTCAAGAATTTAAAGATAATTTACAGTTGGGGAAAAAAGACGAAGACTTATTTCTTGGCGGAGAAACGCTCGAGTATTGGAATCCCCCTTTCCCCTAAACGCGTTACTGTCGTTAAGATAAGCAAAAAGACGCAGAGAATCCGATTTTCAAAAAAGGAAGAAAGAAAGACTTCCGAGCGTCCTTCTCCTCAGTGCGTGTCGCGCGTGTAGTAAGTGTTTGACTCCTCTCCTCTCCGGTCTCTCCACTCCCACAGCACAGTTTGAACACAATAAAGTAGCAGTCCCTCAAACACAAGCACTTCCGCTCGTTTTAGCAAATAAAAGCTTCGAGCTCTCTTGGTCCCAACCTGGTTATCATAACGAATGCGAGAATGCTAAAAAAAATGAACTCGTGGCTCTGTGTTCACCTTGAAAGCAAAGATCTACTCATTGTTTATATGTTTGGTCGAATTGTTCGGTGCTGGTTTGCTATACAAACAATATACTGTACCGTACATGTCATACATACCCATATTAATGCAAAAACCTTCTAAATACGGTTATGGATTTCAGGTCTCATCATGTTGTGGGCAAACGAAAGCAAAGTTTAAACATGGTGCACATCACCACCAGGCTTGAAATGCCCTCATTTGTAACCTTTTAAGCAGTTTCATGTGGTTTATAATTATGAGCTCAGACACGCTGTGACTATGCCGATGACATAAGTTATAGAGACAGTCATAATGTCCTTATTTCATGTCTCTTTTACTTTTTCAAATTCATGCCTTTATTTGTATCTTTACCTTATCTTTTCTATTTGTGAAAACTCAACAAAAATGCCACAAAAAGTATCGAGTATGAAATGAGGTACTTGATGATCTCTCAAATATTGAGCATTAAATGTGACCTATTTGCCGAAACACAAAAATATCACTACGTTGGCAATAAGTGGATAATGCAAGTTAAACGCAACTTTCTGCCATCTCATAGAAGAGCATTTCATTGTTTGTTTCTCTATGACAGTGGTTTTCAAACAAAGGCCTGTGAGCCATATAGCATGGGAGTCAGCAAAATACGTTCCGCTAAATTATGTAATACAGTATGTAAAATGTAATGCATGCCTACATATGGGGACCAGCACACCAATAAAACAAACAGATGAAACTAATTACTCTTCTATTAATTTAGCTTTGGGCCAATTTAAAGCTCTGATATGATTAGAACAGACCATCACATGAATCTGACCCCTACATGATTTCTTATAAAACAAAAGGCACCATCTCATTGTTGGAATATTGCCTTATTTTTGGTAAACAAAAGATGCATTCTTTCAGGAATACAGTCATATTTATTTGAGAATAAGGGTTTCAGAATTAAAGGTGTAATACTCAGAATAAAATTGTCCTTTTAAAAATTATGTTGAAATAGTTGGGGGGTTTTTCTGAACCATTTTCAAGGTCAAACTAGGCAACTTTTAGGGGTACTCAAGAGGGTACTGCTTGATTTGCATTCGGATTATTCATTCATTCATTCATCTTTTGATCCGCTTTATACTCACAAGGGTCGCGGGGGGTGTTGGAGCCTATCCCAACTGTCTCTGGGCAGTAGGCAGGGGACATCCTGAACCTGTTGCCAACCAATCGCAGGGCACACAGAGACGAACAACCATCCACGCTCACACTCACACCTTGGGACAATTTAGAGCATTCAGTCAGCCTTCCATGCATGTTTTTGGAATGTGGGAGGAAACCTGAGTACCCGGAGAAAACCCACACAGGCCCGGGGAGAACATGAAAACTCCACACAGGGAGACCAGAGCTGGGATTGAACCCGGTAAGGTGAGGTCGATGCCCTAACCACCCGTTCGGATTATGATGGGGGGTCAATTTGAAAAAAATCCCAATGACTCTGGAATGCAAACAAAGCAACTGCGATACATCAGATCAGAGCTTTTATTTTCCCTATCATTTCCTGTTTTGTTTTGTTCCACACCCATAACTTGACTTTTGGGGATAGTCGTCGCCTCTGTCTCTCTGTTTCTCTCTTCTGTCTCTCTCTCTCTCTCTCTTTCTTACCCTCTCTCTCTCTGTCTCTCTGTCTGTCTCTGTCTCTCTCTCTCTCTCTCTCTCTCTCTCTCTCTTACTCTCTCTCCCTGTCTGTCTCTCTCCCTCCACGCCTTCAAGTCTTCTGTGCGCCTCGCGCCCACGCTGCTCCCCGTGTGACGCAAATCCGCGCGTGGGTGGACACACCGGGCGTGGGAGGCTTTCTGCACGGAATACCAAACACGAGCAGGTTACACGCCCACATACACAAAAGGACTTTTGCAAGCCGACACGCTCAAAGTTTGTCTCAACATATTTCCATGACTGTAGTCATGCATCCACTGAACTTTGCTTATTTTCACTGAAATATGCTTGTTTTCACTGAAATAGCACACATTAGGTTTTAACATATACAGGCTACTCACGAAAGGCATGAATGTGAGAAAAAGCTGAAAGGGTCGAAGAGGCCACAGTAACATAAAATTGTACATCAGCTCCCTTAACAGAATCCAACACAATAAAGGATTTGAAGCGAACAACCAATAAATAACCACATGCACTATGATTCCCCCCACCCCTACCCCCAGAGCAAATTGCTTAATTGCATTTAAAAAAATCCCATTGAAGGTTGCCACAAAATTGCTGAACAAGAAACCAACATTAAATGCAAGTAGTCAATTTGGGCATTTTTCACAAAAATCAACTCACTCAAAATGTATGTTTTTATTGAAGTACTGTACTCGTTTTTTCTTGCATATCATTCCAAACTGGATTAAAAAAACATGTGGACTTTCCTGCCATATGGTGGTGATTGGTGATATGACAGCTTCAAAGTACGGTTGAAGACTCCTTCATATTCGCAGTTCAGTATCTGCATTTGTGTATTTTCAGATTTTTTTTCTTATCTTCAAGAGTCTTTCATATTTTGGATTCCCCCTTGACAAGTCCGTCTCACAGTGCAGAGGTCGTGGGTTTAAATCCAGCCTTCAGGCTTTATGGCATGTTCCCTGTGCTTGTGTGGGTTTTCTCCGGGTACTCCTGTTTCCTCCCACATTCCCAAAACATGCATGGCAGGTTAATGAAACACTCTAAATTGTCCCTAGGTGTGATTGTGAGGGTGGATGGTTGTTCGTCTACATGTGCCCTGTGATTGGTTGAGAACCAATTCAGGGTGTGCCCCGCCTACTGCCCAAAGTCATAAGCAGCTCGGACAATGGATGGATGGATGCATTTCTTCTTGTTTTCCATTGAAAATGTACCGGTATGTTGAGTGTATCTCCATGTTTTTTTGGAAGAATTTTTTTAAGTTGCCCATCCCTGCTGTAGATCGATCAAGCACCGTTAAGGAACATGATTCAAGATTGCCTCTTACTAATGAAACAATCTCGTTAATGCTACTGAAAAGATCTCACTATTATGCTCTCACACAGACACACAGAAACACACACATACATGCACACACACAAACACACACACATTATACTGTATTTTTTGCTCACACACTACTTGAAGCACTCCCTCACTCACAACAGAAATGCTCCCACCCACACTACTGAAATGATGTCAAGCACACCACTGAAACGTTGTCACGCACACTAATGAAACGCTCTCCCACACTAGTGATTTTTTTCCCGCTCACACAGCCAATTTAATTTTATTTTGCTCATATACAGCACACTTCGAAAACAGTCTCACTCACTACCGAAACACTATCATACACTACTGAAATGGTCTGACTCATGAATGAAATGCTCACACAAATGCATGCACCCCACCCCACACACAAACACACACATTTTTTCCGCTCACACACACCAATGAAGGCATTCTCACACACAACTAAAATTCTAAATATTGATTTTTCTGTCTGTCTGTCTGTCTGTCTGTCTGTCTGTCTGTCTGTCTGTCTGTCTGTCTGTCTGTCTGTCTGTCTGTCTGTCTGTCTGTCTGTCTGTCTGTCTGTCTATTGATCAATCTATCCATCCATCCATCTGTCTATCTACATGGATGAGACAACTTTAACAATGTTCTCTAAATGTGCACATGAAGCGGTGAGAATTTTTCTCCCACCCACCTTCATATCTAAATCCTTCTCTGAACTCTTGTGAATACGTATGTGTGCATATGTGTGTGTGTGTGTGTGTGTGTGTGTGTGATTATTGTTATGCTGGTATATGACCTTCCCAGATAGTGTTGCTGTAGATGAGTGAGGCAGACGGGATCGAATCCAGTCGGACAAGAGGCAGCAAAGGAGCGTCAGCTTCTTTTGACCTCCTTCCTCACCCACTTATCACTTACGCGTGCACACACATGCACGCAAGCATGGCAAAGAGAAGAATTAAGGAGCAAAGAAATGAAAGTGCCAGTGGCAAATAAGATGTCCACACGCCCACACAGTAAGGTGGGTCAACATCGGGCCTGCTTGTTCCCACACGTCCTTGTTTCCCAAACATCTGACTGCTTTGGACGGAGATTCTTTGGATATAATCAACTGTGCCATCGGCGTGAACGCTGGTGCAAACATTCACTAAACCGATTCAGATGGAGGGAATTTGACTTCAGCGGGAATGAGAAAAGCATGAAAAGAGGCCGCTTCCAAGGTTTCACACTCTGCAAGTCCCATCAAACTTTTTCGAACGTGTTGCCATCGTTTTGCGAACTGAGGAACAGAAAAATGTGAGATGAGCTCAAATCAAGGCAAATCAAAATTATTTTTCTAGCCCTTAAATCACAGAAATGTCTCAAAGGGCTTCATATGCCCACTGTTGATAATATTAGGTTCTGTGTTATAGATGCAGTCCATTCCAAATAGGTCATGCTACCAATGTAGCTGTGTGGCTAAAGTTGGCTTGTTTACAGTGCTAATGCCAGATTATTATTTTGTTGAAGTTTGATATGCATTTTGTGTGAATTAGTGAGGGGCGTGGCTGGTCAGAAGGAGGGGGATTAGTGAAATGAGACTACATATTTAATCTTGCTCACAGATTTAATGCTGAACTCTCTCTTTAAGATCTCAACCTTGGTTGACTTTCCCTCCCTCTATTTCTGTTTTTTTTTTCAAATTGCTTTGTCGATATATGGTTCAGACGTGAACATTCCGCTGAAGTGTTTCAAACAGAGGGAAGTTGAATTTAGTGGGAATTTGCAAAGCATGGAAGGAGGCTGCTTCCAAGGTTTCCACACTCCTCAAGCCCTGTCAATCATTTTCAAGCGTAGGCGAGACTTTTAATTTATTTGTGTCTGTTGGCGTCCGCCCTCCCACCTGCTGATAGTGCATGTGCCTCATTTGGCAGGCAGCCTCATCATATCTCACTTTCCGTTTGTGCGGCAGCTCGCCGCTCCCTCCTCCTTTGCCTTTTTCTTCTTCTTCGTTCTCTGTTTGCTCCCCCGGAGGAGAAAGCCATTTCAATGACACGCCCACGCCTGGGCTTGTCAGCCCCTCGCCCTGTCAGAGCACCCACGCCGCTCCACTTCACCACTCCCAGACAGCCCACATCCTCAGCACTCCAGCAGCTCGTTTTTAATCCAACTTCCCCCTTTGGAGGAGAGACGAGTGAGGGTAGATGGAAGAATGGGGGTGGGGGTAGGGGGGACAACCCAGAGGCACAAATGTCCCTCCTCATTTGGAGCCAATGCACTTCCTCAAGTTTGTCGACGACGTGGACGCCACTGGGAAAAGAAATCTAGTCTTAAAGTAGCAGCTTTTTTTTACTAAGCACATTTCTTGTGTGTGTGTGTGTGTGTGTGTGTGTGTGTGTGTGTAAGGCTCCTACTTTGTGTCTGTTAAGTGTGGGATGTATGAGCGGCTTATGTCTGACTGAACATGTGTGTGCTTGTGTGGGCGGGAAGTGTGTGCAGAGGAGTGATGCAGAAATGTGTGTGTGTGTGTGTGTGTGTGTTTAAGGACACTGACTATGTGTGCAGGCATTTTGGGCAAGGATGTGTGTGGGCGTAGCATGTGCAGGCGGAGGTTATATGACATACAGACCGAGACAGCAGTGTGTGTGTGTGTGTGTGTGTGTGTGCGTGCGTGCGTGCGTGTGTGTGCGCGCGTGACTTTCAATAGGCGTCTGCAGTGTGAAAATCGGCCTTGACTCAAAGTGTAAAGTGCAAATGACCACGGTGAACATACATAGCAGCCTGGAGATGCGTCACACCCAGAGATGGCACTAACAGGGCAGGCAAGCCAGGCGATAATGGCCTTGGGCGATCTTCGCTGGCTGCCACTCGTGAGGGTAACCAAGGCCACAACACTTCAAGACTTCAAATAATGCTGGTATGTACCTTGCAATAGGCTCAGGGTGGACACATAACACAAAACAACACATAAATTGCTCCTTTTCATTTGAAATGACATTTCCTCAACCTAAACTCATCTTTTACAGGTCTCCTACAAACATGAACAAGTGAAAAACATTGAAAATAAAAGGGCTGCCCACTAGGGTTATCATCGTTTGGGTATTTCGTCATACAGTTGTTAGTTGTGATTCTATTTTGAGTTCTGTTCTTTAGATGTAGTCAGTTTTAATTCGTTTTCTTTCAAATTATTATTAATGTACTAACTACAAACACATATTCTGTTAATATGATACAGTGTACATACACAGTAAAGTGTGAGGTGCCTCAGCTTTGCCGACTTCCAACATGTTGGCATTTCTCATAAACTAACTGAACATTTGCGATTCCCCCTAATCTTTATCTTCTATTCAAAAGCTGTGCTGATCTCAAATCCAAAGGGATGCAACTCTGCCACTACCACGATCTGTTTGACTTGCTCACTGACATTCTTCACCATTCATTTCTTGACAGTAACTTGATAAAACCAATCCGTTCGTGTAGATAAAGATATCCTCATTTTTCTATATATAAAATACATTTTTACTGTATCACTGTCTGTAACAGACAGTGATACAGTAAAAAAACAACAACAACCCATCGTGCTGCAACTGCCCCACTGACCGTAGTTCGTAGACCCCTGGCTTACATCGCGTGTTACTCTGTCTGAAGTCACAGCAGTTGTCGGGCAAAAATGAGGTAGATGACAGAACGCCTCTGTTGAAACAATGCGGCCACTGGCATGATTATTGATGTGAACTTTTTGATGTGCAGCCAGCAGGCAGCAACAACAACAGCAGCAGCAACAGCAACAGCAACAGCAGCAACAGAAGCAACAGCAGCATCCTGAGATTAGAGCCGCCGCCGCCTCCCCCCACGCACACGCCCACCTCGCCAGCACAAGTCCCTGACTCAATTAGAAACAAACCTCTGCAACTTCCTGGCACACAAGTACCCACACGCGGCTCCACCCACATCACTGCCAGCACAATGAGCGCACAGTCGGTGACTTTCATGCAAAGGCGAATGGTCCACACACAAACACCTTTAATTACAGATCACATCTCCAGAGGCGGCGGGGGGCATACGAGGCACCTTGGCTTGGGGCGCGGGCGCGCACACACACACAGATTCACAATGTGAGCAATGTTTCACATAAGCTTCTACGTTTGAGCCTTTCAGTGGAATCAGTGCAATCCAGACACAGTATATATGCAGCGCAGTACTTAAAACCATCCATTTTCCGATCCACTTTATATTTACAGGGATCATGGGGGATGCTGGAGCCTATCCCAGCCGTCTTCGGGCAGTAGGCGGGGGACACCCTGAACAGCCAATCGCAGGGCCCAGAGACGAACAACTATGCATGCTCACACTCACACCGTGGGACAATTTTGAGTGTTCAATCAGCCTGCCATGAATGTTTTTGGAATGCGGTAGGAAAAAGGAGTACCCAGAGAAAACCCACGCAGACACGGGGAGAACATGCAAACTCCACACAGGAAGGCCAGAGCTGGAATTGAACCTGATACTTCTGCACTGTGAGGTAGACGCGCTAACCCAAGGGTGGGCAAACTTTTTGGCTCGGGGGCCACATTGATTTCTAAATTTGACAGGTGGGCCGTGTCAGGACAAGATACGGTACATATAAAAAAATGTATATGTTGACAGTCCATACCAAACATCAACAGAACAAGTAGTCCCATACCTTTTTTTTTTTTTTTTTTTTTAATGAGAACAGTGAAACAACTATGATATATGTCCTGTAATGAAGGTTCAAGTATGTGAGCAACATACATCTGACAACACAAGCAACAAAGTGCAACAATATGTTGGCCAAAAACTGCAGCAAGCAGTACAGGTATATGACAAAATATACCAAAGTTAGGACTATTTGCTACAAAATGAGACGTGTAAGAGACCTGGTGGCTTTTCTTTCGACTCACTCATTGTCTCTGACTTGACCTCCCCTCGATCACCACACATGACAGCGTTGCTCAGCTGATGTCGCGTAGCGAACCTTTGAAGCCAGACACGGGACGCTTCCAAGTCTTCTATGCTCATAGTTAGCGCTCTGGGACTCGCTTACTCTCTTTTTAGCGGTCCAGTTTGCGGAAAGTTTTTAGCACGATAGCAGTCAAACCATTCCAGGAAACGTTTATTTACTCGACTGTCCATCGAGCCTCAAGCAATTCACTCTGGGCATGGAAATAGCCAGAATCGGACTGAGCACAAATCACTTTCTCGTTTTTCAAAGTCTTGTAGATTTGAGTCTTGCAGACTCCAAGCGTCTCCTGAATGTTTCGTATTTTGTAACTCGCTTCGTTTAATAAGATACACTTCACTTTCTCTACCGTGGCCATTACTCTTCCTCTTCGTTTAGATGCCATGATCGACAGGACGTGAAAATGTTCGCAATTGCAGTAAAACTCACTGCAACAAAGAGTCACTTGCATGTCGCTGTTTTGGATCCAATTATAGAAAATAGCGGCGCAGACACACTTATTCCGTCGCTACTGCTGGCTTCCGTATTGTCTCCCCCTCCCTCCCTGTGCTCTGCAACTTCAAGTAACTGCGCCACCTGGCGTTGAAATGCCTGTCATTACAAGTCCAAATGAAATGAATGCAATCATTTATATCGAACCTTAATTGTGTTGTGTACCAACCTTCGGCGGGCCGGATTAAAAAGCCCAACGGGCCAGATCCGGCCCGCGGGCCGTAGTTTGCCCACATCTGCGCTAACCAGTCGACACCGGGCCTCCCGTACTGAAAGCCGTCTGGCCAATTTAAGATCTTGCACTTGTCACCGCTGTGGAGGATTGGCTGTAAGCAGTTACGTCATTTTGCAGGTGCCATCTTGCAGCTTTTCGCCTGCTGGTGTGGAATTCAATGTCCTTTCGGGAGTCTTTCATCATTTATTGAAAAATACTCCGAAAATGGGCAATTATGTATAGTTGTAGGATGCCACATGTGACGGGGCAAATGCGTGAAGCTCCACAGATTTCTCTGATCGCCAAAAGATGTAAAGGATGGGCCGAGAAAGCACGTTGCTAGGATGGTTGAAAACCAAATTACAACTCCTCTTTTGTGATGTAAGTTTATTCTCCCTTATTCTCTCGGGTGTAGGTAACAAACGATGAATACAAACCAATAGACAAGGCATAGGAGTTAGTTTAGTGCTCTCACATTTCAAAAATTGGTTATGGTGTAAAAGATTGCTGTGTCTGTTCCTCTTGAAATGTTTGTGGACTTAGAAGGTAAAAGATGGAGAAAAATGATTTAACATTGGGGACCAAGCCACCAAGCAAAATGTCCACAATACAAGTGGAGCCCCCAAATGCTGCCCTTGTGGCCAGACAGGCCACAACAGGGAAGGCAAACCAGGTAGCAGCCCAGGGCCCCAAAGCTGAGGACCTCAAGAGATGGCTAATATTGGCTCTTATCACAGACACACACAACGGGCGCTGCTTTAGACACTGCAACAAAAATGTGTTTGAAATTCTCCGCTTACATGCTAATGCTGGCTAGAAGGGGGCCTGAGAGACAAGACTGATATACATTAACAAGTGTGAATTAGTTAAAAACGATTTTATTTGGGGCAGGTTCTGCAGGCCTTCCTGTCTGAGGGCCCCAGGGGTCTAGAAAAGCCCCTATTCTGCTGTTGAAGCATTCTTCAATTCTGGTTGCAAAGCAGCATCTTGAGTCTTGGGGGGACACACACATTACACACCAACTAATTCACTTAGACTTTTTTTTTTTTAAACAATAGTCTACTTTTGAGGAAGCTTAATACTGTCCTCCACACACACACACACACACACACACACACACACACACACACGCGCGCGAATCATTTGTAGGCGTATGATGACCTCAATAACCTTCCAGAGGCACGCCACTGGGGCCTTGAAAACAGCGATCCTTCCAGTGCGCTACTGCCACCAAGTGGTCACCGACGCAACTTCAAAAACATTCTGCAGAGAAGTAAATATTTTGGCATTGCGGAGGGAAGGGAATACTGTATTTTGACATTCAGCGAGGCAAGATCAAGATCAAACAGATGGAACAAGCCTTCAGCACTACATGTACAGTATTGGGAATTCTTTGGCATTTTATTTTAAATGGTCACTTTCAGTGAGCTGAGCGCTTGACGGCATGATTCTTTTCCAAACTGCAGTCACCACATCTCCAATGCATGATACAAGCTATTTGAAATAACTGCAATGATAAGATAGTTTGAAATACTGTTTCAAGCATTACAGTGCTTTGCTGGGAATGTGGAAGACAAGGTGAGCAAAAATCGACTTTTGTCAAGCAAACCGCAATGTTGATGTAAAAACTGGTTTCACATAAAACAAATGCCTCAAGCTCAGAAAAGCCTGAAAATAGACTCAACTCATCAGTTACGTTTAAATTAAATCACCATCACATGGTATAACTTATGAAAGAGGCACTTTGTCATCACCGGAAGGATTTACAGTCTTAAAAGTGACAGCAAGTTCAACTACGGATATTTGAAGTTGTTTTTTTCTTCCGCTGTCTGCTGCTTTTTGTTAGAGTCTGTTGGTGCTGTGGGGGTGGGGCTCGGTCCGGCTGTGGGTATGATGTCGCAATCACCAGCAGTTCTGTGTGTTGCCTCCACCGCTGCCGCTCCGTCATTAGGAACCTGGTCGTGAAGGCGAGAAACAGCTTACGCACGTCATCCATGTTTGTGCTTGAACATTCACGTCGATGTCATGCAAGGAAGACCAGTGGCACAAAAACATCTTCATGCACGATCACGGGCATGAATATATGACGATGACGGGCCGCCAGGGACATGATGCAGAATTTCCTCTCGCACATGTGACTGAAATACTCTCACAACACACCACTGAAGCACTTCCATACAGGCGACTAAAAGACACACAGTATATTGTTGGCTTGTTTGCAGCATTAGTAGTAGTGCTCTCAAGTGGTTGAGAGCCAAATTTCCAGAATTTTTATTTTGTGTGTGTTGTGGCTTGGTTGCTCTGTCTATAACTCTACCACTGTGGTATGGTGTTCCACAGGGTTCAATTTTGGGGTTACGTCTGTTTTAAATGTATTTACTGCCCTTTGCTTGGATCTGAAGGAAGCATGCTATTTCCTTACACGTCGTCTCCACATCTATGCGTCTGCCCAGTACATCGGGTCAGCTGATCAGATGCTACTGGAGGTGCAAAGGACTAAGCAGAGCCTCAGAGGCAATCAATCTTTTTCCATTGCTGGTCCCTCGCTTTGAAAGTACCTCCTGCTTAAGGCCCCTTTCTGTCTATTTTTAAAACGCATCTTAAGGTACATTTTTCGATTAATACTGTCTTGTTTTAACTCTTTGTTTCTGTATATCTGAATTTTAATGCATGTGGAGCACTTTATATGCACTGATGGTTGTTTTTTACGTGCTCTATAAAGAAAGTTGGGAGCCATGCTCATGCACACTACCGAAACACTCTCAAGCTCATATATACCACTGAAATGCTCTCAAACATGATTTAAACACACTCACGTAGTACTACCATGAAACAACACACAAGTGAAATACTCTCAGACACAGTACTCTGATGCTGTCGCACTATAATCATACTATAATCCTCTCGTACGCATTAATGGAAGACTAATACATAGTGCTGTGAAACACACTACTGACAAGGTTGTCACACACATGACTGAAATGCTCTCACACAAAAAATGCAACACTTTCATGAACACAACAGAAACACTCTCAGACTACTATCTTGCTATCAAAATGATTTTTCCCACTCACACACTCTACTGAAAGGCTCTAATGCACACAACATAAATGCTCTTACACACTACTTTATAGCTTTCATACACAATCTGGAAATTGCTCTCACACTCTTCTGACAATCTCACATTTACACCTGAAACACTCTCATATACCTTACTAAAATAATATATTTCAGCGAGCAGATTTTTGTATGTGTGAAAGGATTACATTTTTTTGTATAAGATCATTTTAGAAGTGAGTGTAAGTAAAAAAGAATTTGCAGTGTGTGTGTGTGTGTGTGTGTGTGTGTGTGTGTGTGTGTGCGTGTGAGCATGTCAGTACCAAGTATGAATGCGTTTAATGTGTGACAGGTAGTCCTGAGGTGTGTCCCTGAAGGCCTCCTTATGCACAACACAGCCTAGGACCCCACCCATGCAAAAAACATGACTGTGGAAACAAATGTCTCACCTCTCTGCGGCGAAAGGGACCAACCGGTAAGAAAAGGAAACAGAATGTGAGAGTGATATCATCGCACAGGAAATTATAGTTGGGCCACACTTTCTGTCAATACACAGCACACGCTAACTTGCAAATCAACTGAATGAAGGGTGCGTATCTGAAGACGCACAGCATTTTCAACATAACGTCACACAAAATTGGTGGGTGGCAATTAAATAGTAATTTAGCCTTCTCTCCCGCTGTACTTTTAATATGTGAATCGTCAGTCGAATACAATTTCACAACAGCTGCAGCCATTGTGAAAGTGCTTTCCAGAACATTGAACATAAATGTTACAGAAGGTAAATTGCTTCAAAGGGAGATGGAACTACGGCTATAATTAACATTTCAACAGGTGAGTTAGATGTGCTGAAAACTGAGATCCTGGAGGCGTGACCCACCTCGCCTTTATACTCCCAGCTAAGTAAGCAATCTGACTCACTCCGACGAACATCAAATAAAGAAGGCTCATTGAGAGCTGGAGTTGGGGATTTTTTTTTAAGATATCGATGAGCAAAATTGTCTTTACAGCGCCAATGGGATGTCTTTAAGTGAGAAATATGGATTGGGAATGCATAGAAACATTCTCATGTTGGATGCAGTCGAAAAGTGTTTGTTGCGGCAACACCTGGGACAAACGTATCCGATTACTGGGATGGATCCAGGGCCAGAAAGTGGGAGTTATGAGAAGGAGCATGGATCCAGTTACGTATATATACACCCATATATACCAAAATCAAAGCGGTTCAGATAATGGATGGGTTTTGCAAATCGTGCCCGACGCATGACCATAGAATTAAAGAAGTGCTTATCGGTAATTAAAAATGGAAAATTAGAAACATGGCTCTTGCAAGTACTATGATCATAGAGGACAGAGGACAGATTGCGTTGCATTATTATTTTTGAAGGAAATCAAATTTAAATGAAATCTTTTGAGCCGTAACTGGTGATTTTTGTCAGGATTTTCAGTTTAGGTCAATGTTAGTCACTTGTGTTCTGCCACTGGCCTATGAAACCAAACAGAACCTAATAAAGTTAAAGGTTTTCCCCTGAGACACTAAAAAGACTTAATAAGAATTGCTACGAATTGCCAAAGTGACACGGCTCACCTGTAGGTGCTGAGTCTCACGTGGCGACTGTCCACTCTTTGCCATCTTTACCATTTCTTTGATCTGGACAATAGCAAAGGCAATGGTGACCCAAGGGGAACTTGAGAGCACCCAGGCCGGCCGGGCGATGTCCTCCTGCTCTTCTTGGTACTTGGTCTTCTTCACAGGAAGAGGGGCGACCTGCTGGTGGAGGGTGGGGTTCCCTCCTTGGTCGCTGCTTTGGTTCTCGACCAAGTCAATGGTGGCAATGGGAACAGGGCTGGAGGGGACTGGAATGTTCTCTGCTAGCATTTTGGCCTCTAGTGAAACAAGGTAGAGAGAAGAAAAAGCAAAAGGTTGCATACAAGAAATAAACACAATGTAAAAAAAACAACACCCCATTCCCCGCAAACTACAACTGAAACAAAGTGTTAAAAAATAAAATAAAAATTAAATTAATACATTGTAATGAACCTGCTCTGAAAACCACAACTAATCACAGAAAATATCAAAACCAAAACTCAAAACATAATAAAAACTATGATGAAAATTCCAAAGCAAAGTATAACCCTGCCACTTGTGGCCTGGCACTACCGAAGGGTTTACAAAGCAGCAAGTCACCCACCGTTTCCTTCCGTTTGGCCTGTCAGACACTGAATGAGGACAAAGATGAGGAGGATGATCAGGGAAGCCATGCCAATCCCCCGGAATGACGCTGCAGCGCCTGCAAAAATTGAAAGCAGTGACATCCGTTTTGCTTCGTTGTGTGGAAGGTTTACTCGAAATATAGTTTTGAGATTTTCAAATTCCCAATTTCAATTCCATTGGAGATTTCCCCCTTTGGAGCCTACTTGTTATGAGACTTTAAATTTAGGAGCTGCCGGCCACCGCATAACTTTAGAGAAACATTTTTGTCACAATATCACAGACGGCGCACGCTGTAAACCTCTTTGTCTTTTGCTGAGACAACTGCACAAACATCCACATGGAGGCAAGCACTTAGCAGTGAAAATAAACAACATTTATCAAAACAATATTTCCTTCAAAGTGAGGATGATCTACCTCAGGGATATCATTTAAGATTCACACGCAGGAATGAATCACAAATGAATGAGGACACCGTACCAAAATATCCGACGAGGAGCCCCCCCACCATGGCCCCGCAGCCGCGGCCCAGCCCGAGGTGAAGACCCTGCAGGATGCCCTGGGCGGACGTCCTGAAAGCTGGCGGCACAGCGGCGCTCAAGTAGGAAATACAAGCGGCCCAAACAGAGGCGTGGGTTACACCTGCAACACAACCACAGGTGACATGACATCCAAAACATACACTCACTTCTTCGCCTGTGAAACAAACAAAAAGCAGTCACTTCTTTTAATTATATTTTAAAAAATGTTTGGAATACATGTCTTATTACAAGAGAATTCAGAATAGTAGTAGTAGATGCAGATTATTTGCTTGACAGGCCACATAAAATGAGGCGGCGGGTGAGTTCGACATCTGTGCCCCAAAACATTGATGCGCGTGATGTTACCTTGAAGGACCTCCACTGGCAGCACAGTCCAGGCATTTTGTAGGTACGAGATGTACAGGTAGCGCGCAGTGTTGCAGCCCAGCCCAATGTAGAGCACCCTGAGGGCGAAAACACGTTGGCAGTTTAAACGTTTAGGTAACGTCTTTATGTTGATGACAGTCAACGCTGTCCTACATGAACAAAGCAATCGAAACACGCCCTAGAGTTAATTGCTTTCGAAGGCCTCGACCACAAATCCATCAGGAGACGTTTGCTCAGAACACACACAACATGTTTGCAGACACACACATTCAAATGACAGATCGGTACGACCTTTTAAACGGCAACACCATGTCATTGCACTGCTTCAACTTAGTTATTTGTGTTGTCTCGTAAAGATTACGGTCGTGTCATTTTGCTTTAATAGCATCCACACAGAATGTGAAGGCCTGGAAGAAGGACATCTAACACATGCTCCAAAATGTTGCGGTGGATTGTGGTTTCACCATCACATCAGTGAAAGACGGACAGATTTTGGATGTTGTCGAGATCCTAGTCAAGGTGCCCTTGAGCACAAAATGGACAACGCTCCAAACGACGGGTGTTCAACACCTTTGCTTCTCGCAATTGTGAAACTGAAATTGTGGGATTCAAAGTTGCATTTAACAAAAATAGGAACTTACCGGTAATGTATTTTTAAAAATGTGATGGATGGGCACTTAATCTATTGAATGACATTTAATAGTTCGCAGCGGAGTAAAATTAGTTTTGTCATGGACTACTTCTTAATTGTGGTTAAACTGTGAAAATAATGTAAAATCACGTCATGCTGTGTACACAACTGCCCCTGGATATTTGATTGATATTTTTGCAATCCGCTGATTCTCCCACCAGTTGGTCGAGTAAACAGATAATGATTTTGGATTATTAAATACAATAACATGCATGTAAGGAGCAAAGTATGTATGGCTTTAAAAGGGGGGGGGGCTGGCATAGTGAGTGACATTGGTGTCAGCGAATGAAAGTGTCAAAGTGGTTGGCTGTTAACTGGAAAACCTGTTAGCTAGTCTACACGGGGTGTTGCTTGCAACTGTAGTGTCATTAGTCCAAGTGGGAAAATGAGTCCTGCAAAACTTTGGGGCAGGAGGACTTCACACTCACTTTTGGACTGGTAGCACTGGTGCGACCAGCTTTCTCAGAATTGAATATATACAGTACAGTACAGCTTAATTTATAAAGCGCTTTCACAACAGCTGCAGCTGTAACAAAGCACTTCACTGAACATTGAAAATACTACGTCCAAGAAATCACACACACACACACACACACACACACACACACACACACACACACACACACACACACACACACACACACACACACACACACACACACACACACACACACACATTTTACATACACGTGATATCTACAGTATATGAATAGATATATGCAGTATATACATAGATACAAAAGTGCTAGTTATATTAGATGGCTGTACACATCCAGATATTTATTTATGTAATTAATGCAGGAAGGTTTGAACCTGACGTACACTCCACCTTATGTGTGCAGTGTGACAGACAGAGTTGGAGCGCCTCTGATGATATGTACCGGGAGGAGCCTTAAATCATGCACTCGTGCTGTGCGACAGGATGAAGTCTTTACAAGCCCGCATTGAAAAAATTAGGAGCATTCGCGAGCATAGTGGTCGCATTTTCGAGCTCTGTCCGGAGTTTGTGCTTTAATGTTTGATTGGGGGGTGGGTGGGGGGGTGGTCTGACACCAGGGCCTTGAGTGGGACGTGTGGGATCTCTCGTCTATAAGTCCATGAAATTCATGTACCGGTAAATGAAAATGTTGTGCATGTACACGCTCAAGATCTCACCTGATATGTCCCACCAGCTCAATGAACTTGTGGCTGGTGAAGTAGGCGCCGAGCTCCGAGATGTGACTCAGGACAGAGCAGATGCCAAAGAGCGTGTAAGTGCCATGCAGATCCTCCAGGTGCCAGTACAGGAAGCTGAAGACAAAGCCGTAGCCGAAGCCCATGAACCAGGCCACAAATAGAACCGAGCTGTAGCGCACGCTGCACAGCAGCTTCAGAAGGTCGCTGTAGTGGAATTCCTGATCGACGACGGTGCTACTGTCGGTCGGGTTCAAATTAGATGGCGCTCGTGGGCTGTCTGTCTCTTCAGCGATACCCTCTGGAACCTCCTGCCGATATTCACCACCCGCTTCAAAGTGGAACTGAGTGGCTACAACAAAGGCCGCACCCATAAGCACACCGAAGACGATGAAGGCGATCTGATAGTTGCGAAAGTCAGGCACGATGCAGCCAAGGCCCTCGACTATGCCGCTGATGTGCGTGTGGTCGATCCAGATGCCCACCAGCAGCATGGCCAGCCCCCAGCCCAGAGAGCCCCACATCCTCTGCAGGCCGTAGCGATCGCGGGCCTTGCCGAGGTACTGCAGTGTGACCGTATCGACAATGGTGACGGCCGGAGCGCTGAAGAATTCGCCCACGATGATGAGCAGTAAAATAATGAGGAAGATGTTCTCCACTTGGGCGTTGTCGTAGATGATGTGGTGCTCCTTTGAACTGATTGTCGGAACAGGCATGACAGTTGTAGTAGTGGTGTTGATATCGGGGGTTGTATCATTGATGCTTCGCTTGGTTCTGGGGAATGGGAACTTAGTGAGCCAGTGGAGGTCAATGAGGCTGCGGCGACTGCGGTCGGTGGAGTTACTCTCCTTTGTGACATTTCCAGGCGGGAGAGCACTGGTTACCGGGGGCCGCGTGGTCACGTCGACACCCTCCTCCACACATTTCATGTCGGCTGGCTTCACAAAGCCGATGCCGCAGTTGAACAGCAGCCAGCAGGAGACCGAGAACAGCAGCACCGCCTTCCCCTTCTTGAAGCGGTCGGCCACAAGGCCCCAGAATGGCGCGCTGCAGAACTCGATGAAGTAGCGGATGCCCACCAGCAAGCCGCTGCGACTGGCTGACATGCCCAGCTGCTTATAGTAGACCGCAAGCAGTGGGTGCAGGGAGCCATAGGCGGCGTAGAAGAAGAAATAAAAGATTTTCGAGATGAGGAGCTGAATGTTGATGCGGTGCAATATCCTCTGACAGCAGTTCAAGGAGCTTGACGGCCTGGATTGTGAGTTCACCGGCAGCTCGGCTGAGGAGTCGATGGAAATAGGACCAGGAACACTTGTCTGCTGCAATGACAGTTTGTTGAAGGCTCCCTCTGGCACCGACTTGTCATGTGATGCCTCCTCATCGTCGTCGGTCAGGATGGCAACCTTGTCATCAGCTGGCATATCTGGACAATTATGAGATGCAAATATTCGGACCTTGAAATTCCAAAGCAATTTTCCAAAATACTATCATCCCTTGACTAAATTGAGTGCACAAACTTGGCAACGTTTTTACAAAGTTTAGCCCTCACTTGGTCAACTTTTTTTTTTTTTAACCTGGTTAGTAGCCAAAATGTGACTTTTGCGTAAACTTCAAGTACTTTAGTGAAGTGGAAATAAGGAGAGCAACAGTCAGACACACTCTCAGCCTTTCCTTAATGATTAAACACACAAATACAAATCGAAAACACTCCCAAAAAGCATTGGGAAGAGGCAAAACGGGACTAATCTTGTGGTAAGTGGCCAAAAGAACTTACTGCACGCAAAACAACACTAAATGCACTAATGATACTCACACTGCTGCAAGTGGTACAGTACATGCATGGCTATTAGGGATGTAACGATTCATCGAAAAGACATTTAAAATCAATTTAAAGTGCTTAAAATATGCATCGATGTAAATATCAACTATATATAGAGAGATAGATAGATATATTTATATCTATATACTGTATATATATCTCAACATTTTGATTACAAAAGCATTTGCAATGATAACAGTAAAATCTATTGTACATTTATTTATTTTTATGTGTAGTTCTGGCACTAAAAACACTGATAAGACAAGAATGTAGTTAAGCAGTCAAAATTATTAGTTCGTTTTCAAGTTTTTTTGTTATGTTACAAAAGGTTCCTGTTTGTAATGAGGACAAAATGCAGGTGTTAAAATAAAAACATATTTTGGTTATAAGATGAGTCATTCATTTTGTTAACACATACATGACTTTTTAGTTGATTACATAAAAATATCTACACGAGGTTAAACATTTGTTAATAATTCCCAACACAAACCCTGTAAACATAGCAAGCCGGGGCCTCTTGAAAGGCACCGAGATGCCCGTGCGCCGCAATTTTGAATTTATCCCTCACTCGCTCTGTTGCGGAAGTGCTTTTTTCCTTTCCTATACAACCCCTGTACGATACAAGTATACATCAGCCAAAACGATGAGATATTTGGACAGTTGTGCCACATTTGATACATAAAAGAAACGGATTTTAGCAGCGAAAAATATTGCGTGAGAGAGGCAATTTCCTGGCAAATGCAAATGGGGTGACAAATAACATGTCAACCGCTTACCTGCTTAGGTCACCGATCCCATTCACGTCAAACTATTTGTACTTTCTCTTTGAGGTTTTCGCTCTCTGGTAAGACATTTCACTAATGAAATCCTATAAAAAATTCTGCGTTTACCGCTTTAATCCAATCCAAGTCGCCGTTCTGTGTAAATTAAGTACGAGAATCTATTTGTCGCCGGCTCGTTTGTCTTTTTTCCCGTGAGCTCGTCTAACCGGAGTTCCCACCTGTCCCGCACCAACATCAGCGTCAGATCACCCATGATGGATGGAATATATTTCCGGAATTTGATTTCAAAATAAGAAACTGTGTTACACTACGTTTGAACTGCTTTCACATAAAGACGTACTGCTGACTTATCATTGCATTTTGGAATATGTATGAAGTCTAATTCTGTATTATTACTAGTATTATTATTATTATGTTTTCGCAAACACGATATTTCACCTGACAACCATTTGGACTTTTCAGCTGCAGAACGTAATGACTGTATTTTTTCTACATCCGGTACGGATGTACGGATCGAATTCGTTCACTTTATTGCACTAGTCGAATAAAGGGAGCCTCCCAATTGTATTAATAAATGAACAATGCAGACCGAGACTGGAGGCTCTGGCTCGACCGTGTGACGCAGATTTCTTTTCTTTCATTCATCGCGACTGTGAAAATAAAATCATAAAATAACACGCTATGGGCCTACAGAAACGTATCAACAACAGCGGATACCACGTCCGAACTAAACTCAAGTCATACGTATTTAATTTAATAACAATATTGAACTGAAATAATCAAAAGCAAAAGCACTCTTCTTAGAGAATATCGTATTTAAAATGCAGTATTCAGAATTAAATATGTCCAAACACATCCTGCACACAATATTTGCATTAAGTCATGTTACCTGCAGGGGGCGATGGAGACTTTGACTGGTTTTACAGTTTACGTGACGTCATCAGGATTTTTTGCAGGATGCAAATATGAAGGCTCTTGACCTTGTAGTGAGATGAATTATGAAGGCAAATGTTGATTGATGTCACTGTTATTTTAATGAAGCGATTTCCTTCAATATTTCAAAAAAGTGAAATTGTCTGTATGACACAAAAGGCTTGAAAGGGTATAAAAGTAGAACAATTAAGGAAGGTATTTTTGAGTAAAACAAATCCAAACTAGAATAATGTGGTTTTATTGGGAATGAAGCTAAAAAGAAGGAGACGATATGCTTCATGCAGCAATACAAAAGTATATACCAGTACAATGGTACCTTGACTTGTGAGTAAACACCCTCATACCTCAGAACAGTCATCTTTCTTCATTGAAATGGATGGAAAGGCAATGAAAAAAATAAATTCACAAAACGTTTTTCAATTTTATACACACACACACACACACACACACACACTGTTAAATTCTGTCTGCATGTGTTGCTGCACAGCTTGTATTCAAATGTCTGTTGTTTAAAACTACAACGATGCATGTTTTGTCAATGTATGGCATTTCATATTGCGTGGTATGTTTTATCAATTGGGTAATTACACATGATGTAATTATCTTAATCACTGCTTGCAATGTTGGACAAAATAATGTAGACTGACGGTTTGTATCTTGAAAAATTCATAAGGTCTGTCACTTGAAAGTTTATGTACCAATGTGTTACCAATATATTTTCTCAATTGAAATGAATTCAAACACCTTAAATCCAGTCCATCCCCCCAAAAATATCACAATTTTTTGTTGCGTGTTTTTAATAAAGACAAATTGGATGGAAGGCTTTAGTATAAAAACATAATAAAACATAATAAGAGACATATATTTCTCTAATGTGCTATTATTGTCCACATATCCAGAATAACCGGTTCAAAGCAAACAAGATGGTGACATCATAACTGGTTCAAAGCATTTCAATACAGTCAAAATGTGCGGATTAATGAAGAATTAGCATTCCATGAACGAGTCAGCAATCTGTTCACCCTGTGACAATTACAGTGGATCAACCGCTTCCACAGAGTGAACAGCTAATTGTACTACTTGTGCTGACGTACCACTCCCACAGCACACGACTTGCATACCTTTGACAACACATAAATGACAGTAAAAACAGTAATTGCCATCGACTATCTATAAATGTATGTGCCAGAAAGACAATCTACACTGTATGGTAATTTAGTGGTAACCTCCCACTGTAATGCAGTTTCCAGTTGACAATTTTGTTGTTATCTGTCAAGAATCAACTCCTCCCTGGATCACTACTCTACGATTTTAGCTGCTCGGCCCTCCAGCACAACACTGACAAAACCAACCATCCAGGGTCGACTGACACCACCAGCTGAACTCCAGGTGTGCCTTTGCTATCCATACTGTACATGTGCATTATGACCGGACTCATCCAGTGCTGACTTTAACCTATAAGTACTAGCACCGGATTGCGAGGGGCTACCATTATCGCCATTACTCGTCAGTCAAGGTACCACTTCAAAGGAAAATGAAAAGGATCGATGTCAGTAGTCCGACTCGTCTGATAGCTCTCCCTGCTGCGTCCAGTGCTTCCTTCTCTTCTTCCGTTTCCTCTTCCTCTCCCCCATCAGCATGGCGGCCAGCACCGTTATGACCACAGTGACGGTGATGATGAGCACTGTGACCGTTTCGGCAATGCACAGTTCCGTATCCACCTGGATCAGCCGGAAGTTGCGCAACACTGTGGGCTGTGCGCACGTCAGGTTGTAGTAGTCATCCAGGAAGAGTCTCTGGATGCTGCTCAGCTTCCGGAAAACTCTCTGCAGGTCACAGTCACAATTCCAGGGGTTTCCCTCCAGCAGGATATGGGTGCTGTATGTGTGAATGCTCAGGAAGGTCTTGAAGTATATGCTGGTCAGCCGGTTGTTGGCCAGGTTGAGGAGGGTCATGCTGGTGAGCGGCTTGAAGATGCCCGGCTGTGTCTCATTGATGTGGTTGCCGGCCAAGTTGAGGAGCTCCAGCGAGCGCAGCATGGAGAAGATGCCATTGTTCAGAGAAGTCAGCCGGTTGCCCTCCAGGTGCAGATGTCGCAAGATGCTCATGGAGGCGAACGATCTGACCTGGATGGTGCGGATGCTGTTGCCACTAAGGTTCAACTTCTGCAGGCTTTCCAGGTGCGTGAAGCTGCTGCTGTCCAGGCTGCTCAGTGAGTTGTGAGCCAACTGCAGTTCCCGTAGGAAAGCCAAACCCATTGAGAAACCCTTGGCCAGGGTGGTGATCCGGTTCCAGCTGAGGTCCAGCTTCTGTAGGAACTCCAGCTGTGAGAAGGCGCCATCTTGCACCACGCTGATGTTATTGTTCTGCAAGAGGAGCACACGCAGCTTGCGGTTCTTGTTGAAAGAGCGCTCAGGGATGACGACGATGCGATTGTGCGACACGTCCAATAGTTCAGTGTTGGATGGGATCCTGCCAGGCAGCTCGGTGAAGAAGGCTCGTGAGCAGATGGTGAACCTCAGATCACCACGACAATCACAACCCAGCTCACACCAGTTGCTGTGAGAGCGTGAGGATGCAGCTGACACAGCCAGCAGAATGAAGAGGAACTCCCTCATGGTTCTGCACACTTACACTGGCAAAAGAAAACAATATATAATACATACAACTGACTTTGAAGATTTACTAAGCACAACAGTGTTAGTCAAGTAAGATGAAAATAACAGAATATTAAGATCATAGAAGTATTAAATATTAATTGTCTAATTGTGCTACAGTAACATTTGTATAATTTTTTGACTGTTTTTTGTCTTACGTACAGCTGCTTCATCCGACCGCCGTCGACATCCAGCAGGCAGCAGGTGGAAACTAGACATGCTGCAAGTGAGGGAGGTGGGCGGTCACTTGGATGGAAATCCTAATGAGGGACACTACAAAGAGGATGGAAAGATGGAAAGACACACAGCAGTGAGGGGAGGAGAGCTTGTCAATTATTTACCAGGCCATGGGAGGGCGGGCCAAGCTGTGGGTGGGGGAGGAGGAGGAGGGTAAGTAATTGATGGCAAAGTGAGTTGCAGAGCAGAATTAGAAGACCCTACTCAATGGATTGCAAGAAGCTCTTAATCTCGAACATTTCATGGAACATATGTGCAGAAATCTCCCTCCTATGAGGAATTTGCATGCAGATGCAAGCGAAACTAAAACAAAGCTTTTTCTCATAAATAAATGAAGAAATAGAAAAGATACTAACTGAATTGAAAAAAGGAAAAAGTCAAAATGTGATCAAAACTAACCATAATAAAAAAAATCCATTGGTCTAAATTGTCCATGATTGTGAATGAATGGTTGTTTGTGTATATTGACTGGGTACTAGTTGATGGTGTATCTTGCCTCTAGCGCAAATTCAGCTGGTATAGGCCACAGATGCTCTGTGACCGTACTGAAGACAGACGCTCCAGAAAATGGACAGTCAACAAATAAGGCAACAGTCCAAAATCATGTTCTTTCCTAAAATTCCATCCATACATTTTCTGATCCGTTTTATGCTCACAAGGATCGCGGGGGTTGCTGGATCCTATCCCAGCTGTCTTGGGGCCATAGGCGGGGGACACCCTGAACTGGTTGCCAGCCGATCGCAAGGCATAGAGCAGGGGTGTCAAACATACGGCCCGTATATGTGAATGATAAAAGTAAATTGCACATTTGTTGAAGGAAATCTATGGTGTTTTATGAAATGTTCAGTAAATGAAATGGAGGTACATTTCAGACATTTGTTGATGTTCTTGTGCTTCGCTATATCAAAACAAAGGAAAGACATGATATTTTGGTTATTTATAGCAGAGTATGGTATAATTTTAATGGTCTGGCCCACTTAACATCGACCAAGACTGTATGCGGCCCACAATATGAAATAAGTTTGACACCCCTGGCATAGAGGAACAACTATCGGCGCTCACAATCAAATCTAGGGATAATTTAGAGCGTTTCATTGGCCTGCCATGCATATTTTTGGAATGTGGGAGGAAACCAAAGTACCCGGAGAAAACCCACGCAGGCACGGGGAGAACATTGAAACTCCACCGTGAAAGTCTGGAGCCAGAATCGAACCCAGCACCTCTGCACCGCCAGGCGGGCGTGCTAACCAGTTGCCACCATCTTTCGGAAAATTGTTAACTGCACATTTTTTTGTAGGTCTGAATAGTTGCTTCTAGATGTGGCTGTGCCTGGGGAACCTCGGACACCGTTCCAATCCCCCCACGCTTTGACGCCCCTGGCTGCAGGTCCAGATGTCAAATTGTTTACTCTCATCTGTCAGATGAGGCAGAATGTATCAGATAAATTGCTAGCAGACCTGTTGGTCACCGAGAGAAAGATTACATTAATACCGTCCAAATCCGTGTGCCAGATAAAGCGCCCTGTCGCCATGTGGAGTTCTATCTTGTACTTGAACACATGTTCACGTTGGCCTTTAGCTAGTAACAACTGAGGCACCTAATGAGGAAGACTTGTTTGTTTTCAATACCATTCGCTATCATTCTTCATCATCATCTTCCGAACCGCTTGGTCCTCACTAGGGTCGCGGGGGGTGCTGGAGCCTATCCCAGCTGTCTTTGGGCAGTAGGCGGGGGACACCCTGAATCGGTTGCCAGCCAATCGCAGGGCACACAGAGACGAACAACCATCCACGCCCACACACACACCTAGGGACAATTTACAGTGTCCAATCAGCCTGCCATGCATGTTTTTGGAATGTGGGAGGAAACCGGAGTACCCGGAGAAAACCCACGCAGGCCCGGGGAGAACATGCAAACTCCACACAGGGAGGCCGGAGCTGGAATCGAACCTGGTACCTACGCACTGTGAAGTCAACGTGCTAACCACTGGACTACCGGGCCGCCCGCTATCATTCTTCTTTTGCCTTTTTACTCCTTGCCCATTTCTCCATTGATTCAAACCATTTTAATTTCACCACCTCATTTCGGACATCCTTGCAACCATTTTCCACTTCCACCAAATTCGCACTTTTCACATTTTACACACACACACACACACACACACACACACACACACACACACACACACACACACACACACACACACACACACACACACACACACACACACACACACAAACACACCCAAAAACACACACTCACTAAACAAGTTCCCCATTATTCTCATTGCAGCTTTAAACTGTTGAACATGACAGGGCCTATTTTTCCATATGCCAATAATTCCCAGATTCTCAAACTTCAACAATTTTCACAATAAAAGTTATATCCATGCATCCATCCATCCATCCATTATACGAGCCGCTGATCTTAACGGGTGTGCTGGAGCTGGAGCCGATCCCAGCAGGCTCCGGGCAATAGGCGGAGTACACCCTGAACTAGTTGTCAGCCAATTGCAGAGCACACTTAGACAAACAACCATCCGCGCTCATACTCACACCTAGGGACAATTTAAAGTGTTCCATCAACCTGCTATGCATCTTTTTGGAATGTGGGGGGAAACTGGAGTACCCGGAGAAAACCCACGCTGGCACGGGGAAAATGCAAACTCCACACAGGAAGGCCATAGCCAGAATCGAATCCTGCACCTCTGCACTGTGAGGCCGGCGCGCGAATCAGGTGACCATCGGGCCGCCCCAGTTTATTATTGACAAGCAATTTAGTCACAAAATGGATTCTCGAATTTTTTTCACTTCCTTAACAAAATGAAGAATATTTTTTGCGCAGTTCTATTTGTAATGAGGAGAAGGAAGCAGGATTCGCACAACAGCATCGATCGGGTATCTGCGGGGTTCAAGTTTCACTGAGTCAGCCTGAATACAATGAGCACAATGTCACTCCTTCAGTTACCTGCCAGGCAATGACAGATTTCCGGTGTCCGAAAACAAACATATTCTGTTCTACTGCTGCATTTGGGTCAGTCAGGATGTGCTTCTGTTGACCAAGAGGCAACTTGTCTAAGTACAACCAAAAATAGGAGAAACGCAATCATGAAAGTATTTGACTGTTGAGTACATCATGCTTCACGCTTCCAGAGAGGAGCAGGATTAAAGGAAAACACGAATCAAGACGTTAATCCACGCATTGAAGGATTAGATCTGTGTTCTTCTACTTTGGAACATTGTACTCTACATATCTTAATCTACATCATATTCACATTGCAGCTGGGTGGCACTTTCTATTTCACTGCTTCCCATTGCCAGACAGGTGAACGCATCGTGCCATCTTCAATTGTTCAGTAAAAAGGTGAATGAGATTAGCATGTAAATTTATGCTCACAGTTGTCATGTATGCATATATTTTTCTTCTTGTCTTAGATAAACACATAGTGAGATTTCTTTTAAAAACTGAGTTGATATGCTGATGCACATTGATAAGGTTTTGCCATTTATCTCTGTGTCTGCATACTGTTTCCAATACAAACCGATACAAAGCCAATATGCTAACAAAGTGTATGCTAAATGATGCAAGACAACAACAACCCGATAAGAGAAAGTGCTGAGGCAGATTGGTTCTCATTTTCGGTTATCCTGTGTCATCTGTGTGTTGTGACCGACCTGTGGTTATCAGCCTAGCCGTACTATTTCAGATGACTTCGTTTTTATATGTGTGACAATCTACACATAAGAGTTTTCTCATTTCATTTTCACCTTGGCAAATGTGTCGTATTTAACTGTACACACTTTCTGCAAACAGCGCAGCATTTATTACAAGAAACAATAAACACAACACAATGTCTCTGTTGAACGTTTAAAACGCAAAGCACTGTGATGTGTACGAGTGGCCAGCAGGGAACGCAAAAGACCTGTTTTAAAAGCGGAGAAGATTGGGGGCTGCTAAACCGAATTGCATTGTATACTGCACTTACGTTGTTTTAGAATGTGAACCTTTTAAATTCAAGTACTTAGTAAACCCCTCACAATTAAAAACATATTTTTCTTGTACCTTTTCAAGAGCAATGATACACAAGGTAAAGTTCAGTGACTGTTCAGAGTGTGTAAGAGAATAAGAGTATACATATATGAAACCCTCAAAATATCTCAACCCACATTCATTAATGTTTAAAAAACAACAAAGTATTCAAAATTGAGACCAATTAGTCATTTTTCCTCCCAGGTATGATGTGGCTCACAAGGTTTCTTGTGTCAACGAGGCAGAAGTGCGTTACATTATTGCTAAATAAATACAGTATTTACAAAATATGAGAAGTATCCTAACTTTTGTTAGGTGCTGTATTGAAAAAAATAGAACAATAATGGTGTGTAAATTCCATTCCTGGCTTCCTTAAAATTATGAGGTTTGTTTTTTATACTGTGCTCTTGTCTTCCTGCGTGGAGTACACTCATATACACACACATATACACACATACACACACACACACACACACACACATACACACACACACACACACACACACACACATCCATTTTCCGTTTGTTTGTATATGTGTGCTCTGCGATTGGCTGGCAACCAGTTCAAGATGCCCGATGCCTACCTACTGCCCGAAGACAGGCTCCAGCATGCCCGCTACCCTTGTGCGGATAAGCGGATTAGAAAATGGATGGATGGATTGTCTTAAAGTCCAGCAAGAAAGTATTTGGGATGGAGTGTGGACCCCTGGAGCTGTTTGCGCATGTGACAGACAGAGGTGTTAACAAAGCAGACAGTGGCACAGTATGGTGCCTCCTTCACGCCCGCTCGATGCCTCTTCTGAAATTTAACCTGGCATCTCAGAGTCTGTAACAGGAAGTAGCTCGTGGTTGCATGGGTCACCACTGCAGTGGGTCCAAAGACTAGACATCCTGCAGAAAATTAATTTGTGTCTACTGCTAGATTTGTGGTTCTGAACCCAATGTGCCCGCCATTGGACTGATACATGTTCACCTCAACAAGTGTGAACTCATTCCTAATTGAAATAATCATAACAACCACTATCATGGCCACCATCATCACTGACATACTTTGTCGGTAGAGAGGTAGGTAGGTAGGTAGGTAGGGAGGTAGCTCGCTCGATTGATAGATAGATAGATAGATAGATAGATAGATAGATAGATAGATAGATAGATAGATAGATAGATAGATAGATAGATAGATAGATAGATAGATAGATAGATAGATAGATAGATAGATAGATAGATAGATAGATAGATAGATAGATAGATAGATAGATAGATAGATAGATAGATGATAGATAGATGATAGATAGATAGATAGATCTTCAATAATTATTTCTGTGCCACCCCCACCAAAAGAAAAAAAAACAACAAAGCAAAATTAAAACTATGATTGCTCCACTTTTGATGCATTGTTACAATTGCAATACACTCCTTTTCCTCCCCCACTCCTTCTTTGCTTGTTTGTCCAGCATCTAGGTCAAGGTTGTGTTCGAGAGGAGCATGAACGCATAAACAAGAGCAGTATTTTAGTCAGCTCAGTGTGTGATCGCCCTGTGAGATGTCAGAGCTTTTAGGTGGGATGGATGTGAGAGCTTTGGCAGATTCCTAGAGAACAGAACAGGCGGCAGGGAAGGACACAGAAAAAAGAAAACACGCTTGAATTAATTAGTAAGGTTACAACAAAGTTGACACAACAAGGGACATCTTTCAAAAGTGTGAGACAAGGACAGAAATGCACATGGCTCAGGTTTACTTGTTAGTCCTTTGAAGACTTTAAAGGAAACGTGATGTTATGTAATCAGAATCAGAATCAGAATCATCTTTATTGGCCAAGTATGTAGAACACACAAGGAATTTGTCTCCGGTATAACACGCTGCATTAGTATCATCATAAACAAGAACATGACAAATAGGTATGGAAGGACATTTCATAATGTAAGTGAACCGTAGTTTCAAGCAGAGCTAAAGTGATCAGTGGTAGAATACAATACTATGACAGTTTGTACAGTTGGTGCCGAAAATCATTAAACCATTTTAGAGTGACCAGTAACAATATTTGTTGTACAAGAAGAGTGACTACGTCAGTGACTGTTTAGGGAGTTAATGGCTAGAGGGAAGAAGCTGTTTAAGTGTCTGCTGGATTTGGTGCGCATGGATCTGTAGCGCCTGCCTGAGGGGAGAAGCTGGAAAAGGTGGTGGGCAGGATGCGGGGGATCCAGGAGGATTTTCCGTGCCCTTGTCTTGATTCTTGCGGTGTGCAAGTCCTCAAGAGTGGGTAGGGCGGTGCCAATTATTTTTTCCGCATTCCTAATTGTCCGTTGAAGTCGGATTTTGTCCTTCTTTGTGGCGGCCCCAAACCAAACCGTGATGGAAGAACACAGGATTGATTCGATGACTGCCGTGTAGAACTGACGTAGCACCTCCTGTGGCAGGCCATGCTTCCTCAGCAGCCTCAGGAAGTACATCCTCTGCTGGGTCCTTTTCAGGATGGAGATGGTGTTGACTTCCCACTTCATGTCCTGGGAGACTGTGATTCCCAGGAACTTGAAGGTCTCGACGGTTGACACAGGGCAGTTGGATAGTGTGAGGGGCAACTGTGGAGAAGGATGTTTCCTGAAGTCCACGATCATCTCTACAGTCTTGAGCGTGTTCAGCCCGAGGTTGTGTCGGCTGCACCAAAGCTCCAGCTGCTCCACTTGTTGTCGGTACGCAGACTCGTCGCCGTCTTTGATGAGACCGATGACCGTGGTGTCGTCTGCGAACTTTATGAATTTGACAGCTGGACTTGTTGAGGTGCAATCGTTTGTGTAGAGGGAGGAGAGCAGTGGAGAGAGGACACATCCCTGTGGGGCGCCAGTGCTAGTGGTGTGTGTTGATGATGTTGTTCTTCCCAGTCTCACTAATTGTTGATGAGAATCCAGTAAATTACCGTAGCAATTTAATCTGAGGAATTTTGGAAACTAATTGGAAACTTTGGTCTGGTACATTGGTGGGTGGCGTCTCATTGCCGTACCCGGCAGCAGTGTGTGCCATCCGGTCCTAGCTTGCTCTTCGCACTGTTTCGTATCACTTGTACCCGTTTGATCTCCGTCTGGTTCAAGCCACAAAGACTCTTGGTTTGTGTTTTGAAAAGTGTCTATGGTCGTCAGCTATGCTGATTCTGTTTTTGTATTCATAACGACAACTTTTTTGTCATTGCTGCTTTTCCTTGTTGTCAGTTGCTTATCAGCACAAGAATGAAACCTTCTCTCTGCTTCTGTATGCAACAACCTGACCACCGGCCTCATCTGCTATGCTTAACAAAACAACTGCTCTGATCCAAACTGTTTTGGCATGTTGACATGGGGGACCAGGTGAAGATAGCCGCACACTGCGTATATGACCGGCAGGAGTATGGATGTAGGAGGGATCAAAGGTCAACCCACGTGGGAGAAGGTGCTTTCCTGTCAAACAATATCACTGCCATAGATTACACTCGGATTTTCAGACCACAAAATGTTGTATCACAGTAACAACACATCAAACTCATACAGCGCTTTTCTAGACACTCAAAGATGCTTGAAAGTCCAAAAGGATTGATGGACTTTGTGAGTCATTGTGGATCTAAATTCTCAATCTCCAACTCTGCTCCACTGACATGTGTCAAATAGCAGCAAAACCAGTTCAGACTCTCGTGTGTTACAACGAGTCGTCAGACAGTTGTGCCAAAATCCTTCAGGCAGACACTCAAAAAGGTCACATGCGAATACAAACCATTTGAACTCAGAGCTGGGTATGGGCTGATTTTAGGATGGATGGCTACATCTCGATATACCTAGGTCTGTCTGAGTGTCAGAGGAGGGCTTCCCCTTCAGAATGCGAACCTGCTGCACATTTCAATTAGCCATGTAGTCTGACAGGATCAAGCGAAAATGGTACAGCAAAAAAGGAGCCCTGTAGTGTTCACGTAATTGATGCCTAATTTTAGCCTCTATTAAAAGACTAAACCCGTGTTATTCAAATACGAAGCTTAGAAGCCCCCATTTTTTTCCCCTTTAGTGAGGCAAATAGCTATTTTATTGAGGCCAGTCAGGCTACGTGCAGTGACACTGTAATATTCACAAAGATATGTCCACTTCATTCAGAACAACAACAAAAATAAAAACTAAACATCTCTGTTCCATTTTGACCAATTAAAATATTCCGGTACACAGTTAACAAAACACTCCCTCTATTACTGTAGTTATTGTTCTGAAGGGCAAAGCGCAGCACTTGTGGTGGGAGAATGCCGCTGACTCAGTGATGTCACAGGGTAGCTTTCATGAAGTAAAACACTCGGATGATGCATTCCCGTGCAACAGGTAACAACATCCTTACAGAATACTTGTATGGTGCTACTCACTTTGTCATTGACGCAGTTTTCAGAAATTTCAAAATACAAGCCCCAAAATAACACTTTGGCGGACTTAATGATATTTTCCAAATTTCTTGACCAAACCGCTTCAACTTTAAACTGTTCAGCTCATTCCCATACCTCAGAGATGGCTTTATGTGTCCTTCTTGCAAATTTTTGAGGCTGATTTAATACATACTTTTTTCTAGCACATCAGAATTTTTAGGTATTTTCATTTGTTTTGAACTTTGACGCATAAAAGCTTGCGTTGCCATGCGTTGTAATTTATAGCTATGATGTTTCAGAAAAAAATCCACGTTGCTGCACCAAACCCTTAATTCATCAAGATTATTAAATACATGACTCTACTGTATTACAGATTGTATTCTTCTGATTATGAAAACCTGATTTGCTAGGAAAAAATTCGGGGCAGACACGAAATCAGGGCAATAAAATTTCATCTGGAAAAGTTCACTTGCATCGCTTATGAAATAAATTGGGTAAAAATTGGTTGACCATTGTTATTCATGTACTACAATACTTTCCTGTTTCGATGGGACTTTGGCGGCCTCTTGCGGCATCTTAAGGCCTTTATTAAGAGCACAAAAACGGAAAGAGGTGAATTTTTCCACTGAATAGCTGGTCAGTTCCACAGAAAATAAACATTGTGAATTTGTGAATACTGAAGCATCACAAGGTGGGGATTACTGTATTTAATTCCTGCTGCAGCAGGAGGTCAAAGCTCATACAGTATATGGGTTACAGCGAGGGGTGGAGTGGAGGTGGTGGTGGGGGGGCTTCTGCCCTAAAAGCCTCCCAGCTTATTCATGCTAGCCATTAGTGCAGTCTTGAAAGCTTCATGACAACGCACACAGGTCGTCGCGCCACCGTCTCGACCTTTGCAAGACCCTCATTTACTCCCAGTAGCAGCCATGGCGATAAATGAGAACGAATCGGGCGGGCTCACATTCCAATTTGGACTTGATGTTGCTCAACAGTTTGTAAGGTGATGTTAAGTACAAGCAAAAGTAGCACACACTTATTCTGTGCGCGGTGGATGCATACAGGAAGCTGAGAGGTGGAAGTGCGGGAGAATCTGCTTGCTGGATTGGATATAATGCACAGTGACATGTCGACGAATGCCGACAGGGTGTGTGCAGTCACAGGAGGGAAGACTCTTTACTGATGCACACTTGCACATTTATCAGCAATCCATTTCATTACGTTGCCATACTTTATCCCATTTTTCACTGATTTGGTTCATAACCTTTAAGGAAAGCATTTCTAGGTGCACCCAAGTGGTTGAGGGTAAGTGGGTTGGTGGTCTCACCATTATATCTCTGCTTTCTGCAGGTGATTTGGTTCTGTTGGTTTCATCAAACCGTGATATTCAACTCCCTTTGGGCTGAGCGTGAAGTAGTTGGAATGAGAGTCAGCAAATCCAAATCTTGAGTAGTGATCCTCGGTCAGAAAATGGTGGCGTGCCATCTATGAGTCAGGGAGGAGACACTGCCCAAAGTAGAAGAGTCCAACTATCTTTGGTTTCCTTTTCATGACTGGAGTTCCTTTTCATGTTAGACTGGACCATGAGATCTAATGTTGTATTTGGCGCAATTCTGAGGGTCGGAGGGAAACCTCTTACTTAAGGCAGGACTTTTTGTGTAAGCCTAGATTGCTCTGAGTCCCACTCTGCTCCACTGTTGTATGGTGTTCCACTGGGTTCAATTTTAGGCCCTGTTTAAATTGCATTTACGGCCCCTTGCTTTTGTCGAAAGGAAGCATGGTATTCTGACTGATTAGCACGAACACCTGCAGAGGAGGTGGGTTTGAATCCAGCCCCAGCCTTCCTATATGGAGTTTGCATGTTCTATCCGTACCTGTTCGGGTTTTCTGCAGGTAATCTGGTTTCCTAGGAGTGAATGTGAGTCAGAATGGTTGTTTGTCTATTTTTCCCTACGATTGTCTGGCAACCAGTTTAGGATGTAACTACTGCCCAAAGTCACACCCGCGACCCTCGTGAGGATAAACGGCTCAGATAATGGATGAATGTATTTCTGGAAAATATAAGAATACAACAATAGTTGTGAATGAGGTTTAGTGTTAGCTACTCAGAACGCAGCAACATATTTTTCTCTGTGTCCGTCCGGGTGGCCTGAAATCACTTAGATGGTTCTAGAAGGTGATTTAATATTTAATATTTGCCTTGTCTAGCAAAGGACACAAATACAGAGAACCCTGGTCAAGCCGTTGAATTTCAGAGAATGGACTGTCACAGAACTCCTAAGGCTTCACAAGCACAGCTGCAATATGGCCAACGCACCAATGAAAAGGTCCCGACTCAAACAGATTTGGGCGGTTGCCATGGTAATGAGGTAAATGATCTCAGTCCCCACATGAACATATTTGCTCTCAGCCTCTCCCAGCGGGCTTCGGCTGCAGGAGTCTGCAGCACCACAAAGCTAAAGTGGGACACACAACATCTTGCTTGGGTGATTGATCATGTCACAAGAGTGCAAAGTTAACCGTCTGAAGACTGCGGGAGAAAGAAAACTCTCATAAATGATTCCGGGTGGCTCATTAAAGATGTAACGTCTGCAGCGTTGTGCACTCAGCAGGTCGTAGGAGCTGCCAGCTCGCCCCTGGAAGTCATTTCATATTTTTCGAGAAGTGAGAGCAAACTGTGGCATTTGGGTCTATCTGAAGCTGCTGCCTCCGGTATCGGTGTTTGTTTGTTTTGGGATTGGTTGTGAGTTCACACCCATGCTGGTGCAAAAAGTCTTGTGCTGGGGGTTGGCGGTGTTGTCTGCTTGTGCTAAAAGCATCCAAAGGTTGTTGGTGGCGTGCATCACTTCAGCATGTGTATACTGTATAGTATAAGTGTGTGAAGAAGTCAACCCGAAATACACACCTGGCACACCGGAACTAGCGCTTAGCCAACGGCCCAGTAGCCACGTACGCCGACTCTCCATGCTTGTTTACATCTCCAACTTTAGGATAGACGGGTGGGGGTTGGTTATGTGGGCTGACAGGAAAAGTCCCGCGAGACGCAAGAGAAGGAGACATCGGTTCAAAGACGACAGCAGAGGTGTTTGGTTGTGATCGTACCAAACGTTTTATTTCCATATAGCTGAAAGACGATACGTTTTAGAAACGTAGTTATGATCATTTGATCGAGACAAAAGTAACGATGATAGGCAGTAGATCCTTGAAGAGTAAGCAGGACTTCACGCTTTCCAAAGTCGCTGTTAATCAGGTGAATCTTGGTGAGACTCAACTCACCACTGTGGTAGTTCATTTTTACCATGGTGAAAAGCAAGACGCATACAAACCGCAATCATAAAATGCAGCATTTTTTCTACTATACGACTTTAGTGTGAGGTGATTCTTAAGACGTCTTTGTAAAACAACAACATCCATTTACATGCATAAAACAAGACAATCACTTTTTTTAAGCGCATAAAAAAGTGATTGTCTTGTTTTACTCAACAGTACAGGTTTCAAAACTGTTTTTATACAAATACAACAAAAACATCATTTTACAAAAAACACAAACACATCATTTAAATCATTTTGGAACATTCAACATGGAGCCACTGCTGACATGTTTCACATTTGGTTTGGAATTTGTGCTAAATGCTAAATGTTGCAAAGTCACTGTGTGCTCATTTCAATGCGGATGATGAAAAACACATTTCCAGAAACATTGCATCAGAATGTTTATCGGTAGACATATATTGAACAGGCATATGAATGCAACAGATTTGCTTTTGCTTCCATTCCTCTTGAGCAGACTTTCTATGTAAAAGCGATGCAGATTTCTCTCAAATATTTGAGGCTTGAAAAACAGTCGGCATCTGGTGTGACTTCATTTAGTACACAGGCATGCCTGACGCCGCCCACACTAAAACGTGCACTTTGACTGTATTGTGGGACGTGCGGGGCTGGGGGGTCTCAGTTGCACCATTCAATCATGGCCATCACTTCATGCTGCACAAAGCTGTACACAGTTCCTGAAAGCCAACAGCTTCCCAGTTCTTAAATGGCCAGCGTACTCATGGAGCAGTTTTGGGATGCTCTGCATGGGCGCATACGGCAGCGTGGTCCACTTCTTGCCAGTGTCCAGCAACTTCTCACAGCCATTGGCCACCATTCCATAGATTGCAATCAACAATCTCAGTAACTCAATGTGAAGGTGAGGCATTTGCACTGCCTGAGGCAAAGAGTGGTAACACCAGATCTTGACTGCTTCTTTGAGAATGTCATCTCTGGGAATGTCATCCCTCTGAGTCAAGAGAACAACAAATTGGAGCCCCGACTTTGTCTCTTGTATGGAAGCATATCTTCTGTACATATTTCACCATCTGCATTAAGTGTCAATCAGCAACAACAAGGCAGTAACGTCTCCACCCGGGAAAATGAAAATGCTTTTCTTGTAACATGCGGGACATTTAATGAAGTGCACAACACGGTTGCAGTCCTCTGAGGCAAAAATGCACATGACAATTTAATGTTGGGATGCTGCCATGTGTTGGGCTCCTTGGCAGCAGCAGGGAAAGGAAAAAGAAACAAATGTCAACAAATAATGTGATGCGCCAGCCGTATCTTGACATAGTGGCGACGTGCTGGCGTGTCTTTACGGAAGCATATTGCTGCCACCCTAAGAAAGATCAACAATACCTTTTTTACAGAACACTTTTCATGTCATTTGAGAATACTGAGCCCGTTTTAGGTTTTATATTTAGTGTTGCGGCAATATGCTTAGTAGTAGGAATAGCAACCATGTGAAATGATGTCAATGAAAGTTGAGCAGAAAGTTCTTCCACTTGAAATGAACCAGAAACCGAATGATGACTTTTGCTGTCACTTCTTCAAGAAAGAGTGTATGTACATCATCGTGGGCGTTGCTTGCATTTCAGAAGAAATAAGTGCACACAGATCCGACCTGCTCCTGAACACCAGACTTTGATTCTCTGTGCGCACAGTGTCACATACATTTTCACTGGTTGGTGAGCAGTGAGAAATGGTGCTAAATGCTTGGTTTACGTTTCGCGGAGTCTCTCGCTGTCTTTTTTTTTTTTAGATTCAGTACCTTCTTGTCAGAGTATAAATTCTGACTTCTGTGCGTCTGTGAGACCATCGGGGCACGAGTTTGGAAAGTTGGCTGCCACCTCTCTGTCCCCGTTGGACATGAGACAGGTCCGGATGAAGGTGGCATTGGAGGCCTTGAGGAGACAACCGTTCTCCAGCTGAAAACCGCAAGAAAGTAGTCACATTGAGATGACAATTAATTTTAAAAAATGCACTTGATAAGAACTCATTCATTGCTGTGGATGTTTACATTTCCCATCCAACGGGCATGTGTGGAAAACTGTTTGCCCAGTTTGTCTGTGAAATTCAGGTTTGTAAACCACTGTAATGACTACTATGAGATAAAGATGAGGCGTGAGTGTGTCTTTGTTGCATCAGTTATGAGAAAGGAAGAGAAATGCCAACACGCTGAAAGTCGGACCAGTTTAGGCACCTCACGCTCGAACAGATATGCTCACAGTAGGTATTATAATGTCTGTGTCGCGATCGCGTGAAATGATGACACAGTCATCTGAGGCAAAAATGAATGGTGAACTTTGAGCAAAACAAAAAATAAATAAATAGCCACATGACATTCAATTTGGCACACTTCATAGCTGTATATCTGTAAATAAATGTATTTTACCTTGCACAGCCAGTTGTTAGTCTTGGTTTTGAAATGTTATGGTTTGTGATGTCACAAAAAACTAAATACTGTAGACTAGCGTCAAAGTCACAGTTCTGCTTGACATTTATAATGATAGATTTTTGGTCAGAAACTGTTTTTGGTGGCACCATGTACCAAAGCCGATTACTGTACAAATGAATGGAAAACTATAACCAAAACCCCCCCCAAAACAACAAAATAAAACATGACCGGTATTTTTCTGGAGAAACAAGTCTACTTTTTATTTTGGTTGCTTTGGTGCTTATATTGTTACAAAATAAGATTCTGTAAATCTTGGGAAAAATGCTGGCAAAATGTCTGGCAGTGAATGCACATGGATCATATCGGACTTTCTCCTGTGACATGAATTTCCGAGGTCAGTATTTATTTGCTACATGCAGTTGTTCTAACCTTATTCCCATGTATGGGATTGATCCAATCCACACCACAACTCATATTACACAGTCAGTGAATCATTCATAACAACCACCCAGATTTCTTGCCTCATCGTGAGGGAACTAATGACAGGGAAATAGTAGGTCAGCAGTGTGATTGTCACCGACCCTGAAAAATAACACCAGAGCCCTGTGAATGGATGTCTGCTGGGTCAGCCACCTTTGAGGCCAACGGTGTCCCTTATTCTCTTGATTATTGGACACAATCTTTCCCCTTCTCTCTTCTTCAGTCTGTGGCAGCATTGTTTTTCATGCTTAAACACGTCTATCCATTGTACGGTGCTATCAGACAGCTCATGAATTTCTAAAAGATTTATGTATGTGCATGAGAAAGACAGCACTGAAAGAGGGGCCTTTTCTTCTTTACACTGCATTTCTGGACACATCATCACATCACAGTTAACACAGAGCTTCATGCCTGAAGCTTCTACGTGCTGACTTTCTTTGACAGCAAAATAACTGTGCAATGCTCAAGCGTTGATGGTCACTACTTCAGTTGACATGTAACACTTCAGGAATTGTCAAGTCTTTCCACTTCAGCCAAAAAGAATACACCAACTCCATCGTCGTCTTTTTTTATGTTAAGAGACGAAACGGAGCGAGAAAAGATCTATCTTTCAGATCAATACTGATCTAAAACAAAGTTCAGGTTTAACAAAGCAGTCTTTGTCGCCCTTTCACAGACTCTTCAGTGCAACACTGTGCCAACCCCCATTTCCAAGATGGCCACACCCATGAAACCTCTCGCAACAACAGAAAGTGAGCTTCAAAGATTGTTAGACAGGGGTGCTCATCATTTTGGTCGAGTTCACAAAGAAGCACCTGAAGTCGTTTCTTGTTGCTCATTTGTTCCCTAAATCCAACAACCTCACCATCCTGACCTTAAAGACTAAGGCAAAAGCGAATAAAAACAGAGCTCTGGTGTTTGTTGTTATGTTAGAGTGAAATGATTAAATTCAGTATGCTGTCACAAAAAAAAAAAAGAAAAAAATTGCATTGAAATGAGTTGCCTGCAAACAACACAACAGTACTATAGCTTCGCTGCCCCCCCGCCCCCGCCCCATGCCCCCTAAAAGAGAAAATGTTAAGTACAGAGATCTGCAGTGACACACTTGAATTGGTTGCACTTTTCATATTTTCATAAAGCATGCGCACCTGCGCACCAATTAGCGTATGTGCTCCCCATTTTAGTGGAAGTCAAAGTTTATTATAATTCAGAAATTATAGTGATGGATTGGATGGACGTTGAGACTAATGTTGCACTCCATTTTTTTACAATTTCCGTTTGTTTCTGATACTGCTTACATCGAAATATCAGAAGTCAATACGATCCAACTGCAAAATCAATATATCTGGCAAAATGCCCAAATCTGAGGAAAGACACAATTTTTCTAAAAACACAACATCCAGAAGACTTAATCAATACCATATAAATAACCTAGACCTGAACATTAGTTGACCTAAAGCAGGACAAAATCTCTGACCGGTTTGTACAAAAATGTGCGATTGTAAGGATGGGTATTCCTTTCAATGAAGCTGAAAATAACTTTAGTGGAAGTTATTATACAGGTCATTATACAGGTCATGCATGATGACCGCTAAAGAAGATTTGTTGGAGTCTCACCTGATTGCGGTCATCCTGTCTTGCGCTGGCATTGTGGAACAGACTATAGGCCTCGAGCGAAGGCTGCGTCAGAGCCAAAATTTGCTCCAGCTCCAGAGCAGCACCCTGTGGAGCACATTGGGCCACAACCGGGTGCGGAACTGGACTCTGGAGCTTGTGAGATTGCTGACCCTGCAGTGAGTGTGGCTGTACAGCGTCCACCAAGTGTTCGTCGTGACAAAAATCTGCCGTATTCAGTTCTGAGCCGTCCGCATGCTGTGTGGTTGAGACTACAGGGTCAACCAATACATTATGAAAAAAAGCTGCGTGTTTACTGGAGCAACAGGTTCCGCCCAACATCTGGGAGCTGGCTAAGAAGGTCTGGCTGTTTCCCTGCTGCCAGTGGTGACTTGGCTCCAGTGGTGAGATAACATCTTTGTTCTCCTCGTTGACAAGAGTTTGGTGAGTAGTGTGCTTGTCACAATGCTGGGCTTTCTCAGCCTTGAGCATCCAGCGGCTCTTACCAGAGAGGATGCTGGCATCGGCACTTCCAGAGGGAAACCGAAGCCCGCCTGCCCTGATGGGCAGCTGCTGCGTTTGCCCGCTAACGGACGGAATGGCAGGGGTAGCGGGCACACGGTGTGCTTGCATCTGCCGGGTAGAACTTGGAGCAGTGTCTGGAAAAAAGTCATTGAGTCCAAATCCAACTATGTCGCTGTGTTCTTCTCCATGAGATTCCATCTCCGATGACTCAAGAATGTGGGACGTGATTTCATCGTTGGTGAGCTCACCAAATGTGGAGCCATGGCCGGAATCCATCTCTACCTGGATCATCTTCTCATCCAGCAGCAAAAGTTCCAGGTCTTCAGCATTCAAGCCAAGGTTCTCCAAGGCACAGAGGAGCTCGCTGTTGGAGCAACTTTCATCTCCATCTAAAGAAAGAGAGTCCAGGGTGGCTAGTAGTGGATCACACTTGGACTTTTCCCTGTTGCATCTTGCCTGCGTCTGCCAGCTCTCGCCAAATCCAGCAGTCTCCTCTAGCTGTTTGGTAAAAGTACTGCAAGGGTGGGACTTGTGAGCCTCTGAATCTGCTTGACAGATGTAAGCAGACTGATCCTGGCTCATCAGCGCTTCCAGTAAGGACTTTGGATGTACGTTCTCAGAGAACTTTTCCATTTTCCCCTTCTTGCATTTGGCTTTACCCTTGAGAGTTTCGGGAAAGCCAAAGAGTGGGTTTCCAGTCTGATAGAGAAGTGCCTCGCCAGTGGCGAAGGTGAAAGGGAGGTGCATGGAGCGTTTCTTCAGGTGTTCCCCTCCTTCCTCGTCTCTATTTGAAAGAGAAACAATTAGCAAACAATCTCCTGTCCCACTGTAAAAACAAGCTGACATCCTCGACTCACATCAGGGGCCTCTGTGTGGCAATGATGTAGTCCGGTTTGCCATTTCTGTAGACGAGGCGGGCATTGGATTGGACCCATTTCCATCTGTTATCCTTGGTGAGCAACCGGAAGACGGTGAGGCCGCTCTCACCAGTCTTGATCACTAGAATCCCATCAGAGAAAACGTTGATGATGGTACAGCTCTGCAACTAGCTCACATTCAAGAGGTTCCGGGCTCAAACCTCGGCTGCCTGTGTGGAGTGTGCATGTTCTCCTCGTTCTTCCTATCTATGTCGCAAAACCATGGTTTTAGGTCATTTGAAGACTCTAAATTACCCCTGGGTGTAAATGTGAACGTGAATGCATGTTTGTCAAAATATGCCCTGCGACTGGCTGGGGAGCAATCCAGAGTTCACCCGAATTCAGCTGAGATACGGTCCAACTCAATGACTTCCTACTCCCGTGGGAGATGTACATCCAACACAGCACTGCTGTTTCGACTTGACTGTCATTTTTGTACTTCCTCTTTGTTGGATGAAATACTCAAAGACAAATTTGGTGAATTGGAATTGCATTTGGATACGTCACCTACAAACAATACAAGAACCAGGGATAAGAATATTCAATATTTTTTTCCTGATGAGACTACAGGTCCATAACTGGGACTTGTCTATGAATTTCTTCCAGTATCAAGTCTTACTAAATGTTTCTAAATGTGCATCATGGCCATCTTTTCTCCTTTTCTGCCCCCAAAGTTAGCCAAATAAGTATGTTGCCCTACTAAAAACCAACTTGACCAAAAAGTAGAGCACATTCGGAAAGCAAATCGTCTGGTTTTAAGGACTTTAACATGAATGTTGGCTCAAATGTTTGATAGATTGCATTTCAATATATCATAAGTCAACATGTTCACATTGTTACTGTAGAACTCCAGTAAATGTGCGCTGTTGCACCACTTTATCAGATGAGATGAAGACAGATGGTCACGACGGTATCATTTTCTATTTTCTGCAAGATTCCATGCACAGAAAAAAAATGAAATAGTGGTGAGAATCAGATGAGCTGAGGATATATACAGAAAGGTGGATGTTTGGTTCTCCGTAGTTGGTTGGATGTCTTTCACCATCACTTGGCTTGCTAAATGTGTGTGTGTGTAGTTGTATATTTTGTGTGTTTTTACAGGAGTGTTTGTCTTTGATTTTCCAGGGTCCATCATAGTCACACATTCTTACAGTGACTCCCAAATGTCGCTTTCATTTTTTTTCAAGGTCCACTTCTTTTGTTTTCTTAGAGTGTGTGCTCTGTTGTGGTGAATATTATGCTCTGAACTGTGAAAAATTCAGATGCAATTTTCTTCAGAGATTGTTTATCCAACCAGCGTGCCCCGCATAAAAATGAGGTCCAGGGCGAAACGTAGCTGTTGCTGGAGGTTGAAATTCAAATTTGGCAAGTGATTTGGCAGTTAACCACTAACTTACTTCGAACGTGATTTTCAGCACAGTGCAGCATGTCGGCAGCATGGATGAACTGGTATCCCGAACCTCGGACACGCAGCTCTGCCTCCGTGTAACCCAGTACAATTTTACCCCTAAAAAACACAAACGAGACACACTCTACATATGCGCAAAATGGCTCACTTGAAACACGAAAACATCAGCACCGATGCACATACTTTGCATCACAAGCCATGGGAGTGAAGTCCAATTTGTGCTTGGTTCTGAAAATCATGTTCTTTGTTCTGATTTCCAGTATAGCCGGTGACTGCAGGGGCGTGGCAATGGCAAACAAGGCGAGCTGAAGAGGGCCACCTTGCTCATTGGGACTCCGCAGTCCACTCTGCCCCTGGAGGAATTTCAGTCGACCCTGGATGCTCAACGCCTGAAAGAAGTGAAGACCATAAAACTGTAGCCAGCTATGCCAGCTAATGTAGATAAAGTACCAAGTTCCAGTAACTAGTCATTTTTTCCATTCAGACTGTTTCGATTACGCTCTGTTATAATTTATAGTTCATATTATCATGCATATGGGGAAAAATAAAGGACCTTTCTTCAGATGAAAAGCACACCACAGTTCACCATCATATACATGGATTATGACATGTATATATAATATAGATTTTTGGGGATATTGCAGGACGCTTCAAAGGCTTGCAGTCACGCATAATTCTGTATTTTGACCACACCTAACCAATCTCAGCAGGATATAGATTAGCAGTGGCCTCCAAAATACATGCAGACTCATTTATTCACCAAATATGTGATTGTGGATGGAGTCCTGGATGGCTGGTAGATGGCCATCATATGCCCGCCCTTCTGCAGGTAAATGATTATGAGAACCACTTTTGAACTTGCATAAATTGGTCAGCAGAGTCAGTTAGAAAAGGTAATATTGACTACACCATGTCTTAATTGTTGACGTAAACTGATCTGGAGTATGCACCCACTCAGGCTGTGCCATATCTGCCACAATTCAATGAAATATTCACCAAAAAATGAAACTAAACTAAACACATGGATAGATACCGTTACATATTCAGGAATACTGTCCATTGGGAGCTTTTTCAACAGTTGCAAGCTTCTAAACACTTTCTCCTTCTGTTGATACCCCGGAACACCTCATTCCAACACTCGACACACATGTACACACACACAGACACACAAAGCATCGGGTGTGCCGACAACCACCATGCCCCCCCCCCCCCAACGTTAGCGCTGCTTAATTGACCTTGGTGGGTTCAGGGGTTGTCGTGATGTCAGGAATCTGGTACTGAATAGCAGGAGGGATTATGAAAACAAAGCCATAGTGACCAGTAGATACAAGGAGAAAGCGGGTTTATTGCTCACGCAAACACTTTGGGAGGGAGGAGAGACACAAGTTTGGTGAACCTTGAGCATGAAATTGCAATCCTGCTCCAGGTTTTGGGTTACTTGCTTGTGATTTTGTCACAAGATGAGAACTCTGGAGATATCGGGATGGGGGCGTGGGTGCTGTTCTTTTTTTGCATTAGTGCTGCATAATTTATTTTTGTTTAGTAGTTTGTTTGTTTTTAATAATCATTTTGTATTCTATTCTTTCTTCTTGATCCATTTGGAGTGCACCCTATTTCCATATAACACAATGACAGAGGCTAATTTATTTCACCCATTGTATCCAATGGTTGCTCATTTTCCAATTTAGGATAGCTATCAGCATCTCTGGAGCTAGTGACTATGACAAAGCAAGTTCTCTATGCGCTCTCATATCTTCTCCGCGATGGAGGGGAATTAAAGCAGATTACAGGGATAATCCACCATGCTTTATACTTCAGTAGACTTGATTATTGTAACAGTCTGACTGGACTCCCTCAAAAGGGCACAAAACAGCTGCAACTCCTTCACAATGTTGCAACTCTGACCAGAACAAATGGAGCACAACATATTACTCAAGTCCTAAAGGCTTTACAGTGGCTCTCAATCATCTGTAGAACATTCAAAATTCTGCTACTGGTTTATAAATCGCTGAATGGTTTTGGTCCTGATTACATTCAAGGAATGCATACACTCGGTTGGGCTCGGATGTGCAGACTTGGGTCAATAAGTGGAGCCCAGAGTTCAAAGAAAACAGAGTGAAGCTGCATTTAGCTGTTCTGCTGCACGCAAGTAAAATACCAACAGAATTTCACAGTACGGTCTATTGGTAACTTTGGTAACGTAGTTTTATTTTTGTTTACCTTTAAGTGTTTTAAAAGTGATTAATGTCTTCTGTTAATGAGTTTGAACGTTGCCGACTGATCTTTTAGGAATTTTGGTCAGATACTTTTGTTTTTCTGCATTGCTTTTGAACGTTTGTGAGCTGTTGTGTTTGTAAATGCTGTTAAGTGGTGTGCCTTGAAGCACATTGGGTTGCCTGGTGTATCAAATGCGCCTTGCCTTGCCTAACTAGCCTGAAAACACAGTAAGACTTTGCAATGCGTTCATTAAAAGACACTGAAAGTAATATTCAGCCAGGAAATCTCACCAAGTAGCCAGAAGAATTGTCCAGTAGGCAGCGGAAGCGGCAAACAAAGCTTCTCTCAAAGAAGGAGGAATTTTCCGGAGGAAGCTCATCAGGGTTGTACCTCACCGGGTATGAGAGAGCTGATTCGCCGTCTACTTATGGAAATGTGTCACCACAAAATAGAAGATGCTGAAAAGATTGTCCTTGACCTAGGTGCGTGCATTAACTGCTGATATGAAAGTAACTGGAAGTGACGTGTATCCGGGAAGGCTGGGTGGGGCATATTTACACTTTTGAGCTAATGCCACCTTTCTTGTCCTCCAATTAGATTAATCAGAAGCAACAAAATCACTTGCGACAACCTGAGCATGTTTTGGATTTTTTGTGGGTCAGTGGAGTTATTTAAAGGCAACAGGAGCTTTCTCTAGAAAAAAATGTTTTCCTTGGCTCTGTGGTCTAGTGCTCACGTGGGCTTCCCTTGATCTCATAATGTGTGAGGTATGTGCTCCTAATTTGCCCCCGTATGTTTAATGTCTTGAGACAACTCCTGTTGTGATTAGCGATATAAAACATAAAGTAAATTGGAATTAAGTCAAAGAGATCTTGCTGAGTCAAACAGTGGGTGCCAAACCTGCTGCAGTGTCTGAGGGGGATCCAAAGCTATCGGGAGGGTTGAGTGCCCAATGCAGGTTCCTCTTGAACTCTTGCTGGTCTTCAGTGTGAATCATCTCCAACACACTGTGGTGCATCACGTCCGTCTGATAGGAAAAACACCACAAAACTTTTAGTCTGAAATTTAAAAGGAAATAGAAAAATGACGTATGTGTGTGTGCGTGTGTGTGCTGTGTGTGTGTGTGTGTGCGTGCGTGTGTGTGTGTGCGTGCGTGCGTGCGTGTATATATGTGTGTATAGTTCAAGCGTGACACATTATATGGATAATTTAATAATCCAAAATGAGATTAGACTAGATTAGCTCCTTCAGTATGTATGTTTCCGACCTGAAGTAGGCTCTCCCTTTCAACAGTTGTAAAAACTTGGCAGACAGTTCATATTGATTTTTTGAAAACATAAGCGTGCTGGATTTTTCCAAGTGTCGTCCCTTGCATCTCATGGCTGATCTTGTACCTGATGGAAGCCGAGGTAATCATGGATGGTTTGAGAGCAGTAAAAGATGATTCCCTCTGCTGTGATGACCAGGACAAATCCACTCAGAGCCTGCAGGGACAACAAAACTTGCGCCAATGAGAAAACGGGACATTTTAGCTCCCCCGGTGAATATGTGATGTTTGACAGTGCTTACACGAGATGTTATTTTCCATAAACTGTCATTGTCAAGTGAAAAAAATGCATCTTCTGATTTTGTGTAGCGTAAGAAAATAAACAACTGACAAGTCTCAACAATTAGTTTAATTGAAGATTCAAAGCAACACAAAATGTGTTCACGTAGCCTCCAGCTCACAGCAAATTCTGTAAAAATGTATTTGCTCTTGCCTGCATTTGACAAGTGTAAAAAAAAAAAAATCAAATGACTGTCAACATTTAATGTCCATGGACCCTGCACCTGGTTGTGCATTTTGACTTGATGAACTTGGAAATTGGGGCACTTGTAAATTACGGTTCCAAAGTATTTTTCTATATACTTACCTGGAGCAGCAGTTCCCCTTCTGGCATACACTGGGCTGTCTGTTCTGGCACCTCGCTGTCATGGTCGTCAGTAATTTTGCTTACACCATTGGAGAGATGTTTTTTTGATGTCACTTGAGAAAAGAGAACAGAAGAGGAAGGCTGAGGGCTACTTTGTCACTTGGATATCAGACTGTAAAATTGCAGGAGGAATATCACGAAGACTGAATCCAGGGAAACACGAGAGAACAGCATGCGGCAACAGGGAAAAACCGGCAGGAGGAAGACGACAACAATTGCAGGAGCCAACTCTCGGGAGCAGACACAACAAAGACTGAATCTTTCAATACAAGCCACCCTTGTCTGAGCTGTCAACCTGTCTAAACCTCTTTTAGGGTCTCCTATATTGACCTCTGCCCTCAAAGACAAAACCTTTGACACAAGCAATGTGCCTCAGAACATGGGGATGCAAAGTGCTTTTCTGGTCGAGTAAGATTTTCAGAGGGACGGAAGTCACTCAGAGCTGCAGACAGTACAGAGGCCCAAGGCTTAAATGCCTAAATTGGTGAGTGCAGACATGATGTCCAGGAGCGGACCGGAAATATACCGGCCGTTCAGGAAAGTTAACATATTTTCCCCAAATTCCTGATGGCCACCCTGTCCATTAATTGTCCTCTAAGGGTCATGTACAGAAAAATAGAAGGATGCAAGGACTACTTTAACATTCTTGAACATTTTCATGGAGCCCCCTCCCTTCATAAACAACAAAATGGCATTGCAGCTCATGTCAAGTGTTATTTTATAATATATTGTTAAAAAACGGATAGCGAAAATCCCTAGTCTACACAGACCAGTTAAGCCACCACAATACAAGGGTGTGAGCTGCACGAGTCAAGAGTTGAAAAGTGGGTTCTCGTGCCCCCGCCCCCGTCCACAAAGTCTGTAAAGTGGTGTGAGTGGATTATCTTGCTGTGTTTTTACCCCCCAAAGCTTTCATCTCCTCCTCCCATCTCCTCAGACCTACATTACTGTGTGTCTGCGATTTATGGGAGGGAGGTCATCTCATGGCCACAGGCTAGCAGGCTGACCTACAATCCATTTAAGAGTGCATTTCACACACTGTGATGAACTTGGGGTTATGCAGGGGTGATGCACTTGCTGTGGAGAAAGACAGAAATGGGACTGACCTCCTGCTGGTTTCTGCAGTGTCAGATTATTTCCTTGGGCACTCCTGCCCCCTGCCCCTTCCAAAAAATGTGCATGGTAGGTTGATTGAACACTCCAAATTGTCCCAAGGTGTGACTGTGAGTGCGATTGGTTGTTTGTCTGTGTGTGCCAAGCAATTGGCTGACAACCGGTTCAACGTCCACCCAGACTACTACCCGAAGAAGGCTGGTATAGGCTCCAGCACGCCTGCCTCCCTCTTGAAGACAAATGTCTCAGATAATGGATGGATGTTTCCAGTCCAACTCGAGACAAAATCATTTGTATGTAAGGTATGTAAGGATACACGCGAAATGGCACTAAATAGCGAAAATCCACGTATAATTTATGGCCATTGAAATGCATTAGGGGGAGCAAGAGGGGGGCTAAAATCCTGAAAAAAACACTGTTAAACCTTCTTTTTGCATAAATAAATGAACCGTTTGGAGTTTCATACCTGAAAAGAATCTCTTGGCCCGAATGTAGCTGGCACTAAGCCTTAAAATGGACAGCTTGTCCAGGCTTGAGATGACATCCTCAGGGAAGGGCAGCAAGCTGGCCAGCCTGTCCAGCTCCAAGTTTAGACGGTCTCGATGCCGCTTGGATGGGTTGGACTTGTGCCCTTCTGGTGTGGTCAGTTTGGCTCTGGTTGTGAGTGAGAGGATACCAAGAACTTTAAATCGCAAGTGAGACACAATGATTGCAATTCATTTGTGTGAACACTACAAAGTGTTCCATGCATACAAGTTATTCTCCACCAAAAGTCTTTAGTAGTAACCCCACTTCTTTGACATTGAACTTCTTCCAGATTTCTCCTCTAATTCGAACCATTGAAAAGATTTGAAAAATTGAAGACGGGAGGTATTAGTTTCCAGGAATCAACACATTTTACCTGAAACACCTGACATTGAAATTAATGTGGCATTCAATAAAAGAAGTTCTTCGGCATTCCCATTCCAAATTTGAACTGTTCATTTTTCGAATGTAAAATTTCTATCTTGGCTCAGTAAAAAAGTAGGAAAATAACAGTCTGCAATACAGTAAATGCAAATGATAATCAAATCAACATGAAAAGTTTCAACGAGCTTCTGATTCCCATTGTATTTTGTAACCCTAAAATTTACTTGAAATGAACATGTCCCCAGGGGGGTTCAGTGTACAATTTTCTTCATTTGTGCTGATCATATGTGGCGAAATTGTGCAATTTCATCATAACTACAGTATGTGTGCCAGTGGTGTATGGCGACATGCATAATAATTACTTAGAGGCCAGAAAAACCATAATCGACACATGTATACAGTTTTTTTGGTGACGATTTTTTTGGGGTGGTGTGCCGCAATATATTTCAAATGTAAAATAAATGTGTCTTGGGCAATAAAAATTGTGAAACACTGTCCGTCATTTTTTTTTTAACATCAAGTTGAGCGAGTCTGGTGGTTGGCAACTCGGGTCCGAGAAAACCTCAGTCCTGCTTGCTTGGAAGTGTCCCTCTTCCAACACGCCTGATTCAATTGATTAATTCAAAAACAAGCTCTGAAAAAGCCTGTTAGTGACCCTTTGAATCAGGTGTGTTGGAAGAGAGACACGTCGAAAACAAGCAGGACAGCTGCTATCCGGACCGGAATTGCCTAGCCGGACGACAGGCGGTCCTTTAATTCATGACACACATTACCCTTTCTGAAGCGGTTTTCTTCTTTTGCGTCCCGCGTACATGTTGGCCCCACTTTAGTCCCAGTGGAGCGGCACATCCACACACAGAGGAGAATTCCAGCCAGCCGGACTCGTAAACGTGTCCCACCACCATCCAACCGAATGGACGACAAGCACGTGAACAATGTTAAACTAGTTCTCCGAAGCAAAGATGTTGGGCTCGGAAACAAACGAGCGACACCTGCAACGATCTGAAACGACGTTCTTTGACTCATTAACGGAAGCGTTCCTGGCTCCCGTCCCAGATGGACTCAGTTGTTAATATGAGGTGTCAAATAGCTGCAACGTCGTACCCGGTCCTCTTCTCCCCCTCCCCTCTTCACTGTCAGCCTCCTTATCCAAAATCCTGAGGCAGCCGACCGGGTCGCAGTGGTCGACCCGTTCAAGTAGACTGAAGTTGACGTGTGTGACAGAGCTGGGAGGAAGGGGGGACGGTGTGTGTGAGGGGCGATCTCCTCACCACCTCATGCTGTCTCCTCCTCATCTCGTCACCACCATTATTGTATCCCAACATTATTCCTCCTAACCTCTTAATGCCCCCCTCACTACCTCATCAAATCCCGTCACTTTCACTGTACCTCAGCCAAAATAATGCCTTCACCACCTCATTCCATCACCCCATCATCTCCTCAACACCTCATTCTGTCACTCATCAAGCCTCACCTCGTCCCATCTTCCCACCACCCTTCATCCCCTCATCCTCGTCCCACCATCCCATCACCACCTCATCAACTCGTCACCCCTCAACTCACCCTCGGTCCCCTCACTACCTGAGCGCGTCACTCCCTCACCACTCTCAGGAGTCATTTCCAGGTTACAAATGAGCTAGTGGCCAGCCATCAAGTCTGACATTAATTACAAAGAATAAAACTACCGAGAACAAACATGTCTTCATCCCAGTGGCTTACTGAAGATAAGCTACCTCCAGGAGGGAAAATAGAATCAGTGCTTCGCCGTCTGTTTCCGAACAGCGGCTTCAGGCTGACAGGGAATCTCAGACTCAACGAAACAGATCAGCTCTGATCACTCAACTGCATGCAGTTTAAGCTTCCTCCAAGCAAAAATAAACATTGCGCATCATTATACTGACATCAAGTGGACGCTGTTGAGCTACGCCATCACAAAAACAAGCACACCGTTTGTTTCCCTGGCAATCCCACAATTAGTTGGTTTACTTTTGTTGATAAAGTTCTATCCTTCCATAAGAACATTACAAAAATGAACAAACACGAAGCCGATTTTTTTAAGGACCACCATGCCATATGCCCAATATTTATTTTGGCTACCGTTAAAAGATTCATACTGTTAGAGTACAGTATCATTCCTCTCTTCTCAGTTAGATTTTGTTATAGTATAGTATCATTCCTCTCTTCTTAGTTAGATTTCATTGTTGAAGTTTCATTCCTTCTCCTCTGTGTTATTCCTCTCTTTTGATGTGTTGTTTCTCTCGGTTAGTTGTGTCTTTTTTCAGACACTTGAAAGAAACACTGTAGAATGCTGTATTTACTGCTTACTGTGATTACAATCACCTTTTGTGATCCGCGACCCCCACTACTTTTATGACCCCTCCAGAGGACATGTCAACATCAAAAGAGGAACTGTTATCTTTCGTGTCTGTGTTGCAGCTATTGAGGGACTGCGCCTTACTATGAATACTATTGACCTCGGTTTCTTCCTGAACATCTGTTTTCACATGTAAAACAACGTATGTAGTGATAAGTTTGATCTTCTTCCTCCTTGGTTGATTAACGGCCCCAAGTGTCTTCTGTTGTTTCCCGCACCTTGGGTCCGTCCCTGATTGCTGTTAAGCCCCCTAGGAAGACCTCTTATCTTAGGATGTATGCACAGCGGGGTTCTGGAACTTGCCATCACACCAAATGGTGGGTAGTGGTGGTCTGGTCTCACCTCACCACTCCCACCTTCTTCCAGCCACACCGGGTCAGATGACATGTTACTTTCTTTGTTTCGGGATTTGCGTGGAGGCGTACCTCCCGCCTCTCATTATCATATTGTCTCTATATAATCTCATGAATGTGTTTCTTCTATGCTTCCTGATTCAAATCTGGACCCGTCAGAGCCCGAATCGATTCGTAAACTGCAGAAAATAAATTAAAACCCTTCAAGTAACTGTTCATCGCCTCCAGCCTTTATTTGGATTACCAACATTCTCCTCGTCCGAAAGTCAACGAACACGCGGGAAGAAGAGGCCGCTCTGACCCCAACAATTGGTGACCCCGACGTGATTTCGACTGAGGTTTCTGCCAACAGACAGAACATCGGGCGCCCTCAATTGACGAGGTAAGGGACATTTATCCTCCAAATTGGTCTTCTGTCTGTTGGCTGAGATCGAGGTAAGGATCACGTCTTGAATTGACATACCAAAAAGTTAAATTGTGGCTGGATGAACAGTGTAATGCGCAAATGTAGTTTTAGAGACTCGAGTATAAAGAACAAAAGAGAAGGATAAAGAGAACAGAGAACAGAGAAGAATACAGAAGTCCGCGATAAAGAGAGATATTCATGGATAATACATAAGTCTCGGAGGAAGAAAGTACCCCAGATTGGGTACTTCCATTTCCTTGAGGTTCAAACGAAACAAAACCAAAAAATATTTTAAAACCCCAAAGACAATAAAAATTATTAAGACCCCAAAGACAAGAAAGAAAAAAATATTAAAACTCCAAAGACAAGAAAATTCTTAAAACTCCAAAGACAAGAAAATTATTAAAACCCCAAAGACAAGAAAATTATTAAAACCTTACCCCAAAGACAAGAAAATTATTAAAACCCCAAAGACATTAAAAATTATAAAAACAGAAAATACTAGACGTAAATTGCTGAGAATAATAATGGAGGGAGAGTTTAGTAGGAAAATGATTGGTTCGATCTAAGACTAATACCGAACCATTCTGAATGAGTGTTATTGAGTGAACAAGTGAGGAATGCGTGTATGTGAGTGTCTGTGCGTGCGTGTGGATGCAGTGCGAAATATGTTCTGTCTGTGTATTTGTGTGAGAGGGTCATAGAAAGGAGGTTTGGAAAGTAAAGGTGTTGTTATAGACAAGAAGTAGACGCTCGGTTTACTGTGTTGGCCTGGGCTCATTTTATGTGCCAGTGTGTGGGTGTTGGATGAGGTTAAGTGGTTTTGCTGATGATGAGATTAGAAAGTTTAAGATACTTGACTTGGTTGAGAGTGATATCGAGGTGTTTTAGTTTGTCTGCAGAGTGATGTCTGTGATGAGAATGTATGCTTTGTTAGCCTTTGCTTGTGTGGAGATAAGCGCAACTCTTGGCGCGACTCAGATGTCATGTTTGTTTCTTATTCTGTCTTGTTCTTTTTCTTTACTTTGTTTGTTTTTGTGTTTGTCTCTCTGTTTGTTTGTTTGATTGTTTGTTTGTTTGACATATAAACAGATTGTTAGGAATTGGCTGAAGACAAGAAAATTAATTACATCTGAAAGACAAATGCTGCTTGGTTATCACATCAAGTTGGGATACGCAAGTGCACAGCGCACTCAACAAGTGCTGATGACAAAACAACAAGAGATGCAGCTTCTAAATTTTATGGGGGGAGAGAAATTACTGACTATAAGTGATGGGATAATATTTTACAATTTGAATCCTATTTAACATGCGGCAACAAATTCCAATCAATTAACAAAGATAAGAGGGGGACTACATTGCAAGATGGGGTTTGTGTCACCTCTGACAGTGAACCCATTTTGCCCAAAATTCTTTTTACGTCATGGATTACCTCACGCGTTGGCAGGGGGAATGGTGTCTCTGGTTCAGGAACATTATCCAAGCTATGGTTTCGACATATACAGTATTGAGAAATCGTGTGAACAGAGTAATTGATGAAATTGAATGCATGCTCCATATTGATTTATGACACCATTGCTCCTGCCATCCACAATCTAGATTGTGGTGAATATAGTTCTATGGTTAAGATTAAGTTGAAGAAATGCATGAATGAGACAAGCAGGCCCTGGACACTATGCATGCATAGATTTAGTTAAAGTATACTAAGGCCATTCGGTTATATAATTTGCGAGATTACATGAAAAAAAAAAAGTTGTCAAAAAGATATATGTATGTAATCATATTATTTGGTTGTATTAATTAATTTGACTGATTTTATGCAAGTAACTCTTAAAAAAAAAAAAATAAAAAAAATTGAGATTGCCGGGGAGCATGGAAAGGAAACATTGAAACTTTCTGAAGTTTTGCTGACCACACTCATTGCCCTGCATTGTAACAATTTCATCTGTGTTTCTGTCGACATGCTAGAAGATCAATGATTGTGTGTCCCCATTTCATGTTTATTGATTTGTTTGATTTTGTTTTCAGAATGGTGAACAGTAAAACAAAAAAAAAAAAAAAGGAAAAAAAGGGGGGAATTACAGTTAGCGCAGAAAATAATTGGAAAACGATTGGGAACAATTGAGAAGCTACTTTTACTAACGACTGTGCTTCCATCCACAGCAGAGGATATTTGAGATTCCACCTACACTGGTGCAATTGAAGTTCCTCGTGGTGTACTGGGTGGGTATAAATTGGTTAACCAGGTTGCTGACGGAATCAGCTACCTCCACTACAGTGTCCAGAGGCTTGCAGATTAAGCCGTTTTGGCTATTGGAAGTAAAACAATTGACAGTCACCCCTCTGATGACGATCCGGGACCGCACAGCGGTGGATGTGCTCTTGGCTGAGGCCAATAGAGCGTGTGCGATGTATGGTGAACAGGTTGTTCAACCACGCCCTGAGGGCCCCGCACACTGAACCGGACCATTCGGGCCTGACCACGCCCTTGTCGTCAGAAATAGTGGGTAAGACCTTTGTGACGTCTAAAATAAGAAAAAAAAAAAAAAAAAAAAAAACAATTCTTTTCCCCAGCTATCTTGACACTGTGTGGATGTTGCTGGCTTTCCTGTATCGAGGCTCCGATTATCCGGTTTATTACTGCGGCCGGTACGCCCACGATGTCTAAAGTGAATGGAATGTACCCTCTGCTGTTACTTTTGGATGACAGTGATTCTGGTGTAGGAAAAAGGCTCGGTTAATAAGGACATGATTTCACTTCAATATCTAAATGTCGTAGATGATTTGTAACCATCTTTTCCTGCATTCTTTTCTTGGTTATTTTTAAATCTGGTGATAACCCGATGCATTGATTATGCTTGCAATGAAGAATGCTTATGCCTGCAATCATTAATTGCACACAAATCCACCTTGGGCTGAGAGATCCCACCACCTGAAAATAAAAAAAAAAAAAACAATTCTACTGATCCAGCCCCAGCTGCCCCCTATTGGTGACACCATTCAACAGAGGTTGATTTCACGGTATACGGGCAAAATAACCCCGGTGAAAATCAACCTGGGACCAGGTAGTCTACCCTAAGGTCCTGAAGAACCCCTCCCCTTTCACGACTGCGCCATACTTCACACCATCACTGCGGGGCCTCCTTCCCGTTCCAGAACGAGCGCGACAACTCTTTCCCCCTTCCTGCCACAGCCCCCTCCTGCCAGAACCCCCTCCCCTCTCACCACGGCATTCCCACTCAGACTTGCAACAGTCTCTCTCCTGGCTTTTGTGTGTCTCTTCTGGTCATCCAACACGACGCTTTCATCGATTCATTCATGACCCGCCCGGAGAACATCTGACACACCATGGACCGACATCCCTCAACGATCAACATGTGGTCATTGTTGTGTGCTTTTGCTTCTTGTTGAGATTGAGATGTTGATTTACAAATTTTCCACATAACCCTTGCTTGGCATTGCACCAGTCGCCTACGACGATGATGCTGCTGGTACCTTGATTTGATTTCATTCGCTTCCAGTGACGGACTCTTTAGAGTCCGTGAGGGGGGTATGAGGTGTGCATTCTGGTATAAGGTGTGCATTCTACCCATGTTTGGATATGTGAAACCAAGCCAAAGTTATCAGGCGGCCCAGAGCTAATCACATATACCTTTCTGATTACACTGGTCATTTTGGTCTCCACTCCTCAATTGAGGTGGGGTTTGCATCATGCTTCGCAAGACTGTTATTTCCTGTTGTAATTTGTTGGACAGTGCTTGTGCTTTGCGCGAGATAGATTTCGACAACAGATCCCGGCACAGATGATTTGTGATCACAATATTGATTGTGATCAAGAGAGGGATTGTTAAATTACAGCCTCTTTCCTATCTTCTTAGTTTGTTTGATTTTTGTAGTGGATGATTTTGTGATCACAATATTGATTGTGATCAAGAGAGGGATTGTTAAATTACAGCCTCTTTCCTATCTTCTTAGTTTGTTTGATTTTTGTAGTGGATGATTTTGTGATCACAATATTGATTGTGATCAAGAGAGGGATTGTTAGAGTACAGTATCATTCCTCTCTTCTCAGTTAGATTTTGTTATAGTATAGTATCATTCCTCTCTTCTTAGTTAGATTTCATTGTTGAAGTTTCATTCCTTCTCCTCTGTGTTATTCCTCTCTTTTGATGTGTTGTTTCTCTCGGTTAGTTGTGTCTTTTTTCAGACACTTGAAAGAAACACTGTAGAATGCTGTATTTACTGCTTACTGTGATTACAATCACCTTTTGTGATCCGCGACCCCCACTACTTTTATGACCCCTCCAGAGGACATGTCAACATCAAAAGAGGAACTGTTATCTTTCGTGTCTGTGTTGCAGCTATTGAGGGACTGCGCCTTACTATGAATACTATTGACCTCGGTTTCTTCCTGAACATCTGTTTTCACATGTAAAACAACGTATGTAGTGATAAGTTTGATCTTCTTCCTCCTTGGTTGATTAACGGCCCCCAAGTGTCTTCTGTTGTTTCCCCGCACCTTGGGTCCGTCCCTGATTGCTGTTAAGCCCCCCTAGGAAGACCTCTTATCTTAGGATGTATGCACAGCGGGGGTTCTGGAACTTGCCATCACACCAAATGGTGGGTAGTGGTGGTCTGGTCTCACCTCACCACTCCCACCTTCTTCCAGCCACACCGGGTCAGATGACATGTTACTTTCTTTGTTTCCGGGATTTGCGTGGGAGGCGTACCTCCCCGCCTCTCATTATCATATTGTCTCTATATAATCTCATGAATGTGTTTCTTCTATGCTTCCTGATTCAAATCTGGACCCGTCAGGAGCCCGAATCGATTCGTAAACTGCAGAAAATAAATTAAAACCCTTCGAAGTAACTGTTCATCGCCTCCAGCCTTTATTTGGATTACCAACATTCTCCTCGTCCGAAAGTCAACGAACACGCGGGGAAGAAGAGGCCGCTCTGACCCCAACAATACTCAAAGCACAAATAACATAACAACAGAAAAAGGATATACATACTTACATGAATAGGGTGATGTATGTACACAATGTGACAATATGTATTGATAAAAGGAACACACACACAAATAAACATCCCTAAATACATATGGGACATACATATACATTCACACAAATATAAAAAAGTAAATGCAGTACAAATGGTACAAACGTATATGCCACACACACATACGCGTTACGGTTAATATACTGTACATTGGTTCTCTATCCAGGTTCAGACCAACTTGTGTTTTTTTTTCCTTGCTTGGTGCAACAAACTTCCAGAAGGCGGTGTGAGATAAACCCAAAGTTGTTATGTTGCACATTAGCATTAAATAGTGGACCACAATGGAACACAATACAGAATATTGTTCCTATACACACCAGACATAATGCCTGAGGGACAGTCCACAGAAGGCATGTATCCACTATGAAATATGCAAGTTGGACAGTTACGAACCGTTTGTGCCGATACCGCAATTATAATTGGGGGAAAGTGATTTTTCAGAAAGTGATTTTTTTTTTAACGAGTCAAAACTCCAGCTCTGTTTTCCATCACGGTTTAAAATGTCTTTGCCACTCACAGGCCATAATTGTGACCGTTTCCACCTAATTTAAAGCAGAAAATAGCTGCCATTATCTTTTACTTCTCTGGGGAGACATGAACCACAAAACAGACAGGAAAGATGAAGAGGATGGATTTTGCTGCAAAATGATGAGTGGCAGCTTCACTTTTTTGTAATTATTCCAAAGGCTGACAAACAGCTCCTGACGCTTGTTATTTTCTGTTGAACTCCATGATTACAGTGAATAAAATATCCATGAAGTAAAGAGGGCAAAGTAAAGGCAAGATATACTTGGGTTTCACTCCAGTCAAATCCTAATCAGCTTTGTCATTTGAAGGCATTGTCTTTGCTGCTCCCCACCAAAACAGAAAAAAACAGATGACACGAATACAAATAACTGAAGAATGAGGTTCATTTTACTGCTTAAAGTTGATCTCATGTTGGCTGGATGAAGCTTGTGCGCATGACCCTTTCGAGGGCTTGAAATGAATGAAGTCATGGTATGTTTCAATGAAACAAAAGAGCACATAAAATCATTTTATCCTTCAGAGATCTCAAGGGGAGTCAGTTGTGCGTGTTTGTCTGGTCGAGTTGGCAGTGGACTGACATCAAGTTCATCCATCAGACCTCAACTATTGAACAGTTGGAATGCTTCCATGAAGCATTAACAAAAACATGCCAAGTCAGACGCTGCCGTCAAAAATGCACAGCGAAAAACAGAAGCTCAGGTTTGGTCAATTGGTTTGGAGTATATTTATGGTTCAAAGCATTTTCTAACCATTGACAGTAGATTTCTAACATTTAAATTATAATAATTAAAATATATATATATCTTTTAGATTGCCCGTCATGGAATGTCATAAAAAGGTTGTGACAATTGGTTATCTGTATTGGACTAAATCATAATCCCCGAAGTTTTCATTTTTTTGGTAGTAGCTCAATGCTCAGCTTTCATGATCCCATGGTGATCGTATTTTTCAAAATGCAAATCAAACTCCAGGTGATCTTTCTTGTCTTGCTTGATTACCCTGAGCTTTTTGTCCTTCTTGAAAGCACGTTTGTGTTTTTCCTGGTTTCGCAGACAGTTGCCTTTTTAGTTCATGTTCCCGTTTGTTCTCTTAGGAGCGGGAATTCCCGTTGCGCAATGAGGCAAGGCCGGGCCACCATTTCCGACAACTGAGTGGCTGATGAGCTGTGGAACAAGAATAATTAAAAGCTCACTTCCAAAGTCAAAAATTAAGATGCTTTTCAATGACATGTGGTGTCTTTTTACCTGGTCACTGAGGTTCAGGTAGGGCTGTTGTTGCATCGGCAGGTTCAGACTATCTGGGGTGATTTGGCAGGAAAGCGGCGCCATATCCGAATTGAACATCGACTTGGACGCAGCCTGATAAAAGCCGGAGGGACTGGAAATGTGACTGATGCTGTCTTTCAATCTTTGACAGGGCGCAGTCTGACTGACGTGCCCAACGTTCGCAGGCACAGGGTGGGGTGTGGTTTTGAACATACAACTGCTTGAAGCCATGACAGGCGCCCCTCCAATGCTGTGCTCAGCAAGAAAAGAAGTCCTGAACACCGGACTGTACAGTGCAGGGTCATGGTTCACTGTAACTACTGGATTTGACCAGCAGTTCACGCTCATTGGTCGGCTTGAAATTAGCTGCGTTTGCGGTGGCGGCTCTAGCTGTCTCTGGCTCTGTCCGCCTTGAGTCGGAGACACAAAGTGGCTGTGCATGCAGCTTGACTCTGCTGTGATCACTGGGCCCCTGGAAACATGATTTTGCGTGTCTCTATGGTTCGAGTTCTTTTGGCCACTCTGTAAACTAAACTCCGTCTGTGTGTGTGCATGGTGGTCCACAGCCAGGTAAGGTACCCTCTGCTCATGGCAGTTCCGGTTGGGATGAACCATTTGGTTGGGATGAATCTGACTAGGTTGCCTGCACAACACAATTTCTTGGTCATTGTCCGTGAATTTCATCTCTATGCTCCTCAATTTTTCTGTCTCGCGACGTGAGTCCACTAAACAGGGGTCCGAGATCTTGTCACCACAAAGGCGTGCAGGAAGTAAAAGTGCTTGCTGAGAGGAAATGGGCTCTGGCACCGAAATGTTTAAACCAGAAGAACTCAGCTGAGGAAAACCAATGTGGGTCAGTTTCATCGTCCGCACAACTGCAGAGGATTGTTCAGACATCTGCTCTCGACTGGGTAACAAATGGCCCTGAGGTTCTTGATTCCAGCTTAAGTTCTGCCCCTTGCCATTCTGGACATTCGAAGTTTGGATGCAGGTTTCCAGCTGTTCGGGCACCTTCAATGCAGCCTCGTTTTGGAGCTGCTCCTCCACATATAACAGGATGTCCTCAATGATCAAGTCGTTCAGGTCGTTACCCAGGTCGCAGCTGTTGGTTCTCACGTTCAGAAGAGTGCTCTCCCAGCTCTTAAGCTCGTCGGGTGTCACATCCACCACATCTGCCAGCTCACCCTCCTCCAGGATCTGCTGCAGAGTCTGCATCACATCCTGGACTGTGTCTTCGGACCTGATCATGCTGTCAACAGCCGCTTTGGGCGAAAGGTGCTGCCAGGTACCTCCGGGAACACTGACTGTGGCGTGGGTGTCCTTAAAGGCAGTGTCAATATGGGTGTTTAGCGTGTTGGCACTATTGTGCTGGCAGTAGACTGACTGGTCCTGGTTCAGTATGCAGCCCAGGAGCGAGTTTGGTCTGACTGAGTAGTTATCGAGCTTCCGCTGCTTTGCGGGGGAGCAAGTGTCAGGCATGTCGACGGTTGGCGCCAGATCATACAAAAGCGACTCGCCAGTGGTGAAGCTGAACGACTGCTGCAGCCGATGGAGACGGAAGTGTTCCTCTCCTTCTTCATTTCTGCAGCCAATAAAAGAGATCAACACCGTGACAATCTCGAGAACTCATTTAGAACAGGTCCTACTTATCATGAAGGCATACAAGCAGTGACAACAAAAACAGGTCTAACAGGAGCCAAAACCTCTAATCATGCTCTGTGACAATTGTTATTTCATAATCTGGAAAGACTGTATCGAAGTGACATGATGTTAAGGACACATCTTTGAAGGAAACTGTAAACAAGCGCTTTCAGGCTACAAATCATTAGCTGATCATGACAGCCAGGCAAGGCAACAAGAGATTTCCAAATCAGTCTGGCTTCGCGCCACAGTCCAAAAGTGTATGTTTATCATGGGCTTGCCCAAAAAGAATTTAGCTCGACAAAGGCTCCAGCCTCCTACATAGAGAATGCATTGTTGGAGATCTACAACATCTCCGGCAACTTACGTCAAAGCTCTCTGCTGGGCCACAACGAAATCTGGTTTCCCTTCCTTGAAGACCAGCCTAGCGTTGGCCTGGACCCAGAGCCACATTCCCTTTTTAGTCAGCAGTCTGAAGATGGTAAAACCACTTTCTCCTGTTTTTATCACTGGACAAACACGAGAATTAGGTCCAAGTAATACCCTAAAAGTATATTTAAACCAGGGCAGTATAAAAATTCAGGACTGCTTTGAGAATGAATTTCAATTGAATTTGAATTGCGGTGGCAAACAGGAAGCGGCATTGCAATTGAAATTCAAATTGCAAAAAGTATAGCTAAAATTCAAAGAAATTCATCATGCAGAATTAAAGTGTATTTAACAATGAAGCTTTACAACCTTTACACAACATGAATTCCATCCAAATACTATGATACGTACTACTTAATTGTAGTAAATAGTAAAGTGCAGTAACTGTTGTTGTTGTTGTTTTTTTAATTAACATTAAAAGTCTACTCAGGACAGATCGCTAAAATTGTAAAAACTATAACAATTGTATTACTGTACGTATATGATGGTCGATCAGCACTTCATTTGCTTTGTCTAAGTCGAACATTTGGGACATTTTGTTTGGAGCTGATATGTGATGAGAATGCGTTTTTGCTGAATTGCAATGAATTCTGTCTCACTTCCGGTAATTCAAATTCAATTGCAATTCAACATCCTGTGGGGTGGAGTCAACTTAAATTCAAATTCATCCATTGAGTTGATTGGAATTGTGAAACTCTGAATTTGAACACAGCCCTGATCATGCATAAGAAGAGCATTACTCACTCCTGACGTGGTTGTCCGCACAGTACATCATGTCGGCAGCGTGGATGAAGCTGTAACCTGAACGCTTCGTGCAGAGTTCGGCTTCGCTGTAACCCAGAACCACCTTTCCCCTGGAAAGAATGTGCAAACTCCCATCACTGTCTGCCCGTTCAGAGCACAACTGTGTACTTGAGTTCATTGCATTGCAAATCCTAAATCCGCCCCTCTACCTGGTGTCAATGCCAATCGGAGTGAAGTCCAGCTTGTGCTTGCTCTGGAACATTAGCGTCTTGGTGCGGATCTCCAAGATGGATGGCGGCTGAACGGGCATGGCAATGGCAAACAGAGCCAGCTGCGGGAGGACCTGCTCCTGAAGCTCCGACACCCGGTTTTGACCGTGGAGAAATTTCAGGCGTCCACAGAAGTTCAGCGCCTGGAGACAAACATGACAGATCCATCACGTCAGACAAAAATGCCAACTTTAGACCTCTAGCCAATACTTTGGATCTTTTTTTTTTCTACCACAAAGCCAGATGAGTTGTCAAGCAAGCATCGGAACCGGCAGCAGAAATTTCTCTCCAGGAAGGATGAGTTTTCTGGAGGGATGACTTGTGGGTTGTAGTCTCGTATGTTGGTGCTGACTTCACTGCTGTTCTCGTCTACATGTGAATATGTCAACATTAGGATGAGCTCAGGTCAAACCGTATTTGGATGATGCAAGGATGACTTACTGCTGCCCACTGCAATGCGATCCTGCTGGCTGCAATGCGGATCAAAAGCAAAGTGAAGTTGGCGTCTGAAAAGCGCTCGATCGTCGGTGTGGATCAACTCAAACACACTCTGATGTATGACATCAGACTAGAACAGAGAGCGATGAGTTAAGCTTCTTGATCTCATACAGCAATGTCTTCTAGCAGTCGTCATTAGTTTGCTTTTTTAATACCAACCATTGAAGAAAAATACGGTGGGGCCTTGACTTACGAGTTGTTTCCTGACCATGCTTTTGATTGAACATACTCTGATCACAAATTGTCTTTTTCCCCATTAACAGTGTGGACCCTCTGGTGTGCATGTCATGGCCACAGGGGGCAGTGTTATATTTAAAGGTCAGAATATGAAGTAATTTTAAGAAAATCCCAAATGAAATATAACTGAATGAAATGAGGCTAAGTGTGAAGGGTCTTCTGTCTGTTGTTGATGCTTTTACCTGCTGGAAGCCCAGGAAGTCCTGTATACTGGGTGATGCATAGAAGACATAACCTTCGGTGGTCACCACTAACACGAAGCCATTCAATGCCTGGAGAAAAAATAAATAAATAAACATTTATTTGAGGAAACGCTTCACTTTCTTGCTTCAAAGATCAGGCAGACCTGACCTGGAGCAGCAGGTCTCCCTCTGAGAAGCTGACTCCATCGATGGAGGACACCTGGGAGGTACCAGTGGAGGACAGGAAGGCATTATGGACATCTCCCCACAACATGGGACTTGGCTTGCTGCACCCATTTTGTCCATTCTTGAGGGTGGCTATCATGATAGCGGGAGGATCAGGTCACTTTGGGGTTGCAAAATTGCATGCATTTTCAAAGTGGAAAACTTTCATCGACATTATTAGAAATAGAGTAGATGGGAATAAATCATGAATGTATACATTTGAAGGTTGAATCTTTATAGCTATAGTGTAAACATAATAGTGATTTTTCATAATCTGAACGAAAAAACAACCAGATTATATGCAGGTACAATTAGCTATGAAGACACCAATTCCTGACCAAAAATGCAGAAAATGGGCCTGAATTTTTGACTGGGACAGTTGTTGAGGGAGAGGGGCTTCTTTTTTGTTTTTTTGTTGTTCTTTGAATGGTTGGTCACGGTCGTGAATAATAACTCAACATTCAGGTTTTTGTTCTTCATTGAAGGAACTGATTCGTCAATCAAACATTTGATGAAGTTCTCCATAGAATTATAGCTGCTTGATGTTTTTATTTGGCTTGAATGACAAATATTTTCAAAATTCAACATCTTTACTCTGCACGGGAACTTTCTGTAAATTTAGCGCAAATGTTCAACTGCTTTGTAGCCCGAGTTAAGTTTGATTTCAAAGATGAAGACAAACAAAGAAGGTACCGGCAGTACAGTGGAAAGTGATGATTTTTCACAACTTAGTGAGCAGAAGCTGTGGTGGGTGGATCAGAAATCTGAATTGATTCAGCCTTGACTGCCTTTCATCAGGTTGGAGCCGCCAACTGTTTCCTGCTGTCTTACAACATTGTCATTCAGCAAATCTCTGTGCTCCTCCTGTAGAGCTTATCAAGCAGCGCTAATCACCGTCAGGAAACAAGACTGGGCGCCTTAAAATATCCTCTCAGAGAGGAAGCAGGTAATTTTTGAAGGTTTAAAAAAACTGAAAGAACAAACATGAGTCACGGTGTTGAAATAACCAACAGAAAGACCAACAAAAGACAATTTATAACTCGGAGCTAAATGCAGATAATGAGAGCAACCACATAATTACCCGTTGGCCACAACCGTCTTGGTGAAGGCCCAAAACAAACAAATTTGAACTGGGATGCGTTTTCATTGACTTGTGCAATGTGTACCTGAACTAAATCATAAGTACGGGAAAGACTCAATTGTTCCCGTCTTGTTAGTAATATTTCGTAGAAAATGTGCATAGTCGCTTTGAAGCGAAATGCCAAATGCTAGTTTCAAGGCTGCAACAATGACAGCGTACCTTTACACGCAGACAATATTCAAACTTCTGATTTCCGAAAAGCTCGGAATAACCCATTTACCGGTACATGTGTTTGAGCCAACAGCGTTATTTGAATAACCCGATTTAAGCGGCGACGCAGGGATGTCGGGTAGCAAATGGACATAATTTCCGCTTGTTACCATCTACGATTGGCTGGCAACCAGTTCAGGGTGTCCCCCGCCTACTGCCCAAAGACGGCTGGGATATGCTCCAGCATGCCCCGCGAGCCTTGTGAGGATAAAGCGGATCAGAAAATGGATGGATGGATGGATGGATGGATGGATGGATGGATGGATGGATATCATCGACCATCATATCCATGTTACTCGCCACAGAAATAAAGTGTGAGCTTTTGAGCTGCGTCTCTGAGCTTCGACATGATTGTTTACCTCCGCTTGTGTGTTTCTGGCGAGTTGCGCGCCAGACGTACGGACGGACACCTACATGTATCTGTCATTTTCGCCATTGCCTCGTTCACAGGAGGTAACCTGATTCCGATTAGGCGACACAATATTCAGGTTAGCAAAGCTAGGTAACCCAGTGGTCTGATTCGGGTTTTTAAAAACTCGAATAAGGTCATATTCAGGTTTTGGCGTGCGTTTACGTGTCTTTCAAAAACCAGAATACTGCCAATATTCGGGGTTTAAAAGGTTTATTGACTGCATTTAAAAGTAATCCATATGAAACGACAACTCAATGACCTCAAATGATTTGGGATGTGGGTGGCCCCGATTTGGAAAACCCCCTGGCAGACGATCGGCCAGCACAATGGACATTGGTCTGAATCTACCAGAGGGTTTTTGGAAAAGCGATGCCGATGCTGCAGCTGGAGGACTGGAAATCCTCAAACAAGAGACAAGTAGAAACTCGCCACAGACTTCCAATTTCAATTGATGAGAGATTTATGGTGATTTTAAAAAAGGGCTGCTGTGTTAACAAGTTGCTTGACTGGCAAATCGTAAAGTTGAGAGAGGTGAGAAAATGATGACTATGAAAAATAAGTTCATGAGTTCATGAAATACATGTGACCTTCCTGTTTGACAACTCCTCCCCTTCTATTTTCCCAAACTTGGGCACTTTGTGGTTTTTCTGCACTTTGAAACCCGTGAGTTGAATAGTGCTTTTGAATTGCAGGAGGAGTACTAGGTGCATGCTTTTTATTTGTGTGTCTTTTTTGGGGGGAAGTCGAAGGATGACATGCAGATTGACATCACCATCACTACCTTTCACTCTTGGCCATGCTTGTTCTACCTCTGTCTGATTCTCATAGGGCAGGTTTGGGCACGAAGAGTGAAAACAGAAAATTCTTGTCAGGTCTGGAATCAGAGCTCCCAAGTTCTAGTGACTAAAAGTACTGTAGTCACTTTGCATCGTGTTTCATGGTTAACCAACTATTTCATCAATAACATTCAACCTTTTGAAACAGTGATATCAAAACGGAATATTTTATTGCAAAAACTCCAGCGTATAAAGGGCTAAACTGGACTTTACCAACATTTTCAAAGTTAAGGAGGTAACTAGAGTCAAGTGTGAATTCTGCCTTTGGCCTGAAGTCAGCTGAGAAAAGACTCCAGCTCCTTGCGACGGTGAACAGGATAAGCCGAGTGCAAAGTGGATTAACTTCATAGGAAAAACAGCATATGAACAGAAAATAGGACTGGATACCAAAGTATATTTTCTCCTTTGAAAAAAAAACCCTAAAACGCATTCTTAAGAAGTAGCATAGAAAGTGTCAGAAAAAAGAGAAAGACAAGAAAGGTGCTTTAATTGTTTCAAAACAACAGATGGAAATGTGGCTCATTTGCCCTCCTTGCTGTTTACTTCTTACACAAAAAAAGCCATTACGCACACAAACGCACTTGCACGCACTCACACAAATACACATGCACACATACACTAACAAAGCCTTGCGTGCGAACTTTTAACCTCCAGCATCCTGAGTAGAGAAAGGAGAGGAAGGAGGCTGGTGGAGGAAAAGAGAAAGAAAGATGGAAAACATTTAGTGGCTTGCACGCACGTGAACACACACACACACACACACACACACACACACACACACACACACACACACACACACACACACACACACACACACACACACACACACACACACACACACACATAAATGCTGCAGTGATAATGCTGATAACTAACTTTTGAATGAATGATCAAATGTTCCCTGACATGGAAACAGCTCAATTTTATGACCATACAGTTGCGATTCTCATCCACATCTGAGACTTTCTAACACATGGGTGCCCAAACTTTTTAGACCGATGATCTACGATCTACTTTTCGATCAACCAACCTGCCGCGATCAACCCGTTAACGCGCACGCACACACACGCATGCCATTATGAGCAATAGCCTGACGCTGAGGCATGCTATCATAGCTCACGCATACCATTTTATAATGCTTCTCTCGGCCCTCCAGATTCCCCCATTCTTTGCCCGTCCCCTCAGTGAATTGTACAAAACAAACTCTGAATGAGAATAATGATAACGATAAAAGATATAGCGCAACAACTCTGATCACAAGCTGCAATTGCAGACTGCTGAGCGCCAACAACTTCCGTTGATGCAGTCACACGTCACCGTAAGTTAAAGATGACCTGCTTTATTTCATTTTCTTTTTTAAATACTTTTTGTTAAAGTGAAACTGATTGAATAATTAGGGTGTAGTGTGCATTAACATAAAAAAAATATATTATTAACATGCACAGAGACGCAAATGTTTTGTTTAGGTTTTTTCCCCTCTACAGCCCTCAGATCGACTTGGGACCAGTCCTTATCTACTGGTCGATCGCGATCGACGTAATGGGCACCCCTGTTCTAACACAAACGAATCACCTGACACTTACAGTAATTGCGTCAATTTGAGCGTTTTCACTGAGGGGTGAACTCACTTTTGTTGCCAGTGGTTTCGACATGAATGGCTTTGTGTTGAGTTATTTTGCAAGGACAGTAAATTCAAACAGTTAGAGCAGCACTGACCTATGTGCGATTTCTTCAGTGTTGCCCCATCAAAAACAAAGGAAAATATTTACAAAAATGTGAGGGTTGTACTCACATTTGAGAAAGCCTGTAGTCGAGGATAAGAGCGTGGTGCACAAAGGTAGCTGCAGCTGTAAAGCCTGAATCATTCCTGAATTTAAATTTGAACAAAGACAAACCAAGAAGGTTTCAAGTATGCGTTAAATAATGAGACAACCATAACCCTCCTGGACCAAATGTTCTGCCTCCCATCCTACTCTGACTGATTCTGGAAACGATAAGAAAACATTAACTTTGGGTGCATAGTGCTCCACTTTATTCATAACATACCACAAGTTTCTTATGGTTCAGTAGAACAGTGCCTGACCTTAGTGCTTTATAGGTGAGCAGGTTTATAAGGCTGTTCAATTCAGTATTCTACAGACAGCGATTGCAGTGACGCTCGCAGTGGAGAAATATAGGCTGGCGACGGTTGTGTTGAGATGGTCTCTTACCGCCATCGCTGTTGTCACCATGGGACTTTTACAGCTGTTGGGAGTGTTGTTGTTTTGTGCTCATTGCTCTCCCATTCTTCCCCCGGTTGTTGAACCGCTCTATCCTGTTTTGTCTGTCTTCTACTCTGTGTCCCTCCACTCTTTCTCTCCATCTCAATCGACCCGGCTGAGACAGTCGATCACCCCACAGAGTCTGCCTTGTGTTAGTGGGTTTCCTTGGAGTAGGGCTCGACAGTGCGCCCAATGTGCTTGCCATCTTTGTTAATATCTGCTGGATAAAATTTCACCCGGTCGCACAGCGCAAGTGCGTGTTTTAATGCTCCTCGTGGTACATGCAGCAAAAGCACTCCCACTCGTCCGTCCGTTAGACTGCACACAGAAGACGGAGCGTGCATCAGGTTAAAACCTTCTGTGTAAATTAAATGAATGAATGCCCAAGCCTGGATGTGTACTTGCCACGGTAACGGCCATCTAATTTAACTTCGTTAAAGAGAAAATCAGCATGAAGTAACGCATCTCTCTAACCAAAAAGTGAGTTTGTCCGCCAAATCTCACGATATGCCCTCAGACAAACTGGGCTGGCCGCCAGCAGAGTTACGTGTCAAGAGTTTATTTAGACAAGAGAGTGAATGAATGTGGGTGTGTAAGGGGGGCTAAAGGCTTACATGTGCGACATAGAAGATACTCAAAGATGGTGTGTGAACAAGGACAAAACTATGCATTGGCATTTTGTGCACGCGTGTGTGTGCATAGACAAAAAAACTATTTGGTTAATCAGTTTGTGCTGTCATATACAGTGTGTGTCTGATCATGTCTGAGTGCTTCCGCTCACTATTTTAGCTTTCTTTCAGAGAGGGGGAGTTTACATTTGTCATGTTTGGTTTGTTTGAATCAAATTCTGATGCAATTGCTCAACTAGTGCGGTTGGAGTGCGAATTTTATCATGCCAACCTAAGTGTACATCAAACAAACAGACCAAGACTGCTTGGAGAAGTCGATCTCAATCTGTTGAGTCACAGCACACCAACATGAGCGCGAATTACAGTCACCCAGCACAGTTACAAAAACTTTTGTTTTTGTTTTTTGGAAAGACTAATCATTATTGTTGCTGTCTTTGAGATGGAGTGGGGAAACCTTCCAGAAACAAAACAAGGTCAAGTCAAGTCAACTGTATTTATAGAGCACTTTCAAACAGCCATCTCTGCATACAAAGTGCTGTACATGGAGCAATTTAACATATACAATAAACAGTAAAACAAATCGGTAATAAAGACGGTAGAAAGCACCAAACAGTAAAACCAAGAACAGATCTAAGTCATGCTGAGTCGAATGCCAGAGAATACAAGTGAGTTTTGAGGAGGGTTTTGAAGATGGGCAGCGAGGAGGCTTGACGAATGTTCGGTGGGAGGTCATTCCAGAGAGAGGGACCAGCAACAGAAAAGGCTCGATCCCCTCTGAGCCTCAGCCTAGTTCTTGGTACTTCTAATAATGTCTGGTCCGCAGACCTGAGGCAGGTGTGTAGGGGCGGATGAGCTCAGAAAGGTAAGGTGGCGCGAGATTATTTAGAGATTTAAAAACAAATAAGAGTATCTTGAAAATTACTCTAAAATGTATGGAGAGCCAGTGAAGGGATGCCAGAGTAGGAGTTATGTGCTCCCTCTTATGAGTACCAGTCAAGAGGCGAGCAGCGGCATTCTGGACCAGCTGAAGGCGCTGAATGGGGGACTTAATGGAGGATTAGGTCTTAACCCTTTCAGGGACAGCAGTTATTACAGTGGACAGCCCATCAAGTTATCATGTTACAGGTTATCATTAGCGTAAATTCCGGACTATAAGCCGCTACTTTTTTCCCAAACTTTCAACCCTGCGGCTTAGACAGTGATGCGGCCAATTTTTGTAGTTATTCTAACGGCCACCAGGGGCGCTCGAGTAGAAAAGGTAAGATTAAGACCGGTCTTTATGACACTGTTTAATTCCGACACTGAGGACGGTGACTTCGATGGCTTCAGTTCACAGGAGGAAGATGAAGACGGCTCACCGTGATTTTCACATGTACCGGTATGTTCTTTTACCAGAACTGTTATACTGTGTTGCTATTCTGTTGCTAGCGTGTTGTTACCGTGTTGCTACAGTTCTCCTGCCGCGTCACAGGCACCGTTTGGGAAGAAAGTTATATTATTATTATTGTTAAGTTATATTATTAAAACTTTGATAACTCTCTGTGTACCGTCTTTCTTTGCAAATATGTTTACATGTTTTAATGTGGGCACATGCGGCGTATATACAGGTGTGGCTTGTGTATGTACAAAATTAGTTTTCCTCTAAAAATGTAGTGGGTGCGGCTTATAATCAGGTGCGCTCTATAGTGCGGAAATTACAGTATTTGTGCATGAAAGGGTTAAAGAGGCTACAGTTAAAAAAACACACACACAACACAACAAAACATGAAAAAGCATCCTTGGCATTGAATGAATTGTGGACTGAAATGTCAATGGCCACCAAGGGAGAGACGAAGACAAAAAGGCAACAGCGCTTTTAGAAATTGCCCTGTGAGCTCATGTGTTGGATTCTTGGAGGTTGAAGTAGGTGCACTAAACTGCCTTTGTAGTAAAACACACTGGAACAGAAAACGGTCTTAAAATAAATGTTTCCACTAAGATGCAAGGATTATATTGTCATTGTCCAAATCACCTTCCACTAGAAAGGTTGGAAGGCACGCCATAGACAGCGTTTTTTTTTATATACATACACACACAATTCTCTTCGCCTTGAATACTTTTAAAGCAATTTGATTCCATTCAGCTGATTTCTGTGCAGCCTGAGTAGCTTCTGTTCCCACTTAGTGCCCCGTGGTTGACTTGCAACCGATTTCACGGAGTTGTCTGCCTTCCCGTGAAGACAGCTGATATTTTCTCGAGCACCCTGCAGTCCTCAACAGCGATGTTTGAGCTTAATTGTCAAGTCTTGTAAGCGAGAAACACCCAGGAAGCTCAGCAACCGAAGAAGTGAAAAATAAACAGCTGGAAGTGCAGTGACTATTGCGCTCCTGTTTTCACGTCAGAGAATTGGTGGCATAAAGCAACAAAAAAAATGCAGTAGCTCTTAACTTGAAAAACCCGTATGTTGGGGCACTCACGAGTCATGGTATCACTGTGTAAGCTAAAAAGCACAAATATTCAAACAGGCTAGGTGAGTCTGTGCACCCACAACAGCAACAGATATCAGTCAGAAAAGTTCATTTATTGATGGGCGGATGAATGAACATAGGGTACAATGCTCCGAGATCTGGATGTCTGCAAATACTGTCACATTCTTTGCATTTGTTGTTGCGAGTTTCAAATCACAGCACATATTCCACCCTCATATGAGCTTCGGTGTTGCTCCGCCACTGTTTCCCTTCATGCCACAGATACGCTTGATTGCACCTTGTCAAGTGATGAATGGGAAGAAGGTTTATTGCTGTCCTCAAAATAATCACTGTGGCTAAAAAAAAAATCTGGCACTGCAGAGCGTGATGCAAACAGGAGTGGTGGTAATATCTGTTCTTTAATTTGTTGACCCTGAACAAAAATGTGATGGGACAAATTCCTGACACTGATATCTGTGATGTCATCGTCAGTCTGAACAAAAACTAACCTAAGTCAGAAATTGCTTTGTCATTGATAAAGTTACGTCTGGTAAGGTACGTACTCATCAAATTAGCCATGTCAGTCATACTTGCTCTCGTTGCTACACATAATAGTCATTGTTTTGGAGTGCGTGTGTGTGTGTGTGTGTGTTGGAGGGGAGGCAGACATGTCTGAACCAGCTGGAAAAGATGCGCCAGCTCCTCTTTCATCTGCCTGGCTCAAAGTATGTAAACAAGACAAACAGCACTCAGGAATCTGCATCTCAGCATGAGACAAGGAATCCTGTTTTTAGATCTAGGCAAGTGACAGCGTTTCTCACGTGACTCAAAGCAGCTTGTTCCTCAAAGAGTTATAAACCCCGGCCCGATTCCCTCAGTTGCATATTCAAGGCTCATAACGTGTGTGAAAATGTTTTTATAGTTTCCGATGCTTGTTGTTGGCCCATGTAGAAACCTCATCACAGACACGTCCTCGTGCAACAACTTCCTCTGCCAAACGACTGGAGAAATTGGTTTGAAAAGTGTGAGCAATAAATTGCTTTTCTATTTTCTTCTCCATTCCTTTTCTTGGAATCTGCATGATCTTGTGAGTGAGGCAGGAATGCAAACAGATCTGGTCTTAGAGGAGCAAACTCACGCAGACCAATCTATGTGCACTACATACTGCATGTGGCGCTTGGCTTTGAGTAAGCGCTGAGTCACTGGTGGCGAGCGAGCCGATGAGAGACACTATTGTTTGTTTCATAGTCTGCCAGCTGAGTGAGTGCTCACTGTGAGAAAAGCATCACAGCACCACTGGTGGGCCAGTGGGATGATTTCGTCACAGCACATCTGGGATCAGTTAGAGAGAATAGAAAGACCGGGTGGGTTGGGAGGAGACGGTTGCTCATGAAGCAGTCTCTGGTGGAGAGACTTTCATCCACAGCGAGATGGGGTAACTGATTTACCGTATTTTCACGACCATAAGGCGCCATTAAAAGTTTACTGTATGAGCCAAGTTCCAAAGCCTGACTGAGCGCGCTTCTGGCCGACACGCTCTTAATACAGACGCTCCCCAGGTTACGAACGAGTTACGTTCCGGACGATTGTTCATAAGGTGAATTCGTTCGTAAGTTGCTTCAGTGCTATATTTTGTCTGGAATGTATGTTTAAGGCTTATATTGACATCCGTATAACGGGGAGAGAGCTATTCGTCACGTTCTACAGGGCTCGAGGGTTAGCTGCCCAGTAAACTAGCAGCGGCTTCAGCGGGGGAGAGTAGACGACCGGTCGTCGACCGGCGCGCCGGACGCCTCCCCGCCCGTTCCACCGTCACACGCCCGCCCTCCACGTCTCTCCCCGCGGCCGCCTTCGAACGTCGCCTCCGCCGTCCTCCTCCGCCCCGTTCGGCACTCGGAAAAAGGCGCGCAATACAAAATCTAACTTTTTTTTTTTTCGACAGACCCGTGAAAATGTTCGTATGTTTGTTCATAACTCGGATGTTCGTAACTCGGGGAGTGTCTGTATAGAGAAAAGGCGGGCGTAAGTGACGTCAGGCATGCGGAAGTCTGCCAATGAGTGAAGGGTGGGTGTGCCCAACAACACGGTGCGCCGAATGGTCGTGAAAATACGGTACTTTATATGGAGTTGCCTCCTGTTGTCTTCCATCACTCAAATCCTGTGGGAACTGACTTTCTCAACACTGCAAAGTTAATTTGTTTTAAAAAAATTGCATTTTTGCGTGTGCACCTTGAAAACACATATGTACAATTTCTTTTGAAAAACAAACACAACTGATCCTTAAAATACATTTATAAACGCAGCAATCAATGGTGCCCGTTTCCAGAAGTACCTCGTAGCATATGTTGTATGCAGCATTTTTTCTGCAAATAAAATTAGAAGGTTGCCTCCTCCACCTAATTTCCGGATGCCTACAGTTCTCAAACTGTTATTATTTGACAGGCGTTGCACTAAGAAACAGTCCACAGCTTCTAAAACAGCTTTGCAAAAAAAGAGCAATGGATAAGGAGTAACTCATAATGATTGGACTCCAAGGTTCGTACCTACTGGTACTTTTACTTTCTGGAGGGCCAACGAGGTGCAGTTATATTCCAGAGCTGTTAAATTCAAATGTCAAGGGTTTGAAAGCTCAATATTTGGGGACACCATCGCTGCGTTTTTATGAGTAAATCATCAAGGTAGTTCTGAGACTCACCCGTTCTAAATTTGGCTCAGCAGCATCAGGTTGCTACTTCATATCCTGAAATAGAAGTGCAGCCAGCCACACACAACTGTGTTGCGGCTGCTTAGGCAAGTTTTAACATGAGTGTTCGGCTGCTCTGTTTTGACTTTGTGAAGAAGCGCTGCAGGTCTGATGCTATCACACTTACATATAGGAGACTTCCCGCAACTTGTGCTCACGGGACAAACTTTCATTAGAGGTTGGCTCCGTCAGAGACAGAAGTCAGTATATTTTCATCAGCCAGCTCATGATTTATCAATAAAATTTTTGGGCCCGTCCATTAAACCTAGCATCCGGTTCCATGGCCTGTGAAGACTTTCAAAAAGTGAATCAGTAGCATGACGTGTTATATGTTGGAGGTAACCCACTAATAAGGCGTAGAAAAAAAAATAGTGTGTTTCCGGTAACCCGACCGACCGAGAATTTCTACCTCGAAAAAAAACTTTACAGTCGGTCGGCATTTTTTTTCACACAACCTTCTACATTTTTGTGTAATAATAATAATACATTTTATTTATAAACGCCTTTGAAGACACCCAAGGACACTTTACAATAACAAAAAACCCTCTCCTTCCCTAGTGTTTACTTTCTCAATTAAGATCTCCTGCGCTGTACCTACGGCGAGTACCGACAGGCCCTTCGCACTGTATCCCATGTTCGTCACTGTCTTTCATGTTTCTTGTGCAGAGCGTGCCTATTAAATCCAAATTACCCCATGGGGATAAATAAAGTTTCCTGAATCTGAATCTGAAAAAAAAACAATACGGGTTGAGCAGCGGCAGCCAAATGCGCCAGCGTTCACTCAACCCGGAAGTCAGAAAGAAACCACAAGGGAGGGATGCTCTCGCGATATTCACGTTGAGCGTGCGTGTCGTTTGCCCTGTCGTCTGTCCACAACATTGAATCAACCGTGTTTTGTGTGTTGCAGTCGCATGCTCGCCGCGCCATAACATGAAGAAAATAGCACCCATCAGAGATGAAGGTCCTCTGGATTTTTATGAAAATCTCTCCGGAGAATTGAGGAAATTTGCCTAAAATTAATCCGGATATTAGTTGACAACATTGAACGAAGACGCGTTTGAGATCGTTGTTTTGCTTTCACGAGCGTAGCCATGTTGAGACACTAACACTAGTAACAGTAAAGAGATTTTCGTCTCTTTATAAACACACTTGCTAAACCCCATGGGGACGAATAAAAGACACCGTGGACAAGACAGTTGTTGTAAAAAGTATATTTGGACAAAAAGGGAAACACAGATTGGGAGAAAAACGTCTCCGTCCGACTTCGAGTGTCGTCTCGGCTAGCTTAGCTTAGTTTAGCTGTTGTTGTTGTTGTGTGTGACGTCGGGTGTGTGACGTTGGTGTGTGACGTCGTTGCGTCAGCGCTGATTGGTTGAAATCAAAAGACGCGCTTGCGTACATGTTCGCGCTGAAGCACGCACAGCAGCGATAGAGCACGAGCAGCGGAGCGGACTATCTATTGCTGAGGCTCTCTTAGTTTAAGTGGCGTCGCCACAACAGTAATAAGCTCGCCTCGCATTCTCATGGCCTCGCCATATCTCGGAGATATTTTGAAATTTCGTCGAGAACGGAAGCCGCAAAGGGTGCAGGTGTGCACACAAAAGGAAGATTAATCATTGAATGTCGAGTATTTGAAGAACGTTTTGTGTAAACTAATTCATGCGTGATCGGCCAGGTGTGCGTGTGCACGCGCGGATTTTCAGAAAAGTCCACTTTCATCTCTGATCCATTGATGTACTGTATGGAAAAGATTCAGCGAACTATTTGACGAACACCACGGGCCGTCTAGGACGCGGGACGCAGAGGTAGCTGGAACACCCAGCCGCCGGGGAACCCAACTCTCTCGCCGCCGCGGCGAGCGGGGGTTTCAATGTCTCCTTGTTTTTTATGGTTATTTTGTTTACATTTTTGATGGGGGTTGGGGGAGGAGAAAAATAAAATAAAATAAAAAACTTTGTCCGACCTACCGACCCTATGTTGAAATTTCATGTTACCGGAAACACACGACCTTTTTTTCTACGCCTAAGTGAGATTGGACTTCCACACAATAGCATGAAACACAATCTATAACATCTGAGAGTGTGAAATAAAAGGATGTGTTATTTCGTCCCAAGAGTGAAGCACTTTTACTTATGTAGAGCCACGCTTTCACTTTTGGGTTTTCCATTAACATTTGTAGAGAGGCTTAGAAGCGCTGAGAAACACATCTGGAAAGTCCATCAATGAGGTGGTGGGTGGGGAGAGGTTTGTGTTTGTTGACATAGTGAGGAAAGTCTTAATGTCCAACACAAGACAAAGTTCAGAGCTACTTCAAAAGAGTTCGTATTTCCTGAGGCCCAGTGGAGAAAGGAGCTTTGATCGATTTATGATAAGACCACAAAAAACTTCTCTCCACAGCCAGAGAACTCCTCTGCTAGTGCTGCAGTGGCTTCACACAACCCTGGAAGCATGTGGCAACTTCCGACCTAATGTATTATATTTAAGCATTATTCACGATACTTGAGAAAAAACTTTGTGGGATAAGTGAAAGCATCATCAAGCATGACTGCAGCCAACAGCACGGAGGGCACTGAGGATAAAACACAGTTGTGGATGCCAGCTCGAAAACACCAAACAATGCTGGTGTTGTCTGAAACGTTGATGCTATTTGACCCTTGGACATTTCCCATCAGACAAGGACGCACACTTTGTTGAGTCCCCCGGCTGAGGACCGAGAGCAAGATAGGGATCAGGCGAGAGAGACAGAAGCGACTTGATTCACTCTCATTTGACCTCCAGATGAACCTCTGCACTTGCAGGTTATCTTTGTCCAATACAGCGAATGCTAGAAAACGTACAATCGTCTGACCCGACGGTGGGACTGATGAAGCCTGATTAGAAGAAATGAGCAGATCGCATGTCAGATTTTCAGAATTCCCAAACTCATCTCATTGTCTGATGACTTTAAGGTGTCCTGCTTGGAATTCACTGAGCCGCAAGAGTTACACCAAGTGCTGGTGCCAATACTGAACTGAAATTTTTAGCCATGATTCAATATCATCTTTTTAAGTACCTATATTTGGGCGGGAAAAAAGCTTGCTCCCTGAGTCACAGTTGGTCTAGTAAATTATATAAATTCATAAAAACACAAATAATTTGAAGTTGTTTAGCTGTCAGATAATTTTTTGATGTAGTATCGGTATCGAGGTACTACATGGAAATATTGTATCAACGCCAAAATTGTGGAATCGTGACAACATGACTCCAGAGAATTTTATTTTTGAGCTTTTATCTTGATTGTTGCGTTTACTGCACTTGCAAAAATGTCTGATCATTGATTTCACAATGAAACCTTAATTCAATTCAAATTGCTTCGGTTCATGAACAATCACATCATTTACGTACTTTATAACATGTTGTTTAAAACAAGACTATACAAAGTCTACAATGCCGTTCTTTTTTACAACACATTAAAAAAAACGATGTGACCTGAATAAAAAGGCCACCTCCACCTTTCTATGCTGGAGAGGCTCATGCAGTACAAATAATAATTACTGATCAGTGATGAAAGCCCATGAAAGGCGGAATGAACAAATATCTTCTTAGATCATAACAATACAGTCTACGGAGAAATAGTCGTGAGACGTTTTTAATACCAAAGAGCCAATGAGAAGGATAATAACAGGCAACATAATGCATCTCTGATGCAGGTCCACTTTGAAAGAGCCTTTGAAATAAAACCGAGCTACTCTGTTTAACTTTCTAGCGTGGTGGGTGTGCCAAGCCCCATGAATGCATAAAGCCCTGAATTGTCCCAGTGTAAGGTAAATAGGTCGAGCCATTTCAACAACAACCTGGACTCCACAACAGGGTTTGGTGAGGAGGAATGGGCTAAAGGTCAGGTAGGGGTGGAGCTTGTTTGGGAGGATGGATTGGTCGAAAGAATTCAAGATCTGTGAACTACAGGCATTGATTGGGGGTGGGGGGAGGGGAGGTTGTCAATGTTAAAATCGGCTATTGTTAGACGTTTCTACAGATCAGAAGGCGACTCATCTGTTGGCTCAGAAACCATGCACACAGACACAGATGTTGAAGTGCTTGCCTTTAACTTTCCACTTAATTTGGCCTTAAGGTCAGTTCCAAATACTGTATAGAGTCACATTTCACAGCAAGACAGGTATTAGGAACACTGCTGCCGAGACCCCACGCTATGAGGCCTTGTCTGGTAAAGAGGGACTCGGTCTTTCAGGAAGTCTGCACTTGATAGCTTCTAGATCGCAAAAGGACAGTCAAATAGTATGATGAAGCTGGTGGAAATGCTCGACCTAATCCTGGTAATAACTGCCCCAGCTTTCATGTTTGCAGAGTGATGGAAGATTGGATATGCACCTAACCTGTGGACATTTGCCCCACCGCTTCAATAAATGATTAAACTCTGGCATTGCTAAGGTACAGAGGAACTGCTGACTGATTGGGTTGAAACTTGCTATCAGTGTAAATCTGCAGCTCTGAGTTCTGCTGCTGAGACTCACCGTTAAAGAAGCTCTTAACCTTCAGGTAACCCACGGCGAGTCGAAGCACGGACAACTTATCCAGACGAGCACAAACATCTTCGGTGAAAGGCAGCAGACTGGTCAGCTTGTCCAATTCATTGTTCAGTCGGTCACGATGCCGTTTGGACGGGTTTGATTGGGCACCTTCATGAGGTGGCAGTTTGGGTCTGCCAGAGAGAAGATGAAAATCAGTTCAAAACATGAGTAAGGTGCATACAAGCAGGAGAACATGAGAACATGCAGATTGTTTTTTTTTTTTTTGTAATAAACAGGAGCCAACCTGGAACGCCTTCTCCCTCCATAAGCAGAACCACGAATCAAAGACAACATCATGAGAGGCAAGGTACCAGCCTGAATCACCACATACGAGTACAGGATGTACTACCGGTATATCAGGGGTGTCAAACTCATTCTAGTCGCGGGCCAATTTGGAGTTACGTCTTCCCTTGGAGGGCCGTTATGACAGTGAAACCACAAAAATGATTGCTTGTACACAACAAATTAAAAGACTACTAGCTTTGAAATTAGTCAAGTCGATTACAATAGTTTGTTCAAATTATTGTTCAAGTAAGTGTAAATAGGGTAGCAAAATTTGACACACATGATTTGCTTTTGCGGGCCACATAAAATGAACTGGCGGGCCGGATCTGGCCCCCGGGCCTTGACTTTGACACCCGTGTACTATATGAAATGGCATCACCTCTCACTGGCTTGATGAGACATTATAAAATCACGAGATGACCCAAAGTATCTATAAACCACAGGATACCATACCGCATTATTTTATTATGACATGCATTCTTTTATGAGCAGACATCTGCTTTGCCTGAAACAACCCAGACGATTGCAACATATTTGCAGCACCTGTCTTTACAGTTCGTGTGAAAGTCTTAGTTCACTGTTACAAAGTTGTGACAGGTCCTGGTGCTGTGTTCAAGGCTACAGTGAATGCATGTAGCAGAATGAATTAAATGCAGACATTCTCTCCCTCCTTCAAGTAAAAATAGCCATCTGCTGCCAATAATCCTCCAGAAAACGTGGGATCTGAAATGAAGGCGAGATGGCTATCGACACATTCCTGATGGAAAGAACAATAAGCAGCCAGTATTGCTGCCTCTGGCACTATCTGGCACATCGGCCATATCAGGGGTGTGTCTGGCAGTGCAAAATGGGATCAGGTGACATGGGGAAAAAAAAACCACTCCCCTGCGAACACACAAAGGTGCTTTGTCTTGGGCGGAAGTAAACTGCGTCTTGACACAGGTACAAGCGAGGCAGTGTCAGCTGTCGGACAACTACAAACATGAAACACAAACTAACGTGACACACACGGAAATAAAGAGATCTCGGACACAAGCAGCCGAAATGAGTTTCCTCCGTGCGGTGTCCGGGCTCTCTCTTGGAGAGAGGGTGAGAAGCTCGGTCCACCTGTGAGGGTCTCAGAGTCCAGCCGCTACTCATCTGAATTGAGAGGAGCCAGATGATGTGGCTAGGGCATCTGGTTAGGATGCCTCAATGGTGAGGTGTTCCGGGCACGCCCCGGGGACCACCCAGGACACGCTGGAGAGACTCCCGGCTGAACTGGGAATGCCTTAAGATCCCCGCAGAAGAGCTCGATTAAGTGGTTGGGGAGAGGAAAGGTACTGCGCTCTCGACCAAACTCCAGATATTAAGCAAAGAGGATGGATTAAACAGTCAGTTGTTTTGTCAATTAAGTGAGAAATCAGATTATTATTTTTTTTAATCATTTCCATGACATGATTTAAAACCAAAATGTTTCAAACAGACAGTTCAGATAATGTACAAATTCAATTTGTGGTTTGGCAACATGTCAGAAAATGGGCAAAAATGCCCATCATTGTTTTCCAAAGTGAAAGTATATGTTTGCAAATCTGTTACTTTGATTAGAAATAACTTGATAATCGACGGAATTGAAGAAATGCAAGGAGAAACGTGGATTGAAACGGAGCAAAAAGTACAAAAAATCTTTAAGGAGCAACTACAATTAAAGGAGACTATCGAGGTGGAAAGAGCCCACCGCACGGGGAGACACGAATCGGGAAGACCTCGACCAAGGCCAGTAGTGGTGAAATTTGAAAAATATAAGGACAAAACAATGATACTACAAAGAGCAAAATACTTAAAAGGTACTAAAATCTATATTAATGAAGATTATACAGATATTGTACGTCAAAAAAGAAAAGAATTGCTTCCAAAACTCAAAGAGGCTCGTGAAAGAGGGGAAATTGCCTACTTGAGGCACGACAAACTCATCATCCACCCCCGCACCAGTACACCAATTCAACGGGCTTGACTTCAACATGCTCAGAGCTGATTACCTCAAGACATAAACATTGACTCAATTGATACAGGAAACATACAACACAAACATGGACTTCAAAATCTTTGATTATGCAGAACACAAGACATTCGACCCAGAGAACAACTTGGACCCTGACAATAATTTCTTCAATCAAAATTACAGCATCACAAACTCCGAGTATTATACGAATGAACAATTCAACACAAATGTAGAACTAAAAAATACACTTTCATTAATACACATTAATAGTAGAAGTCTCTATAAAAATTTCACCAAAATCAAAGAATATTTGGCCACATTTAATAAATTTACAATAATTGCTATATCAGAAACTTGGCTTGATGATGAAAAAACAAGTGAAATGAAAATTGATGGATATGAAATGTATGCAACTCATAGGGAAGATAAAAAAGGAGGGGGAGTTGCAATATATGTAGATAAAACACTGAAATGTAGTAAAATTGAGAGCTTGACAAATACAACAGTGAATCTAATGGAATGTTTAACTATTGAAATACATATTAAAAATGCATCAAATGTCATTATAAGTTGCGTTTATAGGACACCAGGATCTTGTCTTGACACATTTAATAAAAAACTGATAGATATGCTGAGCTGTTCTAATGACAAGAAAACACGAATAATATGTGGCGACTTTAACATCGACTTATTAAACCCAAATGGACACAAAAACACAACAGATTTTATAAATTCAATGTATAGCAATGGTCTTTTCCCAGTTATTCTGAGACCCACCAGAATAACAGTAGATACAGCCACATTAATAGACAATATATTTATAAATAAGATTGATCATAAAAGGAAAGTGGACTTCTCATAACTGATATAAGTGACCATCTACCGGTCTTTGCAGCCTTTCACAATTACTTCGATAGAATAACTAAATCAATAACCCACATCTCAGAAATAAGACCCAGAACCCAACATTCCATCGCAGCTTTCAAGCTCGATTTAGACAAGCAAAATTGGTCAGAGGTCTACACAAATGAAGATCCAAATACTGCGTTTGACGCATTTCAGTCAACCATAACCTCCTTATATGACAAGCATTTCCCAGTAATTAAGGTCACCAGAAAGTACAAAACCAAAATAAGCCATGGATAACAAAAGGCATAGAAAATGCATGTAAAAAGAAAAACAATCTATACAAATCGTTTCTAAAATCCAGAACCAAAGAAGCTGAAACAAAATATAAGACTTATAAAAACAAATTAGTAAACATTATAAAAATCAGCAAGAGAGACCATTTTCATGCATTATTAGAGCAAAATAAAAGCAATACTCAAGAAATATGGAAAATCTTAAATCATGTAATTAGAAACAGCTCTAATAAAGTAAATTATCCGGAGTACTTTATGAAAGATAAAAATACCATTATTGAGGAAACTGCAGAAATAGCAAAGGAATTTAATGAATATTTTGTTAATATCGGCAGTAATTTAGCAAAACAAATTCCTGATCCAATAAATTCTTTTGAAATAGATAAATACATAGAAAAAAATTCTTCCACAATGTTTCTTACTGCTGTGAATGAAAATGAAATATTAAATATTGTAAAAACATATAAAAGTAAAAGTCAACTGACTGTTTTAATATTGACATGACAATAATAAAACAGATTATAGAATTTGTAGTCCGACCTTTACATACATATGCAACCTATCATTTAAAGCCGGTGTTTTTCCATCAAAATGAAAACTGCTAAAGTTATTCCAATTTTTAAAAGTGGAGAAAGGCAATTCTTTACAAATTATAGACCAATATCACTGCTACCACAATTTTCAAAAATATTAGAAAAATATTTTCTCACAGATTTGATAACTTCATTAATAAACACGTGCTATTAAGTGAAAATCAATACGGCTTTAGAGAAAACGGACCACCTTAATGGCAGTAATGGAGTTTGTAGAAGCAATAGCGACTAATATTGACAATAAAGAATTCACGGTTGGGATTTTTCTAGATCTAAAAAGCTTTTGATACAATAGATCATACAATATTATTGAATAAATTAGAGAGATATGGTATCAGAGGCATAGCATATAAATGGATTGAAAGTTATTTAGAAAACAGATATCAGTATGTGCAGTTTAATAACATAAAATCCAACTCACTGAAAATTACCCATGGAGTGCCTCAGGATCAGTGCTTGGACCTAAACTATTCATTTTATATATAAACGATATCTGTAGTGTCTCAAAACTATTCAAATGTGTCCTATTCACGATGACACAACCTTCTACTGCTCTGGAAATAACATGGAACAACTCCTGAAAATTGTGGAAAATGAATTAACCAAATTAAAAACTGGTTTGACAGAAATAAACTATCTATAAATTTAACAAAAACCAAGATAGTTGTTTTTGGCACGAGACCAATCAAAGAACAAGTCAAAATAAAGATAAATTCAATTGAAATAGAACGAGTTAATGAAAATAAATTTCTTGGACTAGTAATAGATTCCAAACTATCCTGGAAGCCACACATAGATAACGTTAAAAGAAAAATATCCAAAACTATCGGGATACTCCACAAAACTAAGGACGTGTTGAATAAGAGTTCCTTGTGCACATTATATTATTCATTATTACTCCCATATATGACATATTGTGTGGAAATATGGGGAATGCCTGTAAAACAAACACACTCCCTGTCTTAAAACTACAAAAAAGCAATCAGAACAATCAATAGGTCTAAATATATAGAACCCACAAATCCACTATTCATCAAATTAAATACAATGAAATTTTACGACCTGGTTGACTTCAAAATCGCCCAATTAATGTATAAAGCACATAACAATTTCCTTTGTCTAAATATCCAGAAGCTTTTTGAAATTAGAGAAAGCAGTTATAATCTAAGGGGTACTAATCAATACAAAAAATCCAGAACAAGAACAAACATTAAGCAAAGGTGTGTATCAGTAACAGGTGTCAACCTGTGGAATAAGCTTGAAACGGACCTGAAAATGAGTAAATCGCTGGAGGAGTTCAAAAATAAATTCAAAAGATCAGTACAAAAACTATAAGAATCACAATTAAGAAGATACATTTGATACATTTATAAAATTAGTATTACAGCTCTTTGTTCTTGTTTTGGATTTTGATTAATTTATCATTTGTACTCAAGAAATGCAGTAATTACAATGAATATGAGAAATTGAAACAAAAAGGTCAAAGAATAATTATAAATACACAAACCGAAAGGTGTATAAATAGAAAAGTAAAGTACCACAATGGTAAAAGTATTTGATATGTAGACTTCTCTTCTTCTTTGTTTTGAAAACGATCAATTTATATTCTATACAATAAGGGGTAGGACTAGATAAGTTGTTTACTTCTTCCTACTCCTTTGAGCATACAACTGTGATGATGAGTGTTTTCTTTTTTTCTTTTACATACTTTTAAATTTTCCTTTCATAAATTGTGCCTACCTTTTGGCTATCTGTTACTGTGTGTAATATATATGCTCAATAAACAATAAACAAACAAACAAAACAAACAGTACAGAGATAAGCATGACAGAACTCTCCCAATATTTACTCTTCCGAGGGTTTGTACTATTATTAATGAAACAAGGCCTCATAAAGTTTAATTGATGGTCAAAAACAATTATGGATTTTATTTAATATTCATTTAGTTATCAATTGATCATTGCACCTCGACTGATATTACTGCAGCTCACTGAATCAGTTGTGAAACTATTTTTTGTTTACCTGTAGGTCTGTAATGTACTGCCCCCGGTGGACAAAGTGCACACACCCAAAGGAGCAGCAGAATGTCGATTGAATTGAAGCAAAAAGTTGTTCGCATCCCCACATTCTATTTAATCATTTCATCACTGACCCATGTGAAACTCATCCATGTTCTTGGATCTGCAAAAACAACGGAACAGGTTGTGATAAGTCATAGAAAAATAAGTAGTGTGTTTCCGGTAACATGAAATTTCAGCATAGGGTCGGTAGGTCGGACAAAGTTTTTTTTTTTTATCTTTTTTTCTCCCTCCCTCCTCCATCAAAAACGTAAACAAAATAACCATAAAACATAAAACAAGGAGACATTGAAACCATTGCCAGATGCTCGTCTGTCAAAGAGGGGAAGCTCAATTTTGGTCGACATCATAAAATGTGCCTGTTTATTTATACGCGAATTCTACTCTAGCTCCGTTCCTTTTCAAGAAAATGATCTGCGACCCTGTCATACCAACACGGTGTCTTTTCCCGGTACTTAATTAGTGTCCTACAACTATAGGAACTACAATAAAACCCACCAGAAATAAAAGATTAATTTGTCGCTAGTTGTTTGTTTACAACAAAGAGTGTCGCTAAAATGATTAGGAGAAGTCTCCAGCTCACCTCGGAACAGAATGCGAGTTGAAAAATTGCTCGCGACGGATGTCTACGCTAAAAGCTCGGTGACTGGCTCATTTCAATGTCAATCACTAAAAGCTCGGTGACTGGCTCATTTCAATGTCAATCGAACTGGCTCAGACAGATCATCCAATCGGATGCAGAAAAGCCTGGCGTCCGGTACCCTCCCACTGCCATCCAGTCCCAGAGACGACGAGCGTACATAGGCGGGACAAAAACCAGCTTGTATCCAATGACTCGTCTCCGTTCAACGCATTGGGACAACCTACCCTGAACTCACTACCATTTAAAGCACAGCGAAGCTGCGGGATGAATGAGAAGAGAGTCGCGTCGTAACCAGTAAGAAGAAGCTGATTCGGAGCAAAAGTTGAGCACGTTGTAGCGCATATTTAGTCAATGACATGGACACCCAATGAAATTTACATTCATATATTTGATCACTTATTCTTTGACATTTTAGGGGAAGCCGAGCTTCCCTTGCAGTCCGAGAGCAATCGCCACTGATTGAAACCCCCGCTCGGTGGCGAGAGAGTTGAGTACCCGGCGGCTGGGTGTTACAGCCATCTCGTTACACCCGTGGTGTTCGTCAAATAGTTCGCTGAATCTTTTCGATACAGCAGTGGATGTTATTTTCTTAATATTATGGTGCGAGCATGCGACTGCAACACACAAAACGCGGTTTAAACTGTTGTCGGAGATCGTGGCCGCCGCCATGATTCAATGTTGTTGACAGACGACAGGGCAAATGACGGCGCACGCTCAACGTGAATATCGCGAGAGTTTGCACCAATGTAAACGCTCTAAATTCATCTTTCCTTTTATTATTTACAATTTTGTCTGTGGTTTTATTGTTCTTGTTTTGATTGTAAAGCGTCCTTGAGTGTTTTGAAAGGCACGTATAAATGAAATGTACTATTATTATTATTATTATTATTATTATTATTATTATTACACAAAAATGTAGAAGGTTTGAAAAAAATGCCGACCGTTTTTTTTCGAGGTAGAAATTCTCGGTCGGTCGGGTTACCGGAAACACACTACTTTTTTTTCTACGCCTAACCATTTTGGGCAAATATTTGACCCTTTGTGAATAAAAACACAAACAAAAACAAAGAATTCTTAGAATTTGACTATGATGTATTTTTATTTCCAACGTGAGACTGACCGAACTGTGAAGTTTCTTGGTCAAGACACATAGCTTCCTCTGAGTTGACAATTTTCTGAGTTGACAATTTCTGCTGTCACTCTGATGTCACCGCACATTAAATTCACCAAATTGTGCAACAAGCTGCAACCACCGTGTGAACGCACACTTATCAGATTGTTTTTGACGTTGGCGAAGCTGGCAACAGTGGTGTTAGGAATGGAGGCTTTGACCGTTGTTGCTGTCATCATGGGACTATTAACGTTGTTGACAAGGCTGTTATGGTGCCCATTGTTCACTCATTGCTCACATGGTTGCTCAATGTATCATTCTCTCTCTCTCTCTCTCTCTCTCTCTCTCTCTCTCTCTCTCTCTCTCTCTCTCTCTCTCTCTCTCTCTCTCTCTCTCTCTCTCTCTCTCTCTCTCTCTCTCTCTCTCTCTCTCTCTCTCTCTCTCTCTCTCTCTCTCTCTCTCTCTCTCTCTCTCTCTCTCTCTCTCTCTCTCTCTCTCACATTACTCTTTGTCATGCTGTGATGGAAATATGTCGATCTTAATATTAATCTCCAAGAGAAAAGGTCATTTTTACTCTTAGCTATTGCTCTAGTTTAATACTTCCTGTATAATTTTTTAAAATATATATCCAAGTCTGGATATGTACTTTGCCAAGTTAACCAGCCCTTATTTGCTTATAAAGGATGACTTTCCATTGAGCTCGCTCCCACTCAATGAGGCGCTACCGACCCACTCCGCATTTTGGCAACGGAGACGGCACGCTTGTGTTAGAATCGATTGTGTCTGTCCTCGGTGTTCCACTGTGTGGCCCCTGCCTGTGTTCTGTTTTTGGTTGCCTTTCCCTTAATTCAGTGTGGGCTGGGTGTCTTCAATCACTGCACCTGTCTCACCTACATACTTGCCAGTCTTCACCTCATCAGCCACATTCTCCTCTGCAGCATTTAGGCCAATCTGAATGTATGTGTCAATGTATTTATGTGTTTACAACTGTTGAAATGTAAACCACGATTATATTTTGCATTAGGTTTTGGCAGAACCACCTTATTGCTGTCAGAAAAGGAGGACTCGCCGCTCCTCTTCTGTCTCGTAGTTCTTCCGCAAACGTGCACAAGACACGTGGGGCAAAGCGAGGTTTTGTGTTCAGCCTGAACATAGGATTGGGTAATTATCTTCAGGTCAATAACCTGTCCAGTATTAGCAAACATCTTTCAAGGTGATGTCACACAGAATTGGGCTGAGAGGCCCCTGGGAGAAACTAGTTCTCTGTGAGACTTTGGAAAGAGGGACTTCAAAACACAGTGCTGAGACCTAAGTCCGAAATGTCAAGAAATGTGCAGGGCAGACCAAAGCTACGGAAAGATAACACAGAGGTAAACTCCTGAATCTTATATTAGCTCCCTTGGCAAGAAGAAAGATGTAATTTTCTTGGTGCTTGTTTAAAAAAAATAAAAAATAAGCGGGACAGTATTTTAACAATACCTTGAAACTGATCAGGTGTTCATTTGTTCTTAATTTCCAGTGTTGTGATGACTAAATCAACGAGGCCACACCGACGTGTCAATAAAATTGAAACACTCTCTCTTCATTCAATGAGTTTGAGAACAACTACAACTTAGGTGTAGTGGATAAAAGAGAGAGGGAAACGATCTCATGTGCCACGCCACAAAAAGCACTGTCCAAAAACCAGACACTTTTCTGCTTGCCTGCTGACCCCAAGATCCAAACACGAAGCACTCAAAGCACACGTGCGAATGGGGTGGCTGCATGGAACTGCCGGCATGAAATAACAACAGTGGTTGGCCCTGCACTCAGTCTACAGGTTAAGATGTCTCGTAAGGTGAAGGTGGTGCTGAAATAAATCAGTGTCACAGCATGTTTGTGGATCAAAACAGTCATGGAAAGTACTTGTAGGTTTGTCAGGGTAACTGTACTTTAGTACTGTATTTATTTCTTTTTCCGACTTCACCTTTAATCTTTGTACTCCTGACTTTGCCAACATTGCCATGATGCTGTTTTTCAAACTTCCTGCTTGATCACAAAAAGTAAAAGAAATGTAAAAGCGAAAGAGGGCAAATCAACTACAGTTGAGGTTTTCACTACTAGATCTTGGGTTCTTACGAGGCAGAAAAAAAAAAATAATGTGAGCCAAGGGAACAACGAGGACGCAACAGATTCAGGGAATCAGGGGACAGCCATCAATGGCCTTATTTCATTTTTTTTTTTTGTGCAAGACAATAATGATTAGTGGCAAATGTGTTTTCTTGTGATAACCTAAAAACCACCAGCTTCTGGCATTCAAAAATTCTTCATCTTATCTGATAAAACATACAGGTAATGCTTTTTTTTTTTGCAGTTGTTATCATTAGCTCACGTATCTCCTTATTTTGCTTTGTTGTTTTACTTGGTTTCTGCAAGACTCGTCAGTTCAGTCGTAATTATTCTGTCAGAAATTAGATATTTGCCAGCTATGTCAAGTTATCCAAATGGGTCAAAAATTGACAATCTTTTGCCACGTCTGCTGTGGATAATATATCATATATTCATTATGGGACATTGTTGTTAAAAACAACACTCCAACCCACTACGGCATGCATAGTGTGACGTAGCTGTAGAATAATAATAACAGAACAGACCGCAAGTGAAGAGATTACGCGTGATCACAAAAGCGTCTTTTTTTCCTTCTTTTTTGTGACTTACACTTTTTGAAGCGGCTTCTTCCGTTTCTTCACGGCGTAAACCGCCGAGCTCGCCAGCATGCTGAGATCCGAACCCACAAAATGTCACAAACGTGATTTAAATCCTGAAAAGAGCACACTGTCAGTCCAGATGCACCAGAGACAATCGCATCCCCCAAGAGAAAGGAAGACAAGGTTTTTCACGTTTTAAATGTGAAGACATGCCTTTTGGTTTCCGTTTCTTTCCGGCGAAACGCCAATCACAAGTCAACAGACCATCGCAGCACAACTGACAAAAGTCACGACGGAACCGCCCCCACAGTTTCACTCCACTTTGTTCAAGTGACTATATTGGCCAAAATCCGCTGGTGTGTCGTCCGAATCGCGTGCTGGGGACAACATTCAGGTTTTTAAAAAAGTCTCATTCGGCTGCAAAACACACGCTGGACTCTATACTATTCCTGGTAGTATACATACGAGCCTTCTATTTCATTTTTGGGGTTTTATTTTATTTTGTTTATTTTTACTACATACGGCCCTGCAGAGAGTAGCTCTGAGACGTGGCCGAACCCAAACGACGACTTTAAATATATGTGATTTATGGTTTTAATTAATTAAATATTAAATAATTGTGCGTTATCGTCTGATGTCAGGCTGAATTTGTACTGGAAACAGAGAAAGTGTGAGCAGAAAAAGGTAATAAGAGGCCATGAATGATTTGATGTGAAATAGTACCACATCCCCCCTGAGCACTTCTCCCACCACCCCAACCCCAGCTCTCACCACTCCCTAACATCCAGAAAAAAAATTATTGAGACTATGCAGTAATGTTATTGTCTGAGTCACTTGTGAAACACGTTGTAATAAGTTCTGGGAAATGTCTAAATATATCCCGGGTTTCCTTCCTTTGAGAGTGGTTTCAGTCTGTCCGTCTGACACCTGGATACATTGATACATTTTAGCCACAAGGTGGTGTTGTTCACATGTTCATTTTAATTATATAAAAAAAAATTTAAACGGTACAAATGCAAAATTACAAAATTGTGATATCTCAAAATTAGTAGCATTGGCGCCTGACTGTCACATATTTATTACCTCATATATTAGAGAATAGGTGAATGTTATATTTTATTTACAAAGTGACGAAAATATCTATCCACGATAGATATCAAAAGTTTCCACACTCCTGTTAAAGTGATATAAAAAATGAGGCTAAGAGAAATCCATTTTGCACCATGAATGTGACCTGTAACTGCACAAATTAATTCACAAAAAAATCTTTTTGAGAGGTGATGTAAAAAATAGACAACTAAGATCATGTAATTCCACAAGTGGGCACATATTTTAAAAATTGGAACTTGTGTGAAATGAGAATCGGGCACACACCAGTCAACATTTAAATGCCTCTGATTAACCCTCAATAAAGTTCAAATGTTGAAGTATGCTTTTCCTGACATTTTCAGAGTCCTGCCATACAGGACAAGCCAAGGAGCTTCCGCGGCATCTGCCATTTGAACAAGGGTGTGTAGACTTTTATACCCATTGTATAATGCAAAAAATGATACATTTTTTTCTCTCAAATCTTCAAAGTGTAGTCATATTTGGAGAATAAAAACCACAATACTGTTGAATGAGAATTGTGTCTAAATCTTTAACTGGCACTGTACTTTCACCATCTTCGCGTAAAATGTTCACACTTTCCTGCTCTAGTCCTTTGCACTTATTTCAAGAGGTACTTCATGTTGTTCAGTGTCAGAACATCCTGAGTCATCATCATCATCATCTTCATCACCATAATCATCATCATCATCATCATCCTGATTGTCCATCTCATGGGTGACATAAGAGCCCTTATGTCTGGACCGGCGCCACAGTACGAATGCCATCAGACAGATGAGGATTAGTGTCGCACTGATGACACCTACAAGAGGAAAGACACAACCATACAGTAAAATATTACTTCCATTAGCAAAAGCATAGTTGAATTTACAAAATCATAAATCCTGTCCGGCATGTGACGTAACTCTGCAGGACAGCGGCTATGCAAGAATAAGAACTGTGATGCTATGGGAGTGGTCACAGCCGACTTCAATCATGACCAATCAAAGTGTCTCCTTTCGTTCCGTTTAAATTAGGTACGCTCATAGTTTCAACATAACAGAAGCACATGTACGGTGTGAAGTGGGCATTGGAGACCCCTCCATTCATCCTCCCACTCATAGTTGTTTGTGTAACCCCCAAAATCTGTGTCGCTCAGTGGGATGATTTGAAAAATGAAAAACAATGATTGAGAGGGTATGATGCCTGCTGTACACGCATTTATGAATGTAAGACATCTGACATCCCTCACATGTGTCTGACTGTGCCCAAATTCACCAAAATCACATGTCAGCATTTAGATGTGGTCTAGGATGGTGTAAATTAAGATTGACTCTCTGCCATCAAATTGTCACTACACCATAGACTACGCTGCGATGGAACGGCCATCTTGACAGAGACTGGTCTACCAAATTGGCAAACGACTTGCCTTAATAGGAGAATAAGGATACGGCGGCATTTATGCAGTCTGTGAAAATAGAGCCCTTGGTGTTAAGATCTCACCTCCAATCAAGGCCCCAACGATTCCGCCATCCACATTGAAGGCTTGAAAAGAAAAAAAGAAAACACAAGTTGAAGTATACAATAGGTGAATCATTCCTGGTCTGACTCCCAGTTCTTCCTCTCAGTTAAGGAGAAACTTTGCAGCCCGAGGTATTTTCCAGAGCAGCAATTCTTCAACACAGATCCGCGGAGAAAAAAAAATGACACATCACCAACAAAAATGTCCCAAAAAGTAGACACAAAAATTAATTATCTACCTATACGAATACAGTGGTGCCTCAACTTCCTCTATGAATGACCTGACTTGTACCTTTTTCGAGATATGAGCCTCAGAGAGCATTTATTTTGTCCTGGGTTGTAAGCAAAAAAAAAAAAAAAGAGTTACAGGCACTAAATGGTGGCATTGAACTTCATCCCGATGAGCAGATAGTGAAAAATTCTTCAATGAGGCCAGGTTTTTTATTCCAACCATTTATTGCCATTCCACGTTGAAGTCTAACAATAAAAAAAGACAATTACGTGTGTATTTTTTTCAAACTACACAAGTCTGATAGCTTAATTCTTATGCAAAGCAATTATATCAGCTAACAAAATTGGCATCAGTCAGTTTATTTACTTATAAAATTATTTAAGTTCTTTATCCTCTGAGAAAACCGTGGAACATTTCTGCAGAGACTGAATCACAATTGTGAAACCGTGCTTTGTTAAGTACGAATGTGTATACTGTCCCCTGGTGGCCCCGAAGCGCGAAGGCTTTGGGCTTTAAAGCATGAAATCATGATGCGCATTTTAATGAAATGCAATAAGATACAAGTGCGGCACTGAAACAGAATTTCCATTCATTGAACTGAGAAAGGTCTTTAAGATCCGAGTGTTTTGGGTCACGGAATGTAAATTAAACCCATAAATCAAGGCACCACTGAATAATAAATGAAAGTACGTAGAAACAAAACACGGTATTTGATTAATTCACTTAGTGCAGGGAAAGTCTAAAATCTACACAGGAAGGCCGAAGCCAAGAATTAAAACCGCAACCTGCTGGCTGCTCTTATCGCCACGGCAACAGACGCTGCACGTGGGAGTTGCTCCTTCACAGACTCTACTCTGATATAGGGCTGATAAATGAAGACACTCCCTCCTACTCAGCCTTAGTAGTGATGTCATCATTATTTCAACACAGTGTATGACAAAACGTTTCTTTTTTTCTTATATGAAGTAGAGTACGTGGGACCTCTTGGTATATTTCCAAATAAATAACATATAAAAAACTCTGCCAGGTGAGCAGAAGAAGAAGCAGGAGTGCAGCGGGCGATGAGAACCGAGTGTAGGTGTTCAGTTACCGATAACAAAAGCAAACATTTGTGGTTTCACAGCATAGCCAATCTGCTTCAAGTCTTTGTTGACTTTTACAATATTTAACTAAGAGTGTGTTGGTCTTTAACAACAAGATCTTGGCCGAATGAAAATGTCTATTTCAGGAACTTTCATTCACATACCGGCCACAGTTTTGGTCACTGACTCTGGATGGCGGGTCGCGTCCAAGGGGGGAGGAGTTGGGAAAGTTCCCATTTCCACAGCAACCTGCACCAAAAAACAAACAAAAAAATTGTTCATTTTTGTTATTTTGACATTACTCTTGTTGTAATTCACTCATTACTAAGTTTGTAGTGCTTAGAGCTAGGAAACACGGTAATTAACTTTAAATTTGAATAATCAGCATCACATCAATTTAATATTAAATGTTCATTCCATACTCTCTGTTAAATGGCAATTGTTTCCTCACAATTTGTATGCTGCATGTGTACAGCAGCTATGCAGCAACATGTCAAAAGTATGCACAATGTGACCAAAACTCACCAGCTCAGTCTGACAGCAGCGAATACAAGTGTGTTTAGAAACACATGCAGATCCGTGAAGACGGGTGTCGTGGCTCTGGCCCTGGGGCCCCTCCCACCACACAAAAAACCTCACCCCCACCCTCCTTCGGAGGGTTGACAGTTGCTCTGCATTCATCTCAAGGTCATTGTCTCTCCGCCACGCACATTTTCCTTCCAAGAGAAATGAAAGAAGGCACATAGTGTATGACTGGTTAGCACGTTCACCTCACATTGCGGAGGTCGTGGATTCGAATCCGGCCTTAGGTTTCCTGTGAGGAGTTTGCATGTTCTCTCTGTGCGTTGCATGGGTTTTCTCTGGTTTCGTCCCACATTCCAAAAAACATGCATGGTAGATTGATTGAAAGCTCTAAATTGTCCCCCTGTCTTATTGTTGTTTGTCTATAAACGCACTGCAATTGGCTGGCAACCAGTTCAGGGTGTACCCCACCTACTTCCTGAGGACAGCTGGGAAAGGCTCAAACACGACTGCGACCTTCATGAGGAAATGCAGATTAGAAAATGGATGGATGGATAATGAAAGTGTCATTCTTCGAGGTTACTAGGTTGTTTGGTGCAGTCGTTGTCATGGCAATATGCATGTCATCAGGCTGGAAAATGCATAATCAGCAGCAGGTATCCACCAGTAGTGAGAAGTACTTACTTGCAAATTCAACCAGCAGGCCGAACTGAGTCTCTGAGGGGACTATCTGAAGATGAGTTATGTGTTGCTGTGGATTCTGCACCAGCTGACTGAAACAAGTTCTGAGGCGGAGCTTCATTTAATTAAATGGGCTCTTATGCTGTTGTAACTAAAGTTGTACAGCACTATCTTATGTGTTTAATATTGCCCGCTTGGCATCCATTGCAGCCAGCCTGGTCATCCTGGAAGGGGGATTCCTGCATCTCTGACCAGTTCTTAAGGTTTTTGTAGGCAACTCTCAAAAACAACTTGTGGTCACCAAAGAGGCTGAGTGCAGGGCATGCTTTACCTTGCCAGACCCGTCACTTGTCCAAGTGTGATTTATGGGTTTAAATTAATTTAAAATCAATTGTGTGTGTGTGTGTGATTATTGTGCCTCTATGCATGCATATGTATGGTCAGCAAAAAGTAGGCCTTCCTCATTCACACTCTGACAGTTCAAAAGAAAGAAGACCTCCGCCAAGTACACAGCTGATTTTACCACCTGTACTGACGTACCACACCCACACCACGTGACAAGCATCTCATTTACCAAGTGATTTATTAGAATCCTGTCAAGTTGTTTTGATTGATTACCAGATATCAAAGAGATGATTGGCTCAGAAAAAGACCTAAAATCACTTCATGCAATTATGCTGACATGTTTTGTTGTCACTTCATGAAATCTCTTCCAAATATATATTTTTTTGTCACCATGGCATTACAGGATGTAGATTTCTCATGTGGCATATTCCCCGCCCTAATCCCATAATCCTTTGCAGCCCCCACTCTCACCCCTGTGCCCCCGGTCGGATTTGAAACTCCTGGATCAGGTTGTCTAACCTGCGCACACTCCCACCCGATGGCCCACATTTTAATTCCTCCTTCCAGGATGGACTAATTGGACAGACAGGAACTGAAAGGCCCACTAAGAGCAGCCTGCTCGTGATCTATTTCCGTTACTCGACAACAACAACAACAAAAACCCACAATGTATTAAATCATAAAAATATAATGCCTGAAGTATTTAACTTTTTCTTTTCTTTATTTACTTATCAGTTCCACTGGACCGCAGCCTGCAATTCAACCAGTTTCAATTTTTTTTTTCTCACAAATCTATACGACTGGTTAGTCCACGTGTGTGTATGTGTTATTTGGACAAATTACTGACAGATCTAAAGTAGTAAAGATTCCACCCGAGACCAGTGTTATGTATTATTGTATGTTTTTATAAAGTTCAGTACTGCCTAGTGCTATTTTTATGATTAAAAAAAAGATCGGGTTATTACAATTTTAACATAGAGATCTGAAGTGAAGTGAGCTCTGTGCCAGTGCAGCGTCGAACTGCCTCAAAGAGTAGCTCTGACCTGGAAACAGAAAAGAAGAAATCAAATTATGATGATGGGAGTGGGCTGCCATCGAATTTGTTTCTTTCAAGCAGGTCCGACTTTGACTCCTATGACGTGAAAGTGGGCCTTCTTACTTGAAATAATGTAAAAACATACTGTAGCGGTATGTCTTCAAATAAATAATGGACCGACCATTTACTCTTTGAAAGCTATCCTATCAGTCCATTGAGAGTCGCATTAAGCTGCAACCTGAGCGGTCGCGTGCCCGTGGCTCCACCCCTGATCTGACGTCACCACGCCCACATCTCACACGTACAGCAACAGAAGCAACCTCCTTCAGTCTGGTGGATTGAAACTCCTTGACCGGGAGGAGAGATTTAATTTGAGCCATCAACCTTGTTATTAGAAACTTAAAACGAGGCAACATAGAAGAAAGAAAAGAAACTGAGATGCGCACTGATAGTGATTGTGGATTATTGTGGATTTTTGTCACAGTGGACCGGTTTTGAAGCAGCAAGTGGTCAGTTCACAGCTTCACAATTTTGTTTCTGCTAACAGGTCTACACATTGCAAAATATGATGAATGTGAGGTGACTATGAATATGATAAAAGAAGGTACGTGTAAAATGCCAATGATTACAAAATGATAAGCACCACACAATCAAGGCAACGAATAAAATGCAAAGCAAGTGTGAAGTGTAGTGTCAGATTTCCACCCCATTTTAATCGAAATACAGTACTTTGAATTGAGGAATCTTGTACTCATGCCACAGCAAATTAGTGAACGTGTTTTAGCCCTGCCAGTAAGGTCACCTGCTAATCTGGAAATCCTTTATTTGACACGCGCTTGTGTGTGTGTGTGTGTGTGTGTGTGTGTGTGTGTGTGTGTGTGTGTGTGTGTGTGTGTGTGTGTGTGTGTTTGTAAAAGTGGAAAATTCAGGAAAATTCAGAATTAAGTATTTCTGAATGGGTTATTTAAATGTGAAAGGTAAATATTTTCTTTTTAAAGAGTCCGAAAGTATGATATTTACTCTGTTCTCCACTTCTTTTCATTCAAATTTAGCACTTTCATGTAAACATGTCTGCTTTTCTTTGAAATCAATTTAACAAATAAAAAACATAGTCCCTTAGCAAAGCTAAATTGATTAAAAAAAGATAATATAATTTTGACACTTATTGTGTAGATCTCAACACTCAGTATTATGAGTTGGAAAAATGTGCACATAAATACAAATAATATCCATCCATCCGTTATCCAAGCCACTTATCCTCACAAGGGTCGTGAGTGTGCTGGAACCTATCCCAGCTGTCTTCGCGGAGTAGGTGGGCTACACCCTCAATTGGCTGCCAGCTCATCGCAGGGCCTACATAGAAAAACAACCATTCACGCTCACATTCACACCAAGGGACAATTTAGAGCATTCAATCAACCTACCGTGCATGTTTTTTTAATGTGGGCGGACACCGGAGTACCCAGAGAAAACCCACACTGGCATGGGCAGAACATGCAAACTCCTCACAGGAGAGCCGGAGCCCGAAATCAAAACGATGTGCTAACCAGCCACCCACCATGCCACCCACAGATAACATTGATGATATAAATATTTAATAAACATTTGACCTTGAGCTCCTAGTCATGGCTGACATCAGCCACATTTCATTTCCGATTTTCAAGCGTGTGCTAACTAGGTAGCTAAAGTTTTCATTTTATCTCTAGATACTTATTCATTGTAATACTATTTCTTTGTTCAGAGCTGTTTTCAGCGTTGAATGCTCCAGTAAAAAAAAAAACACATTTTCATTCCTCTCCAGATGAGAAGCATTGAATGAGACTTGGCCATGGCTGCCCATCGAATCATCAGCACAACGAGCAGCAATCACCTCCTCCCTCGCTGCAAGTCTGAGGGGATGCTTGTGAAGCTTGGTGAGGGGACTCCAGCTGGCCTCCCACAAGTCGATGAAATGTTCTCTTCAGGTATGATTCATTCAAACAAATATTTCATTTGCTCTCGTGTAATTGTTTTGACCCGCTGAGACATGTTGTCTTGACGATTAGCACATATGGCATAATGTATTCTTCCAAGGGAATCTTGCGGGATACGAAAGTTAGATATCAAGGAACAACGTGGCCATACTGTATACAAAGCGTAAATTGCTTCACTGGTTGAATTGAAGTGCATTTATGCTCTGTTGCACTAAGGAGCTGAGCTAGAAATAGTAGATTATGCCTTCAAATATGCACTTCTTCTGCCATTAAAGTTGTTCTTCTTAGAAGTGCTTTCGATTTGAATAAGAGGAAATGTGTTCCCTTTTTCATGACAAGTTTGTCGACATTTATTTTTTGTCTTTTCACTTGTATTGTTCTTCCTGGAAACTTTTATTTGATAGAATTATTAGAATGGGGGTGGAATCTTGTACAAGCCCCTCAAGCTTCAAACGCTCTTTGCACAATTTTAAAATTGTGCTAAATAAACAAACACACATAAGCAGGCCAACAGAAAGTGGAAATTGTGGGGGTGGTTTCCCTTTTTCATTAGAACACTTTCCCTTTCTTTGGGAAGACAGCATGATTTCAGAGTGTTTGTCACATTTGTGTGCGTTTATAAAGAACAGCATCTGTGCGTTCAGAGGTCACTGATGTTAGCTCACAATCGCCGCTGTACGTGATGAAGATGTTTGATGGAGTTTGGGTCAGGCCACTCAAGCGCTCTTATACCAAGTATTTCTGGACCTTGCATGCTTAGCCTCCTCAAATTGCGACATGTTGCTACATATATTCAGATTAAACACTCGCTGTCTCATAGAATTGTGTATTGATTTGTTATTTGAGCTGTGTCCATATAGTTTATTTGACTATTGTTGATCTCTTTTGCTTTCAGTGCCTTCTCCCAGTGCCTTAAGACTGGACACATCTGCCTCCTATGGGGCTGCACAGGAAGTGGTCGCCATCAAGGATTATTTGCCCAGAAGTTTAAGCACGCTGAAATTCTCCAAAGGAGATCGACTCTTTGTTGTGGACACATCAGGCGGCGAGTGGTGGTACGCACACAATAACAGAGAGATGGGATACATCCCTGCTGCTTATGTCACAGTGCTCAACTTCAGGAATGGTTCGCTCAGTGACAGTGGAATGATTGACGGTTTCGGAGAGGAAGAAGGGATGCTGAAGGATTTTGAAGCGTTAGGCGAGTGGACAGGGGCGACTTTTAAACCCTCGCCAACTAACAACAAGCATCCATTTTCTGAAAACGCCATCCATCCATTAGATTGGAAATACAGAGAAGCAAGTGTCACAAACTCTGCTGATTTGATTCTTTTTGACACTCGTGCATGTCCAAGCAACTCCAACTTTGACACCAATAATAGCAGTCATCCCAACCAAGCAATGCAACACCTCCACAGGAATAATACTTTTTCAAGGAGTAAACGTTCACAGAGTCTCTCCCAACTTTCGGTTCTACAAGGACAATCTAATCCAAACATACCTTCCTCTTGTTTCTTCACGAGCCTGAAGGCACCTTTGCCAGAGGAGTTTCAGAGCCGTGAGGACTTCCGAACAGCATGGCTCAACCACCGAAAGCTGGCCAGGTCGTGCCATGACCTGCAATCGCTGGGCCAGAATCCAGGGTGGGGTCAGACCCAACCGATTGAGACCAGCATTGTGTGCCGGTTGGGGAGCAGCGGAGGTGTTGTTGAGCTGCCTGACACCCATATCACCATGCACATTCCTGAAGGTCACATTTGTCAGGGTGACCAGCAGCAGGTCTCCATGAGCGCCTTACTGGATCTTCCCTTGGAACTAAACAACGACCGTTGCTCCACTGTCAGCCCGGTGGTGGAGATCAAGCTCAGCAACATGGAGATCAGGTCTTTCGTCACTTTGGAGATGAAAGTATCTGTCACGTTAAAGGAGGACGGTGGCCACTCTGCCAAGATACTTTGTGTTAGGAGTGACTGCAAAGATGGGCCCTACAAGCCCATTCCGGGTTGTTACATTTATAATGACATGGTCCAAGTACGCCTGGACAGTCTTGAGCCGTGCATGTATGTGGCGATTGTGGTTCAGTCCCCGTACATCAGTCACAGCATGACCGTGTGGGATCACATGCAGAGAAAGGTAACACTTGGTGTTTATGGACCCAAGCACATCCATCCTTCCTTTAAAACAGTCGTGGCCATGTTTGGTCATGACTGCGCCCCGAATAGCTTAGTGGTGAGCGAGGTTGGTCGCTTAGCTTGCTCCAGCCCTCCAGTCACCCTCCACTTGTGGGGGAAGCAACATTTTCCCCTCGGGTTTCCCCAAGACCTCCAGGTGGGGTTGTACCCCAACGTAACCAACTATCGGGTAAAAGCCTGCGACGGGGCTGGGGTCATCCGGGGATTCCAACTTAAACGAGGCAAGGTCAGCCGGCTCATCTATATGGTGTCATCACATGACCCCAACACCATCTCAGACTTCACTCTCAGGATCCAAGTCAAGGACACACTGGACTGCATAATCACCCAGTTCTGCATCCAAACGCCACAACCACCGCCACAGTCTGGAATAAGGTCGACAGGCCAGAGGAGGTTCTTGAAAAAAAGAGAGATGGACAAGATCACCCTGTCACCACTGGCTGTCACTTCTAAATACCCCAAATTTCAGGATCGCTGCATTACCAGCCTCAAATTTGGCAAGCTGATTAAAACTGTAATACGGCAGCACAAGAGCAACTACTTACTGGAGTACAAGAAGGGCGATGTGATCGCCCTGCTGAGCGAGGAAAAAATTAAGCTAAGGGGGCAGTTGCGCACAAAAGAGTGGTACATTGGATACTATCAGGGGAAGATGGGGCTTGTCCACGCCAAGAATGTTTTGGTTTTGGGAAAGGTCAAGCCCATTCATTGGTGTGGGCCGGACCTGACAACAATGATGCTGCTGGAGCAAATCCTCAAACCTTGCAAATTTCTTACTTATATCTATGCCACTGTGAGGACAGTCCTGATGGAGAATGTGGGAAACTGGAGGGCGTTTGCCGATGCACTGGGCTATGGGAACTTGTCACTTCATTACTTCTGTCGGACCGAGCTGGACAATGAGCCGGAGAAGGTAGCGTGTGTTCTGGAGAAACTCAAAGAGGAGTGCACCAATGTGGAGAACCGAGTGAGGAAGTCGTTTCAGTGGGAGCTGATGATGGTGAGTAAAAGTTAGCAACAAGTGGGCCCATCAATTGATTGTGAAACCACTTTCAAAAATGCACAGGACTTCCACGTAATCTCCAACTTTCTATAAGGAAGACGTTCAACTTCCAACACTTTACACAACTTACTTTTACAATACATCAGTGGCATAATTTATCAAAGCGGGACATTGGCATGTTGTATGTGTGTATAAGTGTATATTTGCACAGTCAATACAGTATCCTCCTTTAAGCATATATTTCAATACAAATGGGGCATGGCGAGTGAGTGTTAACTTCATTCTAGTCACGGCTCTCGGCCTTCAGCCTCTAATACCTTTCTGATACTATGTCAAAAGCCGGTACACTTGATCCCCCCCCCCCATCCTGCATCCGTACCTTCCATAAACAGCAGTGGAAATGTCATCTTAGAAAGACTGTTGCAGAGAAGGTACAGTGTCCAGCCTTCTTTTGATTTTGATAGACATAGCCCTTGTAAATATTGTTTGTTGGGTTTTCAAAATAATTGATTGAATATCTAGGTTAAAATAAAAATTAACAGACAATGTTGAACATTTCAAAATTGCTCCACTTTGGACTGCAACTGAAAGGCTCCTGTTCTCAGAGCGGTCTGGTCTGGGATGTGTGTTTCCCAGTAAATTTGGCGTGCGGTGACACTTAAAGCCAGGAACCATCACCAGTCTTACATAGTTATTGCTAAATCAAAAATCCTCAGACCCTGAAAGGAAATCCTTGACTAATAAATAAGCCTCTCATTCTTTTTTGTTGCTCACAAGTGAAGCCGGATTAAAATGCGTTGGTAGCTTTGGGCTGGAATCCGGTTGCCAAATGGGGGATGCTGCCATGAGAAGCTGTGGGAGGCGATAACTGATACCAAAAGAAAACAAAGAGCGCGGACGCACCCCCATCATAGCAGGTCGTGATCGGTTTCATCATTTAGCAACACACTAATTCTGTCCACTCTACCCTCATCATTTTGAACACAAGGAACAGCCTATTTCTTCATCCACTCACCACACTCACGACTGCAAAATCATAGAAAACATGATCTGTTTTCCTTCCTCGGAACAACTGCTCCCATGTGAAATGTGAGCAGGCGGTCTGGAGGGGCATCCGACACTTACTCGGCAGATCTCTTCAAGCGCCGGACTGGGTTACAACAGACAAGAGTTTATAAGCAGAATCATGCACGAAAAAACATTTTAAAATATTGGATACACATCAGCATCAGACGCTCGACAATAAATGGGCTGGACCATCCAGAATTGTCCTCAGTGTGACTTAAAATAACGCGTCAACACCTCCACAGACAACTGGAAAGTTTCTTTGATTAGCATAACCACTACTGACCGCCATCATCTAGTAACTAGTCTTTATATGTCAGTGGAGGATGATGGGTGGAAACCTCGACCAATTCGACTGTCCATATCAGATTCATGTTCTGCCTCCTCGGACCTCCTGAACTTTGTTTTGAAATCGCTTCAGTTTCACGTGGCCATCTTGTCCTGGCTTTAATGACTTGACTGTCCAAAGCAAAGTTGCTTCATTGCATGTAAGGCCATTGTGCTCGTGCCACAGGCCAAAGCCTACTGTGTACGTGTGTGTGTGTGTTTGTCAAGCTATGTTTAGAATCAAGCCTTTGTGCAGCTTAAATCAGCATATGAAGGGCCGCACGTTAGAAGGCTGCCGCTCTGCTCTGCCAGGTGGCGACGGAGAGGAGAGCGTGCATGTCGGGCAGGGCTGTTATCTTTAGCTGAGGTAAATGAAAGGGATCTCCGAATGTTTTTCAGTCTAGTGAAAACAGACCTTGTGGGTGTCAGGATTAGCGTTGCAAATTGGTGGGACGTTTCCGGCAAGTTTCCTGTAAATTTTCATGGGATGCTAAATTGGGAATTATAGGAGATATTGAGGGAAACTTTATGGAAAGCTATAAGCATACATATAAACATTTTGGTTGGTCATAAGTACACATGCATGCAAAATACATGACATTCAGATGTATTTATAAAGTACAACTTCATCAAGTTTTTAATATCTTATGGAACAATAAATTGCTTCATTGAAGAGCAAAAGCGGGAATGTTGAGTTAAGTATTAGTCATCCGCTCCATTCAAAAATATTAGCAAAGTCCCATTCTGTATGTTAAACGACTACTGTACAGTATTTCCATAATTTTGCATCCCAAGTGAGGAGTCTTGAGTTTTCGTTTCCTTAACCCCTACCTACTACTGTACCCCATCAGGCTTTGCTCAAGATGGACTGCCAGGGTCTTGTCGCCAAATTGGTACTGGACTTTGTACTCCTGACCACAGCAGTGGAGGTGGCATCCCGTTGGAGGGAACTTGCAGAAAAACTGGCCCGGGTGTCCAGACAGCAGATGGAGGATTACGAGGCACCGCATCGTGATAAAAGCGGCGTGCTGGACAGTGAGGTGAGAACACCCTACTGGTGATTGTCATTTAGGTCGGACACTGAAAGCTGCATTTTGGCCAATTTATAACACAATGCAGAGGAAATTATTTACACCGCTGGCAAGAAAGGCCTGCAAAAGATGCAGTGGTAAGTATGGTCACAAAGGCATGTAATATTTCTGGAAAACTTATTGAGGAGTTTACTTTGATATTTTGAGAAATATTCCAAATTTGAAACTTTCTTAGGGAATTGTGTGAATGAACTGACGGTTATGGGAAGTAAGGGTAATTCACTGGAAAACAATTGGGTAAAAGCGTGATTAATGCTCTGCGCCTTCCTCTGCAAACACACATCACATCATTACACATCACAATGTGTGACCAAGGCGAGAATTGGTCCGGTTTAGTCTTATTCTACATCAAGAGCACATCACTGTAGTATATTCAAAGAAGTGTTGTGAAAGGTGGACAGAGAGGTGCTCCATGACAGAGCTTGTCTTGCATGGTTAGTTTAATAGTTTTACATGGAAGGGTAGTGCCAGGGATTGTGGGTAATCTGGGAAAAAAAAATACAAACATGTTTGGCTCCTCAAAGTCATTGCTGCTGATCGAAAATATTACGGCCAATTTTATATTTGTAAACAATAGACACCAGATTAGTACTTCTGGGTTGAAGGAAAGACATTGACTATGGCTGATCTCACCATGAAAAAAGAGTGTTGTGTTTGAGCTCCATCTTTTGCCACCCAGAGGTCAGTGCGACATCATGGTGAAAAGTTTATCTCACAATGGCATTACTCTCTCTTGACATTTCATAGTTTACACATGAATGGACGCAATCTGTTTTTGAAGATTGAGCAAAGTTTCCTCTGTTTCACTTGTAAGTTATTCCCACCCCAAATTTTATATGGCCACTAAACCTTGCCCTTGCGTGCCATCAGTCCATGTGGAAACCAGCCTATGACTTCCTGTTGACGTGGGCAGCACACGTCGGGGACAGCTATCGCGATGTCATCCAGGAGCTCCACGTGGGTCTGGACAAGATGAGGAACCCCATCACCAAGAGATGGAAACACCTGACTGGCACGCTCATCCTGGTCAACTGCCTTGACATCCTCCAAAGTGCAGCCTTCTGCCCCACCGGCTATGGCGACTTTGCTGTCTGATTTACCGTGATTACTACTGACACAAACAGAAAAATGCTAACATGCAAGGACCATTTTGAAATTCTTCAACTAAAAGTTGTCAAACACGCTCAAACCAATCCATCAAGCAATAAACAAAGTGTTCCAAAAGTCACGACACACATCCTTTTTTTCCAATTTGGTTTCAGGAATCGTTCCGACACATGTGAGGCCAGCAGCATTTGTCATCTTTTCTTTTTAGTAAGCACATTGTTCCCTTGCCCAGCGCTCAACAGTTCACATTGGAGTTGTGTTGCAAAAGTGATGCAGATATTTTTCTGTCCCCGAATGTCAAATACAATATTTATTTTAATATATTTTGATCTGCAATTTGAAATTTTTTTCCCACAAGTCTTGGTATAATCTGGGGCATTAGGTATCGTATTTTGTGCCACGTCATGTGCAAACGTGTGTTGGTATGGCAAAAAAAAAAAAATTGCTTGACTCATAGATGGCCTCACATCTGCCCCCCAAAAAATACCTGATATGAAATAGGAAAAGGGGGAGCGAAAAGTGACTTTTGGGAAGCTGCTACATCACAACTTTCTGTTAAAGGTGATAAATAGGTTAGGCTTTTAGGGTAGCCTCTGGTCTTGTATCCCACTAGAGTAGCTCAAGCCAAGCATTCAGCAGAAACCAAATCTATCCCAAGCCCCAAAAGAATAAGAAGCTACATAAAATGGTTGCCTATTGTCTCTGTGTGATATATTCATGCATGGCATGAATATCATTGGTGTTTGTATGTCAACAAACTGCTGTTGCTTTTAAATCCAAACTGAGTTTTTGAGACAAATCCAACAATATGCATTTGTTTTTCATAATGTTTTTGTAAAATTCTGTGCTGAACATATAACTGTAGTTTGTGTTTATTGCTGCCTCTTCACCAGGACTTCTTTGATTTTTGTTTTTAATTTCAATGAGATATTTCCAAGTTCAATAAAAATAAAATGGCGACTTTGTGACCGCCATGTGGAGTCCAACTGTGCCCCCAAAAACTGAATTGGAATGATTTATACATGAATTTTTATCACAAAACTTACATTGAAAATCTGAATTTGAAATACATACATGTACATTTAATTTGTATTGTTTTATTTGAATTGTACAGATTTTTAAATCTCAATGAAAATTAAATTCTGTATATTTTTTCATAATCAGTTTTACGAATACAAATTCATATATTTCCCACACAGATTTGGGTCAATGTCTTTTCACATCCAGTATAACAAGTAAAAATAAAAATTTGAATTTTCAATGAGCAAACTCAGTTCGTGTGATGAACATCCGCGTACGTGTGGATGAGCAATCGATTGCAGAACAAAGGTCACCTCTTTGTCCAATCAGCATCTTCGTTTCGAGGACGTGACACAAGTTCATCGGAACAACGTCATCTCCTTAGAGGCTGTTCACATTTTTAACACCTTTCTTTAACTTTTGTGGTACAAGCCATCGAGTCAGGGAGGGATGAAAATTTGATTCCTTTTAAATGACTACGTGGAAACGTATCAAAACAGCCTTGATTTCGGGGTTTTTTTTTTCGTTTTATTTTTTGGGCTTCTGTTGATTTTGTATTTTTCAGAATATAAGTACGTTGTTTAGCTTTTTGTTCTTTTGAAATAAATGCCCCTTTGAGAGAAAACATGCCTCTCATCATTAAGTCCCCCTCCATTCCTATTATGCGCGGCTGTACGTTGATGTATGAGGGGCTTGAAATGATTGAAATTGTTTTTTTATTTACAACTTCCACCAGTTTCACCCCGATTGTGTTGACTCTCAGCTTGTGTTTTAGGTGCCACTGGCTTTGTTTATCTGTCTTTTTGATAGGATCAGTCGGTTGCTGGATGTGAATTTTATTCCCTGAACTTCAATTCAGAAAACATTCCGATACGAGTGCCAAGTGACGAAACTTTGCTGCCATCTAGTGGCAAAGAATGATACAAGACCACATGGATGAAAACAAACCGCAAACGTTATGATTTAAAAAAATGAACAGAAATAATAAATAAAAATGACGCTCAACAGACAAGGAAAAGCTTTGGTATTATTATCTGATTTAAAAAAATCACAGCTTTGCAAGGATGCTTAGGCTAAGTCTGGTGAAGGGGTTGTGCGTAGAGGAAATAGTTCACGCAAGGTTTCAGAATAAAAGCGTTGACTTTATATTGTCAAATAGCATGCGAAACCGACCACTGTTTTTTTTCTTTTGTTTTTTTCCCCTCCCAAAACCGGATATCAGTTCTCATCTATTCTGCTCCAAACATTCTAGTCGCTACATGGCTTGTTATTCATACACGCGGAACGCACTAGTGTGGGTTAGCAAACTCAGCACCGCGACATTGCAGATGCACGAGGGGACGTGATGTGACATTTCCATGGTTTGTCACGAGTGCTCGTGGAACCACCCCGCGAATATGCAGGGATGCGGAGGTTAAGGAGTTTGAGAAGATGAATTGATGATTTAGGCAGCCGGAGTGCTCTGCGCCACCCTCGCGAGCCGCTGCCCTTTTTGAAGCATCCTTCCATCCCCGACTTGATGCCGCGCATGCAGGCACTAGTCTGGCACGATGGGGACTAGTTTCTCCAACCTGGCAGCCTTCCAGTCCCTGCACATTGTTATGCTAGGCTTGGACTCTGCGGGTAAAACCACCGTGCTCTACCGGCTCCGGTTCAACGAGTTCGTCAACACGGTGCCCACCATCGGCTTCAACACAGAGAGGATCCGGCTGGGCGGTGCGGGCACCTCCAGGGGCATCAGCTGCCACTTCTGGGACGTCGGCGGCCAAGAGAAGCTGCGGCCCCTGTGGAAGCCCTACAGCCGCTGCACGGACGGCATCGTGTACGTGGTGGATTCTGTGGACGCCGAGAGGCTGGAGGAGGCCCGGGCCGAGCTGCACAAGATCACCCGCTTCTCCGAGAACCACGGGACTCCGCTGTTGGTCATCGCCAACAAGCAGGACCTGCCGCGAGCCCTGGACGTGGCGGACATCGAGCGGCAGCTGGCCCTGTCCGACCTGAGCCCGTCCACGCCGTACCACGTTCAGCCCGCCTGCGCCATCATCGGCGAGGGGCTGCACGAGGGCATGGACAAGTTGCACGAAATGATCGTCAAGAGGAGGAAATCACTAAAGCAGAAGAAGAAGAGGCAATGAGGGAAGCGGAAGCGATAATTTTCATCTTACATGACAGCATGGGACACGTTGCGAGTTTCTGTATGTGATATGATGTGTGTATATGATCATTTAGAATACATATACATTAGAGACCATTTCGGGTAAATGCACGTGATCATTCAGAGTGCGGATGTTCAGTGCTGAACACAAAACGAGAAGTATCCATTTCTGAATTTGTCTTTCACACCCAAATTTGAGGTGGCTCACTGGGCTTTTCAAAGAAGTCATGAGAATAAACTACAAAAACATTTTTCCCCATCATTTAAACATCTTAAAAATAAGAATCCCCTTTACCATGTATCTGTTTTTTGCCCAACAAAACAAACAATTCGTGAAAAGCATATTTTTGCATTTAAGCATGTGGCACATTTTCGATATGTAGTCTCGCTAATATCAGCTAAATGCAAATCAGTCTTTCAAGGGAATATTCTGTGCATACGTGGTAAACCCCCTGCCATGACACCATGACATCAGCATTAGACCATCCATCGTGCTTTAATGCTGACTCTTTCAGTGTCAGTGACTTCTTAACATTTACAAAAGAAGAGAGGAATTTCAAACTGATGTTACATTTCATATGCAAATTTTGGGGTGGCTTATGGGCTTCTCGAGTCAGAACTTAATTTAGCATAGCATTCAAACACATATCATTCAGCATCTTCCGCCATAGGGACAGACAAGAGGTATTGTGATTCACTCTTTTTTTCTTGTTGTTGTTTTAAAAAATGTAAATTTGAAGGATTTATTGGGGGAAATTCCTTCCTAACAATAATAGTTATATGTCTGCATAAAAAGTAGCCATTTATCAATTTATTGAGTTCGCTTTTGAGTGTTCAGTATTGCGAGAAGGGAAAGCTTATCCAAGTTGAGACAACCTAGACTGCACCAGACTACACTTTCTAAACTAAATATAACTTTAGTGAATTATATTCTGCAGACTGGTTAAAATTTTCATTAAAAATAAGATCATCCTTAAAAGTGGTGTTACAGCAGCACACAGCATATATATATATATATATATATATATATATATATATATATATATATATATATATATATATATATATATATATATATATATATATATATATATATATATATATATATATATATATATATATATATATATGAGAAGCTGTTAAACACAATGAACTTTTGAGCAATAAAGCTGGATGTGATTTTTTTTCTTTTCTTTAGCCGCATATACAAGCTGAATATGAGAGAAAGTACAGGTATTAAGTCCATGATTATTTACAACAAATATTTGTAGCATTATTACATTTAAACCAAATGTGGATGTTAACATTACATCAGGTGGTGGTCTTTACATTTTTCAGAAGTGCAAATCAATTGAAAAATGTTTTGTTTGCAGGGAACCCATTTCACAATCTCCTATTGAAATGACTAACATACGCATGGGCAATCATACAAGATGAATGATGACTCCAAGTTTCTGTCCCCGTGGCGACACCACCACATTGTCATCCATCGTGGATGTCAGAAGAGACCATCCCCGCACCTGGAGTCCAGGAAGACAAGATGATGTCAAGGTCATGAAGCCTTTAAACAAAACAATCACTCATGTGGAATCCCCAAAAAGAGTGAATGGAAGCAGGCCCGAATGCCTTTGAACTTGCTACTTGAATGACTGTTATTGTAGCATCTTACGAAAGCTGATTTTGAAGTGCCATACTTTCAAACAGCGAGACTTTTGCACATTTGCTGGAGGAACCGTCGTTCAATTCCACCTCATCTCTTCTCAGTGTAAAGGCCCTGTCACACCTTGACGATTCAGCCAGCGTATGCCGACGTTCAGATTTTCCCTAAAACGCTGGCATACGCTGAATTATCGATTTTTTTTTTCAATTTTGGGCGTATACATAGCGCATTCATAACGGGCTGGACGTATACATAACGTATCAGTAAATTATATAGAACGTTTCGATAACTTATAGATAACTTATTCCAACGAATGCCTAGCGTGTTGCCGGCGTACACAACTTATGCCCAACGATAGTCTAATTTATGCATAGCGTGCAGCAGCGTATTGCCGACGATCACGTGACGTAGTCTATAAAAGGCTGGCGCTCGACGTTTCAAGCCCCTGTCACACCTTGACGATTTAGCCAGCGTATGCCGACGTAGGAAAAATTTGGCAAATACGGCTGGCGTCGTCGAATTAAGTTATGGGTAAGTTTTGTATACGTAACAGCACGCTGAAGCACGTTGGTATACGTCGAAGTACGTCGAGGTCGTCGAGAAATTTTAAGCATGCTTAAAATTTCTCGTCGTATGTCAGCGCATGGCTATACGTCCCGTATATCGCAGGCCATAAGTAATAGGTAAGTTATGCGATCGTTGCACACGTTCAAACACGTTAAGTGTAGGTTACTCATAAGTCCAAATACGTCGAGAATACCTACTAGCTGTTCTCCAACATCCGTGCCTTTCGAACTTGCGCTTGGACATGCTGACCAGGCTGTCACGCACGTAGTTGGCGAAGGCTGCAGTGGCTGTGATGGGATGAGCCTCTGCGAGACCTTTGATGAGCTCCCCAGACTTTTCTTTGCCATGACGCTGATGTTGTTTGGTTTATTAATGACACAAGTCATAATGGCGTTTGATTGCTGCTTTAATAGCGTGAATAGCAACTCACAGTAACGATGGCAAGCCGCACCTTGCCTCTTGGGTTATACCATTTTAACTAGACCGGGGATAGTCCCCAAACAGATGTTGGTACTGCAATGTCTAGTGCAGTTATGATTTGAAACGTCGAGCGCCAGCCTTTTATAGACTACGTCACGTGATCGTCGGCAACGTCGAGCGCCAGCCTTTTATAGACTACGCCACGTGATCGTCGGCAATACGCTGCTGCACGCTATGCAGCAGCGTATTGCAGTTCGAAAGGCACGGATGTTGGAGAACAGCTAGTAGGTATTCTCGACGATATGGACTTATGAGTAACCTACACTTAACGTGTTTGAACGTGTGCAACGATCGCATAACTTACCTATTACTTATGGCCTGCGTATACGGGACGTATAGCCATACGCTGACATACGACGAGAAATTTTAAGCATGCTTAAAATTTCTCGACGACCTCGACGTACTTCGACGTATACCAACGTGCTTCAGCGTGCTGTTACGTATACAAAACTTACCCATAACTTATTCGACGTACGCCAGCGTATTTGCCAAATTTTTCCTACGTCGGCATACGCTGGCTAAATCGTCAAGGTGTGACAGGGGCCTAACCACCAAGTAGCAGAAGATGCTGCATGCGAGAAAAAGATGCACGATGGCTGAAGATGTTGTGCCAAATACATTTTTGTCTTCTGCTCATCATTGCATCTTGAGCAAAGTTTTACACCAAGGCTGTCCAAACTGGGGAACGAACAACATTTCTCTTTACAATGGTGAATAAAGAAGAAGTAAAAATTCTTTGCTCCACTCTCTGCTATGGGTCAAGTTTCAATTTGAGAACATATCAAATTATGATGCTGAAGTAACTGCTTTAAAAATTATCAGCTTAATACAGACTGCTCTTTTTAACAATAGCATATGAACAATAAAAACATGGTTGATGGATTGGTTTAAGGAAGAGTTTGGACACATCTGATTTAAACTTTTAACTCACTTCTGTTGGTTAGAAAGGTTGCTCAGTAAGTTGCTTTTTAGGCTAAGTAATTCTAAAATCTTTCCGTTACCCTCCCTACCTTCACATATGGGAAACCACTTGCATAATGGGCTCCATTTTGGAAGACATTCGCATGTGCGCTCGCCATAAAAAATTGGCACATCTTCATTGTTGTGCCATAGCAAGTCTAGTTTATCATGTTTGGAAATTTGGCAGACATCAGACAGAAAAAAAGCAGGTCTAAATTGTGTACCGCAAAGATGTGTGGTGGATGTTGTTGGTATTTCATTCATAAATATGACAACAGCGAGTATCAGTCGCTCGGAATCATTGCAGAAATCAATTAATTGAATTCATACTTGGAATTGTCATCTTCAATATATTTTTCAGACCATCCCCATTGGGCGGTCTCCAAGTGCACGTCATAGCGGCCAAATTTACATAATCTGTAAATGGAGATCTTCTTGCAGTTCCTTTTAAATGAACATTGCATCTGCCGATGGCCACCATGTGCTTCTCCTGCGCTCTATTTAAAGAGAATGAGGAGAGCCGCTTACATTGGCTGGGAAAGAAGGCAGCTGTGTTCATTTCCACAATGGCGCAACTGTCCCTTTCTTGCTGTGCCTGCCTGCTAAAATACCAAAAGAAAGAAAACTCCAACCATGTGCACAGTTAGACTACAGTACATCCTAGATTTGCGCCGGGCACGAAAATATGGCCCAACATGTCTAAATTGTTTTCAATTCAGTCCTTAATCCACCAATGTAAATTGGAGAATCGATGTACTTACCAAAATGTATTTGTCCGGATATTAATGAGCATTGAGTGTGTTGATTTGGAAAAACAGGGTGACGTTGGGCTGAACTCACAGTTGAACGTCACAGCCAATGAAAACCTGGCCTGTTGATTCCCACGATGTAAAATGAAGTGGACCTGCGGTCATGCTACACATTCAAGCGCCACCTAAAGTGGCAGATTTGAAAAGTGATGAAAAATATAGTTGTCAGCAAATCCAAATATGTTGGGAGGTGGCATTATGCATTAAACAACTATTTTGGGCAGAAACTGTGTGTTATTTTATGCTCAACGCCTCGATCTAATGCCAATTTTGAACTGTTGTGATTACTTTTTTCACCATCGTAGTTTGTTGCCAATGTCCAGCAAAATGAGGTCCATTTCCAGAGGAGAACTCAAGAAAAAGTAGAGATTGTGAACTTTATCATCCCTCACACGTCAACTGTGGAGCTGCAAAACAAATCATTTTAAATCATCTGTTTGAAGTAGTGATGCTAGATTTGGTTCATGACTTGATGAATGAAGTGTTTACCTCCCGCATTTCTTTTCGATGAACGAGACACCCACACACCTTGGCTGGTATGAGTGGGACAGCTCGTAGCCACACAAATCGTTTGGACAAAAAAAAAAAACCGTGCAAAAAATCTACTTAAAAATGCCAAAAGCTCAGCAAGTTTAGCAAAAGGTAATGGCGGAATTGGATAATCTGATAGACACACGTTTAACCAATGATAATATGCAGTGAGCTCAAAGACTGTCCAGATTTTGAAATGATGGCAACACCGGCTACGCCCCCGCTTCAAAAGAAAAGTCTGCGCATACAGCCACACGCGACACCATTTAGCTCTGAACTATCATCAACAAGGAGCTGTGAGAATCGACTCATAGACAATTCTTAAGTGAAAATGTCTGCCGGCGCATCAGGAGACACTTTGTGCTTCTTTGTCAACGGAAAAAAGGTCAGTTTGTCCTTTTTTTTTGTAGATGCGTGGATGGCAGTGTTCTGCTTCATCTTGTGTCGGATTCACGAACACACTCGTACAACCTAAAGAGACCCAAATTCAACAGCAGTTTCTCTTCATTATGTGCTTACGGGGCGGCACGGTAACGAATGGTTAGCACGTCGGTCTTGCGGTGCAGATGTGCTGGGTTCGATTCCTGCGTGGAGTTTGCATGTTCTCCCCGTGTCTGCGTTGTTTTCCTCGGGGTACTCCGGGTTTCTTCCACATTCCCAAAAAACATGCATGGCAGGCTAATGGAACATTCATTGTCCCAAGGTGTGAGTGTGATGGTTGTTCGTCTATGTGTGCCCAGCGATTGGCCAGCAACCAGTTCAGGGTGTCCCTCGCGGCCTCGCCTACTGTCCGAAGACAGTTGGGATAGGCTCCAGCACACCCGCGACCTTTGTGAGGATGAGCACATTAGAAAATGGATGGATGGATATGTGCAGATGCCGTGCACAATATTAGAACTACATCTCACAGCAACAATATCAAATATTGTTGCCTCTGTTTCAATGTCAATCAACATTTTTTTGTTAGCTTTGTAAACTAATCAATTGTGCAGATTTAGCTAAGGAGTGGCTGGTGAAGTTACATTTGTATAATACATGGGGATTACAAACATACAGTGGGTTGAAATTCGACAACATCAAAGCCGTGAGCAGGTTAATATAACTCCCAAATTTCGAAGAAGAATATTTTCATTTTGAGCATTTGCGGGGTTTTTTTCTTTTGGTCTCTTATTTGTTGCCACAGCTGCACACTGGAAAAAAATGGTGTGTTGAATTTTGTGCAACCACTTGACAAAATAAAATTCAGTAAATTCAACAACAACAACAACAAAATCAGTGCACAGTGTGTTGGCATACTTTGCTGATCAACGTCCAAGTAGTCCCGTAAACAATGTACTGTACATTAAGTTGATGAACATGTCCACTTGCATTTGTGATGCATTTTCTCCCTTACCACGAAATGAAATTGTTAGAAGTAGCGTGAAAATCACTTGACTTGTGCAATCAACAGGTGACGGAGAAACATGTTGATCCTGAAACGACGCTACTGTCCTTCCTCAGAGAAAGGCGTATCCTTCTATTTCACTTGCACAAACACGAATACTGTATGCATTCATTCATCAGAAGAGATCATGTGAGTGTTATCCAAATATGAATGATTATGGCAACTTGACCATGATGTGAAGTGAGGCTAACTGGGACCAAATACGGTTGCGGTGGCGGAGGCTGCGGGGCCTGCACTGTGATGGTCTCACGCTATCGACCTGCAAACAAAAGCATTTGGTATCCTTCAAAATGCACTCTTCCACTATTTTTGCTGTAAATCGAGAGCATTTGGTTCATTAGATTCTGAGGGGAGTACAGGACACTGAATATACCTGATAGTCAATATTTGTTAGCTGCAGCGTAGACTTGGTGAAGCAATACCTCAATGTGGATCAAGGTAATCATTATACAACAGTGGGCAACGGTGAAATGCACTGCATATTTGCTCACTCACTCATCGAAAGTACCAATTTTATAATTGCGTGCAGAACATGACACCTCCGTTCAATTAGTATTCCAACAGAACCAGAAAAATAGATTTGGCCTGAAGGGGAAAAAAAGAGAATGTACAATTACGGCATCCAGTCAATGAGTGAATGCAATTTCTGAACAAATTGCACGTGAATGCCGAAGAGGTGAAACTGAACTAAAAAGCTGTTAAATTACTGTCATTAATTTGTTTCAGTGTACACTGAAACAAACTTCTGTAAAAATGCCACAGTACATTTACTGTTATATTTATAATTGTAAAACGCTGTTAAATATTCAGTCATAGCATCTAAATTAAGAGTTACAGCATAAAACTGGATTGCTGTCGGTTTCTGATTTTCTTTTCTGTAAAATATTGTTAAATATTCAAGCCCACGTTAATGCTTGGTTTAAGAATAACAAAGTTTAATTTAACAATATAAAACAGTATTTTCTGTCAAACATTAGAGATAGGGACCACATTCCGATCTCCACTGCTTGAGAAAAGCAACATTCATCGCCTAGCGTTGAAATTAACCACGAGGATTGCGGGCACGCTGTTTGGGTGAATACAAGACAGTCTGAATGGGAACACCAGATGTTTATCAGACTTTACAGCATTGCTCCGTTTCCCCATCAATACTTTATAATGATTCGTCCAAGGTAGCGGTACACTTGAACCTGCTCATTTTTTTCAGCTGGCACAGACAGGCAAATACTTGGTGCATGCATGATGCTAGATGCGTTTGTGATAGATTTTAGCACAATAAGGTACACAATTTCAGTCAAATACAAGAAACGTCAAAATACGGCGCAGCTGTGGCTCTGGAGCCAGAGCGGCTTGTCCAGTAACCAAAGGCTGCACTGTTCAAATTCCACTCTTCTCCGTGTCACGTGTCATTTTGGCTACATATGTAGTTTACTGTCCCCAGAGTGTGCATGCGCAGTGGATCCATCTTGGACACTTTGAGTGTGTGACTGATAAGCAGCATATAAATCTGCTGCCTTATTATTATTATTATTAAATAGCAGATTTAATATCTAAACTGGCATGTAGTGTGTAAATACAATAATACACTTTTCCCAAAATACAGGAGTTCACTCTTAAAATAAATAACAGTACCGTTTATGAAAATTGCCATACCAGCCACTGTTATCTTTTGCTAATATGCTGTAATTCAAAATACAACACTACACTGTCAAAATGAATTACAGTAGTTGCATTGTAAAATAACAGTTAATTCCCAGCATCACTGCTGCCAGTAATTTACTGTTATTTTACAATGAAATTCTTCATGTGGGGCGTGTGAGACTCGAAGTTGGAATGTATTGAATTGGTCAAGAAATGTGGGCATAAACCTTTGGCCTTTTGCCCCGGGAATCTAGCAACCTTTGCACGTCTTGGTGCTTCATTTACTGGTTTTAACATGTTTGATCATTTAAAGCAGAAAGTTGGACACCTTTACCGTCACGTCAGTCATTACTCTGTCAACGCCTGCCTGCTTCCACTCTGCCAGCTTCACGGAGCCGCCATCACCACAGTGGAAGGCATCGGCAGCACTAAAACCAGGATCCACCCGGTCCAGGTCAGGCTTGCATCCTTCATATGATAACTTACTGTACACTCAAGATGGCACCTGCTGGTTGTGGTTTTGAGCTGACTCACTGTGATTTCTTAAATTTGTGTAATCCCCCAAATTAAGAAAAAAAAAATTATGATAAACTACCAGTGTACGTTTTACACCCCCCACAAAACACACACGTAAAACTTTTTTCCCCCTAAAAGGTGAATATGTGTCTGCTAAACTGACAGAGAGGAAACATGTTTATAATTTCCCCTGCCACAAATAAATATAATCCATGAGCAACAAAAAGATAAAATAAGAAAATCTTGATTGTCTCACAATGGAGGAATTCACATTTTACATTTAAAAATGAACTGTACACAGTACAGAATGAAATATAAAATATAAGCTAAAAGCATATGTGCATCTGCAAACGTGGCTGTGCTATTTAAAATGGGCTTGTTATTGCAAATCGATGTCACAGCAGTCTTAAGATTCGCAAATGCCTGGGTTCACTGTAAGCTACATACAACCTGAAACAACATATTTGAACACAGCCTTTGTGAACACAGCCTTCGTTTGTCATCAGCATCGCCTGATGTGTTTCTAGGAGCGAATAGCGAAGGCGCATGGCTCACAGTGCGGCTTTTGCACTCCGGGTATGGTGATGTCCATGTACACCCTCCTTCGGAATAACCCTAAGCCCAGCCTAGAGGACATCACTCAGGCACTCGCCGGTACTTCCAGACTGATATGATTTGTATTTCACCCTCCTAAATGAGCAGAGGGCACTGATCAGACATGTTATTTGACCTTCGCCCTCATGATTCAGGAAATCTTTGCCGCTGCACTGGCTATCGTCCAATCATTGATGGCTGCAGGACCTTTTGTCAGGTGCGTCTGCTGCAGTCCATTGAATTCATAGTGGAAATTAGTTTTTGGTAGCTGAGCATTGAAACTGAAAAGGTGTTTAACCCAAGCAGGAAGCCAATTGCTGTCAACTCAACGGAGGCACTAACAGTGGCAGCAAAGAAGAAAACCCTGACGTCAGTTGAACTGGTGGTATATTGCTGCCGTTTCTTTTCTTCCCATGAAAAACTTTGCATAACCTCCCGTCAAGCTAGCATGACAAATTCTTTTCTTGGCCATGTGATGTTTTACAGGAAACTCCCTTGTTGTTTGACAAGTCACAGTTCCTGCCCATAGATCATACACAAGATCTGATCTTTCCCCCAGAGCTGATTGTAAGTATCTTCACACACAAAGAGTTGCATTCAGCATGTACAGAGTGGAGCAGTACATTGGGCGAGTGGTTAGCAAGTCTGCCTCACAGTTAAACGGGCCCATGTTGGAATCTCTGCTATGTGGAGTTTGCATGCTCTTCCCCTGGTTGCGTACTGTAGGTTTCCTCCAGGTACGCTGGCTTCCTCCATTACATGACAAAAATCATACTTCTTCGACTAATTAAATACTTTAAATTGTTCAGAGGTGTGAACGTGCATGTAAATGGGTGTTCATCTATACACACCTTGCAAATGGCTGCCTATCTCGCCAAATCTGTTCACGCTGACCAAACTTATAATAGATGGATGGATGGATACCGAGTGCTGGACTGCTCATTTGGCCTGTTATATTCTTGCCCGCAGCTGATGGCGGAGACCTCCAGCCCTCAGACACTCACCTTTCGTGGGGAGAGGGTCACATGTGTGTCCCCTGTCCTGTTTGAAGAGCTGGTCCAACTGAAGACCAGCAACCCAGAAGCTCCACTGATCATGGGAAACACAAAATTAGGTCAAGATGAATATAATGTCATATGAGGAGAAGAGTCCTGTGTGCAATATGCTGACCTTTGTAGTCTGTTTTAAAGGTCCAGATTTAAAATTCAAGGGCGTTGTGCATCCATTGATTATATCACCCATCAGAGTCTTGGAGTTGTTTGAGGTGACTGAGACCACACACGGTGGGTAATGTCCATTTGACTTTGCTTTGACAGCCAATGATTGTTCACATCACTAGTTCTTGGTTCACTGTAGGTGTTTGGGTGGGAACCGGCTTCCCACTCTCCGAGATCTGGGCTATTTTGAAGAAACTCTGTCGCCAGTTTCCCGAGGAGAAGACAGAGCTTTTCAGAGCGCTGATGCAACAACTGCGGAATGTGGGGAGCCAGCAGATCTTTAATGTTGCCGTAAGTATACGGTGGTCCCTCACTTATCGTGGTTAATGGGGATAAGTGAAAAACCACGAAAGACGGTTTGCTTCTGGCTTGCTCCTGGCCAGCTATCCCCATTAAATACAGTACTCTGGGGAAAAAAAAGTGACGTGCTGAAGCCGTGATAAATGAAGCATGATAACCCTAACCCTAACCCTAACCCTAACCCTCACCTCCCTGAATATGCAGCAGATCACTGAACAAGAAGAAGAATCATCTGACAAACATTTTGCTTCTTTAGACCCTTGGAGGACACATCATGAGTGCGTATCCAAATTCAGACCTGAACCCAATTCTGGCTGTTGGGAATTGCAGCGTGCGCACCATCTCCTCTGGTGAGATTTTTGTAACAGGAACTGTGGACACTTGAGATGATCTGTGCTGGCTCACATGATTGCGATTGTCAATCACCAGGAGGATGGCGAGAGGTTCCCCTCAATCAGGAATTCTTTCTAAGCTTTGGGAAAACGGTGCTGAGGCCAGAGGAAATTGTGGTCTCTGTGCTGATCCCTTTTTCCAGAAAGGTAAAATTGTTTCTTTTGAGAATACCTAAAAAGCAGACACATTAACAGCAATATTAATATTTGGTCCCATTCCATGTTTCTGCTACAGGGAGAACTTATTCGTGCATTTCGCCAGGCTCCAAGGAAGGAGTGTGCTTTTGCCACAATAACAACCGGGATGCGAGTGTTGTTCTCCGAAGGATTCAGACTGGTGGAGGACGTCAGTATATACTTTGGCGGTATAGGACCAAAAACAGCCAAAGCTGTCCAAACTTGCGCTACAATTGTTGCACGGTAAGGCGGATTTGATGTGGGACCACAAGATTAAACAATGACGATACATTATTTACTCTGTATCGTTGTTGGTTTTTTTATCCGTTTCTATGATTTTTTTTGGTAAGAATTTTATCAGTCCACAAATGTTAGGTCCAAGGCAAAGAGACCAATTCTTCGTTGTTGAGGAAGTTTAACTTTTAAACGTCTAGTTATTTAATGGTGTTAAATTAAGTATGAATCTTATTCAGACCTTGGAATGCTGAAACCCTGAGCAGGGCTTATGAGGTGCTCGTGAAGGAGTTTGACTTCTCACCTTCAATTCCGGGTGGAAAAGTGGAATTCCGTCGCTCTCTGACTCTCAGCTTCCTCTTCAAATTCAACCTTGAGGTCCTGCAGAGCCTCAGAAAGATGGTAACCACCTGCGTCAAAGGCGATCTTGTTTATGTTGTGGAGGTTTCAAATAAGTGTTTTTTGCAGAATGTGATTGAAAACATTGTTGTGGAGAATATGGAACCACTACCCAGAGAAATCCAGCTGAGCCAGCAGCAGTTCCAGGTATGTCTTGGGAGTATGTCTTGGGAATATGACCCAAAAACATTGTCCTACTGTGACTGGAGAGGCTGAGCTAGGTTTCAACCATGTAGCAATAAAAGTAGGTATTACATTTGCAGAAGACGATTACGGTAAAAATATGCAATGAATAGCAGGGGTCTCAGGGTGGAGCCTTGAGATACACACATGGTGACCGGTAACAGATTAGGTTGAATGAACTGATGCAACCAGGAAGACAGGATTTGAAGTAGTGTAAGGTACCATCAAACATGAGTTTATTCAGCAGAATGCTTTGCGGTGTGTTTTGAAGGCTGCGTTCAGATCTGGGAGACGGATATTGAACAGACCATTTATTTTATATGGTTTTGGTTTCGTTTTTAAGAATAGCAGGTAACCCATCATTTAATTTGATTTGTCTGTCAGTACTGTATAGACATATGGACATATGTGATGTTTTTCTTTGTTTGATGCAAGCCTTTAGCGTGTACTCATATCTTTTAAAAATGCTGGAAAAAAGCCTTTGCAACTAAATAATGTAAAATATTATTTAAATGCAAACGTAATTTTAGTTTTGCTGTACTTATAGTACCAAGTTTGCAAATCATTGTTAATGTTAGAGTTTTTGCACAAGCCTATATGCTAGCTGTGTTAGCTGCTACAGATGGTCAATGCAAACTCAGCTACATAACAAAAAAGTCAAATGTCATTTTCCATTTCTAATAATATGGGGAATGGGGTTGTATTGTTGGATTGAGTGACACACTCATAGCAGAAAAGATTTACCTTAGGTCTACCCAGGGTCACATTATCTCGATTGCATCATTTCAGGTATAGCTCAGTTTTTTTTCTCTCTCTTTTACCAGATGGCTTAAATGTTTTTAGTAGCAAGATTGTTTTTATGTTGAGAGACAAAACATCAGACCATAATTACTAGAATTTATAATGTGTCTGTGATTTTAAAATGTTTTAATAATTACGAGCAACTCCAAATCCTACTCCCAAAAAAGTTGACTTATTATGTAATATATATAAATTGGTCATTAAGACGCGAGTATGGGGTGGGTGTGGGGCAGATTAGGCTATGCTTAAGCACTGTTTTTTAATTCTACAACATCAACTATTACATTAAGACTTTGCACAACTATAATTTACACAAGTGTACCATACTTCAGTATTTTGTGCTTGGATTATTTTAATGTCATGAAGGGGACAGAAAATGTAATCCAGTTCTGGAATACCAGCCAGTTCTAGTTCCAGGTAGAGTCCATTTCTCATGGTCATATCAAACAATGGCTTCCAATTGTTCAGCATGTGTCGAAGGGCCAAAATGACCAGGACCCCGTGGGCCGTGCCATCATTCATAGCTCCGCCATAAGCCAGGCTACAGGCGAGGCAATTTACTGCGATGATCTCCCAAAGACTGACGGCGAGCTTTTCCTGTCGCTGGTCACCAGCTCACGGGCGCATGCCAAGATCACGTGAGGAAAACAATCTCGGTCAATATCCTCTGTTCCCCCAGTTTCACAAAGTTTTGTCTTTTTTTGGTTTGTTTGTTTTTTTTAAAGTAATGTGGACGTGAGTGATGCGCTGCTACTTCCAGGCGTGGTCGATGTCATCACAGCAAAAGATATTCCTGGGAAGAAAACTCGCATGTTTTCAGGTTATGATGAAGAAATGCTCGCTCAGACACAGGTAAAGATAACAGGTGAAGTGAACAGCGTGGACATAACCCCACCACTTTCTGAATACCTCCTACAGTTTGGGAATGACTGGGTTAAGCATTTGATTAAAAACATGTCAGAAAATACATAGAAACATTGATCAGTTCAAGTCAGCTGATGTCTGAATGTCATTTTGCTTAAAACACATAGATAGGTTGGGGTCATGATGGACAAAGTAAATCATAACACATTAATTTGTAGGAGATTTCCTAAAATAATAATACAATGGTTAAAATGGTTCCACTTTCTGCGTGATAATCTTGTTCTTTGGCCTCTATAGCAACAAGGAGTAGTTGAATGCTAGAAAATGGTCATTTGTTCACAAAAACTGGTTTACTTTGAAAAATGCATCCACCCCCACCCTCAGTCTGCATGTTCGCAAACTGCTTCTGTATTTGTGTCCAGGTGTCGTGCATTGGTCAGATAGTGTGTGCTGTTTTGGCGGATACTAGAGCACATGCCAGAAGAGCCGCGTCAGCGGTAAACATCAGCTATGAAGACTTGCCAGAACCCATATTTACTATCGAGGTGAATTTACAGCAGGGGTCACCAACTATGGTCCTCGAGGGCCACTGTCCACAATGTTTTAGATGTCTTTCCTCTTCAACTCACCTGATTAAAATCAGCTCATCAGCGAGCTCTGCAGAAACCGCATCACAATCCGGATCGTTTCAATGAGATTTGTTCGAGGAAGGAGACATCGACCGCATTGTGGGTAGGGGCCCTATCGGACCGGAGTTGGTGACGTCTGGTTGACGGAAACGACATAGGAAAGCATGACGGCTTCTATTTGATGCAGCGTTTGAGACAAGTGTTCCGCCCATCTCTGAAACAGGACGCCATCAAGAGGTCATCCTACTTTGAGCCAAGGAGGAAGCTCGAAAGAGGAAACGTGGAAGAGGCCTTCAAAAGTGTTGATCTGATTCATGAAGGTAAACAGCGTTCGAGCTCAGTGCAGTAAATGACTTCAAAATGTCAACCTTTTGATATTTTGGTCAGGGGCGATTCGCATTGGTGGCCAGGAGCATTTCTACATGGAAACTCAGAGCATACTGGTTGTTCCAGTGAGAGAGCAGGCGGAGTTTAAAATTTATGCGTCTTCTCAGTCGCCGACATCAGTTCAGGTACGTTGTATCCGTCTGCCGTACATTTCCGCCCGCATGACATCAGACGAGCTCTCATATCTCCTCTCTTCAGATCGCCGTCTCTGAGACGTTGGCCATTCCAGCCAACCGAGTTAGCTGTCATGTCAAGAGACTGGGTGGAGCATTTGGAGGGAAATTTGTTAAAACCATGATACTGGCTTGTATCACGTCTGTGGCTGCGTGGAAGTGGGTCTTCATACATCAGAAACTCCAAAAATTATATCCTCTTCAAGTCTCTTCACCAAAAAGGTTTGATTTTTTTCTTTCCTTTCAGGACTAATTGTGCCGTCCGCTGCGTTCTGGAGAGAGGTGAGGACATGCTGATTACTGGTGGACGACATCCTGTGCTGGGAAAATATAAGGTAGTGCACATATTTGTCCAAAAGCTCTGTCTTTTGAAGTTCAGCCGCTTGCAAGCAAGTGTGTTTGTTTCAGGTTGGCTTCCAGAAAGATGGAAGGATCCTGGCGGCAGATATCCAAATTTGGACCAATGCTGGCAACGCAGTGGATGTATCCATCTTTGTACGTAACAATTTCCACCAAGCTGTTAACTTCAGCTGGGTTTGCTTGGCTTTCTATTTGCAGATTTTGATAAGCTTCACTTTCAGGAAAAAAAGGCAGACCAAAATTGATTCATATCAATGGTCCAACAAATACGTTTTACCCAAAAAGTGCCTTTGAATAAAGCTTGAATTCTTGTACAAAGTAATAGTCAGAGACACGTGAAGAAGACAGATACAATGTTGGTTGTGAACACTCTGATTGATTGGGCGCTGCTATGATGTCCCAATGATGGTGATGACGGCGCAAGTCAGGTCACCATTCCGAATCATATGAACCGATCTGCACGGCTTGGTGTCAACGTGGTTTTCATTGCAATACTCAGATGTTGCTGATCTTGCAGGTAGCGGAGAAGATCCTCCTTCATCTGGACAATGCCTACAACATTCCAAACCTGCGTGGCCGAGCTGCCGCCTGCAGAACCAACCTGCCGTCCAACACCTCCTTCCGAGGCTTTGGGGTGCCTCAGGTTGCCTGCATTATAGAGAACTTGATCAGCGATGTGGGGCTCACGCTACAGCGTCCTGTGGATCAGGTCAATTAAAATCAAATCCTCTTGACGCAATACTGTACTACCTTGACGTATAAGTGCCCCGATTGACAAATATTTCGGTCGTTCGATACTCAACTGTATTTATTGAGCACTTTAAAACAACCATCGCTGTATACAAAGTGCTGTACATAGAGCAAATATCATATATACAACAATAAAACAAAGACAGTAGAAAGCACCAAACAGTAAGACTCAGATCAAGTCTTGTAAGCAAAAACGGTTGGCTAGCGTAATGCTAGCACATTATCTGAAACATCATAGGTGGGCTAACTGAACTAGAATTGATATTGTGTTCGTGCAAAAAATATACACAGGCTTATCCTCCAGCTCTGCAACTTTGTTCATCAGGGTTATAAACCCTTGGGGTTTTTTATTATCATTATTTTTTGTTTTGTTCTGGCTTTTTAAAACTTTGTTCATTTTAATTAGTTTTCAGAATGGGTTTGTTGCTTTGTATTCATTTTTTTTAAATGCTTTCCGTCAGTTTAGTTATTAGTTTTAGGTTTTTTTAATAAATAGAATTTTTGTCCTGTGCAAGATTTTAAAAAAAAAGTAATTAAGTATTAAACTCCAATTCCTGTCATTCCTGTTAGAATTTCCGTCTTTCAGTATGGGCTTATAGTAATACTGAAATAAATATACTTAAAATTAACTCCGATATCTCATGTACGACATTAACTGACAAAGATGAAAATGAACATTTTTATTGTACATATAGTTTTAGTTAGTTTTGTAAACATAAGATGTAGTTTCAGTTAGTTATCACTCTTTTAAAGCACTGCCATTTTTATTTTATTTCTTTGACGTCGTTTTCTTGTTCAATTTAAGTTTGTCTATTTTGTTTCTCAGCTGGGATAGGCTCCAGCACGCCCGTGACCTTTGTGAGGATATGCAGATTAGAAAATGGATGGATGTTCCTTTTCATTAATTAACCCCAATAACCCTGATGTATGTTACACTGTCTCCTCATGGCCAAAGCCCGCACCAGATGGAGCGGCACAATGTCCATTGAAAACATGAAATCAGAATGCAAACCTGGTTGAATTCTGAACAATCTATTTAACTATGTTCTTGTCGTGTGCTTTTATACAGTACAGTGAAACTCCTCTACAACGAAATCATGTTTGCAGCAAGAAATATTTCACAACGGGGTTTTTCACTGTAGCAAATTTGATCTCAGATGTAAACACACACACACAAACGTATGTGTCCTCTATTTTTATTCCAATAGTGCATAAGTATGAGCATACACTTATTTGACTCATCATATAGTGTAGAAAGAAAAAAAGGTAAAGAAATTGCGAAATTTATGATCAGCATTCACTTTCACTTACATCAATTTCTTGGATAATGTCTTTTATTTTGTTTCCTCCGTCTTTCATGTTGATCACTTTTACCCTCTCTTCCAGTGTCAGGGCTCTTGTCTTAGCTGCTTGACATCCAAAGGTCCGTTTTGTAGCAATTTTAGCAATGCAACGTTCTTGCTGCGTCTGAAACTAACAATAACAAATACTTCCTGGACTACTGCGCTCATCTCTTTCCTCTTTCATCTCAAACTGCTTTAAAACAACAAAGCGTATGAGGGGAAAAGTGGTTAGGACTGCACGACTGTCCGTGTTTTATGTTATGTGTTGTGTTTATTATTTTACTTTATGTTAACTGTTTTGTTAAGCGCTTTGTTACAGCTGCCGCTGTTGTGAAAGCGCTATATAAATCAGCATGTATTGTATTGTATTGTATTGTATTGTATTGTATTGTATTGTATTGTATTGTATTGTATTGTATGTGTAAAACCAGTGTGGTGGTTACTGTTGCCATTTCCGAACGAAGCAGTAGAGGTCGCTGTTGGATTAGACTTCGTTGTAGTGAATCTCGTCCCGAGGCAAGAACAGAGAAAAAGATTTCGTATAACGCAACAGGGTTTTTTTTTCGTTGTATGGGAGGCAGGAAAGTGGGAATGGTGTTAATGCATGAAGAATTTTTCACACTAGGGGGTATTTTCGCCCATGTAGGTTTCGTTGTAGAGGAGTTTCACTATACAATGCTGTAGAGTTACACTGCTGGTTATTTAAAAAACAACAACATATTTTGCAGGGGAAGAAAGGGATTATGGCTTCTTGATTCATTTTAATGGAAAAGGTTGACTTGAAGAACAATTTATTTGAATTACAAGTGTGGTCATGAAATAAATTGAAGCCGTTAGTCAAGGCACCATTGTATTGGACTTAAACGTCTAACGAATGGATGCTTGATCAGGTTCGGGAGATCAACATGTACAAGGGGCCGTCACTCACCCACTACAAGGTGGAATTCAGCCCGGAGAACTTGCTGCGTTGCTGGGACGAATGTAAGGCCAAGTCGGACTTCTGTGCTCGCCGCATTGCTGTGGACACATTCAACGAGCAGAACCGCTGGAAAAAGAGAGGGCTTTCCCTCATCCCGATCAAATATGGCATCGCCTTCTCTGAGGGTGTCATGAATCAAGTAAGCTGTTTCTGTTTGGGCGCTGTCTTCCAAAACAATGTGGAATACGTTCTGTTTATTTAGTCTGCGGCTCTAGTGAACATCTATCAGGATGGATCTGTTTTGGTAACTCATGGCGGGACAGAGATGGGTCAAGGAGTCCATACCAAAATGCAGCAGGTAGGGAAGTGGATGGCTCAGCGGCAGAAATTCCTGAATAATCACCCAACACTTGTTTGCGAGCAGGTAGCGAGCCGGGAGCTTCACATCCCAATGTCAAAAGTCTACATCGGTGAAACCAGCACCAACGCAGTTCCCAACACATTTATCTCTGCTGCTTCCTTTGGCACCGATGCCAATGGCATGGCCGTCAAGGTCTGTGACCTTTTTCTGTTACTTTTACCGCTCATTTTGAAGCACTAACACAATAATGGCCAGATTGACTCAAGGTTCGCGTGTGCAAAACAGGATTGCGTTGTTCGTGGGCTTCCCCATAATTAGGGCTTGCTTTTTTTTCTGTGACTCATTAAGGTTTGTTGGCCTTTTATACTAACACAACACCATCAAAACAACAACTCCGTCATTTTGGGTTTGCCTTCCAATCTTAATCGATCAATAGCCCACCAACTGCGCGTGTAATCTGTTATAGTGAACAATTGAATTTAGTGGCTGTTATTTGGGCTTTGAATAAACGAGGCCCGAGCGGTACCTTTACTCGTATTCCTCAAACTCTGGTTTGTTTTAATTGAACTCTTGGTGATCGCCCCACCTTTGTATTGTTCAGTTGGTCAAGTGTGAACACAGAAAAAAACTCTGGTGTGGATGAAATCAAACTTTCCCAGACCTCCCGGAAGTGGTCTCGGTTCGGTCCCAAATGCATTGGAGAACGCCTCCCGTGTGATGTGAAAACCATCTTGCCTCAGTACTCTACGGCTTGCCTATGAGTTAAATACTCTTATTGTATTCCATGATGCAACATTTGCGAAAAGAATACGTTTTTTTATCCGCAGCTACAGAATTGGCATGTATTTATTTGTAACATAACGATACAGATGTGAACACAGTGTAAAGTTTATATGATTTATTTCTTTAGAATGCCTGCCAGACTCTTTACCAGCGACTGGAGCCAATCCGACAGAAGAACCCGAAAGGAACTTGGGAGAGTTGGGTGGGATGAAATGAGAAATTCGATTGAGGAAGGCCGATCCATACACCGAACAGCTTCAAAGTATTCCATGACTTTCTTTGCAGGTCAGTGCAGCCGTTATGGAGAAGATCAGCTTGTCTGCTACTGGATTTTCCAGGTGAATGTCCGACAGATGTGACATCTTAAAAACACACAACAGTACAGTACATTGACGCAGTTTTCGAGAAACTTTGTGAAATAAGTCATTAGGATGCCAAATAGTACCATCTATGGCACAAGTGGGGGACCATGTGAGCAAACGCTTGCCAAGAAATTCCTATAAAGCTTAAGATATGCCATCGCTGTGAAGTGAAAAAGAATTGGTTTGCAGCAGTACTAGCTACTTTTCATCAACTATCAAGTTTTTGAACTTGTTTGATTTTAGTTAAAACTGGATGGTTTTCGTTGGTGTCATGTTGCCCGTCCGAAGAGGAGCTGCTAAGGGCAAGGCATCAACTGCTTGCCGCTTGGGACCTAGTGGATATTCCCAAGTAGCAACACAAGAAAGAGAGAATCCTTCATTTTAACATTTGTCTACTGTGAACTGCGTTACAGTCAACGGAAATGACTGAATTTCCAGCATTTTAGGACAAACAAGCAACTTGGTGGGCGGGCACGACCCACCAGTGGTGACAGGTCTGTTCAAGGAACAGCTCAAACAACTGAGAATGTGGATATATTGTTTCCTGTGTGTTCAGGGGTCCAGACAGCTATGTAGACTGGGACAAGATGGAGGGTCAGCCCTTCCCTTACTTCACGTTTGGGGTCTGCTGTAGCGAGGTAGAGCTGGACTGCCTCACTGGAGACTACAGGGTCCGTTCAGAAGCGAGTATCAATCAGTCTGTTGCTGCGGTAGCAAACACTCACATTGGGTTTTTTTGGGCCTTTTTAGACCATGAGGACAAACATTGTTGCCGACGTTGGCCAAAGTTTGAATCCGTCCGTGGACATTGGCCAAGTGAGGATATCCAAAACCTGACGCAATCCAGAACAGCCTTTTGTTGTTTCTCCTACATGGTCATGCAATTTATAACAATATTTCCTTTGTCGCAAATCGCCTCGTGCAGATTGAAGGCGCATTCATGCAGGGGTTGGGTCTTTTCACCATGGAGGAATTAAAGTTTTCCCCCTGCGGCCTTCTGTACACCCGAGGGCCATCTCAGTACAAGATCCCTGCTGTGTGCGATCTTCCGCTGAGCTTTAACGTCCATCTCCTCTCTGACTCCCACAATCCCCACGCCATCTACTCCTCCAAGGTCAGAGGTCGTCTTGAAGCGGGTATTTGTGTTTGCTCTAGGTTAACTGTCTGCACTTTGATCTTTTACCCCTTCAGGGTATCGGCGAGCCCACCCTCTTTTTGGGCAGCTCAGTGTTCTTTGCGATCAAAGATGCTGTCGCAGCAGCACGTAAAGAGGTTGGCCTTTCGGGTCCGTTTTCATTGGACAGCCCAGCTACCGCCGAGAGGATTTGCCTTGCATGCGCATCCCCGTTCGCCCAGGTGTGAAGCTGTCTTCCTCTTAATATACATCAACGTAATGAGTTATTTTGTAATATTTGTGTTTTTTCTTTTTGTGCTTGTTCTTTCAGAATGAGATTTGAATCTGTTTTACATCTCACATTTCTTGTGTTCGTTCTTGCTGAAATGGATGAGAATTTAAGTCACAGTGTGGTGTGGGGTGACAAGACAGTTATCGGTGTTATATACTGTAGTGTGAAATTTTGGAAGATGTGAGTTTCATGCAAAATGGATCAGGGTTGCCTCGAGAATTCCTCTGCCTGGTGCTGAACACAAATTCCTCTCATATCCATTTCTCGTGATAAGAGAAAAATTACACATTTAAAGAACAAACATTAAAAAATGTGAGAAAATGGATCAAATTTACAAGTACAGTATTTTAGAAAAAGGTGGTTGCTATTCAGGCCCGGTAGTCCAGTGGTTAGCGCGTTGACTTCACAGTGCAGAGGTACCGGGTTCAATTCCAGCTCCAGCCTCCCTGTGTGGAGTTTGCATGTTCTCCCTGGGCCTGCGTGGGTTTTCTCCGGGCACTCCGGTTTCCTCCCACATTCCAAAAACATGCATGGCAGGCTGATTGGTTCGCTCTAAAATTGTCCCTAGGTGTGGATGTGAGCGTGGATGGTTGTTCGTCTCTGTGTGCCCTGCGATTGGCTGGCAACCGGTTCAGGGTGTCCCCCGCCTACTGCCCGAAGACAGCTGGGATAGGCTCCAGCACCCACCGCGACCCTAGTGAGGATCAAGTGGTTCAGAAAATGGATGGATGGATGGTTGCTATTCAACTGCCCTTGGGTTTAATTTAAACCATTAAAATAATAAACCTGATGGGCTCAAAACAATTGTCATTTTTTTAAATACTGTTACGAATTATGCATTTATTTATTTATTTAATTTTTAGGCCTTTCAGAATCAAGAGAAGGAAACAGGATGATTCCAGCCCTGGGATATAAACATCTAAAAGGCTCAGTCATCAATGGTGACTCTTGACAGGTTTTTTTTTCACCTACATCTTTATTATTTTAATAACATACAAGACAATGTGAGTCTGATGCAACACTTGAATACGAAAAAAAAACTGTTCATGACCACATGGAGTTAATTTTTACAACATCCATATGTAACTACGAAGAAGTTCTATAAACAAAAAGGCCAGCTCAAGAGCCTTTATATTTATAAAAAATAAATACATGTTTAAAAATGTAAGTGATCAACAGTCCCATATTTTAAATGTACTGTCATGATCTACATTCTCCTAATTTGTGGTGTTTTTACTTGTTGACAGTTGACAAGTTGCAAACCCTCGATTACAACATCAGAGCAGAGTTCCTGCTTACTTGTCTTATGTATGACTTCTTGAAAGCTCCATACTGTTATGCTCATCTCAATATGACACAAATAAATATGATCTTTCCCTCTAAGAAATGGTGAGAAGGTATTGTTTTCAAAGAGCTTAACTACATCAACAGGTGGATGATGACAAGGCTCGTGCCAAAACCACCAGCGTCAAGTATTCAAAAATTCTCCCCCACCTATCTTGGAAATGTGCAATGTGCATCATCATCAACGTCTCAGGCATTTTGGAGACAGCGGGACAACTATGCAAGACTTGAAACATGCTCTGTCGCAGTGTTCCCTTTGACTGACTGTCATATTTAGCCGGTTGAATTGAAATACTGTATGGTTCAACTGTTGCCATGTTAGGGTTTGCAGCAATGGTTCTCCCAATCGCAAAGTGAAAAAGGTTGACAACAGACTAAGTTTTGATCTGTTTCCTGCTTGTCGGAAGACAGAAAGAAACCTCTTTTCAGAGATCTCATCGCAACATCGGATGGCTTGGTTGATAAGAAAACCTTTATTAGTCTCACAATTGAGAAATTCCCAATTTAAAGCAGCAATAAAGTTATGAAAGGAAGAAGTAGAAGAACAAACTATAGGAGCTGCTTTAAAGGCAGCCACTCTTGTGGCACCATCTTGAAGTCAAAATAATACAACACATAAGACACAGACAGTCGTGCAATCTTAACCACTTTTCTGCCAGCTTTAAAAAAAAAGTGTCACCTTCGGCAACCTTCCGTCAACTGTGAGAGCATGCTCGGTACATTTTCACGAAGGATAACACTGCTGTAGGTATTCTTTTCTTCTATAAGAAATGAATTGTGCTTTAGAGAGCCATTTTCATCTTGCCAGTTGTTTCTGCCTTTTTACTGAACTTAATTGTGTTTTACAAACTGGGATCAGTTTGTCATGTCAAGTCAGCTTTATTGTGAAATATGCTCTATGTACAACATACAGCACAGATGAAATTTCTTTCCTCTCCACCATGGTGCAAACATGCAACAGTTACAGTTAGAAAAGTAAAAAGAAAAAAAATCACTTTATTAACAAAGGAATAGAAAACAATATACGGAACAGTAATGCAGCAACACTGCACACGATTTATGGCTTGCAGGGAAGCAGCAGGCTGACTGAAAAATCGTGGAATGATATGCAATGATACTGAAATACATGGAATGACATACAATGACCTGGAATGATCTCAACTTGTTCAAGTTGGAATAGTCGTTTAAATCTGTGGAGACTGCAGGTGAATACCGTGATAGAGAATCTGTTGGAACGGTGTGAATCAGTCAAAAAATGTAGAACTAAGAGGAGAAAAACAAAAAAAATAAAAAAACCCTCAACATTGGGCAGATTTGAATCTGTTAAGTTGAATGTGACATGATACTAATGCAGCGTTTTATATCGGAGATAAATTCCTTGTTTGTTCTACATACTTGGCCAATAAAGATGATTCTGATTCTGACATTGGAAATTAATAGTGCATATTTGTTGAAAAAAAAATTCAAACTTGAATTTTTGGAATTAAAAAAATAGTAGCCTTGAATACCATCAATCCTTTGGTTGTGTTCAAATTGGAATGGTGTGAATCAGTGAATGTATGTGAAAAATAGAAGTGATAAATGCAGAGTGATTTTCTGGGGGGAAGGGCGATCGAATTTTAGGAATGATACTAGGAAAAATGTGAAATTTTTGGTATAGGATAATATATCCTTTATTTGTCCCACACTGGGGAAATTTACAGTCTCCAGCAGCAAGATTGTGGGTAGAAGAAGAAAGAAGAAAAACAAAGTGTTTGCATTCACAAAATAAATGTTAGTTTCAATGTAAATGTATGTGTGAAAGTTTGAAATGTTGAAAATTCTTCCCAAGGTGAATTGAAGGATCAAAATGTTTTGAACTTCAAATGGGATATAAATGTGTAATATTTAATATTTTGGTTAAAATAGAAAAATGCAAACCCAGACGGAATTAATTTTTGGAATGAATCGAAGTTGGAGTGGTGGGACTTAGTCGGAAAATTTGGAAGGAGTAGCACGTCAAGAAAGTGCGAGGAATAAAATATAATGTGCAAAAATATTGAAAATAGACTTTAAATTGTCGAATAACAGCTGTAAGGCCTCAGAATTCACGAGGCAATAATACCGTAATTAGATCCAAAGATTTTTTTTTCTTCAAAGCGGAAGTGAATGTTACAGGCGCACGCGCAGAGGGTGGAGCTTGCGGAAGTCCTGACGTTTAGGTCTTTTTGTTTGGGGCTCTCCAACATTCGCGACACTCCGTTCGAGTCCTCTGGTTCATAACCGTTTTTTATCTGCATTCATATCGGTGAGTCGTCGAATGGGTGTTGACTTTGTTTTGTGTCCACGTCATCAGATAATTAAAGACGACACGGAATGTGATCCGATGGCGTTAAAATAAATCGTAGTTACACGTTCGCGTTGCCGTCATGGGCTACGTTCGAAGGCTCGTAACGCTAAATTAGCTCAATTTACGGATTTTCACTCCTTCGATGGTACGTTGCAAAGATTGACAGGTGACACTTGGCCGACATTTTTTTTCACGTGAAAGGGCTCCCTAAAATAAATCTCGTTACATGAAATCGGTCCGCCGTCGGTTTAGTAGTTAAGATTAACCAGGTCGGCGCTGGGCCCAGCTAACCTGTGCTAGCTCAGCGCATGGTAAGGCCCTCGGGGAGCTAAGGCTAACACCAAACAGCTATATATTGTCCGCTCAAGCCAGGTGTTTTTCATTTCAGCCGTGTATGAAACGTTCAACTTCTTTTCCTTTATTCATGCCGCACTTTCGATGTAGTTGCGTGGAATGTCTTAGTCTTTGTTCGCTTTTGGTGACATTTAAATGTGCGGTTAACTACATTGCAAGTAGTTGGTCACATCGCACCCGGAAATAACTCTTGTGTACTATACGTTGTCAACCTCCTTAAACCCGGTCTCATCTTTTGCAAGGTGTCTTTTATGAATAATCTAAAGCAGCAAAAGCCGACGCTAACAGGCCAGCGTTTCAAAACTAGGAAAAGAGGTTGGTGAAACTTTTGTATGCTCTCCTTGTTTTTTTTCGCGTTCTCACACTTGCACGCTCTCCCTCTTCAGATGAAAAGGAGAGGTTTGACCCTACTCAGTTTCAAGAAAGTATCGTACAAGGCTTGAATCAAACTGGCACTGACTTGGAGGCGGTTGCGAAGTTCCTTGATGCCTCTGGCGCCAAGCTTGACTACCGCCGCTATGCTGAGACACTCTTTGACATCCTGGTGGCTGGTGGAATGCTGGGTACGTTGTGTGGAATTGCCCTGAAAAATCCTTGTATTGAACTGATGTCTGATTCTGTTTGCGTTCTCATGCAGCCCCAGGTGGGACTCTGTCTGACGACATGACCCGCACAGAATTTTGCCTCTTTACGGCACAAGAAGACCTGGAGACGATGCAAGCATATGCTCAGGTACGTAGGAAGTTTAGATAAGAACCTGTAGGTAGTGTTGGAAATCTTCCAATGAGTCCCTGTAAACATTCAGGCAAATTTAAAATTCATTATAAGTAAATTAAGGTGGGGATTATGTGGAAATATTCCAAATTGGATTCAAAAAGGTTGAACGAGGGCAATTGGACCAGTTTGTTGAAGACATCTTAACTTTGAATCGAAAAGGCCTTTTTAGTGTAAACATGTGGAATCACCCTATTTATTTCTCTGGTGGGTGTGTTCCCATGGTATGTTTTCTTTCTGTGTGGTTGGTGAAAAATAATTCTGCATGCTATATGGTCATTTGCCTGCATCGTGGAAAAACAGCTTGTTAGCAGATTTTACCTATGATTTTCGATTTGTAACATAAAACACAATACTGTATTGGCCAAGCAACGAGAAAGCTAACTTGGTCAGGTTTATGCTACAACAATCTTCTAATGATATGTAAAGATCCCTATCGAGCATCAACCTTCAATTATTGAGAATTCCTGCTTTCATCCTTTGAAACTTCCAGAAAATGTGCAACCATACGACCTGCTGATTGACACTTACTTGAAATGTTCTCCAAAATATTTGCCCCCCCCCCAGGTTTTTAACAAGCTGATCAGGCGTTACAAGTACCTGGAGAAGGGTTTTGAGGAGGAAATCAAGAAGGTGAGCACATTTATTTTGAAGATCTGAGTTGGTAGTGAATGCATGTGAATACGGGTTGGACAAATGAGCATGACTCAGACTACAGCACCCCGCAGTGTCTGATTTTGCTAAAGGACAACGGCATGCAAATTGCAGCTGACTTTCGGTAACCATCATGTTATTGTGTGCACAGTTGCTGCTGTTTCTAAAAGGCTTCACTGAGTCTGAGCGCAACAAGCTGGCCATGCTGACTGGCATTCTGCTGGCCAACGGCAACATATCAGCCTCCATCCTCAGCAGTCTCTTTAACGAAAACCTTGTGAAAGAGGGTAAGGGGCACGTGTTTCGTGCTGAGCACATGTGGGTGGGACTGTCCTCGTCACCACCGCGCTCTTCTGTTTAGGAGTGTCTGCTGCCTTTGCCGTCAAGTTGTTCAAGTCGTGGATCAATGAGAAAGACATCAACTCAGTAGCTGGCAGCCTCCGCAAAGTGGGCATGGACAACAGACTGATGGTAAAAGATTTCGTGAGGCCAAGATTTCCCTGCGCTGCGTTTTCTGACACTGCTGCCTCTTCCCTACAGGAACTTTTTCCTGCCAACAAGCGGAGCTGCGAGCATTTTTCTAAGTACTTTACAGATGCCGGGCTGAAGGAACTGTCCGACTTCGCCCGCAACCAGCAATCCATCGGTGCCCGCAAGGAGCTGCAGAAGGAGCTCCAGGAGCAGATGGCCCGCGGAGACCCACTCAAAGAGGCAAGGCAACCTAGCTGGGAGCGACACGCCATTTCTGTTTGTTCCCCAGGATCAGCTTTAATGGTCTCCTGCTACCACAGATCATTGCGTTCACCAGGGAGGAGATGAAAAAGGCCAACCTCTCTGAACAGGCGATGATCAGCATCATTTGGACTTGTGTGATGAGCTCTGTGGAGTGGAATAAAAAGGAAGAGCTGGTGACCGAACAAGCCATCAAACTCTTGAAGGTTTGTTCACTCCCCCTGTGCATTTGTGGCCTCGCACTTGTTCAGCAGAACAGACGTGATGTGATTTTTCTCCCCCCTCAACAGCAATATAGCCCTCTGCTGAAGTCCTTCACCTCCCAGGGTCTTTCTGAGCTCAGTCTACTGCTAAAGATCCAGGAGTACTGCTACGATAACATCCACTTCATGAAGGCTTTTCAGAAGATCGTGGTGCTCCTCTATAAAGGTCTGCCGCATGCACGCACACACAACCTCTGCCACTCAACTGTCATGCAATGCGTGGTCCGGACACAGTTGGATTGCTGACCATCTGCAATTAGATTTGGTGTGATGTGAAATGTAAATTGCTTGCCTGCCCCAGAAAAAAAAGGGAAATCACTTTTTTTTAATATGCTAAAAAATCACTAATTGAATTAGTGTGTTGTTATTGATTAGAATGTTTGGGTATGTCACTGTTGCCCGCAATATCCATTAGTGTAGGGCTTCCTCGACCCCCCAAACAAGGAACACTTTCATAGTTAATGGGGAAACGCTATTTGTGAAGCAATACAAATGGAACACTCCTCACACAATTGAAGTGTCCAGTCAAGTCCAAAGATTTGCTCTCAAGCTTTTGACAACACTTGAGATTGGTTGATAATTTGTAAAATTAAGACCATGTGGGAACTGACAAAAGTTAATAAACTAGTTTGTGACAAAATGCGATATTTACTTTTGGCTTAAAAGTGAAGCGTGGAGAGCTGCTGCCAGAATGCCCAAGTTCAGTCAATGAATGCGGCTGTCGTTAGCCAAAAGCATCTCAAATATCTACTCTCTGCTTTCGTCTCACCCGTTTCCCCTTTAAATGGCTACAGTGGCCAACGGCTGAAGCGTTTTCTTTGACGTGGCGTCTCAACACGACCACGGGAACATATCTATTGCAAGGGGAATATTTAAGGGAGATTGTCCAGTTGATTCTCATCAGTTGGTGCGCAGTGGCCTTAAAAGGCCTTTTGTTGCCTACAGCAACTTGCAGCCTTAGTGATTTTCCCTTCCCTTTTACTCTTCCTCAGCGGATGTATTGAGCGAAGAGGCCATCCTGAAGTGGTATTCTGAAGCCCACCTCGCCAAGGGGAAGAGCGTCTTCCTCGAGCAGATGAAAACGTTTGTGGAGTGGTTGAAGAACGCAGAAGAAGGTGAGAATACAAACTGACACTGAAGTCAGTGCAGAGGAGACTTTTTGTCCAGCAGAGGAAAATAATGTCACAGATTTATATAGTGCTGAGAACACTTCTCACGTTAGCAAAAAAAACATCATTGGCATTTGTATGCTGGTTGTTTAGCGCTTTATGTACCAGAACAATACATGAAAAATAACCTTAATAATTGTAATTTTTAAGCAAAATGCTATATTGGGTTAGAGAACCAAAAATGAAGTTATTTAATCTATGATCTATTTAAAATATATATTTTTATTATCAGCCGTTTAATCACCCGGCCTAATCTGGATTTTTTTTCTTTCTGCCAAGTGCCAGCATTGGCCTAAAGAAATTCAAATTGGTCAGGCCCTAGTTTGGAAATTGGTTGATGCCGTGATAGTCATTGAAACGCTGACCTTTTATAATGTAATTTTTTTCTCTCCCCTGCAGAGTCTGAATCGGATGAAGAGGAAGCGGACTGAAAACCTCAAGACGTCAGATGAACTTTCCCACCCCAAGCCCCCTCACGTACCACCACTTTTTTTTTTTTTTTAATGAGTAGAAAAGGGATTGGTAGAATGTCAATGCCCTTCTGACTTTTCTACCTCCTGGTATTGTTCCCTCACAACCTGCACATGTTATTTTAGAACCTTTTTTAAAGGGCTCGGTCCTCGTTTGTAACTGTTGGTGTCCTCTTCGCTTCCCACTCTTGTAGTGCCCTCTAATTTGGACAGCAAACATTCCGTATGATCTTGTGGCCTCTGCTCACTCTGGCCTTTACTCGGAGTTCACATCAATTTACCACAAGACTGTGAGGCCAACTGACAATTTTTTGCCAAAGTTCTTTTTTTTTTCTCCGCATTTTGTTAGGATCCCTTCACTTGAAACTCGGCCCAAATCATTTTGGCTCATTCTCACTCAAACTCCGCCTTCCTTTTGTAACCTATCCCCCACCCCGTGTGTTGTGGTCACACTGGTTCGTCCGTTGAAAGACACGCCCTATATATTGCCTCGCCAGCAATCAGATTATTGGTTTCTACTTTCTTTAATCTGATGTAAACCAATTGACTTTTTTATGGAAATAAAGCTTATGAAACAATCACGTGTGTTTTTAGTTGACCAAGGGAGCATTCCGACGGATACGCGCACCACTGATGTGAGGAAAAGATTTTCCCAGCATGCAACATGCCAGCTGAATGATGATGCTTTTTTTTTATGGTACAAAAATATTTATTTTTCCAGAAGATGATTTGATGTGCAAAGGTATCGAGCCACACAAATACAGTAATGTTACACATTTGATGTTGAGGTAAACATGTTTGAGGTAGTGCAACATTGCTTTGGAGGGTTATATATTTGTGTTGTAAATATGCACAATTTCTATACACCTTGTACAAAAGGGCCTTGTGCATCGTTAAGAGTTATGTTTTGTGCAAAAGGCAACATTGTAGGTATTTGATCAAGGTCTACTTCCTGCAGCAATAGCTACATCGGGGTTGTTGGGACCAAAATAGTGCAACCTTACACATGGGCTCAGGTTGCAGCTCAACCAAAACACAGGTTGCTTCACAGGCACAAATGATGGCAACAGAAAGTGCTTTCCAGTGTCCATTTTCTTTTTCCCTAACTTTTAAACTAAGAATAAATATTTTAAATATGTACAAATGTAAACTTGCACGACCGCTCCATGTGGGTCCGAGGCCTTAAGCTTTAGTTGAGCGCTTGCTGCCATCTTTGAGCTGCTGAGACATAAAAAAAAAGGCATTTGTAATTAAGTGAAAAGCACACAACTTCAGTTGCATGTTGAAAGAATAAGTTGTTCCCAACAAACATTTACTTGTCCACTTTTGTAAAATGTCAGCTTTTAACTGCATTTTATTGCTACATGATGAAATTGTGCAGACAGAAAATTCACGTAACAGTATTTACATGTATTCGCTGAATTAGAAAACGTCTACTTTTTACTCTTGTCATAGGCTTGTTACTTTTTTTCCAACCTCCGTAGACGTGACAAAAAAAGCTGTAACTTGACAGAAGGAACATAAATTGTGCTTGGGACTTGGATGAGGTCTTGTGAAAAAGGACGACAGCGACAACAAAGGTCCTGATCAACCATTACACAATCAGAGATGCAAGATATTCCCCGTTTGTGACCTTATTTAAGACAATTGTTTTGACAGTGTCACCAACATCAACTTAATGGATGTGTTTAATTCCAGCCTACAATTCACTATTTTATGCCGTAGGCCGTAGGGTCTATGATTGCAGCACCATCGGGAAACTTCGGTCAGTCTTGCTTTTCTGTCATCGACTAACAGCTTCACACAAGTGCAACAAGAAGGAATAAAACACTCAATTTCCTGTATGCTAAATGGAAATGTATATGGGAGTTATTATTATTTTAGTGGTGGTAAAGGCAAACCCTGCTTTAAAGTGCTTATTGGTAGGATATGCCCGTTTATTCACAAATGTTTTGAGATTTAAAAATTTACACTTTTGTGTGTCAATTATAGCGGATTTTCAGGATTCGCGGACCGTCCCAGTCCCTATCCCCAGCAAATAGCGGGTCCACTGTATCCATAAAATGGAGTTGAGAATTGTGTTCTATTTCTCTTATCTGAAACTACAACTTTTTAAAACACATGTATTTCAAGTACAGTAGTCTGTGCGAGTACGCTTGGCCCCTTTGATGAAAATTCATTTCTTTTGTTGGGCGTTCTTCGAGTTCAGTTAGTTGGTCCATCCACTCGACTGACCTGCTTCCTCTGGTTGCTTAGACAAAAGGTGCAGATGGCCCGCAGCGGCGGCGCGCTACGCTGCACGGGGCAGTGCACGCCGGCCTGGTGGCGGAGGCACGGCTGCCCGTCGCGGCTTTCCTCCCCCAGCATCAACACGTTAGCAAGGTGGGAGATGTAGCTGCACGCCAGACGCAGCGTCTCCACCTTGGAGAGCTTTCTGTCGGCAGGCTCGGTGGGGATGAGTGTGCGCAGGGTGGTGAAGGCCGTGTTGACGCTGTGCGTCCTGTCACGCTCCCGCGCGTTGGCCGCCTGCCTCTGTTTACTCACACCAGGTAGACGCGCTTCTGTGTCGGTTCTCCGTCGACACCTCCGCCTGACAGGTTTCGGTTCCTTTCCGCGGCGTGGGCTGCAGGCGCCAGTGGACTTCCCATCCGAACCGTCGCTCTCGCTTTCCGGGTCGTCTGGGTCCGACGCGTAGCAGTTGGTGCGCTCGCTGTTTGCGGACTTCATCCTGGCAGCCTGACGTGTGAACGCGGTGTGCACATCACTTTATCCTCAGGGTGAAAATAGCACCGACTGCCCGAGCAGCTGCTCCTGATCCGGTGACTGAGGGATCCGCTCCGGATCAGCATAGCATTTCTACTGAATGACGGCTGCTTTCTGCGTCGCCAGCCCACGGCAGAGAAGGCAAGACAGATGGAGCGTGGAGGAAGAGGAGGGGGTGAAGGATGGTAGCGAGGGGGACACCTGTTGTGGTGGGAAGTCACGAAGTGCACGTAGACCCACCTATGCGATTTGCAGGTACAGTGATCCCTCGCTACTTCGCGGTTCATTTATCGTGGGTTCAGTGCATCGCGGATCCCCCCCCCCGCGAAAAAAATAAATATTTTTTTTACATATACATGGAGTACAGTACTGTATATGTTGCTCTATGTGACTCGCTGTTGTTTTGCAGCCTCTCGCGGACCATTTGCGGACTTCAAAGAAAAAAAAATATATATATATATACATATATATATATATATATATATATATATATATATATATATATATATATATATATATATATATATATATACACACACACATATATATATATATACACACACATATATATATACACACACACATATATATATATATATATATACACACACATATATATATATATATATATATAAATACTAGAGCTGTCAGTTTAGCGCGTTTATATCGGGATTAATTTAAATGAATTTTATCGGGATCAAAATTTTCTCGCGAGATTAACGCGGAGACGTCACAGGCGATGTTACGTTGCTCTATAAATAAACCAGAAACAAAACATCAAGCGCTGCGCGGTCCACGACGTTTGTTTTGCCAGCCACGGCAGCGCGAGACACTGAAAACGGACACTTAAATAGCTCATGAATGGAAAGTTTACTTTTAAAAGTTGCCAGACTGTTCCACTGACAAGACCAAAGTTACCTGTATGTTTTGCCGTCGTAAACCGAGCTATCATCATAGCACGTCGAGTCTGAAATACCACTTAATGGCCAAGCGCACAGCTGACGTTCTACTCCGCCCCCTTGTCTCAGACAGACAGCTATGGATAATTTCAAAACGAAGAAAATGGATGACACGACGAAGAACAAATTTGCTGAACGACTCCTGTTGGATTGACCTGGCGCTTTAAGAGGGGGGGCTGCCACTGACAGGTGACGTTCGCGCGATGTATAAATAGCGTTTTGTTTCGTGAGTGAATACACTCGCTTCGTCGTCGGCATGGCTCAATGTTAAGCTACGCGAGTGCTTCTTATCAAGTCAGATGTGTAAAGTTAGCTTTTAGATTCGGTCATGATCGGTTGCTTTGGTTGCCGCATCGCTATGCAATCACAGTCAGTTACCGTTCGCAATCGGCAATTTAAACAACGTGGGCTAAAATGTTGCTAGAACAGGGCTGTCTTTATTTAGCTCATTTTTGCATAGTTGTCATGTTTGTCCGTCTGCAATCTGACGTTTAAACGAAGTAAATTGCGTTGGAGCTGGGGTAAATATGCCGCGCTCCACTTCCGGTTGGACCTTTGGGACTTGTAGTTCTTTTGTTCGATTCGACTTGATATGTTCATGCCGGCGCTCCACTTCGGGATTGAGTATTGGGACTTGTAGTTCTTTTGTTCGATTCGACTTTATGTTTTTGTTGAATGGTTTCTTACGTTTAAAACAATGAATAATGATGACGATAATGATACATAGTGAAATCAGGGTTGATTCCATTATTTATTAAACGTATTGTTAGATAAAGGTATTCATTAATGTCAATTATATACATATTTACATTGCGATGCAGAAAGATAGATATATTAATTTTTACTGCATTTATGTGTAGTTTAGGTTATTACCTGCTTCTGATACTTCTGTTACAACTACTACTACTCCTACTTCTGCTGCAAAGTGCTCCAATAAATGATCCAAAAGTACAGAACGAGAGATCCTTCCATGCTGACCGACAATCCCTAACTGAACAACCATTACTGATTCCCAGCGAGAGCCTCCATTACAAGAATCCGAAATGATGTCGACACAAAACCGTAGAGAGACTTCCGAGCAAGAAGGACCAACAGAATCAGCATAGCCTGACTGCTGTGTTCAAAGCAAATTTGAGAAAACGAAGTATGCAACCATGGCTTAAATCCATTATAGGCTGAGTACTAGTTTACCTTAGATGTGCACTTTATAATGTTATATTGCGCTGTTTTGATTCCTAAAAGAGCTGTTCAAGCAGCTGTTGTGTGACAAAATATTGTTTTCACTGTTGTTGATGGACAGTAATATTGTGTGAGAGATAATGTGTGAATAACTGCTCCAAGTGAAAAATGTTCATGTAAAATTGAAAATCAAAATTGTTATTTCAGTAAATATTTGCATTTTGCACATAGAAAACTGATTCATCATTCCATGTTGATGAGAGCATTAAAATGGGGGAAAATAGGACAAAAAAATATAAAAGGAAATTCAGAAACGATAACAAATGAGTGAGCAATCATGATTAATTTTTAGTTAATTTGAGTTAATTATGACAGTTGAGTTTTTAATTAGATTAAAAATTTTAATCGTTTGACAGCTCTAATAAATACACATATATATATACAGTGATACCTCGGCTCACGAACGCTTTAGCTCACGAACTTTTCGCCTCAAGTCTCTGCTGACGAACTAGTTTTCGGCGGACGAACCAAACCAAGCGGTCGAACAGCGCCACGGTGGCGGCCACGAGAAGCTGGCGCACGCTCACGGCGTTCCAGTTCGTCATCCCCTTTCTTTGAATGCGGACGTGGTTTGAGTTTGATAGAAACTTTTGCTATTATGGGACCCCACCACAGGCTAGTGTTAAGCCTAAGAAAACACTAAAGAAAATTACGATCGAGCAGAAGAAGGAGATCATCGAAAAACACGAACGAGGTGTGCGTTTGTGTGACTTAGCGTCCCAGTACCAGTACGCTAACACGCAATAGGTGTCAATTAAGAGGTTTTTAGTCAGCAAAAAGGATAAAGAGTATCCTTCTAAGAAGCAAAGAAGAGAAGCCACACCGGAGGTTGAGTTACCTACAGTCCTTATGGAAGGTGACTTTCCTTCCAAACCGTAACTCATATATATATATATATATATATATATATATATAGGAGGAGTAGAAATCACCTTCAAATATCAGATACCTGTATGAAGTAAAACGTCATCTTAAAAATACAGTAATCCCTCGTTTACTGCGTTGAATGGGGACCAAAACCACCCGCGATAAACGAAAATCCGCGAAGTAGCGTCCAATTAACATAAACAGTATATATATATATATATATATTTGGTTTGGTTTGGTTTTATTTGAACATAACATAAAACATATACAGTAATAATAAGGTAAGAGAAATCAGTCATCATTCAGCACAGTCATCATTAAAACAGTTATGTTCAAGGGAATAGGAAGAAGTAAAGAACTTATCTAGTCCTACCCCGTGTTATGTGTTTATATCTAATAAATAGTTTTTATATCAATCAGAAGAGAAAGTGAATAAGAAGATAGAAGTCTCTATTAAGGCTCATGCTTTACCCTTAACCATGATATTTTTACTACTTTTGGTGTGTATCGCATTTATATATACACACCCTGGCACTCTTGTGTCAATTTTTCTTGTATTCATAATGGATATTTCCATACCTTTCCCTATTTATCAACTTAGTTCTAATTTATCATTATATTTAACGTTTAGAACTTATCATTTTAACTCTGATTGATGTAGGTTGTTTGTACTATTTTTTTGAATTTGTTTTTGAACTCAGCAAGCGATTTACTCATTTTCAGGTCCGTTTGAGATTATTCCACAGATTAACACCTTTGATAGATACACTTCTTTGCTTGATGTTTGTTCTTGTTTTTAGTTTTTGAATAAGTTGGTACCTCTTAAATCATAGCTGCTTTCTCGAATTTCAAAGAACTTTAGAATGTTTTGGCAGAGCAGGTTATTGTGTGCTTTGTACATTAATTGTGCAATTTTGTAGTCAACCAGGTCATAAAATTTCATCGTATTTAATTTGATAAATAATGGATTTGTGGGTTCCGTATATTTTGATCTATTAATAATTGAATTGCTTTTTTTGTAGTTTTAGAATCGGAGTGTGTTTGTTTTGCAAGCATTTCCCCATATTTCCACACAGTAGTTCATATATGGTAATAATAATGAAGAGTATAATGTGTACAAGGATCTCTTATTTAGCACTTCCTTGGTTTTGTAGAGGATCCCTATAGTTTTGGCTATTTTTCTTTTACGTTATCGATATCGGCTTCCAACATAGTTTTGAGTCTATTATTAATCCGAGAAACTTGGTTTCATTCGCTATTTCTATCTCAATTGAGTTTACCATAATTTTAGCTTGGTGTTTGATTGGTCTTGTGCCAAAACAATTAGCTTCGATTTTTTCAGGTTAAGTGACAATTTATTTCTGTCAAACCAGTTTTTAATTTGTTTAATTCGTTTTCTACGGTTGTCAGGAGCTGTTTCAGATTTATTCCAGAGCAGTAGAAAGTTGTATCATCAGCAAATAGGACACATTTAAATTGTTTTGTGACCTTGCAGATATCATTTATATATAGGATGAATAGTTTTGGACCAAGCACTGACCCTTGAGGAACTCCATGAGTGATTTTCAGTTGATTCGTTTTTTTATTATTGAGCTGCACATACTGATTTCTGTTTTCTAAATAACTTTTTATCCATTTATACGCTATACCTCTAATGCCATATCTTTCTAGTTTTTCAATAATATACTGTGATCTATTGTGTCGAAAGCTTTTTTAGGTCTAGGAAAACCCCAACAGTAAATTCTTTGTTGTCTATATTAGTGGCTATTGCTTCCACCAACTCCATAACTGCCATTGAGGTGGTACGGTTTTCCTGAAGCCATATTGATTCTCACTTAACAGCGCATGTTTTTGTATAAAGCTATCAAGTCTGCGAGAAAATAGTTTTTCTAATATTTTTGAAAATTGTGGTAGTAGTGATATTGGTCTATAGTTTGTAAACAGATGTCTTTCTCCACTTTTATAAATTGGAATAACTTTAGCAATTTTCATTTTTGATGGAAAGATACCAGCTTTGAATGACAGGTTGCATATGTGCGTGAAAGGTCGCACTACATATTCTATAATCTGTTTTATTATTGTCATATCAATATTAAAGCAATCAGTTGACTTTTTATTTTTAAAGGTTTTTACAATATTTAATACTTCTTCTTGTTTTACAGCAGTAAGGAACATCGTGGAGGAGTTCTTTTCTACGTATCTATCTATTTCAAACAAGTTTGTTGGGTCAGGAATTTGTTTTGCTAGGTTACTGCCGATGTTGACAAAGTACTCATTAAATTCAGTTGCTATTTCTGCAGTTTTTTCCAGAATTGTGTTTTTGCCTTTGATAAAATACTCTGGATAATCCACTTTTTTAGGACTATTTCTGATTACTTGATTAAGTATTTTCCATATTTCTTGTGTATTACTTTTATTCTGCTCTAATAGTGCATGATAATGATCTCTTTTACTGGTTCTTATTATATTTACTAGTTTATTTTTATAGGTCTTCTATTTCTTTTCTGCTTCTTCAGTTCTCAATTTTAAAAACAGTTTATATAAATTGTTTTTCTTTTTACATGCGTTTTCTATGCCTTTCGTTATCCACGGCTTGCTTGGGTCTTTATACTTTTTGGAGACTTTAGTTAATGGAAAATGTTTATCATTTAAGGAGATTATGGTCGACTGAAATACTTCAAACGCTGTATTTGGGTCTTCGTTTGAGTAGACCTCGGTCCAGTTTTGTTTTTCTAGGTCTTGTTTAAAAGCATCGATGGAGCGTTGGGTTCTTAGTCTTATTTCTGATATGTGAGTTGTTGACTTTGTTTTTCTATCAAAATAGTTATGTAAAACTGCAAAGACAGGTAGATGGTCACTTATATCATTAATGAGTAGTCCACTTTCAATTTTTGATCAATCTTATTTATAAAAATGTTATCTATTAATGTGGCCGTTTCGACTGTTATTCTGCTAGGTTTCAGGATTACTGGGAAAAGGCTGTTGCTGTACATAGTATTTATAAAGTCAGATGTTTTTATGTCCATTTGGGTTTAATAAGTCAATGTTAAAGTCACCACACATTATTCGTGTTTTCTTATCGTTGTTGTAGCTGAGCATATCTGTTAGTATTTTATTGAATGTATCAATACATGATCCTGGTGTCCTATAGATGCAGCTTATGATGATATTTGATGCCTTTTTATTATCTATTTCAATAGTTAGACATTCCATTAGGTTTTCTATTGTCTTTGTCAATCTCTCGATTTTACTGCATTTAAGTGCTTTGTCTACATATATTGCAACCCCCTCCTTTTTGTTTTCCTATTAATTGCAAACATTTCATAACCTTCTATTTCCATTTCACTTATTTTATCATCGTCAAGCCAAGTTTCTGATATGGCAATTATTTTAAATTTATTGAATTTAGCCAGGTATTCTTTGATTTTTGTGAAGTTTTTATAGAGACTTCTACTGTTTAAGTGTATTACTGAAAGTGCATTTTCCAATTTAATATTAGTATTGAATTGTTCATCCAGGTAATAATCGGAGTTTGTTACCCTTTGTTTGTTCTTGAAGAAGTTATTGTCCGGGTCCAAATTGTTCTCGGGGTCGAATGGCTTATAGTCAGTATCTTCAAAGGGTTGAAGTCCATGTTTTTGGGATGTGAATTTCCTGCTCCCACGCTGTCGCCGCTGGCTCCCTCGCGTCGTCGCTGGCTGCCTCGCTGGTCGTCACTGGCTGCCTCGCGGTCGCCGCTTGCTCCTCGCGGTCGCCGCTTGCTCCCTCGCGGTCGTCGCTGGCTCCTCGCGTCCTCGCTGGCCCCTCGCGGTCGTCGCCGGCTCCCTCGCGGTCGTCGTCGGCTCCTCGCGTCCTCGCTGGCCCCTCGCGGTCGCCGCCGGCTCCCTCGCTGTCGCCGTCGGCTCCTCGCTGTCGCCGTCGGCTCCCTCGCGGTCGTCGCTGGCTCCCACGCGGTCATCGCTGGCTCCCTCGCGGTCGCCGATGGTTCCTCGCTGTCTTCGCTGGCTCTCTGGCTGTCATCGTTGGCTCCCTCGCTGTTGTCTCCCAGCTCCCTAGCGGTCGCTGGCTCCCTTGCAGTCGTCGCTGGCTTGTTCTCGGTCATCTCTGGCTCCCTTGCTGTCGTCGCTGGCTGGTTGTCTCCCGGCTTCCTCGCTGTCGCTGGCTCCCCTGCGGTCGTTTCAGGCTTCTTCGCGGTCGTCACTGGTTCCCTCATGATCGGTCGTCGCTGGCTTCCTCGCGGTCGGTCGGTCTTGAAAAAGTTGTTGTCCGGGTCCAAGTTGTTCTCAGGGTCAAATGTCTTGTAGTCAGTAGGGTTGGAAGTCATCAAAGGGTTGGAAGGGTCTTCAAAGGGATTGGAAGTCCATTTTTTTTGGTATGTGAATTTCCTGCTTCAATCGGGTCAGAGTTTTTGTCATCGAGTGGTGAACAGTTCTCAGTATGCCGCATGATGGTGTTGAACTCGAGCCTGTTGTGTTGGAGTACTGGTGCGGGGGTGGATGATAAGTTTGTCATGTCTTAAGTAGGCAGTTTCCCCTCTGTCACGTGCAGCTTTTAATTTTGGGAGGAGTTCTTTTCTTTTTGTCGCACGGCATCTGTAAAGTCTTCGTTGATGTAGATGTTGGAGCCTTTTAAGTATTTTGCTTTTTCGTCATCCCCTTTCTTTGAATGCGGACGTGGTTTGAGTTTGATAGAAACTTTTGCTATTATGGGACCCCACCACAGGCTAGTGTTAAGCCTAAGAAAACACTAAAGAAAATTACGATCGAGCAGAAGAAGGAGATCATCGAAAAACACGAACGAGGTGTGCGTTTGTGTGACTTAGCGTCCCAGTACCAGTACGCTAACACGCAATAGGTGTCAATTAAGAGGTTTTTAGTCAGCAAAAAGGATAAAGAGTATCCTTCTAAGAAGCAAAGAAGAGAAGCCACACCGGAGGTTGAGTTACCTACAGTCCTTATGGAAGGTGACTCTCCTTCCAAACCGTAACTCCCCTCCCCCACTCTGTTCCATCAAGCCATCAACTACAATCACAAAGGTAAATAAAACGACTTTATTATACAGTACAGTTTATTTCTTTAATTTCAATACAATAGCACATTTATTATACATAAAATAAGGTATATTTTTGTGTAGTTTTAAGGCTTATTTCGTAGAAAATTATGTAGAAAATTATGTTTATGGGGACCTGGGAACGGATTATTCTCATTTTAATGGATTCTTATGGGAAATAAATGGAAGAAGAACTTTTCGGCTCACACACACTTTCTGGGAACCAATTAAGTTCGTGAGCGAGGTATCACACTATATATATATATATATATATATATATATATATATATATATATATATATATATATATATATATATATATATATATATATATGAACAGCATATATATATATATATATATATATATATATATATATATATATACTGTTTATGTTAATTGGACGCTACTTGCATGGATTTTCGTTTATCATGGGTGGTTTTGGTCCCCATTCAACGCAGTAAACGAGGATTACTGTATTTTTAAGATGACGTTTTACTTCATACAGGTATCTGATATTTGAAGGTGATTTCTACTCCTTTGTCAACATGGGGCACTGGTCATATAGTAGTACATGCTGCTATCTTAAATTGAGTGAAGGTTTTGTAGGATCCTTGTTCTGTCCTTGTATCTTTGAAATTTCACCACAACTGGCCTCGGTCGAGGTCTTCCAGGTTCATGTCTACCTGTGCGGTGAGCTCTCTCCACCTCGATTTGCCCCTGTAACAGCAGCTTCTCCTTGAGCTGTCAAACGATTAAAATTTTTAATCTAATTAAAAACTCAACTGTCATAATTAACTCAAATTAACTAAAAATTAATCATGATTGCTCACTCATTTGTTATCGTTTCTGAATTTCCTTTTATATTTTTTGTCCTATTTTCCCCATTTTAATGCTCTCATCAACATGGAATGATGAATCAGTTTTCTATGTGCAAAATGCAAATATTTACTGAAATAACAATTTTGATTTTCAATTTTACATGAACATTTTTCACTTGGAGCGGTTATTCACACATTATCTCTCACACAATATTACTGTCCATCAACAACAGTGAAAACAATATTTTGTCACACAACAGCTGCTTGAACAGCTCTTTTAGGGAATCAAAACAGCGCAATATAACATTATAAAGTGCACATCTAAGGTAAACTAGTACTCAGCCTATAATGGATTTAAGCCATGGTTGCATACTTCGTTTTTCTCAAATTTGCTTTGAACACAGCAGTCAGGCTATGCTGATTCTGTTGGTCCTTCTTGCTCGGAAGTCTCTCTACGGTTTTGTGTCGACATCATTTCGGATTCTTGTAATGGAGGCTCTCGCTGGGAATCAGTAATGGTTGTTCAGTTAGGGATTGTCGGTCAGCATGGAAGGATCTCTCGTTCTGTACTTTTTGGATCATTTATTGGAGCACTTTGCAGCAGAAGTAGGAGTAGTAGTAGTTGTAACAGAAGTATCAGAAGCAGGTAATAACCTAAACTACACATAAATGCAGTAAAAAATTAATATATCTATCTTTCTGCATCGCAATGTAAATATGTATATAATTGACATTAATGAATACCTTTATCTAACAATACGTTTAATAAATAATGGAATCAACCCTGATTTCACTATGTATCATTATCGTCATCATTATTCATTGTTTTAAACGTAAGAAACCATTCAACAAAAACATAAAGTCGAATCGAACAAAAGAACTACAAGTCCCAATACTCAATCCCGGAAGTGGAGCGCGGCATGAACATATCAAGTCGAATCGAACAAAAGAACTACAAGTCCCAAAGGTCATATATATATATATATATATATATATATATATATATATATATATATATATATATATATATATATATATGATACAGCATATATATATATATATATATATATATATATATATATATATATACTGTTTATGTTAATTGGACGCTACTTGGATTTTCGTTTATCGCGGGTGGTTTTGGTCCCCATTCAACGCAGTAAACGAGGGATTACTGTATTTTTAAGATGACGTTTTACTTCATACAGGTATCTGATATTTGAAGGTGATTTCTACTCCTTTGTCAACATGGGGCACTGGTCATATAGTAGTACATGCTGCTATCTTAAATTGAGTGAAGGTTTGATTCCCAGTCAGTGCCCAAATACCCAGCCACCCCTGGTCCCATTCCAAGAAGAAGAAAAAAATGAGAAGAGTGGGGTGCATCCAGAAAACGTGAATACAAAGTCAGAAAGAGGAGATGTGAATGTAGCCTCACCACTAATGAGCCTCAGACGAAAGCCACACCCGTCACCAACATTGCACTGGTGCGATTCTCCAAAATGGCCACTCATAACGATTATGAAAATGTAGTCATAATATTGTATACAGTAGTTGCAGAGAACGCATTGGCTATCCAGCGTCAACAAAATAGCAGCGCTATACCCATAGCAATACTAAACTAGCTTTAGTACTGTAAACAAGAGACATTAGCCCTGGCTGCTACATTAGTAGAGTGATTTATTCACGATGGCGTGTTACTGTATCACTAAATGTTATATTTTGGGGATTTGGGACATTTTAAACAGAAATGTAATTTCCCACTGCTTATTGTCCTATCGCGCCATTGAGTGTCGTAAGTCTAATTGTCCCCAGGTCAGTTTGGAGACAAGTGAGGCAGTGACACCCCCTGCTGTTCATTCTCTGCACGTGAAGAGTAAAAAGGAAAAAATGAATATAATGTACAGTACTGTATTATGCTCCATTTTAGATTTAGGGTTCGTGCTTTATTTTGATTTTCTTTTCACTCCAATAATTTTCAATTATTTCATCATTCTATTCCAACTGTGGGAAAAAACCCCCATTCATTTAAAAAAATAGTGGTGTAACTTTCTTTTTGTCACAAATGAAGAAATATAAATTCAAAGCACAAGGGAAGGCGTGGTTCCACAAAAGCAGAAATAAAATGATAAACAACAGGGAAGGGGCAATTCCAAAATCAATGAAAAACATCATCAGTGATCTTTCACAAAAACAATTTGCGTCTGTATGTTTTTCATTTAATTATTGAACTAATATTTTGCAGGTAAAGTCTGCAAGCAAGATATTTGCATCAGCGAATCTTGTTGCGTGATGACGTCAGTTTGGAAAGTGGAGTCACATTCATTTGAAACATGCAGTCCTTTGTTATGCTAGAAAGGACCGAACATTGTATCTCTTTTTAACCTTACAATGACGTAATCCAACTCATCCTAACCCAAAATTGAAGGGAATGTTGCATAAATGTTAGGAGACTGGATTTTCTGAAGAGGCCCCAGGCCTCATCTGGTTGAGGGCGTGTAGGTTTAGGCTACAGTAAATTCATCATAACTTGTACAATTTTTCAGCGAATTTTTGACATGGATTAATTTGTGAAAACCAATGTGTCTTTAGTCAGCAAATGTGTCATTATTTTGCAGCCTCCAAGCTTGTGTATCAAGCTGTGTTCCTTCCTCTGAGTGAACAGTCCAGGTGGACTTGCCATGTCAGTGGTCGCTGTGAGGGATATCCACACCCCTCCCCTTTGCCACCTTGCATCTTGCCATGTTTGGATGAGATATAAATATACATAGATGAGTCTTGCCATCTTTTAGCTGATTTGAGTCAAATCTGTTGGATGACAAAGAAAACATTGATCAGTGCTGAGAAGTTCATATGGTTAGTTGGAAGATTGCACTTGTTTCTTTCGAGAATAAAAACACTTCACATCACCGAAAGGCAACAATGCTACTAGAAGAAGATCGATGTCAATGTCAAAATATCCACAAGACAGACAGACCCCTTTCTGAATGTTCAACAGTGGTATTTATCTAAACCTGATTGAGCACTTACAAATGGAGGCACTGAGCATAAAAAAAAACAAGTGTGAATGGCAACAGCAACAGTCTCCAGATGGCAGAGTTGAAAACAATCTTCTCTCCATGAAGAGAACACCAAGATACACATCCAATACAATGCAGAGGTCAGGCGGGCATTTGTAGAAAAAAAAAACACATCAGAGGCAAGTCTAAAAAAATCTGGGTCAAAGTTTTAGTGATTGACGAGACAAAGATGAACCTTTACCAGTTATGGTGAGGATCTGCACTGCTGTTTGCAAAGAATCTTCTGTAAATAAATTAAAAATATATGAGTTAAAAAAAGGCATTTTTAACATACTTTGTATAATTACATATGAAAAGTTACTTCATTACATCAATTTAAAAAAGGGATTATTTACTTTATTTTGCATACACATTCTAATGTCTTTTTTTAACCTAATCTACAACTATGTTGGGCCTCCTGTCATTTTTGCAACCCGAAGTGGAGCGCGGCATATTTACCCCAGCTCCAACGCAATTGACAGAAATGCGCCAAACAATTCATGTAAGTAAGTGTTTTTCAAACCCTGTGCTAACATTTTGTCAGGTGTGCCGCGGGAAAATATTCAAATTGTATGCCTGTAAGGTCTATCACCCGGCAAAGTAGTCGTGTAGTAACCTTCCATACCGCTAGGGAGCAGCAACAGCTAGCCAATTGCCTTGTGTCGAGACTAGAGACAAGCGAATTTGTGACGCATGAATGCAGGACGACGGTGAAATAATATGAAAGATTATAAAGATTTGTGTTTATTTGATTCCAATTCAAGCTGTGACAACATCATTCTTCAATGCTAAAAACGGTTATATTAACAATATGTGTGCCCTGCGATTGGCTGGCAACCGATTCAGGGTGTCCCCCGCCTACTGCCCGGAGACGGCTGGGATGGGCTCCAGCACCCCCCGCGACCCTAGTGAGGATCAAGCGGTTCGGAAGATGAATGAATGAATGAACACGTTAATTGTTAAAACATTTCCAGCTCGTGGTGTGCCGCGAGATTTTTTCAATGAAAGAAGTGTGCCTTGGCCTAAACAAGTTTGAAAAACACTGATAAGTGACTCACTGGGGCAAGTTTAACGGTACCACAAAATTAATGGTATAAAGTGTTATCACATACTGTTAATAAATAAATAAATAAACAAATAAATAAATAAAAGACCAAGGCAAAAAATACCTGATTTTGCTATCTGTAGGTATGTATTTCAGCATAATATTGTTGTTTTATTCAAGAAGAAACATCTGGCACATAACTCTCAAGTTCCATGTACAAACGTTGTCATTGAGATTTTCTTTTTTGCAGGAAATGTAAAATGCTCAAATAATAAAGATGCGCGTCCTTCCACCCCACCCATATTATAATATTATGTGTCTATCATGGTGGAAACAAATACTGTATATTCATATTCTTTCTTTATTTGTATTTTTCTAAACAAGCATTAAACAATGACATAATAAATTCTACCGAATTAGGATATATACTGTACACAACAACAAATAAATACATGGAAAGATGAGTTTAACAATTAAATGGTATTGACGCTTTTAAATTAAATATAATCGGGAAAAAAAGTGATGTTGGCAAAATGGTACCAACTTTCGGTGGGCATTACACAACATCATGCTAGCAAAGAGATCGCTGCCTTCTTGGGATGGAGCCCTCTCCGGAAGCACAGATCATTTTATTTCAGATATGTTTGGAGGATGAAGAAGATTAGCTGACACCTCAGAATCACCACAACCTTGACTCATAATCTAGATGGACAGCTGGAGAAGAAAACAAATATATCAGAAGTACACTATTCCTTTGCATTTAAAAAAAGATTTGATTGCATCTTTTCATGGGACAACAATGAGAAATAACACGTTGCTGCATTGCATTGTAAGTAATCAGTGTGTAGTTTGCATAAAAGTATAAACTCCCTGTCCCGAGAAAATAACCTCGCCAGAGAGTGGTACTACCAAATTTAACACACCGTTCCCATTTACTTCGTTTAAACGTCAGATTGCAGACGGACAAACATGACAACTATGCAAAAATGAGCTTAATAAAGACAGCCCTGTTCTAGCAACATTTTAGCCCACGTTGTTTAAATTGCCGATTGCGAACGGTAACTGACTGTGATTGCATAGCGATGCGGCAACCAAAGCAACCGATCATGACCGAATCTAAAAGCTAACTTTACACATCTGACTTGATAAGAAGCACTCGCGTAGCTTAACATTGAGCCATGCCGACGACGGCGAGTGTATTCACTCACGAAACAAAACGCTATTTATACATCGCGCGAACGTCACCTGTCAGTGGCAGCCCCGCCTCTTAAAGCGCCAGGTCAATCCAACAGGAGTCGTTCAGCAAATTTGTTCTTCGTCGTGTCATCCATTTTCTTCGTTTGAAATTATCCATAGCTGTCTGTCTGAGACAAGGGGCGGAGTAGAACGTCAGCTGTGCGCTTGGCCATTAAGTGGTATTTCAGACTCGACGTGCTATGATGATAGCTCGGTTTACGACTGCAAAACATACAGGTAACTTTGGTCTTGTCAGTGGAACAGTCTGGCAACTTTTTAAAAGTAAACTTTCCATTCATGAGCTATTTAAGTGTCCGTTTTCAGTGTCTCGCGCTGCCGTGGCTGGCAAAACAAACGTCGCGTGGACCGCAGCAGCGCTTGATGTTTTGTTTCTGGTTTATTTATAGAGCAACGTAACATCGGCTGTGACGTCTCGCGTTAATCTCGAGAAAAATTTTGATCCCGATAAAATTCATTTAAATTAATCCCGATATAAACGCGCTTAAACTGACAGCTCTAATATATATATATATATATATATATATATATATATATATATATATATATATATATATATATATATATATATATATATATATATATATATATATATAGTGTGATACCTCGGCTCATTTAACTTTATATATATATATATACCTGTTTATGTTAATTGAACGCTACTTCATGGATTTTCGTTTATCGCGGGTGGTTTTGGTCCCCATTCAACGCAGTAAACGAGGGATTACTGTATTTTTAAGATGACGTTTTACTTCATACAGGTATCTGATATTTGAAGGTGATTTCTACTCCTTTGTCAACATGGGGCACTGGTCATATAGTAGTACATGCTGCTATCTTAAATTGAGTGAAGGTTTGATTCCCAGTCAGTGCCCAAATACCCAGTCACCCCTGGTCCCATTCCAAGAAGAAGAAAAAAATGAGAAGAGTGGGGTGCATCCAGAAAACGTGAATACAAAGTCAGAAAGAGGAGATGTGAATGTAGCCTCACCACTAATGAGCCTCAGACGAAAGCCACACCCGTCACCAACATTGCACTGGTGCGATTCTCCAAAATGGCCACTCATAACGATTATGAAAATGTAGTCATAATATTGTATACAGTAGTTGCAGAGAACGCATTGGCTATCCAGCGTCAACAAAATAGCAGCGCTATACCCATAGCAATACTAAACTAGCTTTAGTACTGTGAACAAGAGACATTAGCCCTGGCTGCTACATTAGTAGAGTGATTTATTCACGATGGCGTGTTACTGTATCACTAAATGTTATATTTTGGGGATTTGGGACATTTTAAACAGAAATGTAATTTCCCACTGCTTATTGTCCTATCGCGCCATTGAGTGTCGTAAGTCTAATTGTCCCCAGGTCAGTTTGGAGACAAGTGAGGCAGTGACACCCCCTGCTGTTCATTCTCTGCACGTGAAGAGTAAAAAGGAAAAAATGAATATAATGTACAGTACTGTATTATGCTCCATTTTAGATTTAGGGTTCGTGCTTTATTTTGATTTTCTTTTCACTCCAATAATTTTCAATTATTTCATCATTCTATTCCAACTGTGGGAAAAACCCCATTCATTTAAAAAAATAGTGGTGTAACTTTCTTTTTGTCACAAATGAAGAAATATAAATTCAAAGCACAAGGGAAGGCGTGGTTCCACAAAAGCAGAAATAAAATGATAAACAACAGGGAAGGGGCAATTCCAAAATCAATGAAAAACATCATCAGTGATCTTTCACAAAAACAATTTGCGTCTGTATGTTTTTCATTTAATTATTGAACTAATATTTTGCAGGTAAAGTCTGCAAGCAAGAGATTTGCATCAGCGAATCTTGTTGCGTGATGACGTCAGTTTGGAAAGTGGAGTCACATTCATTTGAAACATGCAGTCCTTTGTTATGCTAGAAAGGACCGAACATTGTATCTCTTTTTAACCTTACAATGACGTAATCCAACTCATCCTAACCCAAAATTGAAGGGAATGTTGCATAAATGTTAGGAGACTGGATTTTCTGAAGAGGCCCCAGGCCTCATCTGGTTGAGGGCGTGTAGGTTTAGGCTACAGTAAATTCATCATAACTTGTACAATTTTTCAGCGAATTTTTTACATGGATTAATTTGTGAAAACCAATGTGTCTTTAGTCAGCAAATGTGTCATTCTTTTGCAGCCTCCAAGCTTGTGTATCAAGTTGTGTTCCTTCCTCTGAGTGAACAGTCCAGGTGGACTTGCCATGTCAGTGGTCGCTGTGAGGGATATCCACACCCCTCCCCTTTGCCACCTTGCATCTTGCCATGTTTGGATGAGATATAAATATACATAGATGAGTCTTGCCATCTTTTAGCTGATTTGAGTCAAATCTGTTGGATGACAAAGAAAACATTGATCAGTGCTGAGAAGTTCATATGGTTAGTTGGAAGATTGCACTTGTTTCTTTCGAGAATAAAAACACTTCACATCACCGAAAGGCAACAATGCTACTAGAAGAAGATCGATGTCAATGTCAAAATATCCACAAGACAGACAGACCCCTTTCTGAATGTTCAACAGTGGTATTTATCTAAACCTGATTGAGCGCTTACAAATGGAGGCACTGAGCATAAAAAAAAAACAAGTGTGAATGGCAACAGCAACAGTCTCCAGATGGCAGAGTTGAAAACAATCTTCTCTCCATGCACAAAAGAACACCAAGATACACATCCAATACAATGCAGAGGTCAGGCGGGCATTTGTAGAAAAAAAAAAACACATCAGAGGCAAGTCTAAAAAAATCTGGGTCAAAGTTTTAGTGATTGACGAGACAAAGATGAACCTTTACCAGTTATGGTGAGGATCTGCACTGCTGTTTGCAAAGAATCTTCTGTAAATAAATTAAAAATATATGAGTTAAAAAAAGGCATTTTTAACATACTTTGTATAATTACATATGAAAAGTTACTTCGTTACATCAATTTAAAAAAGGGATTATTTACTTTATTTTGCATACACATTCTAATGTCTTTTTTTAACCTAATCTACAACTATGTTGGGCCTCCTGTCATTTTTGAAATTCATAATGTGTGTATGGCCATTAAGCACTACTTTTCCCACCCCTGATCTAACGCATGATAGCAGCAACAAGCTTTTTCCCCATATATTAAATGCGTCAAAACAAACAAGGAGTTCACCTGGCGGAAAAGGAGTGAAAGATTTTGCTCTGACTAAATCATCTCCATTTCCATTTTCTTTATTCTACTGCTGATAAGAACGGAAATAGGTCCAATCAAACTTTATTTTCCTGCAGGTGAAAAGAGAGGGGTTTTTTTTCATTTGGTAATTTGGTGTATTTATAACGATTGACCAGAATATGCTGTGGGTCTTGAAAATGTCCAAATGGCAGTGAATGAGTTAAAAATCAAATTCGAGGTCCAAGATGAGGCCAGAAAGGGCCGGAATGCAGCCCTTGAAATATGACGTTAACGAGCCCAATTTAACATGACACGAACAACCACAGACAGATAAACTGCAGTGCACTTGTTATTGTCGAAAATCTCCTTGCCACCAGAGGACAGCAGATGGATTCAGAACGAGAGCTTCAATTTGGATTTCTGATGCCGTTCCCATTAAAAAGGCAAGTGACACACAAAGCATGGTGAAAGGGCTGGATTATTCTTGAACGCAGTGAATCAAAACCTCTGGATCAGCGCCGGAGCAGCTGCGCAGGGCTCTGCTCTCTCTCTGTTCGAAGAGCTCGAAATCAGCAACAAAAGCTCGAGCAAAGCTCATCTTACATCATTCACTGGCCATTAGCGTGGAAGTGGTGCACAGCTAATGTGGCCTCATTAAGCTTTTAATCCTCATTTCCTTGAGACCTGCTGGCCCTGAACCCGGGCAGCAAAGGCAAACGCTGCCTCACTGCAGGGCAAGCCGTACAGATCACCAGGAGCAAAACTGCACTTTCAGTGAGCAAAACAGACCCAGCCGAGCTTTGCATTTAGGCCTTCGCTCCAATTCAATGCCATTAGCTTGTTGTAATTTTCTTGAGAGACACTTACATTTCTGTCTTTGTTTCCAAGTGTAACACATTGAGGTACAGGTCCTCAAAATGTGTATTTGCACATCGCACATCTCTTGGACACTGACTTTTTAAATAGTCCGAATGTGGTAGTTTTTATACGTTATTTATTGAGATTGCAAATTGAAATGATTTGCTGAAATAGCACATTTACATATGCGGTGTTAAATGTCACACCGACATCGTTTGTAGCTATTAAAGGTAAGACTGGAAAATGCCCATTTGCTGTGGTAGATATTCTGACAGAAATGCGCCAAACAATTCATGTAAGTAAGTGTTTTTCAAACCCTGTGCTAACATTTTTGTCAGGTGTGCCGCGGGAAAATATTCAAATTGTATGCCTGTAAGGTCTATCACCCGGCAAAGTAATCGTGTAGTAACCTTCCATACCGCTAGGAAGCAGCAACAGCTAGCCAATTGCCTTGTGTCGAGACTAGAGACAAGCGAATTTGTGACGCATGAATGCAGGACGACGGTGAAATAATATGAAAGATTATAAAGATTTGTGTTTATTTGATTCCAATTCAAGCTGTGACAACATCATTCTTCAATGCTAAAAACGGTTATATTAACAATATGTGTGCCCTGCGATTGGCTGGCAACCGATTCAGGGTGTCCCCCGCCTACTGCCCGGAGACGGCTGGGATGGGCTCCAGCACCCCCCGCGACCCTAGTGAGGATCAAGCGGTTCGGAAGATGAATGAATGAATGAATGAACACGTTAATTGTTAAAACATTTCCAGCTCGTGGTGTGCCGCGAGATTTTTTCAATGAAAGAAGTGTGCCTTGGCCTAAACAAGTTTGAAAAACACTGATAAGTGACTCACTGGGGCAAGTTTAACGGTACCACAAAATTAATGGTATAAAGTGTTATCACATACTGTTAATAAATAAATAAATAAACAAATAAATAAATAAAAGACCAAGGCAAAAAATACCTGATTTTGCTATCTGTAGGTATGTATTTCAGCATAATATTGTTGTTTTATTCAAGAAACATCTGGCACATAACTCTCAAGTTCCATGTACAAACGTTGTCATTGAGATTTTCTTTTTTGCAGGAAATGTAAAATGCTCAAATAATAAAGATGCGCGTCCTTCCACCCCACCCATATTATAATATTATGTGTCTATCATGGTGGAAACAAATACTGTATATTCATATTCTTTCTTTATTTGTATTTTTCTAAACAAGCATTAAACAATGACATAATAAATTCTACCGAATTAGGATATATACTGTACACAACAACAAATAAATACATGGAAAGATGAGTTTAACAATTAAATGGTATTGACGCTTTTAAATTAAATATAATCGGGAAAAAAAGTGATGTTGGCAAAATGGTACCAACTTTCGGTGGGCATTACACAACATCATGCTAGCAAAGAGATCGCTGCCTTCTTGGGATGGAGCCCTCTCCCGGAAGCACAGATCATTTTATTTCAGATATGTTTGGAGGATGAAGAAGATTAGCTGACACCTCAGAATCACCACAACCTTGACTCATAATCTAGATGGACAGCTGGAGAAGAAAACAAATATATCAGAAGTACACTATTCCTTTGCATTTAAAAAAAAGATTTGATTGCATCTTTTCATGGGACAACAATGAGAAATAACACGTTGCTGCATTGCATTGTAAGTAATCAGTGTGTAGTTTGCATAAAAGTATAAACTCCCTGTCCCCGAGAAAATAACCTCGCCAGAGAGTGGTACTACCAAATTTAACACACCGTTCCCCATTCATACTTGAGATTTGGTAACACTGAGTCGCTTGACCGGGGGGAGAATATGGCTAGTTGTTATCAAAATGTGACATTATTTGACGTCACTTTAGTTATTCTGAGGGCATAGTGTGTGTGTGTGTGTGTGTGTGTGTGTGTGTGTGTGTGTGTGTGTGTGTGTGTGTGTGTGCGCGTTGGATATATCTATCATATATGTGTGTGTGTGTGTTGCTCTATAAATAAACCAGAAACAAAACATGTGTGTGTGTGTGTGTGTTGCCAGATTGTTCCACTGACAAGATCAAAATGACCTGGATGTTTTGCAGTCGTAAACTGAGCTATCATCATAGCACGTCGAGTCTGAAATACCACTTAATTAATGGCCAAGCACACCGCTGACGTGAGCAGTCCGCCCTCTTCTCAGACAGACGGCTATGGATCATTTCAAAGCGAAGAAAATGGATGTATAATATATATATATATATATATGTATAGATATATATATATATACATATGTATAGATAGATAGATGGATGGATGGATAGATAGATTTCTCTTACCTTCCTTGAGCAAAGAGCACCTGAGAATCTGCTACGACATGCGCACACGTTGGGCCTCACACAGCGGCTGCCGTACAAACACTTTTGTTGACATTGAGCTGAGGGATGAGACACGCGCGCGCGCACACACACACACACACACACACACACACACACACACACACTGTTGGAGCCACTATCTCTCGGGTTGTATTTTTCTGTAAAACTCTTATTTTTGGCTGTGAAATTAAAAATAGGCGGTACGGTGGGTGACAGGTGAGCACGACTGCCTCTCAGTGCATAGGTCATGGGTTAGATTCCGGCCCTGGCATTCCTGTGTGGAGTTTGCATGTTCTACCTGCGCCTATGTGGGTTTTCTCTGGGTATTCCGGTTTCCTCCCACATTCCAAAACATGCATGGTAGGTTGATTGAACGCTCTAAATTGTGCTTTGGTGTGATTGTGAGTGGAAATGGTGGTAGTTTATCTGTGCCCTTGGCTGGCAACAACTTCAGGGTGTACTTCCTATACTGCCCGACGGCGGCTGTGATAGCCTCCAGCACGCCCGCGACCTTCGTGAGGATAAACGGTCAGATAATAGATGGATGAATAAAAAAATATTTTTCTTCTTGAGATAAATAAATGTAGAAGTTGTAGTTCAGTTCTGTTGTTGAAGTCTTGACCCAAGTCTCGTCATTGTTGTTTTTTTATGACCCTCAGTGGCCAGTTATGGCTACTGCATTTAGAGGTGCGCACTCCTTGCTCGGGTCAAGAGTTAAGAGCAAGATGGTATGTGAGGTATGTGGACAATGAACTTGGCATACAAGCAGGCCTCTTGGTTGAATAAGCTTTGCCAAAGCATTATTTGAAAGCATTATTGAAAGTATACATTATTTCAAGCTTCAAAGATCAGTTTATTCATTATCATCTCAATGCCCTATGTAACATCCACAACTTTACTCTTGACCTCCTTGCCTGAATAAACAAATGGTGAGTGAATGCACTGAAGCCCCACTGAGACCTGTACGTGCCCTTTGACTTATGGACATTGACATTTGGGAAAAATTGGCACAAACACGCACACTCAGTAAATCAAGTGAGCCCTCATGTTCTTTTGCTGCCACGGTTTGTTACTGTCTTTAGTCTTCTTTGTTGTATCCAAAACATTGATGCACTGTTATGCTATGATGTCACACGAGTAAGGTAAAGTTGACAAAGTTATTCCCATGCTGCGTAGTACCTACATACCCTGCAATGGTCTGTCAAATGTGAGTTGACAATTCCAAACAGTGACATGATGAATAGAACTGTCCTTTGGCAGTCATTAGGCGGAAACATAGCTTAAAAGCCAACTGGTTCGAGTTACTCAGACCTCAAATAGCGTGCGGCACAATGAATCAGTCCTGATGTGATTTACGCTCGAACAACTTGTGCTGTTGTCTTGTTACCGTCCATGTGGTATGTTACTAACCGTCTTCTCTTGATCTTTCTCATCCCGGTGGGTGGTGTGCTTCCTAGGTTCTGAAAGTGTGACTAGTGGTGGTGATGCTATTCCACCTTCACATTTTTCTGCCTGTTATTGCTGATCGTGAACAGGGTGGTGGGAGAGCCGTGACTATGCTCTGGTTTTAAGTTCTAATATCAACACCAGTAGATGGGAAACGTTTCTCAGTTGAGCATACACTGGGTCTTCTACTGCCCTGTACTATAACATAATTAGGATGAATACTTTTTTGTGGATTTGCAATGATATTCAGTACAAACATAATACATCAATAATATTAACCTTTTGATTGGGTTGGAGTTGTGAGAAAATGCAGCAAATGAGTTATTGACCTTAATGTTTGTTTGCTGTTCAGCGGTTTTGTGCCGTCCTTGAATGGGCATATTTTTTATACAGCTCTTTGCTCTGGGGAAAAAAAAATAACAGTACATCATCATCATCTTCCGAACCGCTTCTTCACGGGGGGTGCTGGAGCCTATCCCAGCTGTCTTTGGGCAGTAGGCGGGGGACACCCTGAATCGGTTGCCAGCCAATCGCAGGGCACACAGAGATGAACAACCATCCACACCCACACACACACTTAGGGACAATTTAGAGTGTTCAATCCATTTGGAATGTGAGAGGAAACCGGAGTACCCGTAGAAAACCCACGTAGGCCCAGGGAGAACATGCAAACTCCACACAGGGAGGCCGGAGCTGGAATCGAACCTGGTGCCTCCGTACTGTGAAGTCAACGTGCTAACCACTGGACTACCGGGCCGCCCCAATAACTGTACAGTATGTGGTTATTTTGTTGGTTATGCTTCAACTCTTTGAAGAGTCAATCTTTTATATGTAAATTGGGGATTATAAAAGCCTTTTAAGATTTTAATAGCATGTATTTTGTCCATATTTAAAAGGTCATTTTTGTCATACATCTGGTTCGGAAGTGCGTTCACCTATGTGGCCCCCACAATAGCACAGATGAAAAATTGTGCCCCCCACCATCATTTAAGTTGCCCATCCCTGCACTACTTGGTTTTCTCTCTATCTCCCCTCCATTCCTTATCCTGTCCTCTTCAACTCAATCCAAACCGGCCGAGGCAACTGTTCTCATCCCAGAGAGCCTGGCTTCTCTTTGAGGTTCCTTCCTTACAGGAAGGGTTTTTTTTTGTACTTCTTTGACCAAGTGCGTGCTCAGGTGGTGGTTCACTCACCGGTAGTTTTCTTTCATGTCTGAGGAGTGTGCTTCTTGACCTGGTCAATGTGGAACGGATCTTAAGATAACGTGCATGTGTGGCGCACGTCGTGATTGATACTCACGGATGTGGCACAAGATTCCACCCCAGCCCGGTGTGCAGTGGCAGGTGTTTGGTCCGATGCACTCAGCCCCATTCAGGCACTTTTGCTCGCAACTGGCTGCAAGGACCAAAAAAAAAAGGCGCGGAGATTCAGCATGGGTGAACAAATGCCAACAATAAAAATACACATGCAGACCCAGCCCTTCTTACGTTTGTCACATCTCTTTCCTCGCCAACCTGATGGACAGTCACAAACATTTGGACCAACGCAACGGCCGCCATTTATGCACATGTGCTCGCAAACGCCTGGAGAGAAGGTGAGGGACGGTTGTGGGAGGTAAACAAGCACAAATACTCTGTCACTGAATGTAAGAAAAACAAATGCAAGTAAGGTGTAATTTTTTTCTTTTTTGTGTGTGTTATTCAGTTCACAGCATTACCAAAGCTATGGGACCACATTGAATTAAATAGCCAACTGGCATTCAAAAACTGCTCCTCTCAGAGGAAGAAGCACATGGTGGGAGGTTAGATTAATCTACTCATCTAGTCAAGTCAAAATAGGTGTGTTCTTGGACGGCCAGGCTGAACGTGTGTGATAACGTCACTCATTAGCTTTTTTTCGGGCATGTGTTGCAGCCATATAATTCTAAATGAATGATACTTTTTGAAAAAAAGTTGATCAGTTTGAACATTAAATATCTTGTGTTTGTAGTGTAGTCAATGAAATATAGGCTGAACATGATATGGAAATCATTGTACCCTGTTTGTATTTATATTCAACACAATGTCCCAAAGTTTGTATGTTCTCCCTGCGTGGGTTTTCTCCGGGTACTCCAGTTTCCTCCCACATTCCAAAAACATTAAAGGAACACTAAAATTGTCCTAGGGATGATTGTGAGCGTGAATTGTTGTTTGTCTATGTGCACCCTGCCTTTGGCTGGCAACCAGTTCAGGGTGTCCCCAGCCTACTGCCTGAAGACAGCTGGGATAGGCTCCAGCGCGCTTGTGACCCTCGAAGGAAAATCAAATAAAAAAATTGGATGGATAGATGGACAATGTCCCAACTTCATTGGAATTTAGTTTGTCCTTTAGTTGCACTGTACTTGGATTTTTAGCCAGACATCACTTTAAGGTACTTTCCACAAGAGTGCTATTTGTCAAGAAGGCAATGTAAAAACAGCTGGTGACTGACTTTGTTCACAGCGTGTGCCGGTGTATCCCTGCAGGCACGAGCAGACGTTATTCCTCATGCACAGACCACCATTCTTGCAAGGTGGTGTGCAGATGGCTGCAAACGGAGGAGCTACCATCAATGGTTCAGAGGCCAAATGATAGCAATACTTGTCATCATTATGCACGTACCATTTTGACAATGGGCACCGTAGAAACCCAGAGGACACTCGCAGATGTCGGGCCGAATGCACAATCCTCCATTCAGGCAGACTGGAGAGCAAAGTGCTACACAAAGCCAACATGGAGACATCATGACAGCATAATTCACATTCGAGATTCAATGGGAACATTTTGACCTGTCTCTGACTGAAAATGCTTGATCCGTATGCATTTCTTCAGTGTTGTAATTCCCAACCTTAAAGACTATACAAGTAGTGCTTTTTCCAATGTTGTGTAATAACTTGTCTTAAAAGACAAGTTCTATATTATCCTGTGTACCAGTGACACTGCAATTTGTTCAATGTGAAATTGAAACCGTGGCCCGGAAACCAAAGTACGGCCCGTGTCGTGGGTTACCTGTGCAGTTGCATCGCAAGTACACACGCAGAACGCTGATCTCTTATACATGCTCACCAGTCTCACAGGAAGGCCCACTCCAACCGGGCTGACACTTGCACTCATCTGGCGAGACACACCGGCCACTGTTGTGACAGTGGCGGCTGCAAACCACTATGACCAATAACACAAGCATATGCACACCCTTAACTCTTGAAAATGGTTAAGTATGCTTTATCATAGATCTAAAAATGGGGAAACATACTGAAGTGCTTCCTTGACTTGACATTTTCATTTGTTACATTCATTCAAATGTAACTCAGTTGAACCAAATCAATGTTTCGCATTGAAATTGAAATGCCATCAATCCATTGCAGCCCTCCACAAAAATACCACAAAGTAAGTTTTTTTTTGTTATGATAAAGGAAATAGCACGGAATCATATCAAAACATAAAGACACCGTAAAGCAACAACCTGGTTTTATAAAGTGTAATTACTGTACACCGGGACAAACAGAGCCCCAACAACAACATATGTAGTGTTGCATGGGCCTTTAAGGGCCGTGGCCTAGTGTGTGATGTCAGAAACATGGCCAGTTAGCTTTGGCCTATTTCAGCTACGGGTGAGCGTTTTCATTTGAGTATTGGCGTGTTAGGCTCTTTGTACCTTTCAATAAACTCTCTTATTTTCCCTCCCACTTCATTGGAGCTGCAGCATATCAAAAGCTTGCTCATAACTCAAACCAAAATAAATAAATCGACAATACAACTGTTCTTGACTCAAAACAGGAAGAGAAGTTCCAGTGGCCGTGAACTCACTGGTCTCACATCGCGGCCCAACAAAACCGTAAGGACATGAGCATGTCTGCAATCCTGTGCATGTGCCTCCGTTTTCACACGGCAACCTGCACACAGCTACACACATTGACGTTCATTAGTGGCAAGAAGCTGTGTGGAGGTTCTGCTCGACCGCGATGATCAAATGAATCTTTACCTTCCTGACAAGTCTCTCCATGAAAGCCTGTGGGACACTGACAAATCCCCGGAGCGATACATGCCCCGCCATTCAAACACTCCGGTTCACAAATTGCTGGGGAAAAAAAAAAGATTGAAAGAGTTTATATCATGATCTGTGACAAAGCATTTTTCTGTAGTGAATTTGTTTGCCTTTCGTGTCATTGTGGTAAGCCAGCCTGCTCCCAAAGTTTCTTTGACAGTTGTTTTGTTGGCTGTATATGTGCTTTGCTTGAAAGCAGAGATGACCTGTTTCAACAATTGTCTGCTACAGAATTGAAAAGTGAAAGGAAAATAATATTTATATTCATTTTAGAATTCCAAAGAGTTTATGGCTCCCATGGAATCTTGTATTAAACAAACAGTTCAAAAGCTTCTTTAGTTGCCAACACTAATGTAATATTTCTGTCCTCACTTGGCGTACTGTGATGCACCATTAAGAATAAGAATGAGGACAAGAAAACCTTTATTCGTCTCACAATAGAGAAATTCCCATTTTACAGCAGCAAAGTTATGAATGGAAGAAAGTCGAACAAAAAGTAGAGGAGCTGCTGTAAAGGCAGTCGAATTTCTTAATGTAGGACTCTAAACGTCGCCCAATGTGCCAAAACTGCAATCGATGGTCACCAAAATTTATGGTGACATCTTTACTTTATGCTCACATCAACCTCTGAAAATATTAGAATGATTACCCAAATACAGTATTAGGGATTTTAGGGTGTTTTCTTCTTCATAGAGGCGCACATGACAAAGCTTATGTCACTTCACGAGAGAAATGCATCGTCCATAAAATACAAAACACGTCTTACAACATTACACAATACCAAACTTAGAAAAATGTGCCGGACTCTCACATGCACACATTGACGTATTCATGGCGTATGCTTGCCCACCGAACCTTATTTTCAGTAATGCCGTGAGTGGCTGTTGTACATGAGGTTGAACAGTGTATTCGGGAACATTTTTAGGTTTTAATTGTTCTTACTTTCCCAATGCATTTCAGTGAAATTCATACACACATTTTGGCTATTTGTGCGCCAGGCCTAATCTTCTGGATCAACTGAACAGTAAAAAAACAAGTTGTTTTAATAGATTGGATGGATTGGTGCATCCTTTCGGATCGGTGATTGTATATATATGGAAAAAATATAAAAATAGATTTTTTTAAGCTTGCTGAGTGGTGATCGTGTAAAGCTTAATATTGGCAAATTATTTTTGGGATTCTCTTGAATTCATTCCCTGCGGCTGGCTCCACCTGCCTTTTCGCCTGAACATTGCCGTGATGAACCCTCAAATGTAACAACTTGTATGAAGCCACCTCAACAGCGAGTATTTAAATGGAATTAGCAATTTACCAGTTTGACAGTCTGAACCAGAGTAACCTGCCTTGCAGAGACACACGTTGGGAGCAGCACACGCCATGTTCCGTCCGCACGTGTGCTTGCAAACAGCTTGGAACACATGAGCAGAGGACAATTGAAACAGAAGCATCAAACCAGTCAAATCATGGTTAATTAATGAACTCAAACGCACCTCGACACATCCTTCCATCACCGGTGAAACCAGCAGGACAGCGGCCACAGCGGGAACTGCCATCCAACGCCGTATCGCACTGGACACCAGGAAAACATGGCTGGTCAGCGCATGGCAGGATGTGTTCCTTTTCCGTCGCATGACTACTGATCCGCGCTTGGATGGAAGACGTGCTCTGGAGAGGTGGGTTCTGACGTGGTGTCGTCAGGGTCAATACGGCTGCTTCTCTGTCTGCAGATAACTTGGACTCGGGCAGGGAATAAGACAAAACTCCAAGAGGCCGTGCAGGTCTGGTCCAAGGCCTGGACTCAAAGTAGTTGAGGTGAAGTGGAGGTTTTGTCTGTCTGGGTTTTGCCACAAGGCCAGGCTGAGTGATTATGCGAGGAGATGCTGGTGTTACTTTGTAGGGTGCGGCTTGTTCAGGCGGCTAAGACATGGCCACAAACAGAAGATGGTTTAGTTTTTCAATCACATAATGCTTTCATCTAGATGAGACTCACTTTTGGGTCTGTCACGCGGGGCACCACAACCCCCTTGGAGGGTGTCGCGTTGTCTCTGTAGATGGCAGCAGTAGAAAGAGCACTCATCATTGATCGAACAACATCAACAGTGTCCACCTGGCGCCTTCCGGTACCACCTCCCCTCCCTACAGGTGAAGCTTGACGTAGTGTGGCATCTCTCGTGCCAGATAAGCGTTTGGTGCCGCCTCTGGAAGGTAGGGAGGGTAAGTGCGGGCTGGACACCTTGCTGCTAATGTGCGAGGATCGACTCTTTGGACCTGCTTTCTGCTCAAGTGAAAGGTGATTGGATGCTGAAGAAGTAGAGAAGATGACAGCATTTTGACTGAGTCCTGAGTAAAACGAAACTGGGCTGCCACTATGTTCAACCTTCTTACCAGCCTTGCCACTCTTCATACAGATCCGCCCATTGCCGTGAAGGCCGGGTGGGCAGCGGCCACAAACGTAGCCGACATGCGGCGGCCTCCTGTTGATACATAGGACCCCAGGGAAGCAAGGCCTGCTGGTGCACGTTGCTGTGACAGTGACAGGCAGAAAAAAATTTAATCCAGAGACACCAAACTTATGTTAAGAGAGGGGTCATCTCCCAGTTCCACTCATTATTTACTTTTGCCAGAGGCCGGCCTCCAAGTAAAACCTCACCTGCAGCTGGTTTTCCTGAGTTTTGCATCACAGTGGTTTTCTTCTCATTAGTGGTGCTGTTTTGAGATGGACCGGCCTTGACTGGGTCAGGTGCTAACCCGGTTGTATTCTTGGAAGTGCCGCTGCTTCTATGAATCTGCAGGACAGAGCTCAGGCTAATTCTCGTCCATGCTGTGGGTGGGGACTCTGGCAGTCCAAAGGGTTCCGCTCTTGGCATGATCTTGGCAACCTGGATTCTTGGGGGAATTGTAGTTGCGCTCTGCATCCGAACTTCTTTAACCTTGGGGACAGTCGTTCCTGGAGCCAATGTGGGTGTGACGGTGGTTGGGCTCATGTCCACTTTATGAAGGAGACTGATTATGTTTTGTTGTTTTGAGCACTGACTGTGTCCAAAGGTTGTGAGAGTATGAACATTCTTACCAGGACATTTTGCGCCATTTCCCGGCATACCTTGGGGACAAGGACCACAGTTGTAGGAACCATGACTGTTCAGACAGTGGACTCCTGGGAAACATGGTGTCCGCTGACACTCATCTATATCTTCCTGGCATGTTGCACCTGCAGAGAACTGGAAGTAAACCACAGGACGCCAGATGGATAATGAAACTGCGTTACCTGTCAGCCCTTCAGGACAGTTGCAGCTGAATCCACCACCAGTGTTAATGCATGTTCCTTCTGCACAAGGTGCAGACAAACATTTGTCTACATCTTCATGGCAGAGGTCGCCCTCTTTCCCATCAGGACATACACACAGGTACTTTCCACTGCCAGCAGGGTAAGTGAAATCAGTCGCACATGTGCCGCCGTTCTGACATCCGCATGGCACCACATGGATCTATTCAGGAGCAAACCAGTAATGTGCATCTGATAAATATAATCCTTTGCATCATTTTGGTGATTATTCTCTTTTATTATGTGGAGCTACCTGAACCTTGAAAGTGCTTTGGGCATTGCACTCATCTGATAGCGTGAAGTGAAAGGTCGACTGAATCCACTCGTCATCGGGAGGTGATGGGACCCTCCAAATAAGGAGCCCAGCAGGTGAGAGGTTGGCACCCTTTGGTCCGGTGACCAGCTGAAAGAGCAGGGCTGAACCTTCAGGGTCTGATGCGGCGAACTGGAAGACAAAGTTCTCTCCGGCAAATGTACGGAGCTCGCCCTGAGGTTGATGGAAGGTGGGCGGCTGGTTGACTGGGAAAAAAAGTTTAGATAAAATAGTTCTCTCCAGATTGTTTTGTTGAATCTATTTTTGGAGACTCTGTCAGTGTTGGTAAGCGTTAACATGATCAAGCATGTCATTTACTTCCTGTGGAGGTTCAACAACAGGTGCATGCTGGGAAAGCACCTTTTTACTGCTAATAGAGGAAAACAGGCTCCCATTGGGCTGACCTCACAGTAAGATCTACCGCTGTCTGTCTTTTAGCAGCAGAAGCAGTGCCTCTAGAACACAAACACTGCAACGTCATAAAAGGACGCAAGCGCCGATGCGGACCCCCATTGCTGCTGCTGCTAAGTGTTGAGGCTTGCAGCCATATGAGCATGTTTGTGGTAATTGTGGACATTCCTGCAGTCACTTAACGACTGATCTCCCCACTAATGACAAGACCGTAAAGACTTATGGAGGCACAGTACTATACCTTGGTTGAGCGACCAGGTAAATTTTGAGGTGTCCGGGTCGCAGAGCAGGCACAGACTTCCTGGATTTGTGTCTCCTTCTGCAAAGCACATTCCGTCAATGTTACACGCCCGGTCCTGCCAGAGACACATTCACAAAGAAATAGACCATCAAAAGCTACATCTCGACTTGTGGCAAGTTTAGTCTTGGCTTCTCTTTGCGACCATGTTCTATAAAACCTGGTCCAATGACAACAAAGCCCACTTGGCTTTTTTTTATGGTCACAAGCAAATGTCATGTGTTGGGAAAGGGAAAACAATGTCTGCTTTGGTCATCAGTAGACCCCTCACCGACAGTCAATTTCTAGTCCACAAAGGTAATTCACCATCAGTTAACATATGAAGACCAAGAGATTGTGGCATGGCTTTCTGTTCAACATGTAAATTACCTTTAATTTACAGATTCCTGAGCGAGATTCTCTGCACACCTGACAACTGCCGTCATATATTGTCAGTACCTTGGCTAAACTGTAGTGCGAGCCATCGTTGGTCACCTGAGGAGAAGGTTGGGGGAACAGTTAGGACTGCATACAACATACAAGAAACAACTCTTGGTAGGAGATTAAAGCAGCTGTCTACCCTAATCTCCCAACGTGCATACGGTTTGTCATCCATCATAAAGTCTTCTGTGCTGATGGCTTCACTGCTCAGTGAGGGGACGCCACAGTCCAAGGCTTTGGAGCTGAGGAAAGTGGCTCTTGTTCTCTGTTTTTCGCCTGGAATCCAAACGCCATTCACATACTGGAGAGGCACATGTCCACATTTAGAGAGACGGATATGAGCTCATGTCAGAGTGTAACCTACCAGTGAACCGGGATGGGCAAAACTGCTTATTTTGATCTTTTGCAACTTTTAATGTTGGAAACACTAAATATTGCATACCATACTGAAGTGAATCATGCTGCTTGATGGAAACAAGGGCTCGAAAGGAACCTGGAGGTCGCTCACCTTCAGTCTGGTGGCATAGCAGCTCAGGTCAGGTGACTCGATGAAGCCCCAACCGAAGACCCGTACTTTCCGGCAGTCAAATGTTCTGAGGTCACATAGGCCGCCGTTTTCCAGACCAATTAGCTCTACTGGCTGGCCTTTGCCGATGTGAAACAGAGACAGGAATTTTCAATAAAGAGCATTCAACTCCCAAGTATTGTGATGGAAGTCACTCACCGATTGTCACGCTGCAGTCATATGAACTGAAACTTCGGTGACACAGGCAGCCAAATTCTGTGCACTCTCCATTGCCACTGCAGAAATTGGGGCAGCGCAGTGCTGTCACCACCTCCTCTGGGCTTCCGGGGTGACCCAGCACTCCGTGGTTTCTTTGGGCCCTGTTTTCCAGCAGCCTCCGCTCACACTCATTCGCTAGGTAGGGTAGCATTGCCTCATCCCAGCCCAGGTCATCTTTTAATTGTAGGTCCAGGATGCAGAGATTCACAGCCTCTTCAAGGCGACGTCCCAGCAGCTCACGGCACACGGTACCAATTGTGGAATTGGACAAAGCTGTGTGGCACGCCTCCAGTGCTTTGCCAGAGGTCAGGCCACTCGGTGTGGGCCACCGAGGTTGGACTAGTAGTCGTGCTTTTACGAGGTGATCCTCGGGGAAGAAGTAGGTAAGGTGCTCCAGGTCAGCCTGGCTGATGCTTTGAGAGGCCGACTGGAACTTGAACAGTGTCTGTCTCATGAGTCTGTCATCAGATCGCGAATGGTCATCTCTGAATTCTTCATCATTGTGCACACTGAAGTGATGGGCCCTCCCCTCCAAGGGATGACTGGAGGACACATTCAGATTTATTCCTTTTCTTTGGAGACCCTTGACATATTCCAATGTCGTATCCAGTGAGGGAAACAGACTAGTATAATCCACATTTTCCTGTGCAATGCAGTCAGAGTGAGTGAGGAGACCAGACATATGCCCGACTCCTTCATCGGAGGAGGAAAGAGAACTGTATCCTTTCTGGCACCGACAGAAAGGTCTCATTTCTTCTTGTCTCGAACCTGGGGGCGTTTTATCGAATAAGCTCTCACCAGGAGCTATCCTAATCAAAACATATACACATGAGTAAAGGTCCAACAACACAGCGACAGTAAATGATCAAGTGACCCACCTCCAGTCCTCTATGAATGCATGCAAGTCATCATGGACGCCTTTGTAGCCATGGATGTCATTGTTGCTATTGCGATCAAAGGTACCACAGAGGCCTTGCGTCTTGCCATAGTCAACACTTGGTGCCCGGACAGACAAGCTCATCCCCCAGTCGTCAACATCGGCTCGGACAAAGGCCCCAGAGGGAAAGATAATCTGCAATAGGAGTGGCAGCAGCCAATGCGACTCCTTATAGGACACTTCACAATGTTTGTAAACAATAAATACTCAGAACGTCCAGGTGGCAGAAAACAGGTGACTACGAGTGACCTGAATCAAGCCCCTGACAAAAACTTATGTGTTTGGTGTTGGGCCACCAGAAATGCCTCAAAAAAATGATATTTTTATTTGGATTTTTTTCAAATTTCGAAATAGATCCTGTAGATATTTTCTCAACCACTCTGCCTTTGTCAAATGACATGGAAGGGTTTGTTTACTTGTGGTGCCATTCCAGAATCCTTTTTGGCTCACACTATATATGACATCATGGTGAAATGTCCTGTGCCACACAAATATTGATCTGATTTGCAAGACCGGATACCTACAGTGACCTTCTTCCCATGATGAGATTCCAACACGCGGACACGGCGGCTACCGCTGTGCTCTCCGCCGAGGCCTTTCACAGTGAGCTTTGGCCTCGTTTCCTGCTGTTGACCGTTGCACATGTCAACGATGGCCACATTATTACCCTCTCGCGCCGCAATGCCACAGCTGCAAGCCACGGCGTAATGTCGGCTGCCGCAGTCCCACTGCCGAGTGTGGACCTCAAAGTCCCTGACGAGGCTCCGGTACAGCACAAACGTGCCAGTCTGGTGGTTGTCATAGTGCCTGTGCGATCATGTGAGAGAAAACTGGTGAAAATGTCTTTTGATGAGGTCTTCTCTGTCCTTCAAATACCTGCCATCCAGCGTAATGACATGTGGGTCTGTCAGCGAGTAGCAGATCGAGGTGGGAACATCCTGAACTGTGACCTGTAGGTGGGAATAGGACACCAAAGACAAAAGGGGGGTCGCCATTGACATTTTGACCCCTGGCTTTCATGTTTTCATGAAAAACAGATTGTAAAATTGTCTACGCACCAACAAACCGTCAAAACCAAATCTAATGATCAGGTAAGAAGATCATCATTGACCTCTCCAAAAGTCTCATGACGTAGTTCATATCTTGTGTATCTTATGTAAAGAGAGAATACTGCCGTTTAAGTTGTACTCCAATGATACATTAAATTGAGTCGCCTTCATTAAAGTCTTGACCTTCAGTGATCCCGCAGCATTCCCCAAGGACCTCCTAACTCATTCTGAAGAGGCTTTGGAAGCACATCACGTTAGGGACGTTCTGCATTGTTTATTCACTATTTGGAACAGTTTCCAGGTGTCTTAATAACATGTCTGTGCCATACTTTCATCAAAATTCCCCAAGGATCAATATTTTTTTAATACTGAAAGTAGCACATTATCTTCTGAAAGTCAGCAATTTATACAATACCCAATACAAAAAAAACATTTTATGAGTCCAGCTTTTGTTATGGCTGGGGGGGAAGCCTTAATATTGTGACTTGAATGGCTACTACTGCGGAATCAGAGCCTGGAATGTGGAAAAAAAAGGAAGCTCCTGTAAAAACACACTCATACACTACACTGTGTGCATGTGGCACAGCGGACACATGGCTTAATACAAATCCTCCCCACCCGCACTGTCAATGTACTAGAAGTAGAAATAGGTGCTGCTTATCAGAATCTGCATCCAAAAAAAAAACACTCAATGCTCTGCTTGCCTGATAGACTTTGACTCAGTGTTTCATTGAGGTCGCATTTTAAACAGCGTAGTTCTTGAAAGTGGCTCCACATATATATTTGTCCAACCAAGCTAGAAAGTCAGGAAGAAGTGGTAATACTACTACTACTACTACTACAACTACATCTACAAATACTACTACTACTACTACTACTAATAATAATAATATTAATATCAGCCCCACAAATCTGGAAAATGTGGCTCTCTCACAGACACATTTTCAGAAATGGGCAGATAACAGAAGATTTACTTGGTTGCCCAGTTTCACAGCAGGCACTCGAGAGACGCAAATATTTATAGACAAGCAATTCAAGAATACATTTTCCATAATATGTCTGTTTCCTTTAAAATCCACAAGAAGCAACCACACTTTCGCTTAAAACTTTCAGGATTTCCTAAAAAAGCTGGAAAACCCTTAAACGTGTTCTCATAAAGTAAGTAAGTAGTGAAGGAACCAGATGCCAGAATTGAATGTTTTATGTATGGAACATCAATAAGAACTCACTTTCAGTGATGTTGGAATGTAGCTACTCCACACGCGCGATGTGCTGTGTTCAGGCAGGGGGCTGATCAAACTGATCCGGTTTCCATCGCGCATGAAGTCAGTGACGGCGGTGATGAAGAATGACGCCTGGCCGCAGCTTCCCTCACTACAGGCGGTCGGACGGAGCTGCACCTGGCAGGCAGACAGCACCACATTGGAGATCTCGTGTCCGAGGCCATCTGTGGACACCAGGGCGAAGAGGGTAAGGCGGGAGAGCAAAGCCATGCAAGGAATCAATGTTACGTTTTAATCACGACTAGTATGTATATGTGTTTGTCTAGACATACATACACTACATATTATTCAATCATAAACCTGACAGTGATGGATGGTGACATAAAAACTTCATATTAAAAATCTCTATTGTTAGAACGGAGACTAAGCGACTTCTCAGGAATGCAAAGTGAAAGCGACTACCGGTAGTTTGTGCGCTCCATCACGCTGACATGAGCCTCTACCATGGAGGTTAAGACACACCCGACTCAAGATGTCATTTGGTTACGACACACCAGCTTGGCCATCACTGGCTGATTCATTTTGTGCACAATTAAAAAAACATACTTAGGTCTTGAAATTCTGTTTAAGTTATTTTCAGTTTTTAATAAATGTGTTTTTTTTTAAATGTCTTGAATTTGTAGGGAAAAAAAATCACATTTGTATTTTTCATTAATGAAGGGTTCGGTGAATGTGCATATGAACTGGTTGGGTTCAGTACCTCTAACAAGGTTAAGAACCACTGATCTAAAAGAAAACTATGCCTTTGATTATGATCCATGCAGCAGACAGTACATCATCCATCCATTGAAATGCATATGCAAAACCAGGCTGCCTGTTTTAGTTGAGTGAAATGGCTGTGCCGAATTCCTGTATATTTTACACATTGCTGATTAGCTCAAAGCAGCTAATCTCACCTGGTTCGTGCACACCCAACACCAGGGGGACTCCGCAGCGGTTGAAGCCGTTGCAGGGGAGAGGCACAGTGCTGTGGATTCTGACCTCATGCTCCTTGCCATTCTCCGCTATGTGGAGCGACTCCACGGAAAACTTGAGAGAAAAAGCAAATGGGGGTTTGCTACTTTTCTGCTTTCACTTCAAACCAGATTACCTGCTCACCTTCAGTCCAGCATAGAAGGCCTCACTCTTCCGAGCAGAAGATCGACTGTGGTTGACATTGACTCGGAATGTGGATACGCTGCACGAGAACTGCAAGACAAAACTCAACAATCTTTGACTTGTGAGGTCTCACGCAAACTTTATTTTTCTCCCGTTCTAGACAAAATGTTTGTCATCCATCAAAATATTTCCCCACTGGCACATTGACAACATTAAACTGACCTTGGACCTCGCTCCCCAATCAAAGTTATGTCGCGAATGGCCTTGTGAGCGAGCTTACTGGAGCATGTTGCAGACACGACTAATCCCACCCCAGAGCCCAAATATGGCAACCCGGCGGTCCGCAGCTGTGCGGCGGCGAGCTGCGAGGATGACTTCACCTCAGTGTCACTTCTTCATCTTTCCTGGTAACAAGTAATTGCTCCAGGAAATGAACTGCTAAACACATTATCGTGTTATTATCAACAATGTGCGTAATGCTAAAAGATGTTTCTTACTCCTCCAATCGTGACACCGATGGTGCGCAAAAAGCATGTTGCCACTCGTTCCTTCGACTGACGAGAAGATTACAACCTTGCACATGGCATTCTCTCTGTGATGTGTTGTCACAGACCCTCTTCCTTCTGTGTATTTATTGTCACTTGGTCATTTATTTTTGCGAGACCACTTCCGGGGACTTCTGTTTGTCTTTTCTTTTAATTATCAGGCTGGGCCAGATAATTTTCGGAGAGTGTTCCCATACCTGCAGCTGATCAGCAGTGATTCTCCCGTGTGTGATACCTCTGCTGATCTGCTAGTCAGCATAGGTGTCAAACTCAATTCCTGGAGGGCCACTGCCCTGCATGTTTTCCAACTCTCCCTGTTGCAACACACCTGATTCAAATGAACAGGTTCAATGTCAGGCTTCCGCAGAGCTTGCTGATGATCTGATCATTTGAATCAGGTGTGTTGCAACAGGGAGACTTGGAAAACATGCAGGGCATTGGCCCTCCAGGACCTGAGTTTGACACCTATGTGCTAGTGGGTGCCAGATAATTCATGCATTCTGAGTGGTATTTTGGCCATTACAAGTGCACATGCTTTCCTTTCCGTTTTGAACTTTTTCCTCCATGGACTACTTGATTCCACACCTATGCTTTGTACCATTCCTTCTATCAACCCTCAGTTCTGCTACCCTAAGCCAGAGCTTCACCTTCTTGTTTGTGAGCCACCATTGTGTCCCAAGCTGGATCATCAGAACCTCTCTCTCAATTTAAACACCCCCTTTAAACTCTGCTAACTGTCGCCGGTTCGCTTTTGGATCCACTGCTGCCTTTACGTTTGTCACCCCTCAAAGGCTCATTATTTGAACGTTTTAAGCGGACTTTTACCTCTTAGGCTCACATACAGAATCAACTTGACATTCTTCATTTCTTAGGCAAGTAGTTATGTTTTTTCTTAGTTACCTTGAAAAACTTCTACATCACAGCTTTCTGTGAAAGGAGATAGGCCAAATAATGTATCGCTAGTAAGCTGACCATTTTGAAAGTAGTTTCTTGGCATCCCAAAGGATGCAAATGTCCCTCAGGTTTTGTAGTTTGGACATTTAAAGCAACAGCAATGATCAATAACAGAAGTGAAGAAGACAAAGCTAAGCTGCAGCTTCTTATGTAACTCCCTCCCTACACACACACACACACACACACACACACACACACACACACACACACAGCCCTCCCATTGCTCTCTGCTGTCCTTTGAGCAATAAACCTTGGCTACGAGGGGTCAACTTCATCCACTGAGGGGTCAAACTGACAAACTGAAAAGGGCATATGGAAAGTATTACCGTCTCTCCTAGTCTGAAGTGAAGGCCGTCTATCTCCAGCAGCGAGAAGGTCTTCAATGTGGACTCTTGGTGGATTTCGGCCTTCATGCTGTGGTCGATGTGCCGTGCCCAAACCACATGGAAGCCGAGCCGTTGACTGGATGCCGGCGGGATGAAGGAGCACTTCAAATTTATGATGTGGCCGCTTAGCTCTGAGCTGATGATGGGCCGAGATGGCAACGACGGGAGCGCGGCTATCGGCAAGGAGGTAATCTGACAGTTAGGGCAGCTGCATAGAAGTCTATCAACATAGTTATACTTCTCAACTTAGTTCACCTTTGCACCGACTGTTGACCTCCACCTCACCCGGTGGGCAGAATCCAGGTGCTAAAGTTGGAGCAACTGAACAGCAGACAGATTTTGGTTACACATGGACAAACACTCCAATCGGGACAATGACGCAAATGCAAACACCTTGCGCGCAGTATCCCATGCATCCTTGAGTGGGCTGCAGATAATAGAGCAAGAAGTTGCCACAGTTGCGAATCGTGATGGGGATGCGGAAGAGGCAGCAGTCTTTGGTGCTGCCATGAAAGAACTGCCAGGTTGCACAGGCAGACAACTGGAGCACCTCGCCAGGCCTTGGTAAGGATTTGCCCTTCAGTGAGAGCCACACGGGGGCCTGCGTCCCGCAACGATTCATCTGTCCGAGAGAGAAAAAATAACAAGGGCCATGAGACTCATGTACCTCTGTGCTTCCCTTCCTCTTCATCCTTCTGACGTCTTTTCTAAACATTTTCAGAATAACATCATGGCTATTGCTGTGAATGCAGATATGGTTTGGTGTGTTGCTATGTCATCATCACCATCTGTAACGGCAATTTTCATACAGTACCTCTACGCAGGTGGTCGGCATCTCAGCCGGCTTGTTGTCGATCATGAATCGGTACCAGCCCGGTGCTAGCGAGTGGTCACAGACCAGCTCCTGGATGGCTGTATTCTGGATCTCAGTGGAGTCAAAGTCGACGCTCCGGTAGGGGTTTCGCAGTGTGCGATGGCCTCCTGAGAAACACTCTGGTGCTGAAGAAACAGAAAGGAAATGCTTTTAGTTCTGTTTTCTATTCATCAACGCCTCAAAGCGTACTGTGTTAAAAAGGAAAATTGCAGAAATACTCAGGTTTTTCTTCTACAAAGGAGAACAGTTCCCAGGTTGTCTTCATGACATTAATATGCTTTGAGGGGGCTCTCCTGTTTCATGCAATTGAGATTCAGAATTAGGATTGCCTGCAAATTGACCCCTGAGTTTTTATGGAGTGTATTCATATTTTGTGGAATCGCTTATCAGAAGCTAATACGAAGCTCTGCATCTAGCAAAACTCAATGCAGCTCTGCTTACTTTTGGGCTTTGGCATAATGTTTCAAAGAGTGTAATAAGGCTCTGGCTTGAAAATTACAAATCTTTGCCCAGTGTCCCTACTCAGCTGTGTGGTGGTTATGTACATTTATGGTTGAAATCTTTCTATAATGGGAATTAACTGGAATGTATTTGAATTAAACAATTTGCTAAATTAGCCAGAATCCTGACTAAAAAAAACAGATTTCACATCAAAATACATGTCGTTGATGACGATGATCCCAAGACCTGAAAGGGTTTTGCAAAAATACAGAGGCTAGATTCAATCGGGCCTGAGGGAAGATGTTGATGCTTTTTATTTGCATCGTGAATGAGATTTGGGGGGATAGAGAGGCTCTTTTTTTCAATTGTAACATTCTGAGTGTGACGTTCTTCATCTTTTTGGATGAGGGTGCCATTTTGTCAACTTGTATGCTGGCTCAGGGTAACCTCAAATTCAACATTGACGATTTTCATCTTTAGCGACAGAATTGATGATTCAAGCGCACCATCCAAATTCAGCAGACAGCAATGACTTTCCAGACCGCTCTACTCCCATCTGACACCACCTGTGCGGGTCAGAAGCGAGTCGACGTCGTAATCTAAACAAAGAGAACAGGATGTTCTTTCCCCTCCTTCTGGGAAAAAAAAAAACTGTTACCTTCCCCATTGGAACAAAACACACACACAGGATTTGGGGCGGCTTGAGTATGTGTTTTTGCTCACCTAAACACCTTCTTAAAAGCCGCTGTTTGCCTCACCACTGACTTGCTGGGATGTCAAAGGTCACCCAAACAGACATGTCAGTTGAGAGACAATGGTTGAGACTTTGGCTCCTGGCTAAACTGCTTCAATTGGGGGCTTAATGAGTTTACAGAGTCTCGGGGTTAGGGGCTTCTTAACGAGCCCCTGTGGAGTAAAGGCGGGCAGGGGAGTGTGAGTTTTGGGGGGCCCGACTGACCAGATGTGCTCTTCCAGTTACTTGGAACACAAGATGATGATCTGGGAGCGTGGCTTTTGCATAACTGTGGTTTTAGTTTTTCCCTCCCAGAAGGGCTGTCACTCAGCGCTCGGACATGGACCAGGAACACTTACTGTCGGTTTAAGAGGGTCTGGAAACATCCAACTAGCTTTAAAGTTCTTTTGATTACTATGCTGACAGTAAACTTTATGACTGCAAGCTTTGATGTCTCACGGTAGAAAAAGGATATGAGCTAGATGGGTATGTGAATCAAGAACAACAGAGCAGAGAAAAAAAACATTAAAACAACTAAAACAAGAAAAAAAAAGAATGGTGGTGTTTAGCGCATCTAAAGGATGACTTTAGACTTCAGTTCAGTGTATTGCCTGAAGTCAGTTGGGATAGGCTCCAGCATGCCCACGGCCCTTGTGAGGCTCAGATAATGGATCTATCTATCTATCTATCTATCTATCTATCTATCTATCTATCTATCTATCTATCTATCTATCTATCTATCTATCTATCTATCTATCTATCTATCTATCTATCTATCTATCTATCTATCTATCTATCTATCTATCTATCTATCTATCTATCTATCTATCTATCTATCTATCTATCTATCTATCTATCTATCTATCTATCTATCTATCTGCATATACACACAGTATATATATACGGTATATAAATTCATTCATTCATTTTCCCTCACATGGATCGGATGCCTATCCCAGATGTCTTCGGGCAGTAGGCGGTGAACACCCTGAAACGGTTGCCAGCCAATCGCAGGGCACACAGTGACAAACAACCATCCGCGGTCGCACTCACACCTAGAGACAATTTGGAGTGTTCAATCAGCCTGCCATGCATGTTTTTGGAATGTGGGAGGAAACCGGAGTACCCGGAGAAAACCCACGCAGACCCGGGGAGATCATGCAAACTCCACATAGGGAGGCCGGTGTGGGGATTGAACCCAGTATATATATATATATATATACATATATATATATTATATATATATGCAATCTTAATGACTTTTCCTGCATACACTTTGTTGTTTGAAGCAGTTATATATATATATATATATATATATATAGTGCAGAGGTACTATATATATATATATATATATATATATATATATATATATATATATATATATATATATATATATATATATATATATATATATATATATATATATATATATATATATATATATATATATATATATATATATATATATATATATATATATACAACGTTTCAAATTAAATATTTATGACCTGTTTAATAGAAAATTCAATTGAATTCAGAGTGCTCTGCTTCCACTAACAACATGGCTGTGAACAGAGACTATAAAAGCATAGTCAGTGTTGACAATTTACCAATGCGATTACGATATTTAGCTCCTTTTTATTTTTCAAAAATATTGACTTCCAGGCTCGCTAAAAACAAGATCCACTCACCGTTTTGCGCAAAAGAATGGGCCGCAAGAAGAAGCATGAAGTCTGAGATCAAAATGTGCCCTGGACTCTTCATGGCTGCGTGAGAAAAACACACAACAGGCGGCCTTCAGTTGCACGGTTACATCCAAGGTCTGGCGCAAAAGTTGCAAAAAGCGTGACGGGCTACGATCTCGAGCCTGAATTTTTCTTCGGAGACTGCGGTGCTTTGATCGTGCGCAAGATGTGCAAGGAGTGAGGGAGAGGGGAGGAGGCAACGAGGAGCGTGGCCGTGGGGGAACCCCGTCAACTTAAACGCTCATTAGCAGCTCCTTGTAGGAGGAGAAAAGATGGATGATGGCTGCAATGAAGAGCAGACGTGTTATTGTTCCCACAGTGCTCAAAATATTTCATTTAGTAAAAGCACGAACTTTAATCGCGATGTGTCGAACTGGATAGTTGACGACTTGCTTGAAAGATTGGCGTGACAGTTCACTGTTTCCATGCCAATGGCTCCAAATTGAAGAATTTCTGGCTCAACCTATCTGTTTACTTGGTTACTTCCCATACTGCTAAACATCAGGTGCTGCGCAGAAAGAAAACAAATCACAGAGCTGAGAAGCGAAGCAGATGTGCATCATGTTGTCAGTCACACTGCGAACGTGAGACTTTCTCACGATACGTTTTTTCACGGCTGGGTGACACCTGGTCCTGTTTCGAAATACGTTTTAGTCATTTGCAATTCCTAGCAGAAACTACGCCTCTACTACTTCGACCTCTAAGTAGGCCGACTTTGTTACTGTACTATAGTAGATTTTCCAAATCACAGTGCCCAAAAAAGGGAGCAGCTGTGAGATAAAACTAATGGAGCATGAACGACGACAGCATAGTATGTCAAGAAAGTTATTATCGAGAACTATTTGTTGATAAAAGTTAAGAGGGGGACTATTATCTGTGCAGCTTTTTTTTTAATTGTAAGAGGTTTTCAAAACGATTCTTTATAATAGCCAGTAGTTTTTTGTATTTTAGTACATTTCAGCCTGTACTTTTTGTCATGTCTTCTGGGGAAGGGACATTGATATTTCACGTTTGATGTGTTGATTGAAACGTTGTAAATAAATTCATATTTGATCATAAATAAGGTTATTTCTTCTTGTCTATTTCATAGTGCAAACTGTGAGAACTTTGGGATAAAAATGTGTGAGAGAGAGGTCAATTATTCGTGGATGATTTCGCCTTTTTTTTGTAGTGTAAACTCATCTGTTGCTTATAGTGGATCTTTGATGTGTTTCTGATCTGTCAAACAATTAAACAGTCGTTGCCGTTGCTTCAGATTAGAATAGCTCATAGACTCGGTGAGTGCAGCCGATCCATGGAAGACTTTCGTCTTTAACCACTCACACAAACACATTCTCCTGGGTATACCGTTTTGCATTTTGTTGCCCAAGAGATTTCATAAAAGCAACAAAAGTAAGCCTTGTTTACGGAGTTTTCTTTCCTGATTCACTGGGTGTCTATGTGCACATAGTCACGTGTCATGAGGACAGCAAACTTTTGCTTCAATAAATGAGGTGAATTAGAACTACGGGTACTTATTAGCGTGACTTCCACAGTACCTCAACTCTTATTACTGAGCGTATAGATATCAGTACTGTATTAGAGAGGTGTTGCTGCCATCGCGTGGATCTTTGAGAGAGTTGCTGACACGGCTGAGAGGTCATATCTGGTTTGAATTCCAGCCACTCCCTCCTTCTTTTACGTTACGAAATACAGTACAGGCCAATGACTGCGCGAGTTGGTTTATCAGTTGTCACCAACCTTTTTTGAGATCTGACAGATACACGAATAAAAGGGATCTTGACTTAATTTACTCACAAAGGTTCTTAGTATGAGAATATTTTGTCGACCACAAAGGTATTATGACTGGCATGGCATCAGGTACACATGCCAAATGTACCCGCTGGCGTTGAGTAGAAGAACATTAAATTGTTCTGCCCAATGAATAAAGACACATTGTAGTAAATAAATCATACTTTTTTTTAAATTGAGGACCAGTTGAGACAATAATTATCGTTTCCTGCTGTGCACATGATGAGCTCTCGCCGGATCAATGAAATAGACGTCTAAACATCCAAGTTACATAAAGACTTTGACTGACAAGTAGTACACTCAATGAATCACGTTTGAGTTGGAGGTCATAACAATTATTAACTGGAAGGAAAGATTCAGGGGTGAAAGAGCACCTCTGGATCAGACGATTGGCTACCGGCAGAAGAGGAACATCTGCAAATCAACTGTGAGTTACAACTTTATGGTCGCCAATTGTCCTGTGTATTTTATTTAGTACTCTTTTACTTAGCAGTTTATCTGTCTCTGTTCTTTATTGTAACAAAATGTGGGTCGTGGAAAGTGCTGTACACTATAGGTGGTATATGCAAGTCCAATTTCACAACCCATAGGCTGCAGTTCACTTAATTCCTGTACTGTGCTGTACTGTACTGTACTCTAGTCTTCACATTCCCTGAGGGCTTGGCGTTGGGAGTCAACATTTCATTATCAACATTGGAATTAGTAACCATAACTGCAGCCCAAATAGTTCCAATTCAATACAATACAATACAATAAATGATTTATATGGTGCTTTCACAACAGCTGGAGCTGTAACAAAGCACTTCACAAAACAGTTAACAAAAAGTAAATAATAAACATAAAATCTAACATAAAAACACGGATAGTCGTGCAATCTTAACCACTTTTCGCTCATGCGCTTTGTTGTTTGAAGCTCCATGTGGTTATCGAGAATGTCATTTGTTATGTGGTGACAGGTTTCACCAAGATCAGCTAATAAGATGAAAAGGCAAAACCTTGTGGATTGTCAAGAAAGTTCTGAACCACACACAAACTGATTTCCTACCAGTGTGCCCTGAGATTGAAATAGTTATTTTCATGTGCATGTAAAATACAGCATGCACTGAAATTCTTACTTGAACGCCTCCCTTTACAATCACAAAAATATAAAACAAAGTTACAGAGAGAGAGAGAGAGAGAGAGAGAGAGAGAGAGAGAGAGAGAGAGAGAGAGAAATGAAAAGGGACATCATAATAAGTAAAATGTAAACCTTATGTGGGGCATAAAGTACAATGTGTGTGTATGTGAGGTCGGTGGGCAGCACTTTCAGAGTTGATGTGCAATGGCGATTCAGGAGTCTGATTGCCTTGTGGAAAAAACTGTCAGCCTTGCATTTCACACTCCTGAAGTGCTTCCTGAAGGGAAGCAGTGTGAAGACAAGGTGCATCGTCTCTGCGGAAGTTGGGTGCTCTCCTGATGACTCTGCAGGTGTAAATGTGTCCAACTCAGTTTCAATCACACGCTGGAGAGCCTTCCAGTGCTTTATTTACAGTCTCGACAACAGTGATAGACCGAAGCAAAGCCCGGTGTGCTGTTTCACATGTGTTATGTTAACAAAGAATGTTTTATTTATTTGTTATATTTATATTTATTATAATTAGGACCATTTTATTTATGTATTTATTTATTTAAAGAACTCGAGTAGTTTTTCACTGTAGCTCACTATTTTCTTCTAGTCAGTAACATAATTCTTATTGGAGTACAATATTTAGCTACTTTACCCAGCTTTGCTTCCGGCTGTTTTGGGATGGTGTCTGTCTGTAGGCTGAAACAGAAAGAAAAAAAAAAGTTAGATGATGACCGAGGGAACTGCAGGCTATCTCATGTAAACTTCTGTTCCAGATAAGATAACAAAGTGATAAGAAAGCAATCCCAACATCAGTCAAATCATTGATTCAAAACATAGACAAACAATTTTACATGACAGATTCAAATCTTCTCATGTTTGACAATAAAGACCTTTTGGCTAAGGAAAAAAACGAACAAAGGGTTAGACTTTTTTTCTGACTGAAACTGTCTACCCAATATGGCCAAATAAGAACTCCATCACCCAGCTGTTCCTCTTGCTAAGGAAGACAGACAGCGTAGTATGTGAACTGATCTTAAACAGTGTATTATTGTTTGCTAAATACTTCATCCACAGCTCCAAATGTAAAAAAGACAAAGCCCCTTTTATTCTGTCTTCATGAAAGATATCACAATCACCTCAGCTCTTTAAGACTGATGAAAAGAAAAAATATGCAAGAGCTCTTCTCAGTTTTCCCCATTTAGCGACATCAAGCTTATAGTGAGTGCCGATGGAGAGGAAGACGTTAAACAATGCTGGACTTGCTGCAGAATTCAAAACGGAATGAAGCCACTTTGAAATGGACGCGAATGTGAGAGTGGCCCAGCACTCAATCATTATGCTGTGTATTCATGTTAAAGTGTGTGCGAGTGCGCAGGCTGACCAAGAAGCAGCAATGGAGCAGATCTCTGGCTTGACTGTGAGAGAAACTGTGGAGAAGGTGGCGGCTTCGCTGGGCTGCCCGACGACATCTGAACAGGTGGCCGCCTTCTTGGACGACCATGACGAATTAAGACACCTAAGAGAGAACTTTTTCATGCCCAAAATAGCAGATTTGCCTACCTGTGAGTGGACAATGCTTTTTTCCCTTAGATTTCATAACTTTTTCCCTTTCTTTGTATTCTGAAAGAAAAAACAACAATATGAGAAGAAAAAAACATGTTGAAAGACAAGCAATACAAGACAGCAATTGTGTGAACAATGTAAAACAGTGGTGTCCAAACTACAGCCCAACATGGCCTGCCGCGCTACTGAACGCAAAAAGTGTTTGTGTTGTGAAAAGTGTAGCTGTTGAAAGATCAATCACTCAAACTTGATTTAATATAGCACTTTTCATATACAGTATAGAAATGCAGCTCATATTGCTAAGCAATCTAAGCATCACAAATACATCATAAAAAGAGGACCCTTCCACTCCCCTCAACATATTCCCCACAAGCATGCCTGGGCTCACACGCACACACACATGCACACTAACACACAAAACACACACTTCCCCCGATGAACTATATTAAAAGAGACATGACAAGAGACAGAGAAACCACATGAGAAAAAGAGCGCCCAACGGGAGTTCATCCGCGCTGACAAGAATGACAGCCGCCACACCTCCCAGTGTGGAGCCCCCCACCAAAAGGAAACACCGGAGCTTACAAAAAAACCCAAAATAAAATAAACAACTTGATGCAAAAGAATTCAAATGTTATTCAAACATAAGCTAAAAAGATGTGCCTTCAGCCTCCTCTTAAAAACATCAACAGTCTGTGGATCTGATGTCCTCTGCCAGGCTATTCCATAGCTGGGGACCAAAATGGCTGAATGCAGCCTCACCATGTGTTCTGGCCCTCACCCTGGGGAGGCGTGAAAGGCCAGTGCCAGAGGACCTCAGTATCCGCAGAGGGTTGATATGATAAAAGCAGGTCAGATCAATAAGATGGCCCAAGATGTCACAAATATCCCGTTAGTGTGACACCCCCGACAACTACTGTATTACTATTGCAGATAAAAACAATTTTTCCTAATTTGATTTCATTTGGAGCTTTTCTACATTGTCGCGTGCAAATAAACTATCTATGACTTTATATTGTAAGGACATTTCTCTTCGTAGCAGTAAATGACATACTTCCGTTTCAGAAGCAAACATGGTCAAAGTCTGATTGGCGAATGTATCACTTCGTGACCGATACTCAAGTAAACTGCTTAAAGATTGTCAGCTTACTTTTGATTCCGACTTTGGGGTTGCAATTTGGTTGCTGCTCACACCAGGGGCAAAACTATTCTAGTGTGATGTGGGGCAGCGGGCCACCCCCAAATCCTAAACTATTTTCCATGAATACCTTTAACGGAAGCTGTCATGTAGGAAAACCCCTGCCTGATAGTTTGCTTTCATACTGTTTATTCAGTTCAAGTTGAAGAATGTCAAAGTTGCCCTGGTTTCCTTCCATTTTTTTTTTGTATGTAGCTCTTGGAAGAAAAACGTTTTGACCCCCTAGGAGAGAAACAAATCGTAACACTTGCAACATGTTGCAGTGCGGAAGCGTGACGTTCTTGGTATGACCCACAGCGGATCTGTCGCTGGTAGATGGCGCCAAAGACAGCATCTACCTGGTTGGCAACTCGCTGGGCCTCCAGCCCAAAATGGTCAACAAGTACTTGGAGGAAGAGTTGGACAAGTGGGCCAAAATGTACAGCAAGTCATTTCTGCCACAATGGTGAAAAACACTCGAACTTTGTTTGATGGAGTGTGTGTTTGTCAGGGGCGTGCACGGCCATACGCAGGGGTCACGACCTTGGGCCTGGGCTGAGGACAACCTGGAGGTGCTCATGGCAAGAGTTGTCGGTAACACAATACAATACGCAAAACAATTGATTTGGGTTTGCCACCATAAGGTTTCCATTGGTAAAGTATCAGCGGGCTCATTTTTGGTTTGTTTTTGTAGTGCAGTGAGTACAATATGGGCAGCTGTGGCAGCTAAATGTAACCTTCCGGATTCCCACATATTTGAGTTGTTTATTCTAATGCAACCAGTACAAAAAAAGTTAGTCTTTGGACCTGGTCTTACTCAGACTTCCAGCAAAATTAAATTAAATTGCCTTTGTGCTGTGTGTGTTTTTTTCTCAGGAGCGCGTCCAGAAGAGGTTGCGTTGATGAACGGGTTGACGGTCAACCTACACCTGCTGATGGTGCAAAAGCAGACAAATTCACTGATGTAAGACATGAGAACTTGCTTCACACATTTGACTTTGCTTTGGTAGCTTTCCTTTTACCAACCCACGGCTGCGCGGCACAAGATACTTCTGGAAGACAAAGCCTTCCCTTCGGACCACGTGAGTGACTTTAATAGTCCGAGTCATTCATATGACTGCTTGGCTAGAGTGACATCATGCTACGATGCTGTCTCTTGTCAGTACGCTGCCGAATCTCAGATCCGACTACGAGGATTTGACCCTGAGCAGAGCATGTTGCTGCTGAAGCCCAGACCGGTAAATCTTATTGCCGAGAAGACAGAGCCCAATCTGTTGTTTGCAAACATAATGAAATGATCTCAATTGGCCCCACGTTTCATTGTTATCGTTGGTATTTTTCAGAACAAATAGAATTTTCAATCAGAAGTCATGTAAAATGGTGATAACTAAATCTCGGTTCCCAGGGCGAGGAGACTCTACGAACAGAGGACATCCTGGACGTGATCGAGAAAGAGGGCGCCTCTGTGGCGTTAGTGATGCTCAGTGGAGTTCAGTACTACACTGGTCAGCTGTTCAACATGGCCGCCATCACCAAGGCTGCCCAGAACAAGGTGAGAAGAACGTAAAACAATAACAGTCCAATTCACTTGTATGGACCGAAGATAACGACAACATTGTTTGGCCAGGGCTGCTTGGTGGGCTTCGACCTGGCCCATGCAGCAGGAAACGTTGAGCTGAAGCTGCACGATTGGGGCGTGGACTTTGCTTGTTGGTGCTCTTACAAGGTCACCGCATACGCTACATTGACACCGGCCACGTATGATGACCAACTTTGTAAATTGATGTCCATGTTTGTCCAGTATTTAAACTCAGGTTGCGGTGGGATCGCTGGGGCGTTCATCCATGAGAAACATCAGTACACCATCAAAGCTGCGTAAGTGCACTGTTCTCTTTCCCCCTCAACACATTTTTATATGGGATTGCTGGTCAGACAACAAAAAAAAAGAAAAGCAAACACCAAAGTATTTTTCTTGAAAGCAGTAAGGGAGATCACAATAAACTCTAACACCTGACTAATTCTCTTCTATCATCCAAACTAACCAAGTGAACCTAAAACCTCACGAAAATGACATTTAACCTTCACTATAAAAGAGGTTGAGACTATTGCCAAAGAAATGTATTGTCCTTGAGCTAAGGCTGGATGCCGATGATAGGCCAACTTCCATGCACATGCCAAGTTGCACAAATACAGAATGAATGTGTTGCCTTTCAACAAGTGGGCAAAATAATTCGCATGATAAGAATGATGAAAGTATGTAAAAAGTCCATTGTTGTAACATCTTTGTCTCAGCATAACATCAACTTAATAGATACTGTATTTCAAGATATGAGGGTTGGACTTCAAAAAAAGATAAGCAGGCGATGCTAAATTAAAGAAGGGATGACAGGGTACCTCTGATCTCTGCATTTACGCTGGACTCACTTTGGCTGATTCTTATGTGATGCCTAATGTTTTTTTTTCCCCCCTGTCCTTCTTACACTTCCACGGTGCATATTCGAATTGTGTCACTTGAACCATGCGGCGAAACCCCAATTGTACTTAGTAGCATTATGACTCTCTGTGTCATACTGTGCTTGCAGGCTGACGGGGTGGTGGGGTCATGACTTAAAAACTCGTTTCCAGATGAGCAATGGTAAACACACATTTCTCATTTCTTCTTTACCACTGCAATCTTGTGGTGGCAGTTTATGGAAGCGTATCGTTGCCACACCAGGAACTTATCACCTAAAAACTTGTCATTAATGGGCAATGTGAAAATACCCTTACATGTTCTTGCTCCGTGCATCTGAGGACATCTTCTGGTACGCCGCAATTTTGTAAAAAGCTCAGTAACTTCAGTGTCCGTGCCATTGCATGCAGAAGCGCCTGCCTCTGTGTCTCTTGCTGCAGGATTGGCCCTAGGTCACAACACAAGTTAGGGGAGTCCTACGCGAGGCCAACTTTGACACATTTTGTACTTTTCACGTTTGTACATCATACGTTTCACGTTTTTACATGATCATTTTCACAGTTCTATACATTTTACATGATGCAGAGTTGGAGCTGCAACCCGGGGTGAAAGGCTTCAGACTGTCCAACCAGCCCGTTCTCCTTGTGTGCGCCCTGCAGGCCAGTTTGGAGGTACTGCTGTCCAGTGTGTGTGTAGGATTAAAAAAAGAATGTTTTTGTCTTCAAATTACAGTACTAATCACTTGAAATTGAAACGGTGACAGTATTGTTTGTCTTGCAGGTTTTTAACATGACCAGCATGCAGCTACTACGCAGGAAGTCCCTGTTGCTAACGGGCTACTTAGAGTATCTAATTGGCCACTACTATAATGAGGATCCCGCCCAAGCCTGCAAACCTCACGTGCGCATCATCACGCCATCTGACCCGCAGCAGAGAGGCTGCCAGCTGTCACTCTGCTTCTCTGTGCCCATCCAAAGAATCTTCCATCAGCTGGAGAAGAGGGGTGTGGTTGTGAGTAGCCTCGAATCACCATCACACACAGTACAGTCGACCTCCCTTTATTGTGTGTGTGTTCCCAGGCACACCTGCAAGAGGTGAAAGTCACAAATAAAGACAGTCCATCTAACTTACAGTACAGTATAGTATTTTACTTAATACATTTTATATGACACATTCAAGCTTATGAAAACACGCTGTTTAAAATATTCCTTAGCGTCTGTTCAGAAGAGAATGAAACATGGTACATTTAAACACCCAAATGTGCAACCAAACCTTCTCATTTCTCATTTCATCGACTGTAACAAAAGGCTGCTAGCTTAATGCTAAAATATAATGAGAAATGTTGTCGGATGTTACGGTAATTTTGAATTTTCGAACAGCTGCTATTTTGACACACATGGAACAGCAACGCATAGCAGCAGAGTACACAACAATACTTAAGTTTTAAGTTTTATTACTCGCTTTGACATTTGAGGTATGAGTGTTGTGTAGAAATCATCTCAGATAGGCTAACAAATAGCACCTATATGGCAGGGAGCATTATTTTACTTTAAGAAATTGATGGATTTGAACACAAATGGTGTAGCAACACTTGTAGACAGACCAACAACACCAGTGTATGTTCTTTATCTTGTATGAAAAATGACTAAATGATTGCAAAATACTGAGCCGTTTACAGTGGTGTGTGAATGACTGTTTTTCCTTTCCCGGCATGACTGTTATACTTCTAGTAGTAGTGCATACCATAAGGAGCCTCCATTAATCAATCATGATGCACAAACTCTTTAATTCTTTAAATTCTATTTAATTATATTATGACTTCTCTTTTATATATGGAGTGTAGGATTGTGGAATATTATTTTCAATTTTTAAAACACTTATCTTTGCTTTGTTTTGTTTGTTTTTGGGAGAGGCTGTAACACATTAGTGGCATTTCCATCTATTTCATTGGGGACAGATGGGGACCTGTGTGACATTTTGTTTCCTTCTACCCCCCCAAGTGTGACATGCGTCAACCGAGTGTGCTGCGCATCGCCCCGGTGCCACTCTACAACTCCTTCAGTGATGTCCATCGCTTCATCCAAACTTTGGAAGCGTCTGTGGCCGCCAACTGCCAGTGAACCACCTGCAGCCAGCAAGTCCAAAAAAGACTCTTAAAAAGACTAAATAAACAAAACAAAACAAAAAACGATGAGCTTTTTATTTTCATCGCTTGCTCTTATAACACTACGTCAAAACAAAAAACATGGAACTCAGCACAGTATGCATTCAAGCTTAAAAAGAAAGTGCCACCAGATTGTGTGAGTGTGGGGCCCCAAATTTCATGGTCGATAAAGTGTCACAGAAGAGCAGAACAAATCCAACGGCCAAAAATAATGATGAAAAAAAATTGTGTTCTTGCTAACCGCTACTCACTAGGTACTCGAAATGTCCTCTCCAAATCCATAACCCCATTTGCTGCCATATGTGCCCTGCGATTGACTGGCAACCAATCCTCTGTGTAGTCAAATCAACATCTAGTATTACTTCAAGAGAAGATTCTGGAGATTAATCACAAGAGTCAAGTTTTGTATTTGTATAGATATTTATTTTTTATTAATCATTTGTTATTCAACAGTATAAGAAAAGCATCAGCTATTAATAATTTCCAAAATAGAGTAATTTTAAAGTTCTCGCTGACAAATCACACAAAATCTTTGTGAATTGTGATTACATGAATTGCAAGTTGTCTAATCTGTCTACATTTTAAACAATGCAGCAAAAGCAAAGAAATTGTTGAAATGATTGGGTGTCAGAGTGCCACATTGATATTTCTTTCTTCAAATATTGCCTGACAACACGTAAAGCTAAATACTGTTTGTCTATGAACATTCTATTGTATAAATTCCATTAAACAGTCACTTTTTTGCTATTTTTTTTTAAATACAAAGCAGGTCAACAAGACAATTAACTCAAGTCACAGTATATGTATATGTGTATATATATATATATATATATATATACTTTTTCAAAGAGCTTCAAGAGAACCATGGCTTACAGAAGATTCAACACTAAAAGACTTTCACAGAAGGAATGTTTCGGTTTAACTTGCAAATCTTTATGCTTAAAGGTGATCACCACGGAATGAAGTCAAGATTGCCTGTTACTGTTATTTGCATCAAGCTTCTGACCACTTCACTCTCTTTATACTGTTCACTTGCAGTTAGAGTATGACATTTGGACAAGCCTGTGTGGATTTTCAACTCAGAACATTCCTAAAAAAGGCTATAAAAAACAAAAACAAAAACAAAATCTAAAAACTGTCCCTAAATCACTAATTGCATGGGAGAAAAGAGAACAATTCACTTCCAGTGACACTTAAAACTCAACTCAACTCAACTGTATTTATAGAGCACTTTCAAACAGCCATCGCTGCATACAAAGTGCTGTACATGAAGCAATTTAACATATACAACAAACAGTAAAGCAAATCGGTAATAAAGACGGTAGAAAGCACCGAACAGCAAAACCAAGAACAAATCTAAGTCAAAAAACTGTTAAAAAACTGATGCTAGACATCACAAAAGAATGTTCTCAAGTGTGATCAAACATTTGTTGTTTAAATAGTTCATGTCGAAGAGGCAGTTAAAAAAAAAAAAATTAAACTGTCATTATGACTTGGCAGTCCCAAAAAAATAATCAGGTGCTTACAAGGAGACAGGTCAACTGCCGACCGCATCGTGTGCCTGCTCTGAGTGCGCATCAAATGATGGACACCTTGTAAATCATGCCTTCTCTCGGTTGGTTGTTTTTCCTCAGGTATGGTGTTTTCTTGCTCATCACATAATAGGCACAAGATATGGCCAGAGACGATCACTGATCGTTAACTGCTATCTGGTAATTCAGTTTTGACAAATGTCACAAACGTTTTTTGTTTTTGTTGTTTTTTTAAAACGAAATTTTCAAACTCCCACTTTAAGCAAACCATCTTGATGTTGAAAGTGTAATGATGGAAAATAAAGCTTCAATTTTGTTTCATGGACCAATTGTTGTTTGTTGACTCCTCCAGATGGCACTGTTGGTTTAAATGAAGAGGTTAATAAAGAAATGACCATTTAAAGTAATGACCAGGCGGTGTGCTTTCAGTTCGACGTTGAACACAGAGTGCCATAAAGAGGAGTAAAAAAGAAAATACAACTGGTTCATGAAACAAATTTGAAGCTTCATTCTCCCATCATTAGAATACTGTAAAAAAACAAAATAGAGAGAACAACAAACCCATGCAACATTTTCTTTGTTGCATGGGTTCTCTATCCATGGAGGTTAGGATGTTGTACATGATTGCAGGTACAATATGTGCAAAACAAATTGGGTACAAGAGTACAAGAAATGTGTGTATGTCATTTAATTTATTTGGCACTCTGCGGCCATTTGCATAACACTGATAGGAAATTGGATTAAGACTGTAGAGATCACATCAGAGACCAATCAGATCACAATTATTTTTAAGCAGGGGGGGCGGACAAGACTTATCTTGTTCACCTTTAGAGAAAGCATCAAAGTTAATCATGTCAGGATATCTGTCTTTCCCATCTGGATTCTCCCTGCAAGGTGTCACATCCGATATTTAAAAAAAAGGGGGGGGGCATGGTAAATACTGCAGTGTTTGTTTGTGGTGAATGAGCTTCTGGTGAGCCTCCATGGCAGCTAGCCGCAGTCTGGAATTGGCCACCTTCTCATTTTTATACTTTACTGCTCCAAAGAGATGTTGGGAACAAAATGTAGGAGATAGACCACAGTAGGTAGTACACACAGGGGGGGAGGAAGAACGAGCAGAACAGCATGACCACTCCTAAAAAGGGGAAATGAAAAGTGGGGGGGATAGAATTTAGTTAAGAGAAGACAATGTGTTGTCGGTCAAATGAATGCCAAGGCAATACGGTGCCAATAGGCGGGACAGATGGTGCATTTTTTATATTTAAAAATGGATTTTAATATTTAATACAGTGCAGTAATGATATTACAAATGTGTGTGTTAACGTGCTTCCCTATTCTGACTGCAGCACTTTTTATATTTCCTGTGTGACAGACGCAATAAAAAGATTTTGATACTCTCAGTGCTTGGTTCTCCAATCTGCCAATAAGTTCAATATTCAATAAAGATTCAATAAAAAGGACAAACGCAACATTCCACAATGGTACAGTACAATATTGTATGACTATTAAAAAAAGAAGAAAGACAAGGATGTTATGTCGGGTTAACCCATAACACGGGTTATGTCTTCTTTTCTTCTGATTTTCATTGCTGCTCTCAGATAACATCGTGGAAGTAGAAGCCTTACGTTGACGGTGTGAAACGATATGAGCATTTGGAACTGCTCCGTCCATATTGTTTGGCGCCTTTTTTGCGTATGAGCTGGTTCCAACTTTAGGTCTAACTTACACACCCATGTAGGTCTTGTTTTCATTTTGAGAGTCCAAGTTGAAGTTATATTTAAGGGACTCATCATATGTCCAGCTGCAATTGTGCTCAATGCTAATGAGCATTTTGCAGAAACAACAAAATGAACAATTCCACTTACCATTTCACTGTACTGAACTAACAGAACATGCTCATCACATTGCAATGTCATTAAAATTAGTCACATTGCATCGAAAGACATTTTTTTTTAGACAGCAATGAGAAAATGGCCTTACCTCCAGCATAGACAACTTTCTTCCAGGCCTGCGACTCCAGCACTCGGTCATGAGGGTAGAAACTGTGACTAATCATGAATAGGATCATGGCCACAGCGAGGACTCGCAACATGGCCGTGTTGTTGCCCGACAGCAACGAGACACTGGCGAGGACGCCCGCAGAGTAGATGCAGGGCAGTCCACGATACATGAATGGGATTCCTGAAGGCCGAGATGAGAAATTCTCAAGTTTAGAGGTTGTCTCTGTGGGCCATATGTTGGCGTGTTCCTAATGAATTGTCTTGCCGAAACGTTAAAACAAATACAATTTTAAAAAGTGTCATCAGACATAAAATAAAACATACAAGTACAAAATTTTACTGAGAAAAATGACTCCTCCCTAACTTAGCTATGGGACACGGAAAAGCTCTGACATGAATGTGACATCGCACATGACGGTTACGATCGCATCAGTCACTTTACTTGTAAATCACTCGGCACACAGCTTTATTGTTATGGAAAATAGATCAAATTTTAAAATACATCAGGTGGCGCTACAGCCAAACCCTCAACTTGGCTGTCCCTCTGATGAGCTTCTTACTCATGCTATCCAACATGGTCACTCCTGAGAACCTCCTCGTCTTCATCTCTTGCCCCTCAGTATCTATTTCGTATTTATTGAAAACCACGCTGGAAGAATGGATACAAACATCCAAACCCTGGCAGATCATCTGCGCACGTTGGAAAGCCAGGTTCGGCTTAAGAAACTCACCGCTCGAGAAGAAACAGAGGCGAACAAAAACTGAGAGGATGTAACACATGCAGAGGATGTGATCCAACAGGTCCGGCGTCCTCAGCAGCAGGGATGTGGCGATCCCAAACGTTGTGAAATCTGCAAAATCATCCAGCTTTGCACCTTGAGAAAGAAAGGGGGATGAGACAAGCTGAGTTAGATCAAAACATTGTCGGTATTTTACTGAACACGGCGTTCCGCCGCACGGTCATCCGCAACGCCGGAATTTCAGCGTCAGCGGCCATTCAGCAAACAACATTCTCCACTGCCTTGTCTCTTGATCCCTCAGGAGAAGCGGGCGTGCTTTTGAGCAGACAAGGAAGAGGTGAGTTGGGCCACGGCTGCATTGAACGAGGTGGCATTCTGAAGCCCAGGGTCAACCATTTTAGCAATTTCAGATATGCACAGAAACCAAAGCAATGGGATCACATGAACAATTGAGAGGCCATCCAGCGGAATTAGTCTACCTAATCACAAAGTTCATTTGACATAATACATGAGAGGGCAAAACAACATTCACCTGCAAAGTCATGCAGAAAAACACGGCACAGACACAAAGGCCCCCTAACATGTGCAGCCAACAATGGATGATGCACCTCAGAGCTATTTTGGGCTTTTGAGGGAAAAAAATGCAGTTATTGTGACTTGTGAGAGGACGACCGAAGTGCTGAGCTTTTCAAATGACAAAACTGAATGAAAACTCATAAGCTTTACGGGTATGTTTTTTTATACGGATACTTTACGGGTTTACGGTTGTATTCTCCCATGTGTGAAAGTGGGAAAAGGCGCACAGACGCATGCTTTTCTGGCTGCTTGAATTCCCCCATCGGCTTCAATCGGTCATTGACGGGTACGCATTCTGGGTTGAGCAAACCAAAAACATTAATCTGGTCTGTCGTATATTCTCCCGTCAATTCAAGCATCTTTCATCTGATGCGCTTCTGAGGTTTGAGTAAATGAAGCACTCTATGAAGGGGAAACATCATTTCACACTTTCTATGATACACCCAGTGTTGGGAAAGCTCATTTTCTATGCGAACAAGTTCAAAGTTCAATTTAGTTTTTACACTTCATAGTTCATAGTCATTTATTTCACCCCCTTTTATCATTTTGCGGAAATACGTCAGAGCTGGGGGCCAAGTTTGCTAGTACACAGCTGTTCTGAATACAAAAAGACTCGCAAAGTACATTCCCAGGAAGGTCATACATGCTGAGTACAAATGACCGTGCTCCTCCTTCTTGATATTGAGTCACGCTGCTTACTAACAAGCAAAAAAAGTCCAACAGCTCGAAGCAACTACCCCAACAACCATGACCGCATCAAGAGACTGAGCATGAAAACATTAAATATTGTTACTTGCATTGTCAGTAAACCATGAGTGTTTTTGAGAATATCGGTGTTATCTGGTTTTCTGGAGGGTTTTTTTTTCTTTTTAAAGCAAACTTCTCATTTTCACCTTTCAGAGCTATTTTGGGCTTTTGAGGAAAAAAAATGCAGTTATTGTGACTTGTGAGAGGACGACCGAAGTGCTGAGCTTTTCAAATGACAAAAACTGAATGAAAACTCAAAAGCTTTACGGGTATGTTTTTTTATACGGATACTTTACGGGTTTACGGTTGTATTCTCCCATGTGTGAAAGTGGGAAAAGGCGCACAGACGCATGCTTTTCTGGCTGCTTGAATTCCCCCATCGGCTTCAATCGGTCATTGACGGGTACGCATTCTGGGTTGAGCAAACCAAAAACATCAAATCTGGTCTGTCGTATATTCTCCCGTCAATTCAAGCATCTTTCATCTGATGCGCTTCTGAGGTTTGAGTAAATGAAGCACTCTATGAAGGGGAAACATCATTTCACACTTTCTATGATACACCCAGTGTTGGGAAAGCTCATTTTCTATGCGAACAAGTTCAAAGTTCAATTTAGTTTTTTACACTTCATAGTTCATAGTCATTTATTTCACACCCTTTTATCATTTTGCGGAAATACGTCAGAGCTGGGGGCCAAGTTTGCAAGTACACAGCTGTTCTGAATACAAAAAGACTCGCAAAGTACATTCCCAGGAAGGTCATACATGCTGAGTACAAATGACCGTGCTCCTCCTTCTTGATATTGAGTCACGCTGCTTACTAACAAGCAAAAAGAGTCCAACAGCTCGAAGCAACTACCCCAACAACCATGACCGAATCAAGAGACTGAGCATGAAAACATTAAATATTGTTACTTGCATTGTCAGTAAACCATGAGTGTTTTTGAGAATATCGGTGTAATCTGGTTTTCTGGAGGGTTTTTTTTTCTTTTAAAGCAAACTTCTCATTTTCACCTTTCATTTACTATAACCAACACTGGTCTTTGTGTGCCCTGCGATTGGCTGACAACCGGTTCAGGATGTACCCTGCCAGCTGCCGGAAACGTCCGGGATAGGCTGCAGCATGCCTGCAGCCCTCGTGAGGATAAACGGCTTGGATAATCATTGGATAATCGTGTTGAGTGTTGCAGGGAAATGGAGTCTATCGCAGTTGATTTCACGCAAGGCGCATAAAGACAGACAACAGCGTCCCTGAGTGGGAAGTGAATCCACGTTGCCTGCACATACATCAACCCAAGTGAAAGAACCACTACACTGTCAAGTGACTGGCCATACGAGCTTAATACTTGATCAAGTCTCAAGTACAACTTTATTGTCCAATGTGCTGTATGTGCAACATACAGCACATTGGACAATAAAGTTGTACTTTACAATAAAGTTGTACTTTACAATAAAGTTGTATGTGCAACATACAGCACAGATGAAATTCCCTCCCTCTTAAACAGACAACAGACAACAAGAGGAGCCACATTATTTAAAAGCAATACGCATTCTTTCTCAAGGCTGTGTTTGCGTTACGGACTTTGTAAGACAATCTGGATGATTAGCTGGCTTAGTCTCCTAGAGCAGGGAGCTTTGTGTTTTGCCAAACTGAAAAGTCCAACAAAGCACTATCGACCACAACACTCCACTTACCTAGAGCAGAACAGGTGCCAAGCCTCCTGGCAACAGCTCCATCGGCCAAATCCAGCAGGTAGCCAATCAGAATCAACCAACATGCTGCATGATGGTGCCTAAACAAATCAGAGTTATTCGATGGGAGCAAAATGCATGAGTATATGCAAATGTTGAGCTGAGAAAGGGCCTGGCTATTCATATCTGTTATTTTTATATTTGGCTCTTTCTATCTTAGGAATAGCACTACATCATGGCATTTACCTTTTCACCATCAGGGGGCAATGCATTCTGGGTGATTGTCCATAATGTGTCCCAGAGCTGTGCTTGTGCAGTCTAGATTACTTTGCCACCATGGTAGGGCGTATGTAAGTATCTAAGTGTCTGAAACACGACTTGTGTGGGTGTTCGTGTCTTTTCAGTTTGTTAGGCAAGGTTGAACATTTGGATCATAATTCGAAATGGGACAACGTGCTTGGCACAAAGACAACAATACTCATTCCCCCAAAAAAACAACACCATGCCTATAATGAAGCGCAGTGGCCTCATGCTCTGTGGCTGAGTTTCTTCAGCTGGAGCTGGCACCATAATGTGGAGGGAATTATGAACAGTTTGAAACCACCATCAGTCTGAGCAGAAATCTTTCCAGCTTCTGCTAGAGAGCAGCCTACTAGGATGTCTGAGATTATATTTCGGGTTCACCAGAGGCCCTTTACATCGGGGCCAGTGTGCTGTGACTCCCCATTTAATGAGCCTGAATGTGATTGGCTCATTTTGAACGCTTGCAAGAGGGAATCCACACGTGTGCAACCACATTAGAGGCTAAAGTTTTCAAATGATGCACAGTATCTTGGTCTCATCTTTTTCTGGTATATCACAAAAACCCTGCATTTCAACTAAGTCACTGTTGACTTAGTTCTTAGCTCTATTCTTCAATGAATAGAGCTGCATGGACTCACCCATCAAGACTGCTGAGGATGGAGCCGATGCCCATGACCATGTTGGCAACTGATAGGGCATTAGCAGCATTTCTACGAGCAAATTCCTTGATCTGGAGTCCCGTGGCCTGATCGCTGAGAAACAACTTGTTGGTGCACTGGAAGAGACCTGCGATCATATTACAGCGGCAGTTAGTAGCCATCCCGGTGAAGCTATGTGCCAGACTAAAGCTAAAACCCTACCCACCCCACAACCGTGCCGGTTGACCTTAGTGTGTCAAAACGTGAACCATTCGTCCCAGTCTGAGTCAAATCTCAGCTGTGAAAAGCAAAAACTGGATATGAAACGACCTATCGCATAAAACGGAGTCTGCTATCTAATATAAAAGAAGCATCACTTGTCACGACACGTTTATTGCGGGAACTGGCAGTACAGTACAACATATGCACCCATATTCGGATAACAAGAATGCATTCATTTAGTCAGGGGTGTGCAAATGTTATATGCATGCATCATTAGTGTCCTCCACTCGCGCAATCTAAGATTTGTTTACTATTAAACTGGTCAACAGCAAATTTTAATCAGAGACCCTAAATTGTATTTTCACACTTATTTCAAAAATATCTTTACTTCTTTTTAGCAGATCAGGTTTTTGAGACATTTTCATTTTTGGGTTTGAAGTTTGACTGAATAAAGTTTGCGCATTACAGATTTTACCATGCGTTGTAATTTACAACCTAATGTTTCCGAAAAAATAATTCCACCTCTTGTTGAACCGAGAGCCTTAATTCAGAAAAATTCAAAACATTACTATATTGCATATTACATAATTCCAAAGATCTGATGTGCTAGCAAAAAGAAACGCTGGCAGATTCAGAATCAGTTAAAAAAAAGTTTACCTGCATCTCTGGTTAAAAAAAATGTTGGCCACACTGAAAAATTTTGAATTTACACAATTTTATTTTGCCATGTGGTTGCACAAAATAAAATTGATACACATCCTTTTTTTTAAATGTAGATTATCCATCTACTATAATGCACATCTAAGTGGTAGTAAATTCAACACACAGTGTTTTCAGTGTTATTGTTATATGCATTGAAGTACTGTATTTGACAGCTTCCATTGTGCAGTCAGACTCTACATATCACACACCACTTTGAATTTACTTGCATTCAAACATGTGCATTGAGTGCACGTGATTAAAAGGACCCGACTTGGGCATTGCTGCTCAAAAGGGTCAGAAGGCGTGCTGGAGCCCATCCCAGCTGTCTTTGGGCGAGAGGCAAGGTACCCCCTAAACTGGTCGCCAGCCAATGGCAGGGCGCAAATAGACACTAAACAATTCACACCTATCCACAGACAATTTAGACTCTAGAGTCTTAAATGAGCCTCGTTTGTGGAATGTGGAGTACTTGTAGAAAACCCAAACAGGCACAGGAAGAACATCCAAACTCCACACTGGAAAGCCAGAGCTTGGGTTTGAGCCCAGCACCTCTTCAATGAGAGGTGGATGTGCTATAACCAGTTGTTCAGTTGTTCATTATGCTGCCACATGATCAATTAAAGTGTTTTTTTTTCTGTCAGTACACACACACACACACACACACACACACACACACACACACACACACACACACACACACACACACACACACACACACACACACACACACACACACACACACACACACACACACACACACACTGAAACAAGCACTGCTCACAAACAACGGACATTTGGGTAACTACGTGCATTCACTATTGGCTCCAGTGAGAGTGTGAATGAATTGCAACAACTGCATTGACACATACCAGACGTGAGATCAATATGTCTGCTACCACCAATCAAAAGCGGTGACCTAGGACAATGTGGCAGAAGCTAATGGGCCCAGTCTATTGACAAGGGCCACCCAAGCATCGATTTTAAAGTAGAAAAAAAAGCTTGCCTGCGTTGTTCGAGTTTACTGCTGAGAGAGCATACAGTACACTGAAATAGACAATGTTTACTTTTGTTTCATTTACAAGTTCTTTTATGTTAAAGTGACGCTAATTTTTGCATTATGGATTCGAGTAACAGCTATATACGCGACATGCATACTGTGCAGCCATCAACACAAAGTCAGCGAGATATAATGAAAGCTGAAACCAGCTCGCACCGGCCAAAAAAAACTGTATTTGCCCCCCACAAATCAAAATTTGTTTTCAATCCATTTTCCTATTGCTTTCTCTCATGTCATAGTACCATCCAAGACAGTGTGCTCAAATCATGACTTCAAAATATAGATTTTGCAATATAGATTTAGATGGTGCATTGTAGCAGCCCGTATAGCAAGTTTCACCCTGAACTTCCTGTGATTCCAAAGGCAGGGCAGTTCAAGAGATTCTTCATCTGAAAGAAAACAGCGGATGAGACAAGAGCAGACAGCCACGAACAACTTTTTCACTGCAGGAATGCTTTTACTTTACTGAAACGTCCCATTCTGCATGACACCTGAAAATACTTTCAGACACACTGGCTTGTGAGTATCACAAAAGAGAAACACGCAGCTCGTCTTGAGGGGTGTTGTTGACACGACACTATGTCGCTGGAAATCAAACGCACACCGATTCAGCCAATTTCAAGCAGCTCGCTACATCTTAATTGCTGATGAATGTATGATGGATGGCAAGTCCCATGTTACATAAGACTACTACGTTACCTATTATCGACTGAAAGGCTGAATGAGAGGACAGAAAAACAACAGGAATTGAAAAACACAGGAAGGCATGACATCCATTTGAGCGCTAAGACAAGACAATACAATACAGACGGCAGGAACATACAAATGCATGCAAGGCTATACTATGTTAGTTCAGTGATGATTTAAGAAAACGTCATCCCATTTATTCACTGCAACCTAAATCAATCCCCAGTTTGCCCAGACGAGTGCACAGTAATCCAGATTAGATTGATGGACCTACCGGAGGATGGTGTCAACAGGATCATGACTGTCTCTGAATCACAACAGCTGAAAGACAACGTGACAATGGATGTGAAAAAGCATCAAATATTCCACTTTTCAAACTTTTTTGCTTTAGTTTTCATTTCCATCTGACCCAACACACACTGCTTTTTGTTTTGTTTTTCAAACGCCTCTCCAAATATTTGGCACCTGTTGTCACAGCGCTGCACCATGAGCATCAACCATCTTGTCCACACATTTAGTGCAAAATTCCCAGAAAAGCAATCATATAAATGATATAACGCAGGGAGGCTCTGTTGCAAGTGGTGCAACTGTGTCACAAACGATGCAATTTCACTTTGAATGTGTCATTTTGTGAGACTATGAGTTGATCATCTTACGTCACCTTACCTGGAGTAAGCGCCAAGCAGAAGAGAAAATACTCAAATTAAGCGAGCAATGCCGATTAAACACGCCCCCGAAGTGCGCGCTCTTTCTTTTCTACTATTTTCCTTCCAATTCTCGTGACTTTATTCTGTCAGCAGCATCAGCAGCACGTTTACCTGTCAACGTCGCGGGAGCGTCACCGACGCAGCCTTTTAAAGCGCAAGGCGCAAAGCGCTGGAAGATTCCACCGGAAGTGACGCGTTCTAGGCTTCGACGAGTTTCCATCATGCGGGGCTCGGATGGTCAGCGCTGGCGGACAAAGCGTGCAAGAATGTGCATGGAGCGGGATAAGTGCAAAACGGAACATGCGTGACATTTTTGTCATTGCACACCCGGCGCCTCAAAAAAACAAATGCTGCGGTGACTATTCAAATTAAAGCATTCACATTCAGAAATATATGGAGTTCATATATTAAGCTGGAACTAATGCATTGTGCATGTTCACATCACATAAATCCATATTTTTGCATCTCATTTCAGAAATGTCTGAAGTGTCCTCTGTAATGGCTACATTCACTTTTTAAAACGTTGCACAATAACGGGTCTCTGGCATGCTTCAGTCCAAATACTCAAAGGACAAAGAATTGAAGTACACTCAACATACACTTTTAATACGCTGGTTGAAATTACTAGGTTCCGTCTCATACCTCTGCTCACCTCACTCCTACACTGAAAAATATATCGATGGACAAGCAGTTTGTTACCATGGCAATGAAGAGGTATTGACACGGTTGGCTATTTGAAAAAGTGAATGCAAACTCCAAAGGGCACCAACTAGAATGAGTTGTATTTTCCACTTAATTTATTAGCAAGCCACTTGTCAATTGTTGTTGCCGGCATATCTGTGTATTTGGTGCATGCAGTGGAGGGAACACCCAACTCAAATACTGCCCAAAGTCAATGTGTCACTGACATAGGGGAAATTATGTATTTTACATTTATGACAAGAGCCATACAAGGGCAGCACGCAGGTAGAAGGTGAAAACCATAAAAGCAAGATGGTGGAGCAGAACCAGTTCAGAAGTGACTGCAAAGAAAAAGCCTAATCATTTGGCTGAAGGATCCTCCGGGTTGAAGTAAAAGTCAGCAATACAGAGGAAGATTTAAAAATATATATATATTGGTGCGGTATCCTCAATGGAGAGTCCTGAAGGAACAACTTAAGCTGAGGGCTGACATGGAATCGTCACATTGTTGAGCCAAACGGGGTTATTTTTCACTCAACTTTTTTTGAGTGTACACATTGTTTACGGAACTTGGCCAAAGTATCCATCAAGGACATCCATCGCGATTGTTGAACCTCTTCAGAGCACTGAGCAGCAATTTAAAGAAGGGCCTGACGCCTCCTCTTGCATCCACGGGAATGAAGGTGCAATGTTAACATTCTTTCAAAACTTGTTTTACCTGTATGTGTTTAACGCAAGTTATCAATATTCTCATAAAAATAGATCCAATGACATCCAGGCATCCAGACATGCACACAAAATAGCTATCATGTGTCCACAAAATCCTACTTTGGGGTAACATTTCTATCCCCTGCAGAGTACCATATTATGACAACGCAATATTGATAATACCCGCCAGATGCCGCTAGAGAGTAGTCTGTCTCTCTCTCTCTCTCTCTCTCTCTCTCTCTCTCTCTCTCTCTCTCTCTCTCTCTCTCTCTCACACACACACACACACACACACACACACACACACACACACACACACACACACAAGCAACCATTACCAAGTTCAATATTAAAACAAGCTAATGTGTGTGGTGGTGGGGCGGGGGGCGGGGGATTCATTTGTGGCCCTTGAAGCTAATTTATTTCAATAAGTTGAACCAAAATAGGCACAGCTTTTTTTATTGGACTTCTAAACAAGCAGGCAGCCTTAAGCAGTGTTCTGATAAAATTGCTTTTACTAGATGTCAGAGTTGTTCACTCGGACAGTTGAACAGACTCAGGAAGAGATTGTCTTTTCTGCCGGCAGGAGGCGCAGTTTTCTACGAAGCCACTTCGTGTGCGCTTCCCACTGACACCTGACCCCTGCAACCTCTGCCGGTCTTTTTATTGGTTGTGTATGCAAATTACAAGTGATATATCAGAAAAACACTCCCTTCTTCACATGTCACACCTCCAAACCCAGCCCACCGATACGCCCCTAAGACGCCAAAACATCTCTTGCTACAAACAATGGCTTATCATGCTGCCCTCCCGAAGTCGAACCTTCCGGCCGACATTATCAGTTGATGAGGACTTGGCTTTATTCAGCTCAAGTTGGCCCTTTTTTATGTGTGCTCCATTGTGTACAAGTTGTGAGAACATACCGTTCGAGGTCAATCAAGCATATACAGTACTGAAATGAAACTTGAAAACATGATAAGATTAAGTTCGTCTTTCTCCATCACTAGATTTATTGGACACTGGAGAAAAAAAGCACACTCTCCTTCAAAGTGTAAGGAGGACTTTTCAAACTTAAAGTGTGCTTTATCTTTTTCACGGATTCCAACATGCATATACAAGTCCCAGAAGAACTCCATGTGAGTTCCAGACAGCCTTTGGTGTCAAAGAATCACGCCACTTTGGGAAGATTGTCGTGCATTATGGACACGTGAAATGTTTTTGTTGAGAAGAGTGAGGCTTTGAATCATCGCCTAACAATAATCATTAAGAGATGTTGTTGTCCTTATGCTCGACTAATACAAAAGATACGAGACTGCAGGTTCAGGCGCAGAAGTCCGGTGGGCAGGTGAATCGAACCTTGTAGTCTTCGCATTGTTTCTCGGGCTGATCATCATTCACACACGCGAAGCCGTGAGTAGCGTCATACCTGTAAAATACATTTGATGAAAGTAAGAACGAGTTGTGTTTGTAATTATATGACGCCCCTTCTTTGACTTTTCACCTCAGCTATTTCAGCACACTTGTGATGGAGATTACTCATTCATCCACTGATTATCGTATTCTTGCACATTTCGTGAAGTTGAAAATGCACTTCCGGTGGCATAAGGATTTTGAATCTTAACGTTTGAAACCTTCTGCAAGATAAAGTCAGCATTCGCTGGAATGACATGAAAAAATATTATAATATTGCTTATGCCACAGTAGAGGTCATCGCGCTGTAATAAGAGAGGCTAGTTCTGTCCTCACACTTTTTGAGAAAAATCCCCATGCCCCATCCTCACCAGTTGATTTATCAAATGACAGATGGACGACAAATGTTTGACTGTTTTTGTGCAGCAACAATAGAGAGCGATCGTTTTGGACATTGTCGTTTGGCCCACTCACGTTTGAAATACATCGCCGGTCTTGTGTGCTGGGATGCCAGATACCGTCATGGCCTCCACCGCTACAGGCTGAGAGCAGACCCCCGCAGCATTCACCCTCTGCACCTTGTCGAGAGTCTCGTAATCGCCGCCGTTAGTGGGATTGTCTACGTTGAACCAGCCAGTCCTGCAAGCTGTCATTGAACACGTGAGAGACAAGAATTGCTCAAAAGACCAAAATGTCCATTTTTACAATTTGAATCTTGAGTTGCAAAAAAATAGATGGACAAGCATAAACAAAAACTCACCGTGACAGAAATCAGAAGGGCACGTCAGCACCACTTTGTAATCCTCGCATTGTTTTGCACTCTTCTGATTCTCATTGATGCATGCAAACCCAAAAATAACATCATAGCTGCAATTTAAAACCACGACAAAAGCACAAGTCACACCGAGCACCATTTTCTTTTCTAATTGGGATGTGAATATGACTGAAGTACTCACAAGAGGAAGCTGTCTCCCGTGTGTTTCGAAGGCAAGCCGTCTTTTGTCCTGGCCTCTATTTGGAGCGGATTCTTGCAGACCTGATTCGGGTAAGCCTTCATCAGCTGATACAAGGCCTCCACATCTCCCTCGTCTGATTGGTCAACATCGCTATTGAACCATCGTGTGCGGCATTCCGACACTGAGACATGGATCAGTACATTTCCACATTTAGCACAATTTCTTTGTCAACTTTGTACTCATTTTAGACCACCTTATTAAAACTTAAAAATGGTGCAACAATTATCTACGCCAACTGCACAACCGTCATCGTATTGTACCACTGAGCAGTTTATCGAGGACTCTGCACATTGTCGCACAGCTGTCATTGGGTGGTACTACTGCTCAATGGTACCCTTACATTACGGAAAGTCTTTCAATACTGATCTGTCATTTCCTTGTTTATCATAGTTGCTTGTTATTGATAATACAAGTGGATCCTTTACTATCAATCCATCCATCCATTTTCTGATCCACCTATCTTAACAAAGGGTTGGGAGCATGCTGGAGCCTATCCCAGCTGTCTTCAGGTAGTGGGAGGGGGACACCCTGAACTCGTCACCAGCCAATCGCAGGGCACACAGCGACGAACAACCACCGAGGCACAATTTAGAGTGCTCCATTAACCTGCCGTGCATGTTTTTTTTTTTTTTGTAATGTGGGAGGCAACCAGTGTACCCGGAGAAATCCCACGCCGGCATGGGGAGATCATGCAAACTCCACACAGGGCAAGCGACGAACCTCGGAAGAGCTTTTCTCTCTCTCTCTCTCTCTCTCTCTCTCTCTCTCTGAGACCGGAAATAGATCTCTTGCATTCTACTCATAATCTTTTTTGGGAAAAATTACATACTGTATTATTCAATGACCGATTGAAGTTTACACGGAAAATGGCCATTGGTTACAGTTGACAACAATTTGTCACGCATCCGTCCAACCGTTTTCAACACCGTTTATCCTGTACGGGATTGCTGGAGCCTATCACAGCTGATATCCAGTGGAGGGCAGACCACACCCCGAACTGGTCGCCAGTCAGTCGCTGTGCACACATGAAGAGACAAACAACTATCCACACCCACATGCACCCTGTCACCGAGTGGGAACCGATCCCACGCTGCCCGTACACAAGTCAGGCGACTGTACCACTACATCATCAGTGACCTGTCATGCATCCAAACTCGTATTTCATCGCCAAACAAGAGTTTGATTGATTTGAGATAACATGCGATATCAGAATGTTACGGGGCCTGATTGTGAGGCTGCATGTGGCGTCCCTTTTTGCGTAAAGAACCATGACTTACCTTGACAGAACTCTTCGGGACACGTGAACCTGACCTTGTAGTCTTCACAGCTCTTGTCAATCTGATCTGCATTCCAACATGCAAACCCATGTGTAGGATCCAGGCTGTAAACAAAACGACTGTCAATCGAGGATTGTGTCGCCGATGTCCTGACGCTGAATTACCTGAACATGATCTCACTTTAAGAATGTCTCTGGAGTACTAGAGGGAGAGCCTACGGAAACGACCTGGGCTTGGATGGCTATCGGCCGGGGGCAGATCTCTCCGGGGTACTTGAGGAGCAGATCACCGAGGAGCTCAAAATCTCCATGTCCCTCGGGGTCATCCAGGTCAAACCAGCCCGTCTGGCAAGCTACGGGAATCACAACCACAAAACACCCTCAAACTGAAGAATGACATCATTTCATTTGTGTTTTTGTTCACAAACCTGAACAGAAATCTCCGGCACAGGTGAACTTGACCTTGTAATCATCACATAGACTCCAGGCTTGCTCTCTGTTGAGGCACAAAAGGCCCTCGGACGCATTGTGGCTAAAAACACAATTTAAATCACGTATTAAAAGTCGCTTCCCGTCTTTGATGTTCCCCAACCATGCATAAGAGTTGCACATTTCTGTTAGATATGTATTGGGTGTTCAGTCTTTTCCTGTTTTATCTTTTGTAATGCAACACTTTGCGCTATGCAGTTGGTTTTAAATGTGCTCGAGAAATGCACTAAATTGGAATTGAAGATTGCAAACACACCCACATACACACACACACACACACACACACACACACACACACACAGTGCCGTGTCGTCTATTCTCCCGAAGTGAACAAGTAGGCAAACTTTCACATGGTTTGCCATGTGAATGTCATCCACTCCAAAGTAACATTGATTTGCATCAAAAAATGACCATCTTTTGGACATGATCAAATAAAACATGAAAGAAAGCAATTTCTTTCTTCTTTTCCTTTCGGCTAGCAACCTGAAAGAAAGCAACTTCTTTCTTCTTCTTTGCCTTTCGGCGAGCATCACAAAATAGCTTTCAAATTGCACTTTCAGAGAGAGAGTGCTGTACATCCAAAAAGAGGTTTTGTATGTTATTATTCTACTATATTCTATTCTCGTGTTTTTCTCTCTCCTCTTCGCTATTGTTTTCTGCGTACATCAAGAATATCGAGGCGCTGAAAGCAAGCTGCCAGGTTTCCTGGTCTGTCCCCCCCTGTTGGTCATTGTTTATGTCCCCCTGGACGGGTTGTAACCGGGTTACGTAAATTCCTGTGTTTGACATTCTTGGCCAATAAATCTGATTCCAATCCCTTGTCCACTAAAAGGAACCGTGGACCATTTTAAGTTTCATGTGGATAATTCACAAAAGAAAATGTAAAAAACAAAAAATCCCCAAATCAAATGGCCCTACGTGTGGAAGATGTTCCACGTGAGGTGAGACTTGATTCCGGCAACAGTCTGAGCCTCCATGTCCACTGGCTCAGAGCAGATCATGCCCCCATGTTTGCTTCTCAGGTCAGTCAAGAGCTCCGAGTCACCTTCTCTTGAAACATCTCCATCGTCAAACCAGGCAGTCTGACACGCTGGGGGAAATGAATTACTAATTATTTCTAGGATCAATAACTTACAAAATGGACACAAGACTTACTTTCAAGTGCATGAATGGCAGATAAGTGCAGGTCTGGAGGAAGACAATGGTTGTATATTCATCAACATTTATACTACATAGCAACGTACGAGATTCTTTCATTTTATTACCTGAGATAAAGAAGCAAAATGCAATGCTCTGCACAACAACAAATGAAACAAAAACAAAAAAATAGTTTGATTTGCAAGTGAATAGAATGAACATTCACAGCAGTAAAAAAAAAAAAATCTAATCGACTTACCTGAAAGAAAATCATGACTGCATACCATCTGATTTTTAGGAGCGAACGATCGTTAGATTATGACATAAATTGACATGTAATAATCTTTTTGGAGTTTGCTCAGAAGCTTCATGTGCCAAAATGAGACTGAAGGCAACATTCATGATAACTAATCACATCCTCTAGATTCCTCATTTGACCAATGGACTTGCTCCGCTGGGATTTTGTTGGAGGGTGGGTGCTGTTTTTTTTTCTTTCCTAACTTCCCACAAAGGAAGAAAGAAACGCAACACCTTGTCTCAACATGACAACCATTCATGGGTGAAGTGTGGTGGATCTTCAGGCGGGGAACGTCTTCATTTCATATTCCGCTTCCATTACAATTGACTTAAATGCAGATCCCATTTCTTAAAAGAGCTCACAAAGAGCGCGTGAGGCACCACCCAGTATTCAGCCTGTACCGAAGAAAGGTCTGGATATAATATGAACATGCTTCAGCTCATGCCTTAATGGAGTAGATGTATTCAGGTTGATTTATATGAATCGTTTTTAAAAATAGTTTCAATTCTGACCTAAAGGGTTAAGTTGTGAGGCAGTTGGATTTTGTGGTTTCAGTTGTCTGATAAGACTGTAAAAAAAAATCAAAAACACAGCTTGTACTTTGGGGGGTGCTAAAAAAGTAATTTGAGTCGTAACAACTTTGCATTAATGACGATGTTAGTTAGCTCAACAAAGCAAGCAAGTTGTTTGCTCCAAAACAATATGCTAACTTGTTTGTTCACTTAAGATGGGGGACAAATCTAGGGACAGTTACAGTACTTCTATAAACATGTATTTCTTTGTTGAAATAATGCGGGAAAGCCACTTTCTGCATAGCAAAACTTAAAACATTTTTTCAACTGCCCAACTTAAAATTTTGTCAAAGTTTGATGCCTTGAAATTTTCAGTTGACCCAACTTACGGTATTTTTTTTATAGTGTGTAAATTCTGATATCTTTGTTGTGAAATGTGGGAAAGCCAACTTTCACAAAAGCAAAACTGGAACATTTAGTTAAACTTCCCAACTTACAAACTTATAAAAGTTGTTTGCCTCCAAAATTTGAGTTGATCCAACTATTTTTTTTTTCTTTAAACTGTGCAGTCTTATGGCATTTATGGTTTCAATAGACTCGTCTCCCCACTTGAGACGGGGATGTCCCACATGTAAAGCGGCCACCGCTATGCGTGATGTCCATGGAAATCCTCTCCATTGTTTTGAACCTGTCCATCTCCAGGTGCGGCTGGATGTGAAAGAGAACATTTGGCCACAATCGGTGTACACTAATGTGATGGCCCATCAGCTCCCGTATCATAAAAATTCTCAATCGGCATCGCTACATCCTGGAGGATGGTCGGCAAGTTTCCTACTTGTGGGTGTTTTGAGTTTGAAAACAAAGCCTCTCAAAAGATATGACTTATCGTCACGTGGTGCAGATTTGCTGTCATTGGAGATGACCACCAATTATTTGGGGAGGGATTGTGGTCCCACCTAATTCTCTTATGTAAGTGCCTCTTGGTCATCGCATTGTTGGCAAAAACCTTTTCACTTTCAGCGAAAGTTGAGCTGCTCTTCTTCACTGTACTTCACTTACGGCTGGCTCATGTAGCTGCATAAGCAGCAGTCTAGCTTCTTCATTCGGGAGGCAAACCTGCGGTTGTTCAGTGTTATTAACAATGCAAGACAATGACGTTTGTAAAAAGAGTGACATGAATTGGGTGTAACCTGAAATCCAACGCTGAATCCCACTTCGGAAAATACTTGGGGATAATATTGCCACTTTCCCAGTATCACTCGCACGTGACCTCAATCATGTGGGAGCGAGGGTGGGATGTCGGCAGAATGCATCGAGGAAAAATGTAGCAACATCCAGGCGACAAAATAAAGCCCACAATATCACAAATAGCACATGAATTTTGTTTTTTTATTTAAGAAACACAAAGGGTAGGTGCACGTCGCTTCAACACTGGGTCATCGGGTTGTCGTGACATAAACAATATATTGTGAAGTAAAATTTGATCACTTGAGCCAATGCATCGAAAGTTGGGAAAAAAAGAAAGAAAGAAACAAAAAACAAACATCCTGACTAAAAGTGCACCTTTTATAAAGAGCTCAAATCAAAGACCAATGCTGGGTTGAAAAAAATCAAATACATCTCACATGACAATGCTTCCACTTAGCAACAGTGTACATACTGTATGAAAATCCAGTTTCAGAACCTAGCTTGATATCGTCCTAACTGGACCACAGCCTGGACTCTATGCCCATATCACATATTCACATTCTAAAAAGACACGATGGCAATTTGCTGCAATTTTAAAACCAAAGTTTGTAGCCTGATGTTTTGAAGAACTTTTCTGGGAGGAAATTGGGGGATGTGCTCAACCTTGAGGGAGATATGCAGGCAACGTGTGACACCCAGAGGAGGGGGGGGAAAAATTGCTCTAAATCTACAGAGTGAAAGGAGGCAAAGACTTGAAGAATAAATAAGAATGAAGCAGCACTAACTTACAAGATGGTGCTCATATAAACACTTTAAGCCCCCCCCCCCAAAAAAGAATTGTGTTTTTCTTTGGAAAAATAAAAGAAAATAAAGGGGGGGGGGCATTCCTGATCGGAGGCACACGAGTCACAGCAGCTCCAAAAAAACAGGCTGACATTTGGCACCGAAGGTTTCGTTTGACAAAAGCATCGCAAGAACAAAACATTTCAATGCACCTTTGGGATAACAGGCACGCACCGTTGACTGACTCAAGTGGCCTTCAAAAGCTCCACAGATAACATGAAACTCCGTTTTTGAGATCTACTCAATCAAACAAGGCTGTGGTGTCAAAAACATACAATCATTTCATTGTGAAAGCAAATAGCACACCCTCAAGTAAATATGTGTGGAAACCATTGTCCTTCTGAAATGTTTTAAGCTATTTTAAATCAGTCAATCTACTTTATTTGGTTTGTTGCAAAAACCAAGCCATCTTGTGTCAGATAACTTCATTTTACTTGACGGTCACCATTACCAAATAATTCAAAATCACTTTTAACATTTAAGAATCTTATTGACCTTAAAAAAAAAAATGTAACCACGACTACAGCCTCTGCTGTATGCTAGTGTCTGACGTCATTTAGCACCAAGTCTTCTTTTTCGTGTTAAAGGAAAAAAAAAAGAAGTCAAACAGACAGAGACAACACAAGTGCTCCAAAGCTTATGTCAAAACGCGACCATTTTTTTGTTGCTGATGACCTGAGTTGTGTCGTGAAACTGCATGCGGCTGTACGTGCTCCGAGCGCCTGCTCTGTCCCCACAGCAAACAAATGCACTCATGCCAAACACCAACGGCAAAAGGAAATCTTCGCCATCAGCAAGTCATTGTAGTACAATGGTGAAAACCTCTGGAGAAGTAGTGTTAGATGCCAGAACAATTTCTAGGAAGTGCAGTTATGGTTAGTTTGCAAGTTCCCCTCCCTCCATAAAAATTATATATATTCATATGCATATAAATAGAAATTCAGTGCTGTAAAAACCTCTTCAACTCCATAGGATCTGATTTCTCAGGGCTAATACTACTGCTCAAAGTATGTAAACTGCATGTTATCCTTCTTCCGGACTTAAAAAAAAAAAGAATGAGGAAGAGAAGAAATGTTTTGAATGTTTTTCTGATTTGTTGTGGTTTCCACACTAAGATCTTGCCGCAATGTCTGATTTTTGGTAGCAGCTAAGCACCAAGTTTGTGTAAGGTTCTACATGCGTCAGTCTCTTTCTGTGCGAGCGTGTCGATAAAAATCACTCCACAGTCTCGATGTGTGTTTGTGTACTGCGTGTGAGTATTTGGGAGTTTGTCTTTGCACGCGCGTGTTGTGTACGTGGTCTATGACGTGCACGGCTGCACGTTGACACTGTGAGCTGCGTGGCCTTGCAGGTCGATGGTCCGGGCCTGCTGACCTTCTCGCCGGGTGTTCATCAGGGACAGGTTCCTCACGCACCCTGTCATTCCAGAGGAGAACTTCCCTCCTGTCATGGCTGCCATGTCTGGAGCTCCGCCTGTCACACAACCATACATGCTCACTAACCGCCCGTGACTGTCCCCTTTGAGCGAATTTTGATATTTTGGATTGTACATTTTGTGGGGTGGAATGTAGCGCACACGATGTAGCAGCTTTACTGTATTTGTGCAGGTCACCATGAAGTCCACTTACCGAGGTAAAGCGGGCCTTTTGTATTGACCATGATGCTTTTTCCCTTTGACTGTCCATGAAGCGCAGCTCCTCCATCGATTTGGATGTAACCATCTTTTCCAGTCCTGCGAGGCAAAGAAACCAACACCGTTTGTATTACTGTACCATTTTCTACCGCTTATCCGGGATAGGGTCGCAAAGACTCTCCCCCGCCACGTTTTGCAACTCTTCCGGAAGGATCCCAAGGCGTTTCCAGGCCAGCTCGGAGACGTAATCTCTCCAGCTGTGTCATGAGTCATCTCTGGGGCCACCTGCTGGTGGGACATCCCCAAAACACTTCACCAGGGAGGCATCCAGCAGGCATCCTAATCAGACTCCTCCCAGGCCCAGCTCTTTTTGCTCGAGTGACTGCTGAAGCCGCGTTCCGCTTGGCCAGCCGGTAGGTCCGGCTGCCTCCGGAGTCCCAGGCGCCAAAAAGGCCCTGTAGGACTCTTTCTTCAGATTGACAGCATCCCTTACAGCCGGTGTCCACCAGTGGGTTCGGGGATTGCCGCCACGACAGGCACCAAGTACAATTTGTATTGTCCGTGCATAGTCACAATTACGCCTAACTTTTTTTCAAGGAACATGTCCAAGGATCATTTTTGCCTCTTTTCTGTAACTGCACTAAAACTTGTCTTTGTTGGATAGGTCTTTTTTGTGATTAAGGGATATATAAATACATTTAACTGGACTTTTTTCTTAGCTATTGTCCTGTTTTAGCTTTGGTCGCCTTTCACAGACTTGATTTTTACGTGATTTAACTTATTATTTAGCTTTATGCTTCCACTGTACTTCATTTCAGACTGCAGTTTGCAGTTTGGTTTTGAATTTCATCGTGTTGTCCTGTTTGAAAAACATTACACAATACAATTCTATACAACTTAATTTATACAATGCATTTCACAACAGCTGCAGCTGTGCCAGTTTGCAGTTGATTCAATATTTTACATGACATTTTCAAAATCTACCAAAGTTACAAATTGTGCACATGCCGACGCCAAAAAAAGAAATGCAATTTACCTGACTGCTGTAACTTTATGCCATTTGCCGTCATTGATGGGCTGTCGTGACATGATCTCGGCCTCTCCACTGCCCAACTGGTAACTGGAGATCAATAAATCATCAGAAAGGCTTCAGGTCAAAGCAAAACAGTCAAGTATATTTACAGAACTGCAAGGCCGAACCTGAACATGGGGTATCCATTGCGAATTCCGAGAGCGATAAAGTCCTTGCCTCTGCCGTGTTCGCCGTGTTCCTGGAGGTCAAATTGTTTACTTGAGTGTTTTAAGAGACGAGGAAAACAAGCTGTGAGTTTAATCAGAGCATACAATCGCAACATTAATCTTTCATACAAAAATTGTATTACAGTCATCGTCATTGTTGACATGCAAAGATAGCTGACACTTCCAAACCACGTGGCGATGTGCACATATGATTAGTGTGGAAACAGCCAAATGTGTTGACTCATAAGTGTGTCTCATATTGGAGTGGATACCTTTTTACTAGCATGCATCTTTCGCATATTGAGTGTGCCATTGGTTTCCTGGAGGAAATGGAGGGGAGGTTAGAGAAGCAACATGCATCGATATAGGCAGAGCATGCCCACAAATGGCCCAGTCAAGAACCAGAACGAGCCCGTGCAAATGTTTGGCAACCAGTGAGGTGAATGCAAAAAGCAGCGCTGCATTATGGTTGACATTCAAGTGACAATCATGGCGTTAGATGTTACATGAACTTCACCCTCCTCGGAGCCAGTTCTATACACATGATGTGATGGAATAAGGAGCGGTCAACATCTAAGATGAGGACTTACGACTCCCTGCCACAGGATCAGACCCTCGGAGGAGAGGGTATTGATCTCAAATTCAATCGTCTCCGGCGCGTCATGTGCACTACAGGATAAAAATATGTCATGGTAATTATTAGATGTACAGCAAACATGAGAGCAAACAAGATTAAACTAATGTCTTACCGTCTTTGCAAAATGGATTTCTGAAGGGCAATATATCCATCGTTGTCAAAATGAGCTGCATACTGATAGGGGGAATCTACGTGCGAGAGGAACAAAAAAGACACAAATCAATATAGCATTGACATAAGGGGCAAGCTTCTCATCCGCATTGTTATGGCGCCCTCCAGTGGAAAATATTTTCAGACCTGGTGAGACAGGCTGGGTTAGACAGTAAAAGACTGTGAAAAGTAGCACACTTGATTTAGTGGTAGAGAATATTTGTAGCATTTGGAACAACAAGTTATGAATCAATAAAATACATTTGTTTGTGTGTCATTAGTTCCCTTTGAAATATACTCAACCTGATCAACGGAGCTGGGATCTGCCCTGTGTGATCAAACTATTTGCAAATGACGACAAAGCTCTGCAGTCCATTCCGATGACCTTGCATCACATCACATTGTTTTACACTTTCCATCACCCACCACCAAGAATTGTGACTCCATGCAGAAAATACAACATTCAGCACTGAGTACATTACAAGTCATCCAAACACCAGCCCGTGCTTTCAGTTGTTAATAGAAGTGCAGACATGGAGGACATTCAACATTTGGATTCGAACAGTTATTTAGTCTTCATTAACAGGCAGAAAAAAAAAAGTCGTGAGTGATCATCTCATATGAACGGACATGACGAAATGAAGAATTAAGGGAATTCCAGTTTGTGAAATTGAAAATCCGCAGGTCCTCGCAGCGCTTAGCACGGATTCCCGCTTCCCAGCTTTCCAATGTGAGTCCCAGGTGGAGTGCAGGCACATGTTTGGTATGTCTCAGGAGGTTATGGGGCCCCTCGACCTCAGAAGGGTCCCTGTTAGTCACGGTCAGATCAGTCAGACTCAATGTTTGCATACTGTACCATTAGCTTCGCTAGCCTCTGAATTCCACCCGGCCTTATGGAAGCTGGAGACGCGGCCTGTGAGTGCAGGATATACACATACATATATAGAGATAGGGTATAGATAGCCATGAGATTGAAGTGGGTCAGAAAATGTGAATCACTGACGGGGATAACTCCCAGCATGCTCCGCAATACCAAGGAGAGCCACCGTTGCGTCATACTGGTGAACAACCACGATTTGTTCTTTGTCAAACTTGTGCCGTGATAAATCAACAAAAGAACTAAACCACGGCAATGTTTTGGTTTTTCGCCTCACGGCAAGAGTACCAACCCATTCAACACTTACTTTCTTCACAATTGAGGCCCGTGAATTCCGAGCGGCACACACAGCGTCCGTTAACACAGCTGCCGCCATTTTGGCACTGGGAGTCACTCAGGCACACGTCTTTCAGGATCTCGCAACGCTCACCTGCAGGGTCAGCCCACCATTGCAGGTGAAAGAACAAATATGAGCAAATGTTCACAAGCAGTAGATTGTGTGCAAAAAAGTAAACATCAAGACGCACACATGAGAATGTAATTCCAGTCGGTAAATGATTTGGCATACAGCTCATTTGTCAGCACAAACCTTCAAATCCATCCCTGCAGAGGCACTGGTACTCATACTCAGCATTGGGCATGCAGCGGCCTCCATTCAAGCAGGGTCGGCGGTCACAAGGGCTTGTATCCACACACTTGCGGATCGCTCTACTCTCTGTAAAGCTGTAGGACAGATCCACCTTCTTGTTGTTTATGAAGACCTAAGCAGTAAGTGCGGGAAAAGTGACGTTACAAAATTTGGCATAAAAAGCTATACTGCAGCGGCTTCCGTTAATTTGGCGTGGAGAGAGCTCACCTCTCCAACACAACCCTCAAACATATGGCTGATATTTGCAGGCTTTGGCAGGATCTCCATGTTGGGGACACCTCCCAGGAACATTGAGGTGTGGATATTGAGACCCTGGGCTCTCCCAGGAGAAGTCATCTTGTCTACCGGGCCATGGTCAACTCTGAGGTGGCCATCCCGCTTGATCCGCTCAGCCACAACTCTGTGCCATTGGCCCAAAGAGACTGGTTGTGGACTGCGAAGGATGGCCTGGCCTGAAAATCAAGATGGATGCACAAATTTGGATGGCGACCCAATGGATGAGTCCTTTCAAACAAATGTAGCTACTTTCAAGCTCTAATTACCGGTAATTTCAACAGTACTGATGGACAGCAGTTTTTCCAACTGTACAATTGACAACATAATAAATAAACATACTGTACTGAGTAATTAAATCAAATCCAAATTTAGCATGATTATCTTTGTTAAGAAGATATTCTACAGAACTGGTGCACATGCTTCTTTTCATATATTTATAAACAATATAGAGCCTTTTTAAACCTGATTGGTTCATAATCATAATGGTCATATTTAGCATTGAGGTCTACTCTTGGCAAAGTTCTATCCACTTTCCACAAAAAAAAAATCACTTGAGATCCTTAATTTCAAAGGCGCAGTCCACCTTACCTGTGCCAAGTTCATATTTGAACTCTACATGTCCATCCACCATGGAAATAGCCACAAAGTCCTCCACTTTCATCTTTTTTCCTCCGCAGAAAAACATCAGACCATCTCTCTCAATGGGTTTGAATTCCATTTCAACTCGAAGGTCATCGTGGACATTGGTCAGCGGAGGATAGGAAATGTACGACTCTTCTCCGTCAAACAGAGGAGTAGTTACCAATTCGCCTAGGAAAGATGAGGGAGTAGGATATTAAATCAACGTATTTGTCAACTTCGGCACATGTAAAATTCCTCAGATTTTACTGGAGGATATCTTTAGCCCTTGTTCAGAATCCCACTCTGTGCCACTGTCATACGGTGTGCCACAAGGATCCGCTTTGGGGCTCTGATTCAGATTCAGATTCAGATTCAGAAAACTTTATTTATCCCCGTGGGGCAATTAGAGTTGTGCTAGAGCGGCTTCTTATAGAGACAGTCAGAACAAAGGAAAAACATAGGATGAGAGTAGCTTAGCACTTGAGGTCTTGAGGTTGTGGTTCCAGCAGCAAAGTAGTTTTTCACATCGAACAGGATTGCACAGTAAGGACACAGTATGGACAGTATTACACAGTAAAAGCTAAGTTGCACTTGATGCACTCTTGATGTTTTCATTGCATATTCAGTCCATTTGTCCATCCATTTTCCAATCTGCTTATCCTCACGACTGTCGCGGGTGTGCTGGAGCCTATCTCAGCTGTCTTCGGGCAGCAGGCGTGGGAGACCCTGAACTGGTTGCCAGCCAAATGCAGCATTGCATTTGTTGCCACTGGATTAAGAACGCGTGGTATTTTCTTTTGATTTTCCAGGTCCAGGTAAGCCCAGCAGATGCTACTAGAGGCTCTGAAGACTAAGTATAGCCTCATAGGGGTTGAGCTTTTTCTGTTTTTATACCCTGAACTGGGCGTCAACTAGTTGACTGCAGGGCATGCATAGAGATGAACCTCCACACACCTACATCCACACTATCACTGAGAGCGAACCGATCCCAGGCTGCCTGCACACAAGTCAGGCAAGTGTACCACTACACCATGAGTGACCTGCTTGGCATTGTTTTGGCGTTGATTGACGTTTTTATGTTATTAATTGATTGTTTTAACTGTCTTTGTTTTTATACTGTATGTCACATTTTTACGTTACCTGCAGCACTTTGTATACAGCTGTGGTTGTATTTAAAGTACTCTATACAAATAATTTTGACTCGAGACTTGCTGTCTTACCGTCCATGCATTTGTTTCCAAACTTGCCCAGGTGGCAGCGACAATCATAGCCCAGACCACTTTGACGATTAATGCAAGTAGCATCTGGTCCACAGGCCTCTGCGAGACCACAAAGTCACAAATGTTCACAGAGGTTGTATACTCGATTGCATTGGTCACTTGCTTGTTAGCATGTACCGGAGTGGCAGTGAAGTGATGAGTGATGCTGGCAGTTGCTGCCTGTGAATCCTCTGGGACAGCTGCACGTATACAAGCTGGTGTCCGAGTCCTCGCACCTGCCTCCATTCTGAAAAGAGAAAGGGAAAAAATGAGATGTGGAAATGAAACAGTGAAAACATATAAGTGAATGCAGCCAGAGGCTGACCTGGCATGGGTGATCTTTGCAGGTGGGACAGTTCGTAACACCAGTGGAGCTGCGGTCCATGTCCTTGAAGATCACCTCTTCACCTTGAATGACCAGCTGCCGAATGCATCCTGCACATGTTCAAGTCATGGTCGGTGAAAAATATACACCCATACCACGTTTTGCCAGACGCTGAGTTTCAATTCCTACCAACAAAACCAGTCTTGATGGCAGCAGTTTTGGCCAGAGCAGTGTAGTTGGGGTAACCACCTACATGCAGCTCCTCATTCAAATCCAAGCCCTTGAACTTGCCCTGAAGAGAGAAAAAGAGCAGATATAAAACAAACTCCACACATGCTACGCAACGTGACATTAAGCGTGGATGTCAACAGGGATACCTGTGAGCTGCCATTGACAGGCTCCCCTCCATCTATCATGATGGAGCCCAGGGTAAGGTTGCGATACAGTTCAACTGTGTGAAACTCTCCCAACTTGATAGGGTTGGGGTCACGAATGGTGGCCATGCCCGAACCCACGTCAAACCTATGACGACACAACGGATGCTCTTGCTGCTGGCACCTCTTCAATATAAACTAGCCGTAATCACCTGAAAACAATTTTTCAAACTGACCTGAACTCTAAACGGCCACCTACAAGGCCAAGAGAAATGAAGTCTGCTCCTGTCGACCTCCTCTGGCCATTATAAAGGAGCATACCTGTGTATGGAAAAAAAAAAAAGAAATATATCAATAACTTGGATAAATATTTCCATTCACTCACAAATTGTGACCGAGAAAGAACACGGGAAGGCGTGAAGGGTAACAAGTCAAAATGAATGGGTACATGATGACCACCACTCAATACAGTAACTCACAGTTTATTTTTATTGCTGTTATTCATTGGACACTCATCAGACCTGAAATGTAACTTTTGTAATTAACTACTTAACAGTTTACAAATGCATTAATCATTAAGAACTTACAAAAATGTTTACTTTCCATTAAAAAAAGCTTTTGATTTCGATTGACTGTTATCTGAGGTTAAACATTCAATGACCCTTGAAACAAATGCTTATTGATAGACAAATTATGAGGTGAAGTGTGTTTCTCTGATTACAAGTGACATTAATTGTTTTTGGAATTCTTTATCTAGTCAAGCCTCATTATTGTTCAAAACTAACTTTATGTGCGAACTGAATGACTAAAGTAAAGACTCACAGTAAACTAACTAACAAAGCATTGCTTTACAAATGAAGGAATTCCGCCGTTAGTTGAGGTTTTGAGTGCATGAATTAATGGCAGTAACCGTGTCCTTGTTGCAGAGAATTCATTCTTACACCTGGCTGTGCTCTTTGAAAGCTGGATGCTAAAAGCAGCATGCGATGGTGGGGAAAGTGGCAGGCTGCGCCATGTTGAAGACCTAACTGGGCACATTCCTCAACCAATCACTTGCACATCATGAGTGTGCCGTCCTTCTCCACATGCTGGGAGCACATGCTTCCGCGAGAAGTCGTCGCTGTAAATGTCTGCTTGGAGCATGACTGATACGTTGCAAATATAGGTTCAGATACGTGGAGCGTTTTATTTCCGTATTGCAAATTAAAATCGGTTTCTTGATAGCTAACTGATAGACGGCTGAGTTTGAGCATCACAAGAACCAAGCAACATGCAGCAGCTCAGAGCTTGTTGCAAGACGTGAAAGCTGGATGCAGCATCGACATTGGCCTTCAATTCCTGCAGCTTCAAGCACTGAGACTCACCCGCGTACAATATCAGACCTTCCCAACGCACGGGTGAGGGGAGGTGGTCAAGGAGGAGAGAAGGACCAAGACGTTATGACATTACACATGAGGTTATACGGTCGACAACAATGTAGAGGCTACAATATTCCTGTGCGATAGAACGTCATGTACTCACCATCAACATTATCGGGCCTAAAGTTGATTTTCATGCTGAAAGCCTTGTAGGCATTTTTGATGGTGGGCAGGGTAAGATAGGACAGCGGCTCCTGGGCAAAGTACGGCATCACTCTTTCTGGAACAGGATACCGTCTCCCAGTTAGACACGCGCACGACCAAGTTTACCATCACGCCACTCTGTGATGCGTAAACAGCGCACACTAACCATGAACATCCAGTTTAGTGAAGGCTTCTACTTTGCCCTGTTTGTTTGATGCGGTGCACACGTATGTCCCTGAATCGCTATGCGTGACGCGAGGAACCGTCAGCACATTTACTTCCTGGAAGCACTTCGGAGGTAGTTCACCTTCAAGCTAAAAGTGGAAGGCATAGACACGTAAAAACAGGGTATACAGGTAATGTAATACTGTACGTCCTTGAACTTCACTGCATTGTCAGTATTTCAAAGAATAATACATTTCCCCTACCAAGGGCATTTTCAGTGAATTGCCTTTAGATTGCAGCGGAGAGAACGAATTGACAAGACTTAATTAAAGACAGGACATACTTTGAAGCCATGGTGATCTCTCAGACATAAAATATAGGAGGACGTTTGATTCTTAACACCATAAAGGCATGAAACAAATGACTGTACATTATGCAACACGTGGAAAAGGGAAACTGGAAACTTTACAGCTTGTACAAAGTAAGGCATAGTGGGAGTCTTAAAGTTCACAGTTCCGTCAGAGGGAGTGACGTCATGTTTGCATAATGTGCCATTTTCAGCGCATTGCCGACTCATGTGTCCATACCATACCACAAAACCAACAATGGAGGAAGGAGAGAGATTTGCGTTTACATGTTGGAAATATAGTCACTATTTTGAGGTTCTGTGAACCTAAAATGTGCTGTTGAGTGTTATCTAGCTTCAATTACAGACATCAAAGTCTGTATGCACCCAAGTTTAACCACTGCCAAGGACATATATAAACATATGATATATGAGGTATATTAAGTTTTTGGAATGTAATGTGGTAGGAAACTGAAGTCCCTGGAGAAAACCCGCACAGGCATGAGGAGAACATGCTAACTCCACACAGGAAGGCCGGAGGTGGAATTGAACCTCTGCACTGTGAAGTCGACGTGCTAACCAGTCGAGCAACGTGCCGCAATGTCTTTAATATTATCATTAATAAAAACAGACTTTATTCTTAAATGTCACTGTTAAAAATGCACTTCCAATTAAGTGTCAAAGCAGGTGTCTTTTTTATGCTAAGCAGAGTTGTTGGTATTCAGATTCAGAAAACTTTATTTATCCCCGTGGGGCAATTAGAGTATCTGATGGTATCTGATGGTTGTAACGATTCAAGTAACTTTCAATCTAATTTGGTTCTTTTTAAAATCAAATAATCAGTAACGTATTTGAGTTACTTTTTAAAAACAAGCAATCTGTCACTTTTGACTAACTTCTCCAAAATGAACTAAAAATGCACGGGAAATAAAGGATGTAGTAAAAGGAAGCCCCAAATCCACCTTTGACTCCAGGTACTTTCAGAGAAAAAATCAAGCGGCTTTATCTTCGGTTACCTTGGACCACTTGATCTCAGGTACAGGATATCCTGATGCCACGCATGGCAAGATGGCATCAGACCCAACAGTCACCTCCTTCGTTTCAGGCAGTGCAGAAATTTGAGGAAGTGCTGTGAAACAAACAATAAAACGATGAGGGACCATCAGCAGTGACTCTGTAGGGAAGGAGTGTCCTTTCACATGGGCAGATTTTTCTTTTTAATATGAATCCTATATTTAATCCAGGCAGCCATCAACTGCAAAATAGGATCATCGTTTAAGATATTTTTTTTAATTGCCCAAGTGTATGAAGCAGGTAGAATTGAGCTCTTCCCTACAAGTGACCAGGCTGTCACGTGAGCCCAGTTTTCTTTATGCACGTTGCCACCGAAATGCCCCCAATTATGATCATGTACTCACACTGGACATTGAGGACCACCTGGGACTGCACCGAGCCCACATCATTGGTTGCTGTGCAGCGATACTGTCCTGCGTCTGCCTCAGTCACACGCTGGATCTTCAGCATGCCACCCATCACCACGATGTGGGTTGGGAGAGCCCCGCCCACTTTGCTCCACTCGACGGTGGGCTCGGGGTCACCGACGGCCTGGCATTCAAACTCCACCGAGTTCCCAATCATGACGGTCTGAACTGAGGTGCGCACATTGATCATCACCTTGGGCAGTGCTGTGGAAAAAAAAGAAGACGGGGAAAAAAAAAAGACTTTTATGAAGAGCGCAGTCTGTAGATTGAATTTAAGCCTACCTTGGACGGTGAGCCTGGCTGCGTCTTGAGCCTGACCATATATGCTGCTTGCTCTGCAGATGTAAACACCTTCATTACTCTGCTCGATGTTTTCGATCCTGGAGAAGGGCATAAAGCAACGCAACGGCTCATTTTTAGAATTCAACATCAATATTTACCAAACTAAATGAGTGCACTTCACGTTCTGAACCCATTAAATGATAGGTTTAGTGATTTGTTATTCACAAAACTCCGGCGTGCAGTCATATAATGGAGGGAACGATCCTGTACTGGATGTTAAGATGCTGGAATAAATAACTGCAAAAAAATAGGCACATATATACAATCATTCAGACTGTTTGAAAACATTTGGGAACAAATGGGCTTGATGTGGGAGTGCATATAAACTGCTCTCTGAAGTAGAAGCACTGTTGTAGGTGTGTATGTGCCCCTGAGGAGCCTATTGGGACTCGCATCTACGGCACGGCCAAAAATGTTGAGGTTTACTGACGACATCCATCCAAACTGTCCATCATTACAGTGCAGCGATGATATGTTGACTCTGTGTCACCTGAGCACGCCGTCCTTGACATGGTGGTTTGGGGGAAGGCCTCCTCCTTCTTTCAGCCACTCAATTTTAGTCTCTACTCCACCAGCTGCGGAACACGTAAACTCCACGGCGCTGCCCTGAGCCTTCACCTCCACTTGTGGTGACACACGTACTGCCAATGGCGCTACAAAAGGCAATGTCATAAAGCGGCGTTATCTGGTTAGCAAGTCCTAGGACGGTCCACCTATTCAATATATTTGGACAATTTGCCTGTAAAGAAAAGCTAACATGATGATCGCAACTCATTTTCATCTTTGGATGCCAAAACATTTTTCTTGAGTGACCCAAAATAATGGAATAGGCCTCACTGTTCAAAGACCTTTGGGGGAGAAAGTAAAAGGATATGTCTAACTTACATCTGACGGTAACTCTAGCCACGACTTCACTGTGGCCAACTCTATTGCTGGCTACACACTTGTAGCTCCCAGCGTCCTCCGCGGTAGCCAGATTGATTTGGAGATCGCCGTCGCTGACCTGGGCCCTCGCCGGCAAGGCGCCATCTAGCTTGCTCCAAATGTAGCTCAGTGGAGGAGTGCCGTGAGCCAGGCACTGCAACCTGATCACCTCCCCGACACGCACGGCCACATCATCAGGCACAGAGGTAGCATACGGAGGGGCTGGGGGGAAAAGGGGACCGGGTTTATCATGAGATAGATGAGGATGAAAACTGAATCTAACACAGCACTCATTATTATTTGTCCCAAGACAAGTGTTGACAAATGCATCCAAACCAGACATCCTCAGCAAAGCTCGACAACCAGCAGTATTACAGAGATGCAAATAACTTCAGACTGGAGTCTGAAAAATCTTACTTCTAACTCTGGAAAAGTTCTACTTTTTAGTTTTAAAGTGCTGACCTTAATAGGAATGTCACTTTGTGTCATTGGCAAAGGTAGAATCCTGGTTGGTTATCTCGCCTTTTAGTGCTCTAAATCGTAAATCCTTGTTGTGGTGGAAGCCGTACACTAAACGAGCGATACATTAGACATTAGTTGCTATGATGACTTCTTCCATTTCTTCTACTTTTTCGGTTGACAAATCATTTTGTTGTATTACCGCTATCTTCTCTTAATGTGGCATCTGCATGTGAATGTGTGACATATCCTTAGTTTAGTCTGCGGCTCCAGCCATCCATCCGTTTTCTGATCCGCTTATTCTCATAAGGGTTGCGGGGATTCTAAGCCTGGCCACAAATTGATGCTGGATTCTAGCTCAGGTTAGCCCTTTTTTCAACTAAGTATTTCCCGAGTTAGAAGCCAAAGTTCCGAATTGAAACGGAACCCGTTTGCTGCCGATAAGCCTTATTGGCAGCGAACGGATAAGGCAACGGAGATTTGGGGTGCCAGTCCAAGCTCTGCTGCTCCTGGTATTGTTTTTTTCTGAATTAATTTCCCCAAAAATGCAAGTTATACTCAAGAGCGATTTATACAAGGAATATGTTCTTGTCTTCTTCATGCTTCCTTTTTTGACTGGTGCAACTTATATGCCGGAGCACGTTAAGTCCCCAAAATACAGTAAATAAGGATATGTACTGTAATACAACAACAAAACAAAATTAATGATATTTGCACATATACTTACTACAGTACAGTATAGAACAAAACAGATGAAGTATAAATAAAAATATTATGGAGCACATTTTATCATATAAGACATTTTCTTGAAAATATTTCCTTTACATATAACTAGTTTGGTGAAAAAAAAGTTTTAAATCTGTATCAGAATTTTTTTTTATGTTATCCAATTTAAAACAAATGAACAAACAAACAAACCAACGCCCCAACTGTGCAGCATCCATAAATTTGTCACTAAATGTGAGCAGAAAATAAAACTGTTACTTACTTTCTACATCCAGCGTAATGGTAACTTCAGTCGTGCCCATGTTGTTCACAGCACTGCAGATGTATTCCCCAGAGTCTTGGCGTCCCACATTGGGCAGTACTAGGTTGCCGTCTACCACCTTATGTCTCCAAGGCATAGGTGACCGCAATTTTGACCATGTAATAGTTGGGGCAGGGAAACCTTGGAGCGCAAAGCGGATAGAAAGTGTTGTATGAATCTAGTAGCTTTAGCTCTCTGCTTAATTTGCAGTGACACGACACAGGTGACAACAGGCGGAAAATGTTTTTTTTTACTAATTTGTTCCATTACCGTGGGCATCGCAGCGCAGGGTTGCGGTCTGCCCTTCCACCACAATCATCAGCGGCTCGGGAACGATGACTCTGGGCACCGAGGGCATTTGGGAGCTTCCCTGCACAATGACTTCCACCCTGGTCTCGGTGCTACCTTCGTTGTTGCGTGCAACGCACACGTATGTGCCACTATCTTCCGGACGAGCCACAAGTATCTGAGCCGGAGGAAATGTGTGGTTAATGTGATGTTTGAGTAACATTTTCCCGTGTCAAGAGATTATTTATCTGACAGTACCTGCATGACTGCATTGGATTCTGCGGGAACGGGACTGCTCAGCTTGATCTTGCGGTTGCTGTCCAACCTGTGCCATGAGACAGATGGGCGGGGCTCTCCTGAAGCCTGGCACTCCAGGTTAATAGGTTCACCCACCCTGATGTGCACTGGCCCAACAGGGGTGACAGTGGCCACAGGAGACTCTGATTGGACAATATTTATAGATTGATTAGCATGCCATTCGAGTCGTGAAAAGTCGAGCATGAAATGTTGTGTGCATATATGGTATGAAATTACCTTTCACAATCAAGGATATAATAGTGTGGGTGATGCCAAACGGGTTGCTGGCCACGCAGCGGTAAGCACCATGATTCATAGGTTGTGCATTTACAATGGTAATGACAGAACCATCGGGGCCAACCTTGACATTGTCTGTGGGGAAGGATTGTAAATGACATCCGCTGGAAATGTTGCAAATTAAAGAGGAAACACAAACTAAATGGCACCCACGTCTCAGAAAATCGGGTGGAAAAAAAAAAGCTAACTTTTATACAGTAACAGTCCTGGTGAGTGTTTTAAGAGAAGGAGAGATTTTGGTAAATACCTGGGAGCGGTTGGTTGGTGGATAGTTTCCACTCCAGTCTGACAGGTTGGGCTCCGCTGTACACTTTACACCTGAAGCTGGCCGATTCGCCAACACGAACTGTCGCGCTGTGAGGCTCAATGGCGATGATTGGACTTTGAAGACCTATCAAAAGAGAGCAGTGTTTTTGAAAATACTTTTTTTTACTGGTACTGTACAGTCAATCAATCATCTAAATGAATTTATCATTGACAATGACAAATTTCGGCAGCGAGAGCGCAGCCTTGGAATATTGTGGCACCGACAAGTCCAAAAACAGAAATAGAAACTGCGATTGTTCAATCTGGACGCAGTAATTTCATTCAGTAAGCAGGCATTATTGGTTTCTGTCATGCCCTGTCCCAAGTTTGACGCCATAACAAGTCCTTTTCATGACCTGACTGAGATGTATTTCACCATCACCACATGTATGTGAAATCTCAGGGGAGCTTACGTGAGGATGACGACGTGACCGAGACAGAGACAGAGGCCCGGTGAATTTGCGATCCTGGAGCGCTCTGCACTTGACAGATGTACTCTCCCGAGTCCTCTGGGGTAGCTGACAGGATACGAAGCTGACTGCCAACAACCTGTGCGCAGCAGATGCAGTTATGTGGAGCAACAGCAACAGCATAGGAAAAAAAAATACCCTGCTTTACATTTAAGCTTTCCAAACATCGACACGTGTCAATTTGCCCCACTTCGTTCAGTTAAGATTTCGATTTTCACATTTTTCAACTCAACTCAACTGCGTTTATAGAGGATTTTAAAGCAACCAATCAGTAAAACTAAAAATTAAGTCTCATGCTGAGTCAAAAGCCAAAGAATAAAAATGAATTTTAAGACAAGTTTTAAAGCTGGGGCCTTGCCTCATGTTCAACAGGTGTTCATCCAAAGAGAGGGACCAGCAACAGAAAAGGCTCGATCCCCTCTGAGCCTCTGCTCAGTTCTCAGTACCTCTAATTGTGTCTGGTCTGCACATCAGAGGCACCGGGCAGGTGTGTATGAGCAGAGGAGCTCAGAGGGGTAAGGCCATTAAAAGATTGGGATTTAAGTTATGTGCTCCCTCTTATGAGTACCAGTCAGGGGCGAGCGGCAGCCTTTTGGACCAACTGGAGACACTTAATGGAGGATTGGCTGACTCAAATGTAAAGTGCATTTCAGTAATCCAGTCGTGATGTGACAAAGGCATGAATTACTGTTTCAAAATACTCTTGAGAAAGGAGAGACTTTACGAGACATGTAACGACAAAGTGTGAGAACCTCCGATAACAAGGTTTACTACACTGACATAAAACCAGGCAGGCATGATGGGCGCTCTGTCACATTCAAATCTACCTGGTGATTGGAAGACAGGCTTCCACTCGCTCTGGTCCAAGTTACTCGGGGAGGAGGATTTCCAGAGACAATACAATTGAGGTACAGGTTGTGACCCTCATGGACGTCTGCTTCAGACGGCTGGATTCTGACAATTGAGGAACTTTGATCCGCTGCATGAGCACAAACATACCCAGTGAAGACCTCTGCTGCCAATCAACCCCAAGAATGAACGGACAGAAGAGTTCACCTTTGAGCACTGAAACCTTGATGGGTGCACTGTTCGAGCCCACGCGGTTGCTGCCTACGCACATGTACGTGCCTGAATCCGATACTTTTACGTTGGGGATAAGCAGCGTACCGATGTCGGTGCGGTCCATGCTGGCCTAGAGAGTACATACCGGGAAGTGAGTAGATTAGAATGACAAGATGCACTAAATTTGTCATCATTTGGCTTATTGTGACAGCACAGCAAGCAACTGCCGATGAACACTGGCTACTTACCTGGATCGAGTCCTTTGAAACAAACACAAATATGACGTTGTGACATCACTAGCTAAAGCAACACAAAAGCACTACTTTACATGTAGGCTGGAATAGAGTCTGCTACGGCGGCTCGTGCCTGAATTCTACGGCATACGTTTGACACACAGATGATTGCATTAAAGGATAACTACATTGGGGCTGTTAGAAGAGGCTATGACACATGATGGTTGTGTGATTAAGTCTTTCATATACTACAGAAATATGTCCTCAAATGAACAGAAATGAGAAATTAGGGACAAAGCCCATCCAGCTTGCAAAACCGATTGGGTTTTTTAACCCCGAGCTTGACTGTTTAGCTTCAAGGCTGAAAATGACATTTTATTAAAATTCATGGATTGAGGAAAGGGGGGTGCGGTGGGGGTGGAGGTGGGGGTCAAGGAAGGCATTTCCGCATCTGGGGGCTATTTGGGCATGGACAAAGCTACTTAGCTGCAGCCTGTCCGAACGTAAGCCGGGCTAAACTGAGCAGCGGCCGAGGCGGGCCCTGGCTCAGCGCGTGTCTGAACACACCGACGACTTTACAAAGCCAGCCATGTGCCAGAATATACAGAATTTATGGTCGGTTGCACGGCTGAGTCTGGCTTTGGCTGGGAACGGCTGAAGTGAAGGAATGGCACGACTAAACAGGCCCGAGAGCTTCACTGTGCCCCGGAGCAGGGGGGAGCAGCTAATAAAGAAAAGGTGGAGGGGAAAAGATGCGTGAAATTCTTCCACTGTCTACTATATGCATTCTAGCGTTCACAGATGAAGTTGCTCATGGTATGAGGAGGACGGTACAAAACAAAGGACAATGGATCATCAATAGGGGATGACATGAAAGCGCACCCCACAACCCTTGTGAGGATAAGCGGATCAGAAAATGGATGGATGGATAGATAAAAGCGCGCGCAGCATGCATGTACATTAAGAAGCTAATTGGATCCAGCGAGGTGGTTCTAATTTTTTTTGTTGGCACCAACTCAGAAATTAATGGCTCCTAAAAGCGCGAATCAAGGACATATTGGATCATGCACTTAGTGAACAAAGTGTGAAGACAGTGTCAGTAGAGGACAGTGGATGGGATCTACAGAATGGGACGGACAGACAGTGGACAGACGGACAGACCTGAAGCTCCTCATTACGTCTGTGTAACACATCGACACTGTTGCTTTTAAACTGTTGGAAACCGTGAGAAGGAACGGCCTGAGCAAACGTCAGAACAGGGGGAGGTACCAAAAACAAAAAGGGTGGGGAGTGGGGGAGGACATAAACACAGGGGAGGAAAAAAATACAGGTAAATGGTCAAAACGCAGAAACATTCACAGTATTGGAATCACCTGTGCAAGAAAGGGTTTGTGAGCACACTCGCAATCATGTTAGCGTCATCTTAGGTACGCATCATCATCTCACCTGGGATGGGATTTGTCCCCCGTTTTTAAGCCAGGTGAGCTTCGGCATTGGTGATCCTGATGCACGACAGTACAACCTCAAGGTGTCCCCCTCATGGGCGTCGATATTTTGGGGGCTAACTTGGACTTGGGGCTGTGTGCCAAGTCCATTGCCATTCGATCCTTTAAAAATAAATACATTAATAAACAAACAAATACATAAATAAATGGCAATGATTGGCAGATATTTCCACTGAAGCGTCTTTTTTTCCTCCATCTGTTAGTCTGTCTGCTCATTGTTTATTATTACTAGCACTACTTCCTGGTTCATGGAGAATAATGCGCTAGTGAGGACCAAATTGATAATCTAAAGGATGGCATTTTGTGATTTTTCTATTGATGCCCAAATGGCTCAACCTCTGGAACCAAATTCTTTTCCTTGATGTTTTTTTCTTGTACTTTGGGGGACAATCTGGTCCTGTCTTATTAATCAATTTAATGTTGTGCAAAAAGGACTGCTGTGGAAAAAAAATCATTAAAATAACAATACTAATCATGGCCTCAACCTCTTATTCATTGGGAGAATAGATTATTGATGATAAGACTGGCAGACAAATTTTTACAAAATGTTTTGAGTCAGACATGCAAGTAAACAATTTGTTCCTAAATTATTATTTTTATTTGTTCGCACTAATTTCAAATCTGCCCTCGTTTTTTTTCCTCCAGCATATCAGGTGTTTACATAATTACTACTACTACTACTACTACTAATAATAATAATAATAATAATAATAGAATAACAATAATAGAATACGTAATATTGCCATACAAAGCAACATTAATGAATTAAGGGTTAGGTTTGGCAAAAGGTGGATTTTTTTTCCATGAAAGCTATAAAATTACACTTTATGGTATTGAACAAGCTTTTATAGGTCAAATTTTAAAACAAAAAAAATGAAAATATCACAAAAAATCTGATGTGTTAGAAACAATCAGAAAGCCATTTTTAAAAATCAACATCAAAAATTAATTTAAAGCCAAGTCTGATTCAAATTTCCTCCTGACCAGTGTTGTTACAATATTCTCATTATGTGTGAATCTACGGTAATCTAAAGACACATTGGCTTTGAAATAATTTTCCAAGAAGTGCGTACATTAAAACAAGTGGAACAAGACCTTTTCAGCCCAAAATGTGCATACTGGAGTGAGGCAGAGTTTCACATATGAAGATACTGAGAGCATACTTTTGACAAAAAGGGAAACCCGTGCTGTGTGTTCGCCGTGGGTGTTCAGAGCTTTGCAGGCGTACTCCCCCTCATCTGCCTGGTCTACTGCTGTAAAGGTCAACACGTTGCCTCTGATTACTGCCCTGGGACTCATTCTGTTCCCGGGACCGCCTGGAAAAATAATTTTAAAAAACAACAACACACAATGACATCCTGTCACTACACCAGTGGGAAAACAACAAATCTATTGAAGGTCCAACCGGTCGTACCGATCCATTCAATGGCAGGATTTGGGTAGCCGGTCACTGTACAGCGGAACTCAGCTCTCTGGCCTTGTTGGACAGTCAGTGTGGAAGGGCTGATGGTAGCCAGAGGCTGGGCCCCCTCAGCAGCTACAAAAGACAAAATGGTAAGACGACGAATTGAGGGAATCTGCCATGGGGTAACACGTGGGCATTTTTAGTCATCTTGCTGTGGCAGAGTTTATGAAGGAGAAAGAAAGTGGCACGGAGCCATTGGTGGGGCCTGCGAGCGTATTGCTGCCTGTAGGAGTTTGGCAGGCTGCAGTCCTGCAAGCCGCCAAAGCAAAAGAAAGGCTTCTTTCAGATGGACTGCAGCAGTTACAGTGTTTGCAGGCCAGCTGAGAAGCTCTGGGGCGGTTGAAACTGGGACACTGTGACCTTCAAGATATCAACTGTTCGGAGAGACTCCACCTCATTCATCGGGAGGAAAATGTGATCGTGATGAATGTTTTGAGTCTGATTCACTACTTCACTTCATTTAATCTCCCGTTTTTCATGATTGTATTTCAACTTTATTGTCAGCCCTCAATCCACACTTCTCTTGGTATTGAGCTCCAGTAACCAGTCATAAACTTAAAAAAAAAACAAACAAAGGGCAATCCAAATATTTCTTCTCAATAAAATCAAGATCGCAGTCAACAATTTACACTGCCAATGAAAAAGATGATAACACAGGAATCACCATCCCAAATTAGAGTAATGCAAGTCAGAATAACAGAGCCTTTCAAAAGTCCATCATGAAAACATAGCAAATAACCAACATTTGCCACGTTATGCTATTTTAGATATGAGTGAGGATGCCCAATAGACCAACACGTATCATTTTATCTGTGTTCAGAGTCATTCTTCCCCCTGAAAGAAAATTGGCCTCCGAAGTGTAGCTCGACAATTCCATCCCATCCATCCATTTTCCTAACCGCCTATCACTAAAGAAAATAAATATATTCCTTTCCCTCTTTTGGTTAAGTTTATACTAAACTCAAAGTGTAATATTATTTGATTTCCATCAGTAACCCTGACGTTCATAAATATGCGACGTGGCACATTTGGCTACACTATGCGAAAAGGTTGCCATGGGGTGTGTTCAACACAGTATGATGTTTGAAGCCCAGATGAGATCAGCTTCTCCATGTTTCTTTACAAGACGAAGACAAGACGGGGAAAAAAAGGAAATAAGAAGAGACTCCTCCAAAGTCTGAATGTTGAGACACTGCTGCTCACCAGAGTGATTAAAATTGTTGTTGGAAACTTGGAACAAACTCTGAATTCAATCAAACCGTTTACTAATTTAAAAACTCATTAAAATTAGCAAAGGCGGGAGGTTACTTATCAGAGTGAAGGTACAATACAGTACACATTGTTTTTATCAGTGTCAACAGTTATTTCTTTTTGTAATTATATGATATGCAACTGTGATAACATTTGACTGTAAAACCATTTTCCCTCATCTCATGAGGAAAATGTATTTGAATCAAATGAGCTTCACGCTAGACTTGCGCTCGGCACGAAAAAAGGACCCTTCATGTGCAGTTGGTTGCAGCTAAGTTTCCATAACTTTCACGTTTTCAGAGGGTCACTATTAAAACCTCAATCAGTAATTCAAAGTGCTCTCAACATTCATGAGGAGTTGTCCATAAGGCTGAACGTATAATGTTCTCTGCAGTGATAGAGCCCTGTAAACCAAGAGGAGAGAGCCAGTAATGCTCATGTACAATCGAGAACATGTTTTGGACTCAAACAAAGAACGCAATTGATTGTACATGGGCCCTACCAGGCCAAAAGCGCATCATCTGGAAGAAGAGCGCATGCAGATGCAGAGAGATGCGAGAGGCAAGTGTTCTTCCGAAGAGAGCGAAAACCATGCCCGTGCTGACTTACGCTTTCTGTGTCCTTCAAACATTTCATAGGCTGTGTAAAACATCTGTGTCTGTGAGGCCTCTAGAGATGGGGGAGGGAGAGGGAAAGGGGTGGGGGGCAGTGGAGGGACAGGTTAACTGATTGGTCAGTTCTTGGGGTCGTTGACCTCCCCGTCTCTCCATGAGACATCTGCCAGTGTGAGGCCAAACATTACTGTAAAAATGCGAAGAAATAACTGCCATTTTCCGGACAGAAAAAAATTCTGGCCGATTTTTGGAGCTATTGGTATACTGCAAAAATAGGAAAGGTGCATTCAAAAGAAAATAATAGGAGTCCTACTTACCGTAAATAAAAATGCATCATTATTGACGACCATGATGTATCCCACCAGCGATCCTACAATAATTTATGCAACTGTACATGCGTATGTATCATATGAGTTCTTTAAAGGTCTCATGTCATCCCCCTAAAAACAAACATCCAAATTTCCCCTTCAATTTAGTTTGGGAGAAAATCAAATGCATTTCAAAACCAGAATTGTGCTGGGTAATGTTAGTTAACAAAAAAAAAGAGCAAAATAACTACACCCAACACTGAAAAAACATTTCGTAAACAAAAAAAAACAAAAAAAAACACGAAAATACTTTGGAAAAAAATTAGAAAAATAACTGAAACTATGACAACAATCTTCAATTAGAGTAAGTGTCCTTCATTTTTGTCTTTCTCAATTAATTTAATACCCGAGCCATTGGTAGTTGATTTTAAATAGATTTTGGTCTTACAGCAGGGCTATCGTATTGGAGTTGTGGTCCTTCTGACATCTGACGCCGAGAAGCAACGTCATCTAACAGAAGCCAATGAAAAGGCACAAACAAATGAAGTTCTTCCGCCGTGATAACCTTGCATGGTTGTTATGGCTCCGATGGCTCCCCTACTTTTGTAACTTAAGTCAGCCCGGAATGCAACGCTAGATAATAAACGCTTTCCCTTTTATGTACCCATCATCTATCTCTCTCTCTATCTATCAATCGACTACTCCGTACAATGGGGTTTCATACTTCTCAAGAGGAATTCAAGCCACATATCCACGACAAACAATTGATTGAAAACGAGCCCATCCTTTATTCAAGACTTGAGAGTTGTGACGCATCAAACTTTAAAAGCAGTATTATTATTATGCATTGAGCTTATTGTACTTCAACATCTGTGGACTGCTATACATTATCTGTACAGTGTTTGATTTGTGGATGGTTGTTTTTAAATAATATTTTGGTTGTGTTTTCACAGCAAAATACTGGCGGTGATATTTCTAATCTTGCACGAAGAAAGAAAAAAAACATTCTAAAAACCCTAATAAAAAAATTATTAAAACAATGCATTTTCGATTAAAAAACTGATGAAAACTAAAAAAGCGGCTTTAAAAATGGATTCAAACTAATTAAAAAGAAACAAAAAACTCAAAATCAATAAATAAAAAATTATGTTCAAAATTCCCAACCTATTATAACCACGCCTCACGTAAGCTTTCATACACGTCCTCTTTGATTTTTCAAAAAGCAACTGGCTAATGTATTTTGGTGTGTTTTATTCATACTCACGTGCAATCAACTTTCAGACTTACCTCTTACGTTTATTGAAAATCAAAGCCAACTGTGTGTTAATGCGAATTGGATCAGGCTCATCTCATAGCAGAGTGGCCAGTGGGTACATTTGTAAACTAAAATAGGACACAATGACAAATGGACCGAGAGTAAAAGCTGTACCACAATGAAACCATTTCTCACAGAGCTTCAAGACACACACAAAAACTCACGGAGCATGACAATGAAACGAATATGCAGGTATGGTACGTAGCATGGCTACACATGCAGGTTAGTAGCAACAAGGCATTTCACACACACATCAAAAGAAATCATGAGTTACATTACAGCTGCTAAAAACATACAGCTTGTGGTCATTTTTAAAAATTATTTTATTTACGTTTAAAATAACAGGATCTCTTTTCTTACAGTGGAACAATCTCCTCACCATTACTTTAATTCATATTCTATTTTCCACCAAATGTTTTCACAGTCATGATAAATATTACAAATTTAAACACAAACAACTTGGCGTGGACGTTTACATGTGACATGTTTAAAAAAAATATAGATGTCAAAAACATGTTTTATACCAGCAACTTGAAGTATATTTGCAAATTGTATGACATTGACAAAGCATCAGGGAGCATGGATAAACAGAAAAAGCGATGCAAATAAAAGTTGATGGGCTAAAATGAAGCATAAACATTTTATTTGGTTTATAAAGCTCTCTTAAAACTCTACATATGGTGCGTAGTTACGTTTGCCACATTGAAAATGTTCTGGACCATATTTCAGTCAAAGATGTGTCAACAACCTTGAAGATTAGAACTCCACAGTTGTTTACATGGCTCTTCTGCATCTTAAATCGGCCGTGAAATAACTGAACAACCGTGCCATAAATGTGACTCGTGCCGGCACTGAGGAAACACTGGCTAGTACAGGAGCAGGTTCAAACACAAGTTTTGCCAACTGCATGGCACACAGCACCATTTGGGTCACGAGCATCCGTGACCTGGATTGTTTGAGATGTCACAGCTAATTCATGAAGGAATTCTGGACGTCTTTCAGTTGCTCCTTAAAGACGTCCTCTTTGATTGTCTGAGTCACTAAAAAGCACCTGGAAGGTCTCCGCATTAACTCCTCACCATTGCACTCTGCAGCTCTGGCAGGTCGGACACCAAGGAGCCCAAAGTTTAAGGATTCAACACCCTGCTAGCAGAATCTCAAGCCATAGGAATCAGCAGCTCGTCATCCGTAAGCAAATAAACCACCACCGATTTATTCAACCCAATATGGAAAAGAAGTGGAGAACTGGTTAAGTACTGTAAGAAAGGGCTCTGTTGAGAGCGAGTGCCCATTGGTTATGTGACATGATCATTGATCTCATAATACAGTATATGTCTAGCACCAAGTTTTCATTTGAAAAACCCACAAGCTGTATCTCAGCAGACAGAGCAGGAAGTTCCTTGAATCAGACAAAACTGCAGCAGCAAGGTTAAAAAAAATGCAGTTGGACGGGCCATGACTAGAATGTAAGATCGAGCAAAGTGCTGAGAGCAAAAAGCCAAACTATTGAAAGTTAGGGCTGAAAGCTCACGATGTTAGCTAGTAGCCAGCCAAGTGTTCGCAGAGCATAAAAAAAGCAGAGAAGCATGCGCCATTTCCAGCTGAAGCAGGGAGAAGGGGCGGGGGGAGTCAGAGCTGCTTGGACGGTGGAGGAGGCTAACGGTGCCAAGGATCACAAACCTGGCACATAGAGGATGGCATTGCCCTCGTCCATAGCGTACATGTTGGAGCCCGTGCAGACGTACACGCCAGCGTCCTCTGGCTGGATGTTCTGAATGGTCAGGATGCCGTTGAAGTCCATCGCCCGGTTGGGAAGCTTCCCGTTACCCAGACGGGTCCAGACCAGCGTGTAGGCCGGCGACTGCAAGACAGAATGTTTGCCGTCGTCACCTTAAGCATCTCTCTCTTCATGATGTTACAGCCAATAACACATGGCTTTTTTCAAGCTGGATTTACACTTCGCAGTTCAAGTGACCCATTTCACTTTTTTTTTTTTAACAGTATGCAGAATAAATGGACATGGTATCGTAAATCCTCTGATTTGAATCAAGCTTCATGCTGATTCCAATTAAAAATCTGCAAAAGCAAGTGGTGAATTTAACACACGGGTGTCATTATTACCTTGCTCTTTGCTGTGCAGATGAAGTTTACAGTCGAGCCCACCCGGACTGTTTGGGCTTTGGGTTCCTCAACTGTCACCTCAATGGCTTTGGTCGGGACACCTGAGAAAAGGAGAAAAATGCTGAGCTGATCGTCACCTTCCAAAAGGAATGGCCTATGCCATTTTTTTTTCTTTCAGAAAACACCAAATGATACATTATTGATTTACAATTTCATTTCAAGGTGGAATTGAATGATCTATGCAGGAAAAGTGGCTAAGACTGCATGACTGTCCGTGTTTTATGTTGTGTTGTGTTATATTATTTTGTTATTTTATATTACCGGTAACTTTATGTTGTTTATGTTAAGAAACCTGCCATGGGACGATGGCTGAAAACTAGCATTTATGCTAAGTCCGGCGCATTTACACTGTTGTGTTGATTCATGTGCAATGTCCCAATGAAATAAATAAAGAAATACACATTTTAAATCTGTTTAACTCAGGATCTAGTTGATTCCGAGATGGCCAGCATCCTCGGGAAAGGATAAGGTAAGAAAAATCGTTTTGGTCAAAATAGAGTAAGATTTGGGCAGCTGGCAGATCACAGGCAACATGCCCCTTGATTGATAAAAAATAAAAAAATAGATTTTTTATAACCTTTTTTTCACAAAACTTCTTCACAAACTACTGATAAACATTCAATATACTGTAAGTTTTCCATGAGAAATGGAGGGGAAAAATCCCAAAAGCCCACCCCCACAAAAAAATCTAATCTGAAAACAAACAACAACAACAACAAAAATAAATAAATACAGCAATTATGCAATTCAATTGTACTTTTATGTTGAAATATCAACATTCGACACTCGATAGCAGACAAATCTTAGTCGGATCTTAAACTGTCCTGTACTACATCTGTGCGTGGTCCTATGCAGCCACCCCAGTAGAACTGATGAAAAATTGTGGTGCCTTCCAGTATTTAAGTTGCCCATCTCTGATAGACCATTATTTTAAGAGGGTGAGGTCAATATGAAGATTTGGTGAAAATTTAGACTGGTAAATCATTCACCGTCTTGACTTTAAGCGTGTAAAATAACGGTATGAATAACCCCTGTTATGACTGCCGATCAGTGCATGTTGTACTACACAGGTAGCATCTCATGGCGACACGACTCATACACACTTGTGACAACAATTTCAGCGTGGCTCCTGTTGGTGCTGCGCTGGTCCCGGCAGGTACAGATGTAAACACCGGCATCGCTTGGCTGGACATTGCTGAAGTACAATTCTGCTCCTGCATACAGTTGACAAACACCAGAATAGTTGTTACGGCCGTTACAGCCACAAGTAAGGAACGTTGTTGATTCATAGATATCTCAATATCATAATTGCGTCATTGACCTTGTCTGCGTCGCTCAGCACTGCTCGAGATGGGCCGCCCGTCCTCTCTGGACCAGTGGAAGTAGTGTGGAGTGGAAACGGATACCTGACACCGCAGGGTGACTGAGCCACCCTGGCTTGTCAGGACTCTCTCTGGATACACCCTCACCACCAATGACGCTGCAGCTGCAGAGAGGCCAAAGCAAATTTATGAGGAACATTGTAGGAGAAGATCATAACAAACAACACTAAGACTTGGTCACAGCAACTGCACTGTTTGAGACCCCTGGGAAGTAGAAAATATCCCACTTTGAACTTATGAGATCCCAACACGAACTGTTACAGTCTAATAACAACATACTTTGTACAGGACAAGCAAGCGATACTTCCCAAGCAGGACGGTTTGTTTTAAATTGAGATATCAAGTGCAAACAGTAGATAGAAGATAAATATAACCACAAAAATTTGAGGAGCCCCACAGCGCAGTGTTGAATAAACTCCAACCACAGATATCGAAATGTACACCTCACTCAACAGAATAGATTGTTGTGCCTGGTGAGTATCTTTAGCACCTTTTCTCTTTTTTTTTGTCATCTTACCATCATATGGTCGACACTTCTGCCTCTCCTGTGGGTTGCCAACATAACCAGGAGCACATCTGTAGATGGTCAAATCAGACTTTGAAGTCAACATTGGGACACCCGTACGGCAACAAATAAGAAAAGAATGACTGACGATTTATCATTTAACAGGAGAACACAAGTTGTACACATTTGACACGACTGAAAATCCACAGTTTGAATCTGCAAGTTGAATTGAGGACACTTTTTGGTTGTTAAAAATTCAAATGGGTCCAGTTATCTCAGTTGAACTTTTGCGCATTACTGTCAACTCGATGACTAAAAATCCACTGTCTAAAGTTAGCATGTTGGTTGCGTTGGAGAAAATAGTTACCGCTCGCAGTACTGGCCAGTGTATCCAGGCTGACAGGCGGTACACTGGTAGCCTCCATTTCCCAGGCTCTCACAGGTAGGAGAAAATCTGTCAAAAAACAAAACAAAAAAGATGACTCGACTGCAAAAAGTCATTAACCACAAAGTAGTGTCTGTGTTATGATCCGACATACGACGTATTTGTGATGATATGGCGCTAGCATCATTGCTTGTTGCAAAAGTGACTGATAAAAAGATGACACCATTGATTGCTACTTTCACCCGGTGGCTGCCAGCTCGTTATTCGGGACTCAACTGCTACTGTTTACATGGTCAGGCTGCGCAAAAATTGCTCGGTGTTATTGTTTAATACAATGAGCAGTGTTGTATTTATATACTGTGTTTATGATTTTTTTGTTTTTGTTCCCGGATGATCTCATTTGCCCTGCTTGGAAATCCTCTCCCCAAAAATGTGGTAGCAGATCAAAATGTGGATTTCTTCAAAGAGATACGCAGACAATTGGAGTGACAGGGCAACAGATGCTTTGAAGAAAGTATCCTCGTGGCAGACCCTCCAGATTTCACAAGAAGGTTGAATTTGCTGTCATCGTGAGCATGTGAGCGATACAAGACTTCAGCTATAAATAGAGGAGGAATGCGCCGTCCAGGCATCTGTGCCAGAACTCACTGGTTGTCCGGGTCAGTGTGAGGGCAGGCACAGGGCTGGCAGTCCTCCGGTGTGCCGGCGGTGGGGTCACCGAAGAAGCCGGATCCGCACTGCTCACAGAGCTCACCCTGAGTGTTGTGCAGGCAGTTCTGAAAGAAAAAAAAACATGTTGTCATGTGTGTCCCTCACACCTTCCAAGACACATTTGGATAACTTTCAGTTTCCTACAGTGCAGATGCCAGTCTCGGGGTGGCAGGAGTCTGAGTGGCCGTTGCACTCACACAGCTCACAGTGACCCAGGTACAAGCCTCCACCGGTCCGAGTATATCCGGGTGCACAGTCCTGGAATACATTCGGAACATGGAGTGCTCAAACAGAGTCGGCAGCTTCGACAGGTGAATTGAGGTGAGAATCGTGAGGAGAATTAACCTGGCAGGAAAGACCCTGGTATCCAGGTGGGCAGCGGCACTGCTCCACCTCCAGGGCCTGCGCCAGGCCGCTGTAGTTGGGCAAAGCCACTTCCATGCTGATGTCGGAGATACTGGATGAGCGCATCTCAGTGTAGTAGGACGCTCGGATCAAGATGTCATCCAGGTCGGCCAGAACCATCAACAAGTGCTCTCGTGTGGCGGGCATGCCATCAGGACGGCGCCAGTGCTCCTGGAAATTGCAACGGAGAGAAAATGGATATGCGGCTAGCTGTTTAAATAAGGCTAGAGTGATTTTGTAGTTGTATTACTGATATTAATGGTTGTCAAGATTCTGCAAAAACTACAGAACTCCCTTTTGACCAACTTTGACGACAGGTGACGCATCAGCCTAAGACCACCTGTTTAAAAAGTCGGTGTGGACATGGGTAAAAGTACTCAAGGAATACATTTGCACCTCTTTCCAAGTAAGTGCTTCGTCCACACGGCAGGGCACAGTGCCCAATTTGCACTTTTTGTCAAGGCTGATCTTTTTCATGCTGTGCTGGCATGTAAACAGAGAAGCGTTTAATGACCTCCTGATTGTGACATTACTTGAGGCGGTGCATGAAAGCATTAAATTAAAAGTAGAAAAGACTCATTAACAAGGTCCTGAAACTGATAATTAACCATATGTGGATGACAAATGCCCCAGTGTCCGGATCATGATGGCATTCACCGCTGTTGTAAGTTAAAGAAGACCATTGTTGTTCCAACACGGCCGTTCGTGAGATTGTGCTGGGGGCACATTATGGTGTGATTCCACTTTCGTTGGTTATTATGTCCAGCATTTAGTTTGGGCCAAGGGCCTCCTCGCTTTATTGTGATGATAAGATGGAAAACAGTGAAATGGAAAACGGGCAATTGCTCCACTTTCAACGCATCTTATTGTCGTTTGGCTGTTTTTCTTACCTCGGTGAAGACAACCTCAAATTGTTGAGTCTCTCTGCTGCCATGCTGCCTTCTCTGCCACGGCTGTCCAGCTACCAGAGTGATGTCATTACCCTATAGGAACAACATGAGAAGGTGAAGAAAAGCGACATATGGCCAAACTTTGCACACCAGTAAGAAGAGGCGTACTCACAATAATCTGTACATCTGCATCTTCAAGCAGAGTTCCTCTTGATCCAGCCACGTAGGAGATTGTGTATTTCAGTTTGCCACCATAAGAGCCCACCTTCAAAGATTGAAGAAGAATGAACACATTTTGCTTCGTCAAAAAGTGCTCGTAAATGGAAGCAAACGCCACCAGGTTCCCAGCCAAGCTGAATCAGAAACACATGAAATTAATTTGCAGATTATCGCGGTATTGTGAAATGGAGGGGCTGTAACAATCCTGAAAATATAGGGATCGACATTAACGGTGGCCCAATGGCCCACGGCCACTACGCCAATGTGTTGGTCCGCTAGCTCACCTTTAGACCAAGGCCTAACGAGGACAGTCCAAATTTCTAAATCGCAGCCACTAAAAATGACCCAAATGAGAAATTCTTGATTCAGACTGAAAGACTTATTGCCAAAACAATGAAAGAAAGTGCATATGGTGATGATGCAAGAAAAAAACCCTGCTACGAGCAAACACTTGACGGCATAAAGGGGCATGAATCGGACTTAGTCTCATGTCACTAGCCTGATTACCGCTAGCCTGAGCAGATTCATCCCAGCCGCAGTGGGACCATGAAATCGAAGGACAAGGGCAGCGATGCAAAGTGCTGCTTCATCACCAAAATATTATGTCCAATAATGCGTGGAAAACAACTGCGCTAACAAGAACTTTATTCAGTTTTAGGACATCATGCATGAACACATGTACTTCATGGCACTGTGTCAGTACTTATCGGATAATGGAATATGCCCGGGCTCGCTGAAGCATTGCTAATGTTGACCTATATTTTGAATCATTTGTTTTTACTTGTTTCATTGTCAGTCCTCTAAAATATGCCCTCACATGAAAAAGGTCAAGAGCAGTAAAGCACCACTGCCTTTATGGGAAAAAATGTAAATAAAGTCAAAATTTTAATTTGGTAATTGATTTGTATTTTTGCATTTTTCTTTTCTTCAGAAAAACTATTTTCAGGCTGAATGTACGCTCTGTACCACTGCTTCTATGAGACAGGAAAAATAAGTACTGCTGAAAGAATCCTTTGTTTTAGTTATTGTTAGGCGTAGAAAAAAAAGTAGTGTGTTTCCGGTAACATGAAATTTCAGCATAGGGTCGGTAGGTCGGACAACGGTTTTTTTTCAATCTTTTTTTTTTTTTTGCCCCCATCAAAAATGTAAACAAAATATCCATAAAACATAAAACAAGGAGACATTTTTATTATTATTGAAATGCTCGCTCGCCGCCAAAGGCTGGGTGTTACAGCCATCTCGTTACCTCTGCGTCCCACGTCCTAGACGGTCCATGGTGTTCGTCAAATAGTTCGCTGAATCTTTTCGATACATCATTGGATGCTATTTTCTTAATATTATCGTGTGAGCATGCGACTGCGACACACAAAACGTGGTTTAAACTGTTGTCAGAGATCGTGGCCGCCGCCACGATTCAATGTTGTTGACAGACGACAGGGCAGACGACGCGCACGCTCAACGTGAATATTGCGAGAGTTTGCACCGATGTAAACGCTCTAAATTCATCTTTCCTTTTATTATTTATAATTTTGTTTGTGGTTTTATTGTTCTTGTTTTGATTGTAAAGCGTCCTTGAGTGTTGTGGCATATTATAACCACAGCCACAGGGTCAGTTTACGACGGCGTGACGTCGCGCCGTAAAGTGTTCATATAAAAATGACGACTGACAATAAACGGCAGTGAGCACAGAGTCAGACTCCCCGTGTTTTATTAAACACAACAATGGCAACGAAGATGGAGCTTCCACTCTCGCCTCTTCCTCCGTTCCTCGCCCTGCCTGGTGAGCCACCTGTCCCGTGGCCCCGCTGGTTGGAATCCTTCGAACGTGAATTGAATTGCGAGTTTGCACGATGTAAACGCTCTAAATTCATCTTTCCTTTTATTATTTATAATTTTGTCTGTGGTTTTATTGTTCTTGTTTTGATTGTAAAGCGTCCTTGAGTGTTTTCAAAGGCGCTTATAAATTAAATGTATTATTATTACACAAAAATGTAGAAGGTTTGAAAAAAAATGCTGACCGTAAAGTTTTTTTTCAAGGTAGAAATTCTCGGTCGGTTGGGTTACCGGAAACACACTACTTTGTTTTCTACGCCTTAGTCTGAATCTACCAACTCAGAAATAAAATGTTTAAAAGAATGTCCTGCCCCCCCCAACTCCCAAATCTAACAGCAGCTTTTAATACTCATGACCATGCGACTTAATTAATGAGGAAAAACATTAAAGCATATGTGAAAAAGAACTGTCAAAAAAGGATATCGTGAGAGAAAAAAAAACATTCTAACAGAAGATGCATATGGGAAAACCCAACGAGTGGGATGAAGCAAAGGGCGCAGGGATTGTGGGAGAGGGGTCAAAAGGTGCTGGGAAGCATTGCGCTGGGGGATTTGACCCAAAGTTACAGTACCTTATCCCCTGTGAACTGTGTGGGGAGCTGCCAGTAGAGCAGATCTTCCTGGTGCAAGCTGAAACCTTTGTAGACCAGAGAGTACTGCGAGGCAAGGAGTGAGGGAAACAAAGGAAAATGAGCCACAGAAATGGAGAGAGGCTACCAGGCAAAGATCAAGCCTAGGAGGAGGAATGCAGAGCATAAAGTCGAATTCTTTCTTGGTACACGCTCCGGGGCGTTAATAAATCAGCCATTGTGCTGCCGACTAGCCCGCTGTCTGACAACTTCCACTCACAGTAATGTGAAAATGACAGCTTAAGACATCTGAGGGTGGCTTTAAACAGACGGCAGGACAGACGACATTCAAACCGAAGCTGTTCTAAGTGCACAGTTGCAGCGTGCTTGATGAGCGCACAGAGGCCACGTGACAGTAGCTCAACTAGTCCTTTTTCAGATCAGAAGGTAAATCACTCAGGGCATTTGGTCCCTAAAGGTTTGCTCAGTCAGTCAGTTAAGCTGCTCTCCTGTACCTTGCTGCCCCCTCCAGAAGCACGAGCAGTCGTCTTGCTCACTGCGTTCTCGGTCTTGATTGACAGCAAAACCACAACCCAAAAGAAAAGGAAGAAAGTGATGGGAAAGGAAATAACAATGTTACTCTCACAATCTCTAGCAGAGAGTACCTGCATATGAGACGTATGGCCCGGAGAATACGATTGGGGTCTAGCAGGTCTAACTGAAGAGGAGATGCCGTAAGGACGAGCAGCTGGGCTCAGGTTGCGCAAAGGCCGTCGAGAGGAAGAGGACAAGGATGAGGAAGAGGACGATGCCGGAACACGAGAGGAGAGTGGAAATTGTGGACGGGAAAAGTTTGAGAGGAGTGCCCAGACTTCATTATCCAGCTGTCTGATATCCCCCTGAGGACGCATCAAGTGGGGATAGCCAGAGGATCCGTAACCACGCTAACACGAAAGCTGACCCATCAGTGCTTTAGAGTTGTCAAACTGTAAGCATGACTGCAAGTAGTGGTCATGCTTAACCATGCATTTTAGAGAGTGAGAGCATGCACTGCACACACAAACGAGTCCACTATATCTTCTCAATTCAACTCTGAGATTGAGCAGATTTGACCCAACAACATTTTGCAAGGTCTTGAGCATTCACATAAATCGTCTTGACGTGTGATTCATCCACACCAAGTTGGAGCCCACGAAAGATAACAGGTACAAGTTCAAATTCATGTTTTCGTCACCATCACATTCCAGTGTCAATTTTCGAGCCGTGTTGATATTAACGGCAGATCAAAAGAGTAAATATACAATTGATCTGAATGCAAATTCAAAAAGATTAACAATGTTGTAGCCAATCCCTCACTGGCTTTGCAAGTCTCTTTACCCTTCGAAGCCATTCGGTTCCAAGTGTAAGCATCTTTCACGAGCTGCTGCTCTGGCAACTCTGAGTTATTCTATTGATGCGGACAAAGCGCAAGCTTTGATCACTTTCCTTATCACTGAACCGATTGCATTTGGAATTGCTTTCCCGGCGTTATTCGAGTCAAGTTAAAATTTAAGAAGGCTTTCATGGTCCATTCATTGACTTGGCTTTCACATTCTGTGAAATATGTGATGCAAGCCTTCAAAATTAGAGTTCAACTTGAAACCCCGCTGTAAAAATATCATCCTGCTCAATAGACTTTCATATGGCATCAGGAAAAGACTGCAGCCGCACAAAACTCAACTTCTAAGTGCATCGATGTTTAAAATACACATGAGCAGCCACAAGTTTGATACATGCCAGCAGAGCGTACGCATCCAAGAGACACACAGTAGCCACTGGTACCACTTTCATACCTGTTCTGCTCGTTTCATACGAGTAAAAGACGAATCTTTCTACACGTCGTCAAAGCAAAAGAACAAACAAACAAAAAAATAACTGACTTCATACAAAAGGAAATCAATTCAAGTGATTTGATGACTGCTGCGTGTAGAAAAGAGACACCTGATGAAAGACAAGTCAAGCAAGAAGCTGAGAGGTCTACAAATTCCAGATGCTCCACCAGGTTCATTGCCCACAAGCTCTTTGGGTACTGACCTTGTCTCCCTGGAAGACCCCAGGAAGCTGCCAGTAGTGGGGCTCCTGTCCAAGGTAGTCAAAGTTGCTGTAAGACAGTTGAGTCCCCTCAGTGGAAACCTCAACTGTGAAACCAGTGGAGATGCGGTTTGTACGTTGACGGTTCACCAGCGCGAATCCCTGGAAGTTCCCGGAGAAAATTTTGATGATACCTGCAGGAACACATTTGGAAAAACAATGCGGCTCATGAGAAATACACATCCTGGAACTGGGAAGAAAAAACTGGACCCAGTAATCAGAAATCCAGTTGACTGTGAAGCGAGCCTTTAGCTGCCGAGATTTTAAGTGTGTCTTCTAAAACCAAAGCGTCTTACACAACCATTTCAAAAATTGCTGCTGCGTGGCCATCGAACGCGGAGAGGAGCTGCTGTTGCAGAGGTGGAAACCAACAAAGCCACAGGGTTTATTGCCTTTGCAAGGCCTCTCCCATGAGGCAACTCTCTCTTTCCACAGAAAATTCATTTTGCCCCAAATAACTCCCTGAGAAATGGTAGACAGGCTATTTTGATTCTGGTGTGGTGGCTTCATCCTAACGTCACATTTCTCTTGGCGGTAAATGCTACTTGATTGACAATAAACCTTTGCTCTTTTGTAACCGGCTTCACCATGAGCCGCCAATGAAGTGGCAACCATGGCCTTATTTCAGAGCGTTTCCAGATTGCAGTGCTTACCAGGTCTCTGTAGTAGTTGGAGCTGGAGCACTGCTGAGTGACGCCCATACAGAAGCAGGACAGGCAACCATCTTTGTTTTGCTGGCTAAGATGGAAGGTTCCGGGCTTGCACCTGGAGCACGAAGGGTCTTCAACATTCATCTATAAAACAGTAGGATTGTCATAAGCATCGTGATGCAAAGGGCAATTTATGTCCAGTCCATACTATGTATGAAGTAGACATGACACAACAAAATGACAAAAATAAATACTTGTTATTACTTTGCAGCGACAAGAGCCACCACTACAGCCTTCACTTCCTCTTGGGTCGCACCTGTCGCAGTTACCTATCAGTGCACATCAAAGCACATAGTTGAAGTGAGTGTCATTTGTTGTCAAGACCATAGTTGGGTGGGATAATACGTATCAAAGCATAGCATGTACCATTGACATCATTGTTGCCAGAAATACACTTCTGTCCAAGCAATGGGTTGCCTGTGTATCCTTGTGCGCATCTGGATTGGATTAAAAAAAAAAGTGAGTGAGTGATGAGGGTGAGTGAAAGGGACTGCGCAACCTGCAACATTTAATAATCTATGTCTTTCAGCAAATAGACAATTACTAAATGAGGATCCATCCTTTACAGCACATCATTCAGTAACAATAACTGTATTGCAGCGAGGATGGCTCCTAATCATAATACAAAAAAATAGTTCTACTTGGCACAAAAAAGCTTGACCAAAAAGCTTTTTTGATTGTTTGCCACAGAAATGCATAAAGCGCAGCCCAAGACACAATTTTCATTCAACATATCCCGGAAAGTGATTCTCTGACATACATTATGACGTATGCTTGACACACAGAAGAACGGAAATTAACAGAAACATTGGGAAGGTAACTCAATCAGTTGCAGAACAAGAAGCGTATGAAGAAGAGACTTGCCTAGGCTGCAAGTGTGACAGTTAGTAGGACAATTTGCCTTTGACCCCAGCCAGTTGCAAAGCACTACCACCAGAAGAGAGTCGACTGTGCGGGTTGGTATCCAGCCTTAGCTCACCTGTCCTATGGCAGCTCCGAAGGTCAACAGCCAACAAACTGCTTCCATGCTGGCAAACTAGTCTAACATCTGAGACACGCCATTGATTCTCAATACCCACCAAACACTGGCCACTTATTTGAGCATACACTTTAGTGCAACTCAACTGACAACAATAAGAAACGTAAAAAAAAAAAATGGTGACATACTGTGCATGTATGTGAATATTGCTCATGGCGGGAAGAATCTCATCACTTTCAGCGAATCATATACCGGTATCTCTTATCAGCAATCCAACAGAATACACCAAAATTGTGCCAAGCAAATTCAGTCTGATTGATATGTAAGTGACAGCCCACGATGATCATTCATTCAGAAGTCGGAATCCTCGTGGAAGACTCTAGCTCAAATATTTCCAACTACAATACAACTGTCATCAGCTGTCAATAGATAAGCAAATGTGCTGTGTTTAAAAGAATTAGCATGTGTTTGAGTATATGGGGACAACATGTCATTCATTTCTGTGGCGATGAAACATGTTTTTATTGTCTCTTGAAATGACACATTTGGGGATTTTATAAAATGTATTTACTATGACACAGAAAAATGTATCTTTGCATTTTGTACTTTTATTCCAATTGTTAAAAGTCACCATCAATAAGCAAAGGCTATAAGTCCACACAGAACCTCCCAAAATTATCACTGCGGCCACTAAGGGCACTAGCACACTTGAGAGATGTGACCTTTTCAAAACTTTATAAACAAAGCAATGTTTGAGGTAGTCCAGTCATCAAGAAAACTGAAATAAGTACAAACCCAAATCCAATGAAGTTGGGACATGAGGTGACACATAAATAAAAACAGGATACAATGACTTGCAAATCGTTCTCAACCTCTATTTAAATGAATACACGACAAGATATTTCATGTTCAAAGTGATGAACTTTCTTGTTTTTAGCAAATAATCATAACATTAGAATGTTAAGGCTGGGACAGTTGGCAAAAAAGACTGAGAAAGTTGAGGAATTCTAATCAAACACCTGTTTGGAACATCCCACCGAGAGATGCCATTGCCACCTCTTTGGGAACGACTGCATGAGATATTAGTCCAACAGTTTAAGGACAATGTTGCTTCGTGTAAAATCGCAAGGAATTTAGGGATCTTTTCATCCTTGGTCCATAAAATCATCAAAAGGTTCAGAGAATCTGGAGAAATCGCTGCATGTAAGCGGCAAAGCTGAAGACCAACACTGAATAGCCATGACCTTTAATCCCACAGATGACACTGCACCAAAAGATCTCACCACATGGGCTTAGGAACACTTCAGAAAACCAATGTCAGTACATTTGGCCCGGCGCTCCATACGTAAGTGCAACTTAAAACCCTACCATGCAAAGTTCCAAAGCCAGCATCTTAGATGGTATGGGGCTGTGATGGTGCCAAAGGCATGGCTAACTTACACATCTGCGAAGGAAGCGTTCATGCTGCTTTGGAGAAACATATGCTGCTATCCAAGCAACATCGTTTTCATTGACACCCTTGCTTATTTCAGCAAGACAATACTAAACCACATTGTGCACGTGTTACAACAGCGTGGCTTTGTTCATAAAAGAGTGTGCGTAGTAGACTGGTCTGCCTGCAGTCCAGACCTGTATTTTCCCAACAAACATGACCCTGTTCCAGCTTTTATGGAATGTGGTGCAGCCATAAAATTCTAAGTTGATTATTTGCTGAATAAAGTTATCAGTTTGAAAATTAAATATCTTGTCTTTGTGGCTGGCGTATGCAATGAACTTTATTTGCAAAGCATTGTATTCTGTTTTTATTTATATTGAACACAATGTCCCAACTTCACTGGAATGTGGTTTGTACTGATCCTAAATTAATGCATCTCTTCATAGCAGACAACTACAAAAAAATCACAAGCAAATATCAGACAGTGACGTACAACAAAGCCCTTCATCAGGTTCCTTACAAGTGGTTAGATTAAGTATAAATAAGGAGATGGCGAGAAAAACAAAACAAACAAAAATAAAGAGTCATGGCACAATACAGTCTAGTCATCAGGGATAATGCGTATAGGGATGGCCAGCCTTCCCAGGACAACATGAAGAGAACCATCTGCATGATTTTTATGTCCTCCTTTCAATAGCTTCAGTAGGTCCAAAATCCCAGATCTTGTATGTTTCTTGTCATTTTGCTGTTTTTTGGTTGCCACTCGAGGCTTGGTTTTTGCTTTCGATGATGTCTTTTTCACTGACTTTACGGCAGTTGTTGATTTTGTTTGCTTATGATGCAATGCGGATTTGGTGGTTGTGCTTGACTTCTTTGAGGTTCTTGCCTTTGTTGTACCGGGAGCTCGTGTTTGTTTTTTCATTTTCTTTAAATTGTTTGCATTTGTGGCCGTGGAGCTAGCAGGAGTCGATGTTGCTGTGGCTGGTGTGTTCAGATTCTTTTTTCTAGCTCGAAGAGAAGGCACAGTTGTTTTGTTTGTGTTAAGCCTGATGTTTGCTGTCACAACCTTGACAGAATTTGTGTTTTTAACATTTCTTCCCCTTTGGACAGTCTTGTCAAGCGGTTCATCGGATCGAAATGCTTTATCTCGTCCACCGTTAGCGGAGTGTCTTTGGGCGGTATCTGTGTGAGATGGAGGCTCCAGTTGAAATTTTGTGACTGCTACCTTATCTTGAACTTGATTCAGTCGTGTTTGGTTCGATTGTGAAACATGTTTAGCTGACCCGATGGGCGACTTGCTCACTCGGCCCTTCGCCTCTGGCTTTGCTGTAGCTAAGGGTTTAGTTGTAGATTGGGGTTGGGCGGCACTCCTGACATTTCCCTTTAGCTTCGGTTTAGAATTAGGGACTTTATGTTTGGATGGAGACGTGACACGTGTTGTGGTGTTTTCCAGTGATTCTGCGGAGACTGTCAACTTTTTTCTCTCTTTCCCGGGTATAGTGGTGGGTTTACTATCGAGGAGACTTGGGGTAGGTATGCTTTGGAGTACCGTGGCTCGATGGGTGAGTGGTCTCTTTGTTGCTATTCTTTTGCCCGAAGGCTGCGTGGTTGAGTACCTTGGGGGCACAAGGACTGTGCTAAGTGAAGGCAGTGGCATCCTTTCCTGGAGCGAACGGGACGTGTGTCGTGCACGTTTCATCTTGTTCATCTCCTGAGCCAGGGCTGTGAAGCCATCAATCAGGATCTCCAGCCTTCCTTCGAGTCTGCTCAATCGGGCTTCCATGTCATTGTAGCTCTTCTCGAGCTCGGTGACCCTTTTGGTCTTTTCCGCAGCTGACTCAACAGCAATAAGTTCCTTCAGCTGGGAACTGAGATTAATCTGTTGATCCTCCATCCTATGAATGCTTTCCCTCATATCAAGGGTGTTGCTCTCAAGCATGCTGAGACGCTGATTGAAGGTGTTCAGGTGAAGGCGGAGCAAGCGCTGAAAGCTGGACCGTCTACTGTCTGGGTCTGGTGTGAAGCGTGGTGGGAGTCTGGTGGCTGACTTATTGGGAGCAACCGAAACAATGCCCGTCCCATTCTTTGAAGCAGAAAGGGTCGTTCGGTGGTGAGGAGGAGTAGAAAGTACTTTTCGGGTTGAGAGGATGGTTTGGGCAGTGGTATCGGGCCAGTGGTAGTCAACGTGGTCAGTATCTCCGCTGCCGAAAGGTGTTATCTCTTTATCCACGCTGAAATTGAATATTGCTTCAGCACCACATCCCAAAGGAAGGTTGCCATCGAGCAGCTTCTCGTGGAAAGGGTCCCCACAACTGTCTGCAGATGGCATCTCTTCTCTTAATGTCAAAACAGCACAATGAGGATTGTTGCTCGGAAAGATGGTTCAAACATTCAATGATTATCGTTATCCACCCATGTCTCCTTTGTCATCTTTGCCATCAAACCTACAAAGATTTCTTTTTTCAGACAGACAGCTGTCCTCATAAATGTCTCATCTACATTTATGCTACAGAGACCCAGAAAGTGTATGTGGTCTGTGCGGAGATGAAAAGACACAAGAGCCAACACAGCCTTGGCAACCAGCAAAGCACACAAGCTGAAGCAGAAGACCAAAGTAAAAAGTACCGCGAAGCAAACTAAAGATTTCGGTAACACATACAACACAATGGTTTGCGCTTGGTTTTCACCACCCAAACTACTGATGAATACCAAAAAAGTACAATAAAAGTCTATCCCAGAGGAAAACTGTTGATAGTATTACTAAAATTCGAGATGTCCAGCAGCCCAGGATAGAGCAGTGTTTCCCAACCGCTAGTGAGCCAGGGCACCCATTTTACATGAGAAAAACAGCACCGCAAACCACCAAACAAAAATGTCACAAAAAGTATGAATAGTAAAATAACCATCTCGACTCAAATGACTCATATGGATTTGAAATCGGGGGTCTGATTTAATGGACCACAAAGTCATGACCTATTCTGTTGTGTGAAGGGCAACAGTCTACCATACAGTATAATGAGCATTTGCCGCTAATTTTTCCATCCGTCACTGCCAGTGACGGATAAGAAAAGATTTTTACAATTAATAAGTATTACTTTTCTGACAAAGAAAGGGAAATTGGGTAATTTTCCGCGGCACCCCCGATGACCTCTCACAGCAGACTTGTGTGCCACGGCACCCTGGTTGGGAATCACTGGGATAGAGAATACCTATTCAAAGATAACCGATTCCTGTACTACAACCGTTCAATGTCCAGTGTTGGAAAAAGACATGGCTAAAGTACACCACCAACATGCGTACATCCCTTTCCAACAACAGAGCCAATGAATGCTAGTGCCAGCCCCGCTTAACTTTGCTGCCGGCCAACCCGGTAAACTTAAACCCAGAGCAGTGTCAAAATGAGCCAGAGAAGAAGATGTAGGGAGAAAGTACAGCAGATGGAGGCAAGGCGGGGTGTACCTCTCACAGCGTCGGCCAGTGTATCCAGGGGGACAACCGCACGTTGGCTGACCATCAGAGTCCAAATAACAGGTTGAGGAGAATCTGTTTGAACAGTGTTTGAAGTAAGGATTTTGTTCGACCGTGTCGACGTGAACGTAGTGGAGAGGTTGTCAGTGTTTCTGCATTATTGCAGAAATTGCACCAGAACTGACCCTCATAATTAATTAATTAATAATAAATAGATAGATAGATAGATAGATAGATAGATAGATAGATAGATAGATAGATAGATAGATAGATAGATAGATAGATAGATAGATAGATAGATAGATAGATAGATAGATAGATAGATAGATAGATAGATAGATAGATAGATAGATAGATAGATAGATAGATAATAAAAAAATACGACAAACTCACTGGTTGCTGGATGATGTTCCAGGACAAGGGCAAGGCTGGCAGGCCTGGGCAGCTCCAGCTGCTGGGTTTCCATAGTAACCAGTCTGACACCGTTCACACCTTGGGCCGTCAGTGTTGTGTTGACATTGCTATCAGACAGACGGACAGACAGACAGACAGAAAGACACACGCACACACACGCGCACACACACATGCGCGCACACACACACACACACACAAAGTGGTGAGATTCACTCAAAGGTTTATACAGTGTACACAGAGCTTGTTTTCACGTGTCGAGCTCTGGCAAGAAACCCTTATCGCATTCCTGCACAGAGATGAAAGAAGTCAACAGTGAAATATAATTAGAGACGGAAGAGGAACATAAAACCTACAAGACATCTGCCCGTCTCTGTGTCACAGCCGCTGGCGTACCCGTTGCAGTCACACCTCTCACAAGTGCCCAGGTAAAGACCAGAGCCGGTTCGCGTGTAGCCTTCTTCACATTCCTGTAAAACCGAGACAGAAGACCCAAGGTCAGCAAAGTGCACAACAGAGGGAAATCTTTGTTTTGTGAAGCAGTCAATTGGAGTAAGTCTCAACAACTGCAATCGGAAAAAAAAATACAGCGATTAATTCAGCAGACCAGCGTGATTGGTTGAAAATAAGCCTTGTGTACCTGGCAAGACGGTCCTCTGTATCCTTGAGGGCATGCACACTCTTCCACCTCAAGGGCACGTTGGTTTCCGGTTGAGTGCGGAACAGCAATATCCATTTTGATGTCTGATATACTGTGAAAGGCAATTTTACATTCGTTTTGACCATCTTTCAATTTATTCTACTTGAATTTGCTCAAGTAGAGAAGTCCCTGAAATGTACCTGCTCTCTGCCATGTTGTCAGCGTAGGTGGCCCTAATAAGCAAGGCACTAACATCAGCCAGAGCCATAAGGAGGTGTTCCCGTGTGCACGGTTGCCCATCAGCACGACGCCATGCAGACTGCCAGGACGGAAATGGAAAAGTTCAGCCAACTTTGGATTTGTGCGTGAAGACATAGCGATGTACTTGCAAGAATGATACAAACTTCTCTGAATGTCACAGTGACTGTTTGTGTCACACGAGGTAGGGGCTTGGTAGGGGAGTAGTGTTCCAGAGAGATGCCATTGCCCTGGAGAACCACATCTGGCTGGCCATCAATCACCAGGGAACGCTGGAATGACTCAAAATGCACCGTGTAGCGCAGCTCTCCACCGTAGGCCGTCACCTGGTAACAACATTGAGAAAAGAAAAGCTCACAGTATTTGTTCTCTGACAGATCAGGAGACTCTTGCGCACTAGGCAAACACTTGCCTCATCCTAATTTTTGGGGGGTAAGTGGAAAGGGAGTGAGAAGGTTTTTGTTGGGCTTCACTGTGAAATTAAAGTTCAAAGGACCTCTGCTGTTCGGGCAGGTCCAGTCATTTTCACTTGAACGTGTTGAGACATGACTCAGGGCGACAAAACGCTGAGGACTGAATGAAACGCCTGACTGATCTTTTCCCTGCCCTTACATGCTTTCTACCGTACCTTGTTGATTTATCTCACCTTATCTCCTCTGAAACTCTCAGGCACGACCCAGTAGTAGATGTCGTTGGGGATGCTGGAAAAGGAGCGGTAGACAACTTCTGAGGGGCCCCTCTGAGAGATACCCTCGCTGATAGTTCTCGTGTTGCCGCTGTTGGTGAGCGTAAACAGCTGCCCGTTCACTCCTCCCCGTACCTGGGAGCACAGGTTAACGGAGATGGTAGCTTTGAAAACTCACAGGTCATCACAAGTGTCGCTTTGACACCAATCCATTTAGCCCCTGCAAGATTTGCTGATACAGCACGTCTGTGTGAAAATATGTTCCCCTCCCTTGGCTAATCATATCTACTATACCTGATCTCGACTCCAAGTGGAGCTGGCACACTGTTTGGTGACGCCCATGCAGAAACAACGCAGACAGCCCTCGGGGTTGTTTTCTGTTAGATGGAAGAAGCCTGCCTTGCACTCATCACATTGAGCGCCTGCCACGTAGTTCTGGAAAAAAAAAACAAAAAAAAAACAGATGCACATGCCAGGCTCAGGCTCATTTCCTAAATAAAGACGGCTATCATAAGGGAAGTCAGATTAAGAAACAGAAAGAATGACATAGCTAACAATAGGTTGCGTCTCCTCTGTAGTGTTTCACACGGCACTTAATCATGTAATGTGTACCTTGCAGCTGCATGGCCTGCTATTCGAGCTGATGCTTCCTCTGTTATCACACTTGGTTTCTGCAGGAGGGGGTGAGGGGGGTGGGGGGGGGGAGACAAAGACATATGGAGTGGAAGGTTCACCTGGCAAAGGTCCAAAAGCACAGCATACCTGCGCCATGAGCACATTCTTCTGCCAACTCTACTACAAGGGCAACCAAAACTTGAGAAACTTGACTAAAATGTACTCACGGTGAGGAACACATTTTCCATTTGGCAGAAGGGGATTACCCTGGTAGCCAGGAGCACATCTGAAAATAAAATGGTGGGAGAAGTGACAGATTTGCCATTTAGTCGACAGTAATTTATAATTTCCAATCAAATATTTCATTCTCTCACTTTTCACAGCGTCTTCCCGTGTAGCCGGGCTTGCACGCGTCACATGTTGGTTGTTGGTCAGAGTCAAGGAAGCAGGTGTCAGAGAACCTGCGGTGACAAACAATGAGACATAGGTAACCATTTACAGTGGTGGGTTAATAAGTGGCGTGTGGAATGAATGAACCATTGTTCAAATATTTGAATTTGCAGTTTTTGAAGGGGGGGAAAAAGATTCTCAAAAGATTTTACCGGCGAGAGGTTTCATAGTACGGACAAGGGCAAGGCTTGCAGTCATCGGCTCGGCCTCGTCTTGCGTCACCAAAGTAACCAAGACGACACTTGCCACACTGCGGGCCTTCTGTGTTGTGCTGGCAGCTCTGCAGTAGAAAACATAGTGACACAAATCTTCTAATCAATAGCGATAAGCAAAGGGAAAAAGTTGGGAGTTGATCTTGTTAAATGGCATCAAGAGTCATTATCGGTAGGCCAAGAGTGTTTACCAGACAGTGCCCACTGATTGGATCACAGGCGCTGGCATGTCCATTACAGTTGCAACCGGCGCAGGTGCCCAGATAGGAGCCACCGGGGACACGCTCAAAACCAGAGGAGCACAGTTCACAGGACAGGCCCGTATATCCAGGCGGACATCTGGGAACCGGAAATATCATCATCATTAAGTCTTGTAACATGTCGATGGACATCACTTAGCAATTGTCAATCCTGTAGAAAGAGCTGAAATAGAAACACTGCCTCCTCAAAGTTTTGGAGACCTTCGCTTTGGGATATCAAAACTTGACGCAAAGAATAACACAGACAGAAAAGATTTTATCGAGCCCGTCAGATGAGAATCTGGTATTGTACCCCTCAATCAAAGAAATTGACTGGACTTCACATCGATCCGATCGGCCGCTTATTTTGTGATTGGCTGCAATGCCTTAATTCACTGACGTGATCTGCGAAAAAAAGACATTCTGGCTGCAGTGTGAATACTTGCTTTGCTGACAGACCGGTCGGTGTTTCCCTCACCTGCACTCTTCGACCTCCTTAGCGTGACCCCGAGTACTAAACTCCACAGTGGTGGTATCCATAACGATATCACTGAGGGCCACGCTGACCATGTGGTTGTCGTAGATGGTGCGGATGCTGATGCCGTCCAAGTCAGCCAGTGTCATCATGAGTTCCTCCCGGCTTACTTGCCGTCCGCTGGAGTGTTGCCAGTTATCCTTCGCAAGCGTTCACAATCGTCACATTGATTCATCAGACCTGATCATATTGACGGAGACGATTTTGTATACATATTGTGCATGCAGCATTCCTTCTATACTTACTTCAGTGAATTTGATTTCTCGCTGGTTGACCACACCGGCAGGGGTGGCACCCCCCCTGCGGTATATGAGCCTGCGCCCATTTCCAACAAGTATTACATCTGGCTTCTCCACAGGTTCAGACAAACCACGGGCCAATATGAAGCGTACTTTGTACTTCAGGGATCCGCCATAGGAATCAATCTATAGAGCATTGGTGATTATCATACAAATATATGCACCCCTCCAAGAGACAGAAGAGTCAGGCCTGTTACTTTCTGTATTTCGGTAGTAGATTGACACTATTTGGGTTCAACATCAAAAGATAAACATGAGACAACGTTTTCAGCAAAGTGTACGTTTGGAAAGAAAATGAGTTTTTGGACAAGAGATACCTTGTTGCCAAGAAACTGGCGAGGCAAGGTCCAGAAAGAGTCCAGGTTGAGAAAGCGACGTGACAAATCGACGAGCTGGAACTCTTCCATATCGGAGTTGATGAGGAGCTGAGTGGAAGAAAGAGGGGGAGTGCCTGGCCTGGATGGGTAGCTGACATTCACACCTGAGTGTCACAAAAGCGACATATTCATTGTCTCCTGCCCTTCTGCTCTATGCCTTCGGAGGAGGTGAACATTTCTGTATTTCTGTATTTCACTTGCACGTTTGATGATGTGAGCATACTTTCAATTCATTTAATCACTACCTTTAAAATCCTCCTCCTCGGTGAACCGCAGACTGATCTGATTGTGGAAGCGTCCGGTGCTCTTGCAATTCTTGGTGATTCCAGCACAGAAGCAAGAAACACAACGGCCCCCCACACTAAAGTGATCGTCTGGACAGTTGCCTGGCAAGGTCGGGATAGGAGATTTCAAAGGTGAATTAAATTTCCTCTGTGGCTTGGAATGATAACCGTCGTGCTTGTGCTTAAAAGTACCTGGGTTGGGATTGGATGTAAGCGTTAGCACTCCATCCGGAATACCAAACACCAGACCTTTGGCGTTGATGGCCTCGCACGTGTAGGCCCCCTGATCGGCTTCCTTCACGTCACGGATGGTGAGCGTGCCACGACCGTTCTCACTGGTCATGGAGATTCTGGGATGACATGGATACAAAAGATTATTATTCATCCATATTGTACAAAATTCCTCACGGAACATTCTCACAGTGATCACATAAGACCACGAAAGCAAGTTTAAAATTGGTTAACAGGCACTTGTGAAAGAGTGATGATCATAATTAAAAATTTGATTTATTGCTTCTGTGAAAAAAAAAAAGATGTCCGGTATTTTTCAGATTGTAAAATGCTACTTTTTCATATGCTTTGAACCCTTTGGCTTGAACAATAAAGCAGCTAATTTATTAATTTTTACAAGCTAACAAGCGTCTAGCCACCCACATTTTCACCCATCCTCAGTTGTGCACGTTCACGGGAGCTGTATAATAATACGAGTAGCGAGAGTGTAACATCTCTCTGTGTAAATATCCAATGTTAAAGTGTGGACAGCTGTGGCTTATAGTCAGGTGTGGCCTATATCGATACAAAATACTTTTTTTCTTTACATTTATTGGGTGCTGTTTATAGCCAGGTGTATTCAATAGTCTAGTAATGACGGTAATCTTAGTAAGATTTGTTGATAAGTGACTGGTTGAGGTCTGACTTCAAAGGAAATGATGTTGAATGTTCACCCAAAGTCATAACTGACATCTATAGCCGGGAATGGCACCGAATGTCTTCACAAAACCAAATAATCCTGAAATGTAAATGTAATCCAAAATGTAAGGGATGGTTCTCAAGAAACCAACCTGCCGCTGATCGGAACATGTCCCCAGTTCAGCCTCCAGGTGATGATGGGTGTTGGCACTCCAACAGCCTGACAGGTAAATGTCACAGTGGCTCCCCGGGAAACTTCGATGGATTCTTCTGGTGGGCTTGTCACGGACGGAGGAGCTAGTTTCATGGAAATGAAAAAAGAAGAACTGCTTCTTTAATTCACCCACAAAGGCCGCTTGGAATTCGGTGATGCAGTGAGACTCGTCGATGCAAAACAATTCAGTTTTAGTTCGGCGGAAAGGATGTCTCACAAAGCACTTGAGTGTCTGAGCTGACCCATGCGTAAAGAGCATGCGGTTAACAGAGAATTAGTCATAGTGTACAAAGGAGCTCAGAGGCGGATCGGAAAGTGAAGCAAAGCAGGAGTGCGGAATGTAGAGTGCGAAATACACAAGTGGGGTCAAGTGCACTTGGGACTTACTGCAGCCGTATTCATCGGAACGGTCGGGACAGTCTGGCTCTTCGTCACACTGGTAACTCGCTGGGATGCAAGTGCGGTCGCTAAGGCATTCAAACTGCTCAGGAGCACACCTGTCATCTGGACCCTTGGTGGCTGTGTGATATTGGGATGGACATTACGGTCAGGTGTATGAACAGACTTTGCTAATCCTAACAGTTGCAACACTTCAGAGTGGGCGGTCACGGAAGTCCTGGGTGGACCGTTTGAAATCGGAAAAACTGCAGGAGTTAGGAGTTCACGTGGCAAACTTTTTCTTGAGGTTTTGAGGTGTTCCACTCAGTTCAAGTGCATCACCAATGGAGGGATTTGACGATAAAATGTTGGCCCAAGAAGCAATTTAAAACTGAAATGTATGTATGCTCATCTCATTTTGAAAATGTGTTCCATGTTTTGATTCAATAAATCTGTGTATGCAAACGAATTTGGTTTGTGACATTCGGATGCAAGTTCCCTCTCGAGACGCATATGAATAACGTTTTCCATTCATGATCGCATCACCCTGAATGCACGTCTGAACAGAGCCATAGATGGATACTTACGGCAGTCCAGCTCATCCGAGTTATCATCGCAGTCATTGTCTCCATCGCAACGCCAGAGCTTGAGGGCGCAGCGGCCGTTTTTACACTTAAACTCATTTGGTTCACACGGCGACGGAGTTCCTGTCAACACAAGTGGATACGTGCCAACACCGCTGTCAGGCGTGCTTGTACGTACGCGTTTGTATGACTTACCACATTGGAACTCGTCACTTCCGTCCAAGCAGTCTGTCTCCCCGTCGCAGATGTAGTCTCGCGGGATGCACTCTCCGCTCTGGCATTTTGCTTGATCCGCTCGACAGAATCCTGGAACGACGGGTGGCTGTGGGGGTTTAACGACGGCGATCGTGGTGGCTGGGGCGGGAGTGGTTGCAACAGGTCTTCTTAGATCTGCAACAGATCTCCAATTTAACTTGGCGACCTTGGATGTTTCACAGTGCATCACGCTGTGCGGATCGTCCCCCGCATGCTGTGGCTGACCACGTTCTAACCTCCAGCCGGCTGGTCATGCTGAAGCAACTCACCACAATCGTTCTCATCACTCATATCACGGCAATCTGGTCGATTGTCACACAGGTATTCCAACAGGATACAAGTGCCGTCGCCACACCTGTGCTCATCGGGCATGCACGGTCTGATGCCAGGGATTACTAAGAAAAACGCAGGGAGGGAGGAGGAGGGATGTGGTGACGTGTTTTCAGGACAACCAATGCACTCCATCACAACTCAGGACAAATAAAGCGGCAATAAGTTCACGGCAACACAAACAGTCGATTTTGACTTTAGGAGGATATACCAGAGATGCCCAGAGGGTAATGCGTTTATTGGCTCTCAACCTCACACGTATAAAATATACAGATGCTCTGCCGGTGGTGTTTGTCAGGCTAAGGATTTCTGAAAGGTTTCTTAGTTTGGTTAATTACAGCCACCTCGTGGGCTCCCCTCTAAAATAAATACTGTCGGTAGATGTCGATAGATAGACACCTTAGATTCGGAGAGACTGATAGAATACTCACAAAAAGTCGCTCTCGGGCAAAATTTCTGAATTGACACATAAAATGCACTTCACTGCAACTTTATCATTAATTGGACCTTCTCTATACTTTTGAGTGTTGCTCAACGGCGACATACACAAGAGGCACTTGATCCAAGAACTGACCAAGAACGTTCACTTCTGTATGGCTCTCCCTGCATCTTTCTTGCAAACTGCTGATGACATTTTGTGGCACTCTAAGCTCAGTGGCCAATTGCCGCGGAGAACGTGCCATTTGAAGCCTCGCAATGACATAGTGCTGTTGATCAATTGCCGTCTTGGCCTCATGTCGAAATGTAAACAGCATGATTGAAAATCATTCCTCATTGAACCACAAAATGCAGTGGCATATTCATGGGTCAAATACCTGTTCTGTTTGTTAGAGAACAGTAATTGTACACACACAAAAAAAACAAACAGCACTGCAACACCGGAGTTGGAAATGTGCACTGAAAAGTTTAAAAAAGGTCAGATTAAGTTCACCTGTAAAGGTAAGAGTGCATTTGAGGTTCATCCTGAAATTTAGCCCCAAAGCTGAATATCCCTGACTTTTTTTCAGTAATGTTGATCAATAGCTCAGTAAATTCACAGATGGATGACACATTGTTTCATCAAAGTCATGCCATGCGTTGAATGTCTAGATGTTTTTTCCTTTTGTTTCTTTCGTTTACTGTGCATTTTTATTTTACATTGGTGCTCCATGCAAAACATTCTTTGATCGATGCACTTGCACGTGTCATCAAAGCTTCTTCCTAAAGCCACTACACACAGCCATCCTACTGCTGCTACAGCACGCTCGGCTCTTTTGCCATGCAACGCTACTTAGCGCTGTACGAACCTGGCACTGCTATAGGTTCCACTGAGGGCTGAGGATCAACTAGAAACCAAATGGAAATATTTAGCAGCTCTGCCCTACCGCTGTGGTGGACCTGATAACAGACTCGAACCACTTGACGGCATCCAGTAGCTCCTGCATGTGGTCCTTACCTTCCCCGAGCTCTCTGAACTGAAAGCCCTCCACTGATGTGACATAGGAGGCAATGGCTCCATTCTGGACCACGCCGTAGAGCACACTGCGGATCTGCTCACTGTTGCTGTTGTAGTCCGAGCCCACGTCCAGTTCCACAAATACATCGACGCCATCCTGTCTAACCAGCTTCCTGGAAGATCGAGAAAGGTCTGGTGAGACGACGTCATGCTGTATGCGATGGGCTACTGGCATTGGCGCAGGAAAGCCAACGATTACTGTGAACAGTTGTAAGGTTTTATGAATGGCAGACCCACACCAAAATCACCAGTCTCCAGCACACAGCTGCAGGGCTTCCACTTAAGGTGCCCCATAACCTGATTTAAAGCACTTGAATGCGTACTTAATGAGGACCACGCTGACTGTCTGGACACCTGGAATCCTGTTGTACTCTGACTCCAACTGTGGAGGGAAAAAAAAATACAAAAAAGCAACGTTTTAAAGAACGTAAACATGCCTTCTAATAAGGAAGCTGTGCAGCATTTGACCACAATTCATAAATAACGAAGGCGTACCGTGTCAACCACAGCTTCGGAGATCTCATTAAAGGCTGATGAGAAGATGTCCTCCAGCTCAGGGCTGTAGACGATGGAATCGGTGAAGTTGACAAGAGCTCTGTAATAAACTAGATTCAGAGAGTATGGATAAGAATCAACTGAGCCCATGATTGCTGTCCAACAGTAGGCAGGCTTCTCTTGTTAGCATCATTCCATGCTACTGTAAGTGCAAAAGCCCGCTCAAGTTAATATGATAGTGGATGTTTCTCTTCAGAAAGCTTTTGGTGACATTTAAGTGCACAAAACCGATGGGCCTGTCTGAGGCTTAAACGACAACCACGTTCCAGTTATGGGATCTATTTTCATATCTCAATTTTGGTTGGGTTTTCAGTTAAACCGCTGGCTGCGGTGTTCCTAACACATGGGGTGCATGTGCATCACAGTTGTGTCCTTAACATGCCTTTCTCTCTGTCAACATCTACTGTGTAATGTGTAGACGATCCCGACATCCAGGTGAATAGGCAAAAATACCTAAAGGCAACTCAGTAAACATGTTTGGCCCAACAGAACACACTTAACAGTAACAGTAACCGCGTGCTTTCTACTAAGACAGTAATTCAGAATGCAATATTGAAATCGCACCACGAAGGGCAAAGTCAGCTACATTACTGTATGTGACATGGGCAATCCATGAAGCTAAAATGGTTCAGGGCCACAGGCTGCCCTTGCCTCACATTGCTGGCAGCGCTGTGTTCAGACGTTTCTGCCAAGCTCGCTTGGGCTGCCATCGGGCTTTGGGAAGGAAGTCAATATTTGACCTCTCTTTCTTGCAGCACCATGCTACTTGCCATGTACAAAGCAAAGGGCAGTGTTTGGAGTGCTGCCTATTGAGAGGCCTGCGGAGACTCTGACTTTTGCTCTACTGCCCCACCTCTGCCCCACTCTGCTGGATCCCTTGTTCACAGGGTATTGTCAATGAGGAAAATGTCTTGTTTAACTGAGAGTCATTGAGTAGTCCCAATAAAAGCACACCGAAAAGGGAACACCGCATTTTCAAATGCTCCATCATCATTCCCAGTCCCAAAGAAAGCATTATTACGGGCACTGTTGAGGAAGCATGGCCTACCACAGCAGCTGTTGAAGCAGTTCTATATAGCAGTCAGTGAATCATTTCTGTATTTATCCATCAAGGTATGATTTGGTGCTGCTACAAAGAACAGTTGGTACCCACTATCCACTCTTGTGCACTTGCACTCTGCAAGAACTAAGACAAGGGCAGAGAAAAATTCTTTTGGATTCCTCCAACACCCGGCAGCACCTTTGCAAAGTCCGTCCCGCACTCTCAATCAAAGCACACCAAAACCAGCTGACCATCCAGGAGCTCCTTTTCCCTTGCCATTAACTCCTTAAACAGCTGGCTCATGCTTTATGTTCACAGTGAAACATGAACAGCTTGTTCAGCTCATCTATGCAATCGTAACTGCATTCATTATTTTTGCAATAAATTGAATAATTTGTATAAATATTTGATTCGTCCACAAAGATCATTTATGTCTCTGATGATATAGTGGTACACTCACCCGGCTTGAGAGCGGGCAGCGTGGGATTGGTTCCCACTCAGTGATGGTGTGGATGTGGGTGTGAATGGTTGTTTGTATCTAAATGTGCCCTGTGAGTGACTGGTGATTAGCTCAGGGTGTAATCTGCCTTGCGCCCAAAGTTTAGCTGGGATTGGCTCTAGCAACACCCGCGACCATGTTCAGGATAAGTGGTGTTGAAAATAGATGGATGGATGGATGGATGGATGAATGGGCTAAAGATCTTTTACACAACTTTACAGCACAATATAATAGTCTTATATTAGGTAGTGGTGGACATGGCAATTGACAATTGGATATAATACTTTCTCAACAACTTGCCTGAAAAAAGAAATACAATACAGTAACCTCCTTGACTTGCCCTAACAATGTGTTTCCGCGAGGAGGGAATTGGCATGAGGCACCAAAGTCTAGTGTTGAATGTTTAACGAAGCGTGTGAGGGGGGTGGAGGGGCACTCAGGCAGTATGCCGCACAGACACAGCGCGGCAAAATCTCTGTGCTACAAAAAACTTGATTTATTGGTGTTTTGCTAGCACCTGTCCGACTAATCGGCCTTGATTGGTTTGGGCTCTACTCATTTACATATGCATTATCTGTTGTTGTTGATCAGAATAACTGCACTACTGCACACATTATATTTGTTAATGACTCTTTGCACTTTGTCCATGTATGTGACCGACATGTATGTATATATTTTGCTCTAGTGTTGCTACAGAACTAGAGTGACTCCAGAACTGATAACTTCAAGCTTGAGTGCAGGCTGGCAGGGGGCCTGAGCTCTTGATGTGCACACTTTACTGTTGAACCGAAAGTGAATTATTGTTGAATTGCCTGAATGTGGAAACAGAAGACAGGCCACATCAAAGTTCCTCATCAAAGCGCTGCATTTGACCCACATCTAATCGCATCAATTGCGTGGGCATTCAGCGCCAGGTCAGCTCTTGCTTACTCGGCGGTTGCGGCGTTCATGCTATGGCCAAACGATTATGGTACTGAAAGCTTTTGATGACAAGCAAGACCAATTCTCTCTTATGTCACTCACAGGTTCCAGTGGAGGAAATCCCCTAAAACAGCACTACTAAAAAGGGTGATGAAATTGAGTTTTTCTGCAGGCGTGGAAAATATGGTCTACATTCTTGATTCAAAAATGTATTTGGCTATTAAACGTGCTCAGACGAACTGTGGCTGCATTGTGCCTTGGGCCCCCATCAGTGCAGGAAAGCCTACACCAAAGACAAAGACTTTATTGAGCGATGAGGTTGGCCTGGCCTTGAAAGCCCAGCCGCATTAGGCTTGACCTTCAACCCCCCAAGGCAGGATGGAAGGAGGCCTTACATTCAAAGTCATTTCCAACATCTTTTCTTCCACACTTATTTTTTTCGAAAGTTCGTGGTAAAGAAAAAAAGTGTTTTGTTTTGTTTTTCAGAAATGCACACGGCGGCCAATCCAGTATGTCCAACACCTCACATCATAACTAGTTACATGATGTAGATATGTTCCAAAATTGTCTAACCACCTGTATGTATATAAATAGAACACATCATTAAAAAGAGATTTATGACATGAATAAAATCAGTCCTTAGATGTTACTTTTATTTTAGCAAACGGGTCATTTTAAGGATAATAAAGTCAATTAAATTTGTTGTGTTACGGTCCTATATCGTCCAGCCATAGATAATCAAAAATGCCATTTGATTAAAAACAAAAAAACCCCAAAAAACATTCTGGTACCCCGACCTCTGAAACGCCGAAAAGAGCCTCATTTGAGGGGCTCGAAAACTACGCCCATGTTTCGACTTCCTAAATGGAGCGATCCGCGTGTCGTCTGCAGTGTCACGTCAGTGGTGGGTGTGATAGTATGCGTGTTAATGTCTGCTTCAAACTACAGTAGAACAACTATATAAGCACCCTAGATCAAACTACTGAAACTGTAAGGTAAGTTTGAATGGTGTGGTGTCCCGTTTATAGATTGAAATGGGGCAGAAATGAAGGAAATGTGTGTGTGTTGCACACATTGTATGTTAAAAGGGTTAGAGCAGTGCACAATTGCTCACGAGCGCAGCTTCCAGGAAACATTTGTCCTATTTGGGTTTGGTAAACTATCCATCCATCCATTTTCTAATGCGCTTATCCTCACAAGGGTCGCGGGTGTGCAGGGTACAGACAGACGCACAACCAGTCGCGCTCACACTCACACTTAGAGTGTTCCATTAACCTGCCGCACACGTTTTTGCAATGTGGGAAGAAACCGGAGTACCCGGAGAAAACCCACACAGGCACAGGGAGAACATGCAAAGTCCACACAGGAAGGCCAGAGCCGAAATCAAACCCTGCACCTCTGCACTGTGAAGCCGACGTGCTAATTTGGTAAACCAAACATGTTTTTTTATGTGTAGTCAGTCTATTTGTCTTTCGCAGAATAAGTGAGTTTCCATCCTGAATATTACAAAATGATGGCAGGAAATTGCAGGAAATTTAAAAGTGACTGTTCTTTTCGGCTTCAATGTATGCTATTGCATTGGTATGCTGAGTTCTCAATATATCGTATGAAAACAAAACTGTCATTTAAATCATTGGTATTATTATTATTAGTAGAACAAATTTATAATGCTGTATGAATAAATGGGCTGTACAGCGGTATAGTGGTTTTCCTGTGTGAAATTTGCATCTTGTACCCGCTTGTGTGGAGTTTTTTCCACGGACTCACGGGCCAAACCATGCAGTGCGCACAGCTGCGCACACCCTTTGTGCATAAATGAGCAGTTGCCCTCGGTGTAACACCTGCAATAAGATCAGATTTTGAAAGGAGGTTACATGACCAACATAATTAAGCTATAAAGTAATAATAAAGTTACCCAAGTTCCCTGCTCGCTCCAGTGATGTGGTAGAAACTAGTCAGTTCCCACATACCTCAATGATACTAAGGAGTCATTTTTTTGTAGTACAGGGTGTTCTTTTATATTGCTCTACATTTGTTATGGAGGTACCAGAAATTAACACTTGTCTCTTGGAAATGTCATGTGACACTGTGAAACAGCTCTTTCATATGAACAGAACTCTAAGAAGCGGTTCTGGTGTTGACTGTCCACTACGACATGCAAATCCCACAACAGGCGTTTGTGCTGTCATCCAGTTGTCAGCATGACTCTACAGAACATGCCCTTCGTTTTTTTTCACTGTCATCGAAAAACACAGTCGCTCAACACGATCGTGGCATGTTTTGAAGTTGAGTCTTGGAATGTTTTCTGAGCGTGCCTTTAGAGAAGTGCATAATCAAGCAAAGCAGATAGTAGCAAAGATTGTCTCAGGATATCACACAAAAAGGAGGAAATTACATCTGGAGGACTTACTGTAGGCTGGCTCGACTGCACTCTTTATGTTCACCACATAGGAAGAGTCCAACCGGTGCTCTATAGTAAGTAATGTGAGGTGAGAAGCAAAGGAGCAGGAAACACGAGGAGAAAAAGTGGCACACAGAGGGAAGCAACATGGGACATGTTAGTCAAGCAAGGGCAGAGAGGTTAAAGCATCGGGAGAGTTAGACAGTGAATAATTGAATGTGAGAAAGGGGGAAAAAAATATAATTTTCATTAGAAGTAGTACACTAGAAAGACACAGAGAAAAGTTTCATGGTTTCAGTACATGAAACACGATACGGGACTACTACACTGTAAAATAACATAAATCTGGCAAGCAAAAGTGTGCCAGTGACAAAAATTTTAACCTTTTGAGTACCTCACGGCTTTACGGCTATACGGTTAACAAAACATACAAGGTGCTTGCTTTGAGAGAGAGAAATGAGGACTTGATTGACAATATGATGAGATACACTGAAATTTTAAGAGAGAGAGAGAGAGAGAGAGAGAGAGAGAGAGAGAGAGAGAGAGAGAGAGAGAGAGAGAGAGAGAGAGAGAGAGAGATGATTTTATTTTGTGCATCCATTGCTGAAATAAAATCGACTTCAATGCACAATTTTTTAGTATATATACCATATGGCATCAATCCTTTCACCTTGACTTACAGGACAGCAAAAATTATTATTATTTTTTTAATAATAATGGGTGTTAAAATGTGTCTAAGGTGACAACAAACCTTTAGCGGTTTGACCTCAGTCAACCCTTTCCAGTGAGACATGCCGGTCAAAACCCCAATTCATTTGCGCTGTGTCATGATTGGTTCATGGGGACGAAGGATGTTGGGAGCCCAGTATGAGTTGATGAATGAATGAAATCTGGATGTGGAAGCAAATGGGGAAGTCTGGTGGCATTAAGCCATTAAGGACGTGAGGGCCAGAGGGCATCCCCTTTGAGAAGACAACTCTTTGGTCCAACAGAACAAAGAGGATATCCTACGAAGCAGAGAGACAAAGCGCCCGGTGTTCTTCACATTGCTGCTGTCTGAGACGCACCCGCACTGATACTGGGAGGAGCCGCTTCCTGTTTTGCCTCGCTACATGGAAATAATCGAGCCCCACTGCAAGCATCGCTTTGCAATAACATTAAGCCCAACTCGTACTGGCACCAGTGCCCGTGTCATTTGTGATTTATGGTGATTCATTTTCCACCACTTTGAATGAAGCTATAGCTTATGGCATGAAATGTCAGACTGCTGCAGAAGACAGCTTTATAAAAGGATTCTTTGTGCAAAAGTTTACTCTTCAAGTCCAACCCAGATTTTGTGTGAATCCACTCTATAAACCGTAACTCACCTCACAATCAAGTGATTGTGGCGAATCCAGCTGTTTTCAAGTCCAAAGTAGCTTGGGTTACATCTGCACAGTACTATTCCGGAAATAAAATCGTGTAAAGTCCTATTTGCCCGTTTCGGTCTTCATCTGACTTTTAGCTGATAATGTTTACTGGGCTAAGAAAGTTTTTTTAATGTCCAAATAACTACGGGTTGAAGTCCAGCCAGGAAACATTTGACATGCCCTTCTCTATTTGAAGTCTCTAATGCGCAGCCAAGCTAATTAAACCCGAAGGAGTATCCACTGCTTTCAAGGTTGAGGCTCTGCTCTGATCCTGGTCAGGATGGGTGGAAGTCCAGAGAGAAGGTCACGGCTTCACATGACTGTACTTGCATATTAGTCTCTGCCTCGCTTTTAGTCTTATTATGGTCACTGACTGAGTCAGTCCGACCAATTCCTGGATCATATTCATGACAGAAATGAAGAAAACTTTACTCTACTTGCGGTGACAACTATAAGCCGTTGTGCAAAGACAGGAATGTAACTCACATGGAGGAACAAAGCTACAAAATATTGTAATAAAAAAATTGTGCGTCGAGTCCCTTGGTGAAGTATTCACCAGTGAAACGGCACAGTGAACCGAAGTGCAGCAAGCGGAAACTCCCTTCAAGGTGTTCCTGATTTTGGGAACGATAGGAACGACTTGAGATGATAATCGACCTTGACTTTTGACAACCAACATTTATTCAGGTCATCTTGGAATTTAAAGGAAACTTTTTGGACGCATTTCTCTTGTTGCGAGACGGACACGCCCACACAACCAACCATGTTCTTCTTTTTCACAGCTGCCACTTGGAGGCATCATTCCCGAGGGAGGAATTATGTTCCTGATATGCACACTCCAGTTCCTAGGCAGGAAACAACTGATCATCTGGGAGATTTACACAAATAAACGCTGTGAAATTGTGAAACTCAAAATGATCATATGTTGGATTCTAATTCACATACAGGATCGGCTTCGTTGTTTTCACAAACACATTCAATCTGTTCTCCCCTCCAAGATCCTCGCATGATTGTTAAGGCAAAGGTTGTAACGATAAGCAATCAAAAATAATCCGCTCGGTACCATATACTGCCAGAGGAGAAACCCGGGCCGCGATGCAGTCTCTTTCAATGAAACGCATAATCTCTGGCCTTAGGAGGAGCAGCAGCGCAGGTCAGTTCATCTCCAAGGTAACACTTTGGTGTTTGGAACAATAGTGTTTCATCGTTGGCTTTAGTGCCATAATGTGATCCTTCTGCAGGAGTCGTCAACTTTAATGTCCAGCCTGAGTGCGTGTGACAAAATCAAACAACTGTTGGGCAAAGAGGAGTGCAGCATTTTAATAGTGACACATGACATCTTCTGCTACCGCAACCCAAACAAAATTATCGGATTATGATCTGAAGTCTCTGCGATACTCGCGGTTTTCCCCCTCCTTTTGTCTTTTGCCTTTATGAGCCCCTTGAGGGCCCACAGAGACCAAACAGAGAGCTCGAAAATAACCACAGCTGCCAGCGCTCATCTCTCTGCATAATCACCCGGCAGGCATAGAGCAAACTCATTTTTCAACAACTCTAACTAGAAAACTGTGGCTGCCGACAGTATGTTGTCCGCAAAATGGAATCATTAGCCTTTCACTGTCCAAACCAGATTTTTTTCCTTTTTTTTACCCACCCTTTCCCCAGCTTGATGGTTAGGCCTCAAATGCCAGTGAAAAAGTTGGTCTGATTGGGAGCACTCTATATTAAATTTATTGACAGTTGAAATGTAACTTGCAGAGTTGGCAAAAAATGTACTAATAAAAAATAGTAATAATGAAAATTGTGACCAACAAACGAGCCCATTCATGTACTACAACCCTCTTATATTCAACATTTACTGTATCAAGAAAATCAATCAGAATCGTAATTCTATGTTTGATGAAAAGAGATGGGCTGGAAAAAAAAAAAGAACCTGAAATGGGTTAATGCCTGAGTGGGTTAATAACTTTTAGTGAGTTCTGTCATTTGAAAGAAACAAGGCAGAGTACTGAGAAAACACACATCTTTTGTTATGCAATTTTACATTGTTCCATTTCATCTCCGCAGACGATTTGTATCCAAAGTGCGTTCATGAAATGTACAGCACTTTGGGAGCATTGCTTATTTCTAATTGGACTCAAGAAATACATTTGGGTTGGATAGATTGTATTTTTTTTTTGAGGAGAGGTGGGGCACAACAGTGAGAAAGACAAAATTCTGACTGGTTGAATAGATAACTTCTTTTGGAGCAGGTTCCTTTATCCATATGCATTGTTCGTTTACACCAAATTATTTTTTCTACGCCTAATGATGAAGCATTGCCTTCATTGCCTTGGAGATTCATTTCATAACGTGCAGGATAACGGAAACATCAGTGGAAGAACGTAACCCAAGCAGCGCCACACCCTGTTATGAACGGTAACCTTTGTTTCACTAGATTCTAAATGAAGTAGCTGACATCTCGGGTGCAATGGGAAAAAAATCGCTCAAAAGATATAAAAAAGCGTATGAGAAATTGCTCATACTTTCAGGATGCAGTGGTCAAGATGAGAATTTGAAGGACATGGAACTCCACCTTTGTATCTCTGGAAATACCCAAGTGTGGAAATAGCGACAACAATGGTGAAATGAAAATTAAAAAAGCAAAACAATATCACATCAATGTGCGCTCCAGATGGTCACTACTTGTGACGGGGATAATGGAATCAGGAATTCCACACCATGCAAGTGAATAACACAACAGGAAAGGTGGATTAACGAGAACAACAGTGTCACCGCACTCTTACATGAATGTGGTAGAACGGAAAGGAAGTCTTGCGTCTGCGCTGCCAACAGGACAGAGACACTCAAAGCTTTCGGCATTCAACACAGGAAACCAAATTTCCTTCCTCCCAATGTCCTCCCATCTATACAAGGCATCGCCTGCCTCATCCAAATCAGAGCATCATGGTCAACTAGAGTGTGCAAACTCAGGGCTACGTGTTTCATAAAATACATGTGTACAGAAATAACTAAATGGTATGACCTGGAGGGCTAACGGTTTGGCTTCAAACCGCCGCGATAATGAATTTGCAACCGATTTCGAAGTAGCCACTGTGTTATCTAGTCCTACTGAAAACACAAAAGGTGCTGCAAAGGGCACTACAGGCAATGGAACGCGACACGAATGCTCGAGTCTGTCACTGCGGCATTTTTGTTTGTTTGTCTGCCTTTGAAGATCTCCCTGCGCTGCCATCTCTACCGCTGGGCAACAGGATGAAAGTGGAGATGTTTACGTCTCCGAGACAAAGCTGAAGCATCTTGTTATGACCTGAGTGGCGGCTTGAAGCAGGATGTGAGCATGTCATGGCACACATGCACAGAAGTGGAAGTCACATATGTGGGAACTATAACGGGAGTGGCCGCCCACACACGACACGCAGTTTCCTGGTCTCTTACTTGTGCTCTCTGAGACTGGAGGCCACGGTGCACTTCCATCATCCTCGCCACTGGGCAGATCTATGGAGACAGACACGAAAAGAAGGGCAAGCTCCCAAATGACCTTCGGATTCCAAACTTAATCTGATAAAACACGTAACCGGCATGCAAACAGAATACTGTGATTACTACCCAAAATGGAATCACACCACACCTTATAAGAGTTTGGTTTTGGTGTTCAATGACAAAACGATATCTAGATTCATCTGTTCAGTTTGAGACATGCACAGAAAGCAAAACTCAATGGTTGGTTGTGGTGCTGCCCACCTCCGGAAGCTTCATCAGCAATGAAGTCCTCATCGTCGCCCAGTAAGCTGGGCACCGCCTGGATATCCTTCTGCTCCACTAAGTCATCCGGCAAAGGGACCTCTCCCCACACCTTGGAGGGCTGTATCACCTGAAGCAAACACGGAAAGATTTATAGAGGTTGAAGTCTTCACGGAGCACGGTTCCACCCAGTGATATGCTTCCACCCTGGGAAGGGCGAAAGCAAAACAAAAGACTGCGACAGGAAACCAAAGCATTGTGACATGTTTACTTTCAACATTTATTATCTCGTTGAGAGCTTTTCAAGAGTTCACATGAAAATAAGAGTTCGTGACCCGCTCTTATTTTTGCAATTACATCTTAAGTTCTGGTCGATACATACATATATGACCCACAAATGGCGACTTGCAAACAAGGAAGGAAGTGAGGAAGGGATTGTTTGATGACTGCATGGCTCAAATTAGTGCAAACATGCTTTGAACTTTCTTTGTTCCCTCAGGTGAACATAACTTGGTTTCTTTATTCACAACCAGATGCTCACTCCCAAATCAGGATGACAATCCAAAGTTCAACTTGGTTTGGTTGCCGTTTGAAATGTATCTAGTTTTACAGTCATTATTTTCCAAGAGACGGTGGGTGGGTGTGCACTGACAAGAACCGTCTATGGACACAGCAGTAATCCTTGCCAAGGTCAATGAATAAAAGGCCTTGTCTTGTATCTATCAGATGCAGTTACACAATTTCAGTGAGGAGACTCAAAGTGAACCAGACATTGTGGTATCTGATCATCTTGATGGGGCTCACCCCGCTTGAGCGCCCTTGCTTTTCCCGAACCGCTCAGACGCAGGCTTAGAAGTGTAGCTACGACTCTGGCAGGATGACACCGTTGGCATTTACAGCTGGCATGGCCCGCCAGTTCCTATTTCCACCCAACTCTGTCATGCTAGTTTCCCCCTTTAAAAGGCTGCAGATAATAAATAAGTACATCCAGCCCCTCCAAATCCTCTCCCCCCCTGACTGAACACCCTTACAACAACAAGCCCGGGCCATTTTCAAAAGCAAACCGCTGACTAAACAAATTCCTTTCAGTGATGCCAACCAGTCAACCATCAGTATGATCTTCTCGTCCGTCCTGCTCCTTTGGGCTAGCTAGGCTATCGTCCGCTGACGCTAAGTGCCACCTGGGTGAAAACATCCAGAAATGTGAAAAAGAGCCGATGATTTGGATCGTATTTGTACCCGGTGAAAGAATATCAGGTGAGGTTTTGTGTTTTCACCATGCCACCGCAGTCAGCTCAAAATTGCGGGCACAGTCATTGCCTGGAGTGTTTCCTTCAGTTTACAGCAGGAAGGGCACATGGCACCAAGTGCCTATGTACACATACATGGATACCATTAAGAAATTCATGTGTGACAGGGGGGAAGACACATTTTTGCAAAAGGACTGAATAACCACTTAGAGCTGCCGCTATTGGAATATTTTAAGCATGATAGCTTATTACAAATTATTTTTTAAGTGAGTGTGGTTGTTTATTTGTCATGGTTTAATAGGCAAACAAAACCAAATAACATAATACCGTAGCACATGAAAGGGAATGATTTAGTCCTCGCCTACGTTTTGGAAAGTTAGATAACGATTATTTTCAGAATTCATTGAAGTTTTTTTCCCATGAATTGATTATGATTCATCCACTGGTTTGGTCCACAACATCCCAGAAAATGAGGCAAAATGTTGATCTAGTAAAAGAAGATGGTTGCAAACGCCTTAATTTGATAAACACAAAAGCATTGTCTGCTTTCACAAAGGACACCATAAATTAGAGAGTGTTTACTGTTGAGCGGCTCAAATCAGAGGTTTGGGACAATTTGAAGTAAAAAATGGCTTTCGACAATTAATCAGTTACCAAAATAGTTGTTGATTCATTTGATGAGCGATTAGGTGTCGATGAATCTATTTCATTGCAAGACCTCAAACTCAACCCAATGCCACAAAATATTTTTCATCAAGACAACTCCATTTGAACTGTGTTGGTTTGTAATGTCACAACCAGCTTTTTCATTGTGACAAGTGCTTGCTGGCGTTCTTCCATCTTGACTTATTCGAACAGAATAATTTAGGGACAGAAATCTATGATCTCATAGATAATGAAATACATAACATATGTGCAAAATATGCCCACAAAATAAACCTTTCAATTTACAGACTACGAGTCGAGCCACTGTGCTGAAGCCAAATCAAAAGCCCCAAACATGCCTTTGTTCACAGCTGACTTAAGCGTGTTGTTCTATAATACCTGCATGTGAGACAGACCAAACTTGTATTTTCGATCTGCAGTTAACGGACATATGGTGTTAGAGTTCCTGTTGTTGAAAAGCAAAGCCTGCCAGACACAGCATGATAATAGCTCTTCAGGGAACTTTGATTTTCCCAGTTGTGAATGAGGCTGCTGATGCAGCTGCAGGACAAGCTGTGGGAAACATGAAAGACAAAGTCCATTTGTGATAGAGAATTAGCATGTGACCACAGATGGAAGTAACAAACAAACCCCAACGTTCATTCACACATGCGGGCAGCACAGAACCTCCCCTCCCTGACCTCTTCAACTTTCCATTTCTCCATGACCTTTGTTTTTCATGCTCTCACTCCTTAAAACCACGTACCTCTGCTGGGACTTGAAGTGGCAACATGCAAGGAATGTAAGGCGCAAGCAAGCTTGATGAACACGCATCACACTGAGAAAGGCTGAGGCCCACCGTGCACCGCCAGGCACCAGTGACACCTGATCCACAGAAATTAAGCACCCTTATTTCTGACACATTCCCATTGTTGGGATGGTTAGGAGGGTTGCAATAAATTGATGTACATCATGCATAGGGATCCAGCTATGAAATAAAATAAAATACAATTTTACTGTCTTGCAAACTCCCATATGGAGTTTGCATGTTCTCCCCGGGCCTGCGTGGGTTTTCTCCGGGTATTCCGGTTTCCTCCAACATTCCAAAAACATGCATGGCAGGCTGATTGAACACTCGAAATAATTTGCCCTCGGTGTGAATGTTTGTCTCTGTGTGCCCTGTGATTGGCAGATAACCGGTTCAGGGTGTCCCCCGCCTACCGCCCGAAGACAGCTGGGATAGGCTCCAGCACCCCCCGCGACCCTTGTGAGGATAAAGCGGATAGGGAGAATATATATATATATATATATATATATATATATATATATATATATATATATATATATATATATATACACACACACACACCATTGATATGCCTATATTATTTGGTAAGGTTAAGGTTTATTTTGAGGTTGGCCTTCTGACTGCAGTGACGGAATGTTACTATGAACAATAGTTGCTGCAGTTAGCGTGACTTCTTCCTGACAGTGTTCCCATAAATAAGCGGGCACTGGAGGCACAAAAGATTTGTTTTAACCAATTCAGTCCTAAATTCATGCTAGTTCTAACCACTGTGCTGACAAACGATGGCCACTGACATTTCTTTGTGCTTGTGGATAACAGTACCTGCACATTGAAGAGGACTTAAGATGTTTGTGGCAACAGAATGGCTTTGTGCTCCAGGAATGGCAAGTGAACTGACAAACTGCCACTCATGACACTAAACCTCTGACCTGGGCCACTGTTGCATAAAAGCTCTGATGAGTGAGGTTCTGAAGCTCCGCGCAGCGCTTTTGACATTTCTACAGGGTTTAATCTAAAGTGATTGGACAGGGAGGAAATGGAAAGAAGTTCTTCATTTGACAAACACTGTTTGACAGGTGCAGGGATTGTCTTCCCAAAAGGTTCCATGACTAACAGGATGGGCGCAACAAACAGGCCTGACAAAAAGGGGGCAGGGACGGAGACGTTGCACCGAGCGAAGAATGGTGCTTTTTATTCTCCGTGGTTCTCTAGTCAGCCTCCCACACAACACATAAGTCAGACTTGGTTTGCTACAGCCTTCAAACTTTCTCACTTTTAGGGGAAAAAAAATCACTCCAATCCTACAGAGGCAACTCATGAACTTCAAAGAAACTACACGTTATGACATCACAGGACAAAGTGATCACAGTAAGGACAAATTAAAATATTTTGGATAATGAAAGAAAAAAAAAAGGTCAATTTTTGATGGTGTGCCGGCATTCCAGAGGCGTGACGCATGTAACTGAGAAGTGTGGATATCTGCTGTCAGTTTGTCACAGATGATATGGCTTTTTGGCTACATGTGCTACCGGAACAACATCTCAACAACAACTTTGTCATGTAAAAAACAAATTTCCACCTTGACCAGGCTGTGTAAGTAAAAGTCAAGCTTCCCTGTGATGTGAGCAGAGCCTGCAGCACACATGCAAGCTTGTTGAATGAAGCGTCCAGCCTGTGCGGACTTGTCTTGGCCAAATATGGCAAGGAATGACGCCCCCAAAAGCTACAATTTAAGTTGAGATTAATTCATTTCGACAGCACTTGTATGCACAGTTGCTCAAATGTGAACAAGACTTTAACAGCAGATATAGCCGACTTTTAATCAGACCATGTCCTTCAATCTAATGAATGACAATGAGATTGTCTTATTTTTTTTTTTTTTGGTTTAATTTAATGTGTTTTGGTTTAAATATCCACCTTAACAGAAAACCACTGTAACATTGTTCAAGAGCAAAAGTCACGGCCTGGCGACAGAACAGCCGTAAAGACTGCAGAGATCGTATGTTTAAATGGCTCTTGAAATATGACGCTTGACACGGTTGTCGCCCAGATGCTACTTGATGAGTTGTCTTAGACAGCAGTTATCTTTATATCCTTATTTATACACACACACGCACACACACACACACACACACACACACACACACACACACACACACACACACACACACACACACACACACACACACACACACAAAATGAAAGACACCAGCTGAAGAGGCACACGCACTCATCAGACGTTCCAGTCAGGAACGAGCAAATTCTGAATTAATAGGTGGGGGTTGTCAATCTTGTGGATTGGATTTGCGTTGGGAATAAAACCAGTGGTGTTCTTGTCAAGAGAAAAATATGCTAATTAATCCTAATACTCACGAGAAAAACAAGTGAAAAGAACAAAATCAAAGAAAAATAAACTCTATAGCACTTGACGTGCATACATGCAAGATAAAAGGGTATGAAAGAAGTGTTAAGATATTTAGGGTGTGTTTCCGGTAACATTGTTGAGATTGACATGCAGAGAGCCGGGAAGTCAGAGACCAGCTCCAATTGCTCCAGACGACAGCTGGCGAATGTGGTACGGGCACCGGCGGTCACTTGGACCAGAAGACTGGTGCCACCGTGGCCATCTGAGGCCGGCTGATTTACGACATAAAAACATTCGCTCTCTCATACACAGCGAAGAAAGGACACCGCAGTGCCCGAAATAAGCATATGATGACGTACTATGGTTGACTGCTTTGAGCCGATGTTACATCAGCACTTTGAGCCTACCCTACATTGGATCCGATATCGTTCAGAATCAACCGCTATGACTAACGCATCCATTTTTACTGGAAGAGGCATCCAGCGGCCAACTTTACCTCATCAGCAAGTGGAGATCTTCTTGCAGTTCTTTATAAGCATACTTTGCTTGCAGCGATCCCCGCCATTAGGACTGCGCACATCACTTGCACTGAATTTGAAGGGAATGAGCAGAGCCGCTTTGATGACCGGGGAATCAAATCAGTGGCGTTTGCTCCCACAACGGTGCAAACGCCAATTTCTAACTGCGCACAACTACAACAGAGGAAAACTTCAGCCATGCCCACCATTGGACTGCACTTTGCACTAGATTTTATGTTGGAAATAGAAAATAGGTCCCTCAGAGTGAAAATGATTGCTTTGGTTCACGGCTGAAATGGTCAACTCGGAAAAAAGAGGACGTGAATTTTCCGTGCAGACTCCAATGCTGTTTAGGGGATCATGAATACATTTAGGAAATGGCTGTCGAGCAGTGCATTGTGTTAACATTACAAAAAGTTGCCACCGCTAATTGGAGGCTGTGGAGGTGGAAAGCGCAGGATAAACTGCAATTGGGAATTGTTCTTAACTTTTGGAATGTTTGAAGGCCACATCAACTTGGGCCGCTTCAGCTTTGGAGAGAAGGGCTGTCGACGCTCTGGTTCCCCCCCACTGATGTCAACAGTTTAGGACCCCCTCCCCCTTTCATTTCACACTCTTTATTCCTGCCTCAGGACCAAATAATTGGAGACCAGCTGTTGACTTGGCCTCACTCGTGCTGTCCAACATAATGGCAGGCCAGAACTCACTCATGCCCCCACTGTGCACTCCATGAGCTCATCTCTCAAGTGTGGGGGGGAAGACTGGCTGAATAAACCCAAACTTAAATTCACAGTTTACGCAACTTTGATTGCAATAGACAATAGTCATCCAAAAATGTTTTCCCCCAATTTGACACATCTATCAATAAAAGAGAGCATGGGAGCAACTTGGCCACAAAGCTATTTCCCATCAGCTTCTTCATAATTGTTGAAATAATTTGAATAAGAACAAAATATTATGGATTATTTAAACATACAAAATGCTGTGTGTTTTAACAAGTTTTAAAACCTTTTTATGGATATCCTTTAAAGATCCTTTTTTCAATCAAAATTAATCCAACGGGAAGGTAATTCATTCAGGTTTTAAAACACACGCTGAGTTCATGAACTCGGATTTGTGTGGGTACCATGGTGACACGATTGGAACTCAAAAGCAATTCCAGCATGTTGAGGTTTTTGCTTTGTAACCTAAGATGCACTTCAAACTTAAGACATCACAACACAACCTGCTGTTAAGCCAGGACGACGTCTTAACCACATCAAAGTCGTCCTTGCTTTTCACACACCTTTGGAAGACCAAAACAGAAAAGGAAGTCAACTTATGTCGGGTGAGAATGAAAAGATTCCTCTGAGATTTGTATGGCATTTATTTACAAATGAATGCGTGACAGCAGCAGAGACAGATGTGCACCACTCCTGTTGTTGTTCTGCACTGTACACCCCCAATGGAAAGACACTAATAAGTGGTTTTGCTCAGCAGTACACTATGAAACAGCTGAAAGTGGGAGTCGGGAAGGAGGAATAAGAGCCTGCCTGGAATCCATTCCCAAATAGGGAAAGAAAGAAAAAAAACACAAACCATTCCTACGGCCCCCAGTGGAAACATGAGCAAACCAAGATCTTGTTGTGTTCATCTGATTTCTCAGATAAGAGCCATTATCCAATCAAGTACTTGAAGAATCCGATAATTCCAGAAATCACTTCACGATTGGATTTTTAATGGAAATGGGAACATGTGACATGTAGTTGGATACACAAATGTTACGGTGACGGCAAATGGCCTTCTTTGGTTTCATCTTTTGCCCAAAATGCTTCTTGAGCAAGGAAAGTCCAAATTTTGAGTATGGTGTGGTGTGGGCAGTGAAACTCAGCATCAAGGTTCATTAACAGCACATCAAGGATATGCTGTCGATTGCTTCCTTGGACAAAAATCTCGGCTTTCACTTTACGGGGACTTTAAATTTGTCACATTACACGTTCATTTTATTAGCTCGCAAAGAATCAATAAAATATCAAATATATTTAGAATTTTATTTTTTTTTTTTTTTAACCAAAGGGGAGGGGGGTGTATCTGGACTGGAGCTATGTGCAGCAAAAAAGAATGCCACGTGACCCAAATAAGTGGTTGTGTCAACCATGACAGCAATAACTAAAGTCAAATGTTTTTGACGAATCTTTCAGGCAGCTGTGGAGGAATTTTGGCCCACTCTTCTTCCCAAAATAATTTGAACTCAGTCATATTGCAGTGTTTTCAAGGAGGAACTGCATTTAAGGTCACACCACAGCATCTTCATTGGATTTGAATCCGGACTTTGACTTTTCTTCAAAACCCTCATTTTGGTTTGATTGAGCTATACAGTGGTGGACTTGCCGGTATGTTTCAGGCTATCATCCAGCTGCATGAACACAAGAGCCCTTGAACCAGAGGGCACCAACTGATGGCAGGACAACCGCCTGCAGGATTTTCTGGTACAGAACAGAGTTTATATTTCTATTAATCAAAGCAAATCTTCCAGGTCCTGAAGTGTAAACTGCAGTCCCGCATCATGAAACTTCCACCACAATGTTTGACTGGAGGCAAAATGCCGGATTTTTTTCTACAACAGATGTAATTTTTTTTTCTCGTCAGTCCATAGACTATTTGTCCAAAATTCTTGGGGGTCATCAACATCTTTTTTGACAAATGCGGGATGAGGCTGTATGATACTTTTTTTTTAAATCAGCTGTGTTTTTCACCTCAGAGTGCTCCCATGAGTGTTATTTTTTGCCTAGTGTCTGTCTTAAGGTTGAGTGGCAAGTGAGGCCCCTCTTTGGGTGTAGTTCTGGTTCTTTTGTGACCTCAAGAATGAAGTCGTCGTTGCACTCTTGAAATAATTTTGGTTGGCCAACCACTCCTGTTTTTGTGTTTTTTTTTTTTTTTTTGAGCCTAAGTGCTCTGACCATGATACGCTAGAGTCTCAAAGCTCTGGAAAGTGCTTTGTAAGCTTTTTAACACGGGTCTCATATTTCAGTCACTTTGTTTAGGTTTTTACTGTTATTATTATTTTTATTTTTTTGGGATCGAGGCGTGACATTTTGCTTTTTGAGATCTTATATTCTATTTTCTGGCAGGGAATATTTGAAGTGATTTCTTGATTCAACAAATTTGGCAGGAGCATGGCCTGCTTGTGGCAACTCAAATTGCATTCAGTTTTCCAATAACTGGTTAGTCACGGTTAACTCAATTACTTTTTCCATCTCTCTTAATAAAAACAAGCATCATTGAGAAAATTAATTTTGAACTGACATTTTTTTAACCTTTATTTACCTGGGTAAGGTAATGCCAACTTAGCTGCAGACAGCAGAATAAAACAAAGGAAAATAATTATTTAACACTGAATACTTCAGTTGTCTTTGTCAGATCTTCATGTTAGCGTGATGACCTGAAACTTGATAAATATGCAAAGAAATCCCAAATCTGAAAGGCAGGGTGTATCCGGCCTTTTCATGGCACTTTATGTTGCTCTGCAACTTCTGCCTCTGTTTGTCTTGAGTTAGGTTCAAATGAAAGTTCAGTGGAGTGTCTGCCTGTTAAGAAGTGGTGAGTCAGTTTATTCACAGAGACGGGAGATCAACATGGACAACAGAGATGGAATTCAAGAAGGAGATAAAAATACCTCTGGAGCTGTGTGCCTGCAGGGGCTATTTCACCCTCGCACCAAATGTCCTGCAGCATGACGGGGTAGGCAACAGAATGTGGATGCAAGTCTCTATCCAGTAAGGGGACATACATGTCGACATACATTTGCGATGGAGATAGCTCATACACAGTAAATTTTCTTTTGAGGGCAAAAGCCGGAATCGAACCCAGCACCTCTGTGCTGCAAGGCCGACGCGCTAAGCAGTCGGCCACCAGGCCGACTACTGTAATAACAAATGATTAAAAATAGCACTCACCATTAGATACACTTCAACGAGACCGATGGTATGCCATATTCGGACAAGCGGTATGACAGTCACGATGCAGTGCTGTAAACTGTCTTGGTGTTGTTGTGCAATGTGCTGGACCTTCTATGATAAATAATATATAATAAAATTGTCATTGGCACACAGTTGTTGTCCGTGTATTATTGAACATAGTAATCCGGTAATGAAAAGCAACTTTCCATCGCTGCCCTTGTTGTTGTATTCCGTGGTCCTGCTGTTACTGGTATGAATCTATTAAGACAAGCGGTGATCGGGCTAGTCGAAGCTAGGGACATGTGGTTAAACCCATGCTTGTGCCAAGACGTTTTCACCTGTTTTGGTCGGGAAATTTCAAAAATGCACTTTGGGTCCAATTTCAGCAGCAGCGACTTCGAAATTTGTCGTGGCATGGTCAGGCCAGTATCTACAGGTAGATAGGTGGGCCAACACGCTGGAATGGTGGCCAGAGGCCATTGAACACATCGAACACTAATGTTTTTCACCTGACAATCAAACAACATCAAACACAACCTCCTGACTACAAATACAGTAGTACAGACAGGGTACTTTTTTCATTTCCATTTTATTCCATTTCAAAACTCTGCAAAGTGATGTGACCAGGGACGACGCTAAACCGGGGTTATTGGGGGTGAAATTTCTGTGGCCCCAGTTAAGTCACACAAGCAATTATTTGATATTCTAGAATATATTTCTAAATTACTTTGTCAACCCCCCTATGTATCGGTCAAGCCCCCCCCCTTCCCACCCCACTCTAGCACCGGGAGAGAAAACTTCTGAGAGTCGTGCCACAGTGGATTTGGCCCCATGTCAAAAAACGAATTGGCCATGTGGGCAATTCATGTTCCTTGTCAGTGATGTGCTGTTTGGAACCAATCTTCATTGTACTGGACCAATGCAAGAAGTCTGGCTTTTGGACGATGTCTGACCCAAGTTATAGCTAAGCTGCACACATTTGTTGTGGTGTCATCACTGTGATTATGTCTCTGTGATGCATTGTTTCTGATTGGTATTCAAAGAAAGATGCTTGAGGTCAAAGGTTTTGAGGGCCGGGGGTCATTAATTTCTTTGAGACAATGACGTTCAAGTGGTAGGGCGGATGAGCTGCTGCTGCTGTCAGCTCGTTTTTTAATGACGACCCATAGACTGGAACGATGAGAATCCACTTCAGTTATTGAAGTGGAGCTGTGACCTGAAGCCCCAGCCTAAAAGGGGACTTCGCACAAGATTTCTCCTCTGTTTAGAAAAGGAAGCCATTTATTCCCCCCAATTCCTGGGATCAAAGTAGATCTTAACCATCTTCCAAAAAAAAAAAAAAAGTCAGTGAGCTTTACTGCTTATTTACTCTAAAACAGAGCAAGATGAACATTCCTGAAGCCAACTACTAGATTGCAGCATGTGAGAGGGGATCAGGTGCCCACTTTGGGGCATCAAATGCCTTCCCTCTGTTGGCGGGCACCATCTCCATACAGTTTAAAACCTTTACATTCAGATTCCTTCTGTCATGCCGTGACAGAGGATCATGGGGCAGGACACTTGCAAAACTGGGTTGTTCTGGCGGCTGGCTCGAGAAGGAGGATCTGGGGAATCCCAGTCATGCAAAGGTGGGACTGCTCAAGCGGCAAAGTACTTTCCTTTCGGCTACTTTGAAAATAGGAACCTTGTTAATAGGATAAGCTTATCTGTGTTGTAAAGGGGCAGATTTATTTCTTGGATTGGACACATTCTTTTTTTCACACCTACAAATGTCACTTCTGATTTAATGTTTAATCTCCCATTAATTTGATGGATCAAGAACAGCCTTTGTTCATGAATTTATGAGCAAAATCATGCCGTGAAAATTTTAACAAGCTCAGACAGCTGTTTAACAGTTGAATGCCCATCTGAGGCGTTCTTTGCTCTTCCGGTGTCTCCGTGTTTGGGAATAAGTGTACAAATTTAAGATGGCCAGAGAGTGAAAGCAGCCTTTGGACAAGCAATGTAGGAGAGTCCAGGATGGAGATATGGCTGGAGTACAAACGCATATCCGGGGAACTGCTGTTGGTTAAGAGATACACAATTTTGTCCAAGGTCAATGACAGGCTCCGCGAGATACAGCCCTAACCATTTCTGCATCATTTAATTTTATGGGGCCCGTGGGGAATGTTAGGTTTCATTTTACTATTTGCACTGTGAATCTTTGTTTTATCATTGATGAGACTTGCTTAGTGGATGTTTTGATCGACAGCGTGGTCTGAGTGACTGCAGTTTATTAGCTCACCTGGTGAATCATCCTGTCTAGACGTTAGGCCTGCAGCAAACTGTCCCATTTTTAATCACACTTATTGACAAGATGGTTTTAGTTGTCGTTTATAAATGTAAGATTTAACAAAAGCGGGCGGTCATAAAGGTGCTGTGTGGGACTGTACAGGAAAAAAAAACAAATAAATGACTGAACCAGTGGACCTTCAAGGTGGAGATTCCTCCACTGCAAACATGACTGTGCCTGCTAGGTTGACACTTTGAAGGGCAGACTTGAGTGAAAATAATTCATTTGCCCTTCTTCTTATGATGAGCTCCAAAACAAAGCTACTTGCAGCTGAAATAAATATTGGTTTGTTCCTACAGGAATTCCTCTTGAACAATGCACGCTAGAGCAAAAACTAAACCCCAAAAAAAAACCAATCAAGGGTGCTGTGACGTAAACATCAGAATCATGTTTTGCTATGACTGTTTCTCTGCTAATGAGCAGTGGACAACTAATTGGGAGGTAAGCTAATTGTGACCAATGATGAGTTTGCAATAAAGAGCCATTTAATGGTCCTGATTTGTAAAGCACTCCTGTTACAATTGGCCATAAAAGTCAGCCATTAGGAAAGAAGTTGGAGCAGCTGACAGGAAGGTCAATATGGGAAAAAATTAATGACTGAGTCAGCCGCCAATGTGTGCCACTCAACATACCAAACAAAGGTTGTCCAAAAGGTTGAAATACAGTCACTTTTTATGGGTTAGGCTTGACGACAGCCATGTGTTTCCAAACAACATCACTGTGTTTGAAAGAATTTCTTTGATTGACTTTATACTAGACACAGCTGTTAGGAGCAAAACACTGCGGGGGGGTCTTCGGATTTTCGGTCCACTGCTCACTCAAGCAAAATTGGGCCTTGAAAAAGGATCTTGGCTTTGCAACAACGAAGCGAAGGAGCTCAGAAACAAAGGCACCAAAAGAGAGTCCAAAAACAGAACTTTGGAGCATCGACCTCACAGCAGTGGACAGGTAAATTTCACCTGTCCTCATGACTCTCAAACGGGTCTTAATTTCAAGGTGCGCTCACACCTCCAACGACAACTGTTAATCAGAACTTGATGCATGCATGCAAGAAAGCAGCAGGGGCAACCTCCCCTTTCATTGGGCACAGATGTCAGGGCTCCATTTCCTTCTGTAATAACGTGTCATTATAGGCATGGGGACTCGCTGTGCTTGTGTGAAAACACACTGAGCACAGGTGGTTAATCAGCAATGAAGCACGGAAAAGTTGGTGAACATCACTCTGAACTTGTGCTGACAGACAAGTCGGAACAAGCTAATTAGACCTTACAGCGAGAAAAGACAGAGGAGACAAAAGTTCACCAGCGATCAAACACCATCATTTAGCTGATGATTCTTAATGCCTTTGACGAAAAGCAACAGCTTTAAGATTGGACCCTTCTGAGGTCTTAGCCAACGCCGTAACGGGACGTGGAACAGCTGTTGCGCATGCCGTCATGTAAAACCTCGCGTTAATTTTGAGAAGAAATTTTAATTTAGTTTTAGCAACAACTCAGAAAAAGGAGGTAAAATCGGGACTTCATCAGGAAGGGTTCAGATGGGAAGCAACTTGCATCCTCAGTATAAGCAAGGGTCTCCACTATATCACCCAACATCCAAGTTAAGACTGAGTACACACTTTGTTTTTCATTTCAATTTGCAAAACAAAGGTTAACTTCTTTTTACACTTGTATGACAATTCAGAATGTTACTCTGTTAGAAATTGTCTTTGAAGTTAGTAAATTTTTATGGTGGTCTTGGACGTGATTATCTCTATGCAGTCAAAATTATTATTATGTTTAACTGATTATGTTTAATTTTTGTGGTACCCCTCCCAAGCAATTTTGTTGTTGTTGTTGCTGTTTCTACGTAACTTTTGGTGTGCACTCTTGTGCTGGCTTCCCATGCTGTATGATGCCACTGTCGAAACAAGGCCCCACCCATGAAGGCTGAGCATCTCTTCCCACTGACCCATGTAGGCAACTATATGTACAAAAAGGCTCGATTGATGATCACTGATCAATCAATTATCATGGACCAGTATTTAAAACAGTTATAATTAGAATTATACGCAGCCCAGGCTTACCCGCCACAAATAAGTGGCTCACAAACATGATGAAACAATGAGTTCCAAGATTGCAACAGTGTTGACAAGCCTGAGAGGGTTGACCAGAAACAATATAGAAAAAAATGGACATGAACTAACAGCTCTACCCTTCCTCGCCTGCTGTAAGGTCGGCCTCTGTGCCAGAGTCACAGCCAGCGACGCCTCCTGTGTGCCCTCATCTCCTCCCAGTGTATCCAATACAAAGTCGTCGCCCTGTTGGGGAATACAGGGCCTCTTGCTCCTGGCAGAGCCTACCACTCACATAAATCACAAAGTGCCTCTTCACTGACCCCCTTGGCCAGAGGTGTGGCCAGTGTGAACCAAGACCATCTCTCTTAGAATCACATCACTTTTCCATGACAAGGATGAAAGAGAAAGTACAAGACAGTGACTTGGGGGTGTCACGTTTACCCAAAGACCGCAGTTGTGGAACAATTATGAAGAAAGAAAAAAAAACAGCTGCTGTTCCCACAACTAGATCTTGTGTTGTGGTGTGGCGCAGGCCCTTTTCTTCACCAGAGGCTTGATGAAAAAGTAAACCTTCTCAAGTGACTGCACAGGCTGACTCATACTCCCCTGTAGAAGTTCAACTACTAAACTAAAGCAAATGACAAAGCAATAACCGCGTTGACAAAAATGCATTTTTTTCCACAAAGACGGGGACAGCATTAAATCTGTGTGCGTTGCTATTGCAGCGCCATAGCGCTGACCTCGATGCGGTTGTCTCCTCCAGACCTGACAGAGGTTTAGAACACCAACCTAAAGTAAAAGTGGACTCAAACAACTGCCTTGAACTCACACCAAAAACATGACTGGGCCTTTTTTAATTTTTCATCCTGTCACATTTTTACCGACTATAGTCCTTTTTTTTGTCATGGCAATAAAAGTCCTGTCACTCAAGAAAAAAAAAAAAGCCATGCGAGAGGTCAGGCCAACAGGACCCAGCACGTCTATAAAGTAAACATTATTTATTTTATTTATTGATCCCCAGTGGAGGACTGTGGAGAAATTGAGGGGCTTGTGCAACTCAGTCACACCCCACGGCAGTTGGGGATTGGTGTGACTGAGATTCCTAAAGGAGAAGCAAGAAAAGAAACTGGCTTCTCTCCAACCACCAAGCCGCATTCAAATTTACGACTAAATTACAGTCACTCCCGTTCCAGTCCTTTATTGCATAATTCTCCAAATCGGCATGATTAATAAAGCAATCAATACATTTAACACTGACATTTATGAGCGATAATCGCCACATCAAACATATTTCATGTATTTACAGGAACTTACCTATTGAGTGCCAGCCATTTTCAGACCCTTCGTTACCCGATCACATGAAATAATACACAAGGACGTACCTGGCATTGAATGCCTGGATTCTTGGGGAAAAAAACGTGAAAAAACACCATTGGCATTGAATGAGTTCAGTTTTTGATAACGATGGAACTCATTGTGTTAACCTCATAATTCAGAATAAAGGGGTTTTTTTTTCATTAGTTTGGCTCACGTGAGCAGACAAAAGCACTTGATTTATCTAGCTTTTCTAATCAATCAATCTTTATTTTCATACATGACCATAGAACTCAAAGTGCTTCACAGTGTTCAAAATCAACACCTCCCCCCGCCCCCTATCTGACAGTAATGGCACTACTGCTGCTGTCTGCGATTCATGATGTCATATGGGTTATTATCAACCGCAACATGCTTGGTCACTGTTGACTTTACTGCTTGTAAAATGGGAGGCATTGTCTTTGCACAAATCTAAAGACCTAGCCCCTATTGACAAAAACAAAACAAAAAAAATCCTCTAATCCAGTCCTTAGGGGCCCCTATCCAGCCTGTTTGAGATGTCTCCTTCCTCCCATACACCTGAATAAAATAATCATTTTATCAACAAGCTCGGCAGGGGCTTGATAACGATCCTGATCATTTGAATCAGGCATGTCGGAGGAGGGAAACATCTCAAGCAGGTAGGATAGGGGCCCCGCAGGACCGCAGTTGGTGATTCCTGCACAAAATTAATTTCCCCTTACTTTGACCAGTTCAACCTTTTGGCAATTTAAATCATCCATCCATTCATTCGTTTTCTAATTTGCTTTTCCTCATGAGGGTCACGGGTACACCCTGAACTGGTTGCCAGCCAATCACAAACACATAGACGATTGGCTCTCACAGTCACACCTAGGGACAATTTGGAGTGTTCCATTAACCTTTTTTGGAATGTGGGAGGAAATCGGAGTACCCACAAAAAACCCGCGCCGGCACGGGGAGAACATGCAAACTCCACACAGGAAGGCCGGAACTGGAATAGAACCCTGCACCTCTGCACTTTGAGGCCGGCATGCTGACCAGTCGACCACCTTGACGCCCATATCAATTAAATCCATATCTTCATATGATTTCCTCCTTGCGGCAGTGATAAAGATTAACTTCTCAATTGTTTAGATGAAAGCTCAATCGAATTCAGTTTTAAAGGGATATCTTTTCGTCTCTAACTTGGAATCTAGACTGATGAGTTTTAATTATGCTTCACATAAAGTATACGTCATAATTCTTTACTAATAAACGATATTGAGCAGAATACTGAGCGAGGAGTTACCACGTCGAGCAGTAATAATGAGGTTTGGAGTTTGAATCCCACCTCCAGCCATCCTGTGCAGAAGTTCTCCTCATGCGTGTGTGTGTGAGTTTTCTGCAAGTACACCAAAAATCAGCTCAATCGAAGCCTCCGAATTAGGTCGGTGAAAATGTGAGCTTGTGAATGGTTATTTTATTCTTCAACTAACTGGCAACTAGGGCAGGGACAAACTAAATATATGGATGCACGGAAAATAGCAGCAGTAACACTGCCGCTCAAGGTTAACGAAGCTTTGCTTCCAAATGGGCGGAGCCACTTGATTTGAAACCACGGACATTTTATTTGCCTGCTTTGCTAATTTTGTGACCTTTAGCCTCAGACTTGCTGGATTTCGAGGTCAACTTGCAAGCTCCAAATACACTTGAGACACTTTGCAAAATCTTTGGGTTTCACTGGATTTGTTGAGAAGAACTCAAAATGAGCAGGGATAAAAGGTGAAATCCTCCACTCACTGATAGCAATCTGGAAGAGCTTGGGGAGTTTGAACATGATCAGAATGCTTAGTGGTCATCATTTCCAGAAGCTCCCAAAAGAGTAATCTTGTTAAACGCTTCAGCACTGACAGGATTCACATTCCAGTCCTAGCCATGGCTCCGTTTTCCTCCTGACATTCAAATACTATCGCCAACTGTAAAATGCCATGACGAAGCCTCTTTTTGTAGGTACAAAATGTCATACATGAAAAACAACATAGGTATGAAATTACACACATTGTCAAATGTGGCCTTGTGTGACACTGTACAAACATTTCAAAAAAGTTTCCAACCATTCTATCATGGAAATGTCAGAAGCAGACATTTGACTATTCATCTGAAGGCCTTCATCATTCATTCTTCCAAGCAGGTTAACTTAATGACGTAAGCGCTTTATGGCTACATGAAAACTAATTCTGGTGGAAAAAAAGTGGGGTATGACTGGTTAGCATGTCAGACTAGCAGTGCGGAGGTCGTCGGTTTAAATCCGGCATTGCTAGCTGGAGTCTGCATGTTCTCCCCCTGCCTTGGACGTACCCCGCCTTCTGCCTGAAGACGGCTAAGATAGGCTCCAACACGCCTGCGACCATCATTCTGAAAATGGATGGGAAAGTGGGGCAGTTGGTTTAAAAAAAAACAATTCTATCAAATACTGTGTCGTATCGAGGCCTGTTTGACTGAGCATATACTGTATGAAGCAGGACATTCAGACTATATACAGGAAAGCCTGAATAAACTTTGCTTCAGAGAGGAAGAACGGTCCTCTTGGCGAGAATACAATCCTGAATTTCATTTCCCCTTCAGGAAGATGACTCAGCAGGGGTCAAAGGTTTCAAAGAATCCCGGGCAGATGCACCTGAACAGTAGATGGCCACAAACATTTCCATCGGAATGGCCTCAATTGTTTCCGAAGCGGAGAGTGCTTATGCTTCCAATGAAATTGGCAACATGATCATTCTGCTCTGCGGAATTGATTCACTCATGTTTAGATCAACAATTTCATGCTGCAAACCTGTTCAGTTGTAAATCAGAAATTTCATTTATATATATATATATATATATATATATATATGATTGGGTATAGCTTGAACTTTCAACATACATATTATGTTGGTGGTCAAGTGTAAAGGGTGTCTTACTTTGATGAGGAAGCTCAAATTTCTCTCTGATAATTATAAACTACCGGTATTTAAACTTTAATTTTGTGACAGTTGTACTGTGCATTTCAATGTGTAGGTGTGTAACTCAATCTCCGCTACCAATCCACATGTCCTCACTGAGTGATGCATTTATCAACTGGCCTTCTTCCATTTATCATGCAAGAATTTACGTTTGATGCGAGAGTAGTGGGAGGGGGGTTGGGGAGGTGGAGTTATTGTTATTGAGCAGAAAGTGGGAAAGCTGCAGTTAAAAGAGATTGAGCAAAGAAAATTGCTAGATCAAAACCTGTATGTGTGCCTGGAGGTGAGAGGGGGTGGGGGTTGGCTTGTTATGTCTGGTGGGACAGCAGCTCAGACAAGAGAAGCTCCTTTGGCAAACTGCAGCGCCACACAAGATGCCTCTCCAGATGCAGTTCGGTCATGTGTAAGGACCGCATTTAACTAGAAACGTAAGCACATGCAAAATTGCGTAATAGAATTGAGGCAAAGGCCCTAAGGTCCAATTATTCAGCTGTGTTGCTGAAGAAAGTAGCTGATGTGGGCACTTGTTATCCGATTCCTGCAAATGAAATAAAAAGTGATTTGAAAGGGGAGATGTGTGCTCCCCTGAATTGCCATTTATTTTTATCAAGTATGATAATGGAGAAACGCTTGGGTGGATTTACATTCAGGACCCACAGACAAAGGTCGAGCGAAAACATGAGGGTGGGTTGATTTACAGGTAGAGACTTGTTGTACAGTAAGAGGAAACCTCCACTGCCTGAAGTTAGGAAGCAAACGACACAAAGAGTAGTGACATTCTTTTGGAAAACCTTGAGCACAATCCCGCTCCACTTTACTGAAAAGGGCGGCAACTCCAATCAGAAGAGTCGTACACGCAGGCGGGGTTGCAGCAGCTCTGCCAAAGTGGCTTCACGTGTACAGTAGGTCATTACAAAAGACAATGGTGGAGTTTCAAAGGCCACATGACACTCAATTTAGCATTTCAATGGACCGCCAGCAAATGCGTGCATGGAAAAAGCCTGGTGGTCCCTTGCGGAAAGGCAGAAAACAGGGTTAGTAGGACTAAATTCTCACTACCACTCAGACCGAGCCAATTCCAAAGGACACGGCAGCATTTGTCAACTCAAGCACACACATCAAGTTGTGATTTGCCGCACGCAAATACTTTCTGACCATTAGCTAGTTTTATTGCTCTTTATTGCTGCTGGTGTCCTCGAGTCATCTGCGACCTGACTATGAACCCTGTTGGGTTTAGTGCACCTGTAGCTTCATAACCCGGGAATGAAGATGACATATATGACAGAAGGAGTCAATGGGCACAGTTTAACCTTGGATTGCTGGAAACTGTCACGCGCCCACTCTGCACCATTTTGATGTTACTACACGAAATAAACATGAAGGCTCATGTTAGGACGAGACATGGCATGACCCCAGCAGCTGATGGTCAGGCTATCATGAAAAGTCAAGTCTCATAAATACTAAGTCATAGTCACGTTGAGTCTTTAATAGGTTTCAACCATGCAAGCCCCACGCCTTGAAATTGGCAACTTCAGTCTGACCCAAGTCAAGGCATGTCATTTGAGGCTCCCAGCTCCAGTAATACAACTTTTGCATTTGTAAGAGCGCCACTATTTTCAAGCATACATGTTGTCCATGTGAGACTGGCATCAAAGAGATATTTGCAGAAGAGAATTCAACCAGACACGAGCGGGCCTCTGTGAGCATGCACAGTCCATACAGCTGGGAAAAAAGGGCCAACTGTGTTCAGAGGTGCGAATGGAAAGAGTGTGACTCTGGTTACAATGAGAAGCAACGGAGAGTATGCGCACACTTGTCAGAACACGCACAGTGTTACTGTAACACCGGTTGAGGTGCCGCTCTATGTAGAGTCTGTGGGTTTGCACCGCACGGATGCAGTGGCACTCACAAAAGCCAGGTGTGACTATCAGAGCAAGGTTCTCCAGTAACAGTGGCCCGGGGCCACTCTGTGACTGTGTTGGGCCACCCAAAGTTCCCCAACTCTGGCCCAATAGTGTCAGTTCAAATGTCATGAATAAATGTGATGAAATCAACATGGCTTGGTTTTTCTTTTTATTCAATATTCAATATTTTGAGTTTAGCCACTCAGATAAGTAATCATTGATCTTGTTACTGCTCTGTACACTTTTTTTGTGTGTGTCGTCTTAAAACCTTCCATAAGGAATACCTTGAAAAAGATATAAAGCCAAGAACACGTGAGATCAAAAAACAGCATGCAAAAAAAAAGGACAAAGAAGTAATATTTTCTTAAAGGCTTAAACAATTTAGTATAAAGATGGCAACCACCCAAAACTGCTAGATGTAGTCCCAACCTTTATTTTACAGGCACAAACTGCTTTCTTCTATATACTAATCTAATGAAAACTAAATGTGTATTCAATCACAGCGTTCACATTTCTGCACACTTTGACATTTCCTGCCTCATTTTTTTGCTCTTTGCACACTTCTGCTAAGAGGGAAAACTCAACCTTTTTCTCGACATTATTATGGAGATTTTCCAATCTCATTTTGGGTATAAGTGAAACTCGAGGAGCCTCCGATGAATCATCAAAGCACATCTCCGACCTCCACACGGGACCGAGTCACACTTCCATGGAGACAGCAAACATCCACGTGTGCCAGTCTGCTTGAGGAGTGGCGAGCCACTTCAGTGCAGCCTCTTGCCACCAGCCAAGATGGCTTTTCTCCTGTGGCTATAACTCAACAATGCACTGTTTACTGAACCAAGTCTTCAAGCAATTATGTGAACGAAATAGGTGTGTGTGTGTGTGTGTGTGTGTGCGTGTGTGTGTGTGTGGGGGCTCCCTTCTGTTCCAACGATGGAGCGCAGTTGGTGTTTGCACTGCTGTGCTCGCGTTCCTCATTTGACTCTCATCGGAAACAAACCAGCAGGTAGTTTGATTCGACAAAGAGCCACACTGAGGAGAGGGCAACTCTGCCTCGTCAATGATATTGCAGACCAAATCAATCAAGAGACTGAGTTGTTAGGTCGAAGTAGTTTTATGTGTTACAAAGTAGAGAAAGAATTATTTACACCAATGCCACACACGCTAGATCTAGCGTCAAAGGAATTCAGGCCACCCCACCCCCAACTCGAGTCCAGCCGCCCCACCATCAAGTCAGGGAACACTTGTGTCACTCGAAACTTGGAGACAACATAGAGCCAAAAGTGTCACGCACCATGTGAGGGATGTTATAAACATGTCACATTTTAACCTAAACGAGTCAACATAGGCCAAAGTTGTGCAAGTCTCACAAAACATGCATGCCACAGTTGACTCTCAGCGGGACGCTGGTACTCATTTGTGATGCAAGCCCTTGCTTCGTGAGAATTTGCACTGACTTTGATTTTCGGTGTGCTGATGTGCATGATGCCAAGATTCCAGCAGGGCGGGAGGCGGGCCCGTGGCAACACCGGCAGTGCTTGGTGCTTATTTGAATCATGGAACAGGGAAGCATGCCGCCATAGTTCAAAGCCATTGTAGAGGAAAGAGATGCACGTGGTTCCACATAATTCAATTATGTTTCGGTATGTTTGGTCCGGTTTGGGTCCGGTGCTCAATCGAGGCTGCGGTTCAATTGTGAAGGCCTTAACCTGATGCCTTTTGGCATCAGTACGACTGAGACTGGCCTCGGCATGTCACTGTTGGATGGTAAAAATATTTTCAGAATAACAATACATCGTGTAAACCCGTCCGGTGGAAGACATATGCTTTCTGGACACCACAGCTACATCCCATCAGTCAACACGCCTCAGATCAATCAAATCAGCACTGGAAAGGCCGCTATCTCATCCATGACAGCTCCAGGACACCAAAAGGGATATCTCCAAAGTTCTAGTGGGGGTGCTGTTCCCAGCAACCAAGGCTCTTTGAGACAACTAGCTAGCAGCTCAGATATACTGTAACATGGACTACTCTTCAGTGTCCAGAAACAGTGCACAAAAACTCATACGATTAGTGTTGAGAGCATCCAATCTAATACCAAATATGGAATTCATACAAAAAATGTAACCATTGCAGGAGCAGCATGTTGGATAATGGAAATACAAAAGTATGGGGGTGCTTTTGGTGCGAGTGTGAGTGCTTGACGGGTGACGCAGACAAGAAGGCCGGGCAGATCTGACTATGAATAGCTTGTTTCTGTGGACAAACTTAGAGCGGCTTCACTCCAAAGGACTCGTCTAGTTTGTCACTTTTAAAACAGCATCCTTACATGCTGCACTGGAATCTGTAATCCAGCTCACCTTGCATGTGAGCGCCACTATTCCCCAATGCCATTTACGGTGGAAATATCAGTTCATTGCCTATAATAATATACAAAAGCTTCTCTTATTGCTTTGCCTTGATTTTTCATGAGGTAAGGCTTTTACTTAATAGGGGGACAGCACAGAGAGAGGTTTCAAGGTAAGAAAAATCACAAAAACTGATACTTACAGTAATCAACTGGCATGAGAGTAACAAATACAGAAGTCCATAGTTCCAAGAGCCCATTTTCCTCCAACCCAGCACAGACTGCAACTGCTGGGGAAAGTGGAAACAACAAAGTCCTTCTCTCCCAGACCGACTCCTGCGTCCTCCTGCGTTGCTTCTCGGGACGAAATCACTCGTCTCTTCTGCGTCCCGTGGCCCGCCTGGACTGCATCAACAGGTGCGAAAAAGAGGAGTGGAAATCCGCTCCGAAGTGGCTTTTTTCGGTCGGCGATGGACACCAAACGTGCGCGCTGGTTTGTGCGCTTCGGTCCTGTGAAGTGGTTGCGAGGTGGGTGAATGCACTCTTACCAGCAAGTCACAGGGAAGTCCTGTGTGGGACGGAAGAGCGCACTGGGAAAGTAAAAGGCGGAATGGAATTCAGGGAGCCGGTGGCTAATCTCAGACTCAGACACCGCCTCGTAATCTCACATTTGCCCGTTGTGTGAATGCGCGCGCACACACACGTTTTTTTTAAAGTGCACATGCCACTCATACCAACGGAACCCTGCACTCATATTATCAGCAAAAGACATATTACTATCATTTTTTTCTATTATAAAGCTCCGTTTTTTTCTTGACCACTTATCAAAGCGGTTTACGTAGCTATCTTGTAGGGTACTCTTGAACACTCTTGTCTCAAGCACTTGAAAGCGTTACTTCAGTAAAAGTACAACTATTTAACAAATAACTGGTAGATGTTTTAATTGCAATGTGGAATATTACGTGAATAAAGGTCTTAAAAGTAACTACATTAAATGTACTTTATGAATCAAAAGCAATTGTCACATTTGTAAATGCAACTATTTTTAAAAAGTGTGTATGTATTATGTTTTTCCATCCATCCATTGTCTATACCAGTGATGCTCAAAGTGGGTACGAGATGGCACTTTAGGGTATGTGAGGTTTTAAAATCTACTTAAAAGAAGCATCATTGCAAAAAAACAACAACAAAACATTCTTCTTAGATGCAAAAACACTCTGTTCAGTGCAACAATACAATGTTGTGTGTTGGTAATCTTGTTAATCTCCATTTTAATTATGAAATTGTGACTTCATGATATTTTTAGGAGGTTTCCATTTTTTATTAAAATTAAGTTAATGGTTTATTTTTGAGAATTTATCGATACCATTAATCCATAGAGGACACTTTGGGTTGATCATTATTTATAATCGCCATTTATAATTCTTTCTTTTTCATTATACATTTTTATTTCCAAATAGCTCTAGAGATAACACTACAAATACAGTTGCAAAGTTTAATAAATCAGACCTTGATAGCGCAGCACTCAGTGTTGAGGCCATTTATCCATTTGTTTTTCATCCTAAAATGCTTTGCGCTGGTGAGGGCATACTTGTTTAAAAATATTTCACAGGGGACATGCCATTGAAAAAAATTTGAGAACCACTGGTCGACAGAGCTACCGGTAGTCCTGATTAAGGTTGCGAATGTGCTGGCCAGGGACAGCCAGAAAACTTTCAGTGGGGTGGTCACGGTCACACAACATTCTTTATCATCCATCCACAGTCAGGGTTCATTAAAATGTACACTTATCTAGAACAGGCGGCATGGTGGCCGACTGGTTAGCTCGTCCACCTCACAGTGCAGAGGTCATGGGCCCGATTGCAGGCTTTGGCCTTCCTGTGTGGAGTTTGCATGTTCTCCCTGTCCCTGAGTGCTTTTTCTCCAGGTGTCCTACATTCCAAAAACATACATGACAGGTTAATTTTAAGTGAACACTCAAAATGATCCTTTGGTGATTGTGAGAGTGAATAGATATTCATCCATGTGTGCCCTGCGATTAGCTACTTCTGTCAGCCTAATGATATGTGGAATTATCAAAACAAAAATAAAGGGGGGGGGCGACTTCCTCGCCGCTTTTCGCTCTCGCGTCAATGCTCGGTCACGAAACGTTCTTGGATTATTGTCTGATTTTCATGGTGTATTTTTTTCGATAATATAGACCAGTGCAGGAATATACAGTATTAATCCCGCATGGTGAATCGTAATTTCGGATCCCATGTGCTGGGAATAATTCACACTGGGTTGACTGAAACGGGATCATCAAATTATTACAGAATACATACATACAGATCGCACTCGACCTGGAGCTTCAGTTAAAAAGTTTTGCTCCAACATTTCTCGTGAAATGTATGCTCGAGCATCAAGCGTCCTCTAGTGGAGAAAAAAAAATACACACGCTCCAAAATTGGAACGAGTTCAAACTGTGGGAAGTGTTCATTGCCTCTTTCACGAGATTACATTTAATTACTCACGTTAACGGTGCCACCGGAGTGTACAAACACATGGGCCATGGCAAGCGTGTGGAGAGGGAGGCCTGAATGAATCCACTCTTTGTGTCTGTAGGAGTCCGCCTGAACAGCAACTGTACTACCGGATTTGTCACAACAGCTGCTGCCAATTAAAGGCAGAGGCCTGGATAGAAATAGAAATGAGCGCCACTTATGTGCTCATCAAAACTAGCCTCGAACACATCTATCAACAACATACTGGGGCAAGGAAAAACTGATCAGGGGACGTCATTAATATTTATCAACTGTGGGCATGTGAAGCCCTTTGAGACTTTTTGTGACTAAGGGCTATAAAAATTAATTTGACGTGACTTGACGAGGTGTCACATTTTAAATATGAAGGTCTGACTCAGCAGCTCCAGCACATTAGCAATTACAGTATGCAAAAGTTGTGTTACTTAGGCTGCATGGAAGAAACTTTTTGCAAACCAAACCCATTGTGGTCCTAAATAAAGCCAGTCCACCCTTAATCAGACTGTTTGGGGAACTTCTCTTCACTAGAGTCCTGTATTGCCAACAGTGACTTAATCCTGGATACAAGCTCGGTGGCCAGTGTAAGGTACACTTCGACAACATAAAGAGATCCAATACAAAAATTGATAGGTGATATTGACAGTCAGGCATTAATATAATGTAATTTGTAGTGGTGTCGAACTAACTACACTGCGTCATACTGAGAACTGTAATGTTAGCCATTTGATATTCAACGGTTTCAATACAAACGGATCATTTTGTTTAAACCACCCTTGCTTGGATGTCATTACTTTGTGCGGGTGGATGTATGGCTTGTCTCATCAGGGGTCGCTCGCCTGAGTTATTTTACAACCTGTTGCCACATAAAAGTTTCATGTCACCTTCAAGACAGATTCTGAACATATCAGGGCATTAGTGAAAGTTTATGCATGAATAGTATGTCATCTTAAATTAGTTAAGCAGCAGAAAGTATGCCTTCCTTCCATTTTCCGCACTGCTTGTGCTCATTGAGGTCATGTGAGCTGCAGCATATCCAAGATGAGTTTGTGCCAGAGATGAGGTACACGCTGCACTGGTTGCCAGTTAATCATGGAAGCAACCAACCTGCAATACGTAATCGGCACTGTGATTCACTCCTGCTTTTATTTCGGACTGAATCACAAAGGTCTATAGCTTGGATTGGGCCTTTTTGTGGTGTTTATGTGTGTTTATGTGAGGCACACCAGTTTCTACACACCAATACTCACACTTGCATCTCAAATCAAGGATCAATCGAAACCTAGATTAACCTTTGATGTGAATGCTTATATGTCTCTGTATGATTGACTCTTTCACCTAAACTCTCAGCTGTGACCCTAAAAATTGCAAAGACAAGTTATGATAGCTACTATGGTTTGGTGGTGAAGATAACACAATGCTGGACAGTGCACTTGGCAGCTGCAGGAAGCAGCTGTTATAAGTGAATAAGTTCCATAGAATGTTTCCGCTGTGGTGGTCGACGCCCTTTGGATACTTTCAAATGCACTGACTGCACAAGGACAAACAAAATGACTTGCAGGAGTTTTCCCCTCTTTATTTCTGTCATTTTAGGGATTTTCATGCTTTGCAAAATTTGGAATTGGCATATTTCATTCTTAAGCATAAGACAGTGAAGATATTAAAACACAGAATAGGTCTCATCACACCTCTTTATTCAATTTGATATCCAGCACTGCAAATGCTTTTGAAGAGAATAAATGAATTGGAAAGTTGTTTCATAAATACACACCAAGAAGCAGTCATGATGTAGGCAAGGTACACATCCATTTTTGTGAAAATAAAAGACAAATTATATATATATATATATATATATATATATATATATATATATATATATATATATATATATATATATATTTTTTTTTCCTGGCCTCTGGTAGAGGACCCGAGCTGAATGGGGACGGACACCACCGAGGGGTGAGATGAGGATTTTTTTTTAAAAATATATAATTATATATATAATTATATATATAATTATATATATATATATATAAACACATTATATATATATATATTGTCTTTTTCAGAGAGATAACACATTACAGTGTTTGTTGTCAAAGATCAATAGTATTTCATGTTTGGGAGGACACACAACATTTCAAAGAGGAGGTTGACATCTGTCACGGCAGTGTTTCCTGTCAAAGAAAAGCATGACAAAGTGATTGTAAAGTAGTCAGCACTTTGAGAACTAATAAAAACGGTCAACTACCTGTTGTGTCGTAGGGTGGGGACACCTCGACCAAATCGCATCCCACAAGACTCAGTCCACGGCATCCTCGAATAATCTCAATTCCCTTAATACACAACACATAAAAAAAAATATATACCTGTACATTATACAGCATATTTGTGTAGTGATGCTGTCAAGACCAGTGAATGATGAAAACCACACATACTTGAATAGAAGTGAGCCCGGCAGTCTCAGGCACGCCTGTTCCAGGGGCAAAGCTTGGGTCAAGAGCATCAATGTCAAAGCTCAGGTGGACAGGGGCCACTGCCCATTTGACTCCGGACCTCATCCATCAGAGGTGCCAGAGATTTGAACCAGCATTCCTCCACTGGTACCACTCGAAATCCCTGGCAAAATATACCAATCATTGAAGTATTTTCTCAAACTCTCAGTGCGTGATTTCACATTGGTACAGGAAGAGCTCCCATTAAGCATTGAAGATACATGTTGGATCAAGAAGCCTCTTTGCATCATTCTTTTTAATTGCTCTTAAAACAGGTGACTTTGTAGTAGTAACTAGTATTGATTTACGGTATCCATAAACTGTGTCCAAATTTGGAAGCTGTGTCCTCCGAAGGACCCTTAACGGACTGTCTCTTACTGTCTTCTCTACTGCCACAAGATGGCGGCCATGTGCACAGCTGGTAGATGAGATGAAGTGTTGAAGTGAAGAGGAAAAGCGGAGCGACGTCGGCTTTTCCGCAGCTGTGTCCAAATTTGTGGGCTGCATACTCCAAAGACCAAATTTGTCAGACCCAAGACTTAACTTCCGGCCTGACTCGCCCACATGCCCGTCCACAAATTTCAGCAGCCTTCCAATCCAGCAAAAGTTGCTTCAAAGCAGTTTCATAAACTGTGTTCAAATGTTCTTTTCAATATGTGCAGTGCATTGTTTCAGCTTCTTTTTTTTAAGGGTTACACATTAAGGTAGGGAGGGATACACATTAAATATAGGTGAGTTGAAAAGTTCTGATTCTGAAGCAGTTTGGCTTTTCACACTAGCTGTCAACCTGGGAACAAGCTCCGCACCCTAAAAAGGCCCTGCAGGATGCCTGTAGGTCTGCTCAATCAGTTTGCATATGTATGATAAACTAAAGGTCCTGCAGGATGCCTGGACGTTTGCTCAACCATTCTGCATATGCATTATAAACTACCAAGTTGTTTGAGCACGTCCCCTCAGGGGTACTCCAAGAGTATGGTGTACCAGAACCCGATACCAGCTGTTCACTCCCTGCAAGACCGGTGCCAAGTTCGGTCCGCATTGTTTAGGGTAACTCATTTTTTCCTGGTGAGGGTTGGACTCTGCTGAGGCTGCCCTTTTGATACTGTTCAGACAAAATTTATAGCTGCAGCCAAGATGCTGGGGCATTCGGGGTCGAGGGCTTCTGTATCACAGCTACTTTTTGCAGATGTGGATTGTTTGCTTCGTCAAACTGTAATACTCAACTCACTGAAGCAATTTGCAACTGACTATAAAGTTGCAATAAATATCAGCACTTCAAAATCTGATGCCATGACCGTCAGATGCAGCTTTAAGTGCAGTTCTAGTAACTTGAGATCTGTTCTTCAATGACAGTAAAGCTATGAACAGGAACATGGATATACACCGTGTGCACTCTCCCGTCGAGATAGGGTGGTAAACTCGGTCATCTGGGTGGGGCTCAGCTAGAGCCGCTGCTCCTCTATGCCAAGGAGCCAAACGAGGTGCTTTGGGGAAGTGTTTGGGTGGGGGATAGACCGATTACGGGCCGGGTCGAATGTTCAAGGCCGGTTCAACACTTTGTGCATATCGCCATCAGCCTTTAAAATAAACAAACAAACAAACAAATAGATAGATAGATAGATAGATAGATAGATAGATAGATAGATAGATAGATAGATAGATAGATAGATAGATAGATAGATAGATAGATAGATAGAATCATCGATAAGAATGCTGGCACCTCACATTGGTGAGTTGATCATCAATAGCTGCACTGTTGCACTTTTTTGGTTTTGGACCAAAAGATAATGACAGACGAAATATTACAATTTCAATTACGGTATGTCGAAAATGAGCTATGCATTTACTGACATTTTCATTGAACTTAAAATAAATGCCTTTTAACCTGCACTTTTTGTTAAGCGTTTTAAAATAAAGATTTATTAGATCCACTGAAGTTTGAAAACAAATGTAGATGTTGCAAATCTGAAAAGCTGGTTAGTACACAGGTCCTCAAATGCATTTCAACACAGTTTGCTTCTGGTTCCTGGGATTAATCTGCAAAAAAAGTGTTCCTTAAAATTCTAACGATGGAGAATGTGTCGATTTTTTAATTTTATTTCAAGCAGCACTTAAGCTTTGTTCACTCATTTATGGCATTTTGCTTAGCGTTTTAGTTCTTGTGCTGAGGTGTAACAATTTTGAATGGCTACATCGAGACTTTCCGCAGTGTCCTGGTAAAGCAGCTTGGCCATTGTGGGGATCCCGGTAACCCTCGCAACATACTCGGCGCTGGGAGGCACGTTTAAGTGTTTGGCGGAGCATTTTCTGTCGGGGGAACCCCGACCCTCTGACGCACGACTAGCCCGTTGCAGCCGAGGTAGTAGCGAGAAGCAACGTGTAGTAGTTGAAAGCAGACGAGGACAACCCCTCAGAGCTGTGAACATGGTTCTACGTGTTACTGTTACTCAAACTTTAGAAGCTCTGAAACTTGTAACCTCTGAGCCTTCCTGAAACTTTGTATAAAAGGTGGCCTCACTGTATACTTGGCACGCGTTTCATTCGTGTTACCTCTCGACTTCAAACGTTAACGCCTCCTCTGCTTATCCAAATAAACCATTATGCGATCAATTTGACTATACACAGTTGTGTATGTTAACTGCATTTGATATCCAAATTATCATCAAGGGTCAGTTTTAATCCTTTTTCAAAAAATATTTTTTTCAAAAGTACGCGAACGCTTGTTCGTTTGTTTGACGTCTTCGTCAATAAAGTTGAGTTAAAAAAAACCTACTGCGGCAGCCGCCGGGGCGGAGATTTTGTGACGTCATCAATACTGTCCACTTGTTGGCGATAGCAGAAGCGCGGGCAGTTTCACACGAAGCAGATCCGTTTTGATTATCTCGACGTCGACTACGACACATCATGGTAAGAAGCGCCTTTTTGTATATTGTTTAAAATTGCACGAATGAAAACGGAGAACGGATTGGGGCTTTAATTGAGTAGTATGCAAGTGATGCAATTGTCTGCATTTTCTTCTCCTCAGGCGGGAAATTGTTTATTTCATCATGGCGCCCACCCGCAAATAAGGCTTCGACGTTTTCTGTGTGAATTGCAATGCGGGTTTTTTGCCCCCGCCCCCCTTCCCCCACCTCAACACGCATACACTCATTTTAATTGACACAAACGTAACACATCCGCTTTTAAGCATCTCCTATTTGGGAGGAAAGCAGAATTTCGGTTCACGCAGCACTAGTGAGAATGTGGCCTTGCGGCAGCCAGATCTGGCTGCACCATGTCTGTTTGGCCGAGATTAATCCCTCGTGTCTGCACTAATCCCAATTTGCTGTCGACTGTCAGTGCGACATGAAATGACCCAAATAATTTGCGCCGTCACAACGTAAAGAGATGCTGAAAAGAAAAGAATCAGACACCCGTCCTAATTTATCACATTGATTGTTTCTGTTAAAATGTATGCTCTTTCTCCGCTCCACAGCGTGAGTGTATCTCCATCCACGTTGGTCAGGCTGGAGTCCAGATTGGCAATGCATGTTGGGAACTGTACTGCCTGGAACATGGGATCCAGCCTGACGGACAGATGCCCAGTGACAAGACAATTGGGGGTGGAGATGATTCCTTCAACACCTTTTTCAGTGAGACTGGAGCTGGGAAACATGTCCCCAGGGCTGTTTTTGTGGACCTGGAGCCCACGGTCATCGGTATGCTTCATAAACAGTAGAACTGTCTGTTACCTGCTATGTATAAGTTTCAATCAATTAAAATATCTCCTTAGATGAGGTGCGCACCGGGACCTACCGCCAGTTGTTCCACCCTGAGCAGCTGATCACTGGCAAAGAGGACGCTGCGAACAACTATGCCCGTGGACACTACACCATTGGCAAAGAGATAATTGACTTGGTGCTGGACAGGATCCGCAAACTGGTGTGTACATTTATACTCGTGACTCTAACATCAGTTGAAATAAGATGAGTTCTTCAAGATACAAGCTGCTGGTCTGGTATTTAATTTTTTTGGCAAAATTTCAGTTATGAGCGCCAAATGGTGGCAGCAAACATTACAACAAGCAGCAGATAGTGAACAGTTGTTCTAAAAATATGCTAAGTGCTTGGTTCAAGGTGTTTATTGCCGTTCTCAGTTAGAGTTTACACAAAATTAAAACAATTGTGTATTCAACCGAAACCACATAATTTCAGAGTCTGCTAGATTAATGCGAACGATGCAGAACACCTAAAACATGCAAATTAAATTCATCGATGTCTAGAGAGTTGCAATGGTGTAGCAACACACAGACAGAAAAAAACTAACATTTTTTGCCTCTACAGCAAATGTTCAATATTACTGGGTCACTTAGTTGTGAAACTTGTTGGATTACTATAAATGCTGCCCCTGGTGGCCCGGCATGAAAGCAAGAAATTATGCACAAGCTATTTAATTAATTGAGGTTTTTCATTTAAAAAAAAATGTGTGGCGCCTAGAATGGTTTAAAGGATTTTCCATTCATTTCTGTTGGGAAGGTGATGTGAGATGTTTTGAGTGAGCAGTGTGGCCATGGTACAAATTAATCTTGTAATTCACCACTGCATCCTGATGAGCATCAAATAGACTCAAATGGAGCAGCAATCAACATTATCATTACTATTATTATTTGTAATTCCTGGGCTTTGGAAGAGACCTCTGAACAACTCAGTGCCATCGTAGTCCAAAATAAAAGTGTCCTCTTTGTGTGTTCAGGCCGACCAGTGCACAGGTCTCCAGGGCTTCTTGGTGTTCCACAGCTTCGGAGGTGGAACTGGCTCTGGATTCACCTCCCTGCTGATGGAGCGTCTGTCTGTAGACTATGGCAAGAAGTCAAAGCTGGAGTTCTCCATCTATCCGGCTCCCCAGGTGTCCACCGCTGTGGTGGAGCCCTACAACTCGATCTTGACCACCCACACCACCCTCGAGCACTCCGACTGTGCCTTCATGGTGGATAATGAGGCCATTTATGATATTTGCAGAAGGAATCTCGACATCGAGCGTCCAACTTACACAAACCTGAACCGGCTGATCAGTCAGATCGTCTCCTCCATCACAGCTTCCCTTCGTTTCGATGGCGCCCTCAATGTTGATCTGACAGAATTCCAGACCAACTTGGTGCCATATCCTCGCATCCACTTTCCTCTGGCTACGTACGCTCCAGTCATTTCGGCCGAGAAGCGTATCACGAGCAGCTGTCGGTGGCGGAAATCACCAACGCCTGCTTTGAGCCAGCCAATCAAATGGTGAAGTGCGACCCTCGTCACGGAAAATACATGGCATGCTGCCTTTTGTACCGTGGTGATGTGGTTCCCAAAGATGTCAACGCTGCCATTGCCACCATCAAAACCAAGCGCTCCATCCAGTTTGTGGACTGGTGCCCCACCGGTTTCAAGGTGGGCATTAACTACCAGCCACCCACTGTGGTTCCTGGTGGAGACCTGGCCAAGGTCCAGAGGGCTGTGTGCATGCTGAGCAACACCACCGCTGTTGCAGAGGCCTGGGCTCGACTGGACCACAAGTTTGACCTGATGTACGCTAAGCGCGCCTTTGTTCACTGGTACGTGGGTGAGGGCATGGAGGAAGGCGAGTTCTCTGAGGCCAGAGAAGACATGGCTGCTCTGGAGAAGGATTATGAGGAGGTTGGAGTCGACTCCGTTGATGGAGATGGGGAAGAAGGAGAGGAGTAAAAATGCTCGTGACGTAGTGAAGGTTATACCCTTGAATGTGCGAGTGACAAATTACAGGTCTGGAATACATTTCAAAATAAATGCCTGGTCTAAGTATTTGCTGGGGCATGTGTCTTTTTTTAATGTAGTGAATGATGAGCTATTATTAGTACAAAGAAATGTTTGTATGAAGTCAGTGAAAATATACACTTTCCTTTAGCAATTTCACAACGAATGGAACTGAAAATGAAAGCAAGTCAAAATGAAAATCCAGTATGTCAATACAAATGCGCACGCGGCTAACCTAAGGTGCTAAAATTAATGCAGTCTTTTTTTAACATTTCAAATTCAAACAAAATGTGTTTAACATTGCTGTTAAATTTAAGTGTGGTGGTTTACTTTTTTCCTCAAGGAGAAAATGATGTTAAAACTAGACATCAAAGGCATTTTTTGTGTTATAATCCATCCAGTCAAATGAGAGTATGCCTCATGCATTTGAGGAAAGTCGTTAAAAATACATTGACTACAAGGCAGATTTGGGCCAACAACTTGAAGAGGAAGGCACAAAGGAGATTCTGCCATGCCTCACGCTGCACATACTGAACATTCATGAAGCTCTGCGAAATCGGTTTCTAAAAGCCGTGCATTTGAATGCTGTTGAAATGTATTTTAAAACGACAACATGAAGCCTATTTCATTTAGTTACCTCAATACATTTTCAGGAACATATCAAACCAAGTTTAACAAAATGGGACGCTACAAGTGAATTGTCACAATGCTGCATGTTGTAGGCAGTCCTTTTGTTGACTGTGGCTACCCCAACTCAAGCCGCCTGCCTACATTTGGTTTACTTTTCATTTTCACTTAGCCAGTTGATCCAAGGCATGTAGTACCTCACTTTAGTGTAGACTCCAGGGAAGTAGGGGTTGGCGCAGCTGATACCCCGGACACAATGAGTCACCCTGTGGACAGACCACACAAGAGACATTTGGGATCATTGCAATTTGGCGAATCAGATTAGATTTTTTTTTAGACTGGGCCAAAATTTGTAGCTGGGGTCAGGTCAAATCAGTGTTTGTAGTGCCTCATTAGTTTGTTACTCATTAGTCGCACATTCTCATCCATCAATCCCTTCCAGTTCTATCCTCATTGGGGTCACAAAGGACCTACAGTCTGTCAGATGACTTTGGGGAAGAGGTGTGATTACCTGGCATGAATCGATTTGAGATCCAGCGCAGAGCATGTTTGGAGTGATCTTGACCCAGTAGTAGTAGTTGCAGAAAGCCATGATGTTCACATCCGCAGCTCAGGGGAGAGAATGACTGTATGGTGATGTCACACCGCAACCGCTCACTGTGCATTTCTCACCCGGGGGAAGCTCAGGGCTGTTTGGGTCTTGTTGGGTCAGCTTGGCTGGGTGCACATGGCATTCAGCATTGCAGGTTTGCTTAACCCTTTGATGCGCAACATATGCACACCCCTTCTCATGCACAACATGGGTCCAAAATGACCCGCATTCATTTTCCATGTTATTTCATGCTGGCTGAGTGTGTTTTTTTTGTTCTATCTTTTGAAATCAATTTATTTGATCATTGGATATTCCAAATGTTGTTTAGATACCTTGTTTTTGATTACCGTTGATCATTATTTCCAGTCTTCCTTTCATACTTTATGAACAAAAGTAGTTTTGATATGATTACATTAAGTTTACACACATGGGTCAAAATTGACCCATTGCTCCAAGGGTGACTAAATGATTTAAAACTGTAATAATAATTTGCTTCAAGTCATTACTTTAGCAGTGAAGGAATCCAAACATGTGTCTTTAATATTTGCAATGTTTTTATTGGTCATTTTATCAACCAGCTTTGAGAACATAGCACACAGCTAGTGAGTTCAGCGAAATCAGTAGCTTTACAACTGTAAACTGGTTGCATAGCATTTTATTCGATTCTGCTCTCAAAGAAATCAAATTTTGAAAAGTACACTTTACATAGGCATTGTGCTAAAACTTACTTTCTCTATTGTCCTGTATATTCACCTATCTGTCTGATTCCACTGCATAATTGTTGTGTGACATTCTCTTCTAAATTTCTTTGAACCTCCTGTCTTGGCTGTCTCCCTGTCAAGACACTAATAATAATAATAATACATTTTATTTGTAAGCGCCTTTCACAGCACTCAAGGACACTTTACAACCAAGAGCAAACAATAAAACCACAGATAAAATTATAAATAAAAGAATAGATTTAAGTTGAATATGCAAGTCTGAATAGGTGGGTTTCGAGCTCAGTTTTGAATGTGAAAGACAGTTCCTTCTATTCCATAAGGTAACCTTGCATCACACATCCAGAAGATTTTCATCCCATATTTTGCAGGCTTGCTGGGCATGCATCAGGTCCTGCAATGAGGGTCAAAGCGACAACGGCCATGAATTCTTCTTTGTCAGTGTTTCGGTTCTTTGTCCCTCTAAGTTGGTGCATTTTGGAACCTCCCCAATGATGTTGTCACTCACGAACATCCAGGCATCGTTTGGTGAAAGAGCTGATGTTCCAAGAGGAGGTCCAGACAACTCCTCAGGATGTTTGTGGCGTCTTGTTCTGCCATGAGTGGACGGATTCTCATTCCAGTAAGATTCATTTTACTCAGTCTATTGGACTGAGTCTGAGTTTCCTCTCCAGAAGATTGATTAGAGGAATCTTCTGTGTCATGAGAGGAGTCTTCTTCATGCAGGAAAGCTGGATTTCTAGACACACCCACAATTCCGGCTTGACTCTGTAGCAAATATTCTGGGTTCATCATCATCAGAAATGGTAGACTCTGAATCAGAAAAAAAATGGTCTCCTCATCTTCCTCATCTGGTTCTTGCTGCAGCATTGCTACAACCTCAACAGTAAATCTGCGAACAGCAATACTCTAGATAAAGAAAAACAAAAGCATTACAATGTTTTCTGATCCACATCAATATGCATACACATACAGATTTATTTTGGTGACTTAGCTAACCCCCAATGAAAAAAAATATGCCAGCATCCCCCACCACTACTAGCAAACACCACTACAGCGACTGAGCTAGCTAATCATAATTACCTGTAACTTTCTAACAAGGAATCTACTCACGTTCAAAGTAGACTAAACCGAATCAAATATTATGTGCAATTCACAATTGTCATCAAATATCTTTTGAGGCAACGTTAGAGCAATTGAAAAACAATACTTACATCAATTAGAGATGGGCAAAGAGACTTGTGCAGAGCTGTGAAATGTCTTTTCTCTCCCAAGGCAATAACTAGTAAATCAATGTAGGTCTTTCTGGCCCATGTGTGCCAACTTGAGGTAGAAATATAAAAGCTGTGCTTATTCATACCATAAGAAAGGAAACGTGGAAATAATGATCAGTGGTAATCAAAAACACAATATTTTCTGCATATTTGGAAGAGTACATTATAGTTATATCATAAAAAAAAATCAGCAATGCATGAAATAACATATGGGTCATTTTAGACCAGACATGGGCAAACTACGGCCCGCGGGCCGGATCCGGCCCGTTGGGCTTTTTAATCCGGCCCGCCGAAGGTTGGTGCACAACACAATTAAGGTTCGATATAAATGATTGCATTTATTTCATTTGGACTTGTAATGACAGGCATTTCAACGCCAGATGGCGCAGTTACTTGAAGTTGCAGAGCACAGGGAGGGAGGGGGAGACGATAGGAAGCCAGCAGTAGCGCCAACTCAAGCAACTCCCGCTCGATACGACGGAATAAGTGTGTCCGCGCCGCTATTTTCTATCATTGGATCCAAAACAGCGACATGCAAGTGACTCTTTGTTGCAGTGAGTTTTACTGCAATTGCGAACATTTTCACGTCCTGTCGATCATGGCATCTAAACGAAGAGGAAGAGTAATGGCCACGGTAGAGAAAGTGAAGTGTATCTGATTAAACGAAGCGGGTTACAAAATACGAAACATTCAGGAGATGCTTGGAGTCTGAAAGACTGAAATCTACAAGACTTTGAAAAACGAGGAAGTGATTTGTGCTCAGTCCGATTCTGGCTATTTCCATGCCCAGAGTGAATTGTGTTACGCGGAGTGAACACCCCTCTTTTGGAATGGTTTGCCCCAGCAGCACGGGGAAGGGCGTGCGCTTGTTTGTACGGGGCAGTATTGAATACGGCGGCACATAAACAACACTCTGATGTCCGGTGTCTTTCTTATGCATAGACCATACAGAAACAAATTGCTTGCGGCTCGACGGACAGTCGAGTAAATAAACGTTTCCTTGAATGGTTTGACTGCTATCGTGCTAAAAACCTTCCGCAAACTGGAGAGGAAGCCAGCCCCAGAACGCTAAGTATGAGCATAGAAGACTTCGAAGCGTCCCGTGTCTGGCTTCAAAAGTTCGCTGCGCGACATCAGCTGAGCAACGCTGTCATGTGTGGTGATCGAGGGGAGGTCAAGTCAGAGACAATGAGTGAGTCGAAAGAAAAGCCACCAGGTCTCTTACACGTCTCATTTTGGAGCAAATAGTCCTACCTTTGTTATATTTTGTCATATACCTGTACTGCTTGCTGCAGTTTTTGGCCAACATATTGTTGCACTTTGTTGCTTGTGTTGTCACACATGTATGTTGCTCACATACTTGAACCTTCATACAGGACATATACCATAGTTGTTTAACCGTTCACATAAAAAAAAAGTATGGTAATACTTTTATGCTTTTGTTCTGTTGATGTTTGGTATGGGCTGTCAACATATAATTTTTTTATATGTACCGTATCTTGTCCTGACACGGCCCACCTGGCAAATTTAGAAATCAATGTGGCCCCCGAGCCAAAAAGTTTGCCCACCCCTGTTTTAGACCCATGCTGCGCATTAGAAGGGTAGTGATATAAAAATGTTATTTATTCAAAAACTAAGAAAGGAAAAAATAAAACAATTGTGTCTGATCGTCAAAAACGAGTTAATTGAGGAATACCTTAAATGCTGAATGATGAAATTAATTTACTGCGAAGATATTGAAAATAAAAACTCAGCCGGGTCACTTTTGACCCATGTTGCGCATCAAAGGGTTAACTAGAACAGACACAGAGTTGTACCGAACATGAACACATCGCCATTTCAAAATGATATTCAATTGCTGATTTAGGACGCGAAGAAACAGCAAGTTAATCAGGCCCTCATTTTATGATGGGGCACAAGTCTCTGGGATGTGTAAGCATTGACGATAACAGTGTAAACATAGACGTCTCTTCAAATGCAGTCGGATATTTTAAACTCCCACAGAATTTTTGTTTGTTTGTTTTTTGTTATCTACAATCTATTATATACTCATAATTAATTAATCAATTGAATTATCTGCTGTTACCTATCACCTAATTTACTTGCCTAGTCAAATAAGGAGAGTACTGGCACTTGTTTTATTCCACTTAAAGCACTGCGTCATACTACTATTATTATACAGGAGCATTATGCTTTTTTTCATGGCATATTGGCGACCACAATTTCTCGAATTTTCAACTTTTGCTCAGTACTTACAGTTTCCGGCAGTGGGCAGCACACACACACCCATTGGGGATGCTCCGGCGTCACTCCACAGGAGTGTTTTAATTTCTTCAGCACACTTGGAGATCGATACCTGAAATTTGATGGAGTACGGCAGGACCGCATAACCACCAATAATCCTTTCTGAGAATGTCTCTGTACGCCATGCGGAAGAAGCTCGATGTCAGGCATGTAGTAGACAGTCTTTGGAATGAACTTTACAAGTGTGCAAAATTGATTTGTGGCCCACTAAGGTGGGAGAATGTATGGTACTCTATTTTAAAAGATGTGAAATCCAGTTTTTCTTTCAATATTTTCGTCATGGAGGTTCAGACCTTTTTTTAAAGAAATAGAAATATTTCAAATTTAAACTAACTGATGTATTATTACCTTACAATCCTCAGTTTTTTACAGTTCCACAATGCAGACCTGCTATAAAATTTCCTTGCATTTTGCTTTCCAACGGCTAAGTATACATTTGAATAACCAATTCTTATAGAAAGAAAAACGAATCTGCCAACAGATTTAATCAGAATCAGAATCAGAATTATCTTTATTGGCCAAGTATGTAGAACACACAAGGAATTTGTCTCCGGTATTTAATGGCAGTAACATTGACAAAATAAGATAAAGCCATTTAGGAAATTGAATACTATTCTGTCCAACAGTTGTCCATATATATTTTTTTAACCCGTTATGTTTGATTCTATGTTAAGCATTGCGGCATCAATTCCACCTTGTCGACCACTCAGACGTGACCTGTTACACAGAAAGCCAAAAGAATTAGCACAGATCTTCCCAGTAGGAACATATTTTTGTTTCTTCCCCGTAAAAAGAGAAATCCACATTTTTATTAAGCAGTTAATTCCTCATGCAGCTCAGCACTGCTCAGCTAAGCAAAGATAATAGCAAAATTTTCCAATCAGACTCGTACGACCTTGCTTAAATGCTCATGACTTACAAGGTGCAATTAAAAATTGCATATAGTTTGATGGTTAAATCTTATTGGTGACTAAAAGCCTGTTACGTCGTAAAAATTATATGACAGCTTGATAGTGTATTAGAAATGTTACTCACCGGTCGCCCCAAACTTCACAACCTTTCAAAGTTTCTCACAGCTCTTGCATTGTATGGATGCACTAGTTTTCTTCAAGCATTATCGGGCGTGTGGCCCCATCCCAATAGTTTGAAGCTCTTGCTTTTCAAACAAAGCGTTAGTATATAGAAATCATGAAAAAGTAACACCGGCAGCAAGGATGATGAGAATACCAACAATGCAACCACAAACAGAAGCAGGAGAGGTGAATGGGCCTCTGGGTCATCTTTAAACTTTACGTACTGTATGCATTTTACCATTCCTTGCTACACAAGATGACATTAAGTAATAGATTGTTTTCTGTTTTCTGTCTGTTCAGCATGACTTAGATTTGTTCTTGGTTTTGCTGTTTGTGCTTTCTACCGTCTTTATTACCGATCCATGTACAGTACCGCACTTTGTATGCAGCGATGGCTGTTCGAAAGTGCTCTATAAATACAGTTGAGTTGAGTTGAGTTCTGTTGTACAGTTGGTCCTGAGAAAACTTTGTAGAAATGAAAACCAGGAATGACTTTGTGGAGCTGGATGCAAGATGTGCAAAATGGCAATGAGTGCACTGAAGCATTCCACACATGAGACCTGACTCAAATGTGGGGGAGGCCCTCGCGAACCCACGCTGAAGAGAGAGGGGACTGTACAAAGATATATTTAGATATATATTTTGAGCTGTATAAAATTACCAAGCAAAATAATGATGAAGGATGAATTGCTCACACAAACATGCAACACAATACAAAAATGTAAATCATTTGAATAGAGAGCTTTCCTGTATCACTCTTATTCTTACTCCTGTGTAACTGAAAGCAATGTATGACTGCATATCATAATTTTTAATCCCAAAATATTAACCACCTCTGCTGAAATTGCCCATATCTTCAGTTGAACAGATCATGTAAAATTATTAATATCATGAATTATTAGTGAATAGAATAAATTCAGGATGCGGGTCCGTTTTTAGTGTTTTCTGAAAAAGAAAAAGGAAAAAAAAACTACTCAAGCCATCATTTTAGGGATGTGACGATATACCATCCAGTGCTGAACACATTTATTTGACCGTCTTTCATAAAAATAAAAAGAGAACATCTGGCATCATGAATGTTTTAATGCAGACATTTTCAGTTCCGGTGAGACTTTATCATTTAGAACAGGAGGGTCTCTTTCAATGGTACTGTCACAGAAAACATGCTCCGTGCAGCCTACAGAGTTAGCGGGAAAGATGCCTGTCAAGTGAGTCTCGAAGTGACAGTGATCCTCAATGCCGTTGCTAAAATGACTTTCGAACCAAAGTGAAAAAGGCTCGAAATGAAAGTATTGCAAATGCATCTCTATTCTGTCATTCGTTGTGCTTGATGCCGATTCCTTCCTGCTAACTAACCATGACCAAAGCTGTATTGAGTGAGCACAAGACACTGGAGTCCTTTGATCACCAGATTTTTAAGTTTATTAATAAAATATACGCTCATTTGTACATGTATTGTGCAGTGCTTATCCGGAATACGGAATATTTCCGTTTGGGTCTTCCACTTCCCTCCCTGTGTCGGGGGACTCTGATATAGGAATCAAAGTAGCAGCACAACTGCTTGAATACATATGTCTTTATATGTACATTGAAATAATAATTGATAACATGTGAAAGGAACAGCAAGATATTGTGAACAGCAAAACTGACATGATGGGACAACCCCCCCCCAAAAAAAAACGATGATCCTACAATTGGATGTAGCCTATTGATTTTAGCCTATTTTTCTTAGCAGACAATGAATTTGATTAACTATGAAGTCTTTACCTGCTCAACAACACTGAATGAGATTACATAGGCCATGGGTGTCAAAGTCAAGGCCCAGGGGCCAGATCTGGCCCGCCATGTTATTCTTTTGTGGCCCGCCAAAGAAAATCAAGCATGTCAAGTTCCATGATGCTTGCTAAAGTCTGAACCCAAATTTCAAATTGTCATATGTATTCCACAATAACATTCATTATTCTTGACTTCCAACTTTAAAACTAGTTATTCATCAATTTGTTGTGCGCTGTGTATGTAATATGCGGAGGTGATTAAACCCTTAAAATTCATCACGGCCCTCCTCTCAATGAATGGCGTTATAATATGAGAGGCTCTATCATCAATGAAACAATGCAACGACTGTACTTTCATGTTTGGTACACTTAAATAAATTACCCATCATGCCATCTTGTAATGTTGAGTATGAGAGAAAATGCTTTTTGTGTGAGGTACTGACATTTTTTAAGAAAAAACTAATATGAGCAAAATACAGTAAATATAATTTTTGATAATACCAAAGATACATTTGATTTAAATTCCAGACTTTTGTAAAAGCTCCATTCCAGAACACAATGTTCATCCTGGTCACTGACAGCTGCCAAAATTGTAATGGCTTCATGAAATATGCATGCAATCTGTCTTGCCCGCTGAGCAATTTGTTTAATGGCTTGAGGCCATTAAACATTGAGTCTCAGCCGACAAAAATTTTAACCAACAATACAAAGTAGGCCTAGACTACATAAGATGACCTTAAAAAAATAATTTGGGGTTTGCGACGATACACTGTCTTGTAATTATGAGAATAATTTCTGCCATGGTAATGCCTGATCACTGGCTTTTCAAGTACAGAACATCATATTGTTGGGGCATCCAAGACACATCTCATGTTAGCATTCGCATCAGTGTTGGCCCTCCTAATTGTTTCTTCTTTTGCTCAGATGTCACTTGGAATTGCATTTTCATCCATCCATTTTCTCATCCGCTCATCCTCACAAGGGTCGTAGACGTGCTGGCGCCTATCCCAGCTGTTTTCGGGCAGTAGGTGGGGGACATCCTGAACTGGTTGCCAGCCAATCGCAGGGCACACACAGACAAACAACCATTCATGCTTACACTCACACCTAGGAACAATTTAAAGTGTTCAATCAGCCTGCCATGCATGTTTTTGGAATGTGGGAGGAAACCGGAGTACACAGAGTACCCACGCCGGCACAGGGAGAACATGCAAACTCCACACAGGAAGGCCAGAGCCGGAATCGAACCTCTGCACTGTGAGGCAGACATGCTAACCAGTCAATCACTGTGCCGCCATTGAATTTTCATTGCTGCTCATTTGTAATTTCTACGTGGCTTTTATTGACCCTTATTAACGCAACGCTTTATTATAGGCCAGGGTGTGTTTTATCAACTGTTTGCTCGTTGAATGCAAATTAGCCTCAGTTGTAAGTAAGGGTAACATGGCTCAGGTGGTTTAGTGGTCATCTCACAACCCGATCGTTGCGGGTTTGATCCTCCGCCCTTCTGTCCTCGAGCAACATACTGAACCCACAGTTGGTCTTGATGCTGCGTCATCACTTGAATGAGGAGCGGTGGCGGAGGAAGACTTTTTTTTCCTTTGTGGAGACATGGGGTGGTCAAGGCTGTCTCAGGAGGTCCGCAAAAAAATCTATATAATTTGGAAACACGGTATCCAAGTTTCTAATCTCTATCGAAATGGAGAGTAAAACGTGTTTTATGGCTTTGAACAAATGGAAATTGTGTTTAACCCAAAAATTGTTCGACAAAAACACTAATTGCTCAGAAAAAAACAAAAAACAGGGTAGAATTAAGATGCGCATGACTTGGGGGCTTTTGAGCAGTTAAGCAAACATAATTGAAAAGGCAGCTGAGGTGAAAGCCTGCTGGTGCACTTCCTTCATTTGCTTTTTTTAATGTTTTTTTTAATGAAAAAGGCCAAATTTATGGGCCAGAATGTCACACAGACGGAAATTAAAATGTAATCAATCAGAATAAGTCATGCTTGAGTTAAGGATAAATCATAGGGGGTCAAAGATGGAATACTTTGAGTTGATCTTTTAAGGAATGCTGGCACAAAAACGTGACTTGCTTTTTATTCTGTCCTCCAAAACCAAAGAGCCATTCAGCTTCCCAGACAAGCTTTTTTTTCTCTTTCTTCCATTTATGCTGTCCACTTCTTTTCTTTCCCTGCTGGCCCTGAGGAGGCACATTCATTTAGTTAGTGATTCCTCCTCTTAATTTGTCAACATGGCTTGAGCCAGAAGGCCTTTTCCCCCTGTATCTAGGACAGCAGGTCTGCCTACTTAGGCAGGACTGATATGCCCACGTGCCTTGTTTCATCGTGACTTTTGTTTCCATTTGAAATGGACAAAATCTGAGCAACATTTACTTGTGACCATGGTCTTTGTGTTATTTTCACAAGGAAATATCTTTTGATTGTTTGTTGCACATGATCATCCTTGACGACAAACTGGCTTCAAAGTGAAGGCTCAAAAGATAAAATATGGATTAGCTCTTTAAAAAACAAATTGTCTTAATAATGATGTTAATTGTTCTAAATATATACATAACCCTCTACTGAGCAATTGTCAGAATCAATGGAGAGGTTTTTTTGGGACAGTTCTTTGCAAAAATATAACATCGATTTTGTGTCCATTGCTCAACAGATTTTGGCTTAATGGCAAGTAACCGCCTTGAAATCCTCGCAGATTAATTTTACTGCTTTTCACCCTTTTGAATTTCAGCTCTCGCTGACTTTTTGAATGTTGGTCATATACACAAAATGTTACTTTCCATCATTTATCAACACTGTTGAATCGGAAAAAGATTGGATGAAGGATATATTTGCACAGATTTCTGACCGCAGCGGTTATACTGTTAGAATAAGAATGTGTGTCTCGTTTTATATTTAAGACCAGTGTAAGAGCAGCTTTGTGTTTGAAACACTGCATGCATTTAATTTGATTGATAATTTGCTTACATTTGAATTCAAGGGTATTGCTCCCCCTTATGCATTTCTAACGACTTGCAGAAAACATTTGCAATGCTCAGACCAAGCAGGGTTGTGTGTGACATGTGAAACAGTGCTTCATAAATTAACAAGCACTAACACATCTAGAGTCAATAATGTACTGTCAATGCCCGGAGCCGCAAGTGAAATACATCGTGGCTACATGCAATCCGACTCACAATGCAGTATTCATTTGAATTACATGAGCATCAGTTACTGTAGCGTGACCGCAGAACAAGCCCCTTGTGGTGTTGATACGGCATGTATATGTGTTCTATCAGGGATCTTTGCACTCATGCACAGTAGAGTCTCTGTTTGTTGAGGTTGCAATGAAGGAAGTGAAAGACGGTCTGCTTCTCAGGTCTTGGCAATGAAAACAACGTCAATTAATGTTTGTTTGTTTGTTTTTCTTTTGCAAGGGAAATTTTGTTAAATGCGCGTTAATGTACTTCCGGGTCAGTTTGGCTGCTGTAGCCTCTCACCCGCGGCTGTTTGAGAGATGACGGTACACTTCAGATGTCTTTCGCTTATTTGTAAAACCATGCTTAAGATCAATAGCAGATTTGATGTCTTTGTATTTCAAGCCAATTTCAAAGTAAATATCCAGTTCACACGACCCGACATCCGCGATATTGACTCTCTTTCCACATTCAAAACTCATCTCAAAACCCACCTATTTAAAATTGCATACTCAGTTTAAACTCATCGCTTCTTTTATCATTTATAATTTTATCTGTGGTTTTATTGCTCTTGTTTGATTGTAAGGTGTCCTTGAGTGTTTTGAAAGGCGCTTATAAATAAAATGTATTTTTATTATTATTATCTTTGTTGCTTTCATTTACCCGGAAAATGACCCACAAGTACAAATACAGTATGTGCATTAAAAAAAAAAAAAAAGCGTTCCTTTGCAAAAAAAAAAAAAATTAAATCTTTTTATCTCGCAATCCTTGCAACGGCACGCAAAACTTTGCCAGGGAACATATATATATATTTGAAATTCCATGTCACCTTAGAAGGCATATAAAAAGGTTGTGAACTACTTGCAGGCAAATGGTCCTTAATAGTCTGAATAATATAAAATTAACATTTTTTATTTAAAAAAAAATGTAGAGTCTCCCTGGTCCCAACGAATGAGAAAAATAATATTCACTGACAATCTGTCCACTCAATTTACGAATTTGTACCCTCGGTTTTTCTCAGACCTTGGCACCACGGGGGGCTCCGTAGAAACGAAAGGACACCACAGAAACATCCTCATCTGGCAGCTAAGCTGAGCTGAGCTACTTCAGCTTCTGTGGTGTTGGAGATCACTGGAAAGCAAGCAGTGTTCTTGTTTTGCCACAGTGAAACCCTCATTTAAGTGATGGAGCTCCGTCGGAAAGTTTGATTGGGAGAACACAGAGAACAGAGCCTACAGTGGTGTTGCTTTGTGGTGTTGACGGTTCACTTGGATGAAAGTGGTAAACAATTGCATTAGACAGAGCAGGACTATGATGAAACCTTAATGCGTGAGGCAGCTGCAAATGGTTTGAGGCAGGAGAACAAGCCGAGTGATGAGTAATGAAGATGTAGGAAGCCCACGGTAATTGCAAATAACAGTATAGGTCAATTTCCATGACAGATAGAGAACAGAGATGAGAGAGATACTCGTTTGTTCTGGCGTAGTCAGCTGACACCACCTTAGGTCCACTGTTTTAACATGGAACAGAAAGCAATGTCAAAATGCATTTTGGGAGGAAAAAAAATGTTCCCATCCCTTCCTTGTCCTTCCTCTCACTCAGTAGATTTATCAAGTTTCCCCTGAGAGAATCGACAGAAAGTAGAGCACTTTAATCATGTTTCCCTCCGTAGGGCCGCCATCAAAGGGAGCCATTGCTTTGTTCTGTGGACAAGCTATTGCCGATAAGCCGCTGGCTGGCTGGATTTTGTCTCAACAAGTCAAGGAGTGAAAATGTTCACCTCTACATTATTTTACTTCCTATAATAGCACTATGATACCTCTCAAAAAGGGGAAGGCTGATGCAAACAAAATCAAGACTTAGCAACACAGAACGGAGCTCATAAACAACAGCAAATATTCTGACGTGGGCTGAACATGTTTTAACAGCAGTTTGATCCAAATGTGACAAGATGAGATATATAAAAAAAAGTCTCAAAGCACATTTTTGATTGAAAGTACGCTTCTCCTCTCTGCTTTTCAAGATAGCGATGTATTTCACTCTTCTACTGACTGATCTGATTGAGCCCGATCAGTTGAGAGATGAACAGCTTATGTATTGATGTCACCCATACACCAAAAATGGACAAGCTAATACTGGAGGGGCCACAATTTTTCATCGGTGCTCCTCGGGGCGGCCACATGGGAAAAGGTACTTCCTAACCAGATGTGAGACAAAATTGCCATTTTTAATATGGAGAGAAAATACATGCATATATGCAAAATATGTGCTCTTAATGTATTCATTTTTCATCAGTTTCCCATCACTGCCACTGACCTTCCAAAACTACACCTTTCCATCTGTATAAGGATTTTTGAAGCATACCCACTCTATGCATAATAAATCGTCGCAATGTTGGGTTAGCTGAGCACTGTCTCCAGCAGGTGGCAGACGAGGGCCTTTCCGGCAATGTGCACACCTGCTGCCCATGATCATTAGCCATGTATTTAAGGACTGACAAGCAGCCTGCATCTTATCGGAATATTGGACCTTGTTGCTGCTCTTGCTCAAATTGTCTGTTTTCTAGACCTCACACTCTCGTCACAGTCGTTCTTGTTCAAGTGCTTTCTGTTAATCAGAGGCGATTGCTCTAAGACTGCAAGGAAGCCTGAGCTTCCGTTAAAATGTCAAAAAATAAGCGATTAAATATATGTGTGTTCATACAATTGTGTGTACATGTCATTGACTAAATATGCGCTACAACGCGCTCAACTTTTATTCTGAATCAGCTTCTTAACCCTATGTTGCATGGCTTCTGCAGGAGTTATTCAATTGTGGTTTGTTTTTAAATTTAGGGTAGATTATGGCCAAATATCATAATAAATTCACAATTTTGGGAAAAAAATACATAATAGGGGGGTACTTGTATGGTTACTCAAGTAACCATCATGCGTCCAGAGTTCGGCCACCTAAAAAATGTCAAAGTAAGTAAAAAGACATTTCTTGTTTCAAACTTGTTTATTTCATGTTTTATCTATTTAACAATGATTGCACATGCAATATTTCATGACAAAGTATATTTTCTACATAATTTCACTACCATGGACGGACGACTTGCCAAACATCCAGCTATTGCAACTCTGTCCTTGCCTTCCTGCAGCTTGAGACGATTGCTTTCTACCACTAACAGCTCAATTGCCTCTTCACCAAACAATGAATTGAAAAAATCAATCTCAAGTAACCCGTATGCAACATAGGGTTAAGACTGGTTACGACGAGACTCTCTTCTCATTCATTCCCGCAGCTTCACTGTGCTTTAAACTGTGTGGATGGACGCTGAGCGTCTACAGCGCGGACGCTGGGCGTCTCGAGAGTTCAGAGCCCGTTGTCCCAATGCACTGAAACGAGACGAGTCATTGAATAAATGCTGGTTTTGTCCCGCCCACCGGACACTCAGCGTCTCTGGGAGTCTATGGACAGTGGGCGCATCTCGGCTGGCCCGGACGCTGAGCTTTTCTGCATGATGATTGGATGATCTGTCTGAGGCTGAATCTCTTTTTGAGTGACAGTGAAATGAGCCAATCACCGATCTTTTAGTGTAGGCATCCGTGGGAGCATCTTTCAATTCTCATTCTGTTCTAAGTTGAACTGGAGACTTCTTCTAATCATCTGAGCGACACTCTCTTTGTTGAAAACGACTAGCGACGAATTAATCTTTTATTTCTGGTGGGTTTTATTATAGTTGCTGTAGTTGTAGGACACTAGTTAAGTCCCTGGAAAAGACGCCTTGTTGGTATGACAGGGCCACAGATAATTTTCTGGAAAAGGAACGGAGAGCACAATTCACGTATAAATAAACAGACACATTTTATGATGTTGGCCAAAATTGAGCTTTCCCTCCTAGACAGACCAGCATCCGCCACTGCTGTTAATGTATTGTTTTTCCTGGTACGTAATTGTTGACCAGTGATTTCTGTTCATACTTTGTCGGTGCGCTTTTTGTGAATGGATATTTTTGTGACGGAGTTTTGTTTGGTCTACGTTTTGGGATCCGATCGCTTTTCAGTTCGTTTTCGAACTATGACAGTCTTATTGACGTCCCCCAACTTGTTCGTAAAATGGGAAAGAACTCAATATTTGCTCTAACGCCGTTGACGACACAGAAATCGTTCCAATTGTCGACATTGCAAGGGCCGTTCAATTTTTTTGCATTGCATCAGCAGTTTGCCAGGCTGCTCTTTGCAATGACTTGATGACGCATGCACCCTGTGTTTTATGGTATTGTCCCCGTGCTCAGTATGTGCCATCAAAGTGGCAAATGAATCTTGTGAGAATAAAATGCTCCATGATGCCAAATTGCAAGAACATGCATGTTTCTTCACAATGTAATAGAAAAACACACTATTCAGTGTCACATTCTCGGATTATTCTGAGAGTATCAGCACTTGGCATCCTAGCGTTTCAAAAAATGCCCCCCCGCCCAATACCAACATCAAGACTGAACAAATTTACAATTAAATTCATTGGTCCAAAAGATCATCGCTGCTTTGTTCTAAGCCCACCATTGCCATGGGGACTTTGACTACTTTTTTGTAATTACTATCAGTGCCTCTTTCACAATGCCCATCCATCCCCAATCAATTGTGGCCGAAAAAGAAAGACAAAACGCTTCATAAAAGGAAGACTCTTAAAAGTTGTGCATACACATCATAGAGTACATAGGAGAAGAACACGCAGCCGCACTGAGTAACGCATCATAGTTTATGTGTTCAGACAGAGAGTGAAATGTTCTGCAGTAAAAAAGCTGATTAAATAAGTAGGAACACTTTGGGAAGTAGGCCAAAGCGTTGTGTTTACAAAGTACGCATAATTGTTCTGACAATTGTTGGAATTGTGTGAAGCAAAGGAAAAGAGAGGACACACTGTGGACTAATTAGTCAGGTAAGACTTAAGACAACGACGTTGACACTCTCTTTTTGAAGTTCAACGACTCACACCGCATTTTGGATTTGTAATCTTCAGTGGATGAGGGCGAAGCAAATCTGCTCAAACAAGCTTGTCGCAGTTGTAGGGTGAAATACATTGATCACACAGTCTTGTTGCGTATGAGCTGCAGATTACCAAAAAAAAGAAAGATGCAGAATTGTTCCCTGCAAAACTGAGGTCAACATTATTACGATTTGAAGGAGGGAAGATGAAGGAGCTTTTGCATTAAACTTGAGAGGTCCCTTTAATGGTGGCTGTAAAAACTATCTTTCAAGAAGGAACCATAATTGAAGCTAACAGAGTCATTTCTGCTTGCATGACCCACAGGTATTAAATGCACATTTAGATGAGGAAGGTCAAGACACATGACATTCACATGCACAACACAAGAACTGCCGCCATCAGTCTTTTCTTGTCTCTAAGCCAGAGATTAGTTGTGACAAGAGATAATCAATATGCAAACAAAGCGAGTGATTGGACCCAAACGCCAATAGGGATAATTTAAGATAGGAAAATCAAATATATTAAATGTTATTTTGAAATTATGGAAATGCTGATTGAATATAAGCCCAGTAGGGCTCTGAGATCTGCCGACTTGGGTCAATGAGTGGTGCTCAGAGTTCAAAGTAAACATGGTGAAGCAGCATTTAGCTGTTGTGCTGCACACCATTGGAATAAGCTGCAAACAGAAGTGAAGCCAGCCTACAGTGTCATTGCTTTTAAGTCCAGGTTAAAAACTTCTTTTGTTCGCCCTAGTCTTTGAAATAAATCGTTTTTTTCTTTTGGTTATTTTAAACACTTTTATCTAGAGCTGTCAAACGATTAAAATTTTTAATCTAATTAAAAACTCAACTGTCATAATTAACTCAAATTAACTAAAAATTAATCATGATTGCTCACTCATTTTTTATCGTTTCTGAATTTCCTTTTATATTTTTTTGTCCTATTTTCCCCCATTTTAATGCTCTCATCAACATGGAATCATGAATCAGTTTTCGATGTGCAAAATGCAAATATTTACTGAAATAACAATTTTGATTTTCAATTTTACATGAACATTTTTCACTTGGAGCAGTTATTCACACATTATCTCTCACACAATATTACTGTCCATCAACAACAGTGAAAACAATATTTTGTCACACAACAGCTGCTTGAACAGTTCTTTTTAGGGAATCAAAACAGCGCAATATAACATTATAAAGTGCACATCTAAGGTAAACTAGTACTCAGCCTATAATGGATTTAAGCCATGGTTGCATACTTCGTTTTTCTCAAATTTGCTTTGAACACAGCAGTCAGCCTATGCTGATTCTGTTGGTCCTTCTTGCTCGGAAGTCTCTCTACGGTTTTGTGTCGACATCATTTCGGATTCTTGTAATGGAGGCTCTCGCTGGCAATCAGTAATGGTTGTTCAGTTAGGGATTGTCGGTCAGCATGGAAGGATCTCTCGTTCTGTACTTTTTGGATCATTTATTGGAGCACTTTGCAGCAGAAGTAGGAGTAGTAGTAGTTGTAACAGAAGTATCAGAAGCAGGTAATAACCTAAACTACACATAAATGCAGTAAAAAATTAATATATCTATCTTTCTGCATCGCAATGTAAATATGTTTATAATTGACATTAATGAATACCTTTATCTAACAATACGTTTAATAAATAATGTAATCAACCATGATTTCACTATGTATCATTATCGTCATCATTATTCATTGTTTTAAACGTAAGAAACCATTCAACACAAACAAAGTCGAATCGAACAAAAGAACTACAAGTCCCAATACTCAATCCCGGAAGTGGAGCGCCGGCATGAACATATCAAGTCGAATCGAACAAAAGAACTACAAGTCCCAAAGGTCCAACCCGGAAGTGGAGCAACGCAATTTACTTCTTTAAACGTCAGATTGCAGACGGACAAACATGACAACTATGCACAAATGAGCTAAATAAAGACACCCCTGTTCTAGCAACATTTTAGCCCACGCTGTTTAAATTGCCGATTGCTTCAGCAAGTTTGTTCTTTGTCGTGTCATCCATTTTCTTCGCTTTGAAATGATCCATAGCCGTCTGTCTGAGAAGAGGGGGGCGGACTACACACGTCAGCGGTGTGCTTGGCCATTAATTAAGTGGTATTTCAGACTCGACGTGCTATGATGATAGCTCAGTTTACGACTGCAAAACATCCAGGTCATTTTGGTCTTGTCAGTGGAACAATCTGGCAACTTTTTAAAAGTAAACTTTCCATTCATAAACTATTTAAATATCCGTTTTCGGTGTCTCGCGCTGCCGTGGCTGGCAAAACAAACGTGCGTGGACTTGTGCAGCGCGCTTGATGTTTTGTTTCTGGTTTATTTATAGAGCAACGTCACATCCGCTGTGACGTCTGCCGCGTTAATCTCGCGAGAAAATTTTTGATCCCGATAAAATTCATTTAAATTAATGTCGATAAAAACGCGCTAAACTGACAGCTCTACTTTTATCCTTTTTTTTTAAACATCTCAATGTTTTTAAAGTTTCTGTCGATGTGTTGATGTGTACACAATGTCAGTGTACGTTCTGATTTTTTTGATAAGCTATTTTAGTTTTGTCTGCTTTGCTTCTGAATGTCATTAACTGTTGTGTTTGCAAATGCTTACGAGTGACTTTGCTTTTTGTCAAGCGCATTGAGTTGCCTTGTGTTTGAAACATGCTATGGAGAGTAAACGGCTTTGCCTTGCCTTAAGATTAAGAGATTCACTTTAATGCTTTGTCAAGTACTACAGGAGATACGCTAGACGTTATGTCAGGCCCTCGGGCGCCAACTTAATAAGGGTTCTTGAAGACAATCCTCTTGCAGAAAAGCAGCTTAGCCAGAAACTCATTGTGACATTAATTAACTAAAACATTTAAAAAAAACTATTTTTGTTTGAACAAATAAGTACAAATGTCCTCCACTCTCATCTGTTCTGCCTCTTGATGTTTGTGTGATCTGTTGGATCGGCGTTTTTGTTGAATGATTTTCCCTTTTGGGCTTCATGATGTAGTTACATCGATCCGCATGGTTTGACTTGGCATGTGAATGACACCTCTGTCCTTTTCACTCGCCTTAACCTCAAATGCGACCGATGTCGCCATCATGAGCTGCATCGGAACTAAGCGGGGAAAGCTTGGATTGTGACTTCTAAAATCAGGTTTACTTAGTCACACATTGGTCCGAATTTTCCTTCACGGGATGTTTTACAATGAATAAGAGCGTCATCAATGTTCTGGTTGAGATTGATATCTACTGTATAAATTCAATTATTGCAGGTCATCATATTGACATGATTTACTGATATTATGTTGGACTTGGCTTTCACATCTAACAGCCACTTGATAATGGCTTATGATTCAATAGTCGAGTGACTTTGTGGCCAAAATGCGCGTTGACTGCCAAGATTGTATTCTATTATTCATTTGCATTTGGCTTCCCAAGACAAACATATGTCCTTGTTACTGCAGCTTCAAAAGTTCTGATTCAAATGTGTCACTCATCAATTTGCGCTTTGCTTTTGTGTGCATTTACAAACACACCCCAAATGCAAGTGAATTTCAGACTCAATGCCGGGTTATGTATAATGAGCCCCATGACTGAAACCGTGACCAAAAAAAAGTACAAATAAATGGATGCATACATCAGTTACTAATTATCAAATGCAAAATGAATAATGGAAGAGCATGTTGGTTAATGAAGTAGCAGCAGTCCAAAGTGCTTCTGACTTCACAACAGGGTTAATTACTTCATTAGGGAAGACACTAGTCGGGACTAATGAAAATTTATCAAACATGTAAACAGCCACGAACTTAAAACCTCTGTTATACTACTACTGTACTACATTGTGTAAATAAAGATGTGGAAAAAATAAACACACTGTCTGGGCATATTCAGGGAAATTCTTCGCCAAAGAATAGGAACATTTTTTTTTCTTTCTCGTCTAACTGTGGCCTCTGTTCGACCTTGAATGGCAGGTCTTCAAAAGTGTGAAAAGAAAGGTTGCTAATTAATTTCACTTTCTGCTATTGCATCATCACGCAGCCCTGAAGTCTTCCTGAAGCTGCTAACAAATCACTTTGCCACAGACGACCGTCTCATCTCGATATCCGCTTGTTGCTATTATCAAGCAGAACTGTTTTGTGCAAGTGCCAGAGGCACAGTGAGAACAATGGCGATGGCGACTTCCACTCTCTATAGTTACAAATACTTCAGAACAATTTATCCATTTTATATGCAATACGTTAAATAATTAATAATTCAGAACAATGTCATCATGATGGCCAATTCACATTACCGCGGATCAGCAAGCTGCTTTCCTCATCACATTTAGTGAGTGACAAGCATGCCAAAGTACCCAAATGCACGATCGAAAGGTTCCAGAAAAAATACAGACTTAGTAAGAAGTCAACAGGGGGGTCAAAATACCAATAAATAAATACCGGTACATAAATCACAGCAAAGCTGGACAAAAACCATTTAGAAACTCGGCAAAGCTGGGGAAACAAGGAACAAAAGTAGAAAAAAAAACAAACAAAAATCACTGCAAGAGCTGTAGGAAATAATCGCCAGATGAGATGGCTTGGGCATCTTGTTAGGAGATATAGGACACTAATGGAGCCGTTTGGCAGTCGGTGAGCGTATATGGGACAGGTGTAAAGCCACACACAGCCGCCCCGTCCATACGTCGGCAAGAATTAGCCGGTGACGGTCATCCCTCACGCTCAGCAGCTGGGAAATGATTCAAAATGTGCAATGTAATGTTTTGCCTTCGAGAGGCGCTAGACCAGGGGTGGGCAAACTTTTTGGCTCGGGGGCCACATTGATTTCTAAATTTGACAGGTGGGCCGTGTCAGGACAAGATACGGTACATATAAAAAAAAATGTATATGTTGACAGTCCATACCAAACATCAACAGAACAAAAGCATTAAAGTATTCCCATACTTTTTTTAATGTGAACAGTGAAACAACTATGGTATATGTCCTGTATGAAGGTTCAAGTATGTGAGCAACATACATGTGTGACAACACAAGCAACAAAGTGCAACAATATATTGGCCAAAAACTGCAGCAAGCAGTACAGGTATATGACAAAATATAACAAAGTTAGGACTATTTGCTACAAAATGAGACGTGTAAGAGACCTGGTGGCTTTTCTTTCGACTCACTCATTGTCTCTGACTTGACCTCCCCTCGATCACCACACATGACAGCGTTGCTCAGCTGATGTCGCGTAGCGCTATGCTCAGAGTTAGCGCTCTGAGACTCGCTTCCTCTCTTTTTAGCGGTCCAGTTTGCGGAAATTTTTTAGCACGATAGCAGTCAAACCATTCCAGGAAACGTTTATTTACTCGACTGTCCGTCGAGCCGCAAGCAATTCACTCTGGGCATGGAAATAGCCAGAATCGGACTGAGCACAAATCACTTTCTCGTTTTTCAAAGTCTTGTAGATTTGAGTCTTTCAGACTCCAAGCGTCTCCTGAATGTTTCGTATTTTGTACCCCGCTTCTTTTAATCAGATACACTTCACTTTCTCTACCGTGGCCATTTCTGTTCCTTTTCATTGATCATGCCATGATCGACAGGACGTGAAAATGTTCGCAATTGCAGTAAAACTCACTGCAACAAAGAGTCACTTGCATGTCGCTGTTTTGGATCCAATGATAGAAAATAGCGGCGCGGACACACTTATTCCGTCGTATCGAGCGGGAGTTGCTTGAGTTGGCGCTACTGCCGGCTTCCGTATCATCTCCCCCTCCCTCCCTGTGCTCTGCAACTTCAAGTAACTGCGCCACCTGGCGTTGAAATGCCTGTCATTACAAGTCCAAATGAAATGAATGCAATCATTTATATCGAACCGTAATTGTGTTGTGTACCAACCTTCGGCGGGCCGGATTAAAAAGCCCAACGGGCCGGATCCGGCCTCCGGAGCGCGCAGAGTAAACGACGCTTACGACTGCGGGAGAATGTCCGCGCTGACAGATTTGTCAGCATGACGCCTTGATGACCACTCGTCTTTGGATTGGTAGCAAAAAATGTCTAACAATTTAAATTTTATTTATTTTACCAGAAGTTTTGTAAGTCTGTTTCTGGACTGTAACATCGGCATTCCATGTACTGTACAGTAGGCTCATGGCCTTTACTGCCAGCTGTCCTAATAACATCATTAAGTGGAAAAGCCTCGGTTCTCCTCAGGGAGCGTCCATGAATTCATCACATCCTTTCATCATAACTGTGGGAGCGGGGTGGTCGCTGTGTTTACTCAGCCGTCCGTGTCTCTTGATATGCTCTGTGTTTTCGGTAGTTATTGGTGAGGAGCCTCAGAGCAAATCCTGCTGGTCTCTGCCCTTTTTATTTGAAAGAACGGTCTGATGGGCCAGAGTTGCGGTAGCTCTTTTTAATTGCTTCCCGTGCCGCTTTACCAAGGTAGTTGCAAGATTGCTACTTCAGCCTCTGAAGTCCCCATTGGACGTTCTCAAAAGATTCCCTTCTCCCGTAATCTGCTTTAGAGTAGAAATGTGCTGAAAGAACTGAGAATGGATTGAGTGTAAAAGAAAGAAAACACTTGTGCTCATGGAAAATCTTGACTTTAATAAAATAGACTGTGGTTCCCTTTGATAACTCATGACACCAATTTTGTTTTCTCCTATTTGACTTTTGAGTCTAAAAGACTTTTCTGTCAAAACAGACAATCTTTTCCCTTCATGTGACAGCCGAACATTTGCAACATGACAGCTTGAAGACACTCCAAAAATCACCTGAGTGCGGTGTTTAGTGCATAAGCTTCCGCATGCCATCATATGAATGCTATTTTTCTCCTCCAGACTGGAAAGCGATGTTCCCATTCTGAGCTTTCAACATCTGTTAAGCGAGGGAAGATAAAAGTTGTACTCGCGCTTGCACTATTTCTTTTTAAATCGCACTTTACTTGTTTTTCGCTCAAGTGTCAACTTCTAAAGGAGCACAAAAGTGGTGGTGTATGCATATTTTAAATGCAACCCAATTCGGTGGGAGACCGCAAATAGACAAAGGGGATCATAAAAAGGTCCTTCAAGCCCAAATAGACCAGCAGTCAGGCTGTTAATCGAGTGATTGTCCAGTTTCACTGGGCGGACTTTTTATTAAAACGCAGCAGCTGGAAAATGAGGAATCATGAGCGAGGGAGCCCAAGTGAGACATTAGCATGCAAGGTGTGGAAGAGAAATGATTTGCAATTTTCTTCTCTCACCTACAGCAAGACACGCACACAACGATGGCAGATGGCCAACAACAACACTGACTGACTGACTCAAGAGAGTCAAGCAAGCCGGATCACTTTCCTGAGTCAGTCAGTGTAAATCAAGTCCATTAAAAAAAAAAATCAATGTTCACCATCCCTAAATGCTTCATGTATTTTCCTTTTTCTTTGGCTTTATGTGGCGTTTTGATTATATTGACAACAAATGATTGTTAAGCTACTGAAAAATGTGAGGAAAAATTCAGAAATTCAGATCGTTGTAGAAATCACTGTCAGTCCATCACAAAGTGGTGAATCTAAGGCGTAGAAAAATAAGTAGTGTGTTTCCGGTAACATGAAATTTCAGCATAGGGTCGGTAGGTCGGACAAAGTTTTTTTTTTTTATCTTTTTTTTCTCCCTCCCTCCCCCATCAAAAACGTAAACAAAATAACCATAAAACATAAAACAAGGAGACATTGAAACCAGTGCCGGATGCTCGTCTGTCAAAGAGGGGAAGCTCAATTTTGGTCGACATCATAAAATGTGTCCATTTATTTATACGCGAATTCTACTCTAGCTCCGTTGCTTTTCAAGAAAATGATCTGTGTTCCCGGTACTTAATTAGTGTCCTACAACTACAGGAACTACAATAAAACCCACCAGAAATAAAAGATTAATTTGTCGCTAGTTGTTTGTTTACAACAAAGAGTGTCGCTAAAATGATTAGGAGAAGTCTCCAGCTCAACTCGGAACAGAATGCGAGTTGAAAAATTGCCCGCGACGGACGTCTACTGTACACTAAAAGCTCGGTGACTGGCTCATTTCAATGTCAATCGAACTGGCACACAGGCTCAGACAGATCATCCAATCTGATGCAGAAAAGCCTGGCGTCCAGTACCCTCCCACTGCCATCCAGTCCCAGAGACGCCGAACTCGGTGGGCGGGACAAAAAACAGTTTGTATCCAATGACTCGTCTCCGTTCAACGCATTGGGACAACCTACCCTGAACTCACTACCGTTTAAAGCACAGCGAAGCTGCGGCATGAAGGAGAAGGGAGTCGCGTTGTAACCGTAAGAAGAAGCTGACTCGGAGCAAAAGTTGAGTACGTTGTAGCGCATATTTAGTCAATGACATGTACACACAATGAAATTTACATTGTATATTTGATCACTTATTCTTTGACATTTTAGGGGAAGCCGAGCTTCCCTTGCAGTCCGGTCCGAGAGCAATCGCCACTGATTGAAACCCCTGCTCGGCGGCGAGAGAGTTGGCTACCCAGCGGCTGGGTGTTACAGCCATCTCGTTACCTCTGCGTCCCGCGTCCTAGACGGCCCGTGGTGTTCGTCAAATAGTTCGTTGAATCTTTTCGATACAGCAGTGGATGCTATTTTCTTAATATTATGGTGCGAGCAAGCGACTGCAACACACAAAACGCGGTTTAAACTGTTGTCGGAGATCATGGCCGCCGCCATGATTCAATGTTGTTGACAGACGACAGGGCAAACGACGCAACGGGAATATCGCGAGAGTTTGCACCAATGTAAACGCTCTAAATTCATCTTTCCTTTTATTATTTATTATTTTGTCTGTGGTTTTATTGTTCTTGTTTTGATTGTAAAGCGTACTTGAGTGTTTTGAAAGGCGCTTATAAATGAAATGTACTATTATTATTACACAAAAATGTAGAAGGTTTGAAAAAAATGCCGACTGTTTTTTTTTGAGATAGAAATTCTCGGTCGGTCGGGTTACCGGAAACACACTACTTTTTTTTCTACGCCTAATCAAATGGAGCCTACAGGGTTGGGAGAAACCTTTCCAAAGCCGCTGTCATGAGCGCATGCGCTATTGAAAACAAATGGTCACTTGTGACGAGCTACAAAGCAATACAGAGTACAAATCAAATCAAAGTACTTTGTCACCAGTTTTGAGCCCATGTGCCAAAAAGTCGCTGATGGTGTAGTGGTACATTTGCCTGCTCAGTTACGGTGTGGATGTGGGTGTGAATGCTTGTTTGTCTCTATATGTGCCCTGCGACTGACTGGCGACCAGTTCAGGTATAGTCCAGAAGTCAGCTGGAATAGGTTCCAGCAACTTCCCGCGACCCTGTTCAGGATAAGCGGTGCTGAAAATGGTATGCTAGGAGTAATAATGTCTTCTCACTTACAGAACTTGGGCATGCGCACGCACACGTGTGCAAGAGCTGGTCCAAGCCAAAAATGCCATGGTCGATTTTCAGTGCCAGTCCTGTTCGTGCTTCTTATTATACTCACACTTAAGTGAGTGTGAACCTTGGAGGCGTGCGGATTTGCTCAATATAGTACATTCTGTACATCAAAATAACCAGGGAAAACATGAATTTATAATTCTGCTGGTGGAATCTTCTTGCTACTTCTATGTGGGTGCGCTGAGGAGAAACTCCCAAAAGCAGCTGCAACTGCTCTTTTCCTGGCCTACTTTCTTTTATGTAACATCGTGGAAGTTGACTCTCTCTTCAAATAGTCCCCAACCCATGTCTGTCCCTGTCAGTCACGATATTGTTGTTGCATCTGCATGCCCTTTCAGCCATATGATGAAAGCGCATAGTAGTCTCAAATATGTTCCAATCTTATATGATTTATCAGTTGAGGTTGAGTCTTCGGTATTGTTTTCATTTACGCAGCCCGGTACTTGTGTAACGCCTTGACATGTGGAATGGTAATGAAGACTGATAGTCAGCTGGGTTGTCCTCAGGGAGCCGGACTAAATTAACTCACTTAATTCCTTCCGTCCATTTCTGAGAGGCATTTGTGAGAGCTACGTTGACACTCTTAAAAGAAGAGCTCAGTCTTTTGAAGATTACATTTTTCTTACCTAACAATGACAACATGGTTGAAATGATTAACATGTCTCACCGTGTCAACAATCACTTGCGTTTTGTAAGATAAAGGACTTATTTCCACAACATCTGATGCAAACACAAACACTGAACTATATTCTTATTTAGAGTGAGCCCAAAGTTCATGTGCATGCGTTAACGTATAAGTGAGCTAAGGAAACAGCATTCAGACAGTGGAGAGATTAAATGGCTCGCCAGCATGTGTGTGTGGGTACAACTGCTGGTGTTTTTTGTTTCAGAGTTGTGTCATCCACTCGTCTCATGCGCAACACACTAGTGGGCGGCTATTTATGGACGTCAATGAGAGCTTCATGATGAACTGTGTCAAGCGTGGGAGGCAACGGTTTCACATTCAGGGAGTTTTGCACCCTTCTTCTCGTCTGATTTTTTTGAACGACATTGGACTTGAAGCAGGCATTTTGCAATGTAGAAGCAATGGGGCATATGTTTGGAGACGTATTGTTAGAAGACGGAACAGTCAGTCTATTTTATTTGAAAGCTAAAATTCTACACCGGAATTAATGAAGGAGTAAAGCTTTCCATTTCTTTTAACAAGACAAAAAAAATATATTAATGGCTTGGACAACAAAGTGGAAGCCAAACATTTTCCTTGCTGCAATCAGTTCTGGCCCCACTACTATATGAACACAATACTCTGATCAATACTGCATTTGTTAAATAATGATGGCGGAAAAAAATGTATCAATTTACGGGCAGCAACATTTTGGGAGAAAACTTCAGTCGGAGACCGAAATGGGTGAATTCATGTCACGATTACTGTAGCTCAAGAGTACGCATTCAAAAACGAATGTAAAAAAATAAAAGAACCTAACCCATTGCACACACACACACACACACACGCACACGCACACACACTGATTAAGTGGGGCTTGTTAAAGATGAATCTGTAGCAACTGTGTCAGGCTGTCAGCATCAAGGCAGATTCGTTTTCGCCTATTGCACGGCCTTAGAAAAGTTGCTCACCGCCTGTCGAGAGCCTACTGGACACTTGCGTGTCTACGGCCGAGTGATTGCACTCCCTAACTGAGAGCCTTGAGCAAATAGACGTGGCAGCTAGCTGTTAGCCACTGGCCACGAACGACTGATGAGATTGGCTGTTGCGAGTCAGCGCATCTGCCATTAGCTGGCTAGATTAGTGGAACTGACGGCTCCTCGTTGCTGCATATTTACCAAGTCTGTCAGGTTTTGTCAGTGAATAAGGCAGGCAGGAAGGGCTGATAGACGTCACTTTCTAGCGCTTGGCCCACTTAGATGAGTAAACCTGGTGTTTTCATCGTATATTTTTTTTACAATATATATTCTTTGTAGATTAAGAAGCGATGCACATTTACAATATAACAGGATGTTTTAACCCCGTTTTGAGTTGCCCTTTATAGCCTTTGGGGGCTGGAATATATCAATCAAACTTTATTTCTACAGCACTTTTCATACTTAAAAATGCTATGCAATGAAAGCTTCAAAATTATAACATAAAAGAGAACGCTCTCCGTTCTCCCAATATACACAGATATATATATTCCCACAAGCAAGGCTATGCTTGCGCGCGCGCGCACACACACACACACACACACACACACACACACACACACACACCCACCAACACACACAAACACGCATTCCCTCATGACCCGGATATTAAAAAATGGCAAGGCACAGAGAAAACATATGAGGGAAAAAAAGCGCCCAGGGAGCTAATCTACGATGAGTGACAGCCGCCACACTTCCCCGCATGGAGGCCCTCCCAAGAGGAAACACTGGCACTTGGAAAAAAAAAATTAGATAAATAGTAAGTAAATAGTAAATAAGTAAATAAATACATGAATAAAAAGGCTTGAATTAAAATAAATAAAATAAGCACCTAAATAAGTTATTCAAAAGCCACGCTAAAAAATGTGCCTTATGCCTGCTCTTAAAAACATCAACAGTCTGTGGATCTGATGTCCTCTGGCAGGCTATTCCATAGCTGGGGACCAAAATGGCCAAATGCAGCCTCATGATGTGTTTTGGTCCTCACCTGAGAAATAATTGAAAGGCAGGTGCCAGAGGACTTCAGGACCCGCGACGGTTGATATGATAAAAGCAGGTCGGAAAAATATGATGGCTCTAGGCCGTTAAGACATTTAAAAACTAATAAAAGCACTTTAAAACCAATCCTAAAATACACGGGAAGCTAATGCAGCGATTTAAAAACTGTGTACAAGATAGGTGTCACAGGGCTTTTCACACCACGACAGGAGCCATTAGCCACCAGCTAGCGCACAAGCTGAGCACTGAGCAGTTCAATAAGTGATGGCATTCAAGCTAGATGCATTTTTGGGTGCTAGGTGTAGCTAGCCAGCTAACTACATGCTGTCGTGTCAGAAATTGTCCTGGTAATAGTAACTTAAGACACAGTTACACTGGATAACCACCAATGTGAACGAGTGTTCAAGTTCCGATATAAAGATGGCGGGAGTCATCGGGCACCATTTTAAACACGCTCCCAAAAATCAGAAAAACTGAAATAGTGAAAAATAGTTTGAAGTTGTATATTTTTTTAAAAATGACTATGCATTTGTTATGCAACAATTCTCTTCAAAACGGATCATTTATTTTAGAGCAAAATCCCTCAAGTCATTATAGGGCGTTTTTAATGGTCCATGCTTTGACTGAACTTTTGTTTTTACATTTTCATAAATGAAGAGGATCTATTTATTTTATCCAGGTACTTGTTTTATCTCGCAAAACAGCATGCTTATAAAATCGTTTGCCAGCAAGGATTTCACTTTGACACCTCATTCTTCAAGAGTCAAATGCTGACTTTCAGAGAAGGCATACCGTCATTTGCTAACCAGGCGCTCTGGAAACACACGTCACAGTTTGTGGAGTTGACTCCTTGCTGTGTTGATTTAATGAAGACCTGATGAAAGAAAGTGTTTCTAAATGTTGAAGATATTTCATGAGTGAGCAGGCTGAAAGAAATTGCAGCTTCTCAGAATGACAACCACTTTTCAGTCTTGTGCAGAAATGGTCACTCACAATGAGAGTAAAAATGTGTTGTTTTCTGCACAAGCACACAAGTCAGGGTCGGTTCTCACCAGAGAGTCAGTTTCAGGATGCATTACTTTCAAATGAAGCCAGATCCAGCTTCTGTCCCCGGGGATCGGCAAAACCTGTCCCTCAGACAAAGTCTAGCTCGGGGACTTGAAAGGTCCAACACATTGTTGAAAGCTTCATGAGATTATGCGAGCCTCAACTGCTGCCAGGCTCTGATACGACTGCCGCAGAAATTACGGCAAGCTCACTGAATGAATGTTGGCTGTGCCTCCCTGGGGAAGGAACCTTTGGCTGGAAACGGCAGGCTATACCGGCTGAGCACTGTAGAAAACCTTGTCAACAACCACTGAAAGAGCTTCGAGCTGCAAGGTTGCTTATAGCCCCTCAGTGATGCCTCCGCCTCCAGGCAATTTCATCACCGCTGTGCCTCTGCGGTCAGGTACACTGTGAACCATTCGGGTCTAATTTATTTTAGAGCGAAGCCTCTTCACGGTATCCTCACCAACTCTCACAGGTGAGAGAGTAATGAATGGCATTTTTTTTTTTTTGCTTTTGTTCATTCCTTAATGATAATGATGACTCTTAAAAGTCGATTTTACTCTCTCTTTTAATTCTGTCTGTCCTTTGAGTCATAAAATCTAACACTATCTTGTGTGCACACAAAATAATCTCTCAGCCATAACCCATTTGTCCCTGGCGTGGATAAAACTGACAAAGTCATTCCGTGTTCATTGGGGAGAAGAGACCCATTATCTCAATTGAACCTGAAGCAAATGCAGGGGAGCTCAAATTGTCAAGGGTACATGTATAATCAGGTGGCGCAGCAAAGGGTGCATTTTAGAGCATTGCAACGTTACAGATGAGAGCGACGTGTTGTTTGGAGCTTTGGGGCAGCACTCGACGTTTCGCAGAAGAAAGCTGACAACTCCTTTCAGCAGTGTGCTTGAGTTAAGCGTAAAATGTCTTAAACATGCAACATATTACATGACATGGAGGTAATGCCGGGGAGAGAACTTGATTCAACTACTTGTACCTTCATCTTTTTAACTATGTTTCCCTTTCTCGGCTAGCGCCGCTCATCACTTATTTACACACGGCCTCAGATGAACACGACATGCAAGTATGCGTCTTGTCACTGAAGGCTTTTTCTCACAGCGCCAAAAACTGTCGAGGAGAGTTGGACAGAAATTCACAAAAACTGCCTCTAATGTCAATTACCACACAAAGGCGAGCTTTCCAGCGGCTGTATGAGGAAGACAAATAAAAACAAAAAACACAAAGACAATATCCCACAGCCTGGTGCACATGCTGTGCTTGATTTCCTCCAAGCGACTTCATCTTGTGCCATGGGGAGAGACAAATATGTGTCACTGGCTCCAGCTGTTGCCTTGATTAACTGTGTGTTTAACCAAAGTTGTGTGTTAAGATTGAGTTTATTTATGAAAGATACAATGTACTAAAAACAAGCAAGGGTGAAGTGACAAGTTGTGGGCTGAACTCCAGTTTAGAAAAAATGGCAACATGTGGTGCAAAGTTCCTATAATTTCCACCAATGTTTTTATTGCTTTTTTTTTTCAAGCCACCATGGCAGAGCAGTATGAGAACCTAAAATACATAATACGTTGCTATTTAATCTCAGTGTGTAATCATTTAAGGGTTGCGGGCATACTGGAGCCTGTCCCAGTTGTCTTCGGGCAGTAGGCGGGGTACACCCTGAACTGGTTGCCAGCCAATCGCAGGGCACTCATTGACGAGCAACCATCCATGCTCACTATCACACCTCGGGACAATTTCCATTCAGTGTTTCATTAACCTACCATGCAGTTTTGAGAGGTGGGAGATAACCGTAGTACCGGAGAAAACTCACAACATGCAAACTCCATACAGGAGGGCCGGAAGGAATCAAACCTTGCACTTCTGTACTGTGAGGCCAACATGCTAACCAGTTGACCCCTTGTGCCTCTCTCTCTCTCTCTCTCTCTCTCTCTCTCTCTCTCTCTCTCTCTCTCTCTCTCTCTCTCTCTCTCTCTCTCTCTCTCTCTCTCTCTCTCTCTCTCTCTCTCTCTCTCTCTCTCTCTCTCTCTCTCTCTCTCTCTCTCTCTCTCTCTCTCTCTCTCTCTCTCTCTCTCTCTCTCTCTCTCTCTCTCTCTCTCTCTCTCTCTCTCTCTCTCTCTCTCTCTCTCTCTCTCTCTCTCTCTCTCTCTCTCTCTCCCCCCTCTCTCTCTGAGCAAAACCAGAGAGAAAGAGTTAGACTTATTTTCTTCAGTTTTACCTGCGATAGCAATAATTCAATTTGCATGCTCTTTCTCTTGAACCAGAGAACAGCCAGCTTTTCTGATTTCATGCCAGCAGGCCTGAAAATGCGAAAGCCCAACATGCACCTTCCTATTGCCATCTGCTCCCTCTCGCTTAACAAGAGTCATGTAAACTGCCAGCGTCCCTTCAGGGCAGGGAAATCAAACATGCACATTCACGATATAAACATGCAAAGGCCCAAAGAGGAGGAAAAAAATCATGAGGAATGATAAAAATGACGCCAGGCGTAAACCAGAGTGAAACATGGACGAAGATGGAGAGAAACACTGATGATGGTACATATTCTTTCATTCAATATTCTCATTGTCATGCATGTGACCATGCTGTTTTAAATACACTGCTGACTGCTGGCCTGGCATATATAGCCAGCCTACACTCTTCTCATTCTGCAAATCCTCTGAATGAGGATCATCTTCACAGAGTGGTTGTATAATGCAAAATTCAAAGGAAAAACTTCTCACTTTTAGCAATACTGTTGTCATGGCAATGCAGGCCTTGATCTGTAAGAGTTCTCTAATGCCATCGGAAGACAATTATGTGAAGAGCTGACACGGTTATATGTAGTACATTTAACAGTGTCACTTGTCAGCAAGAATGATGAATGTGTTTTTATCTCTGTAACGAGAACAGTTGCCTTTCCCATTCGGTAACCTTGTTGATGGAATACAGCCAGAAAGGTTAGGAAACATTTCTGGAGCAGATTTTCATTAAGAATCCAGAAGAAATGCGTGAAACAAACGTCCATTGCCGTGGATAAGGAACACATTATTCAGTTTTTCATTTCTGTGCTACATCGTCAAGCATTTTAAAATACTCATCTTGCACCTTTTTGGTGTATTTTAATCTACTTTTAGTATAAAGTGCTGAATGTCTGATGACCCTGACCAAAACAGGTTCTCATGATTTAGTAAACTTGCTCAATGGCACCCAAGCTAAAACATTTGGGCTCTAGGGGCTTATCCAACAAATTGAATATATTTTCTTGCATTTATCTAACTTGCAACTTCACACAAAACAAAAACCATGAATATAAATATTAAACGTACAGGGCACCTTGTGCTATTTATGCCAACGGTAGATCATCACGCTCCGGAACAGTAATTTGACAGTGTTGCTGACCAGCACAACACAGCAGGTCTCATTTGTTATTCGGAACGTTTGCAGCTCCTCTCAGTAGCTGCCACGAGGCTGTTTGAGATGCCTGAAATTCTTGACTTATGACTCAGGTTGTTTTGTAATGGTCCCAAAAGCATGTCCAGGGGTCATTTGCATGAACATTCAAATTTCACATCAATGTATTGTCTAAATTTGAATATGCTTCATAAATTAACTTCTCAGTCCCAATCTGACACTGCTCATTTTTCATGCATTTTTAGTCATACTTTCATGTAGTACCATAACACTATCTAGCCATCATCTTCTGCTAATCTACAGTCAGGGCTTTAGCGGGGAAGCCCAGGTTTCTGTCTCCCCAACCACTTCAACCAGCTGTCACAGGGGTGGGGTACCAAGCTGTTCCCAGGGCAGCCGGGAGTCCCGAGTGTCCTGGGTCTTCCACACGCCTGCTGGAAACGGCCAGAATGCCTCACCACAGTGGCACCCTGATCAGATGCCCGTTCCTCCTCATCTGGGTCCACTACCCTGAGCTGGGTGACTGAGCTTCTCACAATATCGCTAAGGTAGAGCCTGCAGAGGAAACTCATTTCGGCCGTGTGCATCCATAAATCTCGTTCTTTCAGTCACGCTCCACAGCTTGTGGTCTTCTTCACCACAACAGACCGACACAGAGTCTGCATCACTGCTTCCGCTGCACCGATCCGCCTGTCAATCCACCATTCCTTTCTTCTCTCCCTCATAAACAAGATCCTAAGACACTTGAAGTCCTCTACTTGTTCCAGGATCTCATCAGTGACCTGGAGAGGGGATTCTACCATTTTCTGACTGAAGGGCATGGTCTCAGGTTTGGGAGCGCTGATTTTCATCCCAACCGCTTCACACTACCGCAAGCCACTGCAGTTAGTTAGAGCTGAAGATGATGACTTGATGAAGCGAACAGAACTAAGTTGCAATACTGAGGCCATTAAACCAGAAACCTTCAACGCATGACTGCACCTACAATTTTTGCCATAAAGGCTACGAACAGAATCTGTGACAAAGGGCAGCCTTCACTGGAAACAAATCTAACTTACTGCTGGTAATGCAGACCAAACTCTGACACGAGTCGTACAAGGATCAAACAGCCCGTATTGAGCGGGTTTGGTACTTCATATTCCCAAAGCACCCCCCATAACAGAACTCCCCGAGGGTCATGGTTGAAGTCCGTAAACCATTTGAAAATTGGTTGGGCGGACTCCAGCGCACCCTTAAAGAACCTGCCCGAGGGTGTAGAATAGGTGTCCACAAATCAATTCGCTCCATGTGTGGGTCATGTTTTTGCAATAGTCTGGCCCAAGTTGAGTGCGTCCACATTGTGAATAATTTAACACATTAAATCAAAAAGCATCTACCATATTTTCACGACCATAAGGCGCCATTAAAAGTCTAGTATATGAGCCGAGTTCCAAAGCCTGACTGAGCGCGCTTCTGGCCGACACGCTGTTTATATAGAGAAAAGGCGGGCGTAAGTGACGTCAGGCATGCGGAAGTCTGCCAATGAGTGAAGGGTGGGGTGCCCAATAACACGGTGCGCCGAATGGTCGTGAAAATACGGTAATTATATTTGCATTTGAGGTAGTGTCTCCCCATGGTTTTATTATTTACCCCCGATTGAAAATTACACCTGAGGAGTAAATGAGATGCCACTTGCAATGATGCTGCCACTCATCTTTTTGAAGCACTGCGTGTTGCTCTGCAATGGCACATTATTTTGTAATACCTGATTGTATTTTGTAATGCCTGATTGTATTTTAGAACGGAATCCATTTCGCCCTACCTTGTCCGTTGTGGCGAACAATGTGACGTACCAAAGCTTTTGATGGTGAGGCTTGAAGCGGTTGTTGTAAAGCCCAGTGTGCACCTTGATGCAACCATCTGCTCCCTCGTCTTTGCCCAAGAGTTATGGTGACATAAAAGCACCGCTGCTGTTCTGCCAAGTGCTGCATGCAAACACAGTCGTAAATAAGGCCAGCGGATTTCTCTGGATAATTTCAAGAAAAGAATGAATTCAATGAATTAATTAATGAGGGGCTGGCTGAGACCAGTGGCTTTGTTCGAACAGCAGATCCAACCCAATTCGAACGAACGCAGTTAACCATACCACAACACTAAACCAAGCAAGCCTGCAACAGGAAGTCTATGAACCTTAACATTATTTTGGGAGTAGGATGCTGAAATGTGGTGTACAGTATTCTTCTCCGCTGCATTTTGTCTATTGTTCAAAATGCAGAGAAGAAAGGACAGTATGTCCTATATCGGAACCAGATAGATCAGCGATGCCCAGCCTTTTTTGACCTAAGATCGACTTTTCAAGCAACCGACCTCCCGCGATCGACCCACTACTGCACGCGCACGCAAACACACACGCATGATAATAGACCCGAACATGAACGAAAGGAGAAAAGTCGATACAAGAGCTTGTAAGTTCATAAAAAGGAATCAGTGCCAACCTTAGTCAACACCTGTCGCGGCGGCATGGGACGCACTTTGGCAGCGTCTTCAGTGCAACAACCTCACAATCGTATCGTTTTAAATTTTTTCTCCTGGCACTTCAGATTCTCATTCTTGCCAGTGCCATGGCCGTTTTGTACATTAAACAAACTTAGAATGAGAATTTAAAAATGTATGACAACAGCTCTCATCGCAAGCTGCAAGTGCAGACTGCTGACTGCCACGCGCCACCGTAGGTTAAATGGGACCTTTTCTGTTATATTATTTTATTATTATAGTTTTTTTGTGAAAGTGAAACTGATGCTTAGGGTGTGCACTAACACAAAAGTATAGAATATCAATAACACGCACACAGACACACATATTTTTTTTTTTTTTTAGTCTAGTTCCCCCCACACCTCTGCGATTGACTTGGGACCAGTTCACGAGCTACTGGGCCCCCCTGATATAGATGAATAACAAGACATTAAGACTCTCAGAAGACAGTGTTGAGAGAACTGAGAAGAAGAAAGTGGAGAGCTCCACGTAGGCGCAGCCACAGCCTGAGAGTGTGTAGGCTGAGGGTGAGATGGAAGCAGAGTGCCACACACAAACGCAATAATACAGATAAGTGCATTCACAAGCACTGGACCATCAGGTTCGTGATGGGGGGGGGAAATGCCTGCATAATGTTTGTGTATGTGTGTGTGGCTTATATTTTATTTCAATAACACAAAATTGAGGTTTATTTGACAAAGACAACACATGCAAAATTGCCTTGGGAAAATGTGACGAAGATGTCTAGCTTCAGCATTTTTGCAATCTTTTTTTCCGGTCAGGGTTTTGAATATTCTTGGGAGTCAAGTCACTTATCGAAAAGAATGGTTTTCAATTGCTCTAGACGGTATTATAATTCGTGACCAGGAACTGTCAGATGCTCAGGGTGTTCTGCGCAAGGCCTAGCATTATGAAGCAGCCACAAGTTGTCCTGCCACACCGTTCACCTATTCTCACGCACTGAATAAAGAAAATGGTGCTGAATCTCTTTGTAGACATGCTGATAGATTGTGAATGGGAACCATAGGAAATTGTAGCTTGGCTTTGAAATGTATCTTCTGTGACACAGGTAGAGCAAACTATGTGGAACACCTTGTGTCATCGTTAATGCCACATTTCATTGACGTTCCCGGCGGGCATGTCAACCATGTTTCAGGACACTTGGGAAAAAAAATGAAACACCACAGGGGGGACGAGATTGTCAGAATCAGAAACATCTTTATTGGCCAAGTATGTAGAACACACAAGGAATTTGACTCCAGTAGTGTAGGTTACATGAGTATTGTAAGAACAAGCAACTACGAGAAACAAAGACATGACAAATAAGCATCGAAAGATTTTCCGTAATGTAAGGGTACCATTGAGCAAAATTACCACCCAATGACAGCTCTGCGACAATGTGCAGTCATCGAGCAGAGATAAACCGATCAGTGGTGCAATAAAATGTTGTGTCGTTGCTGTAGCTATTTTGCTGTGCGACATTTTTTTAAAGTGAACAGTACCAGTAATTGTAATTTAGCTTTGGGTGTGCAATTATCCAGGAAATCCTTGAGGACTTTAAGTGTTCAGTGCTGTGGAATATTGATCAACAACAATCATTCAAGTATGTAGAGAGCTGGAGCCACAATGATTAGTGTGGTAATACTGTTCCACAGGGATGTGCAAAAATGCAATGAGCCACTATCGATTTGAGCTACTGTTTAAGGAGTTAACGGCGAGAGGGAAGAAGCCGTTTGAATGTCTGCTGGTTTTGGTGCTGCATAGTTCAGTCACTCTTACCTGAAGGGAATAGCTGGAAAAGGTGGTGGGCAGGGTGTGGGGGGTTCAGTCGGATTATTCATGCCCTTGTCTTGGTTCTAGCGGTATGCAAGTCTTCGAGAGTGGGTAGGGTGGTAGAATTTTTTTTTTCCGCAATCCTGACTGTCCGTTGCAGTCGGATTTTGTCCTTTTTTGTGGCAGCCCCAAACCAGAATGTGATAGAGGAACACAGAACTGATTTGATGACTGCTGAATAGAACTGTCTCAGAAGCTCCTGTGGCAGGGCGCGCTTCCTCAGCAGCCTCAGGAAGTACATCCTCTGCTGGGATTGTTGTTTTTTTTCTCCATGCCGTGATTGCGATGGATGCCAGAGACAGATTTTTCATTTGTCAAAAAAATTGCCATGTGTCACTGTACAGATGAGAAGCCTAATAAAGTGGAGTGAATGCAACACAACATGACAGTACATCAGAGGCCACAACACAAACTTGGAGCCTGTCTGTAATGAGATGGGCAGCGTACAAGTTTTGTTACGGTCTGCCATATTTTGTGTGCGTTTTGTCCTGTTTTACACAATAGGCTCGAGTGTACGGTGGTCATTCTTTCAATCACTTGGCATCCCCACGTGTGATGGTTTGTGGCCCCGGCGTGAAACGAAGCATTACATTCTACCGCACTCTCACCTGAGGCAGGCGGTCTGAAAAAAGGTAGGGGTGCCCTCGTAATGTTTTTGGGCCGCTGCGGCGAGAGGGAAAATAATGTGGATCTAGCAATATCAAATACAGAGCTGCAGTGTCTACCTGCAGCGTGTGCGAGATTCCGGAACGACAGCATAAAGGCTTTGTCGTCAACAAAATGCTGATGTTAGTGGCAAAAAGTGATGATGGGTGAGTCACCGTCCTGATTTTGGAGACATCTGCGATGTCAGACGCCGACAGCCAAACTGCTGTGACAGGTTCTTTATGTTCTCTCTCTGCACAATTCCATCTGCTGATGAATTGCCCCCCTCAGCATGAGCGGCCTGGAAGCTGGCAGGGGAGACCATCAGACTACATTCATTAGGGCTCACTTCCGATTTACGAGTTACAATCTCTGTTTGAATTTTGTCGGTTTACTGTCCAATAGCTCAGGGAATACAATATGTAGCTGCATACGGGTTGAAGGGTTGGAGTGACGCATATTCCCATCGGAAACCTGCAGTTTCATTTGTACCACCCCCTTGATCTCTCCAAGATCACCAAGGAATCATAGGGAACTTTTTATTTCTCATGTTTTGAAAATAAATCTTCTAAAACCTTTATTTCTTGCAACACAATGATGTCAGTGGTTATGAACGGAATTAAAAGGAAAGCGGCTCAGAATAATTCTCCAAACTGTGAAGTTATGTAAGAGCCGATGTGGAAAGAAACAACCTAGAGCACAATCATGACAGACTGAAATTTGCCTGAGCACCATGAATGGGACTTTTCGGCGTGTTCTGCTCGCACGTTTATCACAGTGTTCTCTTTGAAGGTGTCACAGACAAGAGCTCAACGCAAACGGTTACAGTTGACACGTCATGCATAAATGATGAGCACGGTGACAAGGGCATTAATTACGATGTCCCATCAATGGCTTGCGTCCTAATCCACCGCCTCACTCCTTAGTAAATCAGTAACAAACTTTGGAACATCATTTAGGATTGTCAGGTTAGAAATACGACACGAACATACAAACAACATGCTTTGAAAAAAAGCAAAGCAAAGATCAAAACATGACCGTACGTCATCTCATGCTGCCTAAGAGCGACGTTTGTCATTGTGCTCGTAAGGGTTGTGCATCAGCAACTCTTCTTGTAAACATCCCCGACTCGCTACAGTCAATCTGGCGCACCGCCGTCAAAGCCATCTGGCAGAATGCAAAGTGCTCTCGCGCGAGACCAGCCCGCTAAACGGACGCCGGTGAACGCATTTCAAGGAGGGAGAAAGGACGGAGTCCAATGAACAGAAGAATGAGTTCCATTTGTTCCCTGTTCACAATCACACCAGCGAGGTTATAAATGTAAATGTGTTGTTATTGTTCTCACTGACAAAGTTGATTTGGCACTGCTCCAGTCTGGCAATATCCCTGAGATCCAACTGGGAGAGTAACTGCGTCGGGTCTGCGTTTGTGGTGAAAACCTTCTGCTTCCTTTTGGGCTCCGTCTCCAAGGGTTGCTGGGCTCCCGCCTTCTGGTTGTCGCCGCCGCCATTGTCGTCGTCATCCTCCTCCTCTTCCTCCGTGATGGAGCAGAGACGAACAGCACTTCCAGGCGTGTCGGCGGATGACCTATAGTGGCAGTGCCCATTCAGCAGCCTCCTCAGGGGCATCAGGGGCACCGCCTCCTCTCCCAGCAGCTGCTGCTGGCAGTGCCGAAAGTCACTCTGGCGCTTGAGACGCTTAAACTCGCTGAAGGCAGAGGTGGCGTGCTGGTAGAGGCTTCGCGCAATGGCTTGGGCCTTCTCCGCCTTGCTCACCAAGACAGCGTGACAACGAAGGACGACGGCCATGTTCTTAACCTGGTGCCTGTAGATCCAGGCCAGGATCTTGGGCCGACACGGGTCCGCTGTACAGCAGGTGATCCGGCTCAGGGAGTAAAGATGAATGGGACTTTTTTTCCCCGATTTGTCAGCACTCATGCGGATGCCTTGCGGTCCCACGGCCAACCTCATTTTCAGGCTCTGCTCCCCGTAGCTGCTCTTTGCCCAGATCTTGGCCACCGCTTCCTGGGTGCAACCTTCGCCCTTAGCTGTGATGGTGACCACACTTCCCAGATAGCGCACAGTGTACACGGGCTCCTCTCGGTTTAGTTCCACCTTCTGGCGTTTGGTATGAAAGATGTTTCCCACCCAATCGAAGGGGCAGTCGGGCAGCAGGTCAGGACAGGAGCGCAGCAGAGATGAGAGGATGGAGTGATAGGTCAGTCCTGTTCCGAGACTCTTGGCTTTCATTTTATTGTCATCATCCACCAGAACAAACTTATTCCTCCTCCAGGGTAGCATGGCGTGGCAGCAGGAGGCGCTCCTGTGCCCCTTGGTTGCCTCTTTTCAGCTCAGGCTGGATAAACTGGAGGTTCAGCGTCGATGAGAGAGAGCGAGAGCAAAGACAGAGGAGCTGCTTTGCCTAGCACAGAAGAGTGACTGAGAGCCAACCAGGCTCAGTTGGTCTGCTCGCCTCCTCGCTCCTCCTTCCCTCGCCTCCTCTTTCTTCTTTCTCCCGTGCCATTTGCATCATGATGCACCGAGTCGAGCGTTCCGAGCGTGCACACCCCTCCCCGCCTCTTTGTTTGGCTTCCAAATGGATCCCCTCGGAAGCATTACTGAACTGTCCAGCTCTGCAATGAACTATCGCTATATTTATGACTCCTATAAAGCAGAGGATCCATCGCCCACGGGAACTCTCGAGGGTGGTTAAATGACGGCCGTGTGACTACTTCTGGATTCCGCTTGATTGAACATGAAACAATTTCTTGTTTGGGAGAGAAGCACATTTGTCAAGAATCTTGACATGTCACATATTTGTTACAAACCTTATTGTTCAGTGTGTACAATGTCCGTGATGATGCCGTTTTCTTTCCCCTCTACCTCTTTGTTTTACCAGTGACATAACTGTGTGTGTTGCACAGACCAGCAAAGATTTGAAAGGTGAAATTTAACAGCTCTCTTCTTATTTCCAACTCAAACAGAGGACAGTGGCGCTGTTCCTGACCACCTGAAACTTTTCTAGAACTAGAACAAAATTTCAGTTCACGCGTACTTGACAACCTAAACAGTAAGTTACAATTAAATGTCACAAAAATGAGGAATGTTCATGATCAGAGTGTGTTGGTAGGACCACAGAAAGGTGGGAAAAAAGCATCTTTGACGCAATGCATTTTTGTTGTTCAAATATTACATTTCAGCCAATACTGCATGATTGGATACGTCTGGGCTTGTTTTAAAAGGTCATATAGTAAAAAAAGAAAAAAAGTAATGTCCTAACTGTCACGTTGCGTGGTGGTGGTGGACCACAAAGAGCAGGCAGGAGGGAGGAGCAGGGTGTACTTGACGAATTGTATTAAAACATAGTGAAAACTAAATCCAAAACAAAGTCCAAAGTAGCAAACAAAAATCATGACTGATGATAAAACATAACAGTAACCGAAACATGACAAACCTGATGGCAGCAAACAAACAAACATGACAGTAGCAAACAACAGCAACAATGACCCGACACTGAGTGGTCGGGAGAGAGTCATTTTATCCTAATTGCCAAACGACCAACAGGTGTGCAGCTGCAGGGTAAAGCCCCATAGTGCCACCTGTTGGTCACAAACCGAAACATGACACTAACTTTTTGGGAAGTGGGTTACAAACACGTATGGCATTACTCAAAAGCATTATCACAACACTGACAGAGGAATAACCCAATGGGTTAAAAAAAATATCCATGGAGACGCCAGGTCATCAATTTTTCTTTCGAATGCATATTGGAAATACTCTCCCCAATTCTTCTGGTGTTGTTTTTAAAAATAATTTCTATCATGTACATCTGTCTGACTTCCTGTTCCTTTTTGTGCTCTGTTCAGCTGCCAAGTATTGCATACCCAATTCCGACTGTCATTTAAACAGGCTAGTCGGCGAAATTGTCTTTTTTGTGAGTGTACACAGCCGCCCTGACCAGTCAGTTGCGGCAGCGATAAAGATGAATGGTAAAGACTCCATGTCTGAGGTGATTGTGCGCCCCTGTGTGCGCATCTGGGTGCCGGAAAATAAAAATGTCAAATGACATATGAATTCTTTTGATATCTTCTAGAATGCAGTTTGAAGAAAATATTTCACAGATGAGGGTGTTGCCCAACATTTGTTTCCAAATAAAACAATGTTACACTGTCAACGTTACAAAATAGTTGTGTCATTTAGATTTTGTGGTGATATCAGTTGGAAAGCTGAGTGACTGAACCGAATTTTCTACCAATTCCTGTGAATAATTTTTGAGACACATCACCAAGAAATAATTTTGTGGTAGCTCGGGAGTAAAGAAAAGTTCCATGTAATTCATAACAAATATAGTTGCATTGCTTTATTCTTTTTAATCATGCTGGCGTGAAGCATCCACTTCCCAAATGTGTTTTTCCACTAGACTACTTTGGAAATTTTGGAGCCGTGTTTGTTAAGATTTTCTTTCAAGCACGGGCGTCATCACTGAGTCAGACTCTTCATCACACAGCAGTGCGATGTAATCAATGAAAGGGGTCTTGTGAGAGTGCCCCACCTCCGGCTAGACTGATTAATGTCATGTGTGAGGGGGATGGTGAGATTGCGAGCCGCTCAGTTACGCATGCGAGAGAAGATGATACCGAGACAAATGCATTCCATCATGAAAGACACTTTCCCCATAGAAAGGCCTGGAATGGTTTTCCCGAGAGTGTATGAGGAAGGAGCAATTTACGAGCGACGTGGTGGAACCCAATTTTACTTTGGGACTCTGGCCTTTTGTTCATGATGTAATGAGGAGACAGATGTGTGCAGCACAGCACACTTTCAGTCAGTGCATTGCTTAACCTTTGTCAGCAAAGTGCTCTACCACATTGAGGGAACAAGTCAGCTTCTACGGTCAAATAAAAAGAAGATGCACCAATTAGCCGACAGTAATGAAGATCGGGGGCTCCACGTCAAAGAGCAAATTTCACGTGGCATCGGAAAGACTAAAAGCAAGGTCAACACTTAAGCGCGCTATACTCACAGCGATACTTAGTGGTGGTTTTGGGCACTTACTTTAGGTGTGTTAAATAAACACCATATGTATAAATAAAGCTAAATACTTCCTGCCATCTTTCCTTTATGTATTGTGAGTGACAGCAAAAAGCCTACGCCCAAGTTGCCAGTAATTTTTCTTCGTTGGACTTTGTGGCACAAAAGAATGTTGACCGATATTTTTTTCGATTGTAGCCATGGAAAAAAAGCACAAAAATTATGTTCTAACCAGCAATCATTTCCAACATTTTACAGTACATCTCCATTTCATTTGTATTAGCATAGCTGTGTAACACTGCAATTAATCATGAACCATTTAGCGTACTGTACTATGGTTGTCCTTTTATGTCATCCAAAAAACAATCTACAGAAAACACATTGCTTCTCAATGTTTGAGTGGAATCTATGCATCAAATAATCATCAAGAATCAGTAAAACACACATACGCCGGGTATAAGACATCCGAGTGATGGCCATGCAAACATTGACTGCGCCTCTAAGTTTCCAATGGGTTCCGTGCTCTGTTTAAGGGCACCCCAACAGTCATCAGAATGCAGACTAGCATCTCTCCACAACGGCAGTTGCATTTCTCTTTTCTTTAACCCACAGTAGGAGCTATACTACAAGATTAGTGAACTACCCTAATCACACAAAAACAGCAAAAGGCCTACCGATGTTTTTGAGGTCACAAGAAGTTCACACCTCTTCCTGTCAGACGGATTCTCAAAGGTCTAATATTCACATGTCAGGCTGATCATGTCAGACTTGTCCACCCATAGAGCACCCAGTCTTTGTATCATCATTGCAATGTTATTCATGAAAATTACGCTCCATATTTTGTTTATCTACAGGTAACGTGACATTTTACATTTAAATCACTTTGCCATTTTCACCCCTCTGAAGAATTAGATTCCGTAGTCCAATTCCTTTTAAAATGCAGTGTGAATGCTAAGAAATGCTGTTGATGGGCGTAAATGTCAAAGACAACTGGGCTAATATATCACAGTGCACCATATCACAGCAAGTCATACCAGGTCCCAAATGTCACACATGTATGACAACACAGGGTCTGTAAGCAGAATAGAGAAGTGATGAGATTACGGCATAATCTTTTTCTCTGAATATAACACAAGTCAACCGTGGCTGATTGATTTGATCACACTGGCTTGCTTGCTCATGAGTTGGAAAAAACTAACACTGATAGCAACTGCTTTTGAGAAGCAAGATATTCCCTTATTCATGAATTTATTTCAGAGAATCATTTGATGTTGGTGGCTGCAAGAATCACTTGTGGCAACTGTGTTGTGTTCAAGCCCAAATAAGCACAAGCTTCTGGTGTTCAAAAATTCTCTTGCTGTTTAGTCTGAAAAACTCAAACACAAGGTGTATTTTGCAGTTGTTACCATTAGCTAATTTACCCCCCTCCCTCCTTTGTTTATTCAACTGTCAGCTTACAATGTTAGTAAAATTATGGGAGCATCACATGCTGTTTTCACGGAATATGCAACATAATATTTCGCTTGTTCTCATTTCAATCACGAGATACATTGTTTAAGGCAGGGGTGTCAAACTCATTTCACATTGTGGGCCGCATACGGCCTTTGTAGATGTCAAGTGGGCCGGACCATTAAAATTATACCATACACTGTTATAAATAACCAAAATATCATGTCTTTGCTTTGGTAGAGTGAAGCACAAGAACATGAGGAAAATTTTGAAATGTAATGAACATATCTTTTACAAAACAATTCATGAAACACCTTAGATTTCCTTTTAGACAAATTTGCAATTTAATTTTATCATTCACATATATGCATTGTAACTGATCCCCCTGATTGCACAAAGGCACAAAACTTTAGTATTTGGTATTGAAAAATATAGTCATGCATTTTAAGAATAAACAAGATTTAAAAAGAAAAGATTGTGCGGATAATCCATGAACTGCACCTGATTAAAAATATTCATTCCGTGTCTTTTATGCATTTTTTCATTTTTAAATTATCCTGTGGGCCTGATCGAGCCTCCTCGGGGGCAGGTTCCGGCCTGCATGCCGTATGTTTGACACCCCTGCTCTAGACTCTAGAGCAGGGGTGTCAAACTCATTTCACATGGTGGGCCACATACGGCCTCGGTAGATGTCAAGTGGGCCGGACCATTAAAATGATACCATACTTTGCTAGAAATAACCAAAACAATATGTCTTTCCTTTGTTTTGGTATAAAGAAGCACAAGAACATTAGGAAAATGTTGAAATTTAATGAACATATCTTTTACAAAACATTTCATGAAGCACCTTACATTTCCATCGACAAATGTGCAATTTACTTTTATCATTCACATATATGCATTGAAACGGATCCCACTGATTGTACAAACTTTAACAAGTAATTGGTATTGAAAAATATAAGAATGGACTTTAAGATTAAACGAGATTTATAAAGAAACAAAGTTTTAAACCATTTACACGTGCATATAAAATCTAAATGTAATCCCTGCCTACACCTGACAAACTAAGGAGAGTGCTATTAAATGTGTAAATGTGAGAGTGCTATTGATAGCGTCTGCCCTCCATCCTTAATTGTCTAAACAACCTTAATTGACTAATCATAAACACGTCTGCTGCACACGGAGAGATCCTGGCCCGCGTGTGTACGTGTGTGTTCGTGCGCTCTGCTCAACCGCAAAGGCCCACGTGGGGCAATTAAAAAAAAAAATTGTTAATTGGTCGCTACTTCACGGATTTTCGTTTTTCGCGGGTGGTTTTGGTCCCCATTTTGCGAAAAACGAGGGATTTCTGTACTGTTTTACATGATCATCTCGCGGGCCGGATTAAACCCCTTTGCGGGCCGGATCCGGCCCGCGGGCCGTACGTTTGTCACCTGGTTTAAGGGGTAAGGCATAGAAAAATAAGTAGTGTGTTTCCGGTAACATGAAATTTCAGCATAGGGTCGGTAGGTCGGACAACGGTTTTTTTAAATCTTTTTTTTTTTGCCCCGTGTGGCGGACACTAGGACCATGCTTCTCACCCAGCAGGCATACGGTAGGGGGCGTGTTCGGGTGAATGTCTGGCGCAAACTGGTAATTGTTAGATCCACTTGTTGGCAGTCGTGGAATAAAGACGTGTTTTCCAGTCAATCGTGTGTGCTCCTTTCGACTGCCACATTGCCACACCCCCATCAAAAATGTAAACAAAATACCCATAAAACTTAAAACAAGGAGACATTTTTTCTATTATTGAAACCCCTGCTCGCCGCCAGAGGCGGCGAGAGAGTTGGGTACCCAGCGGCTGGGTGTCTCGTTACCTCTGCGTCCCGCGTCCTAGACGGCCCGTGGTGTTCGTCAAATAGTTCGCTGAATCTTTTCGATTGGATGCTATTTTCTTAAGATTATGGTGCGAGCATGCGACTGCAACACACAAAACGCGGTTTAAACTGTTGTCGGAGATCGTGGCCGCCGCCATGATTCAAGTTGTTGAAGGACGACAGGGCAAACGACGCAACGTGAATATCGCGAGAGTTTGCACCAATGTAAATGCTCTAAATCAGGGGTGGGCAAACTTTTTGGCTCGGGGGCCACATTGATTTCTAAATTTGACAGGTGGGCCGTGTCAGGACAAGATACGGTACATATAAAAAAAATGATATGTTGACAGTCCATACCAAACATCAACAGAACAAAAGCATAAAAGTATTACCATACTTTTTTTTAATGTGAACGGTGAAACAACTATGGTATATGTCCTGTATGAAGGTTCAAGTATGTGAGCAACATACATGTGTGACAACACAAGCAACAAAGTGCAAGAATATGTTGGCCAAAAACTGCAGCAAGCAGTATAGGACAAAATATAACAAAGTTAGGACTATTTGCTCCAAAATGAGACGTGTAAGAGACCTAGTTGCTTTTCTTTCGACTCACTCATTGTCTCTGACTTGACCTCCCCTCGATCACCACACATGACAGCGTTGCTCAGCTGATGTCGCGTAGCGAACTTTTGAAGCCAGACACGGGACGCTTCGAAGTCTTCTATGCTCATAGTTAGCGCTCTGGGACTGGCTTCCTCTATTTCTAGCGGTCCAGTTTGCGGAAAGTTTTTAGCACGATAGCAGACAATCCATTCAAGGAAACGTTTATTTACTCGACTGTCCGTCGAGCCGCAAGCAATTTGTTTCTGTATGGTTTGTGCATAAGAAAGACACCGGACATCAGAGTGTTGTTTATGTGCCGCTGTATTCAATACTGCCCCGTACAAACAAGCGCACGCCTTTCCCCGCGCTGCTGGGGCAAACCATTCCAAAAGAGGGGTGTTCACTCCCCGTAACACAATTCACTCTGGGCATGGAAATAGCCAGAATCGGACTGAGCACAAATCACTTCCTCGTTTTTCAAAGTCTTGTAGATTTCAGTCTTTCAGACTCCAAACATCTCCTGAATGTTTCGTATTTTGTAACCCGCTTCGTTTAATCAGATACACTTCACTTTCTCTACCGTGGCCATTACTCTTCCTCTTCGTTTAGATGCCATGATCGACAGGACATGAAAATGTTCGCAATTGCAGTAAAACTCACTGCAACAAAGAGTCACTTGCATGTCGCTGTTTTGGATCCAATGATAGAAAATAGCGGCGCGGACACACTTATTCCGTCGTATCGAGCGGGAGTTGCTTGAGTTGGCGCTACTGCTGGCTTCCGTATCGTCTCCCCCTCCCTCCCTGTGCTCTGCAACTTCAAGTAACTGCGCCATCTGGCGTTGAAATGCCTGTCATTACAAGTCCAACTGAAATGAATGTAATCATTTATGTCGAACCTTAATTGTGTTGTGCACCAACCTTCGGCGGGCCGGATTAAAAAGCCCAACGGGCCGGATCCGGCCCGCGGGCCGTAGTTTGCCCATGTTTGCTCTAAATTCATCTTTCCTTTTATTATTTATAATTTTGTCTGTGGTTTTATTGTTCTTGTTTTGATTGTAAAGCGTCCTTGAGTGTTTTGAAAGGCGCTTATAAATGAAATGTATTATTATTATTATTTGTGTAATGTTATAACCACAGCCACAGGGTCAGTTTACGACGGCGTGACGTCACGGCCGTAAAAGTGTTCATATGAAAAGGTAACTACAGTACTGACAATAAACGGCAGTGAGCACAGAGCCAGACTCCCCGCGTTTTATTAAACACAACAATGGCAACGAAGATGGAGCTTCCACTCTCGCCTCTTCCTCCGTTCCTCGCCCTGCCTGGCGAGCCGCCTGTCCCGTGGCCCCGCTGGTTGGAATCCTTCGAGACCTTTATTGAAGCCGTTGGGCTCGCCGACGAATATCGTGAGAGTTTGCACCGATGTAAACGCTCTAAATTCATCTTTTCTTTTATTATTTATAATTTTGTCTGTGGTTTTAATAATAATACTCTTTATTTATAAGCACCTTTTAAGACACCCAAGGACACTTTACAATAACAAAAAACACAAAACAATACGGGTTGAGCAGCGGCAGCCAAACTCGACAGCGGTCACTCAACCGGAGGAGTCTCTCCCTCTCCCTCTCCCCCTCTCTCTCTCTCTCTCTCTCTCTCTCTCTCTCTCTCTCTCTCTCTCTCTCTCTCTCTCTCTCTCTCTCTCTCTCTCTCTCTCTCTCTCTCTCTCTCTCTCTCTCTCTCTCTCTCTCTCTCTCTCTCTCTCTCTCCCCCCCCCCCACACGGGTTTTATTGTACTTGTTTTGAATGTAAAGCGTCCTTGAGTGTTTTGAAAGGCGCTTATGAAATGAAATGTATTATTATTATTATTACACAAAAATGTAAAAGGTTTGAAAAAAAAATGCCGACCGTAAAGTTTTTTTTCGAGACTTTTTAGTTTTACTTTTAATTAAAGTACATGAATTGGATGAGCATTTTTACATCTTTCAGTCTTTTTTTACTCCTACTAGAAAACGAAGAGACATGTTTTTGCACGCGCAGCACTAACGTCAAAGTCCAACACTCAGCACTCACACGGTTACAAATGACTACACTGACACACAGCGGTGAAAGGGACGAAGTGCAGGGTTGCCAGGTATTTTTTAACTAACTTTTGATATGCAAGATAATGTGCATCATAACACAAAATAATGTGTATAATAATAATAATAAAATTAAGAACGTCGTCTGTTCCAGCAAAATTACGATATATTTTAAAATAAAAGACAATTTTCCTACTCTGTACGATCATGACTGAAAAACGTCACCGGTATCTGGCAACGTTAAGACGTCGGTCGAAGGTTTGTTGACAAAGCTTCACTGACCGCAGGCAGCCGTGACCTCATCAGGGACGCGCAAATGATTATTGGTAATATATTGACACTTGGGAAATGTCTCAGCAATATTAATTTGCGGAACCGGTCGAAGCGTGTTATGTGGTTGGCTGGAGTGACGCCGGCCTTTTGTTAATTCAGGGAGCTAGCATGTATACTAGCAAGCACATTCAAATGAGGGAAAGCAAAGCGTTCATAAACGGCGTTTCCACATGAAACTATCGCTCGTTTTAAACTTTCATCAGTGTCTGTTGGCATGAAAAGGTAAGGTCGTCCCTGTTCGTCGCCATGTCACATTGCTGTGACGCATGAGCGTTATACTACGTTTTTTTTTAAACAAGGAATCATCAAATCAAAGAATGAACCGTGGTAAATGTGAATTTTGTCATTGGTCATTGAAATTGCATTCATGACATGCGCGGCTTGGAATGGAAGTTATTGAATATTTGTAAAGAAGCCAAATAGTTTGGGGGACATCTGTCCATTTGGGGAATTTCATTTCGAGATTGCAGGTAAACAAACTCATGGCAGCTCCTGGAAGTGGAATGACACACTTTTTAAAGATTTTTAAGAATCTCTTCTTCATCGAAGCCTCTTGTTTGTGCTGTTCAAGAGTTGAATTATTTGAATATAATGTTTTGCATGTCATTCATGCCTGACAACCTTTTTACAATATTTTGGACCTGTGTGTAATAATATGGACTCAGATCCTGTTTTATTTTAAATCTAAAAATGGATTAAAATTCCAAACTAACAGTAAAACCAGTCAACTTGAATGACACAGGACTGATTTAACAAGCCTTGAAACAAGTAACATGTCAACCTTAAAAATCAGAATCATCTAAACGTAAGTAAAAACAGGACTTTGGCTTTACAGTTACAACCAGTCCAAGAAACATGAAAAGTAACAATAACCAACAGGGGGACAAAACGGGCAGCCTGGTAGTTAGCTTAGTTTCTTCGATGGGGAAGAGGGAAAACATGAGGAAGATGGGTGGGGGCAGCCTCTTCTTTGACACAAATGTGTGCTCTTATCACTGTCATGACAGAACATGATGCTGGACTGGAATCCATCAGCTTTACAGGTGGGCCTTTTGGCTACCAGCTCGGCCCTCACTGCTGTTTTCTACAATGTGTATAGGAACAAAGCAGCGACAGTGACCAAATTGAAGGTCTGCCACATTCAAAACACACACGCTCCACCACAGTGTCACAATATGTAAGTGAATCAATCACAGGTGTCACGCAACCAAAATCTCTCCTGTGCACAGGATGCCAAGAAAGTTTCAATTGACCAGGATTTGAAAATAATCCTGTCTGAAACACCTGGAAGATGTTTCCCTTATGCTGTCATCGAGGGTGAGTCGACTCGTGATTCCCCACCGCAGGGCACAAGAAATTTACCAATTTCACTTAATTGCACCAAACATTGTTTATTTACCACATAACATGTAGTCGTACAACCATTATCTCCAAGCTGATCAGACACAGCTTTGATGGTAGGATGTTCTTATAGAGCCGCCACATGCATTCGGAGTCTTCACGGACCATCGGAATTTAGGAACACACACAATCTCAGCTGTAACTGACCGAACATTCGACAGGCTGTATTACGCCCACGGCACCATATGTCATTCTTTAAAGGCGTGGCGAGGTCTGTGAAGGAAACTCTCCATAGCCAGTTTCTCGACAACTGCAAAGGCGTCATTGAGAGACTGACTTTGAAGGAGGAGAAAATGGTGTGGAACCGCACCACCCAACTGTGGTAAGTTGGCAAACAAGCATGTCGAATGTGGAACGATTCATTTGAACGAATTCTATTCATGGATGATATTGGTTCATTTTTTTAAACAATCTGGTCTCAAACGATTCAGTAACGGCTGTTGCTTTTCAACCGTTGAAGGATTGCAAATACAAAATTAAAGTGAAACCAACATCGAGGTTGAAAGTTATGAGCGTCACACGAACGCCATGCCCTTGTCGTCTTTGAGGCATGAATCGGTCATCGCATTTATTATTTTATTTACCTTTTTTATCTTTTCGCATGGCTGCAGAGGGGCCGCAAGAAGTGATGGATGGTTGGCGCTGGGATGAATCCCATATAGGGCCTTAGTAGGTGGTTTTGCCATCATGGTGGCTTAGCGGTACACCTCACATCCCAAATTATGATGCAAATGGTGTTTGGCACTCAGCACAAGTCATCAACTGTTGGCGAATACTTTAAATGTTTTCAAACAAACCTCCACAAAGTGGAAGAAACTACTTTTGCCTATCAAATTGAATTATCTTTGTCAACAGTGTTATGAAGATAAATTGTTATTCTTTTAACCATAAATGGTTTATTTGTATCTTCGAATATCGAGAAGTTTTACAATATATATATATAATATATATATACAAATTCATATTTGAAATTAAATATTTATTTAAATGTTTTTCTGAGACCATACCTTCTCACTCTGCCCACCTTCAACTTTTTAACAAACCATTTGGCCCATGTCAAAATAGTGTTTTTAGTGAATATATATTGTCATGTCAGAGGCCACTGAAAAATGGATGATGTGCACAAATGGCCCCCGGGCCTTAGTTTGGACACATCTTATTTTATAGTAGCTTTGCAATCCTGCATCCATGTTTTAGAGTTTATCCCTACAGGCTATTTACAAAAATCTGAGGAAAAAAAACAAAATTTGCATAATCATTTGAGAATGCGGCATAGAATGAGTTCCACAGCATGATTTGGCTTCATTCACGTTTCCTATGCACAGGAGCAACACTCAGAAAGTCATCCACCAGCGCACCAACACCGTTCCGTTTGCGCTCGGCCCGCACGACGACGACATCGCCGCCACTGTTCGCATCATGCGCCCGCTCGACGCCGCCGAGTTGAACCTGGAGACCACGTATGAGAACTTCCACCCCGCAGTTCAGTCCCTGTCCAGCGCCATCGGTAACTTCATTAGTGGCGAGCGACCCAAAGGCATTCACGAAACAGAGGAGATGTTGCGCGTGGGCGACAGCGTCACAGGCGTAGGCGAGCTGGTGCTGGATAACAACATCATTAAGCTCCAGCCGCCCAAGCAAGGCTTCACTTACTTCCTCACTCGGCTGGACTACGACGCTCTCCTGAGGAAGCAGGAGCGAGATGTCCGACTGTGGAGGATTCTGACTGTAGTCTTTGGCCTCGCTGCCTGCTCCACTTTCGTCTACCTACTGTGGAAGCAGTACGTCTGCCACAGACAGAGGAAGCGCGTGAAGCGCATGCTTCGGGAGTTTGAGGAGCAAGAGAAGAAAAATAAGGGGGAACACAATTTGGAGGAAAGCGGCGCACAAGCCAGCAGGTGCACCGTCTGCTTGTTCCAGGAACGCTCCTGCGTCTTTCTGGAGTGTGGGCACGTGTGCACGTGCACGAGATGCTACGAGGCTCTGCCGGAGCCAAAGACGTGTCCCATATGCAGGGCGCCTATCGACAGGATGGTGCTCATATACAATATCTAATGCGGGCACACTCGCGTCACACTGACCCTCTGTTTTGTTCTGTTTTCTTGCCTGTGGACTAAATTGCCTCCATCATCGAGTTGGCTTTTGCAGGGGCAAGGGAAGTAATGTGGCTGCATACAACTCGGACCTAACATTATGACCAATTCCAATACAACTGTATCAAATATTCTGCCTTTGAGATGTTTTTGTTATAAATTGAAACGTCTATTTGACAGTCTGCTGGTTGAGTTTGCAGTGGCGTGCAACTTCAGTATTTCGCTTGATTCTGTTTGGTTCAAAAATATTCGTAACCACTTCCAGTGTGATGCAGTGCAGTCTACACCACTGCAAACTACAACAACAGTGATAAACACAATATCAGTTGCTGATACTGGTTTTACAAAGTATATTTATCTCTCATGTGTAAACACATGTATACTAATAGAATGTACTTCCAACAATTGCTATTTCAGGCAAGGAGTGTAGGAGGGGGATAACTGGCAAAAGGCACAGAGGACTCTTGCATTCTGTAAATCTTAGAATTTGGGTTAAGATAATACAGTGAACCGCCACCAAACTCACCTACTCATTTTGGGGTGGGGGCAAACTACCAGCTAAATAGCTAAATAACTGGTAGTTTGGTTCCAGAATATGAGACCTTTCCTCATATTTTGTGCTCTTGCTGTAATGCAAAAGACAAAACCTAAGCACCTCGCCCTTTCGAAGACGCCAAGTTAGGTGAGTCGCTCGGGTGGGCCACCAGCTCACGGCCGGTTTGACAGCCAACAGCAGAGTGATGAGGGTTGCCACCTTTCAGATCTAGAAATAAGGGACACTCCTCACGGCACAACCATGCAATTGAAATAAATGTGAGGGTTTGGCTCCACAAGACCCTGAAATGCATAGAGTCAGGTGTTTTTTTTTAAATATGAAAAACCAAAATGCTTACATTTAATTGACATCATTTAATGTCATATTAGCCTGGAGGCGCTGGGGTCACTTGGTGATCAGTAAGGAAAGAAGTTAAAGTATTTAGACTTCGGTAATTGAAGTTGAAATTGCTTTATTAGCAATTAACCTGGTCTTTTATAGACTAGTAGCCTGAACCTGAGTATAGCCTCAAGTCCAGGGGTCACCAACATTTTTGAGAGTGAGGTACTTCATGTGTACTTGGGTATTTTGAAAGGCGCTTATAAATGAAAATTTTTTTATTATTACTGATTGTGTGAAGGGCTAACAAATTGTGGCTAACGTCTGAAATAACATCTGTACAAATTACATTTAATATTACCCGTGGGCACCACGTGGGCGACCCCGTCAACCACAGAGAACCCACCTGACCACATACAAACATTTCATTGTGCAAAAGTAAATGAGCCAACTCCTTCACAATTACACATTGAATCATGTCCCGTTGTCCATCCATTCACCCCCGATGTCCTGTCGGCAAAACCAGAAGTGTAAAGTAAATAGAAGCCCCCTGTCTCGAGGTGAGGCTACATAAAAAGCACAGCAACGTGAAGCCAGGCCCCGTAAAACCAGGCAGCGGACAGTCAGGCTGTGCAGAGCACAGCGAAGCGAAGCAAACAAACAGCGTAATTGATCCAGTCAGTGCCTCACATAAGGGAAACTGAATCCGTAGTAATATAAATCCTTTATGGTGTTGAGAATGGGATGCAGGCTACTGTAGGGGGAGTTGTACATACCACCTGTCGTATGAGAACACCCGTGGAATGAGGCGAGAAGAGCTTCACGGGCAACATCAGGAGAGAAGTTGTCCATGAGCCACTGTATGAAACACCGACCTGTAAAGCCGAATAGTCAATTTACTGTCTTTAAAAAATTGTGAATTGACCGACACGTGGAAGTAGCCACTGCCACCTTACCTGCAGCAGTCAACGGCGGAGAACGTGAGGTAAGCAGGAAGTGGGCGGAGCCTCAGAGCCAAGGAGCAAGAAGCTAATCTGGCAGCATGGGTTCGCACTACAGTATAGTGTGATCTCGCATGATGATTGGCTGGGTAGCATCCGTGTAATAAAATGACAGCTGCTAAAGACATTTTGATCGGGGGGGATGCACATCAATTGGTCTCGTTCTCAACTAACTAGGTTCTCTGAGATATCAGTACCCCATGTTGAAAAACGTTCTCCCAGGTGGACGTCACATCTGCCTTCAAGCCTTTGGTGGGACATGTAATCTTCAAAATGCCTTTAGAATAACTCCATGGGATGGAGGGTTTTCCGTTTATTTAGAGGAACCTCACTGTGAGGTTAACAAACACCGTTCTCCAATATTTGAAGAAACTCACTCGGGTTTTTTTGTGGGGTTTAGGACACAGTCCAGAATACAGCAGGTAATGAACGCCAAGTAGTATTATGGCGATGCTGAATGAATGAATTGAGTCAAAGGGAAAAAAATAATAAAACCAAATTAGCTTTCAACATTTCTGTCCACTTCACAATGATCTAAAATCGATATTTTATTTTCTTGTATTACCTCAGGGATAAAGGGATGTCTACAAAGGGAAATCAAGCGTTGCATAAAATGCATTGCGAAAAACCGCAATGTATTCCCCCTATATTATATCATCTGTTTTATTTTATTCAGCATTAGAAGAAGCAAGATCAGACCAAAAGTGTGTGTAGGAGCTCCTCTTGGTGGGGAAGTTGGCCAACTGCAGTTACGTTGTGGTATCACGTTACAAATGTAAGCTTTTGTTAAATTGTTAATCGTTATCATTTTATGTTTGAGCATTACAGTATAGTCTTTCACATTAAGGTTACCTAAATTATATTCCCTTTAATAATTACTTAAACATGTTTATGTTGAGAGCGTCTGATTTGCTGGAGGAAAGAAGGAAGTGTTTTAGCGTTCAAACGAAGTCCAGCTCTCCTTTTTGCCCATTCTTGACGTAGAGCCATCTATTTCAAAACTACGAACCCCTCAACTTACAATTGGTGGCTGTTGAGAAGGGGGAGCGGTCATTTTCACTTTGGCCCTCCTTGGACACAGGTTCTTTTATTTCTCTATGGTGGAAGAAGACCCAACACCACGTCGTCTTTTTTCAGTTTATCACAACGCAACACGAATCGATTCGGGCTCCTGAGAGTCTCAGATTTCCTCAGGAAGCGTAGGAAAAAATGCAGTCATGAGAATGTATAGGGACAATATGATAATGAGAGGCGGGCAGTTACGCCTCCATGCAAATCCTGGAAACAAAGAAATGTATGTACATGTCATCTAACCCGGTGTAGCTGGAAAAAGTTGGGAGTGGTGAGGTGAGACCAGACCACCACTACCCACTATTGTCTTCAGTCTGATCTTTGATATGATGGCAGGAACACAGATGCTCGAGATAACAGTTACTCTTTTGATGTCAAACATGTCCTCTGGAGGGGGCCCGAAAAGTGGTGAGGGTCGAGGGGCACTAAAGGTGATTGTAATCACAGTGAGCAGTAAATACCTTCAACAGCATTCTACATTCTTTGTTTTTGTGTTTGAACAGAACCAACAACAGAGTGGGGCTAAATAAAGTCACAGTAAGGAATAAATTTCTTTACAGTGGCATTGGTGTTGGTATGTTTTGTGTGGCGTTTTGACCATTTTGTATGCTACGATCTTTCTTGCCAATTGTCATCTTGCGATCGAGCCACGTGGATTTTTTCGCTCTACTGAATGGCTGCTGCTAGTCGCTAATTTGGACGAGATTTTGAGGTTTCCTGCAGTTTGAATTTTTCCCTACCTTCACTATTTCCATCATTATTCAAAATTTTTGAACTCACCATGTCCAATACTGAGACGTCCATTAGTCAACCCCCTGAAATGGCTCATTCCACCACTACTTCTGTGGCTGCTGCGAATGTTACTCAACTAGGTCCAGAATACAACACCTCAACGTTTTGAGGTGTCAATGCAAGCCATGTACAACCAACCAACCAACCAACCAACCACTGAACTGTCGTCTGTGTTGGCTTCAATTTTACCAACAGTCCTGTCGTGTTCAGCAAACACTTAGATGACCAAAGTAGAACAGGTGTCATCAAGCATCACATTCACACAGGTGATACATCACCAATCAAGCAGAGAGCATACCAGGTGACACCCGACCAGCGACAGGAAACCCAGCACCAAGTTGACAAGCTTCTGAAAGCACACATCATCGAAGAGCCCTTGGGCCTGTCGTTCTGGTCCGCAAGAGGAATGGATCTTGGCGTTTCTATTTAGATTATAGAAAACTCATCGCTGTAACCATCAAAGTTTCACATCCTCTGCCAAGAGTGGACGATGCCTTGTTCTGCTTTCAGGTTCTGCTTGGTTTTCCACCATGGACCTTCAGCATGGATATTGGCAGGTGGAGGTGAAAGAGGAAGATCGTGAGAGGATCTTGACAACACAAAGGCTGAATTTTGATTCATCACTTTTATTTGAGGAGGCATATTTACATAATGAAACAAAGTGAGGCAGGGAGGGGGGGAAAAAGACATTCAACATGCCGGTTAGGCACGATTACAATGCATAGTGCATACAGTAAGTATCCTTCCGAGAGGAAAACAGAAATTCAACATAAGTCAGGGTGAAAATTTCCCCAACAAAATCCAAACATTTTCACGGAAATCTGTCTTTTATCAACTTTGAACCGTGATAATGCGGTCTTAGTCCCAGTACCACAAGCAGGTCAAAGCAACAACTGAAGACTGTCACATTGTCATGACAGATGCTTGACATCTTTTACCGTTTCACATTAATGAACTAAACAGAAGCTGCACGAAACATGGCTCAAACCGATAAAACACCACGGAACTGATGATGCACATTTGAAGGATTTGTCACATATTAGGCTCCTTTCAGTGGATACTTAAACATACAGTAATTTGTTGAGGCAACGACAACAAACTATATTTCCTCTCGTTTTCAAGTCTTTTTTTTTGTCACAAAAGAATGTGGTTCCTGCCGAGTTAATCTGAAAACTGTCATATGCAGTCAAAGTCAAACAATATATAGCAAAAGCTTACTGAGCACAAACAAGAAACGACAATAGGGGTTCCGTGAACAATGGAGTGGTCTTGAATAACAGGATTCAGCAAATGACAGCACAAGGACAATTCAGCTTTTGAAACTTTGTTACGCACACGACCATGTATTTGAATGATTTTTTTAAAAGTGTTGTATCATTATTAAGATGCAACAACTTTACAGTCACATCCCACAGCTGTCATTCTGAGGCGGATGAGGTGCATTCAGTGATGACCGTCCATGGGACAGGAGGGATGATGAGGGCTTCGTCAGTAGTTCGTAGAATAGAGACGCAACCTGAAGTTGCTGTTAGCATCCCGCTGGGGTGTAGGGTGGTTGAAGGAATCTGGGGCTGCGGAAAGAGCCAGGAGGAGTGCCAGTAAATTCAAAGGGACGCATCATATAAGAAAAGGTTGCACTGCATGCGTTGTTAGCAGTAGTCCTTGACGTTAGGCCAGTGCTTCTCAATTATTTTCTGTTCTGTCATAATTTGTGCTGATTTAATTTTTTTTTTAATAAATGATGATGTCTGGATTAATGGCTACAAGTAGTGGTCACAAAGCGGGATGATTGTTGGCAATATTCTGCATGTTTTCGCTGAAAAAAACTCATCAGCGTGATTGGGGTGTAATGTCTTGATGTGACACCTTAATTTATTTGGCTTCATGCTGTCCGCTGCCAACATTTTTAGACACAGTCGGTACACCGGTCTTTCCTCGTCTACCACCGTAGTCACAGTGAAGCCAAGCGCGACATACGCTTCATCATATTTCCTCGTCTTAGCTTTCGGTAGACCTTCTCTTTTCTCCATCTCTCTCCGTCTGTTGACTTTGTGTCTGCACTTCATACTCATACTCTGTGCTGTGTGCAAAGCGCGCATGCTCAGTGCAAACAAAACACAGAGCGAATGCTCCCTGCGCACACTCTGCCAATGAGAGCGTCACTGCCCCCTAATGTAGTGGACGTGCAATTGTACTTTATTCTAGGACAGTTAAAAAAAATCTAAATGAAAAAGCATGTTCCCGAGGTCAAAAGCGCCCCCCCCATGTGGCTCTCATGTTGCGTATGGTTCAGCTATTATAAATAGTAATTGTCAGAGATATGCCTTGAACAAGTTGAACAAACAGATTCAGGAAGAGATTGTCTTTGCGGCAGGGAGCTCAGTTATCGATTAAGCCACTCAGTGTTCGCCTCTCCAACTGAAACTCAACTTTCTGTACTCCATGCCGAACTTTTATTGGGAACATATGCAAATTTCAAGTGACATATTAGACAAACATTCTCCTTCGTTTGCATGCTGCGCTTTTCGGCCGGCCCTCCGATACACCCCTGAGTAGACATTTTTTAGACCAAGACAACTGTCTGTACAAACAAAAGGTACTTTGTTATTTCTCCAAGAACTGAGACAGCTGTAACTTTACTCAAGGACATTCTCATCACAGTTGGGGCACATCCTGTATTATCAGTTAGCAAGCGGTGTAATGTGTCATGGTCCTGTTTTAAACATGTAACTTTGTGTCTAGTAGTAATATAAAATATAAACATTTGGTGCAGTCAGTGTGGCATGGTCCTGTTCTGTTTGTCTCTAGTAGGTGGCATAGGAGGGCTTATCCTCCTTCTCTGCAACTGTTATGCATCATGTCATCAACTCTTGCCTGGTTAAAAGGGACGAATAATTTGCCTTGCTCACAACTCCCGTCCGTCCAAGTGCTCATTTCCTAGACCTTTTTCGATTTCGCTCAGGGTCATAGTGTCGTTAAATATCTCCTTGTTTTGTTCCATTGTTCACATTGATCTGATACTGCTACTGGTCACTTTAAAATGGTTCAATGATTTTCTGCACCAACTGTACAACTGTTGCACAAGTATTTTATTCTACCACTGATCACTTTAGCTCTTCTTGATAATTTGCACATTGTCTCACAGTTGTCACTGGGTGGTACAACCACACAACGATATCCTTACATTACGGAATGTCCTTCCGTACTTATTTGTCATTTCCTTGTTTATGACGATACTAGTGCAGCGTGTTCTACCGGAGATAAATTCCTTGTGTGTTCTACATACTTGGCCAATAAAGATGATTCAGATTGATCTTGTTTGGGAGTTTTATCCTCGGCGCGTTTTGATTTTCTTGTAATTGGCTTTTCCTTGTCCTTTGCGCCAAGTGATTTTGTGGGTTTTTTTGTTTCTCTCTGCTTTTGCAAGCACTTTTTGTTAGTATTGTGATTATCCTGGTTGTTTGTTGCCAGCGTTTTATGTCGACTTTGTCAGTCTCGCAACATTCTTTTTGTAAATAGACCTTTTTGTACTCCATCTTATCCTTGTCTGGATTTGTGGAATTCAGTCCGTTTCCGGACTGGTCCAGAACATAACATTATGTCAGCAACCATCACACAAGCTCACACACCAGACAGCCATTTTTACGACGTGCGACACAGCTCCACTTGGACAGGACAGGGCGACTTTTTTTCGTCACACACACTGTGTCAGCTGAGCAATTCATCCTCAGACTCATCAATATTTTGAAGCAGATGTAATGCCTCCTGTACTCGAGAAGATTTTTTCTATGGATTATGGTGACCAGCAGCATTTTTCAATGCAGCCGATGGTTGCTACGGAAACCCGGTGGCACCGTCCCAGACATACGATAATGAAGGTCAGATAACATTTGATGCTGGAGTTATGAAGAAAACCGGTCAATTTAAAAGGGCTGAGATGCTTTTTCTTGCAACCGTATTTATTCATTGAGTTTCTGACAGGAAATATCATTCAAAGTGTGTCCTACCGGCGACAGGCGGGGGTGTCCTGAGGATGACAGAGGGGGGGTACGTCTGCTTCTTGGGAGAGAACACCGTATGGAGGACTGCGGGAGACAAAACGGGACAATAGTGAAGAGCTGAGAATCAAGACTGAGCATCAGAAACGGCACGTTCCAACATTTTGTATCCAGACTCAATAACTACCACCTCACATTGCCAAAAAGAAACCATGAAATTTTGGCGTCAGCAATCTTTCATCATTGCGACCAACTCTTTGTCATGAATCTCTCAACAAACTTGTGTCAAAAATGAAAGAATTGGCCCAAGCTGAGCTCTCAATTAGCCGAGCGTGGGAATCTGCACACAAAAGGCTATAAAACAATTCCATACAGGACTCGTGTGTTACAATGAAGATAAGAAAGATATGGTAGGAGTAACTGGCACCCTACCGATGACGACGATGGCTGTACTGGCGAGCAGGGCAAACAGGGTGAACAGCATCATGTGGTAAGAGTTTTTAAAGCCGTGTAGCGGGAGGCCCCCTTCGGTGTTAATAAATGCTGCAGCAGCTGCTGTGGTGGAAGAGAATAACACATGTCAGGATTACAGCCATTTAGCACAGTTGAATTGATTTTAAGAAAGGCATAATAAGATAGAATGTACATTTCAGAACACTTATTCTAGATATAATGTCATTTTCAGAAAATGTATTGTGCAGATCTTGATCAACAAACATTGCAATCGGTCGGCTGGTAGAGTCCAACTGTTGTGTCAGCCAGTCACAAGCTGATGTACCAACAGACTCACTTGCAAACTTCAAGTTAATCTACCGTGCATGTCGTCTCGTCATTTGTAGAACATCTTTGACCTCCGCGGAACAAATGGCAACTTCCCTGCAATATTGGACTTTTCTTTTTGACTTCCTCTGAAGCGGAAGTCTTACTTTGAAGGAATAGAGAGGGGGATAATGGCTGATTAGACGGTGATGTGATAGTGAATATCGAGACGATTCTCAAAAGCTAAAACAGATTCACAGATGACAAAATTAAAAGTTTAAAGGTACTTAGCCTGGGTGAAAGTGGCAACAAGGTGAATGTTTGTGTTCATCTGTCCATAGATCTATGTTTATGATTCCAACATGTGCTGAATTATTCACACTTTACATGTATGGAGATAATTGTGACTCATGGCCTGATGTTTTTAATTTACCAGCTCTTGGGATGTCAGAGGTTTATGTATGAGCCTAAAAGGAATTAAAAGGAAACTTCAGAAGTAAAAAAGTAAAGCTTCATTTTTTCAACCGACGCTACAGCCCGTAAAAAAGATTTGCCCAACCAGCACACTTGGTGGCATTCTCTTGGCTTGACAACAGCAGTTGGTCACGAAGATGGAGCACAAGCAACACAACCAAGTTATCTACACAAAATATTTCAGAATTTGCTTCTGCGAGTCATATAGGACTCACAACAAATTGAGGTATTCCTCTGCATCAAACATTTTTAAGAGGCAACCTTATTGTGACTTCCCATGAACCCGCAGAGGAAAACTGACCTTGCGTGTTTGCACCAGGCTCAGCCACGTGTATCAATGTGACCGGGATGATGAGACTCTGACCCAAGGAGGCACTGCTGATGATAATTGAAGCAGAGGCGGCTGCTCGGAGGTCCAAAGCCCTGACGGTGTACTTTGACAGACTCGGGAAGTCGCACTGTCCCTCGGCCTTTTGAATACCAATGATGGGAGAACTGGAGACCGCCTAAGAAAAACAAAGATATTTCACTTGATTCGATTTCCTCACACAGACCAAGGCATCGTTATTTTGATGAAAAACAGCCCCTGACCTCCATGTCTGCTTGGGCATCAGCTGCACCAAAGACTGTGAGCTCCGCAGTTGGACGCAGGTTTGAGAGCGTCAGCTCAGTTAGGTCCGAGTACATGCCGGGCTCTATTGGCAGTCTGGCGCTGACCTGCTCCCCCGAGAAGGCGCTGCCCTCCAGGGCAGCCTTCACCAGCAGGTTACTCAAGGTCATGCTCGCAACTCTGGTCAGTTGGTCTGCCGTTGGCTGCAAGGTCACAGAACACGTGTAGAAGCCTAAGGACAAAAAGGAAACGGGAGGCTGAGGGTGAAAATGCGTTAGCAAAAACTAATTACACCCAAAAAAAATGGTGTTTTTAATAGAACTTTTTTTTCATATTGCAGAAATTAAAAGTGAGTTTTAAAATGAATGAACATTGACAAATCTGAATTAATTGATGAAAAATGCATTCTCCAGCTCATGACAGACCCATGTGGCGGGGGGTGTCTTTGGATGTCTCCAAAGCAATGTCAAGTCAGACAAGACGTACCACTGCTGGTGTCAAAGTTGGTGTGTGTTTTAAAGATGCTGCTTGCAGGGAAATCAACAGCATCGTTGGTAAAACTCAGGTGGCAAGCGACAGAGGTTTCTGGCTGCAGTTGCGCAATGGCTTTGGTCTGGAAAGAGGAGCAGGTTCCTGCAGGATACATTACAGTGGCATAAGTGAAGGCCGACAATCAACACTGTGGTTACATGAATTTGATAAAGGATGGGAAGGCGGAAGGAGCTGTGCAGAAAGGATTTGAGTGAGATTTTATACGCTTCACTGTTCGATATCTATCTGAATTGAAACTGAGGGAAGTCGGTTTTTCATTTCACCAAGTATGAGGGATCACATTGGAGAGCAATGTTGTGCGGGTTTTCACATAAACAGTCTACCTTGCTTATGCTTAGTTCCTCACCCGAGCAAATGGCCTTCAAGTTTCTATGAACATGGAAGACACATGTTCAGTGCTATGTATTGGGTTGAGTCATGACAAGCAAAACATTCAGTGGACAAACAACAACAGTTTTAATGTCCAATGATGAAAAATGTCAATGGTTTTGTAGTTGGACCCTGCTTAATTACATACTGATCATATGAAGTGATACTTTTTATTTTTGTGTGGTGATTTGGCGATGATCGACATGAGTGGTGACAAAAGGTAGACTAAAGTTGAGTCCTTTCAGTACCGATGAGGTTGGTTCCTTGTCCTCTGGTCGTGAGAAAGACTTCTGTGTGCTTGCCAATTTTCACTGGTAAGGCTTGTTGTGCTATTATTGCAGCTGTCTTGGTAGCCGATTCCACCACAACCTAACATTCAGGAGAAAAATACATATGTGAATACAATCACAACCTTCTCAGTTTTGGTAGTGTCAGATGCAAATTTAAACCAACGTTTAATTACGAATTACACATTCATCTTAGGGGAGACACACTAAGTGGACTGAATTCAGTGATAGATACAAAAAATAATAAACTGTCACACAATTTGACACAATCTCGATGCAGCAGGTGATGATGAGACACTTGATGATACGGCAAGGGTTCCCAAACTTTTTTGTCTTGTGTGCCTCTGAACCTTTTTGTCACAACGTGAGAGCCCTCACTCATTCGAGTTGAGAATTCTCTAATAGTAGAACGCAACACAACTGACTATTATTTAAAAGTCATATTTTTGTCTGTTTAATTCTTTCCAACTCAAACGTAAAAATAAGCAACGTTGCCTTGAATAGAGGTTAATATAAAAGTTAAAAAATGAAATCAAAATGACGAATGAATCTGTTAGCTTTTACTACAAACAATACTGTATTTACCACAAAGATCAGAGCTGATTTGAATTAATTGATTTGACACATGGGTGTGCCAGATTATTGTCTCCCCAGGGAAACAAATTGTGGCACACAGATACCATTTTATTCACGGGTGAGTAAAATGACTGAAAACGCATGTATTTATTAACGCATTTTAAATGTTTCCATGTACCCCCTGAAATGTGCTTGCGTACCCTAGGTGGGGAAACATTGAACTATGCATCTTGTACTTTGCTAGTACTTTGTAAATTGCTCAGTGTTGGTTCAAGGGGGACACCATGACAGAAGTCATCAAAAGTCTCTGGAAAAGAAAAGTGGGATGACAGTGGAAAAGCAACCAGCGTGTTGAGCCAGTGCTTTGATCCTTTATTTTGTCAGAGGGTTGGACGTGGTCTGGTGCCCTTCAGTATTTGACGTCTGGTTCCAGAACGTCTAATATCCTTCCATGGTTCTTAGTATAACGTTCAATGCTGTTACTTTGTTGGTGCCGTTCACCAACTGTTGGGTACCTTTGGTGTGTAGTTTTGTATATAAACACTTTACTTTGCCACTCATGTGTCATGTCTGCTTCGGTGTCCAAATTCTGCTCTGGATAGTTACTGCAGAATCGGTTACCTCTTTCATCACAACACCCGACCAACTGAAGTAATAAATATATTTGTAAATAAATCTCACTAATTTGGTATTCGGTGTATCAGATGAATTAATATAAATTGCTATGGTGCATCAAGACAACATGCGTTACCTCTCTGTATGTTTTCAAAACACCCGGTATCTCATAGTACACAGTAGCTGCCCCAGAGTCTCTGGCTACAGCTGCACCAGTTGTGGAGTCGACTTGGAGTATGGCATTGGCTGAAGAGCTCCAAATACCGTGGCCTCCTGCAGAGAAGAGGAGATTTAATAACTTGCCCAAGATGATGAAACTAAAACTGTTCAGGGGACTTTACATATTTAGATCCACAAATTTCTCACCATCCTGACTGGCAAGCTGAGCAGTAAAGCAAATGACGTCTCCCACCACCAGCCTCTGGGCCTCTCCTGGCTGGATGGCATGCTCCACAGGAAGCGGAATGTAGTCCGCCACAACAGTGTTTTCACTGTCGTGCACAGACAGCAGCGTGAGACCTGTGTTGACGGTCCGGACTGTCAAAGTATGGTTACTCGGGCCAAACCCAACCTGCACCAGATCATCCCTGACAGAGAGGGACAAAAAGACCATTTAAAAATTAATTTAAAAAAATAAAAAATAAATAAATAAAAATACATTTCAAAGGTATACTTGTGAATGTGCTAGCTTGTCCAAGTATTTCTTTTTTGACCATTCACCATTATTGAAATTTTACGCACAAAGATTTGTGAGGACCGATGATGAGGCCTTCTCATGTGTAGAGTGAACAGCCTGGTAAATTGACGTAGTGAATTAGAAGGAGCTGCCTCATGATTCCAAATCATAAAGGCAGTGTTGAAATATTAGTTTGCCATCTTCATGATGCATAGAGCATTGTTAGGGTTTGTGTGAGAACTTTCTAACTGCTCACAGATTTGGTATCAAATTCTCAATATTTTGGTTTGATAGCCTTTCAGCAATAACACATGAAGATGGCGCAATGATTAATCGACAACTAACGTATTGGCCCGAATATAAGACAGTGTTTTTTGCATTGAAATAAGACTGAAAAAGTGGGGGGGTCATCTTATATTCGGGGTCTAGACATTATACCCATTCATGGCGCTAGATGGCGAATGCTGAACTTGACTCCCCAGGCCAAAGTGAACCCCTGTCACGAAGAATAAAAATAAAAATAGCGGTAGCATGAAGAAGAAAAATAATAATAGCGGTAAGAAAGAAAAGAGAAGAAAATAATAGAAGAGATAACAGAAAATGGAGAAACATAGCGACAATCTGGATAAAAGTGGGTCGAAGATCGGCCAGGTTAACCGTCAGCTGAGGAGAAGTTATGATGTAATTTACATTTAAAAAACCAGAGGCCATTCATTTACGAATGTGATTGCAATTTAGTTTACATATTTAAATGTTCAGATATTAAGATTTGAATGAGGCAAAATAACGTGCTTTTTCTCTCAAATATATTGTTATAAGGTGTAGAAAAAAAAGTAGTGTGTTTCCGGTAACCCGACCGACCGAGAATTTCTACCTCGAAGAAAAACTTTACGGTCGGCATTTTTTTTCAAACCTTCTATATTTTTGTGTAATAATAATAATAATAATAGTACATTTCATTTATAAGTGCCTTTCAAAACACTCAAGGACGCTTTACAATCAAAACAAGAACAATAAAACCACAGACAAAATTATAAATAATAAACAGCCTGCCATGTATGTTATTGGAATGTGGGAGGAAACCGGAGTACCCGGAGAAAACCCACATAGTCACGGGAAAAATGCAAACTCCACACGCGAAGGCCGGAGCTGGAATTGAACCTGGTACCTCTGCACTGTTAAGTCAACGCGCGAACCACTGGACCACCGGGCCTCCTCATTTGGAAAGAAATAACTATATTAATTATCCAAAGTTGTTGGCACTTGGCATTGTACAACAGACTCATCAAGCAAACACGTTTGAGCAACTTGTGGCTTTTGGTGCACCACTCCTCAGCGACTCGCACAAAAATATTCACGAGCACAGACAGGGAGAGTGGAAACTGACCTGTTAGTGGAGAAGGTGAGATGTCTGTTGGAGCTGTGCAAGACCTCTCCAGTGCTGGCATGAAAATAAACGGTGAAGGTGAGGACTATGCCCAAAGGGAGGGCTTTCAGGCTCTCCTTGGTGTACGTATGTAATGCTGGACTGGTACTGAAGCGCACATAGGACACCGGCACCACCTGAGGGATGAAGATGGTGGGTGAGGAGGGCAGTGTTGCCTTTAGGGACAATTTCAACTCAAGACTTTGTACAGCTGCTGATCACAGACCAGACGGCCTACAAAGCTCCCTTGAACAAAAATGTGGATGCACATTGGAACAGGAAACACCGTCAAAGATGCCATCTCAACAATCCTGAAAAACATCATAAATAACATTCTTTTTAATGTCATTTGACTATTTTATTAATACGAGGGGCTTATAAACTAGGGTAATTATGAAAGCATGGGATGTATTTATTTGCAAAAGTGGGTGGCAACGAACTGGGGCGAGGCGTCTCGTATTATGGATGACCACTATTTGAGGAACTAGCTCACTTGTTGCAGTATAATTCTTTTTCTGGATTAGAGAAGTGGTGAAAATTTGGTCACTGAAAACGTTTACCCGAAACAGGTGACAGAAGGCCCTCAAACTGACCTTGACTGCAATGATGAGAGTCTGATTGACACCAAAAGACTCTTGTGAAGTAACGAGCAGTAGTGACGTGCCAGTGATTGAGCCAGAGACGAGGAAGCCCTTTTCATCAACTTGAGCGATAGCAACCTGGTCAGCGTCATCCATCATACGGTATGACAGTGCACCCACACCATCTCTCGAACACAAGACAATACAATGATAATTAAAGATCAGTTTGTCTCAGCATTTCATTGAGCAACAAGATCAACATGCAAGTTGAAGTAACCTGTTTGTGTGAAGTTTGAGGACTGAGTTTGGAGTCATGAGAATCTCTTCGGCCTCGATTTTGGGATTAAGCATGTGCAGTTTGTCATAGACCTTGAGGCAAACGTCATGAAAACATCATTACATATTATGGCACAAGTGACACGTCAGAGTCTGACACACTGTAAAGTTGGGTGCATTGGTCTTGAATAAACACTCTTATCCCTTCATAATATTCCACAGACAAATCACTGCTCTGCCATTTCTGACGGTTGATTTGGAAAGAGGCAGCAGTGTGAGGTTGGTTCACTGTAGTGATTAGCTCACATTTTTGTCAAATCAATATAGAAGACCATTTTTCGAGCTGTACCTGAATTTGGACCTCATCTTCGAGCTCCGGAAGATTACCAGCAAGTTGACCAAAACCAGGGTCGACAACTCTGAGGACAACCTTGAGCCCGGTCCGCCCTCTTGTCCGACCAGTCACACTCATGCCGAAATTGTACTCCGAGTTAAGCGCCACGTTAGCCTGAGATTTTACAAGAGCAAATCAAGTAAAAAGTGAATGGGGGTAGAACAGTGAAGGTAGCTACTTCAGTTAATGCAGAGACAGAATGCTGCAAGTCAGCCTGATTGCAAAGGAACCGCTAAAGAGAAGCATACCACGGAGTGTCTCGACTGCACATCCAGGATGTCCCTTTTGGAAGTGGACCATTGGAAGCTAAGTCCAGGCAGAGCATTAGCAAATGTGAAGGGTGTTTGACTATTGGTCAAACCCATCACATATACAGGTGATACGATGAATTTACTTAAAACCAGAGGCCATTCATTTACGAATGTGATTGCAATTTATTACATATTTAAATGTTCAGATATTAAGATTTGAATGAGGCAAAATAACGTGCTTTTTCTCTCAAATATATTGTTATAAGGTGTAGAAAAAGTAGTGTGTTTCCGGTAACCCGACCGACGAGAATTTCTACCTCGAAGAAAAACTTTACGGTCTGCATTTTTTCAAACCTTCTATATTTTTGTATAATAATAATAATAATAGTACATTTCATTTATAAGTGCCTTTCAAAACACTCAAGGACGCTTTACAATCAAAACAAGAACAATAAAACCACAGACAAAATTATAAATAATAAAAGGAAAGACGAATTTAGAGCGTTTACATTGGTGCAAACTCTGCGATATTCACGCTAGTCGTTTGCCCTGTCGTCTGTCAACAACATTGAATCATGGCGCGCCACGATCTCCGACAACAGTTTAAACCGCGTTTGTGTGTTGCAGTCGCATGCTCGCACCATAATATTAAGAAAATGGCACCCACTGCTGTATCAAAAAGATTCAACGAACTATTTGACGAACACCACGGGCCGTCTAGGACGCGGGACGCAGAGGTAACGAGATGGCTGTAACACCCAGCCGCTGGGAACCCAACTCTCTCGCCACCTTTGGCGGCGAGCGGGGGTTTCAATCAGTGGCGATTGCTCTCGGACTGCAAGGGAAGCTCGGCTTCCCCTAAAATGTCAAAGAATAAGTGATGAAATATATGAATGTAAATTTCATTGTGTGTACATGTCATTGACTAAATATGCGCTACAACGTGCTCAACCTTTGCTCCGAATCAGCTTCTTCTTACTGGTTACGACGCGACTCCCTTCTCATTCATCCCGCAGCTTCGCTGTGCTTTAAACGGTAGTGAGTTCCGGGTAGGTTGTCCCAATGCGTTGAACGGAGACGAGTCATTGGATACAAACTGTTTTTTGTCCCGCCCACCGAGTTCGGCGTCTCTGGGACTGGATGGCAGTGGGAGGGTACTGGAGGCCAGGCTTTTCTGCATCCGATTGGATGATCTGTCTGAGCCTGTGTGCCAGTTCGATTGACATTGAAATGAGCCAATCACCGAGCTTTTAGTGATTGACATTGAAATGAGCCAATCACCGAGCTTTTAGTGTAGGCATCCGTGCAAGCATTTTTTTCAACTCGCATTCTGTTCCGAGTTGAGCTGGAGACTTCTCCTAATCATTTTAGCAACACTCTTTGTTGTAAACAAACAACTAGCGACAAATTAATCTTTTATTTCTGGTGGGTTTTATTGTAGTTCCTGTAGTTGTAGGACGCTAATTAAGTACCGGGAAAAGACGCCTTGTTGGTATGACAGGGTCACAGATCATTTTCTTGAAAAAGAACGGAGCTAGAGTAGAATTTGCGTATAAATAAACGGACACATTTTATGATGTCGACCAAAATTGAGCTTCCCCTCTTTGACAGACGAGCATCCGGCAATGGTTTCAATGTCTCCTTGTTTTATGTTTTATGTAGAGCTGTCAGTTTAGCGCGTTTTTATCGACATTAATTTAAATAAATTTTATCGGGATCAAAAATTTTCTCGCGAGATTAACGCGGCAGACGTCACAGCGGATGTGACGTTGCTCTATAAATAAACCAGAAACAAAACATCAAGCGCGTGCACAAGTCCACGACGTTTGTTTTGCCAGCCACGGCAGCGCGAGACACCAATGGATATTTAAATAGTTTATGAATGGAAAGTTTACTTTTAAAAAGTTGCCAGATTGTTCCACTGACAAGACCAAAGTGACCTGGATGTTTTGCAGTCGTAAACTGAGCTATCATCATAGCACGTCGAGTCTGAAATACCACTTAATTAATGGCCAAGCACACCGCTGCGTGAGTTGTCCGCCCCCCTCGTCTCAGACAGACGGCTATGGATCATTTCAAAGCGAAGAAAATGGATGACACGACAAAGAACAAAGTTGCAGAAGCAATCGGCAATTTAAACAGCGTGGGCTAAAATGTTGCTAGAACAGGGGTGTCTTTATTTAGCTCATTTGTGCATAGTTTTCATGTTTGTCCGTCTGCAATCTGACGTTTAAAGAAGTAAATTGCATTGCAGCCGGCGCTCCACTTCCGGGTTGGACCTTTGGGACTTGTAGTTCTTTTGCTCGATTCGACTTGATATGTTCATGCCGGCGCTCCACTTCCGGGATTGAGTATTGGGACTTGTAGTTCTTTTGTTCGATTCGACTTTATGTTTGTGTTGAATGGTTTCTTACATTTAAAACAATGAATAATGATGACGATAATGATACATAGTGAAATCAGGGTTGATTACATTATTTATTAAACGTATTGTTAGATAAAGGTATTCATTAATGTCAATTATATACATATTTACATTGCGATGCAGAAAGATAGATATATTAATTTTTACTGCATTTATGTGTAGTTTAGGTTATTACCTGCTTCTGATACTTCTGTTACAACTACTACTACTCCTACTTCTGCTGCAAAGTGCTCCAATAAATGATCCAAAAGTACAGAACGAGAGATCCTTCCATGCTGACCGACAATCCCTAACTGAACAACCATTACTGATTGCCAGCGAGAGCCTCCATTACAAGAATCCGAAATGATGTCGACACAAAACCGTAGAGAGACTTCCGAGCAAGAAGGACCAACAGAATTAGCATAGCCTGACTGCTGTGTTCAAAGCAAATTTGAGAAAAACGAAGTATGCAACCATGGCTTAAATCCATTATAGGCTGAGTACTAGTTTACCTTAGATGTGCACTTTATAATGTTATATTGCGCTGTTTTGATTCCCTAAAAAGAGCTGTTCAAGCAGTTGTTGTGTGACAAAATATTGTTTTCACTGTTGTTGATGGACAGTAATATTGTGTGAGAGATAATGTGTGAATAACTGCTCCAAGTGAAAAATGTTCATGTAAAATTTAAAATCAAAATTGTTATTTCAGTAAATATTTGCATTTTGCACATAGAAAACTGATTCATGATTCCATGTTGATGAGAGCATTAAAATGGGGGAAAATAGGACAAAAAAATATAAAAGGAAATTCAGAAACGATAAAAAATGAGTGAGCAATCATGATTAATTTTTAGTTAATTTGAGTTAATTATGACAGTTGAGTTTTTAATTAGATTAAAAAATCGTTTGACAGCTCTAGTTTTATGGTTATTTTGTTTACGTTTTTGATGGGGGAGGGAGGGAGAAAAAAATATTTTAATAAAAAACTTTGTCCGACCTACCGACCCTATGCTGAAATTTCATGTTACCTGAAACACACTACTTATTTTTCTACGCCTAATCATTTGTTTCAGATGTACTGTAATTATTTTCTGTACAAAAATTAATTTGGTGTTCAAAAAGTCTTTCTTCAAACTTGAGTTTTGAAAAAGAGGGGGTCGTCTTATAATCAGGGCCGTTTTATATTTGGGCCAATACAGTAATCGATTGACAAATTAATTGAAAATTATTTTTAAAAACAAACTATTTGTTGGGACTCCTTGTTTCATTCAAAATTGAGCAAAACCACAGAATTTCAGACCCAACGGGTTTAAATATTCTCAGATTTCTTTAGTCCTCCATTAGAGCAGACTCAAAATCTTTGTGTTGAATCCAAATACAAATTTGCATAACATCTGCTTTTACTTGGGAAAGTGACAATCAGCATTTCCTGCCAATTTACTGATATATCACGACCAAAACTAGCACTGAAACATTTTAAATTTTGTATTAATTTTTTGTTCAAAAGTATCAGCATACGTTCACACAAACTCATGATGTTCAAGCATGTTTTACAATGAAATTGGCATGATTCTTTGAATAATGGATCATTTAGGCCACACGTTGGGGCAACAGAAGCTTCGTCTGCTGTGAAAACATAAAAAACAAAAAAAGTTGTTTGCGAGACACGAGTTTCCATCCTGCCTGATGTCGAGGTGCACTTGAGCAAGGCGCCGAGTCGCCTCAAACACAGTGCAGAGATGCAGAAGCATTTGTGCAAGATCAAATCCGACCAGCAATCCCTATCCCTCCAGGACTGCAAGTGTGCATGGTCTCGGTCGGTGCGGTGAATGGCATTCAAGATCGAGAGTGACAATTCAACTAAGTAAATTTATATAATTAATTCACTGTTATGCTAAATGACATTTGGAAATAATTATGTTAATTATCCAAAGTTGTTGCCACTTGGCATCGTACAACAGGCTCATCAAGCAAACACGTTTGAGCGACCCGTGGCTTTTGGTGCACCACTCCTCAGCGACGAGCACAAAAACATCCACAAGCACCGACAGGGAGAGTGGAAACTGACCTGTTAGTGGAGAAGGTGAGATGGCTGTTGGAGCTGTGCAAGACCTCTCCAGTGCTGGCGTGAAAATAAACGGTGAAGGTGAGGACTATGCCCAAAGGGAGGGCTTTCAGGCTCTCCTTGGTGTACGTATGTAACGCCGGACTGGTACTGAAGCGCACATAGGACACCGGCACCACCTGAGGGATGAGGATGGTGGGTGAGGAGGGCAGTGTTGCCTTCAGGGACAATGTCAACTCGAGACTGTGTACAACTGCATATCACAGAGCAGATGGCCTACAGAGCTCCCTTGAACATAAACGTGGATGCACATTGGAACGGGAAACAACGTCAAAGACGCCATCGCGACAAAACTGAAAAACATCATCTATAACATTCTTTTTAAGATCATTTGACTATTTTATTAATACGAGGGGCTTATAAACTAGGGTAATTATGAAAGCATGGGATGTATTTATTTGCAAAAGTGGGTGGCAACGAACTGGGGCAAGGCTTCTCGTATTATGGATGACCACTATTTGAGGAATTAGTCCACTTGCTGCAGTATAATTCTTTTTTCTGGATTAGAGATGTGAAAATTCAGTCACCGAAAACAATATCTGAAAATCCGAAACAGGTCACAGGAGGCCCTCAAACTGACCTTTACTGCAATGATGAGAGTCTGATTGACACCAAAAGACTCTTGTGAAGTAACAAGCAGTGATGAAATGCCAGTGATTGAGCCAGAGACGAGGAAGCCCTTTTCATCAACTTGAGCAATAGCAACCTGGTCAGCGTGATCCAGCATACGGTATGACAGTGCACCCACGCCGTCTCTAGTACACGAGACAATACAATGATAATTAAAGATCAGTTTGTCTCAGCATTTCATTGAGCAACAAGATCAACATGCAAGTTGAAGTAACCTGTTTGTTTGAAGTTTGAGGACTGAGTTTGGAGTCATGAGAATCTCTTCGGCCTCGACTTTGGGATTAAGCATGTGCAGTTTGTCATAGACCTTGAGGCAAACGTCATGAAAACATCATTACATATTATGGCACAAGTGACACGTCAGAGTCTGACACACTGTAAAGTTGGGTGCATTGGTCTTGAATAAACACTCTTATCCCTTCATAATATTCCACAGACAAATCACTGCTCTGCCATTTCTGACGGTTGATTTGGAAAGAGGCAGCAGTGTGAGGTTGGTTCACTGTGGTGATTAGCTCACATTTTTGTCAAATCGATATAGAAGACCATTTTTCGAGCTGTACCTGAATTTGGACCTCATCTTCGAGCTCCGGAAGATTACCAGCAAGTTGACCAAAACCAGGGTCGACAACTCTGAGGACAACCTTGAGCCCGGTCCGCCCTCTTGTCCGACCAGTCACACTCATGCCGAAATTGTACTCCGAGTTAAGCGCCACGTTAGCCTGAGATTTTACAAGAGCAAATCAAGTAAAACGTGAATGGGGGTAGAACAATGAAGGTAGCTACTTCAGTTAATGCACAGACAGAATGCTGCAAGTCAGCCTGATAAAAGGAACCGCTAAAGAGAAGCATACCACAGAGTGTCTCGACTGCACATCCAGGATGTCCCTTTTGGAAGTGGACCAGTGGAAGCTCAGTCCCGGCAGAGCATTAGCAAATGTGAAGGGTGTTTGACTATTGGTCAAACCCATCACATATACAGGCATCTACGGAAGGAACAAGGGCCAATGCCAATCATCTTCTCCAAATTTTTGTTTCATTGGAAACAGTCTTGACTTAAATGTTCATTCACAAGGTTGTACCTGCGCTCCAATCTTGATTCGTGTAATGGGTGCTCGAATTCGAATGGCAGTCAAACGCACAACCTCAACTTCCACTTGATCCTAAAAAAACACAGAAGGACTGCCATTAGCAATTATCTGTTCAAGCATCTGTTCAAAGAAAACTCACTCTGCATGACCCCCCTTTTTTTCTTTCTCCTACCTTTGACACAACAACCAGTTTGCCCGTTTCAGCATCGACAGCCTGGATGAGTCCCGTCACCGTGACGTTACCAGTGGTCATACCCGTGACATGACCAATGCCGTTTACAGAAGCGATGTCCTCATTCGTCAGAGAAAACAGAATATTGGACTGAGGCTGCGGGCCACCCTCAGATGTGATCTAGAAACAGTGGGCATAAATAGGTTCCTCACAAAATACATTTCAGCAGTGTAACCCGAGGTCGCAGGTAGGAATCTGAGACTCAACTTCCCGACAGACCCATTCTGCCGGACTCTCCCAGCAAACACTGACAATACATTTGGGCATATTACCCTTTGTAATGTTGAGCAATTTGAGGCGGTTGTGATTAGATCACAGTGCTTTTTCATAAACATAACAGTGCACTGAAAGAGGAGCTGTAAAGGAGAGCGTAGAGGCCAGTGCTGTTTCCTCGAGAAAGACTGCCAAAGGTCCCTTTTGGAAGATTGACTGTGGACCAAATGAACTCTTGTGGCAAGTTCAACTGAGGCCGTCAACTGTCAGCATAAACATCAATATGCCACATATAAACACACCTGCATCATTGCTCCAATCAGCAGAGTCATTTTCCGGGGGATGAGTTTGAATGGTGGAAATACCTATTGAGAAACCAGTGACACAGAGTTTCTACAGTAGTTGTGAGCAGTCCTGATATGACTTAAGCAGCGTCAGTAAACAAAATACCTCAATCTGTTGAGGGGTCAGATGACAATTTTCTCCCATTTGCATCCACTACAGGAGCCTGACAAGGTTGTCTGGTCAATAGAAACACCTTACAGGTAAACCGCACTATGTCAGTGTTCTGTAGACTGCTTCTACTGGTCTGTAAGGAACATTAAGGTATGTCCATTAAGGTTAAGAATTTTGAACAACGAAAACACATCCAGATGTCACAGCCCTTACTTCAATGGCACGATTGCCAAGACTCCTGCCTACGCCTTCAAGTTTTTGCCTTGAAGTGGAAATAGCTGAAGCTGGTGAAAGGTTTCTTGTTATCATCCAAGCACTCTGACATAGCACCTTCAGCTGCCTTGCTAGGTTCCACAAGCCACAAAGGGCCACAATATTCCCCAATTGTAATGTTGAGCAATTTGAGGCAGGATCTGTGATTAGATCACAGTACTTTTAATAAGCATTAACAGCAGCACTGAAAGAGGAGCTGGTTTTTTTTTTTTAAAGGAGAGCATTGAGGCCATGCTGTTTCCCAGAAAAGCCTGTGGCAAAGGTCCCTTTGGAAGATTGACTGTGGACCAAATGAACTCTTCTGGCAAGTTCAACTGAGGCCGTCAACTGTCAGCATAAACATCAATATGCCACATATAAACACACCTGCATCATTGCTCCAATCAGCAGAGTCATTTTCTGGGGATGAGTTTGAATGGTGGAAATACCTATTGAGAAGCCAGTGACACAGAGTTTCTACAGTAGTTGTGAGCAGTTCTGATAATGACTTAAGCAGAGATGAAAGTGGACTTTCCTGAAAATTCCTGATACATAAATTTTAACTGATTTACCAGGTTTGCCGACCTTTCTAATGTCAATGTCGCGGACAAAAATCTCAGTTCAAGTCCTTTTCCTCAAGCCATGACCACTTGAACGTGTTCTAACACTAGCGTCTATTGCACGTCTGTCAGCTTGTCTGTCAACCTGTTTGAACATTGCGCTGGGGGCGTACCTGGCGATCACGCATGAATTAGTTTATACAAAACACGATTCAAATACTTGACATTCAATGATTAATCTGCCTTTTATGTGCACCGGCACCCTTTGTGACTTCCGTTCGCCGAAATGTCGAAATCTCAGAGATATGGCGAGGCCATGAGAATGCGAGAGGAGGGTGTTACTGTTGTAGTGATGCCACTCGAGCAAAGCGCGCCTCAGCAGTGATGGTCCGCTACCTCTGCTGTACGCGTTAGCGTGAACATGTACGCCACGCACCTTTTGGTTTCAACCAATCAGCGCCGATGTCACAGATTAAAGAAGCTTTGATCTATGACAACAGCTAAGCTAAGTTAGCAGAGACGATGACAACGCCGAAGTCGGACGGACACGTTTTCTGCTAATCTCTGTGTTCCTTTTGACCAAATATAGATTTTTACTACAACTGTTTTGTCCATGGTGTCTTTTATTCGTTTCACTGGGGTTGAGCAAGTGTGTTTATAAAGAGATCTCTTTTCTGTTACTAGTGTTCGTGCCTCAACATGTCTACGGTCGTGAAAGCAAAACAACGAACTCAAACGCGTGTTCGTTCAATGCTGTCAACTAATATCTGGATTAATTTTAGGCAATTTTTCCTCAATTTTCCAGAGGAATTTTCATGTAAATTTGAAAATCCGAATTTCGGGAAATCCGCAGGACTTTCATCACTGCTTAAAAACGTCAGTAAACAAAATACCTCAATCTGTTGAGGGGCAGATGACAATTTTCTCCCATTTCCATCCACTACAACAGCTGACAAGGTTGTCTGGCCAATAGAAACACCTTTTACCAGGTAAACCGCAGAGTCATGTTCTGTAGACTCTGCTACTGGTCTGTAAAAGGAACATTAAGGTATGTCCATTAAGGTTAAGACATTTTGAACAACAAAAACACATCAAGTCTCACAGCCCTTACTTCAATGACACGATTGAAGACGCTGCCTTAACCTTCAATTTCATGAAGTGGAAATAGCTGGCTGGGAAAGGTTTCTTGTTATCATCCAACACTCTGACATAGCACCTGACTGACTTGCCAATTTCCACCTGTAAATGAGACAAATGAGGCCACTCAAGAGGGAAATCACCAATTTGGTTCACTGGAAGAGCAAACCTGAAGACCAAGTGAACTCCATGAATATTAAAAGTTGAGCACTTTTACAGAACAAACAGATCAAGGCCACTGAGGCACGTCTGGAACGTGTGCGTTTTTTTTTTTTTAATTCTGTACTAAGAACGATCATCATGTCGAGCGGCTCCAGCTTCAACCCCAAAGAGGAATTATCAGACTGGAAACTGACCTTGTCGACCACTCTCAAATTCACCTCCAGGATTTCAGAAACATGCACTGTGGCTTTGGCTGTCGATGGGGATGCCAAACAAAGGTCATGAACCATCACTTGTACCACACCTGGCTGGATGGGGGCAACCTGGGGAAATGAAGGAATTCAGGAGAGAAATTAAAACTGGCAAGGGTCATCATTCTTTTTCACTTGTGTATCTAGACTGTGAATTAGATTTCGCTTCCCTAAATCACTCTGCTCGAACTCCAGATGTCCCTACATACCTGAGCTGTTTCTTGGGTGTCCTGCAATACCACATCTGCAACGTCTTTAACACTGGTTTTGACAACAAAATGCCCCGACCCCTCTCGCAGTGCAAGGTTACCCTGCAAGGAAAAACACACGTAAAGCTTTTGCTCTTTACTCAAAACTGGTAAGGGATAAGACTTTCAATCGCACAAATCAAGGTCACTTGCGTGGTTGAGCATGCAGTGCTCGAGCATGCAGTGCTCGACACTTCAAAGGGGCCGCGACCACAATTGCACTCTAAAATCCTTGTATGTAGTTCATTAGCATTTATTTTTAGCATTTATTTCTCCGGACATGTCTTAGGCAAGCAGGGCCCCATTGAGAAGAATGAGCATGGTCAAACATATTTGGATGAAGTCATTTCCAAAGAAACTCAACACCAAATGGATGGACTAAACAGTAATCAAGCGGTAAAAGAAAAACTTCTCTCTTACCCGCACATCTGGGTGGTTGTATAGGGTCAATGTGTCTGGAAAGATGTGCACATCTTCAACTAAAATGAGTTCCAATGTTGCTGACAAAGGGTAAATGTGCCAACCTATCCATAAGAACAGTCAAAACAGAATGAAGATATACAGTACGGTAGTACAAATTTGGATGAAAATAAAATGCATAAAGAGTCCACACGTTTGACAACATCACAAAAGAAAAATGTATTATGTAAAATGTAAAAGTTCATGATCAAGTACCGGTAGATAATCACAATGTATCCGGACCAAATCTGCAGAATGATCTGATACATTTCAAAAGTCAAGCGATATCGACTGTAATTGCGCCACAAAGATGGGGAGCTGCTCAATTCTTGTGGCAAAAGAAACTCATGTATTTCTACTTTTTGTGAGGAATTGCACAAAATCGAACAAAAATATAAACAAAACAGCTGAAAACATTAAGGAATTGTGCAGCCACATTTGGTGCTGTTCCTTACCAAAGCAGTGACTTCATATTTACAACCGACATTAACATGCGCCGTCGGCTTCACAGTGCGGCGGGTTCAATTCCAGCTCCGGCAACCCTGTGTGGAGTTTGCATATTCTCCCGGGCCTGCGTGGGTTTTCTCCGGTACTCGGTTTCCTCCCGCATTCCAAAAACATGCATGGCAGGCTGATTGAGCACCCTCAATTGTCCCTAGGTATGAGTGTGGGTGTGGATGGTTGTTTGTCTCTGTGTGCCCTGCGGTTGGCTGGCAACCAATTCAGGGTGTCCCCCATCTACTGCCCGAAGACAGCTGGGATAGGCTCCAGCACCCCTCGCGACCCTAGTGAGGATTAGGTGGTTCGGAAAATGGATGGATGGATTAACATGCGCCTTTTTCCTTGTTGAGTTGCTGATAACCTTGTGGTAGAAAGCATTACTGTAAATGAGGCCTTGACAATAAAAGGCAAGTGTAAAAGTGAATACACAAAACACTAGTTTGGAGAATTTGTTCCAGATGCGCTCCGAGGAGGGTTTTAACATCTCTTAGCATCCCACACGGGCCAGTAAATCACAGTCACAGCAAAAGGTGGGAAAACAGACTGCTCAATGATCAGATAAACTGAAAAATGTGACACTTACTCGACTCTGAACTTTGGCTGCTTTGATATGTGAAACCTGGTAATCCAGCGCTGTCGCCGTGATGGCAGCGATCCCCGAGTGACGATGCACAACAACGGTCTGTCGGCCTGTTACAGAGGACAAAGAAAGGAATTGCGCTAAGCAAAAAGCCAATAATAATTTTGGACATCAAAGAACGACAGCAATGAAAAGGCAGGCCATTCAATTGAGTGAAACCTTCTTTCCAAAAAGCTCATCAAGAGATATGTGGGATTAGGTTGTTTCAAATGTAACAGATCAAAAACCTTTAAGAGCAGACACTTTTACCGTGTAGTTTCATCTGTTTGTTTTCATCCTTAAAGGGATGAAGCATCATGATTAGGATAGGGTCGATACTGGCCAGGGACAATTTGCTTGATTCCCACATAATGCTCAGTGAGCTGAAGTTGTCAAATTTCCGTCCTTGGTGGTCAAAAGCTGCAAGGTCCAAAACTGAGTTGCGAGAATTTGAAACTGGAACCTTGAAAAAATAATAAAATAAAATTACATAATCATTCAAAATCGCATTTGATCATTTTACAAAAATACCATCATAACAATACTCAGGTGGGATTGTCATATTGAGGAGGAGGAAATAACATGCCTACCATGTATTTGTTCTGCTGCAACAGGGGGCATGCTAGTTCCTGCTGCGGAATGGCGTAAACCGGGACCAGGGTGAGGCGTGACGGAGGAGCGCAAACAAACTTTACAGATGCTCGCTCTACAGCGGGATAAGGGTTGGTCACGCTGGCCTTGTTTCGCACCATCATTTCCAGCATCTGCACATTTATGAAGCATCACAACAAAGCTGTGACACAGGGTCACCATGGAGAATACATTTCTTCTCTGGGAACAGAATACTATTGTCGTAACTAACTTTATAGGGGTGTTCACACGGCACACATTTGCTCCGGCGCTGCACCGGTGTATTTTGTTGCGATATATTTTACACCGGAACTAATTTTGTGGAGCGTTCACACGTACAAAGCTGCTGAGCGTGACAGCACGACACAGCGTTGGCACAGCTCCACTTGCGTTCACACGGGCAGTTTCTGCAGCGGAGCAAAACGACAGAAAACAAATGAGCTGTCGTGTTGGTTCTTTTTAAAACGTATACACAACTCAAGCAACTACTGTACAGACACGTCCTTCTCCTTCTCGGTCTCCGTGCCTTCTGCTCGAGAGTGACCGCCCCCGAAAACGTAAATCAAAGATTAGTTCAATGACACTCAGAAAAGCAAACATGTAATGTGCCTAACAGAAAAATCAAGAGAGGAAATCACAAAATAAATTATATAGGGCACCGGGGGGTTGTGAACACACAACAAAGGAACAAACTACACAAACAACTGCGAGACAGTCTAGTCTCCTACAAAAGGAAAGGATGACGTTTGGGGACTAAAGCAACGCATTCTCGCCGTACGTTATCAACTCTTCTCATGCGCAGCGAGGCTTACCCCGCCCCCGCAAACGAGCATTTGCTGCGGAGCAAATTGTAGCGTTCACACGTGCAAATTTACACCGGTGCTGCCCCGCAAACGAGCATTTGCTCTGGAGCAAATTTTTAAACCACCTCCCTGAGGTGGATCAAATTTGATCCGGTGTAAGCTGTTTTAGGGCGCTACGCCGAAGCAAATTTGCACGTGTGAACGCTCTATGGGCGCAGCGTCGGTGTAGCACCGAAACAAATCTTGCCGTGTGAACACCGCTTTAGTTGGATTCGTGTGTTGGTACAGTTAATTATCATCAATGCTGTGCCCAATGCTACGGTATAAACCAAGACATCTTTTAAAGATAGAATGTTGTGCACTTATTGGTGTTGTTAAATGAAGAAAAAGTCATGCCCATCTAGTCCCAATGATGTACATCCAGTTTGTTATTTGGTCAGCATGGAGGAATTACCTGCTCTCCCAAGGCCCTGCAAGTTGCTCTGACCAAATGCCGGTCATAATTATGGGACAGCGGGCTGGTCAGAGTAAGGCTCACACTTTCTTCCTCCTCAGCCTTCAACTCACAAAAGAATTTAGAGGGCTCCAGAACCCAAGGCTGAGGCCCACCCTCGAACAGCATGTCTTTCGAGGAACCCAGCGTCACCACAGCCACGGACACAGGGTCAAGAGCCTGACAAATGAGATCATCAGGACAATCGCTGTCATTAAAACATAAAAGTGTGTCTTTTTTTGTCTTTTTTTAAGATGATTTATTTAAACCGAATATCAGGTCAAGCTGGGAAATGTGACGATATGTATGGTGGAGATGAACATATGTATCGTTCCACTTCTCTCTATATTTTAGGTAAATATTAACGTTTTTATAGGAGATTATGGCAGCAAGAATTTTTTTTTTTTTAAGACTCACGCTGAGGGGAAGAAAAGCTGCAATGGTGATCTTTGCACTGAGGTGAACGTTGCCATGGGTGTAGCTGACCAAGAGCGTGGTATAGCCTGGGGTCAGGGCTTTGGCCATCACCCCACTGCAGTGGCCTTCGCCGGGAGACAGTCGACCTGCAAGGCAGAAACAGAGGTGTTTTGGGGAGGAGGAATGCAAATATCTGCAATTTATTTTACCCCCAGTTTACTTTTTCAATTAGCAATAGGCGATTGTATTCAATGTGAAATGGGGAAAAAAGGTCAATTTGTAGAGATTCATTGTTTCAATGTTAAACAAGCCCCATTAATGGGTCCCACCGAAAACACAACAGATTGATGACAAAGAATTAATGAATTGCTGGCCTTACTGCTTCAACTGACAAATAAATATAAGAAGAAGCATAATAGACTTTACCCTCAAACACATGAAATACTGAAGTTGTCTGTTCCAGTAAAATAATTTGTGACCAGTTGTAGGTCGCAATGACAAACTATCCAAAACAGGACGATCAACGAGTGAGCATCTATTAGTGAGTGACCTTCACTTGATGGCAATTCTCCGATGAGTGTGGCAAATGGCAACAACATGAGGAGAAATGTATCTTGTATGCACTGAAGCAGCTGCTACACATCAGAATCCATTTGCAGACTCACCTTCAAGCTGCTGAAAGACGCCTTGGTTTTCCTCATCAACCTGCAGGTCAAAGTGTGAGCAGTCACTCAACATGACTGCGCTCCATCCCCTTTTCCTCCAGCAGGCCAAATATTCTGAGCGGTAGTTCTAGAATCGTGCCCACTCGGGCTTCCACTCGACAGGGAGCAAAGTCCATTGCCACAGGTTCAACGACGTATACCTACGGGAATGAATATATTCAAAATCGTCAGTGTCAAAGTTGGGGATCAAGTTGTACACAGGTTTCAGTTGATGAAGCTCCAATGTCACAAAGGAACTGTACTGGCAACCTTGACAATTCAAAAAAACTGGAAGAGTTATAATTTCTTTTTATGCGAAAGAAAAAATCCTAAATATATTTCATCCATCCATCATCCATTTTCCGATCCGCTTAATCCTCAAAAGGGTTGCGGGGGGTGCTGGAGCCTATCCAAGCCTTCTTCGGGCAGTAGGCAGGGGACACCTGAACCGGTTGCCAGCCAATCGCAGGGTACACAGAGATGAACAATCATCCGCACTCACACTCACACCGAGGGACCATTTTGAGTGGTCAATCAGCCTGCCATGTATGTATTTGGAATGTGGGAGGAAACCAGAGTACCTGGATAAAACCCACGCAGGCCCAGGGAGAACATGCAAACTCCACACAATGAGGCCAGAGCTGGGATTGAAACCGGTACCTCTGCACTGTGAGTCAGCGCCCTAACCACTGGCCCATCGGGCCACCAAAAATATATTCCATTAAATTCTATGTTGCACATGTAAGATTAATACATAAAATAAAAAAAGAATTGCTGTCGGGAAAAACAGTGGAGTGAGTTAGTGCATTGCATTGTGAAACGTTTTGCTTTTAACTCTCGAATAAAAGGTAACTATACTGTTCACATGAATCCTTCTTTCTTGCAACTACAAAGCAGTTACTTTGCAAATGTAGTTTTGTCATTTAACAAGTATAGCTTCATAAATGACATGGTTTATCAATGATGCTGGCAGAGCCACCATACCTTCATCTTTCCGAAGTGGAGTGGGTTGCGCATATCCTGTGCTTTCACGACGCTGACACCAATGTCACTGACTGTCGTCATCACGCCTTTGACAGTCACTGTGGCCACGCTTGGGTTGGACGAAGACCAGCTGAAATTTCCACTGCCACCTGTTGCCTATCCAAAGCAAAGAGCAACAACTTTCAACAACATTGAATGGGACAGCATGAAATATAATTGCAAAGAAAAAAAAAAGAAACAAAACACTTGCGATTAACTCGGTCGTCATCTTGTTCATCCTCATGAATTATACCTTAATTGTGTACTGATAAGCGCCGACCTGGTTGCCATGGGAACGTGAGAATACTGGGACTAAGAACGATAGGTTTACAGATTTCCACATCCTGTTCATTGTGGACTGGGTTGACGAGTGAGTAGGACCGCCTTCTAGAAGAAGAACAGAGGACACAGGCACTGATCAGGCTGACCGCTGACTTTTTAGGGATGAACGAAAGATGAATACACTTATAATTTTGAAATGTGAACAAGTATATATCAAACTTACTTCATCCTCAACAGCTGTCAAAGTAGCATCAAAGACACTAAGGCCGTCTTTGATAGCTCTGACTCTATGGTAAGATCCATTCAGAGAAGAGTGCAAAATGTCAAAGAATTCCAGAGGGAAAACAGACTCGATTCGGATATTCTGCCAAAAGAGGTAGAAAAGCAACATCGCTTTATGCATTGTATCAAAGGTGGTCACAGTAAAGCTGTGATGTGAAAAGAAAGTGTCATATGTGAGCAAAAACAATCGTTATAACATAGCTGTCATTCCGGTATGAAATATGGCAATCAGGTCTTTGACGATTCGATCTCGTTAGTGAATCTCAAATTTTGAGTTTCGGGTTAACTTTTGCTCATTTGTCACAAAGGAAAGATAAATGACATGGTTTATCAATGATGCTGGCAGAGCCACCATACCTTCATCTTTCCGAAGTGGAGTGGGTTGCGCATATCCTGTGCTTTCACGACGCTGACACCAATGTCACTGACTGTCGTCATCACGCCTTTGACAGTCACTGTGGCCACGCTTGGGTTGGACGAAGACCAGCTGAAATTTCCACTGCCACCTGTTGCCTATCCAAAGCAAAGAGCAACAACTTTCAACAACATTGAATGGGACAGCATGAAATATAATTGCAAAGAAAAAAAAAAGAAACAAAACACTTGCTATTAACTCGGTCGTCATCTTGTTCATCCTCATGAATTATACCTTAATTGTGTACTGATAAGCGCCGACCTTGGGTTGCCATGGGAACGTGAGAATACTGGGACTAAGAACGATAGGTTTACAGATTTCCACATCCTGTTCATTGTGGACTGGGTTGACGAGTGAGTGGACGCCGCCCTTCTAGAAGAAGAACAGAGGACACAGGCACTGATCAGGCTGACCGCTGACTTTTTAGGGATGAACGAAAGATGAATACACTTATAATTTTGAAATGTGAACAAGTATATATCAAACTTACTTCATCCTCAACAGCTGTCAAAGTAGCATCAAAGACACTAAGGCCGTCTTTGATAGCTCTGACTCTATGGTAAGATCCATTCAGAGAAGAGTGCAAAATGTCAAAGAATTCCAGAGGGAAAACAGACTCGATTCGGATATTCTGCCAAAAGAGGTAGAAAAGCAACATCGCTTTATGTCGCATTGTATCAAAGGTGGTCACAGTAAAGCTGTGATGTGAAATAGAAAGTGTCATATGTGAGCAAAAACAATCGTTATAACATAGCTGTCATTCCGGTATGAAATATGGCAATCAGGTCTTTGACGTACTTCCGATCTCGTTAGTGAATCTCAAATTTTGAGTTTCCGGGTTAACTTTTTGCTCATTTGTCACAAAGGAAAGATGAACGCACAGAAGGGAAAAAAAACGAACCACTTCGGTGAGGCAGCGATTGTATGGAATAACAGTACAAAGAATTTGAAGCTTGCCCACTGCTGTGACTGGAACAGCAAGTTACGAACGGAAACTGTTTTTTTTTTAACTTTATTTAACAGATCCCATGTACAGTACAATAAAGAACTAACGCTTGGGGTGTCCAAATTTAAATTTCATACATTCAATATATATTCATGCACAAAAACAAGATTCAATACAAGCAGATAGTTTTCATACCTTTTTGTTTTGTACAAATGCCTCATCGAATAACATAACACTTGAATTTATTGAATACAACGAAGTATAGTTTCCTTCCCATTAACTTACTTTTATGTAGAGGAATTGTAGCCATTATTATAAACAGATTAATCAAATACACATCTGATTTTCGCTTAAACCTTCGTGAACCTTTAAATGATACTTCTTTGATCTTATTCGTAATCAAGTCACGATTATGTAACTTGATTTCCAAGCTACAGGATGTCATTCACAGAGACAGATCAAAATGCAACCATGTGAGATGGATGATGAGGTAATCTCTTTCTGAAAAGGCGCTCTTATTCTCTTCCGACCAGAAGATTAGAAACCGGTAAATTTTCCAGTCACTGGCGAGATCGGAAGTACGTCACAGCCCTGTTTCATGTAGTTCATTGCCAGGATTCATTTTACTGTCACAGTTTCATCGACAGGTGCTTTACTACAGAGGTTTACTTACATCAGACAAGTAGAGCTTGTTGCCAGATTTATCGAGTACTTCAATCTGGATATCATAGTCTCGACCCATTTCCAGAACCCAGCTGTTTCCAGGATGAATTTTAAAACCTAAATCAAACACACATGTTTGAAAAAGACTTCTCACACTCACTTTTCCCTTTATAAACAAAAGTAAACAGGAGTGACTGAACTAACCTAAGTAGGCAGGTTCCACCACAAACAAAGTGCTGTTGGGAAGACGAAACACTCCTTGCATCCGAAGACCTAAATAATACTTGTAAGGAAAATTGAACCAGACACTGCGTACAGCTGGGGCATGCAGAAACCTTTGGAGGGGCGAGCAACTCAAAATTAAAAGGAGGAACAACGAAGACATTTGAAATGCCTTCCAAAACATACTTTACTTAGCTTTTGCCAGCTGCCAAAAGACAGCAGAGGAAGAAATGGAAGAAAGCAAAGAGGTAAAAGCAGTCATGAATTTGCGCCACTGCCCATTATATTCATCGAATGCGAAAGAAAGTGGCAGTAATGCACTGAAAGTATCTGCCAATGCCATAAGAAAGTACAGCAAAAGAAGATATGGAAGCAGAAGAAGTAGTAGTCAACTAATGTGTGACAAAATTCTGTTCCTGCCTCAGGCATGCGGTGTCAGCCACAACAAGGATTTACTAATTACGGCAACAAAAGGCGTAATAACCGACCACAATGCGCCGCGTGATTCTTGCAAAGGTAAGTCATTTCAAAATTAAAAGAAAACCTTTTCCGGAGTGAGAATTCACTCTGATGCCCTGCTACCATCCTGCAAGTATTTGTGTTCGGAGAGGCAGAGCGTGCTCCCCTTTCATTCATTTCTGAATGCAGTCAATGTTCAAGAGAAATCAAGCATTCGTACTTGAGCTGTTTCTTTTTCTTTTGCTGCCTGATGCACTGGGATGCAGCGCTCCTTCTTTGGGGAACATTTGAACAATGCTCTGAGTTTGGTAACGGTCAAAGTGAAGCAGTGTGTGCTCGGAGCATATTTTCAAGCACATCTACGATTAGGGAATGGCCATTTTGGGAGGGGGGTGTCCAAGCTCGACTGTTCTTGGTCTCATATTTTTGTCAAACAAATGCATTTTTATGCTTTATAAAACATTCATGTCTGAATTTTCGGGTGCTAGGAATGGATTCAGGCATTTATATGGAAAACGCGTCTCTACTTACAACATTTTCTGGTAAAGAAATTTCTTCCAGAACCTATTAATTTCGTAAGTAGAGGTACCAACCTACTAGTGTACCCAAACAGGTCAATCAGTGCAGCCTAAAAATACTATTCGTGAGCAGTAGGAGGGGTCATGGTCCAGCACAGCCCATCAGCGCCTTGTTAAGCCTCCAACAGAGTGGCAGGCGAAAATGTTTCAGAAGGATACTTTTATGGTCAAGCACGACATTGATGTGCCCCAGTTGAATGGCTGCAACTGTGGAGGTTCTTTGATCCAGACGTGCAACGTCAACATCTGGGTTCCCGTTTGTGTCGACCACGCTGTTCTCAAGGTGTAGCTCATATTGATCACATGGCATTGAAAGCTCTTGAAAAGCATTGGGAATCGGAAACATTCTATCTCAGATTTGCCCTGATACTCAAATGCGAGCTCCACTCAGCAGTCTTACCGGTTATCGAGCCCTGTCGTATCTTCAGGACTTGGTATCGGATTGACGTTCCGACCATCAGGTAGACATTATGCGCAGGGCTCAGCAAAATGTTCTCTAAAATCAGTAGTTTCACCTCAGCTGCATCCACACCCTGCAGGACAGATATCACAGCAACATCGGAACAGCTTCATCTTCATGACGAGTGGTTTTAAAACAAGCGGCACGAGGGAGTTTGCCTTAAAAGGGGACACTGAGTAAAGGTGACTTGTTAATTCGACTATATGCAAATATTTGGGTCTCTGGACTGGAAACAACTTTAGTGACCCTATCTGTCTATTGCTGAAAATGTGTTTGTGAGCAAGCTCTTCTGTCTGCATTTGCACTCCACTGTAACAGAAACAGTAAGGCTTCAAACATATCTATCTGAGCGCCCAGAACGAGTCATGAGACATTATTTGTTTCTCACAATTTGTTTAGCCACATGCAACTTCTTGACGCAATACATCCATATTTAGCCACTAGCGAGGTCGGAAAAGGTGACAAATAGCATAGTAGTCAGTCATCATGGCAATCAAAGCTGTGCCAGGAAATCCTGGAGGCTGTCTAACACTGAGGCAATTCATTTGAATATTTGTGTTGGAAAATAATGATCTTACTTGATACAGTGATTCTTGAATTCTGGCCTTCACTTTCGCATGTCCAGTTTTCAGGCCTGACACCAAAATGATATTGCCTTGTTTTCCAACACGCTCCATTTCAGAGATGTATTCAGGAGGTGTGTATGTTGAATCGGAAAACTTGAGAAACCTTGAGAAGGGACAAGACAGAGCAATGTTAACTTTGTGCCACTTTGGATTTTACCCAAAATAACCTATTGGTAGAATACCAAGTGTAGTTTTGTGGTGCCCAGAGTTACAACCTAAATGTGTTTCATGACATGGCTCTTATCTCAAATCAACTCTGCTCATTGAATTAAATATAAACACAGTTAATCCGTTCCGTCCCCCCAAAACACTCAAAAAGCATTTTTAACTGCCTTTCATAAGACGATTTGTACTCCACGGTACGGTGCCTGTATCAAAACACGCGGTGATGTGATACAGTAACATCTGCTCTCCATATAACCTTTAAACATGGAAACTGTGAGCACACAACATTACCATACCAAACATATTGTTCTCCCTTTTTGGGGTCTACTGGCAGTTGGCAAAGCACCCTTATGGCATATTAATTACTGATACGGTTCTTCCACTGCAAGGAAACCTATGTGAACTGGTGGTGGCCGGATGTCGAGAAGTTGGCCACTGGCATCTAGTGGACGAAGACTGAAGGTCACACCCATCTCAAAACTTGATTGTGTATTAAAACAAAAACTGGTCGGGTGATGACACGAACCTCAGAAATTCATACAGTAAATCCAGACACTTGTGCCTCAAGGCGCCACTGTATTTATTTGCCATCTTACTCATAAATAATTATAAATCAAGTGTGTAATTTCATTACTGCTAAATAATGCAGATAAGGAAAGACTGACCGTAATGAATCATAAGAATCAGAGAATCCGTTCACATCCACATCTTTCACGATACTCCAGTCAAAGTCCAGACCTGCAAGAGTGGTGAAGGTGTTTCCTGTAAGGAAAATGAAAAGCACAAGAGTCATGCTCGACTTCTCCTTAAACTCAAATAAGTGAGTGAAGATGAAGCAAGTGGGTATGAAACAGAGGGAATTGAGGGTATTTGCATATCCGGCGGGACATGAAGGATGTTAAGCGCACCCATCTGACAGCTGAATTGGCCAGACTGAAACTAATAAGCATTTGATTACAGAATCCTCCTCATTCTTCTATCCGCTACTTCAAATAATGACTGTAAAGTCCAAAGTCAATGAATCAAAGCATTAAACCTGATACCGTATAACAGAGGTCACCAACTGTTTTGAAACTGAGTAACTTCTGGTGTATTGATATTATGCAAAGTGCTATGAGTTTTAAACACCTCTCACACAACATATTTTATCAAATTAAGCTTTAATTTTATTCACCTATGTGAAGACATGTTAATAATTTCGCTCAGCAGCCAAATTATCAACTATGATTTATCAAGGCAGGAAACATTTCATTTCTAAAAAATTCTGCAAGCGTGTTTATATTTTCACAACAGACCAGCGGGCTACTCATGTGGTCCATCGTGCACGGTGGCACCATGTTGGTGACCACACTGGCCTAGAGCCTGGAACAGAAAACATCAGACTGCAGCCACAGTTCATTTAGTGACATGACTTAGTCTTTAACACAACTCGGGGCCGAAAGCAAACACGACCAAGTCATTGACACAGCCCGAGGGGATCCAACATTTTAATTGATCAAAATATTAAAATTGGTTCATCTTTACAGCAGCAACATATGAGTGATGATAACACAGAGATGCAAACCGTAGATAAATACTTTACATTGATCAAGACTAGCCTGAGCGTGTCAATTAGCTTGGCTAAGGCAGAACTTAGCAGAGCAGCAGCACGCTATAATGAGAGGAAGCTTATCTCATGGGCACCTTCAGAGTCGAGCGCATGAATTTCGAGTACAAGGGGGGAATCTTCCAGGTGTAGTTCTCTGGTGGTGGACACAATGGTGACATCATAGATCACATCGACGATTGCATCGCAGCGCAGTATCTGTCCTGTCACTGTGAATGAAAGAGGGCAACCCACTTTACATACAATGAGCGTCACAACTAAATCAGCCCAAATGGGTTTGAGCTGATGAAAAGCAGTGAAATGTGCTTGCATCATGAAGTGTATTATATACTGTCGCTTTGATTTGGTCAAGGGCAGAAGAAGCATGCTTCGGAAAAAAGATCAGGCGTAGAAAAAAAAGTAGTGTGTTTCCGGTAACCCGACCGACCGAGAATTTCTACCTCGAAGAAAAACTTTACGGTCGGCATTTTTTTTCAAACCTTCTACGTTTTTGTGTAATAATAATAATAATAGTACATTTCATTTATAAGCGCCTTTCAAAACACTCAAGGACGCTTTACAATCAAAACAAGAACAATAAAACCACAGACAAAATTATAAATAATAAAAGGAAAGATGAATTTAGAGCGTTTACATTGGTGCAAACTCTCGCGATATTCACGTTGCGTCGTTTGCCCTGTCGTCTGTCAACAACATTGAATCATGGCGGCGGCCACGATCTCCGACAACAGTTTAAACCGCGTTTTGTGTGTTGCAGTTGCATGCTCGCACCACAATATTAAGAAAATAGCATCCATTGATGTATCGAAAATATTCAGCGAACTATTTGACGAACACCACGGGCCGTCTAGGACGCAGAGGTAACGAGATGGCTCTAACATCCAGCCGCTGGGTACCCAAATCTATCGCCGCCTTTGGCGGCGAGCGGGGGTTTCAATCAGTGGCGATTGCTCTCGGACTGCAAGGAAAGCTCGGCTTCCCCTAAAATGTCAAAGAATAAGTGATCAAATATATGGATGTAAATTTCATTGTGTGTACATGTCATTGACTAAATATGCGCTACAACGTGCTCAACTTTTGCTCCGAATCAGCTTCTTCTTACGGTTACAACGCGACTCCCTTCTCATTCATCCCGCAGCTTCGCTGTGCTTTAAACGGTAGTGAGTTCCGGGTAGGTTGTCCAAAAGCGTTGAACGGAGACGAGTCATTGGATACAAACTGGGTTTTGTCCCGCCCAAAGAGTTCGTCATCTCTGGGACTGGATGGCAGTGGGAGGGTACCGAACGGCAGGCTTTTCTGCATCAGATTGGATGATCTGTCTGAGCCTGTGTGCCAGTTCGATTGACATTGAAATGAGCCAATCACCGAGCTTTTAGTGTAGGCATCCGTGCGAGCATTTTTTCAACTCACATTCTGTTCTGAGTTGAGCTGGAGACTTCTCCTAATCATTTTAGCGACACTCTTTGTTGTAAACAAACAACTAGCGACAAATTAATCTTTTATTTCTGGTGGGTTTTATTGTAGTTCCTGTATTTGTAGGACACTAATCAAGTACCGGGAAAAGACACCGTGTTGGTATGACAGGGTCAGATAATTTTCTTGAAAAGGAACGGAGCTAGAGTAGAATTTGCGTATAAATAAACGGACACATTTTATGATGTCGACCAAAATTGAGCTTCCCCTCTTTGACAGACGAGCATCCGGCAATGGTTTCAATGTCTCCTTGTTTTATGTTTCATTGTTATTTTGTTTACGTTTTTGATGGGGGAGGGAGGGAGAAAAAAAGATTAAAAAAAACAAACTTTGTCCGACCTACCGACCCTATGCTGAAATTTCATGTTACCGGAAACACACTACTTATTTTTCTACGCCTTAGCCGTTTTTATTCGCAATGCACTTTTCAAGATGCCATCACAGCATAATGACTTTTGCGGCTGAAAAAAAAGTATATAAAGAGGGAAGGAAAGGTTGTGCAATATTAGAATAATTTGATGATTGTGCAGATTTTCTCCACTAAGAACAGCACAATGGATTTGTCAATTTCAATTGATAATTACCAACATCTTCAGCCAGAATGATGCTGGTCAATCTGGAGGGCTGTGTGGAAAGAGCTTGAAGAACTGCTTTCCTGGAGCAGCCTTGGCCCGTCTCTTCGTCAATGGGCTGGACACTTGCAACTTCTGGTCGAGTTGATGTCCTGGAAAAATATGAGTACAGGATTCCCTCACTTTTTGCGGGTGATGCGTTCCAAGCCCTCCTCCCCACAATAGATTAACTTTTAAAATGCAAAAGGCAGAATGAATACTGAACTGTTCATTAAAATATGTCATAGACTGAATCCCCCATAACCAAACCACGAACTAGCGAGGGACACTTTATACTGAATGTATTGGTCAAGCACAGTAAAGTTAAGTAGCTTTGCTCACTAGATCATCCTTCACAAAAACATTTCAAACATTCAGGAGTAAATTTACATTGAAAACCTTTTCCAAAAGACACTGAACGCTCCAATAGCACTCAATTACTACTGTGTTTCATTTTCTCTTGTTTCATAGTGTTGAGGTTTGACATTTCTGATTCCAGGACAGCAGCTTCTGAGATGTGGCCAAAAAAAACCCGTTTCCTTCTTTTCCTTCCTTCAAGCCTTAAATTTCCAGTGTATGTAATTTCTTCTCTAAGAGACTAATCTAAGGCTATGGATGAGAGTCCTCACCATTCATGTACTTTTTCGCAAGGTTACTCTCTGGAAGGAGGTCGTCGCTGCTCGTATACAGCTCAAATGTACACGAACAAAAGCGATAGAACTAAAGCTCAGAAGCACAAAGAGAGTTGTGCTAGCGAGAGATGTTTTTCGGGCTATTTCGGTCACACAACTGTCTCCCTAAAATTCACTCGCTCACAGATGCTGTGTCCACGTGCAGGGGGATGCAATATGACACCTTTTGACGACCTTTTTCTCTGCACTCACCATCTGTAGCAGCCCTCAGTGGTTTCCAGTGTGAAGTTAATTCGTGTACTTCTGGCAAGGGGCAGCAGCACTTTGGGCATATTAAGCTTGGAGCAATCACAGTTTTGAAAGAAGCCTATTAATGACAGCAAAAGAACCGCCGACTGCATTTCCGATCAATGTGACTTGTTGGTCGCGAAACTACAATGAACAGAAACCACAACAAACTTGTTTCGCCTCATGAAAATGCCGTATGGTGTCGTGGTTGTCTATTTCCGTCATGGGAAGAAACGTACTGGTCAACTCAAAAAAAGTGCACCGGAACCGAAGCTAACAGAAGCCGAGAACCCGCCATTTGCAACTATTGGACTTGAGAGCACGCGGGCAGTGCGGAAACGTCCCTCGCCAAGATGAATGACGCGTTTTCTTAAAGGTACACTGACGTTTCAGCTGCGTCTATCATTGTAATACAGCAGTGGTCCTCAACTAGAAATGCTGTAGGTCCACTTTTTTTTTTTTTTAAGAAGACCAAGGTCCGGCGGTCATGGGGAGCAGGGCTATATGCCCATTTAGTATGGTCAAGCCAAGCTTATACAAATCAACACTCCTCACAACCAACCAATGGGGTGCATGAAAATAACAATTATTCACTTTGCCAGTACACAGCAAATAATGAGAGGTATTTGTTGAGGCACAGGAGCTCTTTTATTTTGTTAAGTTGTGCCTGCTTAATAATAGAAATAGCCCTTTTAGGGAAATAAGACACTTTTACTTTAACTTTGTTAAACAGTAGTTGTCTTCCCCCCCCCCCTTAATTTAACAAAAACAAAACAAAATACTAATATTACCAAAATAAATACTAAACATGAAAACAAAAATACAATTTTCATTTGTACAATTCCCTTTTTCACATCCCCCCTTGAAATCACTGAAAAATATATCAGAAGAGGAGTTAAGAACCATTTTAAATACTGACACAAGGGAGCACAGGAATGTGCAGTGCTGTTCTTCCACTAAAGGTGAATGCAATGTCTGAGGCATGCAAATATTATTTGAGGACGCCATTGTGATGTTCATTTACCATGTTGCGGTGTTATGCTGTTAAACAGCTGCAAAGATCCCCGGGTAGACGGGAGCAAAACTGCACACAATCGAAACCTCCCGCGATTCGTCTTGTCTAATTATCTGTGTGCGGCTCTCCTGGACTGAAGCTGTGAGCACACTGTGGCGTCGCGCATGCTTCTGTTTCCTGACACAATCATCCATTTTGAATGCGTGTGTATTGGGAGAGACGCGTGCTGACGCTTATGTATGGGCACACCTTAAGTTCAGAGGAGCCAATCAGCGCATCGTTATCGCCGACATGCCCTGCTCAGCCAGGGTCTCCAGTTAGTCAAACTTTGTACAACACGCAGTCGCGCTGCTGCGGTCCTCTGCAATACATCTGTTAGTGCACGTAAAGAATACAACGGATCATTTTAAATAGCGATCGCGGTAATGCGCAGATTATAGTCCACAAATATAAAATGTATAACGTAAAAACCACTTTATAATTTATTATTTTATACAATTTGCCGAGGGTCCGGACAGAGGAGGTCGGCGGTCCGGTCGTGGATCGCGGTCCGCCAGTTGAGGAAGGCTGTAATACAGGGTACCTTGATTTTGTCAAGCTGCATTTCCTATCTGGTGCAATTACTCAAGAGTGCAGTATCATGGAAATTGTTTTAAAGGTCGCATTCCGTCAAAATCCCTAACATGGGTCAAAATGAGTCTGTGACCTGGTTTCAGTTTGACATATCTGCTGTTTGTTAATTGCATGCATTAAAATGCACAAAAGTACAAAACGACTCCATCATATGTAGATGTCATTCTGAACGTAGAAGACACACAACTCATTATTCAGCTACATGCCCAATTACCCACTTTGCGGTTGCAATGCTACATGCCTAGTCATCTCAGAAAAAAAGTGGCTGAGTAAAAACTCAGCTCTGTGTTGAGCAAAGGTTTAACTTTGCATCACCTGCCAACATCCAAGGAGTTGAGGAATGAATGGCCTCCATTTCTTTTGGGAGACCCCAAGCATTTCAACACATTTTGTGTAGGATAGTTTCTTAACACGCATTACCCAACTATCCCCATCAGCCCAAAGTAGGCCTACTCTAAAAGTAATATTTAACTGCATTACATCACCAACACATTAAGGTAATGCTATCATGACCAGTCAATGTCGACTGTCTCAAGACCGTCTAAACCCAGTTCAGGTGGGCGAACCTTCCAATGCTTGGTGAATTCTGTTGCTTCACAATGACTGTCAGAGCTCACACCGAAAGGTCAAAACATAACTTTGTTCGGAACTCTCAGCCACCACAAGATGCACAAATATAGTGTACGATCAAAAAGAACAAAGCTGTCTTACATTTTCAATTTACAGAGAATAGTAGAGCATGCGAAGAGGATCCTGGGCATTTTTCACCTTACAAATGATTTTTTTAAAATTAAGTATGGCATTGAACCTTTATGGAGGCACGGAAATCCAGTGGTTAGTACATCAGCCACAGTGCAGAGGTACAGGGTTCGATTCCAGCTAAGGCCTTTCTGTGTGGAGTTTGCATGTTCTTCCCTGCGTGGGTTTTCTTCAGGTGCTCTGGTTTCCTCCCACATTCCAAAAACATACATTGCAGGTTGATGGACGCTCTAAATTGCCCCTAGGTGTGATAGTGAGCATGGTTGGTTGGTCGTCAGTGAGTGCCCTGCGATTGGCTGGCAACCAGTTCAGGGTGTCCCTCGCCTCCAGTTCCGTTCGTAAAATCCATTTTGGACTCATGTGCTTTAGATGCTAAGGGCATGACAACGGTCCAAATGAGTGTCTCTGCCCGTATATAGAACCTTGCACAGTGCACAGTCCACAAGCTGCGCATGAGCAAATGGAGAGAAGAAGCACAACCTGCAGGCAAGACAACTGTCACATGACGCAAGCAGATCTGGGGATAAGATTGGGTCAGGTCAAGTGTGACTTGTGAATACACACATCTTCAAGCGATGCCTAGCTCTGTTCACTTCTTGAAATTGTTTTTTTTTGTTTTGTATTGTTGTTGCACCATTGTGTAAGCCAGCTCAAATGTGATGCTTCCTTCCACAGAGTGTGCGTGCGGTCCTGGGGAGAGGGTCATGCATTCTGCATTGATGTGTTGGAGCATTCAGCCTTCTTTTTCATGAATGAAGTACTGGGCATAAAATTGATTAATTTGGTCAACATCTTAAAATCCTGTGAGTTCTGATTCTTAGTAGAGATGGAAAAATGCTTACAATTTGTAGCTGAATGAGTAAAAAAAGTACTCTGGTAAAGGAGAAGTGCTAATTTCACATCTTCAGTAGAAGATAAAGTACAAACTGAAGATAAAAGTACAAATTGTCTTTTTTTTTGGTACTGTTTGTGCAGTATTTGTTGATTTAATAACATGGCAAAACATGAGCTCTGCACACAAAATTGTTTTCCTTGTTTTGCATAGTGCTTGTGCTGAGAAGAAAAACACTTTTTTTTTAATGTTTGTGTTTTCTCAGATAACCAATCCATCCGTCCAGACTGAGAATTTTATTTGGTTAGAAGTTGGTATTTTTTTTCAGCTGGCTCAAGACAACGCATTCACCATGAATCAAGTGATTCTCTTGGGTAAAGCACTGGATGGGGAATATCTTGCCTCTCCAAATCATCATTATCCTTGTTCACGTTCTTTGTTGTCACTGCTGTCTCTTTTTCCCCCCACCATAGTTCTTCGGTCTCAATCAAGCTCGCAACCGCGGTTGACTTTAACTCTCTTTATTTACATTTTTTTTGTACATGGTGTTGTCATCTGTGGAAGTTAAAAATATAACAAGCCTATCTTGAGCCAAGTCATGAGTAGAAATTACAGATATCTGTAAGTACAGGTGCCTAAAACATTTGCTGAAGTAGTTAACAGACAAACAAAACAGGTGAAACCCCGCAAAAGAACAGGTTTCGCTCGTCCATGTAAAGCACCTTTTTTTGTCTACATTTCAAATGTCTTCCCTGTAAACGTGACGGACGAGGAAATATGATGCATCATTTCCTAGGTGTGATTGCAACGTGAGGTTCTCCTTAATCACAGGAAGATCAAAGTTTAGGCAATGTTTCAGAGTTTTTTTTTCGAGGGTTCACAGTGATTGTTAGAATGTTAGCATGTTTTAATGTCCTACAAAAATCACCCCAAATCCCACTTTACCAAAAGACATAGGTCACCTCGGGTGTTATTTGGAACGCGAATGTTTTTGAGCCACACAGATGTGTCGACACACACACACACACACACACACACACACACACACACACACACACACACACACACACACACACACACACACACACACACACACACACACACACACAAACTAAAGCCAACATCTGGTAATAGGCATGCACGTCAGTGGCAATTGCCAGCATGGAAGTCATTTTCTTCAGATGTGATGGGAGAGTATGAAATCTCTCAGACTTGTAAACCAGAACAAATCCAAGTACTGTATACATGTGCGTAAAAACGGTTTTGTAACCCTCTCCTAACTAAACACACAAAATAGTCACTGATATAACTCGTATCCGACAGAAGCGATAAAAGATAAAAATGGACCAGTACTGAAAATGAAGAAATGAAAATCAGCGTTTGTTTTTTTAAAAAATTGTGGTCCAAGAGAATTATTGTTCGAATGAAACTGGTCCGGAAAAAATGGTAGCCTAAATGTACATTTTTGTTGTACAACTGTTAGATGAGGCCCGTTTGGCACATAACTTGAGCTAGGCTGTTGTGTCGCTGTGACCTTGCTTCTGGCTCTGTATCTGCCTGTCTTGCACACTTACCAGTTGAAACCATTTAAGACCTTGAAGCCACAGTTCAGAGTTCCCTACCCCAGGATTAGGTCTTCTGGATCTGTCAGAAAAGGTTTCCATGGCCCATGTCTCGATCTTCCTGAATCCATTAAATATTCTTCTGCAAGCAGACTTCACAAGGTATTCGACTCTGTACCTTGGGGGACTCCTGTGGGTGGTGCTCTGGGAGTATGGTGGACAAGACCAGGAGAGTCTTCATAACCTTCATGAACAGAATTAGTAGGCAAAACTGTTTTGTTGAAGGGGTCTTGTTTTATGGCCCGTGTATTGTGCCTCAGAATTTTTGCAGGTAATGTGGCTCCATGGGACCATGAACAAAGCTGAGATTGATGTAGCTGGAATGAGAATCAGCACCTCCAAAGCGAAGAGCACAGTTCTGAATCAGAAAAGGGTGGAGCGCCTACATGGGTCAGGGATGAGATCCTTCTTCAAGGGGAAGAATTTCATGATTTGGGGTTTTGTTCATGAGTGAGGGAAGAATGGAAAGGAAGAGAGAACGACAGATGTGAAGTGTCTACAGTGATGCTGATTCTACATCAGTCTAACATTATGAAGGGGCACCTAAGAAAACCTTTTCTTACTCGACAGAGTTTGAATAGACTTGGTGTGGAAACTCTGCACCATGGACTTTATTTCCCTGACTTTAATGGAGCAAGTTGCAGAAAGTGAATAGAGATGTAAATGGTCTGAGCGGTACAAACCAGGCGCATTAAATTATGGTGGGGTGTCATGAGTCAGAGTAAGTATATTTGACAAAGGCAAGACTTAAAGCCCAAATTCACTTGTGCACATTTCTTACACAAGAAAAACACGGAAGGGGTTTGGATGAAAAAGAAGGAAGGAGAATTGGAGTGCAATTAGAAAACATGACACAGCACACACGGCAACACATGCATAGTTTGCAGCTCATCAAGTGTTCTGAGCTTTGTGGTGTGGACACAGAAATTAGTGACATACGCACAGCTTGTTGGACAGCCTGGTATGCTTCAAATACCACATTGTTTGTTTATTGATGATATGCTTTACTGCTTCATGGGTGACTTCACATGCAAGATGACGTTTTATTTTTGCTACTTTTTGTTCAAGGCTGGTGCTTTTAGGAGCAGAGCACAGAGGGAAAGGCAGAAGAAAGTGAAAGTACAGTACTTCATCTCCGTCACATCACCAACGGGGTGAGGAGAAGGTCAAGTGTTGCTATGCTGAGAAAACATCAGAAAATGAAATATTTAGCACGTGAACAACCGGAGATACTGCGGGGTCAGACTCATTTCTGGCTCTCATCTGACCAAATAGTCAAAGAGTGCAAATTGGAAGGAGAGGATCTTTAAAGACAAATAGCAGGAATCAAATACTGTACTGGAGATACGGTGATAAGGTTTGTTACACGGGAAGCTGCCAGTGGGAGCATCAGGTGGCCAGCCACAAGTGTACACAGCTCTTGTGTCTTTTAACTTAAAATGTACTTTGTTTCTTTTTCTTACATCACGCTATAGTATACATACTGTACAAAAAGATCCACTGAACTGCTGATGTGTCCCAGCAACGATCAGGGAGGTGGCGCAGGTTTAGGACACAAACATTCAAATGCTTCATATACCCAGGAAGGAGCAGGGGCATTCTCTCTCTCTCTCTCTCTCTCTCTCTCTCTCTCTCTCTCTCTCTCTCTCTCTCTCTCTCTCTCTCTCTCTCTCTCTCTCTCTCTCTCTCTCTCTCTCTCTCTCTCTCTCTCTCTCTCTCTCTCTCTCTCTCTCTCTCTCTCTCTCTCTCTCTCTCTCTCTCTCTCTCTCTCTCTCTCTCTCTCTCTCTCTCTCACTCACTCACTCACTCACTCACTCACTCACTCACACACACACACACACACACACACACACACACACACACACACACACACACACACACACACACACACACACTTTCACATAATGGAAAAAATACAAGGCCGTAATGCTTTTCAACACAGTCAACAATAATACGATAATGTACAGGGAACTTATACATTAAAACCATGTGGGAATCTTCAGCTATGATAACAATAAAACACGAGTCCATCAGAAGATCCTCTTAGGTTGCGCAGAGGAACAAAACATCCCGGCGGACGCCACACGGCGCGCCTATGACGTGGCATTGTGGCAAGGAGGAGGTGTGAGTGAGGATGAGATCTAAGTGGTGTACAGGAAGGACTGCATGGTCCCCTCCACGAAACAAAAAGTGCCAAGGTAAGCAAATTCAAGTAAGTTGTGCTCTTTACACAGGGCGCAGGGTGGGGCGGGGAGAGTACGGAAGGAGGGCGTGTCCACTACTGGCTCTTGCTGAGATCAGTCACATTTGTTGACGCATTCACGGCCGTTTCGCCGCGAGCTGATTTTGAGAGAAGGTCAACCCACTTGGCCTGGAGTTCGGCATCGTAAGCACTTAACAGCACAGTTTGCGAACTGTGACTGAGCCGGATTACATGTTTGACCTCTGACCTTTCACCTGAGGACGGCGACGGCATCGTCACCTCAAAGCCGGACAGGGGCACGGCTCTCGCCCCCTTCAGGTCCTGCAGGGATGAGTGCAACACATTCAGCATCAGTCATTTATTTGGAGCTGAAGTCAAAGATGGTGCGAAATGATCATCGTTATTGCTTTTTCAAAGTTGGATTTAAACGAGGGCTGTGACTATTGAGCATTTTTAGAATCTAGAATTGATGATTCTATTGATCATTCCATCGATTAATCAGAATACAATAATCAATATATTATATGCACAGATTCCATTTTTAATATCCATTTTTAAAGCGTTTTACCAGACCATTTTTTCCCGGTGACTGTTTTTTAACCAGTTAATATGGGTTATATTATAAGCGTACACATGTTTTTTAAGCACAGATGAAACTTTTGTAGAGTATTTTTTTGTCCTGAATCATTTTTTATCAAGCACATCAGGTTGTAAGAATAATAATCATAATCATTATTATTATTATGATTATTATCATACTATTTTTTATTATGATGATTATTATTATACTAATGATTATTATTATACTAATAATAATCATAATAAAAATGATTAATACATTGATTAATATTTCTGAATTAAGGGTTAGTGTCTGTATCAGGTGGATTTTCTTTTCTGAAACGTCATATGAATGAGAACGCATAGTTAAAATCTGTATTGCGCAAGCTTTTTTTACATCAAATACTGTAGCTCACAAACCTGATGGAAAGACACCTTTGAAATCAGCGTAAACATTTTTACGGACATATAAAAAACATCTCGATTAACCTGTTTTATTGCTGCATTGTTTAACGCAGCAATGTCACATGTTAGGGATTGATGTACTGGGCAGCCGTTTTGGAAATGATTCAGTTGGTGGTTCGGTCATTGTTTTCCAAAGCACAAGCAGATGTTTGCAAATGTCTTGTTATGATTAAACACACATGATAATCGGTCTGCTTTCATGAAGAGATACAGTAATCAGAGAATAATTCCTGTTGAAAGGCTGAAATGTGAGGATTTGGACAGTTGTAAGTTAATGGCTTAAAGAATTATTCGGTGACTAAAACAGTTTTAAAAACAAAAACAGATTAAGCAATACATTTTGACACCCCTAGTTTCCATCCAAGGATGCCAACTTGTCTCTTTAGCTGCATGTGAACATAAATAACTGCATCAAACACACCTCTGTGACAACGCTGACATTTTTTTCAAATAAAGCAGCACTATTGGCACCAGTCTCTGTGCGTGTGTTTGTGTACACATTAGGCCATACCTGCCCACTGCTCTGCAGATACAACACCAGTGGCTCAGCTTTTGTGACAGCCACCCACATTTTGGTCCAACTCTTTCCTTTCTCCTGCACATGGAGGTGGCCACACAAGAGGCAGTTCTCCCCTGTCAATGATGCTTGCCTCTAAAACAGATGACACACGACACCGCTTCAGTACAAATACGGTAAAGCACCGGTGCGTTCGGGGACACGGCGGAATGTGGAAGACAGCAGGCTTTGCGTGTTGTATTTGAATAGCAAGTTCCACAGCACATTTTGACTTGTTCACCAATATGCACAATTTTAAGGACTGTTTCACAATTATTGTGAGAAATCGCTGATGTGATCAGTGTCTTCTCAGAAATGAATATATTTAATCATTAACTAAAACATATGAAGGTAGTTTGAGCAAATGTATTACTAGTATATCAAACTAGTAGACCTCGCCTTAATCAGTACCCAAGAGCTCTTAGTTTCAAAAAGATTGGTGACCCCTTGTCTTTTGACTGCCTATCGGGGTCCTCGGTTTCCGACATACACGGCATAGTGTTACCACTGAACGTAATGTTTTATAACTTCAATTATCTTATATCTATGGCCTCAGAGTTTTCGTTAAACAAATCTTTACTGTAAAAAATATTGACTTAATTATGCGTCAGCTTAGGCTCCTGATTGCCGTAGGAATGGACCCCCTGTAAATGTGCATGTACATTTGAAGTAACATTTTGTACATTTTGGTTGTCTTTTTATTGCGATGACCCACATTCCAATTGTTCCTCCTGGGAGTAAAAAGACCTAATTTGGGCACTTGAACATGGTTATGTACACCCAGCAAACACTCTGATTTTCCCTAGATTACCGCGCAGAATCTAAAGTGATCTAATAAGATAAAAAGGACTGGTTATTGCAGTTGCAATTGGCTTTGCCTTAAAATGGCACTGTTTTATACTCTGCTGCTTGTTTGTAATATTTTGCTCCTTTCTTTGTACAAGGCGAACTGCTGATAGCCCTCGATATCATTAACATTTGCAGCCGTACATAATGTGTCCAGTGAGTTTATGATTCTCACAGAGATGTGCGTGTGTGTGTGTGTGTCTTATGACTTACTGTCCTGGTGTCTCACCTCAGGCGCTGCTTTCCTCTTCTGTTCACCACCATTGAGATTTTCCAGACTTAGGCTGGCCTCAAAACACTCCGGGCACACTCGGCTTGTTTTGTTGTCCAAGGTTTTTGAACACTTTGCACATATGGCCTGTGGGATTGATTGACTGTCTTTATTTCAATGATGCAAACAAAAATAACATTATTTGTAAGAAATCTAAAAATAATATTTATTGCTGCTGTCCATTTTAATCATTTTTTTAATATTAATGAGATGTCCGAAATGAAGACACCCAATTAACGTAAAAAAACAAAAAAAAAAAAACAAAAACAAAAACCGGACATGCGTTTTTTTCACAGTCCAGTGACAATATATAAACTAATCATATACCGTAAATTCCAGACTATAAGCCGCTACTTTTTTCCCAAACTTTCAACCCTGCGGCTTATTCAGTGATGCGGCCAATATGTGTAATTTTTCTAATGGCCGCCAGGTGCACTCGAGTAGAAAAGGTAAGATTAAGACCGGCGGAATATATGCGTCGAGGAAGACTGCAAGTTCTTGTCTTGTGCATAAATTAAATTAGCGTGAGCATACCCTCATCATGGAAAATGCAAAAAGAAAGGCATATGACGCATTGCTATTCTGTTGCTAGCGTGTTGTTACCATGTTGCTACCGTTTTACTGCCGTGTCACAGGCACCGTTTGGGAAGAAAGTTATATTATTATTATTGTTAAGTTATATTATTAAAACTTTGAAAACTCTCTCTGTGTACCGTCTTTCTTTGTAAATATGTTTACATGTTTTAATATTATATATTATATACAGGTGCGGCTTGTGTATGTACAAAATTGGTTTTCCTCTAAAAATGTAGTGGGTGCGGCTTATAATCAGGTGCGCTCTATAGTGCGGAAATTACAGTAAATGTTTTATTAAGAAAGAAACGCACACACAAACCGCAAATTTTTTTAACTCCTCTAGATGGCACTCTTGGTTTAAAGATGCAGTGGAAATTCCATTTGCATTGCACTAGTCTTTATCTTTAAACCAACAGCATCATCTCGAGGAGTCAAAAATACTTTACGAAAAATGCTTTACGGAGCTTCATTTTACCAAGAGTAATAAATCCATCTATCCATTTTAGAATCCGTTCAACCTCACAATGGGGCGTACTTTCCCAGTAGTAGGCGAGGTACACCCTGAACTGGTTGTCAGCCAATTGCAGGGCACACAGACAAACAACGGGTTTAGGGTGTCCCCCGCCTACTGCCCGAAGACAGCTGGGATAGGCTCCGGCACATTCCGCGACCCTTGTGAGGATAAAGCGGATCAGAAAATGGATGGATGGGTACGGTATATATAATATACTCACCCCTCCGCAGGACTTGCAGTGGTGTTTGCGTTTTGTGAAATTGAAACTCTCGTTGCATCCTTTACATGTCTGCTTCTCTTTGTCTTTCTTTCTTGAACTCTTCTGCAAAAAAAAAACCCAAAAGTGTCAAGATATGCACACTGTTCAGCACAACACAATAAATGTATACTCACCCTTTCATGCAGTCTTTCCCCATCTGAGTCGATGGACGTGTTGGACCAGGGTCCCTGAGAATACGCAAACGTGAGCATCACAGGCTTATTTCTGCAGTTATGCATTACTTCCACAAGGTGTCAGTCTAAAGTCACAGAGGAAGCCAGTTGTGTTTTGGCTGTGCGCTAGGCGCAGCAGCTTAAAGTGGGTCAAAGCAGATCCATAGGAATCATTTTTGACTTGGTCTTTCCCTATAAGGTCATGTTAAATTGTAAATTTGTGTATGATTCACATTGATATATGGAGAATTGTTGAAGCAGACCAGGTGATGGTAAATGTACTTGGTGCCTGGTATGGCTCATAATTCATCACTGACTCAATCAATCAAATGTTCAAGGTGGTCTTACCGGTGATTCCGGGGCGTGGTCATCCTCCCGCGAGAAGGAGCTGTTGAAGGCTTTATTGAAAGTCTCGCTGTTTTGCTTGTGTCGATCAATCGTGGCCTGAATGACCTGAGTGTGAACAGAGATTTGGAGCAGATGATGATGATGATGATGGAGGACAGGGAAGGAGATGAACGAGATATGACTGAGCTGCAATGATGTACAGTCCACGGTTGGAAACCATTAATTAACAATATGTTGATTGATGTTGGGAGTTTGGAGTGGTGGTGGTGGTCTTTCAAGTAGTTTGGTTACCTTACCCTATTCAGCCTTACACTTCTCATGCATTAAACCCTCCTCACAATCCAAATCTTTTGAGTGTATGTTCCACTGTCTGTCAGCTTTCACCCTCAAACCCTCTGTGCAATGAGGCCACCTCTTCTTCAAGGCCGCCAAACTCATAATCAGCTTTTCTCGGCTGTAATGAGCTCAATGAGCCATTATCGAGAGGCTTTAGTGGAGAATAGTGTCAGCCCCCAACACCGTGTGGGTGGGCAGGAAATCTTTTGTGAGTGCATTCTCTAATTCAGCTGAACCACCACAAGGGTCAGGTCTGACCCCCAATTTCCCGGCAAAACGCTCACCCACCCCTGCGCCTCCACACGGAGATTGCTCAATACCATGCACCAGAATGTTGCTTTGTTTGTTTACACACATTTTTTCCAAACTTTTCAGCCAATGTTCCGTCAAAGAGTCTCCATCGCCATATTCCAGCGGCACCATTAAGGCACTACTCTTTTTTGAGGTGTATGAATAGTTTGGTACCCCCAAAAGATTTGTGTTGCTTGAACTTACCTGAATCCAGTCTTCTTTCTCCTCAGCTGTCCTATGAGAGAAAACCACCATCATATATGTGTTTTTCAGTACTTTTGAACATTTGACACTTTCTGTATGTAATGTTGCTTATCTTTATACTTTACAATGTGATAAGATCAAGGTATCCCTTTTTGCATTCTGGATTGGATGCCGGCCATTTGCGGGGCAATCAACCATTAACACTCACATTCAAATGGGAGGAAGCTGAAGTGCCCACTTATTAAAACTATCAATTATATCAAGTCTCAAAGTGACTTTACCAGTGAGTTTTCCATTATTGTTTGACAACAGTTGTTAATATAAATAATGATAAAGCTTTGAATGTTTCTGTGGTGTTTAAGTGTTTTTACCTGGCTTGAAGTTCGAGTGAACGTTGTTTGCCAATAATGGCAAATGTGTGAGGAAGATTCTGCTTCACGTTCTCCTGCAACTGAGGAAACAACGAAGCGTAATGATCTGCGTTCATGAAATTTAAATAGATCATCTTGAGTCAAAAAAAAAACAACAAAAACAATCCTATAACAAAGTACCTCCATGCCAGCAATGTCAATTCTCTCCCTGACGCTGAACTTCTGCCCCATCAGTCGGAGTTTAGGCACACAATAGAGCACCATGTTGTTAAACTGGGAGAGAGAGAGAGAGAGAGAGAGAGAGAGAGAGAAGAAAAAACATCACAGTTGGGGCTCTTCTCTGTGAAAATCCCATCTCGCTCTCTGTCATTTCCTTCTCACCAAGTAGAGGTATCTGTCCTGTGCTGTTCCATTTTTGGCTGACATCTTCTTGATATGTCCTTCCTTGATAAGCTCATTGGCTGGGTTCACAATGTCTTCCTCCCCCCCCAGCCTCTCATAAACCTCAAGCAGTTTGTGCATCTTCTCCTGGAAACATCAGACAGAGCAGGAATGAGATCCACACCACAAGATGCCGTTGTTTTATCAGAACAGTCATCCATCACTTTGTTGGCCAGGCAAAGAGCAGGTATTATATTTCTTGATCGATCATTTGACCACATTGGGAGGTTTCAGGGAAGTAAGAGATACAAGTCAGACCGAGGAAAGTGATGAAGACGATGGGTGGCACGCCAAGCCAGTCAGACATCCGCACACTGTGAAACTTGAGGCAGGAAACAGCAACTTCCTGTCTGAACCAACTCAGCGCGTTCACTCCCTCAGACCAACACTTGCAGCAACAATTCAGCATCAGCAGTGCGTCATATGAGTGTTGTCATGCATAATGTTCAATGAGACGGTATTGGACAGATTTTTGTTGAGACTCACCATTTTCTTGATTGCCGCGTTGGAGTGATTAGCCGCAGTAGATATTAACTCCAGTGCCTCTGTAGAAAGAGCATAAATATGTGAGCAGGAAATTTGAAATGCGCAAAAATAAGACTGTTAAGACGGGAAGTTATGTACATGGCCATTCTTAACTGTGGGGGAAAGCCTGTTGAAAGTTGCGAGCAACGCCAGCGTGATAAACGACTGTGGAATGTGGAGTGGATGAGTGAAAACCCTATAAACTAAACAAAGGGTTGAACTTAAGGCTTTTGTAATCGGACACTGTGATGCTGGAGCATTTGAAGTATGATCTGACCTTTCCAGAACCAGAGTGCTACACCGGATCTCAAAGACTCACTACAATGTGCTATTGTGACTCAGACAGACAGCGAAGGTGATGATGAGTGTTTTGCTGCTCTCACTTTCTGCATCCTTTCGGTCAAGTGCATCTTCGGGCAGGTTCTTCAGGTAGTCTTTGAGCAAGAGCTCATAGCGGGGAATCCTCTGCACCGGTTCCAGCATGTGATGCTGCAAAGTCAAGTTGCCGCAAACGTCCTGTTTCTGCTCATCGCAGTGTGAAAAACAAACAAACAGAAACTCTCAACAGACACATTCAGAAACCGGCAAAATATTCAGATCCAAAGCAAAGTTGACTTTGAAGTGACGCTGACACAATTTGTTTTCACTTGCGGTTGTGCTTGTGTTAATTAGTCTGACGTTATGACATTATTTCTACAACTGTTGTAAAAAAAAGTGTATATACAATTAAATTAACCTTTGGCTGCTAAAAACTGAGCACTTACTTTTGTATCCGTTTCATTTTTTTTTCTAACTCATCCAGTAGTGGATGTGCAAGTGTACCTAATGAAGTGTATGGGTGGTGTAAATATAATTGCGGGCATGAATTCTTGAAGAGCTGGGTCGATCACTCGGAGGCGCTGCTATGAAGATTTCTTCATTGACCAACTGGGTCGGGTTCAGAAGGGGGACCTGTCTCTCCAAAGGCGCCTCCCTGCAGCGTTTTCATCTTGTCAAATAGATTTTATATACTTTGAACTAACATTTTATAATACAATATTGAGACGAATGTTCCCCACTCGGCATACATTGCAGCCTGGCATCCTGGAAGGGGGATGCCCCCACCTGCGGCCCCTTCTCACGGTTTTTTCTTTTTTTTAAGTTTTTCCTTGCCCTCCTGGAGGTTAAGGTTTGTGACTAAGGGCTATATAAAAAATGTGACTTGACATGAATTCCAAATGACTGGGATTCTGAGACATGATCACATTACTGTGAGCTAGGACGAGCCAGTGACAAGGAAATGTCGCAAGAAAGTCCCTTGGCTTTGAATCAAAAGCGAATGACTTTGTTCGAAGTGCCACAGTAACGTGACATGAAAAAATAGCACCTTGCCCAGTCAACACAACACACACACACACACACAACACAAACCTGTATATTTTGGACGACACCCTTAAACTGCGAAGACCGTTGCGTCCAGGTGTTGACCAGATCCATCGCTCGGTCAAAATTTTTCACATACTCGCCATACATCTTCATGAAAGGTGCCAGTTTCTGAAGGATGTCCCCAATACGAGGGTTGGAATTCCTGTGGGGGGTGGGTTGGAGGGGGACCAAAACCAAAACCAGCACTTAAAGCTTGATTAAAAAACAACTGAGACCCTTATGAAGATAAGTTGCGTGTTTAAGCACAAAGTGTAGCTACATCACCTCGTAAGGAAATTGACCAATCATAGTTCCAGTTTCAACACTGTGACAACGTAAAACCTCTAACAAGAGTCCAATACTAATGCTAATGCTAATCATCCTGATTGCTAAGTGATCGCCACAATCTCTTGAATGCTACGGGTGACGGATCCTTCCTCACCATTCTCCAGTGATGCGTGTCTTGAGCTCTGGGAGCAGGAACTTGTCATGAAAGCAGTAGATGGAGGAGATGTTGGAGAAGATCCCTGTAATGACATCCTGAGGGATTCCGGCCTCTGTGAGCTTAGTGCAAAATACCTGCCAAGAAAACATGCGCACGGCATACTGTAATTTAACTGTGAAAAACACGTGACGTTGATTTTGGTTAATAAAGCGAGAAAAAAAAAGGGACAGGTGTATGCCGCACACCACGAAAACATTTTAGTCGTGTCCTTTAATACAATGTCCTAAAATGTCTCATTGGCATTTCACTTGATTACAATGCATTTTTTATGAGGGACGGAAGGCTGAAGGAAGGCTTAAGGCTGTTGATTACTAAGCTGCATAAATGTAACACATGATTCGAGAGTATTTTCCTGTAAGCAGTGTAACTTGACACAACTCACCGTAGTGACTAACAGTCGACTGTCAAAACTTTTGGGGCCAGCAGAACATTTTGACAATGCACCGATATTGAATGTGAGTGACAGAAAGCGGGCGGAATTTATGTCTGTTATCATAACATTTATGAACATAAACCTTTGTGCAGCAAAGTTTTGACAAGCTGCATTACAAAAGATCTCTGAACCTGATTGGCTCCCCAATATTACACACCAAAAAAGTAGACAAACTATGGTCGCCATGACAATAACACCATTTTAACAAGCCCTGTTTTAATTGATTCTGACCTATTCAATTAGGAAAATGATCAAACATTTAACAAACATTATATACCCAAATATATTCTGCAAAGTATAGTGTCAAGTGTTTTTAAATTGGCCATAAGGCTCGGATTTGGAATTTCTCTGCGGTAATTAATTACATGCAGAACCTTTTGTTAGAGCCAGAGGCAAAGTCATGGATGGGCACAAACATTTCCATGAAAACCAATCAATGTCACATGAACGCCGGCGTGACAACAACAGGAGATGAACTGTTTCATGTGGAGTGAGAGCACCGGGATCACTACAGGAGGCAAAAACCTTGTGCGGGAAAACAGACTTTTTAACGTGCTTGTAGATGACCACCACGCAACCCACTGGACAACTTTGGAATTCCAATTTGCATCGCAGTGTACGAGGAGATAAACGGAGTGTGAAGCTCATTTATATCGAGATCAATCGCAAAAAATGTGTCAAAAGGTGACGTTATTCTTACTAAAACAATAACCTGCACACAAACAAGTCATCTCTTAGCATGTGTCATTTTCGGCACCGTCTGAGATTGTTTTAATGAGCTTTCTAATTACAAACCCTGCTAATATTTTCCCAAACCCACACTTTTAATCCGTCATTTATCCAGGGATTTACACACAATTGTACACGTGGCACTCCGCAGACACCAGAGTTGTCAATCTGCTTGGATTGGAGGTAACCATTTCATATATATCACATGCATGCAACAGAGTCAACGTTTGCCACAACTGCGCTTACTCCGATTCATTCGGTCCACAACGCTGCTTTCCCTGGATCACAGAACATTTACTTAATCCGGCTCAGCCCTGATCTCAATCACTCAGACCGCTGGCACACTCTGGAAATTGAAATTTGTACCCAAACAGTCCGGCATGCTTACGAAAGCGCCAGTTGGCAAGACGTCACGTGACTCCCATGAGGTTACCTGGTCGAGGAGGTCGAGCCTCTTGACGTAGGCCTCTTCAGTGTGGAGAAGTTCTTTGGCAATGTTCAGCAACCTGTGCGCTTCTGAGCACTGCGGGGCACATATCACACACGCACCAATTGAGTGCAAGGAAGACATCAATAAATAAAGAAGAATGAAAATGGAAATGTAAAAAAAAAAAAAAAAAATTAAAAAAACAATATTTTACAATGCCCTTGTTTAATACATTGAATAGTTCAACAATGAACACTACTGAATGTCTACGCTCAGTTTCAGATTTGGCTTTTTTGCCTGAAAAGACGAGACATTTATACTATTATGGGTATAACCAACAAATCAGAGAAATAGGTAAAAAAAATCACTTCTGGAGCATAGTGAGGATCAATCAGAGCCATTTCACAAACATTGGCCATTGCAATTATTTGGACTATTCTGAAGAAGGCCGAGCACGGTGGCGGCTTTAGTAACCAAAATCAACAGCAACAGTGCAACACCTATCCCAGAAGCTGTAAACTACTCATTATCAAGAAGAATAGGAAAGCCAGGCTAGAATTTGTCAAAATGCTGAAAGACAGGCATCAAGAACTCTGTAGCGCCTGATCTGAAGGATACAAGACCATTTGTGATACATGGTGTGGCGCTCCTGTCATGGGTTAGTCTTGCAGGGCTTCTTCTTGGACGGGCTCATTCATCTTTCTTACTGATGTTAACACATGCTGACAACGGTAAACTCAGCGGTCTGCATTAAAGTTTTTGTTTGTTATTTTGAAGAAAGCTGCAACCAAATTGAGTGGTGGATCCTGCACCATGCAGCAAGAAAAGGAGCCAAAACACACAACAAGGATATTAACAGGGCTCAGTGAAAGAAGGTTGAAGCCTAAACCCCGTGCGTGGACTTACGAAACTGAATTTCCGTAATATCCTAAAACATTGTAACAACTGAATGAGCTCTGTGGCGAAAAGCTGGAAAAGTCTCTCAAATGAAGCGCAATGCCAAAATTTGGTAATGTCAATGAGTCAATAACTGCTTGTTGCAGTCATTGCAAGCGCAGCGATTGCAATTTTGTAAGAAGTCTTAATCAGCATTTATCTAGACTACGCCTGGCTGCTCCAATACTTTTGCTAACCTAAGGATGTGGTCTTGAATTACTGTTTACGCCACCTTCTCAGTTGTGTATGAGTTGCCGATGAAAATAAAAGATGCAACCTTGATCTAGTGTCATATTCATCTTCTAATTTTCAATTTGAATCTGTTTGGAAACAGAGAGACTTGTGATGATTTGAGGGGAACTGACGTTTTCCAGAAACTTAAGACGAGGGCTAACAGAAACAAGGATGTGTCTCGGTTAAGGGTGTACATTTGTGGAGTAAGTGTGATAATTAGCTGAAAATGTATGCTTCAATTATATTTTTTAAAAGAATACTTAACCTTAAAAAGTGAATAAATATATGGAACCAAGTGCAAAACACAGTGTATACATGTACATTTTTGTTGACGTGATTGGGTGGAATTTTTTTGGCGTGACAAGTTTTGGTTTGGTTTTCGATTCATGACGTAAATTTCACTCTGAGTTGATGGAATTTGTGTTTGCGCTTCAATGATTTTTCTTAATATGCTTGTCTTGTACAAAAGAGCATAGGTTTGCTCAGCAGCAACTTCGCCCAAGGGCTTTTCGTTTGGATTTGTTTTCCTGTAAAATTCTGGATTCACTGTTTCTCTTTGACTGAAGTTGATCAGATAAATCAATCAAACAGAAAAAAATAAGAATTAGCCTCTGTTGCCTATAGGTGCCAAAATATGTACGGCACATACAAGAAGAAGCAACGAGGATAAGGATATGCACGGCCGATGCTGTCCACGATCAATAGTGTGGCTTGAAGGACAAGAGAAAAGTGAAACGATCTTAAAGGCGGGGGGAGCCTTTTATCCAGCATCCGACGCAAGCTCCTGTTACCGCTTTCAGGCAGGTATTCATCCCTTTCTGTAATTGCAGAGCCGCTTTTAGAGTCAAGTCGAGCACTTGTGGCCGCCAATGTGAGGTTGTCACAGCGTGTAGCATTTCGTGAGGAGTATTCTTACCAGGCTGAGATAATAATAGAGATTGGCTCGAGGAGGAAAGATGATTCAAAGGTGCCATGAAAATTCTTAGAAACGGCCATTTGGACAAGAGCGCCTGACCTTGAGCATAGTCAAGGCGTTTTGACAATGTTGCCTAATTCCAATACCGCTGACACCCTATTTTATATCCAGCTCACGGATGACACGGCATCGGGAGTCACGATCTCGCTGAATGCGACTTGAACTGAGGGTGACCTGGGGGGACTGAGCATTAAACCCAACGTTTTTCTCAGATGCAGCTCATTTCCGACCTCAGCCTGTTCCTAACTTTGATTGTATTTGTGCTTGCACATGAATAGTTAAACATTATTTTTGTTTTAAATTCCTCATTTAAATAATTCAAGCAACATGTCAGTCCTCATGAGATTGTGGTTGGAGAAGTAGTGGCTCATTTTTGGAACAGGGAACAGAGTTCAAAATTTTGAATCAGGACTATGAGCTAAAAATAACCAATATAGTCACTTGTAATGTGCTTTATTTACTTTTAAACTCAAGTAATTTGTAAAGTAACTAAGTTACTAATACCAGTTTACGTGCCAATGCGGCGGAAGCATGTACAGTAGGTACTCACTTTTTGTGCATCTGTCAGATACCCGGTTTGTGTGTCTGTGAGAGAGTTGATCTCTCCACCGCTCCCTTCATCCAAGTCACTGTCCTCATCCTGAGTTGAATCCCGTTTGTTGCTTAAGGTAACACAACACGACACGCTCTCCGTTTCCGTGACACTGTCATAATGATCCTCCTCGTCAATGGCGTCCTCGTTGGGGAACACCTCCCCTTCCGCGGCGCACGACGGGCTATCGATGCCGCTGTCCCGGTTAGGAATTTTGATCTGCTCCGAAGAGTCTGGATTGTCTAGAAACTCGTGGGAGGAGCCTTCATCCCGCTCCCTGTCGTCAAGGCAGCCATCGCCGTGGGTTATGTCCACCTCCACGTCCAACGGGGTGTCATCGGAGCCGTCCATGTGCATAGACGCCAGGCAGGACAATTCGGGCACATCGTCATTTTCTTCAGAGGTGCAGGGTGCGAGTTTGTTCAAATGGGAGGAGTCTCGCCCTGTTTTTGCTGTGGTGTCCTGGTCACAGGAGGAAGTGATGTCACACGCAGTGTCCATTCTAAGACACAGGTGCAGCTGGGAGCGGGGAAGCGCCCCCAAGATGGGGACCCTGGGAAGATATGAAAGCAATGACTGAACACCGGACAGTGAGGCTAAAAAGCACATCAATGGTGAAACAAATTGAGGTGTGTTCATTCAATGAAAGACTTGCCAGCTACTGCATGTTGTTACCTTGTATTTTCAAACCTCTCGATGAGCAGGCCAACTTTCTGGATTTCCCTCTGCGGCTGCGCTCCCACCGCAGGGGGCACAACCCCAGGTTTGGGTTTCGGCGGCGGCGCTGGAAGAGGCCTGCAGGGCGCCGGCGGGATCCTCTTGGGTTTCTTGTCTTGCCCGAGAGCGAGCAGGTGCGACGGTTTAGGGGGCACTGGAGGAGCACATGCCCAGAAAAGGCAAGAAAAGCAGAGCGAGACACAAACATGAGGCTGCAGTCATCAATCGTGTATCATGTCGAAATCTGAGGGAGAAAACCTCCATGGCTCTCTGTAAGAATGAAGCCTGCCCGGTCCTCTCTCGAAAACAAAACAGCAGCACCAAAGCGTAACAAAAAAATAGCAGTGCTGAACTACTTCTTCAGCTTTCTGACGACTTCCTTATTTCACACAGGATACTGAGATGCGTGTGCACGCGAGCCACCACAGTTCCTGTCTGTATATTTAGAAAAGATGCACAGACACAGTTGTGGATTATCTGAAGTATGCACACGGCGCTCATGCTTTCCTGCTCACGGTCCTTCGTGACAAGTGTCGATCTTTCCCGAAATGGCTGACATGTTTGCGTTGACAGTGAGCTTCCTCTGTGTCTGTCTGTCTTATTTACCTCGATGCGTTTCTCCAAAGATAAATGGCACAGTCTGTCAAAAAGAGCACCACTGAAGTAGGGCGAACCTAAAATTGTGTATGCCAAATATAGCACAACATTAAAATTTGATTCTGTTCTTCCAAATATAAACTGAATTGGAAAAAACCCCATTTCAAATGAAACAATATTTATTAATTTGAGGCAATACTTTTATGGAATCTTATCATTTGTGTCATGACAAATTAGATAACAACAGTTCCAGTCAATACAATACAAATAAACACATTTCACATGTGTCACTGTAGCAGTGCGTGCTTCGTGTAATGTTGACCATAGTTTTGAATATATTCCCATTTTATGGATGAAATGATTTGAAAGCAACGACTCAGGTTCACTTTTGTGATTCTAACAGTCGGTTGTTAATGGGAACTGTAATGTTAAGCTTAGTACTAGGTGATCACACAGAGCATTGTTTTCAAGCTTCAAGCTGAAATAATTGTGGTATCCAGCCAGAAAAATGAGCAGATCAACTAACAGACCAGAAAGGGAATTAAGGGAATATCGAGTAAGTGTTACTCTAGTACAGCACAAACTGTGGATGAATATAGGCCACTTGAAATTTGGGGCAGTGTTCAAGTGTGATCTTCAAAAATTCCCCAAACACAGCACATGTTCATAATTAGAAGATGTCACGACACAATCTCACGGGAGCCTCAGCTTACGAGGAGGTGACCTAGTGAGCAGAGCAAGTGGCAGTATCAGGCCAGTGGGCAGACACCGACGCATTTTCCTTACTTCTTTTCTCCACACACGCACAGGTCAAAAACATCCATCCATCCATTTTCTGATCCGCTTATCCTCACAAGGGTCGCGGGCATGCTGGAGCCAATCCCGTGTGTCTTCCGGCAGTAGGCGTATCCTGAATTGGTTGCCAGCCAATCACAGGGCACACAAACGAACAACCATTCGCGCTTACACTCACACCGAGGGACAATTAAGAGCGTTCCATTAACCTTCCACACATATTTTTGTGATGTGGGAGGAAACCGGAGTACCGGAGAAAACCCACGCAGGCACAGGGAGAACGTGCAAACTCCACACAGGAAGGCCGGAGCCGGGATCGAACCCTGCACCTCTGCACCGTGAGGCCGACGCGCTAACCAGTCTACCACCGGGCCACAGGTCAAAAACAACTTCACGGAAATGGCGAGCGCATCAACGTCGGCTGTGCTTGTGCCAGGCCGTTACCTTGAGGCTTCTGTGCAGCTGGCGGTCTCGGGGAGTTGGATGTCTGTGGCCGCGGCTTGATGGCGGGCTTCTCGTGACATGATCCTCTTTTTAGCAGCGATGGAGAACACAGGTAATCCGCTGAGCCATATTGGTACTGGGTGGAGGCGGCAGGGAGGTCTGAGGAGAACAAACATGAAGAAAGATGGCTTTGACGAGATCGTTCTTTAACGGCACATGCGGTATTTGTGAATTAAAAACACTGGCACATGGCTTTGCGGGGGCAGTACTGAAAGCGTGTGACCTTGAGCTCACTATGTGTTCTCTGGATTATGTTGAGTAGGGAGGACGTGTCACCACATCGATTGGCCCAAGCGGCCTGAGGCAGCCGACTGAGTTGCAGATTTGTATCTGATTGACTATATTTAATCTTCTCGGGAATGCACAAACTGAGAGTGCATGCGAGTGTTTGGCGGGCAAATACATTTTCAACTTGAAAGTTCACCTCCAAAGAGGTTTGATGAGAGCATGGCTCGTTTTTACCCGAATCCTATTTAGCCTCTTTTACATGCATGCACTGGGACGTTTTTCCTACAAGGGTTAAAAAGATGAAGCATCTGAAGGTTGTTTTCATTGTTCCAGCTGTGAGTAAAGGAGCAAATGACATTGCAAGTGAAAAGTGGTCCGAAAACCCCACTGCTCAAACGCTTTTTACATGTCAAGTTTGTGCGTGTTTTCCAAAATAAACCCATTGGGGGTGGAAAATAACTCTACTGTCGTTGGCATCAGACCAAAAATTGCCAGAAGATTCTGCATTGAAGAGATGAAATATGTGTGAAGATGAGTGAAATGGGAATAAATGGCATGCTTGCAACAAAAACAATCATTTGTGTGAACTCTTGATTTATGTGCTCTTCTCGCATAGCTTGGAGTGTTAAAGTAGGAGTCGCTTTGGGTCTTTTTGCGTGACATTTGCATGTTGCTTGCGTGCTTTCACTCAATGCTCCAGCTTCCTTCCCCTATTTCAAACACATACATGGTAGGTTCAGTCAAGACTCTTTTTTTCCCCCCCATTGGTCTGAAAGTTTGGTGGTCTTGTAGTGTCTTGTACTTGATTGCCAAATGACTTGCCAAAGGCAACTATGATGAGTTCGAACTCAGCAGTGAACCCGATGTGGGATATCATGGATGGATGGGACGGAGGGACCGATGCAAAGATAAATTAAAAAAAAAACACATGTGGCAGTTTTATGTGCCCTAAATAATCAGTAGGCTTGTGAATATCGGTTTAAAGTGATTTGAAATTCATTTTGTTTGTTTATGTTTTACACAACGTCCAACTTGATTGAAATTGGGCTTTGTACGTCGAGTTCGGAGTGACGTTGTGGGCTGCAGATTTACAAAAAACAGCACTGACGACATGATAAATTAGACTCCAGTCAATACAAGCTTTCACATCTAGAAACAAAACCAAAATGGCACAGGCCCTACACAGAAACACCTCATTTTATGTCTTCTCCGAGATGCTCCAGGCTCCAGGAGAGAATTCTCTCGGTAATGAATCCCGTTACGCCTTTGACGCCATGTGGCACGCTGCAGGGTTCCCACCACCATTTTTGCTCTCTGGCATCATAAGAAGCATCTCAGGAGAGAAAAATGTGATCGCTAAGCCCTCACACTCTTATTAACAACCGCCAAAAACAAAAATTATTATCTAGAAGCAGACATTATTAGCACACTGTTAATCAGATGCCACAAGTTGATTGATTGAGTCAGAGCACAAGACCTTTAAGTAAGTCAACGAGCATGTTTCTCCTCTAAATAAATGACTAACCAAGAAGTCTGTGACCAGGGATGTACAGGGGTCGCGGCTGGGAAAAACAAATAAGCATGGGAGATGGTGGCATAGGGGCTGGTACCTATGGCTACTGTGCGCAGCCCGGCAACAGGAGTGAAAAAAATCTGGCACTCATTTCAAAGCCCTGAACAGAAACTTGAGCATAGAGAATAGAGAAGCAGCTGATTGTTTTCCCAAATGAAGTGGCTTTGGTGGCATAGTGCTAAGAGTTTCAAAGGTCCAAGTTTGCTCTGGGGCCTCCAAGGTCCTCCCACATTCGAAAAACACGCATGTTAAGCGCATTGTAGACGATAGAATTGTCCTTGTCCATCAGCTGTAGAAAATATTGGTCTGTAAATCACTGAACGTTTTGGATCCTGAATACATTTTTTAAAATCCTGATTGAATAAAAGCTGAGATCTGCAGACTTGGATCGATTAGTGGAGAGCAGAGTTCAAAGTAAACATGGTGAAGCTGTATTTAGCCGTTATGCTGCACACAAATTAAACTACCAAAAGAAGTGAAGTCAGCCCTGAGAGTAAATGCTGAAAAATTCCGTTCAAAACTTGCCCCATGCCTTTGATTAAGGTCTTCCAAACATCTTTTTTTCCTTGTAGTTAGTAGTAGTAGTAGTAAACCTACTCTAAGCTTTGTCAATGTATGATCTTTGAGTAATTTTTGTAACCTGCTTTTGCTTTTCTCTACTTTGCCTCTGAATGTCTTTAACTGTTGTGTTTGCTTGTGTGAAGTACATTGAGTTGCCTTGTGGAAATCGGTCCCACACTGCAACTCACTAAAAGACAGCTCAGAAAGGCTCTCGCTCACTCGCGACTATATCGAGGCTAAGTGCTTCCGAAGATGGATTGACAGAAATTGATTTAAAATAAATATGAGTTACTGTTTCACAAGTTAGGTCATGAACAATCTCAACGCAATTCTTCATTATATTTGTTCAGACTGGAGACAAATTCAGAATTACAAATACAAATTGTCTGGTATACATCCAATACCTTGTATCCATTGTTTCACCAAAAAAAAAAAAACTCCAAGAAAACCAAGTCAATATTAATCCATTCAGAAACAACAAAAAGCTCACAGCCAGACGTCCTTCACAGCTCATTCCTGCATTAACAAACACGCACTTGTCCTTTCTCGTGCACGTGTATGTGGGCGTGTGCATTTTCCTGCCAAACCTGATCAAAGTTCCCCCTCCCAGGGAAGAAATGACATGTGAGTGCGCCCAGACAACACAAAGCCACCTTGTCAAAAGGTCCAGGAGTGACGTTATAGTAGACATCGAGACTATCTCTCCTCACGTTGGCAAACAACAGCTATGACTGACACTGCATGTGTCATTCTCAGAGGGATTTTCGAACAGGCACACAATAGAAGAAACAGGAAGGTCTCATTAATATACTCAGCTCAGCCCGTTATTGAGAGTGGGATGAATGGGACAATTAGGCAGGAATTAGACATCTGAGAACCATTATTGGCACTCAGCTCTACTGGCTTCACGTCACCATGACAACCATCCGCTGCTCCAAATGTCGAAGCCGCATTTCCTCACCGCATATTAATTTGCCGAAACAATAGCTGGTAACAGTTAACAAAAGAGCTTTCGTGTCACTCGTTTCGTCTTGTGGTTGTGATGTAAGACATGTCTCTCGTCATTTTAACGGAAGAGACCTGAGAGACAATGAATGACTGACAGTGACTGACAGCTGCTTATACATTTTCAGATAATTTTTGCTGTTGAACCAACGTCGATTCTGAAGAGTTCAGAATGTCCGCAGTGTGCTGAATTGACTCCATTTTATTTCATCATGTGGTTGTTGAAAATCAAAACAACTCCAGATCTATTTTTATTAAAATGCTTGTTCTGACATGGAGATTCAAAGGGAAGATCGAGGAATGAACAGTAGACCGAAAATGCTATTTTTGTCTGGCATCATACACACATAAATAAAAACCACTCATTATTATTGTTGTTATTATTAACCACAACTTCTCGCAAGGATTTTTCAGCCACACCACCTGCATGTGTTGTGTATTCTTCCATCACACACCCTGGTAATTTCTACAATTAAATACTGGTTTCGCTTTTGTTTGAGGAACTCAACTAATTTGATTACTGCACAATCACAAACAAATCAAAATCATCAGGATTTTAATTTTTTTTTTTAAACGGTCTACTCAAAAAAATGTATTTGGATCCAGAGGATTTCTGTTCATGCAACCACTTGGTGAGATAAAACCGAATAAATTCAAGACACCATTTTTTTTTCAGTTTATACTATGTCAAATTCCAAGGTACCGGTAATTCCTACTGATTATTTATTTTCTTAAATTATTTTATGGGATTCCAAAAAGGACCGTGCTGATTTTGCTCCACTTTCAGAACCTGAAAAAAAATGGCACTGCTTATCACTGAGTCAAGTGTCAAAATACAGGATATTGCACTCTGCCGCTGACATCCTCCTGTCATAATGACGAGCGTGCCAAGTACATGAGAGACATATCATTCCAAATATATGAAGCCCTGAGGCAGTCTTGGCGTTGACCTTTATTTGCACCATACTCGCTCCACTTTGCTTTGGATGATAAGCGCTTCATTTGTGAACAAGACCCAGGCAGAGACACGTATAGCTCAAGGTGATGCACAAATCTCGCTGCTTGTCAGTCACTGTCAACCCTTGGGCAATCCCCTCAATGTCATTTATCACCCATCTTCTCAGCAGTACCGCCAACCCGCCCCAGTTCCGTATAGAAGACATATCAAGAGACATTCAGCAGGATTTCTGCCAACAGACAGACAGTCAATCAGCTCGACCCAACTCCTGCAGAGCAACCCAGCCCGACGGCCATTGCTCCAGCAGCCCCCGACGACCAAACGGAACCTCTTTTTCTGTGTGTGACATCTCATTATTCCTATATGACTCCCACATTTCCCAGTTGTGCTGGATGCATGACAGCTTCTGTGTTGGTCCACTCTGCAGGCAACATATTGCCTTTCTGCGGCCTGGCTCATATTGATCTTCTGTCTACAGTCAGTTACCCTGAAAGACTCGTTCCTCGTGAGCGTCGAGCCACAGGCAAGACCGAGGATGCAGATGCCAAGACGATGAAAAGGAAAGACATACAATAAGAGATAATCGCAAACATGAACTGACCTTGAAACCATTTTTCAGAAAGAAAAAAAAGGCAAATCAAAAGAGGATATAATGATGCCATTTGCATCTAACCAAAGTCATCTTGATCGGCTTTGAGGCCAGCCAGCACAGAAAGCGGCCTGGAAAGCTTCAAACCATTCAGCTTGAGCAACATATGATGGGCTCACTGTTTGAGGTTTCAAGAGGATGTGGAGCCATTAGATGGATAAGAAGGCAGCACAAACATGGAATGGTACAGAAAATGTTGAACAGAGATAGACGGGGGGGTGGATCACACCACTTTGTGAAGTAGAGGAACTAATAGTTCTGTCTGCTTTCACTTCCAATAAGGTGGAGGAAGCTCAAAATTCAAAGCCCGCTCATAGAATGCTGTCGATATAAATACTGAATTCGTATGAGATGGTTAGTACAGTGGTACCTCGGCTCACGAACTTAATTGGTTCCCAGAAAAGGTTTGTGAGCAGAAAAGTTTGTCTTCCGAACATTTATTTCCCATAGGATAGGAAACCATTAAAATGAGAATAATCCGTTCCCAGGTCCCCATAAACATAATTTTCGACTAAATAAGCCTTAAAACTACACAAAAATATACCTTATTTTATGTATAATAAATGTGCTATTGTATTGAAATTAAAGAAATAAACTGTACTGTATAATAAAGTCGTTTTATTTACCTTTGTGATCGTAGTTGATGGCTTGATGGAATGGAGTGGGAGAGGGAGGGAGGGAGGGAGGGAGTTACAGTTTGGAAGGAGAGTCACCTTCCATAAGGACTGTAGGTAACTCAACCTCTGGTGTGGCTTCTCTTCTTTGCTTCTTAGAAGGAGACTCTTTATCCTTTTTGCTGATTAAAAACCTCTTAATTGACACTTGTTGCGTGTTAGCGTACTGGTACTGGGACGCTAAGTCACACAAACGCACACCTCGTGTTTTTCAATGATCTCCTTCTACTCGATCGTAATTTTCTTTAATGTCTTCTTAGGCTTAACACTAGCCTGTGGCAGGGTCTTTTTCGGTCCTATAATAGCAAAAGTACACTCAATATGGTCCAAAATGTCTAGCAAACACAAACCACGTCCGCATTCAAAGAAAGGGGGTGACGAAGTGAACGCCGTGGCGTCGCGTCAGCTTCTCGCGCCGCCACAGGGGCGCTGTTCGACCGCTTGGTTTGGTTCGTCCGCCGAAAACTAGTTCGTCAGCTGAGACTAAATTCTCGCGAAATTAATTTTCGTGAGGCGAAAAGTTCGTGAGCTAAAGCGTTCGTGAGCCGAGGTACCACTGTATGTCGAAAGGGATGATAGGTGCACATTCAAACTAGATTCTCTTGCAAACGGACCTATGTACCGTAATATGAACATAAACAGTCAAACAAAATGTTCAACTACTCAGCTTGTGCATTAACTTGAGTTCTTTCCAATGGACAGCGGGAGAAAAAAACTACCATAATTGTTTGCAAGAATAAATATGACGATGTTTTGTAGAGAACATCGTTTTGGATCATTTTTCCAACAAGAGCGGCAATAACTCAAGAGTATTGATTCGAGTGTTCAAGTCCCATTGTGGATAAAAATAAATAAAACAGTGGTGGGAGAGATGCTCGTCGAATTCCAGCCTGCTGTGGAGGTGCCCTTCACTTCGCACATCTCACCTTGCAAGTCTCCACGTGTGCAATCTGGTTGTCAGTGTGCTGTGCAACAAAGAAATGGTGTCAGTTGAATGGAATCCTTTGAATAATGGGGGCGTGGATAATGTGCCCGTTTCTGACAAAAATGAGACAATAACTATCGACATTCATAGCAATGCACGGAAGCTTGCAGTCCCATTATCATGAAGACACAAAGATCCATCAATGAATTTAACCAAATTAACCATATGCAAATTAGCCTTTCCAATGGGACATTGCCGTCCCAGCCATATCACGCTGAGACGGCTCAAATTAAGTGTCCTGAAAAGGACAAAATCAGCAGATTCGATTCTCACTCTGGCAACACTGGTGATCTTTATTTGTTAATCTCGTAGGGTGGTCGAGGTGACAGAAAAACGCCTTAGTGGAAGCATAAATCCCATCTTGCTAGCTGCATCTTGGCTGTTGCCCTTTATAAAGCAGATGAGTGAGCGGTAACAGCCACTGAGAATCAGGTCAAGAAGTAGTCTTTTTTTCCCCTCATGTGTCCTTGATGCCTGTGCGGTAAAGAGACGACGGGATGGGTTGTGACACACTCACTGACCTGAGACCTTTTTTCCAGCAGCATGACTCAAGGCCACGACGACTCAGCAGCCACATGCAGCACATGTCACGAGGACCAGTCAGACTTTACAGTAACTATGTCAATGGCGGACCGTGTGGACACACAATCACAAAATTTGGCACCTTTCGACTCTGGTTTTCCTCCATGGCGGCAGCATCGACAGATGGGCTTACAAGAGAAGCAAGTTTCAGTTTTGCTCTGTCCGCAATGAACTGTAGTAGCCCAAAGCACGACTGGAAAGGAGGCAAATGCACATTAGCAATTAGGGCAGACAAACAAGAGAACAAGGGGGCATGGAGGAGACTGCTCAACCGTCCCAGAAACGACTGAAGCCTAATGTAAGCCACCGTCAATGGAGGCTTCCACTGTGCAACGTTCAAATCCAACTGGTCGTTCTGCGCAGAATTCAGGCCTGAAGCTGTGCGTTTGGAGACAGTGCTTCCTGTCAGAGCATTTCTATTCAATAACACACCTACATCCGACTAACCCCCTGCTGGGAAAAATATATAAACATACTCCAGCCATTAGCGATGAGATCTTAATAAACACAGCTCTGCTCCGTGAGTCATCAGCATCCAAAGCCTGAAATAGCATTTTCAAAATGAATTACAATCATCCACTCACGGTCCTAACAAGGCAGCATTACAATGCGGATGATAAAGTAGAATCTCCGGAAGGTCTCTGAAGCTCAAATATGTAGTGGGGAGTTTTTTTTTCCATATTTTGATTGAAATACCTCTACTATCACTGCATTGGAAAACACCAGTCAAAGGCTAAACATGCGTTTGACGGCTCAATCAATAAATTGACGATTTGCATGTTGGAGGATGTGGAAGGCAGCAACCGAACACGCATGGCAAGCACTCACACGCAAAGAGGTGCATGCTTACATTGTTCTGTCATGAAGCCTCGTGGCCAAAGCCCAACTGCTAAGTAAGCCGTGTATTTTCTGCACGACTCTAAATGTGATCAGCAAGCACCACTGCGACCACAGCGGCTGCCAACCAAAAACACAACCGACACAGTGAGAACACTTCCCGTACAAACAAAACACATTTCTCATGGCCACTGAATCACACCTTTGCTAAAGTCCGTCTAGCACTTCCTGCTGCTATGGCAAATTTTGCATTACTGTAATAGCTTCAAAATGACAACGTCCGGTGCAGTGCCTTACACTACTATGTGTCATGATTCGATTTGGGACCAACAGGTGGCACTGCAGGGCTCTCCCTGAGCTGCACACCTGTTGGTCGTTTAGCAATTAGGAGCATAAAAGGACTCCCTCCCGACCACTCGGGGTCGGGTCATTGTAGCTTTTGCTACTGTCATGATTGTTTGTTACTGTTTGTCTGCTGCTGTCAGGTTTGTTTTGGTCATGTTTCTGTTATTGAGTTTTTATCTTCAGTCATGTGTTTTGTTTGATACTTTGGACTTTGTTTTGGACTTAGTTTTCTGTGTTTTATTAAATACAATTCGTCAAGTACACCCTGCTCCTCTCCTGCCTGCTCTTTGGGGTCCACCACCACCACGCATCGTGACAGAATGACCCGACCACCTGGATCCCGCAGGTACAAAGGACTGGTCCCTTTTCCACCATGTGCCTGGCGGAGCACGTCTGCGGCCGACACCCTTTTCCCCTTCAGGCAGTGCTGGTGATGCAGCTGTCCTGTTTTCGTCTCGTCAAGCCGCGTCTACGGTGGGCCGAGCCCCGTCCGCGTCCATGTTGAGCCGAGGCTCGTCACGTGTCTGTTTGAGCTGAGTCACATTCACGTCGACGACGAGCCGTGCCACGTCTACGCCCACGTCAGGACGAGCCCCTGTTCACGTCCGGCTGTCCCATGTCCCCCGCTACGTCGAGCTCCGTCCACGTCAGGCCAAGCCCAGCCAAAAGGTCGCTGTCGCTTTTGTTCCTGTTCTCCGGCGAGGCGAAGGTCGCCGTCGCTTTTAGTTTCCGTTCGGCGAGGCAAGGGTTGCCATCGCCGCTTCCTGTTCACCAGCGAGGCAAGGGTTGCCGTCGCTTTTGTTCCTGTTCCCTGGCGAGGCGAAGGTCGCCGTCGCTTTAGTTCCTGTTCCCCGGCGAGGCGAAGGTCGCCGTCGCTTTTGTTCCTGTTCTCCGGCGAGGCAAGGGTTGCTATCGCTTTTAGTTCTTGTCCCCGGCGAGGCAGCCTTTTGGACAACTTTGGGACGTCTGGGATCCATCCCTTGAGGGAGGGGTACTGTCATGATTCGATTTGGGACCAACAGGTGGCACTGCAGGGCTCTCCCTGAGCTGCACACCTGTTGGTCGTTTAGCAATTAGTAGTATAAGAGGACTCCCATGTTGCTGTTGTTTGCGACTGTCATGTTTGTTTGTTTGCTGCCATCAGGTTTGTCATGTTTCAGTTACTGTTATGTTTTATCTTCAGTCATGATTTTTGTTTGATACTTTGGACTTTGTTTTGGACTTAGTTTTCTGTGTTTTATTAAATACAATTCGTCAAGTACACCCTGCTCCTCTCCTGCCTGCTCTTTGGGGTCCACCACCACCACGCAACGTGACACTATGGCTTTTTCATTTTAGGCTGAGGGTGAGTTTTAACCAGACATGACATTTGGAAAAAAAAAAAAAACTACTTTGTGCTCACAAACGACTTATTTGTGCACACAAATTGCTACTTGGTATGCACGGACTATTAATTTGTGCATACAAAATAGTTTCAGCGTGCACATAAAATAGTCACAGTGTGCACATGAAGATACCTTATTGGACAAGAGGGTAAACAAGTCAAGCGCACCTTCATAGACTCTCTTTTCAGGTCAGTGCCTTCAAAAAGACACAAATGATTGCATCTGATGTTTTTATTTTAGACCAACATTAAGTCGTGACATTAATGCCAAAAGGTTTTGTATACATCCATCGGTAACCATGATCCCTCCCAGAGCGTTGCAGTTGCTGAGCAATGAAACTGATCCCGGCGTCCAAGTCGTACCTCCGCAAGCTGGATCTGAAGAGTCTATTCAAACATCTCTCCGTGACCATGATTCCTTGCAATGCCAGGATTTTCATTAAGTCCTTGTAACTCATCCTGGGCCTAAAATAAAATTTGATCACGCTGACAATTATGTAGCTTTCTTTCAGCCAAATACAAATCAATCATTTGAAAGTATCGAGCCACACCACTGCAGTCATGCTGTGTGCTGGCACTGGGCTGACAGGAAGTGCTCACTGCACCACCTCGCATCTGTTCCAGGCAGGATAGGTGTCAGCATGTAGAGGGGAGCGCCTGTAAGCCCGCTGACAGCCAAAGTGTCCCTGTGCACAGGAGCCCAGCCCAGCACAGGTCAATGTGTTGTGTCCACATGACCCAAAAAGCGTGTCGTTGTGACCGGGACTGGGCGGCTAAGGAAGACGAGATTAAGGGTGAGCAACTGGAAGGTGGTGAGTATCAGCCTCTTGTCCCTGCTCATCTGGGTTGATGGAACAAAAGATCGCTGTGTACCCATAGGATCGCTTTTTATGTCATTTGGCTGCTAAAAGACTGCATCAGCAGTCTTAACTAATGAACCAAAACTGGTCCACTTGTCTAACGTGTCTTAAATGAAGCATTCAAGCACACAAAAGACAATTTTGCAAGAATACTCTAGCATGGAGCCTTCAACTGCAAAGTCATACACGATCCACGAGCCCACACCAGTCGGTGCACAAGGAGAAGACTGTTATAGAATCCAGGTGTACACTAGACAGACTAATAAAGGCTTCAATCTCCTCCCTAATGGCGCCAAGATTTCCCTTTGCAGCAGCACAACACTGTAGCCCGCTGAGCGATGCTAGTGGACTCACACAGTGGAAGGTTGTCTGGAAGAACTACTGTAACAATGCGGACTTGAGTTTTGTGGAGGGGGGTGGGGGGGGTTGACAAAGCTTTCCTATTGGTGTCCCTGTGTGACACGGCCACAAAATAAAATGATTTCTAATTATATCTGACACAGGATAGCCAAAGGAACTAGTAGCTAAGATCATCTTCTCCTTAAAATACAGTCACAATGTCATCAGAAATTTGAAGTTTAAGGGATGAGGACAGTGTTTGTTCAAGGACTTCTCAGCGCGGCCTCAGCAAGATCTGAAGAAAGTCTACATAATGAGCCCTCGAATGATCGGATACTAGATGAGCATGATATTATTCCAAACTCAAATCAAGTACTTAGTCACTTCAGTTCAATTCAATTGAACCTTTATCTATCCAGGAAAAGGCATTTGGGACCAGATTCTCTCTGCAATGCCAACCTAACTGCAGTCAAATGTCTTGCTGTGAGTTGCAGAAAAAGACAACTGGCTAAAGTACAAAGAAGAGATCACAAGGAAGAGTTTTCTCTCGCGCAAATTCGCCATGTATGGAAGTTGTTCGGGCTGTTTCAAGCAGCTCCATGTGTCCACAGGTACCAAGATTCCATTTTACAAGGATGTAATAAAGTTCCCCCCCTGAAGGGAATACATCAGCAACGGACTCTCCGGTCAAACATCCCCCAAGCAGGATATATGCTTCAAAACAGTCTGCAAGGTTGTGCACATATAGAACTGTAACAGCCATAAAAACACATTTCACAACCGTGCATTCACACTTTTCTTTGTCCTGCAGGGAAAAACTCATTTCACTATCCGGTTACTGTTCCATCCCCAATCTTTGTCCTTGTTTATGAGCAGGGGCACAACTACAAAGACTGAAATGGGAGCAGCGGCTGTAAAATTGGGACACAATTAGAGGCCTCTATTAGTGAGGAAGCACAGCTTATCAGCTACTAAATATGATTTCGTTTGACAGGAGATTTGTCATGTTTGGGGAATGTGCGTTTGCGTGTGATTCCTTGCAGCTACTTCTGCCGGATCCCAAAGTCCCATTCAAAGACAACGCACATGCTTCAATGGAGACAAGAGGGCTCCTAACCCTTTCTGACTGACTGCCCACAACCGATGAGAAAGTGAAGGGCGCATGCATGCAAAGAACACACAATGGTGGGAAACGCAGCACCTGTGTCTTCTTACTGTTCGAGCGATGTGTTAGAAAAGCTTCATGGCGCCTGCCGAAGAAGGGCTGCAAAGGATGCCGCTCTGTTATCATCCAATCACTCTACTTCATTTTTAAACCATATCGAGTAATGAGAAGACTGAACAGCGTTCACAGTAACATTAGCATGGATGCTAGCGAGTGCCAACGCAACTTGAGAGGTGTTCTGGCTTGCCCATGAAAATTACAGACTACTAATTCAGTTGATCCGGGGTCGCCGTAGCAACAGCAGGATTTCAATGTTGTAAGCCGGCGTGCCTTCCCAATGATATTTGTAGAAGCTGGACAACTGCATCCCACAAAAGTCTTGTTTGAATTCAAGCCCGCATGTTCGTGCATTCTTCATTGTGTGTGCGGCTCGGTCCACATCACCACCAGCAACTCTGACCAAAATGGCCTCTTCCTCTTGATTCACCCAAGGAATGAGGAGGGAAAAAAAACCACTGGAATGATGTTCCTGAGCTCAAAATTACAGGGAGTGGAGCAAATAATAAAAATAAAGACCTTCCCAATAGTCTAAGTATGTTTTTGAAAGAAGTAATGCTAACTATTTCAAACTGTCTTCCCACTTACACAGATGAGCGGCCCTCACTCTTTCACACCGTATATTTAGATAGCTGTGGGTTGTACGCACGCCTTCCTCTGGCTCTCTCTAAAAGTCAACCTGTCCAGTCTCCGAAAGGAGTGAGGTGATACATGACGCAATACTTTTTTCCACTTCTCAGCGGTTTGCAGACTTCACTTTTCACACACGGCTACTGTGAGAGTCTTTGTCCGTTGCCTTGACAACAAGTGCCATCCCTACAGGAGGCATGAGCAAAAAAATACACGCTTTGGGTGTTTATGGAGGGATTGACTTGATTGGCTATAGATCCTCATTTGTTTAAAAGCTACAGACTCACTTCAATGTTATACTTTTGACCTTTTAGCGCTGAATAAAAAAAATACTCTTGCTTATATCAGTCATTTATTTGGTGCATACGCTTAAAAGATGCTCCAAGTCAACGCCTCCTAATTGGATGCTCAATATTATTTGAGGATGCATGACAACCTACTCATTTTCAAATGACATATTACTATTAAAAATATTTTCCAAAGATGCAAGGCAGAAAATATTGGGAACCCCTCCTCCACAAAAATTATGTGTTTTTTTTTTTTTCAAAGTCCTTAAAATATCGCTTCAGAAGAGGTAAGAAACCCAATACTGAAAAGTAATTCTGAGGTCACGCTTTAATTACGCCTAAACAAATCCATCTACTGGACTTGACTTGATTATGTTGATACACGCTGCAATGATGATAGCACCGATCTGAGAGAATCAGTCGGCTCTTGCCAGTGAAGCCTACGACCGTGCGAGCGGCCGCAGCTGTTCAGCACCGGGGTCCTACGACAGAATAAATGTCAAGAGGATCCCGCGGACGCTTGGCTCAGCATCAGACTATTGATTTTTGGGTCAAAAGGTCAGCAATTAGACTGAGCGCATCGTTTCTAGGCAATGCCTGTCACACACTCCGCCTGGACCAGAGCTCGCACAGCTGCTGCTGGTCGTCATGGAAACATTCACACTCCCCACTCCTTAAGCAGATTCCTTGTGAAATTATAATGCACTTTGAGGCTAGAAATAGATCGCAGATAAAATGCCTATGACACAGTGACAGGTATTGTGGCGCTAGTGATGGTTATAATACAAGCAGAGGTATTAAATGTGAGCTATTTACAAACCGGTAATTTTCCGAGGAAAATGGTCTTCTACCTGTTTTATCCTGACAAGGCACGAAGAGGCAAAGAACGAAAACCCTGGCACCAATCACCTTTCCCTCCAATTCTCAGCACACTTCACTTGGCCAAGGAGCCAGAGGGCTCACCGCTCACCCCCAATTACCCAGTGTGGCAGAGACGGAAGCGCAAATCCGAGAAACTCTGCCACCTAGAAATTGCCTGAAACCCCCCCCCCCCCAAAAAAACAGTGCAGAAGACGCAGAAAATAGCCCCGAGCGTGCATCCTGACTATAACATGCAGACTGGCATGCATATTTCAGAAGGCAGTGGGAATTACTCTGCTTTCAGCAGACTGTGGGGAGCCTACACAGCCAAAGCCAGACGCTCAGAGACAAGGACAGCGCAGAACCACCTGCCACATACACTCATATGGAGACAGAACAAGCGACGTGTCCGCCCTCACAACAGCTTTTGCTCACATGCAAATACAAAAATGACATGGAAAGGGAAGGTAAGGCTCACCAGCTAAACTCAATTAGAAATCCGCCTTCAGTGTTTGTTGGGTAGATCCAGAAGTCAGCTGATGCCTGAATGAAGACTAAAACTGCGATCCAGTCTGCAAGGAGCCTGGATGCTCATGTAGCCTTCTCACTGAGAGCGCATAGTGTGCTACTGCCACTTCTCCTGTGCCCTCACTGACTCATTCAAAGCACCACACTCTCTCTCTCTCTCTCTCCCTCCCCCTATATCTCCTCCTCCTCTCTCCCCTCCTCCTAGCAGAACCCACTACCAATGCAACAGCCAGCCCAGGAAAAATTGCACTCTTGTCCTCCTGTGCGCTCTCCCCTTCCTGATCCCAGCACCATTCGAAGCAAAGGACTGAACAATGCCTGCGCCAACAGCGCTCAGAAAGGAACCCAGGAGCAGTTTTCAGCCAGCAATAATGCCTCCCAACTGTTACCATGGAAACTAATGACGGGCCCCGGGCTGGCGGGAGGTTGAGAAGGGGGCGATGGCGATGGAGGGGAGAATCAAGTGAGAGAAGTGGCTGAATGAAAGATGGGGGAAGTGTGTGTTTGCATTAGTGAATGCGCCTGCACAGTTGTTGCAGGAGTGTGTCAGGACTCCAGCGAACGAGTCATTAGAAACACATTCACTGATTGAAGTGCACAGTTTTAGTACCACCCACACACAAATGAGCGTATATAAAAATCAGAACTTGACATTGAAAAAGACCGAATCTAATATTTACTGTATTATGATACAATTTTGCAAAGTACTTAGCTTTTTTGTTTTTTTGCTTCTGATATGTGACCATTCATGTAAAATGAAACATGGCTATAGTAACCCATTTAATCCCACCGGTCACATTTGTGAAGGACAACAATGATTTAATTTGAAGGGTTCTAAAAATTTTTTTTTACTGATTACTTAAAAGGGCTACCAATGACACCTGATTTTGACTTTTAAATGTCTGGTAAAAATATGGGATTAAATGGGTTAATGGGATGCTTTATAAATTACTCATGAATCATAGTTTGTTTGTCTGCTTGTTTCTCATTTCAAAAGGGTGGTGAGAGGGGAGCTAAGTAACGTTTCTGGCTCCTGGGGGTCTCAGTGTTGCAGGAGTCTCTGGGGAGGACATCCATATGTTTGTGTGCTCCACCTCACTAACGTAGATCACCAAAGCTGCCGGGTCGATGGGCCCAAGCTGCACCGACCCGCTTCTTATGCACATACAATTACAAGTGGCCTGTTTGCTCCAAATCTCAACGTGCCTGCCCCCAACCCCCCGACTTCGTCTAACTCTTATAGCCAGCGTAATGTCGAGTGAAAAGAGTGGGTGGCACTACCCAAATCCTGTGTTGAACTATAGGCAAATGCCACTGACAATGATAGCAGCAGTTCTAGAAAATCCCAAATTAGTTACAACAGTGTGACAATCATTAAAGTCTGCCTGGGAACTTATCAAAGACCCTGATTGATCCTCAAGTTTAAGGACAGACAGATACTCACCTACCTTAGCATCTCTAATCTTAACCTTGTGGTGACCACAGTGAATTATGCATCACTTTAGACAGGGGAACAGGTGCTGTTCACCACGGCGATACCAACTGCTTCCCAAGCACCTGCTCGGGTGATATATTCTCACATGAAGGCAACATGTAAATCTGTGCCACAGCCTCTCTGGTTTAGCCTCCTTAAATAAGCGAACCCTCGTCTGTGTGGTTATCTAATGAGGCATGGTGCTCATGCCCCTTCTTTACACCGAGGAGAGGAATGTGAGCCGTGCTCTCGAGAGGAATGTCGAACCTCTCACCAAAGTGTTACCTCTTATGTAAGGCCGCCGTTGCCGTACATCGAATTCTTCCGTTCCAGACATTTTAGAAGCTGGACTAAGAACAACGAACTCAATGACTAGACTTTAAGAATGTTTACACCAATCAGGCACAAGTGCCAATCCTTGAATACTGAGTAATCACCATAGGAAGCATTTTATGCCCAACTAGATGCAATTAGAAAACCAGTCCAACCATTTGGTGGCTCGTGATGGGTTTTAAATACCGTACGCTGAAAGTGAGAAGAGACTGCAAGCAATGGCCTCCAATGAGATGCCAATGAAAGTTGCCAGAGCATCACGTCAGCAAGTTAATCAGAACTGGACATCATCTCTTCCTGAATTGAAGAGCAAAGAACAGCAGTGAAGACCTTCCTTGTGCAAAGGATGTTTCCGCTGTTCTTGCTATTGACCTTAGCAAAAGCTGGCTACAAGACAAGCTAGCATTATGCAATGTACTTAACTATACTTCTACTTGTTCACTCACTAAGTACCCTAGTTCTTTTTTCACAACAGGTATATTTCATGTCTTTACCAAGTAAAAGGCAAATTGGTTAAATGAGCTTGAGTTGATACCCTGACACGGCGTCAGTGCTTGGTTGAAGCCCCGCCAAATATCATCATTGATAAGCACTTCCCCTTGGCGGCGACTTGAGGAGAGAGAAACAACAAAGACAAATACAAATCTTGCTACCGCTCAGAGGAGCGCTAACATGGCATCTTCCTCTGCGCGTACGCCAACACATGATAGTTAAATGCGGATGAGGACACATTCTGTTGTCATGGAGGCAACTCACAATCCAAAGCAAGGTAACGCTCCCGAAAAAGAGTGCTAATGGATTGATGTACGCAGTCGTGCTTGGGCTAACACGCTTGTTTTCATTCAAATCTCTCTGAAGGTCTTCAACAGCAGCAAGACACAACATCCCGTTTGAACAGGCAAGAGGTCACGCCAACTACTGTTACTATGGTTACGGACACGCATTCATTCTGACTGAACAGTTCCACACTAAGACACTGAGGGGTGGTTACGGCACAAGCCCTTCAAAACTCCCTAGCAAGTGGACTAGTGATTGTCAATGTATATTTTAATTGCCCTTGAACATGAAAGTATCTTTCACCATTATGGCCCTGCCGAGAGACACCTTTTCAAACATTCAGGGCCTAAAAATCACAGAGACGTCTTCAATTATACTAACAAGCGCGCTATCTTCCCTCCCTACCTCCCTGCCTCCCAAGGGAGTCAAAGCTCATCTTTAAAGAAGAAGCCATTAATATTTTACCCACAAGAGAAACCTTCGATTCATTATTAATACATGCAGCAGGGGCAAGGTCTTATCTGTATTACAAAAAGTTTGGAACCTTGCGTGGTCAATCTGCAGTCTGTCCCTGCTTTTGAATAAAGTGATGAGAATTGCTGTCACTGGAGAAAGCCACTGCTGACCGGAGGTTGAGGCCTCAAACAACGTGGGGAAAGAAGGTGCAGAGCAGGGGCGTTGCTATGCAGGAAGTTCCATTGGGGCACAGGGCCCAATTTCAGTGGTCCCCAATCACCACATTGCGGGCCACACAAAAACCCTATATTTTAAAATTATAAATAAAATATTGCATAGTGGCGCACAGATGTACAGAGATATGTGAATGGTGCTTCTACGATTTTTTTCTAACTGAAATAAATCTCATTATCTTTTATAAATACTTTCGTTGTCTTGGTTTCCCTGGACAAGACCGCGTGATCAGCAGGGCAGGAATGTGATGGATGGTTGCCAGTCCACGAAAATGTCAGTTGGATCATCAACCAGAAAAAAAAGGTCGGAGATCACTGCCCTGCTATATCCCCCCACACACACACACACGCACAGTCACACTTTTCATTAGAGACAAGCCTGCACAGATGACGATTTTCATCATCACAATGTTTCGCTGTAACATGAGTCATGATATTTTATGTGGTGATGATGTTTATGTATATGTAATATATATTGGTGAGGATGAGAACCCTCATGAATTTCATGATCCACAGGAGAAGTGTACTGTATCTGTATAAATCATCCATCCGCGGGGAGTTGCTAGAGCCTGTCCCAGCTGACTTTGGGCAGAAGGCAGACTACACCCCGAACTGGTCGGCAGTCAGTCGCAGGGCATTTATAGAGACAAACAACCATTCACACTCACATCCACACCATCACTTCCCGCACACAAGTCAGGCGGGTGTACCACTTCACCATCAGCGACCCAAGGTGAACTGTATTTTTTTATATATATATATATATATATATATATATATATATATATACATATATATATATATATATATACACATACATATATATATATACATATATATATACATATATATATTAGAGCTGTCAGTTTAGCTGCTTTTATCGACATTAATTTAAATGAATTTTATCGATCAAAAACTTTCTCGCGAGATTAACGCGCAGACGTCACAGCGGATGTGACGTTGCTCTATAAATAAACCAGAAACAAAACATCAAGCGCTGCACAAGTCCACGCACGTTTGTTTTGCCAGCCACGGCAGCGAGACACCAAAACGGATATTTAAATAGTTTATGAATGGAAAGTTTACTTTTAAAAAGTTGCCAGATTGTTCCACTGACAAGACCAAAATGACCTGGATGTTTTGCAGTCGTAAACTGAGCTATCATCATAGCACGTCGAGTCTGAAATACCACTTAATTAATGGCCAAGCACACCGCTGACGTGAGCAGTCCGCCCCCCTCTTCTCAGACAGACGGCTATGGATCATTTCAAAGCGAAGAAAATGGATGACACGACAAAGAACAAAGTTGCTGAAGCAATCGGCAATTTAAACAGCGTGGGCTAAAATGTTGCTAGAACAGGGGTGTCTTTATTTAGCTCATTTGTGCATAGTTGTCATGTTTGTCCGTCTGCAATCTGACGTTTAAAGAAGTAAATTGCGTTGCAGCCGGCGCTCCACTTCCGGGTTGGACCATTGGGACTTGTAGTTCTTTTGTTCGATTCGACTTGATATGTTCATGCCGCGCTCCACTCCGGGATTGAGTATTGGGACTTGTAGTTCTTTTGTTCGATTCGACTTTATGTTTGTGTTGAATGGTTTCTTACGTTTAAAACAATGAATAATGATGACAATAATGATACATAGTGAAATCAGGGTTATTGTTAAATAAAGGTATTCATTAATGTCAATTATATACATATTTACATTGCGATGCAGAAAGATAGATATATTAATTTTTACTGCATTTATGTGTAGTTTAGGTTATTACCTGCTTCTGATACTTCTGTTACAACTACTACTACTCCTACTTCTGCTGCAAAGTGCTCCAATAAATGATCCAAAAGTACAGAACGAGAGATCCTTCCATGCTGACCGACAATCCCTAACTGAACAACCATTACTGATTGCCAGCGAGAGCCTCCATTACAAGAATCCGAAATGATGTCGACACAAAACCGTAGAGAGACTTCCGAGCAAGAAGGACCAACAGAATCAGCATAGCCTGACTGCTGTGTTCAAAGCAAATTTGAGAAAACGAAGTATGCAACCATGGCTTAAATCCATTATAGGCTGAGTACTAGTTTACCTTAGATGTGCACTTTATAATGTTATATTGCGCTGTTTTGATTCCCTAAAAGAACTGTTCAAGCAGCTGTTGTGTGACAAAATATTGTTTTCACTTTGTTGATGGACAGTAATATTGTGTGAGAGATAATGTGTGAATAACTGCTCCAAGTGAAAAATGTTCATGTAAAATTGAAAATCAAAATTGTTATTTCAGTAAATATTTGCATTTTGCACATAGAAAACTGATTCATGATTCCATGTTGATGAGAGCATTAAAATGGGGAAAATAGGACAAAAATATAAAAGGAAATTCAGAAACGATAAAAATGAGTGAGCAATCATGATTAATTTTTAGTTAATTTGAGTTAATTATGACAGTTGAGTTTTTAATTAGATTAAAAATTTAATCGTTTGACAGCTCTAATATATATATATATATACACACACATATATATATATATATATAGACACACAGAGAGAGAGACATATATATATATATATATATATATATATATATATATACACACACACACACACACACACACACACACAGTATAGAGAGAGCGAGAGCGGAGCACGTGCATGCACATGAGCAGGCATCCACTAAACAGTGAGCTCGGTCATCTGATGAGCTGCAGGTTCATCTCCGCCTGCAGCGCCCAGATGGCCTGTGATTACACACGGATCAGCTGAGATTAGTCCGCAGCAGAGGGAAACAGAAACGTGGGGAGTCAAAATAAATAGTTACGATGAGGTGAAAGTTAAGATGGCGTTAAATGAAAACATGGATGTATTCAAGGTTGTAGTAACACAACAAAGCCGGGTTGCTTTGACCAGCAAACAAAGAGCACACATGGACGCCAAGGTTATTTCATAAAGGAAAACAAATGAAATAACTAAACTATTAAATAAAAAACTATTTCATTAACAAAATAAAAAAAAGAGAGAAAATACTTTTTGAAAAATGAAAAGTATCTGAAAGTTCATTTTACATTTTCAAAAATAACTCAAACTATAATTGTGGCAAAAGGTTGATGCATCTAACTTTAGAAGCTGGAGTATGCACCGCATTTATGGTACTTCAAAGTCTGCGCACCGTTATGTGGTAACGATATTTGATATTTCATGGCTGTTTTTAAAAGTAATATTTTTGTTGAGTTTTACCCCACAATACTTAGTGATTATTTTTTTGAAGGGTGTAACGGGAGCGTGATTGCGAAACGTCCACATACTGTGCGTTTTTTACAAGAAAGACACAAGCATATTGTCAGCACGCGCAAATGAGACATGACTGATCACACGGTGCAAGTAAAGTACACCCCAAAAGAGAGGACCATGGCCAATGGACATTTAACTCTTGCGTGACCATTTAGTCTGGCGGCAGAGTGCAAAATATGCTTTGCACTGCTGCCACACAAGAATAAGATTCTAACTATTGATGTTTGAAGTTGTTCCAACGTGGTGTCAAAGACTAATGCAATCATAAGAGAAATATCTTTTCAATTTGCATTCGCATGTTCCCCCACCACTTCACCGTGAAGAAAACTACGTACAGTGGAAAACAGAGATTGGAAGGACAACTACCAGCTATTAAATCAACAAAGCGGGGAGCTCCACATGAATCAACTCATCACAGCTGAGACTCCACCGGTGCATATAGTGACGTGGTAAGGCGGGCCAACAAGCTTACTTATGGCCACTGGGATGAAGCTTGTTTGGAGTTATGAAAGTGGTACCTTCCAGAGTGTATTGCTGGCACAATGTTTTATCCACTGCACAGGTTACAGAGCACTCACGCACATCTCATCAGACACAACTGGTTTTCATCTCACTAAATGCAAGGGGAACTTGTGTGCTTGTGCGTGCGTGTGTGTGTGTGTGTGTGTGTGTGTGTGTGTGTGTGTTGCATGGGACTCATTCAACTTTGAAGATCAATTTAAAAGAATTACAGTGCAAGTACGTTTTATTTTAATTAACATGTGTTTGGGGAGGAAATGAATGACAATTTTGCCTTAGGAGTGTAAAATAGAAGAAAAATGTTCAGAAATCTGCTGACATGGAGACAGACAGACAGACAGACAGACAGACAGACAGACAGACAGACACACACACACACACACACACACACACACACACACATACGCACGCACACGCACTGCAAACAAACTAAAAGTACATGCGTGCCAATCAACCTGGGGCTGTTTTTTAATTTATTCTATTTTAACCTCCTTTCAGGATCATATGGCATGTGAAGTGCTGCTTAGTGAATCAGGGCATCACTAAAAGTAGGGAGGAAAAAGCAAAAAGCCTGAAATAACGGAGGAAGATAATCCACAACGGTCCAGAGGAACAGGATCCATCTGTGTGGATGTAGCTCTCATCTCCTCATTAGGCTCAGGGTCTGATGACTGTCCAGTGATGAGAGCTGTGGCGAGTGCAATATGGTGTGGAGAGGAGACGGGAATTGGGGGTGGTGTCTGCCGAAATTAATACTACCAACAGGATGGAGAAGCAATTTGATCAATGATGAGATGATGCAGACATATAAGATCATTTTCTATTCACACAGTGTGTCTTTGCTTGTGTGGAACACATTGAGTCATGTGCTCTAAAAATACAGCTGCCTTGCATGCCTTCCCTTGCCAACCATACAGAATGATACGCGACAAACGTAAATAGAGGTCAGTTGGCCTGCTACGGTTAGCGTGACCTTTAATGTGACACGCCTCATCACCTGAAAAGAAAGCTTTGGATCTGCCTGAATAAAACCAGCGGCATGTGAACATAAAGACTCTCAACACCATAGAATGATTCCCAATATTGAAGATTGATTGTTAAAATAGCTTTCTTCCCTCAGTTTGAGTGGAGGGAAAATATAACTATGAAGCCTTACTGCCCTCTACTGGTTCAACAGCGTTCCCACACAGTGTGGGTATTTTTGTTCCCACACAGTGTGGGTATTTTTATTTCCAAAGGTGATCTGCAAGCATCACACATAAAAACAAGTACTGAGGCTGTAAAGGAGGTGAAAAAAGTGGATTTGCCTGACAGACACAAGATGTGGTATAGGATCACTATATTGGTTTGATCTCAGCATACGAAGCTACTAACAGCATAATTTTCCTGGCATGGAACTAAATTTCATATCCAGTAAATACACAACCAATGACATAGTCATGCTGCCGAAAATGTATGATGGACGGAGGATGGTGATGGAGGGTCGAAGGCAACCCAAGGGAGAAAGCATAGGAGGGCTCAACACAGGCTGCCATCCTGGGACAACATTGACAACATGCTTCATGGTCACATGATGTGAGTAAATGGTGGCGTGGGTCATAATGAGGACTCACAACAAGCCAGGGTGGGAGGAAGGGATTCTATATTTAGGGGTGAGGATTAAAAAAAATGAAATACATCTCAATGCTGTGCAAAATCCTCACACCATCATTTGATTGATTTCTTGGTTCAACAAATACACAAGTCAACATATATGAATAGATTAAATAGTATTGATGAGGAATTCGGGGTTGGGCTCAGCAGCAGGAGGATTGTAAGTGTGTGTGCCCTGATACCAGCAACTGCTTGCCGTCTGCTACCTACAAGTGAACAGGCCAGACCTGGACATATCCCTCCACTACGCCCCAAATCCCACAGGCCCCGCCCCCGCGGTATACAGGAAGCCTGTTTCCACAGAGACGCCTCTTCTGATGATCAGAGAAAAAAAAAAACACAATGCCTTCAGTGTGTTTAAAAGAGCTGCACTCATAAAACGTTCACGCACGCTCACACACATTCAAACGCATACGCATGCACACGCCATGGCAGAGAAATAGCAATAGGAACATGCTTTTACTATTAGGGCTGTTTTTTTTTCGTATGACTTTCCCAGGAAAATCCCCCTCATCTGGGAGAGTTTCAATCCAGACAGACAGACAGACAGATTGAGGACGGATAAACGATGTGAAATGAAGAGAAATGGACGTCTTAGTCCCAAGACTGAGACACAAAGACGAACTTGTTGAAAGACATTAGTAGGGAGCTGCTCCTATTTTTATCGTTGTCAGCCAGATTTCCACCCGAACCCTCAGACTTTTTGTTTGCGTTGATATTGTGTCCAAAGCGCACGACGGGGATGATCTTGATTCTGCCACTTTCACTCAAAGACTGGCACGTGAGTCCTTTACTGGGTGACACGGTCCGTCTGTCTTCAACAGTTGGTACCATTTAGGAAAACTAGGTCACTTCCTTCTTCTGTCTGTGTGTGTGTGTGTGCGCGCGCCCGCGTGCCTCTGCGAGACCCTCCAATAAGCCGCGAGACCTCCAGTGTAAACACATTGTGCTACTCTGAGCAGAAACATCCTCAAAGCAAACATGTCTCTTCTCCGCAAGTGCTCAAACTATGCAGCCTCATCACGAGTCGGGGTTCTGCGGGTGCCGAAGCGGCCGCTGAAACTGGAATATCACATGTCACACCTGATTAGTGCGGAACACTGCAGCTTCAGCGCTATAAACTTTGGAACATTTTCTCAGACGTGTGGAAAGAGGAGGAGAAAGCTGTTCAAAATCCATAGAGTTGAATCACGCTATAGGCCACTCGAGTCGCAGTGAAACAGGAGGAAAAATTGTACAGTATCATGTTGCTACTTCTACGACTGTCTTGTCAGTATTGTGCGCCCCGCACTAAGACATAGTGCACTGCTTTATGTGAACAGAATATATGTTGCAACTTTAAAATCATCAAATGCTAATCAATGAATGCTATTGAACAGATGGATGACTCTTGTCAACTCAGACTGTGGTCCGCTGACATTTTTGATGATTACCGGTAAGTGTAATTCAAACGTGTGAAAGCAGACATTGACACAAATATCATGTTTCCTTTTTCTTGGCGCACCCCCTCAGTCAATGACGGCCTCATCATTATCCTGTGACAGAGTGTGACTGGAGGGCATCACTCTTCATTAGGAGGGAGAACCGGTTAACCCCCTAACCGTACGCCTGCCGCGGCCGTTATTTCAAATGTGACTAAGTAATCACTCAGGCGAGCCATGTTACTGCATTGCTGCTGCAGTGCAACACAACTGAGAACTGAGGTCTCTGGTCCACTGGTGAAAGGGGACTTTGATTCGCTCCGCTTTCATCTACAGTACGTAGGAATCATTGTTACAATTGTATTATTGTTAGTTTTTACGTTAAATGTTTTCTGTAAAGCGCTTTGTTACAGCATGCAGCTGCTGTGAAAGCTCTGAATAGATAAATGTACAGTATTGGATTACCTGTCACAACTGCATGTTTACCAGTAAGTCCAGAACCTGTCCAACAGGCATGTTTTGCCTTTCAACCAACTCTCGATGGAGTACCTGCCCACCAGGCTGACCTGACAGCTGTGCCACGTAACTGACTTGATAGTGATCCACTTCACTTTGAACTGCAACGAGTGCCTTATGATTGAGGCTGCAGCGGGCAGACATTTTGCAATTTTCTATTTCAAAGCATCTATGTGGCATATACAGTATGTAGGTTTGCCTCTTATTTAATATCGCAAACTTCAATTGAGATTACAGGAGCTCTAGTTTTGACCAGCGTGTATTTGGATCTGCATCTAGCTTTCATTGCATTCAATTGCAGTCTGATATTTGTTTCTTATGCATCAACTGGAGCGTCCTTAAAACACCTATGAATGTTATGATGGGTTTTTTTGTGTGTTTAATAATAATTCTTAAGACCTGACTCACAGCCAGTACATTTGAGTGCTACGGTAGCAGTGAGGAGCATTCAAGTCTATTAGCAAATCTGATTCTTGATTGATGTGCCGTGAGCAAAGGTAGAATCCAAGTCATTCACCACTTGAACAACTTTTCACACACTTTTATGATTCATAAAATTGGGTCAAGAGCCTCGGGTGGGACCATATTTAGGCCAGTAAAGAAAGAAAAACAAAAATGTCAAGTCAGAGAAGTGAGCCATCACAATGTAGGGCACTTTTGCACATACACACTTGGAATAGCTACAGCGCCATCCACACATGACCGCCATTGGGAAAATCGATGTGACACTCGGGCGAGCGTGGAAAGAGCCTTAAGCTTCTGCGTGGCCCGCAAAGTGATTCACGCTGTCTCACTCACGTAATGTGATTGACAGGAAGAGAGCGGAGTGACGTGTGTGCGCATGCGCCGTTGCGGGGGCTGAGTAAGGTTCAAAATTGGTGCTTCCAGGAATAAACTAAAAGATGGCTGTACATGTACATGATTGGAGTCTCATGTTACGTGGCGACGGGCATAATCAACAGATCACCAGGCATCTGAATAGCATAAACTAATTTAAATGGAATGACGAGGATTAAATTAGCAGGCCCTGGTCAGTAGTAAATAAAAATCTGTCTACAATGTCAATGGAAGGCTCAGGAGTCCATTTTAGAGAACAATCCCACCTGGAATTTTTACACCCTTTTGATTCACATCTTGTCCTTCTAATACTTGGGTCAATAGCACCCTCCTGTCTGGTCTAACATCTCTAAGAACTTGTGCAACATGTTTTATTTTGTTTCTGTAGTAATCATTCTATTCTATGTGGGACAGAGCATGGCAATAAGAAACACCCCTCGGTATCATGCAGTGGAGTTCCACACCACTTCATATTCCAAGCGCAAGTGGAAAGGCACGCTTGTCAATGATCTCACTTTATGCCGCCTGGTGGCTCGTCAATTTTGTAGGTGGATGGCCACACAGCTAGAGAGTGGTTTCTCTAACCTGGTGGAGTCGTCTCACCAACCCTAGAAACACTTGACAAAGAATTGGATCAATTCTAGATGTGCAAATTATGCTCAGAAGATCTGATCAATCATAAATGTATGAATGACATCAAGTTGTCAACAGTGAAGCGATGCTGTAAAGGGCAAATTGGATTTCGCAGTACTGAACACAAGAGAAAGAAAGATGAGATTACAGAGATGAGACAGAAAAGTTCTGGAACAAAGTTTTATGGCCTGATGAGACCAAGATGAACCTTGACCGAAGTGATGGAAAGAAAAATATCTTCTTATGATGCAAAACACACACGCTCGTCTTGTTTAATTTCATGACTCGGGCTTGCATGACTGCTTGTGGAATAAGTTCACTCGTCTTTATTGATGATGTAACTCATGATTGGAGAGCAGCAGAATGAATTCTGAAGTCTACCAAACCATTGAAGTGGAAGACCTTAGACTGGCCAAGTCAATCGCTGGACCGAAACCCAGTAGAGCATGCATTTCACCTCGTGATATGGAGAAGGAAGGGAGAAAGCCCCAGAAACAAACCAGAGCAGAAAGAAGCTGCAGCAAAGGCCTGAAAACAGTCTGCTGCAGGCAGTTATTGCAAGTAAGGCTTTGCCACCAAATATGAAATGGTATTCACTTTGCTTCGTTTAATGATGTTGGTTCCAATACTTTTGCTCACTTGAAAAGTGGGTGGCTTCAAACAAAAGGTGATCTGTCCCGGGTGGGTAAACACATTTCAATGTAAATACGATGAAATCAATACAAGTTGGACTTGGGCACTTTTGTTTCATATTCATGTGGAAATCCCAAAAAATACAACAGAAACAAAGGAATTGACTTTGCCATTCCAACATTTTTGATGGGCACAGAAGATTATATTGGGTGTGTCTGCTGCTTTTCTGATTCACGGAGAGCCCGCAGCTGAAACTGCAAGTTTCATTACAAACTGGCAAATGCTGGTGATATAGGAGACAATGTATGTTGAGCTTGGGGGAAAAGAAATAAGCAAAGAACAGAAAGGAAAGCAGTTCAGCTCGTCATTATTTCCACACTCATTTCAGGCTCCATGAACCTGCCAGGAGTTCGAGAAAGTGTGTGAAACCAACGTGCAGTGCAGCAGTTTAGCTTCAATGTTCCCGAGATATTACATGACTGTACCTCCATAATTGAGATCAACCTTCAAGGGCAAAGCAGTTTGTCCGTTACATCTAACACGGGCCTATCAGATCAATTGCTGGAAGCGCTGTCGTGACGACTTTAAGAACCAAAGCGTCACGATTCAACTCACGCTGCGGCCAAAATGTGAAAATGGCGACTAGCTATTGGAGGCATACTCATCTGCTTGCGGGCTACTGTCAAGGTGCCCTTGAGCAAAGCACTGACCCCCACGTCCCAGCTCAAAGGGCGCAGCACTGCCCTGCCACAATGACGTCTTTCCTGACGTGCCTGCTTGTGTGTGATTTGGTTCTACAAATTTTGTGTTTGGTATCCAACACAAAATTTGTACACATCAAAATGTTCATTGAAATTCCATTGAGGGACTACAATCATTAAAAAAATTTTTTTTTAAACGTTCTTAATCAAGGAAATCCTGCTGTTGTTTGCATTGGCACTGAACAAGCTTAAGCCTCATCATTGTATGTCTCATCACTACAAAGCATCTTCCACTAAATTGTCATGACCGGTGAAACATATTAAAACGTATCCATCTAAATTAATTTACCATAGCAGACCACATTCCCAAAATATGCATGGCAGGTTAATGGAACACTCTAAATTGTCCTTAGGTGGGATTGTGAGCGCGGATGGTTGTTTGTCGATGTGTGCCCTGCGATTGGCCGGCAACCAGTTAAGGGCGTGCCCCGCCTACTGCCCGAAGACTGCTGGGATAGGCTCCAGCACGCCCCCGACCCTTGTCACGATAAGTGGATTAGAAAATGGATCGATGGATGGATAGCATACCTTGCAGCGTGACAATCATATCTTTCTTTTTTATAAGTCCTCACGTCCACTGCCAGTGAGTCATAAGAGCAGCCTAAACGGTCACCGGAGCCACTTTACACCCTGGCTAGAATGAAGATCAATATGAAAATCTTCTTTGCTCTTAAATGATCATGCATCAACTTTGGCAAATGTATGTTTTATTATTAATCGATGTGTGCTTATCACTGTCAAGATATGTAGGTGCGTGAATGTGGGGGTGATGACCTACCCGAGTAATGGATGGAATAATCAATTGAATAATCATTTCTAAAAACATTCTTTGGTGAAAGTGGATTCTGACAAATCTATTTGTTTTACAAGATTAGCTTTCAGCATTTTGTTATGTGTTTGCCCTTATAGCCACTTTTACACCACCGTCCCGGTAAATTGTGCAATCAGTACAGTGTGCAACCGTAGAGCTGGGATTTATTCGCCTGTGCCTTTTCCACAGTACACCCAGTGCGGCTCTGCGTATTGAGTTAATTAGATGTGCAGCTATGTCAGCGCGGCAGCGGCAACTGCTTTTGACATAAGGCGTAAAAAAAAAAAGTAGTGTGTTTCCGGTAACCCGACCGACCGAGAATTTCTACCTTGAAAAAAAACTTTACGGTCGGCATTTTTTTTCAAACCTTTTACATTTTTGTACAATAATAATAATAATAATAATAATACATTTCATTTCATAAGCGCCTTTCAAAACACTCATGGATGCTTTACAATCAAAACAAGAACAATAAAACCCGTGGAGATGTCCTGGAGGTGAGAGAGAGAGAGAGAGAGAGAGAGAGAGAGAGAGAGAGAGAGAGAGAGAGAGAGAGAGAGAGAGAGAGAGAGAGAGAGAGAGACTCCTCCGGGTTGAGTGAGTGAGTTGGCTGCCGTTGCTCAACCCGTATTGTTTTGTATTGTTTTGTGTTTTTGTTATTGTAAAGTGTCCTTGGTTGTCTTGAAAGGCGCTTATAAATAAAGAGTATTATTATTATTATTAAAACCACAGACAAATTTATAAATAATAAAAGGAAAGATGAATTTAGAGCGTTTACATCGGTTTACACACGACCCAAAATCTGTAGCGGTATCCTTGCATAGCACAGTGAGCTGGCAAACAAGCACAAAAACGTCACCTTACATGGCCAGTGACTAAAAGGCAAGTCAAAGTCTTCAAAAAAAAAGAAGATGGAACAAGGGATTCTGCGTAAATAATATTCTTACGGTCCTGTTCATTTTCCTCTTGGTCAGTGTTTATCTCACAAAAGAGGGGAAATGTTTACATTGACTTGGTTAAACACAGACAGCCTCGCATAGCTTTTGTTAATAATAAATAACTTAAGACGGCGAGCCAGGACGTCTATGCTGGAGCGTCTTGCTGCTTTGTGAGAACTACCATTGTAATGTGTATAAACCGGGGGAGAAAGTGGGCAATACAGTCCTGAGCCAGTGATACCAATGTGACTTTAACCTCAAGACAACACAGAATATTTGTGATATGTTAAAACAGATATGCAGACGATGAGTTTTCAACTCACTCGACCTTCCAATGGCCAAAATGAAAATAAGCCAAAGAGTGCACACACACACACACACACACACACACACACACACACACACACACACACACACACACACACACACACACACACACACACTATGCTTTGGTTCCCATGGGGTAGGAATACAGTAAGCAACCGGAGAGAACAGCGGCAAAAAAGCATGTGTGCGTGTGTATGGAGTTGGGTAGTTTGATTTGGAATAAGAGGCCAGTTACAAAAAAAATAAGAGCAAAAGCACTTGATTGAGCAAATGTAGGAGAAAAAAGTTGAACAGCTGATCTTCCAGTATGTATTATGAACACCAGATGGTGCTGTTTTTATGTTTCCCCTGGGAAGCTACATATTTTATATAGCATACAGAGCAGTGATTCAATTCAAATGAATGTATATTCATGAACGTTTACAGTAATTTGTGTGTCTCCCTTGCAGTTCACGGTACCTCTCTGTCACATGGTGAATCAAATAGCCAGGTGAATGTGGCGGGCATATGGTAAATTTATGATTGGGCCTCAATGAAGTCGACCTGCCAACAGTCGAAGGAAAAAGAATGCGAGCAGTTTGGTGGTCCAAGTTGTAACAGTATTTCCACTTGGGAGCAAAGGAGTACAATATTGTAGTTTTCCATGTATGTCACATCATTCAAACGCCACACAGAGTGTCCTGAGTTGAGATTCAAAACCCAAACCTTAGTACTGTGTGTCAAACGTGCAAACATCGAGTTACTACGACAACGAACATTCAACTCAAAATCAAGTTTTTTACTGACCCTTGACATGAAAATAATTTTAGTAAAGTTAATGATGACTTTATTTTGAATGTAACTAAGATTAAAAATGACGTATTAAGTTACATTCAACAGATGCAGACATATACACTTGACGTAAAATTGACTTCTGAACTACACCATACTGCATTTGGAGCAAAAGTAGTGACCTCTGCTTTGTGACACACACTCCCTGGATGCATCCGAGCCCATCACACACACCCATGCACGGTAAGGTATGATGCATGAATGACGCTGGGTTTAATCACCGCTATCAGCAATTCCGATTTTGAATGTTAATGGATCTATAGACAGTTTTAACGTTGAGGTCAGAACTCGGACCTGCAGAGTTCGGCCCAGATGTGCTGCTACATTGAGTCAAATCAGGTCTCCGGCATCAACGGCGTGTCGGTGGGGTCAGAAACACGACTTGAGGCCGACGTGGAGTCGATAAAAAGCCCGCAGCTGTCCCGCTGACAGCTGGCAACAACAATACAAACATCGCCCTCATTCCCACCCCCACCCCCTCAAAAAACCGTTTCAGGACGTGTAATAGGAGCCGCGAGACGACCCGGAATGAAAACTTTGGAAACGCGACTTTTAACCCAGACTCGGTTTCTTACCAGTGGCTGAAAGTCCCTGCATCTTGCACAAAGTTGCTCGCCGGTCGTATCCTTTCCAAGGAGAAAGTGGGCTCCAGGAGCGTCCAACTTGAACGAGCGTCTCTTAACCGACCTCCTCGTGATCCTGTTACCGCTTCAAAAATAAATATTCATTTAAAAAAGGAAAAAGAAACCCATCACACGCTATGGACTATTCATGGCTTGGTAGAGGATAAAACAGACTTTGACCGAGTGTGTTTTTTTTTTCTTTTCTGTTTGCTGGTCTTGCGTGGCTCCTTCCTCCTCCCTTTCCACATAAAGAACTCTGTCCTGTCCTCCCCACTGCTGGAAACAAGCAAATGCGCGCTACTGGGGCCAAGCGCGCTCACGCCAAACCCCATTCATTGTGTTCGCTTGCCCTACACGCTCACTGAAAGTATCATTTTGTGTTTTTTTAAGTGAAGTCAAGTGTGACATTTGTGAACTGATTGCATGATTAAATGATGCGAGTATTTTACGTTAGACACCCTGATAAGGTACAGACATATACAATTCTGCTATACAGTTAAACTAACAGTATTACTCCCAATCAGGAGGCCCATGTAGATTATATACTGACAGAAAAGTACACGAATGGACTTTTGCATAAGCACGCCATCATATCATTTAAACTTTATAAACATTACAGTGATTTACCTTTGTCCAACAATATAATAATCTAAGCAATGGCTCTAAAGAAGAATTCCAATGAAGTTGGGGCATTGTTTTAAACATAAATAAAAAGAGAATACAATGAATTGCAAATCATGTTCAACTTATACTTGAGTACACTACATCCATCTGTCCATTTTCTGAACCGCTTTATCCTCACGAGGGTTCCGGGGAATACACCTCAAAGATGAGATCTTTTATGTTCAAACTGATAAACATTATTGTGTTTAGCAAACAATCATTAACTTTATATTTTATGGCTGCAACACGCTCCATAAAAGCTGATATGGGGTTCATGTTTTCCACTGTGTTACATCACCTTTTCTTTTAACAACATTCAATAAACGTTTGGGAACCGAGGACACTAATTGTGGAAGCTTTGTAACCCATTCCCATTCTTGCTTGCTGTACAGCTTCAGGTGTTCAATAGTCCGCGGTCTCCGTTGTCATATTTGACACTTTATAATGCGCCATACATTATCAATGAGAGACAGGTCTGGGCTTCACGCAGGCCAGTCTAGTGCCCGCACTTTTTTACTATGAAGCCAGAATCTTGTAACACACGCAGAATGTGGTTTGGCATTGTTTTGCTGAAATAAGCAGGGGTGTCCATGAAAAAGACATTGCTTGGATGGCAGCACATGTTTTTCCGAGACCTGTATGTTGCTTTCAGCAATTATGGTACCTTCACAGATGTGTAAGCTAGCCATGCCAATGGCACTAACACGGCTCCATACCATCACAAATGTTGACTTTTGAAGTTTCCGCTGATACCAAGCCAGATGGTCCTTTTCCTCTTTGGCATGGAGGACATGACATTCATTCCGGAATTTTTTAAAAATGTGGACTCATCAGACCACAGAACATTCTTCCACTTTGCCTCAGTCCATCTTAGATGAGCTCGGGCTCGGAGAAGCCTGCGACATTTCCAGGTGTTGTTGAATGGCTTTTGCTATACTGTACATAGAGGAGATTTCAGTTGCACTTACGGATGTAACGCCCAACTGTATTGACTGAAATTAGTTTTCTAAAGTGTTCCCAGGCCCATGTAATAATATTCTTTACACATAGATTTCTTTTTTGGGGGGGGAGGGTTGTGCCTTTATATGCTGTGATTTGTTCAGAATATCTGAACCTTTTGATGATATTATAGACCATAGACGATGAAATCTCTAAATTCATTGCAACTGTACATTGAGTTACATTGTTCTTAATCTCTTTGACCATTTTCGCACACAAAGAGGTGAAACTCGGCGCATCTTTACCTGTGGATGACTGAGTCATTCACTGAAGCTCATTTTATACCCAATCATGGCACCCACCTGCTCCCATTTAGCCTATTCACCCGTGGGATGTTCCAAACAGGTGTTTCATGAGCATTCCACGTCTTTTTGCCACCCGCCCCAGCTTTTTCAGAACCTGTTGCAGCCATTTCATTTTAAATTATTGATTACTTGCTAAAAACAATAAAGCTTATCAGTTTGAACATTAAATATCTTGTCTCTATTCAGTTAGATATAGGTTGAACATGATTTGCAAATCATTGTATTCTGTTTTTATTACACAACATCCCAACTTCATTGGAATTCGCTTTCTAAAAAGATTCTACTACGATTACATACTAGTACGTCATCTGAAGAAGTATTCAAACAGAGCATCAAATGCACTGATATTCACATACCAAGAAAAAAAAAAGTTTGTATCTTACCTGCAATGCTGCTATGTACAGCGCTCAGCATAAATTATTACACGCCATCAGTCTGGTGAGAAAACCTACTTTCCCTTCAGAAAAAAAAACTACTACCGGTACTTACTTCTATGGCATACTAAAGTAAAAAAAAAAAAAAAAAAGAATAAATAAAAATACTCCCACAAATGTGGGCCATTTGTCATTGTGTCCACGCAAAACAAAAAAACCTTAAAAAATAGTATAAGCCATGAAAGACTAGCAATACTACATTTAATAATATTCTCGTGTAGGCCTATATAAAGAGCAGTATATTTCAGAAACGCTGACTGAGGATGACTCTTGATGTCTATGACAGATCTGCCTCGATAGCTTGAGGGGCAGCCATTTGTGAGGAAACCCGTGAACGTGAACTTTAACAAGCTCCTTGCGTGCTTTGTGCTGCTTTGCAATCAGCTGAGCGAATCATTGCCTTTATGAGTCATAAACAAGTGACGGTAGGCCATGCACATCATAGAATAAATGGAAAGTAGTTGGGAGAACTATTCACAGACTTCAGTGGTAATTTGATCATGTCGATAATGTATGAGCCCAGAAGCCAAATTGCGGCCATCCTCTGAAACTAACAGGATGACATGACACTATCGCAAGGTCAAGCTTTGTTTGGAGCATACAAAGTAAGAAATGCACCAGTAAATCAATTGTTTGTCACATATACTGGTGACAAACAACCATCAGCGCTTAATCTATCATGCGTGTTTTCAACATGAAAGGAAATCAGAGTGCCAGAAGAAAACCCATTTTGGCGAAACTATAAGGGGGTCCAGCTCACGAGCAATCAGATTTCATTACAGGCATTCTTTTACGATATGTCACTTATGTTTATGTGATATTCTTATAATTGTTAAAACTGACTATTGAATATGGCAAAAATTGCAGATGCCTGCAGCTGTCAAAAGTGTACAACTGGGACATTGGAGCGCTGAAAGATTGGATTGGATAGACTGAGAACTGTTCCCTATTGTGTGCAGTGTGCTTTTTGTACGAATGACTTCTATGGCCTGCTATTTTTTTTTTTTATTTTCTAATGTACCCTATCCACTATTGTTGCTGAAATGATTTAGAATGTCTCCATATCGGGATGAAAGGGTGTCATATCTTACAAGAGACCCATGGATTTGAGAGTACAAATTAGTGGTGACCAAAAGTTAGTCTCCCAAGTATGAGTCAATCTTTTCGATTTTATTTTCAAAGGCCAAGCAAGAACCTTTTTGGTTACATCCTGCAGCAGACCTCCTTTGACGGAATCTCCTGAAAATGCGTAGATGAGAGCATTAAGGCCCAGTTGCAGCCATTCATTGACACATACTTGGCAAACCATGAGCCCCATTTTTGCCAAACGAAAGAGGACAGTTGTAAATGAACTCCCCTTATATCTCTGCGATGTCTGAAAGACTAAGGTCTGTGTGAATATGTCTTAAAAGTTTGTCAGATACGGAATGTGCAAGTCCCAAATCATGACCTTCAAGTCTCAAACAAGTGCCAAACTACTGTGGAAAAGATTAGCATGTAACAGAAAATGAGCAGCTAAAGACCGCAACTCACAAGTCACTCCACAGTACTGTGTCTGCCTCATTTTCAATAAGACAACCTTCAAGCGTGCGTGTCCATCTTGACCTTTCATCTGCAATGTTCCTTTTGCTCTGTCATCTTTCAAGACATCACAGTCACAGTCATAACAAAGCGACAGAAACAAAATGCAAACATAGTCTCGCATGGTTCACTACAAGGTTTAAGATAACTTAGCTATCTTGCCTTCACAGTTCGCGCAGCTAGCTAAAAGGTAATCATCATAGGTTTTGTGTCTCCTATTTTTGAGTTGCAAACCTTGCATGCTGCTATTGTCTTTTTCCTAGTTTCATCACCAGCAAAAGAACAACAAAAGCAGCCATTTTCAACATTGCGGATAGTTACTGGAGCCTATCGCAGCTGACTTCAGGTGGAAACCGGACAACACCCGGCCGGACCTGGTCGCCAGTCAGTCGCAGGGCACTTACAGACATGAACAACCATTCACACCCACACCCACACAATCACTGCACGCTGCCGGCATACAATTGAAACAAGTGTACCACTACACCATCACTAACTGGAGAAACAAGAGCAATATGGAAATAAGAGCAATCATACAAAGGGAGAGTTGAGAGCTAACTAGAATTAAGGCAATAAAGCCTGTGTGCGAAACTCACCACTCATAAGTATGACATGAGCTACCTGGGGTTTTTTTCCACATCCTCCATGTTGCTATCAACACACAGACCTGAGACGCTTGCCAGCATTGTTTCTCTTTTTGAAGTGTGAAGAAGTGTCCTACTGTTTGAATCAACACTACTGTGGGTGTCAGGGGGGAGTGGAAGGGGGGGTCGGTGATCTGCAATGAAGCCCAGATACAACTGGTAAATACTGTAGCTCAGTAGCTGATACAGTATTGTCATAGGGTTAAGGTTTCAGACCTCAAATTAATTTGACATATACCACACATGTAGGTTTATATACACTGTATACTGCAATGCATCTATAATTTTGTAACTTTTGCGGCATCTTGTATCTAGTCATCAACTTCAAAGTGACTCTGCAGTCAAGTATGTGCAGTGGAGATAAAACTCAAGTGAGTTGGTGTTGAATCACATCATGAGGCCGAGCTCACAGCGCCACTGGCCATGCATTTGTTTTCACCATCAATGGTCTTATTCCTGCTCCGGTGCCTCTCTTCTGAAAATGTGCATGTGTGTGGGTGTACTAAGGAGAGCCACGTGAGAGTGCGTCCTCCTTCAGACCAGCTGATCGTGGCTCATTGCTCCTTAGGCTCCACATGAATTGATCACATGGCTGACGCTGATAAAGGGGCCTCTTTGTAGGCACAAACTCACAAACCAAATCGAACCTTGACATTCAGCGCTGATCAACGAAAACGGTCTTATAGCGACACCGAGTGGTGGTTTTGAATAATGCGTACCACGTCCCCGATGTGAAACAGCTGTTCCGCTGTGTTGACTCCGCCCTGAACATTACTGCACGGAGCCATGGGAGCAGTCCTACTGACCCACATTTTGTCTGCCAGTCCCGCCGAGTGAGAGAACCACGCAGGGTTACCAAAAGAGGCTCCCTGTTAAAAAAAAAAAAAAGTGATGACATGTCTTGGATGCACTTACACATCCTGCAAGTGATGCATTGCTGTGACTCATTGCTTTATTTTTTATGCTCTATTAATAAAGATCCCAACAGGGGACACAAGGCTAAAACGTAAAGCAAGCAAACAAAGGGGACATCATTTTCTTACGCTCTAAAATACATCTTTGGGTTTCTAGTTGAATCCGTATTCATATTTTTGTATTATTTTTGGTCATGCCCTACATATGTAAATCCAAATGTGGCATTCTGTCAGCGATAGTCTTTTTAAAAGAGCGCTTCGTTTTCTTTGCACTTAATGCACTCTGTATTAAGAGCCCAACAACTGCTTTGAAAAATGAGAACTAGTCTCCAGAGCTAGGACAGGAAGTGCTGGGGTCACCAAAGGTCAGAGGAAATTCGCTGCAAAATGAGATATGTGGGCGTGTCCCCAGAGGCATGCGAGGAAAGAGGGAAAACGGGGAGGGGGGTGGCAGTTGAGTCTGAAGGCTGGAAAGAGGCTTTGGGAGTGTTGTTGCGCGTTGTATGAAATGTGATCCTGAAGCCTTTCACAGCTGGGAAGCTCTCCTGTGCATGGCGTCCATCTGGGAGTGCTCAAGCGTCTCTGTACGTTTGAGCACACACTTCGCTTGTTAACCCTGCATCGGCTGCTGCCGTGGAGGAGCGACTTCATACCACAAAAAGACAACAGTGACACGCTCTGCGACTTAAGTCACATTTATTGATTTTCGGCAGCATGACTACCTTTACACAGTTTGGACGACATCCCAGCCAGAAAACAAACCAAACACTTTAACTGGGTTAATTCAGCAGTAATACATCAGATTCATCATCTCATTTTATTTTTCCTAATTGTCCAAGACCCTAAAAAGTTCACCTGTTTTGTTTTCATTGCTGTGTAAAGGTCCCATAGCTGATAAACATGCATATGACATTTAGTTGTAATCAAGACCACTAATCATAATGCACATTATTGATAAGAATACAGTACTGCATGACAAGTCAAATAAATATGAACACACAAATGAAGTCATTATTTCATATAAAGATATCAAACTCTTGTGGATCAATACTGAAAACACAATATGACAATATTAAGTTTGCACAGCTACCGGTAGCTTAATCACCACAATGCTGTCGCTTACAGCAAACAGAAAACTGTTTTGTTTTTAAACTTCAACAGTATCAGAATTGCACTTTTTTCTTGTTAGCTTCACTTCCACATTGTTAACTTTGACGCCTCAACAAACGAGCACTGGCTATCATGGCACTATTCACGCTTGTTGATGCTAATTTAGTTTTCTGTTTCCTGAAAGCAAATCGCTTAACAATGCGGGGAAAAAAAAGATTCAAAAGTGGAAAAAAAAAAGACACAAAAGTAAGATAAAATGCGCTCTCTGCACATTTTCTTCCAATAATACTATCAATACGCCATGACCTTCACCAAACAACGCTTGTAGTTTCCAAATAATACACTCAGCTACACAAACACATTAAAGATGCTTGGAGCCATTTGTTCAACAACAGGAGGCCAAAGGGACTTTTGGTTCTTAAAAGTTTGATTTCAAAAGAAAACATTTTGTTAATACCCCTGAATTTATTGAGAGGATCACTGACCTGTAGAATTCAATACAATCTTCGATTTATTCAGCTAATTCTAAAACTATCTTCTTCGTCATGCGGAAAGGGGCACAAATCCCTTTTGCGCTTATTGCTGCTCATAGTCATTTGAACTCCCAAGCCCTCACCCAGAGAAAAAAATAGTAATTAAAAAAAAGAGTCTAAAATTCTCCCTTGAAACAATGAAAGGCACTACTGGTCAGAAACAAAGACGGAAACAAAGCAAAAAGATTTCCCAGCCCAACTGACACCTTTTGCAGTTGGTGCTTGTTTTGTCAGACCTTAAAATGGTGTACCAAGATTTGGCACGATAAACCAAGAGAGAATGAAACAATTCCAATTTGGAATTTCATGGTCGCTTTTGCAGAGAATTCTGAAGGTCAGTGATCCCGTTTCAGTGGAGCGCTCTCGGTAAGAAGCTTGGGAAAGTCGTCTCGCTCAAATTTTCCCAAGACACAGCTTACCCGTTCAAGTGAGAGCATTGTCAAGTTTCGTCGAGTTATTTTGAACTATTCCTAGGAATAATAAATACACGAAAAACCCCAGAATTAGATCACCCTGGATTTTTGTAGCGAATATGGCAGTAGAACGAACATATAGATTAAAAAAAAAAACAGCACAACATATGAATGAAACATATCAACTTTAAAGAATGAGTAACTGATGTGTAACTCCTTTAGGATTAGGCAAAAGTCGTAGCTCTGTGGTTTGTGGAGTAAACTTTAGTCGAGTACATATTTTGTGGGACACGCATAAAGTAATAACTTGAATTGATATTATCCTATACTGTATATCTCACAAACCATAGTACTACCACACTTTCCTAAAGGTTAATCAGAATCTGTTAAAGTTCTATATGATGAAAGTGCACAGATTAAAAACAAACTAAAACAAAAGTAAATCAAAAAGATAACTTGGGAAAAAAATAATACAAAAAGTATCTCCTCTGTTTTGTCACTGGTGGACGGGACGAGCCAATCAATTCACAAGGCTTGAAGCCACACTGTAAAAAAAGTACAACTTGTATTTGTTTGGCCTAAAATTTTGTCAATTAAGTTGGAACAATATCAAATATTGAGATTGACGTCCACAATGTTGGCTAGCACAACAAAGCAAGCAAATTTGCTTAGCTGTTTTTAACTTCTATCTTTAAGTTGGGGACAATTAGTTCACCTTTATCTATTTACAGTATTTATTTTGTGAGGAAAAAACAGGAAAGCCCATTTCCACATTTGCCAAACTTCAATATTTTGTTGAATTGTCCATCGAAGTTTGTTGCCTTGAAATTTTAAGTTCACCCAACTTGTTTTTTTTTGGGGGGGGGGGGTTACAGTTGCACTTACAGAGGAGATGATGCTTTCTTGTACACAAATTCACGAGTAATGCATTTGACATGCAGGACGTTTTATATGATAGCGACGGAAAGATGCAGCGGTAGGAGGTAGGAGGAGGAGCCAATCGGGTGACATGCATTGATGACACCACATAAAATGGACGCAGATTTAGGCAGGTACGGATCCTCGTCAGCTTTTACTGAGCTTTTACACGAAGAACGGCTGGCTCAGCTAATTCGAGTTGAAATGGGCTTCTCCCTCGGGAGATACCCTCACGGTCTAGTCAACAGCTAGCCCGCCGTCCTTTACTTCTCTCCATCACTGTCATATATGTGAGATGCGTGAACAGTCAACACAAGAGTGACGGACCTCCAAGGAGGTTTCTTAACTTACAGCGCACCGCCACATCCGTCTCCATGCTGTGAGCGGTTGCTATACTGGTGCCCACTCGAGCAGGGTTGACGCGACACTGACATTGTGAGAGGAATAAATACTGCAGCAGGATCCTGCAAGATTGCTCACCTGAACGAGATCGTGTTAAGAATATAGAGTTTCATTTGTATCAGTAGAAATGTTTTTTTTTGCTCAATCTTGCAGGAATCCCTCGCATCAACCCTGCTTTGAGAATCATAAAGCTAAAGTTTCTATGATCCACAAGCAGTACATTGAGTATTAAACACAAGCCCCACTCATATATTTTTTTGCTAATTGCGTAACATAAGTTCAGCGAGGGGTTAAAGCTATTCGGGCTACTAAGACAGTACTTCGCTTTGTCCTCGCACACCAAACATAGTAAAAAAGGAGGATGAGGGTCCTCCTGAACGCGCGCGCGCGCACACACACACACACACACACACACACACACACACACACACACACAAGTTCCAAAGGGTTAAACGCAAGAGCGTGGACCTTACCTGAACCAACACAAATCCTAAATTGTACTTTAAGGTTGATCTTGGGAGGGATGCTGGCAATCTAAAATGCTCCTCAAGTCCAATTGGACACAGGAGAAGCACATAGACAACGGCGGAAGGGAGAGTAGAACACAAGGTCAGGTTTTGATGTCACTAGATAAATATTATCAAGTGTTTGCTTTGTCAGGCACTTTTGCCGAGTGGTTTGTCTGTTTGTCAATTTGTGCTCTTTTAGGATTGAAAAGAATCATTTTGTTCCAACCTTTATCGTGGCTCTGTTCACAGTCATCAATGACTATCTTTTTTTTTTTTTTTTGCCAGAAGGTCGAACCTGAGGCACCTATGTTGAAGCGCACTTATTTTAGGTTGGGAGATCGATTTGTCAAATATCCAGTCTCCCTCCTCGCATGGCTCTGAAAAAATCCTTTGTAACATGAATAGGTCGTAGTGAGGAGACCCCTCTAGTTTTCAGCGTACAGATAACTGCTCACTGACAATGGAGTACTCAAGTTGATCATGTACCTCGACAACAGAAAAAAAGCACTTAAAAAGCTCATACGGCTGCAAAGCCATGCATTTCCATTGTGCATGAGCCATATTGCTGCACTAGCGCCACAGCTTGAACTTGAAAGCAATCCTAAAATACTAAACAAACGGCGGTCACAGGTGCTCCTTTTAGTTCCCATTGTGAGAAATTGTTGATTTTCATATATCGATTCAAACAGCTCCCTTGCCCTGGTCAGACTGCAGGGTGAGATTGCATATTTTGTGTTCAATCATCTTGTAAACATTGACCGTAACGGTGCTCAGCTGAGCTTCCGTCGTTGCGAGGAGCACCCGTGCCTCCAGATGCCATTTTTGGACATCCACCAGCTCAACACATCTCCGTGATGGTGTTTACTGTTGCCGGGCAACAAACACAATCAGGAGGCAGAAGACTGAAGCACAAAGCACAAACGCCACCTTGTGCTTCCTATGCACAGCACCGAGACTATGGAAAGAATAGACACTCCCGTATATCCACAATGTCGCCTGACCATAATCAGGGATCTTACAATGCCTTGTTTTGTCTACTACGGTCCAATTGTCTAGTGCACACTATACACACACCTGTGCATCGGCAAGCCTTGACACTAGCACACACAAGCAGATGGTTAGTCACACGGTAGTCCCAAGAGGAGCACGGGCCAACCAGGGAGCAAAGCGAGCGAGTGGGGCTTTTTAACACTATGGCAGGGAAGGTCTGGCTCTCAGACCCCCTCCCGTCTGTACAAAGCGGTTTCTCGCTGACTCGGCAACCGCTTCAGTCGCAGTAGATCTTGTACTTCTCGCTGCAGAAGACCGCGGGGCCTCCCAGGAGGCCGCTGGGCATGGCGTTGTCGTACTCGGGTTGGCCGGAGCTGGCGCAGGTGAGGCCCTGGCTTACGTTGGGGTTGCTGACAGCGCCTTGCGAGACCTTGACGCGTGTTTTTGACCGCATGCCGGTGCCCGTGCGCGCGTCTGCTCGTGGTCAAACTCCAGGTCTTCCAGGCGCTGCGTCAGGGCCAACTTCTGCTGGATGGCCATCCTCAGCAGGGAGTTGAGGGTCTTCTTTTCATCCTCTGCTGCAGCCAGCTGTCTCTGCATGGCTTCCAACTGAGTGACATACTCGTCACAACTGGGGGTGAAAATAAACAGAAACATTTAACTTTGACCACATCGCGTGACATTCGCTTGAACATTGTACCTATATAGCTGCTAATGCGCCAGAACAGTGGAATGACAGTTTAATCCAAGAGACTGCACCATAAGGCTTTGGCCGGCATGAAAACGTGCTTCACTTTACTGTACTTGTTAACTCATTCACTCCCAGTCCCAAATACATACTGTATATGTCTTTTCAGACTTCACACATTCAATCCCATATACTTAGGTTCTTTTTTCCTAGCTTCTCCCCAAGACTGAAAGTCAAATTTTTTTTATACGGGTCTGAAAATTGCAGGTACTGAATGAGTTTAACCTATACAACAGTAAAGTTGTAACAGTGTACAGAGTACAGAGCAACACACACACACAAACACACTCTTGCCAGATCAATTTGTGTTATGCCACCACCAGGGGACGCTATTGAACCTCCAAGTCGATGCAGACTTTCTGTCAGCCAGTTTGGTTCTCATAATTCATGTATCAAGTATCAAGTACAACTTTATTGTCAAATGTGCTGTATGTGCACTCTCTACTACCATTGCACATTTCAGGAAGAAGAAAGAAATTAAATGTCTTGCCAAAACAGCTTCCAGTGTCATGACTTCAACAAAATCTTCGCATGTGTTGGATAGAATTTGTGTCCATTCATTCAAAGGTCACAATTTCACTTCTGAATCGACCCTCAACCGTGTTGAATATGGTCAATGTTAGAGCGGGCTCTCTAATTCATTGCCATGCGTCATAAACATCCAACTGGGCCTTTGGGGGCATTCTCAAAACTGTTGGGAGGATGAAATTGACCAAAATGGCTCTGTAAGAAGAAGAATTGAGAGTCCGTGGGGAACAATGTCGTGTCCAACCCCTGCCTGACTAAAGAATAAAACGGCGAAGAAGATGAACAAACTTCAAAACCGTTAACCTCACCCTGTGGAGTAGCCCCTCACACCGCACCTTAACTTTTGCAACAGAAGTGAGATCCTATTACTGACGCAGTTTTACCATCTCTGTGCAAAATAGCACACAGCAACTACACCACATGAGTGAATGCATGCTGCATTCCCGTCATGTCATCCATCACCTGCTGCAAGTTGAGGTGTGTCACTGAACTGAAAAAGTGACAGTGACTCACTCACTGACAAAGAAATCAAAGTGACATTCCTTGGAGGACAGCTCACCTCCATTGAGGGAAGAGTCTTTTATCCTGCAATGTCTACCTCCACCGGTTTATTTAAGCAGTTTTGTTTCACTTTTTTTTTTTAACTTATTTGCAGGCCAAAGAAACTTCTAAAATGTACGGTATTCCAAATGTAGTTTTAGTGAAGTCAAGTTATTTTCCTTTCTAGTTATGAGACACAGAAGAAAATGTCGTCATGTGTACAAAGGACACTATTGTTTAAAATATCCCAAGGGCACAATCTCAAAACAGTGACACCATGTACAGATGTTTTGCTGCATGCGTGTTACACGTGCTTGGAGAGTGTGAAGCCGGACAAACATAACCTTCACCCTGGCCTTGTGTGTGCAGTTTGATTCCCAGTGGGACATAGACACACAGACAAAAGGGATCAGTCCTGCTTCATTAAACCCACCATGATGGTGGGAGGGCATGCGAGTCGCCTTAAAGCTGGGCGGGGGCTAAGAGGGGTTTTCCCGAGAAAACAAACTGAGGAGTTTGTTCTTGGGACTGCTTGGATACAATAGGAGCGTTTCTGTGCTGGTGACGGGGTGAGAGGCACAATGGCAGACGGAAGGCTGCCAAATAGTGATTACATTCACAATTTGCAAGTTTTCTGCATCTGGTGGTGACAATCTATGTGTCACATGATCCCTCTACTATTGCATCATTCACGCAGCTGTAATTCAGAATCGCTGAGAAGCACATGCAAATACAAAAGCACGAATACACACACACACACACACACACACACACACACACACACACACACACACACACACACACACACACACACACACACACACACACACTGTTGTGTTGTCTGGAACTTGATTGGTCATGGCCGGTTGGCTATCCATCAAAGAGAAGGGTAGGAGAGGAGATTTAATTGAATGATGAAGGGGGACAACAGCCAACAAAGGGGCAGCAGGTCCGGTGAGGAGTAAAAGTAACTCAGGCTCACGGCTGGGATGTTAATCAGATGGAACCTGCAATGGGCACATGTCTTTGGAATGTGAAGAGGCAAGAGCTAACATGACTTCAGAAGACAAAAAACAAACAAAATCACAGCAGCCCAGATAAAGGAACATCCAGACCCTATCCTTGAATCGGACTGCAGTATGAACTGACACACACTAAAAACAAAAGAACGAAACACACATGTTTCTCCTTTTTGTTTCTCTTTGTCAACCAATCAAACCGTAACCGTTTTTTTCCCAGGAATCCACCATCACAGGCATTACCATGGTGGTGAACACAGAAAAATAACAGCATGTGAAGGACTCTTTCCTCCCTTTCTTCTTCAGGAGACGTGAGAAGCGGGTGCTTAGTAGTGAGGAAGGAGATGCGGGTGGGTACATCAAGGGAAGGGAGTGTGGGAAAACAGCAGTCCCTCACACAGTCCCCCAACCGAACCTTCTGCTGTATAGGACTGAATTTACATACCAATATAAGGATCCCATAAACAGAGCGTAATTCATGCAGAAGAAGCAGAACGCTGACAGAACCGCAGCCTGGCAGATTTTGTCATCAATGGAGGCGTTTTGGAAGCGTAAACACATGATGAAGAGCAACAAGAGCGTGATTCACCATCTCGTTTCAGCATTCCATAGACAACCCGCGACCATGTGATTCTGCAGATTGCCAAAGTGACACCAGCATTTGACATTTGTGGACTGGGGAATTGTCCAAGTTGAATCCCTGCACACTAAAAGGAAGCTAACACTCCGTGGTAGCAGCCCCCCCGTCTCCCCTTGCCAGGCTGTGAATTGAAAAGTCGTCATGAATTTGGAACAGAAAGCTGTCCCAATGCTGCCATTTGTTTACAGGACAACTGAGCAAGGCTCATGAGGGAAACAGGCCCCTCTGACAGAGTGTCAGCAAACTCAAATGTAAACACATCAGAGGACTTATGCATGCATTTGTGATGTAAAAAAAAATAGTAAAAATAATCTGAGTCAAGGGGTCAATGCGTAAACCAAACCAGATTAAAGTGGGATTCCACACACAACCTTTGACCGGCATCTCTTTGGGATACGCAAAGATTAGTGATAGCGTTGGACCACCGAGCCCCTCCTTTGACACACATCATCGGCGAAAACATCATCCCACACAACAGTGGGGAAGTGGTTCTGACAAGTCTCTCACCGTGTGGCAAACATCGCTCGGAGGGAGGAAAAGGTGGCCGCGTCCTCCTTCAGGGTTTTGAGCTCATTCCTCAATTTCATCATGGTCTCAGTCACCATCGCCTTCTCATTTTCATACTTGCTCTTCAGGTTGGCCAGAGCAACTTCAGCAGTCTGTAGGCAGTAACAATGCAGAACAACGTTAGCGAGGTGGGCAACCAAGGAAGACCATCAACTTATTCTATAGATCGGTTTAATACTGCCACATGTGCAGTAAATCATACAGACGGCTTGGTCTGAAGCTCTTATTGGTCAGTTGTTTGAAAATGAGGGTCTTTCATGTCTCTGTTCTCTCTCAACCACACAAATTTTAAAAGCACAACAACTGCAGATACACTTCGGTTTCTTTGTGCAGCTGACACCAAAGAACTGCTGTCCCCACCCATGTTTGCTGTTGACCACATCACGTTTGCTCAACAGCTGAAAAGCCTTGAAATAGCTTCCATATCCCCCATCTTCTTTGTCTGTCCTTCAAGGCAAGATGACAAATGTTTGGGATGTCCAATCTACAAGAGACATCCACAGTGGGTAAAAGACAAACTGACCTGCTTGTTAGCCTTCAGAACAGTCCTCAGAGTAGCAATCTGTTCCCTCTTTGTGCTGAGGAGGGATTTCAGTTTGAGGATCTCCTCCATGCAGGCCTCTTTGTCCTTGTCGGCCACGGCGCCGAGCTCCAGGGAGGCCACCCTCTGGCGCGACAGCTCTGTGGTGCGGTCCACGGCCAGCTGCAGGTGCTTGATCTGGTCCCTGATGATGGCCACCAGATTGTAGATGTTCATGGGCTCACGGCGGTGGTCGGACACAGCAGAAGGCAGGCCCGCGGATGGAGCCACATCATTGAGCTCCATCTTAACAGGCTCTGGGAAGAGGCCCTTGGTGAGCAGGATGGGAGAGCGCCGGCCGCGACCTTCGGGGCTGCTACGACCCGCCTTGCCCTCCTTGTAGAAGTCGAGCATCACGCGGTTGGGGGTCTCATTGTTGCACATGCACACGTGGTTGTAGAGGGTCGCCAGTTCTTCGCTGAAAGTGACCAGCTCGTCCTGAGCCACACTCAGGCTGCCCTGAGATTCGCCTGCCATGTCACTCACCTGGGAGCAAAATTGAGGAGCATGAACGGATTTGATTGGATGCTACTCAAGTAGGGTGTCAGATCAAACGTACCTTGCGCAACTCTTTCTCCAGCTTGGCCTTCTCGTCCTTCTCGAAACCTCTTGTCTTCTCCAGAGTGGACAGCTTCTCTCCGAGTGTAGTGACATCGTTCTCCAGACGGGTTCGCTCCTCATCATAACGGGACTGACAGGCCTGGTATTCTGCCTTTAGGGTCTTCAGCTCCTCCTTCAGCTCCCCAGCTTCTGAAACAGCAACCTAAAAAAAACAAAGATCTTGGTAACTAAATCTGCCCTGATGTCATTCTTTCTACACTGTTCAACTGTGAGACACCTCCTAACCTTGTACTTGCACTCCAGGATCTCTGGGCCATTGATGTCCACCTCGTAGTAGTCTCCATCTTCATTGCTGTCGCGTTCTTTCTCATTGTCCAGGGCAGATTGGCGCTCCTTGCTGGCCTGGAGCTTGCGGATGGCATTAAGGTTCTCTGTCAGACGGTTCACTTTCTCCTGGTGCTCTGAGAGAGCGCCATTGGCCTGCTCAAGTTGTTTCTGGGAATCCTGCAGAGTGGACAGCAGGTTGACCTTCTCACGCTCCATCTGAGGAGAGATGACCAAACAAAGAGTACAATGTAAGATGTGTGACCATTTAAACATCCAGCTGACTTCAGGTCAAAGGCAAACTACATACTCGACTGGATGCCAGTCAATCACAGGACACATATAGACAGACAATTAATTCATACTCATCACTGAGTGGGAACGGAACCCAAGTTGCCTGCGCAGAAGTCAGACAAATGAACCACTATAACTACACCATTAGTGACTCAAAACATAAGCCAGCTCGGGGAAAATGTTGATTTTAATAGTCTCCTCAACTTCTGTTTGGAATCTGAAGCTGACAGCAATGGAGACAAAGCAAGAACAGGCGCAAGAACATCTGACTGTGTTTATGTTTGACAAACGGCAGCGTAAAAGAAACATTCTCTGTCAACAATCCAAATTCTTTCTCGTAACCATGGTAGCCACTCAGGGGTAGGGTTGAATTCATGGAGTGGCAATGAAGCAGATGGCAGGGCAACTGGTATCACACCACCCACTGTCTCACGCCTCAACAGTCTGAAAGTGTGTGTGTGTGTGTGTGTGTGTGTGTGCGTTCAGTGTCGTCCCTTAGCTGACAACCCACAGTAAGCCCCTGTCTCTTAGGTTCTGTTATTATGAATGTGACACAAAATAAAACGAAAATGCATGCAATGCTTTGTACCGTATTTTCTGGCTATACAGAAAATTAGCCCACAACAAAGTCATACCCAAAAAAAAAAATGCATCATGAACAAAAACCAAAAAAAACAAGTTGCTCGGGAGTACAGTGTATATTTTTGGGGCAAATCTATTTGACAAAAAAACAACACCAAGAACAGTAGAGCTGGAATGTGTACCCAAAATCCAAATTACCTAAAAGTGGGGGGGATCAGAAATGTTTTGCGGGTACGACTGGTTCACTCACAACTGTTTGGAAACACAGAGTGTTGTTCAATTTTAATTATTCAGAATGCCCCCAAAAAGGAGTGTCAGAGCCCACCCAGTGTGTCAGGCAGTACTGATGAAAACAATTCAAGCATGAGCTGCTGATGGATTTATATCATAGGCTGCGTTCAGAAATTAATGGGAGGGGACTGCGCTCTGCCACTCCGAACACAAACACTTGCAGAGTGGTGTTGGGGTGAGAGAGTGAATTTCGGAGCGCGCCACATGTGGCCGAAAGTACAAATCCTGGTCAGGTGTTGCACCTTTCAATACTGTAAAAAGCAAATCCTTGTGGCGGAAGCTGCATATGCTACACTTGGGATACGGCGCACAGTGGTTGCCATGACTACTACTTCCTCAACTTTCTTTTGGCGGTTGGCAAATACTTTTGGTGCATTACCACCACCACCTTTAGCATGCTGAAGAAGGTGGCCACTAGTGGTATTTCAGCAAAAGTATTTGTCAACCACTAAAAGGCAGTCAACACATTTAGGGAATGGGAATTTGGGATGCCAGTCTGTGCTGTAATTTTAACATAAAAGTCGCGAGTGAGCGAGCATAAGTTGAAAAAAAGTTTATCATCATACTCTTGGCAAAACACAAACCTGAATCAGTTGCTGCTTTAGCTTCTGGATCTCAGAAATGTTCAACTCGCTCAGTAGGTCGTCCACAAGACTGGGTGCTGGGTGGAACAACTCTTCCTTCTCGGGCATGCGGTTGTCGTCGGTGAGCAGCTTGCCGAAGCCATTCTCGTAACCGTGAAGAGCATCGTCGTTGTTGGGTTCAGTGGTGGCATCGTCGCAGAACTTGAGGCCATCCAGAGAGATGCTAAGAGGACTGCAGGGGGGAAATTGAGGGTGGTGTGAGAACACCTAATGGCATTTTGAGAGGAGGCAGACATTGTGGTCCTGCTCAACACGTACCTGTTGTAAAGTGTGTCTCCAATGTTCATGTAGTGGGACAGCTCCTTCCTCAGAGAGGTTTTCAGCTCACGCTCAGTCTTGATGGTCTCGAGGGCTTCACCCAGCTGACGCTCAGCAATCTCTTTTAGGCGGATGGCATCCTCCAACTGGCTGTTCAGAAACTGCATATCCTCCTCCAGACGACGGATTTCATGCTTCAAACCTTCAAACTCAACCTGTGCATGAAAAAAATAACAGATAGCGAAGGTTTGAGGTATTGTGCAATCCTACAGAAAGTTAATGTTCATGAAATAATTCTCACAGAAACTATATTGAGTACTATTTCTACTTTGGTGTTGGCATCGTTTTATATCCTTACAATCCTGGGGATTGTAAGGATATAAAAACAGTTAATTTGGTGTGTCAACTGTACAGCAGTGGTGATTGTGCCAATCAGTGGTTAATAGTTCTAGAATTGGCGAAAAACAAACACTTCAAATTTCTTCAAACAATTGTGCTGTTATTTCATTGTTCCTTTCATGCTATCCCATCTATCCATCTAATTCCTGCTTGGGATCTTGTTCCTTCTGTAATGACCAACTGCTCGTAGCCAATACGTGAGGGTGCGGAAGAAGCTCGACTGGTAAATCGAGAGTCCTCCTGGTCAAGGTCATCAGCACCCCGTCTCCACTCTAAGCAGGGTTGATGGTGCACTGCTTTCCTTCCTCCTAAGACGCCGGATGGCGGACTTGAATTTCAGTCCAGAAGTCCTTCTCAATAGCTTGACGAAATTCCTCCCATGGCGCTGTTTTTGCCTCAGCAACCACTAAAGCTGCATTCCAATTGGCCTGCTGGTTCCCATAAGCTGTGTCCGCAGTGCCATGGGACAAAAAAGGCTCAATAGGACTCCTCATTCATCTTGACAGTATCGCTCACTACTTGTGTCCACCCTACTAATGCTACCATGCTACTGTACTTATTCACCATAGCATGTTGGTATATGGAAGAAGATGAGAAATTGAGCAAAGCCCTGCTGAAAAAAATGGCCTCTTATCATCATAGAATTAGTTTTCAGCACTTCTCTGGCAGCCTGAGCAAAACTGTGGCTCAAATTTTCCGGATATGAACAAACGACACCTCACCTGGCTCTGCTTGAGCCCCGAGACCTGCTTCTGCAACGAGATGTTTTCCTCCTCCAGCTCGGTGTAGTCCTGCAGCAGACGAGCCTCCCGGAACTTGTACTCCTTGACGTCATCACGCAATTGATTCCTCTGGAGCTCCAACATCTGGCTGTTCTGTGGTATCGAAATGGTGGCACAGCCGAGACATAGGCAAAGAGGAAGAGTTGAAAGTGACCACGTTTTCAAACTTTTTTTTTTTTTTTTTGTAAACACACAGTAAAGGTGTAAATGGCAACTGACAGGATAATGTTTCTTTGTGTCAGATTGTCTCGTGCACTAAATCTAAATCTCCATCTGGCCGTAACCAACATGTGCTTGATGAAGACATGAGATGCCAGGTGTCTTCCGGCTGTGATGCCACAAAAATACACTTAAGCCTCCTCGATGACGAGTCCTCAGTTGCACAATTGACGAGATCAAACAGACTGGATGCTCATTTCAGAGATTACACGTTGGCAAATGTTCCCTGCACACTGTAGTGCAGTGCAGAAACGCCTTCATCCATAATAAAAAAAAAAGGTAAGAGAGTCAAGAGAAGGCCCCTTCCCCCACTTGCACGCGCAAACCTGAATCTGTAAGGATGCCATCTCTTCTACTGGGCCACCTGTTTCTTCACAAACTCATATATTACTCTTGGTAACAAACCACCCACTACATTTGAAGCGGCAAAAGTGATCAGGTGACGTGAGGAAGAGGAAGTAAAGCACATGCACTCACACAGCGAGGATGGCGTCATCGCCTGAGCTGGGTGGGGAGCACGTGAGACTTTGCATGTGGGTGTGTCATTCTCTCAGCAGACATAACCTAATAGCTGCAGAGGCATACTTAGCCGAGCAATCCCTTTGCCAGGTGGCCACTATCACTCACGCTCGACAGCACCAACCACATTATCCAATGCATGCAAGATTGTTCGATGAAATCAGACCTGACAGGCTGACTGGCTGAATCAGTCAAGTTACTCTCTAATAACCTGATAGGAAGATTTTTTTTTCAATGACCATACCATGCAGTTAATTTCCAATAAAAGTGACATTTCTTTCCCCAACAACACCATCGACAACATGGCTAACGTGCCTCAAGAGAAATGTCATCTGGGCACCAAAACCTCTGTCTCATCGGAAGTGTTTTGTTTCTGCTAGTAGAGGCAACGCCCTTTATGTTTGCCACACCAAATGATTAATTACCATGTGCGGAGCTGAGCTGCGGCGGATGTTACAAGTGTAATTCATATTCGGGAGGACTGGTGCACCTCTAATGAGTGGGGTTTTTGTAGTGTGGCAGTGCTGCTGATTTTCACAATTATACAATTCAGTCTAAATTGGGGATGGCTATGATAATTATGAATTGTGTGAATGCTGAAACCAATCCACTTTTTCTGTTGAATTATAGCTCTTGATCTGAACTGTTGATTTTTGTGGAATAAAAATGCGCAAAATGAGATATTTCACTTAATGTTGTATTAACATTCACCAAGAAAGAACAATTCATGAGGAGTTTATTTTCACCAAAATCAAACATTCAGCCAAATATCCTTCCTTAAACCAAATGCGGCACTCAGTAGAACGTGACTTTTGCCCTCTTCGAACAACTTCAGAGAATCAGAAATGCTGAAGATTCGTGCCAGCTGGTTGCTTAGGCATCTTCTCTGTCAAACGTCATTTGTCTCAAGTGGTGGGTGCCTGCTGTTGATTTAGTACAAATGCAGGCCACAAGCCAACCTGATTAAAAGCCCCCCTCCATCCGATTATGTGGGATGCCTGAGCTTTGACCTTTCACCTCCACATCCTGCACCACACATTCTATTTCCACACTGGAGACTAGGGTCAGATGGCCCGGCCCCCTGACAGAAGGTCATTAGAGAATGGGGAGGCCTTGTGAACTAAACAGCCAAGCGACATCTCCTGATGTGTGGTGAGAAAATGTGTGTGGCTGATTAGCTATCAAGGTGTGATCTATGGCCATCTGAGGGGCCACCAACAACAACAAAAAAAAAAGAGGTTGTTCCTTCCCCCAAACATAGCAGGTGATGTCTGGACAGCTGCCCATGCACCACACTTGAAGTGACAAATGTGCCCCTTCCATCCAAAGTGGGTGGGCACTTTTTGCAATACATGCTCTAAGGCAGCCATGTTTGAAGGAAGAATTCAGAGCATAGTGACTACGAATGCATGATAAAGCAGATGGGGGGGTGGGAGGGGGGGTCCTTCCCATTTCTAGGCCACGGAGTGGTGCAAAATGTCACAAAAGCACATTACTAGGCGAGGCTTTTAAAAGTCCAAGCCCAAAGTCGGACCTCCAGAGCTGTCAAGTGAACCAAGAAAAGCTTAACAGCATGATGATGCTCAGCCTGCTTAAATCACCCCAAGGCTTGGAGTTATTTCCCAATGTGTTTAAGCCACGATAAGCAAAACTTCAATGGGGCAATAGTGCAGTCACAGTGGCAAAGTATCAGGATTACGCCAAATGTAGATTAGGATTTTCGTGCTTGGTTAAAGGCTATTTCCTTAACACCAGAGAATCCAACTTGCCTTTCTACAGTCGATATTTAAATCGGATGGCTCTAAAGTGAGTGCTGTCCAATAGACTCGGGCAACATTGAGAGCAGAGGGGTCAAACTCAAGGCCCGCCACATCATTCTATGTGGCCCGCCAAAGCAAATTATGTGCATCAACTTCATGTTTCTTGATAAATACCAAAAGTGCAAATTCTCTTCACTTTTAAAAACATTGAGATTTTGGAAGATTTTGTTTCAATCACTTCTTTCAAAATATAGGTAGCATTAGGGCAAAAAGTTTACTGGTCTCGATTTCTAAACTAGTCATTCATAGATTTGTTGCGTGTATGTAATCTGAGACAGCCATACATTTGTTTGAATTCACACTGAACTGAACACTTGCTGCTGGTATAGTAGAGCCGTGGTACACTCGCCAGACGGGTACTGTAGCGTGGGATCGCTATCCACTCAGCGCCGGTGTGCGACTGACTGGAGACCAGTTCAGGGTGTAGCCCACCTTCCCCCTGAAGTCCACTGGGATAGGCTCCAGCAACTCCCCGCAACCCTCTTCAGGATAAGTGATGTTGAAAAATGAATGGATAGGTGAACTTCAGTCATAAAGGCCCTCCATTGGAAACCCAAATTACGATGTGGCCCCTGACAAAAATGAGTTTGAATCCCCTGACTTCCATATTGTTTTGTGTTTTTTGTTATTGTAAAGTGTCCTTCGGTGTCTTGAAAGGCGCTTATAAATAAAATGTATTATTATTATTATTATTATCTGCGTTGATACAGCACTGCAAACTGTATTGAGAGCTACAGTATATGTCCTTCATCCAGCAAACTTAAAATGAAGCCCACAAGAGCACAGCGTTTTATTTATTCCTATCACAGGTCACCTTCAGTAAAATGAGCAAAATGCTCACCAACCTTGAGTGCCACCACATGACAACCGAGCAGGGGCATAATTGTGCTCAGTCAACCTTTGCTACCATCTGTGAGGATGAAAGGTGATCAGTTTGCATGTGTCCCTCCGCCGCCAAGTTTTATTTGACTCAGACTTTCCTGACTACAGTCAGGAAGACATACCTTCAAAATAACAGTTTTTGAGTTTGAATTCAAAGTTGCGTGCGTGTGCTTAACTGTAACATTTCCCATTGTGAAACTGCTGAATAGCCAGGGTGAAAATGTGCCTTGATGCACGAAACAGTTTTTAGGCCATTGGGACAAAGGCTGGAGAAACATGGCTCCATTAGTGAACTCAATGTGTCAGACTCAAGTCTATGTGCTGTTGATTTATTCAAATCGATTGATCCAGCACAGAAAGATCCTCTTGTCATTTGAGCCTTGGGCTTAAATCAAGACTGACACTTTCTGTAAGCAGACAAAGGACTGCGGTTAATGGCAAAGAAACTCTGCCTGGTCGAGTCTAGTGACTTTAAAGGCTATAAATAGACACATTAGTTATAAAGGAGACAGATTTAGCAGAGCTGCATTAAATTGCGCTGGCGGCTGTGACCAGCTAACCCACATAACATCTGCAGGGTTTAGAGTAGTAGTCAAGTCCCTACAGTGGTCCAAAATGGTGCAATAGTAACTACACACGTAGAACTGATGACTTCATAAGCCTAAAGCCCTGGAGGAGTCCTGTGTGCCTTACAAATCAACCTCGAATTTGCATGCAGTGTGAAAATCCATCCACATCCATCTGCTCTGTTAAGCAAACAATTCCAAATAATCTGTCCATCCATCCATCCATCCATCATCTCTTTCAACAAATCCAGATGGAAAGAGCCTAATGTTATGCTCTAGTGGTGCAATGGATCAAAAAACTCACAATTCGGATCGCGCGTTTTGAGTCACTGATCGGATCATTTAAAGTATGAGCAAAATAAAGAAAAAGAAAAAAGAAAATGACCCATTTGTTTTTATTGGTTTCATAAAACACTTCTGCCCATGAGCGGCTCCTCTTGTTTTATGTTGAGAGGGAAGAAATTTCATCTGTGCTGTATGTTACACATACAGTACATTTGACAATAAAGTTTATCCAATCCAATCCATTAAAAACAACAACAACAAAAAACGTTCTCTTCTAATGTCAAATAAGGCCGGTTCGATTTTTAAGTGCAACATAAGGCAGGATATATTTTTAGCATGGAAGAATGATTTTGAAAGTATCTGAATCCAAACATCTAATGGGGGTGACATGGACATCTAAGCAAGTATCTTCAGTGTAGTACTTGCAGGAAAACTTTGGCAACTTAAATCCCCATTTTGTGCCCATAGTGAAAGTCATCACTGTAGCCACATTCCTCTTAAGACATGCAAATGGTTTTAATGATGTTGCGCCTATTAGCGTACACGTCCCGACGATATTTCTGCTTCTTGTGAAGGCTTAATCCTGTTGAGTACGCCTAAACTAAAAAATGTGTCTTGTGTTAAATGTGTGTTCTTGGCGGACACATTTGGACGTATTGCCATCAGAGACAGCCTTTTTAGATTTAGCTGTGATGTGCCCAATGCGGAGATCTAGCCAAGCTCTGCTGATGCCATGAAAGCGCTCCCCTTTGAGGGAACACAAAAGGCCCAATTGTCGCTTTTATTCTACAATGATTTGAATTATTCAGACATATTTACGTCTCGGGAAAGAACCACTGTCCCCCATGAAAGCAAATTTACTCCCATAAGCCTGGCTCTTTTTGCTAAAAGATTTGAGGCTTCTTTCCTTCTTTATCTTGCCATTTTCATCTCCTCCTGTAACCCCGCTCCCTTCCTTCCTTTCTTTCTTACGCCGCTTTGGTTTCTGGGCTAATTTAAAATCGAGGCGACAAAGGCCTCTTTGGAGTCTGGTCACAATGCCACCTTTGGTGCCCATGCTGCCTCCACTTGCCTGCCACACAAAATCTGCCAAGCACCCACTGAAGCACCATTAGAGGCATCATTATGTGAAATGGATGGGGCTATTCAGACAGGCGAATGAAACCAATTGGAATTGGCTGAGGCCCATCGTGCTGGATCGGTGTGGATGACACAGCAATGCAGGCCCCACTAGCAAAACGCTTGGTCCCCCTGCTTTGGCGCTGTACCTGGAATTCATTTGCAAGTGTGAACATACCAGAAATTCCCTACCACTATTCGGCTCAGGATGCACCTTAAACATACTGTGCTAAAATGACTTGCATTTGGTGTCATACTTAAATTCTCAACTCAACACAATTCAACCGATTTATAGAGCACTTGAAAACAACCACCGCTGTATACAAGGTAAATGGAGCAAAAATAATTCATATGACAACAGCCCTTCTTCAGGTCCCAAACACTTGCCTGGTCAGGGGTGACCAGGCTTTCCTAGCTCGAGGACCCGAGGTATCTATTTCCCTTCCCTGAGATCTGAGGCAAGGAATCTCAGTCCCCACTTTTAAATCTCCTCTGAAGATGAACTGTAATTTTTTGACTTTTCTGAATTTTTAACCATGAATAAGATTTTCTGAATTTTTCAATGTTTGAAACATCAATGCTCTATTGAATCAAAATCTCGTGAGGCACATTTGGTTTCCGTGACAATTAAAATACATCAACCGGGGTGAGGTGCTCAGCAGCAGTTGACCCAATTAAAAGGAGGGACTCAGAGATTTTCAGAACTTAAGTCGCAAGCAACATGCCATTTTTAAGTCTTTCACTAATCTCAGTCAAGAAACACTGAAGACATCTGTCTCAAGCAGCGAGTCATAGAAAACAGCACTGATCCCCTGCAGCTATATTACTATAGTCTGTTAATAAATATATTTGAATTACTATTTTATCACCAGCCTACACTTTATTCATAAATTTGACCTTGAGCTGCTGCTCTGATCATAAAAAGCGATAAACTAGAATAATGATGCGTTTAGGTGTCGAGAGAGTGAAAGTTGGATCGGGGCGTAGTTTGAAAGCAAAATGGCTTCCGAGTGAGGATCCTAAAATGTTGTCAAAATCGACAAATTCAAAAAAGGCTCTGAAGGTAACCATCAAATTCTGCTCTCCCCTCACTTTGCTCATCTCTTTTCATCCCTTCAGGTCTCCGTCATCCTTCAGTGCAACGAGGCTTCTTCAAAGCTCTTCAGGCTTGATCGCTGCTCTCCCCGTCATGAGCTCCGTGACACATCACATGATCAAAGACACGCAAGGCACACACTGCGTCTGCACTGCTCTCTTGTCTCCTCTAATGAGGTCAGTTGTGAGTGCAAGTGATGGATGCCATGACATGGTGAGACCATTGTCCAAAGTGGGGCAGAGACAATAAGGGTATGCATTATCAACGTTTGGGGAGCTGACAAGAGGAGAATGTGTTGGATAGAATGCGTAAAAAGCAATTCCTTGGCAAGGACTACCATTAGGTTGTTGTAGCTCTGGACATGTTTCACCGAGCTGCCATTACACAGGCGTCCATGAGACTTGTCTAATTAGATTTTTAAAATTTGACTGAATTCCAAATATTATGGCGTCATGGGCATTCCACCTTTCTTCCCATGGCCTTGGTGTTTTGCCGACATATCTGTAATGTGAACTACAATCAGGACATACAATAGAGGTGGAGAACATAACAAAGAGACCAAAGGCAAATGTTCCTTCAAGTTCGATGAATTTCCCAAGAAGGAGCAAGCAGTTGAAAATAGACAAAAGTTATGCAAGCTGCAATCAAACACCAGCTCCTCCAGGCTTGGCCAACACTGAAAGAATCCAAGATGACCGAATGCCGCACTTGTGCACTTTCTTAAATTTCCACGAGGAACTGATCCTTGTCCATTGTGGGCTGAATACAAAGTTAGTGCACATGAATATGCTACATAGCTTCACCGCACCTCGTTTGAGATAGAACAGCTCTCCCGTTTGCTATGCTTAGCCCAGTGGATGCTAGCGATCAAATATTTTGTAAAAAATAAAGTAAAATAAAGAAGTGTCCTTGGGTGTCTTGAAAGGCGCTTATAAATAAAATGTATTATTATTGTTATTATTATTATAAAAGCTGAGGACAAACAGCATAATAACGCTAATTACGAGTCTCCATTCTTAGTTCAGCAAATGAATTTGAGGTCATTTCTTACCTCTCTTATCTCCTGGGTGATTGTGCTCAGGCGTTCATTCTCAGACTGCGTGTTGGTAAGCATGTTGCGAGTTTGCCGGAGCTCATTCTGCAGTTCAAGGACCCTCTGCTCGTAGTAGGCCTCCTTACACGCCGACTCCTGGATGAGAGACTCCTCCCGGCTCTCCCCATCCGCTGCCACTTTCCGGTGGTTGGAGTAGGCTTGTCCAAAAGCCTGCAACACAGGAGGACAACCTCAGTTAGAACCTACAGAAAACAAAAATTAAGAAAAGTAAATCACACAAACTCAGAGGGACTATTTTGCTATACAGTAAGTGGTCTATCAGGGAGGCTTAGCAATGGACTGGGGCTTGCATCACCCTGGAAAAATAATCAGTTTAGCTCCATCTGGGCCGCTTGATGCATTCCACCCCATCCCCCCCAAGCCTCACCCCTGCACGTGCACACCAGTGACTGAACTGATGGGAAAGGACACGGTGAAAAGTAGAGCAATGGGTCGAAAGAGAGGCCTGTATTCTAATACTCTTAATACTGTCGGAGGGAGATCATAGCAGGAAGGTCACTGGCTATCTGAATGTTGTACAGATTAAGTCACTAAAGAGGGCACGTATAATGAGAGTTCTACCTTATGCGGGGATTTCAACTTCTCTTGTGAGCCGAGGAAAAAGTAGTAAATAAAACAAACAACCTAACTTGTTTATGGCCTTTAAGGAAAAGGGAAAAAAGGCAAGACAGGTCCAGCCAGTTGGAAATGTATTGCTACCAGTAGAATCTAGGTTAGGAAATTCCCTCTCATTAAAATCACCTCCCAGATTTAATTCTCCACCCTGTCAACTCGTCAGCAGTGTTCCACTGACAAATGCGGGTTCTCATTTTGCTTCACGGTCACATGCGTCACGTAATATTGAATCACCTGCAGGATTAATCTGACTTTGTTTGCAGCGGCATAAATGCTTTCGTTGAGGAACGCAGACCTGCACATGAATGGCTACTGCCATGTTTGCTCCACTTCACACCGCATTAGATTAAGCTCTAGAATTCTGTCAGAGAGAAAAAAAATTGTGGGCATTTGTATCAAGTCGAATTGACCTATTTTGGGGACTTTTGTAGACAAATATGAGAATGTATGCTACTGTTTTTTTAGATGAGGCCAATTTATGACTGACTGCTTTTTGATGATGCGATTCACATGTTTCAGCCGATTATAAAACATTGACTTCTCCGTCATAACCGCGTTCGGAATTTGACATTCTAGCACCAAGTGCTTGCTGTAAATGGATCAGAATGGTTGTAAAGGTGGGCCACATGTAGCCCACGTCTGTCATACTTACTGTACATCTCCATTTGCCAACACCTTACCATGAACATACAATACAGGGATTCCCAAAGCAAAGTATTATACCACAGTATGGATATATGAAGTAGTGCTAAGGGGACCATAATCAGTACGCACAGGCAAAACTGAATTCAAGTGTAGCACTGAAAAGTGCACCCCATCCATTTAAAGGGGTTCTTCTTGCAACGCTCCAGCACCGAAATTTGAAGGAAATAAGCCATGTGGTTTTTGTCTAATCCTACTTGCAGACAGACATACCAACGTTGGTAAAAACAATCTCCTTCCACCAATGAAAATAATGGATTAGTCTGAGAAGGAGAGGGCAGTCGAGAGGAAGAGATTTCCTCCTTAAGTAATGCCGGTCGTCCTAGCCAACAGAAATTTGGTCCCAACAAGAAAGAGCCATCAACCAGCCTGCCAGCCAAAGGACAGTCCTAAGATCACCGCACTCTGGCGTCATTCATAGCACAACTGGTGGGGTTCAATAGTTCAATATTTCAAAACCAAAATGTGTGTTCACTGATAGAAAATGGCCTTTCCTGTGTCGAGTCATTGTGTGTTTTCCTTTCATCAAAGACTCTGTACCTTCTCATCCCTCGGGGATGGATTTCAAAGGACAGCGCCAATCAAAGGTTTGTCCCTGAAAGTGTGTGCACCCCAAAGACTAAAGCCTACTGACTGAAGGCCTCTAATCTCAACGCCCAAACATGGATTTAGGGAGGGTAACTTTGGGACACACGCCACCAAACCTCTAATCTCAGGGTGAGCTGCCAGTGCCTACCCAAATTAATACTCATCTTTATCTTGCCATATGCTGCAGTTTTGCATTGGACATGAGAGCATGGATTATTAATCTCTCGTGAAGCTAATCAAAAGATGGTCTTTAGTCATGATTACACCGTATAGTCTGCATGGTCTGACAGGTTTTCTGCCCCCATAAACTAGAATTTCAGAAGTCAGGAACATTTTAGCTTTGACAATCAAGACAGTAACCTTCGATTTCTCTAATGTGGACTCCAGTGATATGGTTGACTGAAAATCCAACACAGACGATTGAAGACCATCACAGAACCAATGAATCGATTCCCTTTGAGAGAATCTGATACTGTTTTCACTGAGCTACATCAGGCGTAGAAAAAAAAAGTAGTGTGTTTCCGGTAACCCGACCGACCGAGAATTTCTACCTAAAAAAAACTTTACGGTCGGCATTTTTTTCAAACAACCTTCTACATTTTTGTGTAGAGGGTTTACATTGGTGCAAACTCTCGTGACATTCATGTTGAGCGTGCGCGTCGTTTGCCCTGTCATCTGTCAACAACATTGAATCATGGCGGCGGCCACGATCTCCGACAACAGTTTAAACCGCGTTTTGTGTGTTGCAGTCGCATGCTCGCACCATAATATTAAGAAAATAGCATGCATTGATGTATCGAAAAGATTCCGCGAACTATTTGACGAACACCACGGGCCGTCTAGGACGCGGGACACAGAGGGTAACGAGATGGCTGTAACACCCAGCCGCCGGGTACCCAACTCTCGCCGCCATTGGCGGCGAGCGGGGGTTTCACTGTCTCTTTGTTTTAAGTTTTATGGTTATTTTGTTTACATTTTTGATGGGGGAGAGAAAAAAAGAATAAAACTTTGTCCGACCTATCGACCCTATGCTGAAATTTCATGTTACCGGAAACACACTACTTTTTTTCCCTACGCCTCAGCCATGTTTTCTTCATCGAAGTAATTCTACATCCATCGTGAAAATTCCGTGATTACACTGGTAACAAGATGGACGTGTAGGGAGAGAGGCTCTAAAAAGATTCCGAAAGGCAATATGAACGAGCAAGTTGCTAGGCTATGGTTTGCGTTGTGAGTCGGATAGGATCAACTCGACAGCAGCTGCTTCTCACTTGATTGTTCAGCAACTCAAAAGGCGCGACACGCCGATGGTCAAATCTTGAATAAAAACAATGCATATTGTTGAAAACGTGTCAGAACAGGTTTGGTATGTGGCTGTAATTTGAGATTTAGTGTTTTAGACTAAACCTGCACTGTAGCAACACCATCCACCAACTGCTTGCATAGGATTCAGACAGTTACATCAAGTTCCTTAGGTGGGGTTGAGGGGGTGTAGACTAGGCTGAGAAAACATGGATCACAAATTCCACCGCTGCCACAAAGAGGATAGTACACCAATGTCCAACCGTCCAGGGGATGATCATTTTAATGAATCCCTTAAACAAAACATCATGGATCATGAACATTTCCGTGAATGACGTGATCCTGTGGTGAAACTTTCTTGAGGCGAAATATTGATGAGATGACGCCATCAAAGCAAAACGAAAGAGCAGTCCCCTCGAGATGTTGAAATCTGATCTTGCAAGGCGCACGACCAGACTTGAATGCGCTGGCGCTGATGTTCGGGCTTTCTTAATATTGTAGAACAACATAACGTGCTAAAAGTAGTTCAGACATTCGGATGCAGAGACCACTGGGTACTACCGCAGTTTTTCACAAAGTGCCAGGAAGACACTGCATCTGGATGCTGGCCGGGGGAAGAACAGTGGAATAGGAAGGGGGAAACCAGTTACACACAGCGAATGGAATCTTCTGCCTCGTGAATCACAGCTCACGTGGAGTAAGAGCTTGCCATGATAAACAGCAACGTCCCGCCTACTTCCTGTGGCTCCATGTTCACTCACGGGCCACTGAGCAGTCAGCTACATTGCTCCGAGATGTGTTGCATTCCTTTATTAAGCTCAAGACTATCAACTCCTCACAATACAATTCTTTGGAGGGGGCATCTTGAAAATTGCTGCATTTTTTTAAACATGAACCGTGGTCTGTCACTGCAGGCCGAGCCAGTACTGTGCCCAGAACAACCCTTTTATTTTTGTCACAACATGGTTGTGTGAGGAATGCACACCAGGTCACGTGCCACTGTGTGCCGGCGAGAGTTAACTCAATTTACAGCGAGTGACTGATTAGCGGATGCAATGCCAACACCAATGACGCTGCTTTAATGAGTAACGGAGAAGCTAATGATTGCTTTGGATTTGAGTCTTCAGTGGCCATCTGCAGAGATTTACTGCCCACTGGTTCGAGTTGTCCCCCTCCCTTTTGATTGACTCACAGTTTCATCATCAATTCTGAATTTGAACTTGCACGTTTTATTCCGCACAAGGGGCGGTGATCCTAGAATATTCATATAGAGAGCTCATGAAAGCAGCCTAACGGGGAGGGAGGTTGACATATTCGCTGCTCCATAGCACTGCACCGCTGTGAATTATTGCAGAGACCAGAAATTCAAGGCTATGAATGTTGAAAGTGTGCCCACCGGCCAGCGATACCGCAGCACCTGGTGCTCAGACCTTGTGGGGAGTCTCACCTTTGTTATGGAGGAGAGGGGGAAAGCCCGCTAGGGCTTTGAGATGCTAGTAAATCATATTAGCGAAGCAGGGCGTGCACCAGACAACAATCAAGTGTGAAGGGTATTCATACTTCCTGAAAAAGGAATATGCTTGCTTCAAGTAGAAAGGCAATTTTCCCGGAGGAATGACACTTCAAAAAACGTCTATCCTTACAGTTTGTGCATCACAAGAGGTTCTCTTGGCAAAGAAAGGAAGAAAGCCCGAAGCAATGGAATGGTTTGGAGTGGCTGTACAAAAAAAACAAGCCAAGAAGCTTATTACAAGCCAGCCTGAAAATGACATCCTCAAGCATAAAACAAAATCCCAAATATTTACACAAGCTGCCTTTGATATCATTCAGCTGTTATTCCGGTGTACGTGCGGTGCATATTTATCTTCAACTCCGAGCTGAAAAGATTCAAGGAATATATGAAAACCTGAACAAAATGTTAGTACCGGTACTCACCCATATCGGCACAAGAGTAACTTATCACTTTAGACCTGGAGAAGGATGATGTGAGACTTCAGGTGTGTGTATTAGTGTTAATTTTGTTTACTAAAAATTGTCATCATTCATTTAGTCACAAATGACGAAAATGAAACGAAAACAAAATGACATTCGTTATAATTCATCTGGGGCAATTATGCACGTTTTTTTTATTGAAAACTAATTGCTCAGTTTTAAGGTAGCATAATATTGTCATTTCAACATTTTTTTCTTGAAACAAAGTTGAATGAAGACACAGTTGTGTTAAATGTGTGTCTTGCATGTTAAAATACCCTTACAAATAGGTTTTACACTTTTCTGTGTCAAAGTTTTGATCTATCTCGAAGAGAAACACTGACTACAGGTATATTGATTATTAATTTAGCTGACTAAAATGGATATGTTTTCGTCGACTAAAACTGGACTAAAACTAAAATACAAACAGATAACTAAATTATAACTAAAACAAAATGGAATTTTCTTGTAAAAAAAAATTAACCCTGTGTCCAGCTTGGCTGCTCTCCTATTTCAGAATAAAAACAGTCATTATGCCAATGAGGTCTCAGGAGTGTAATTATCTTCTATGTAAGGGGAGAACGTTTCGGTTAGTGTAAAACAGAATGTAATGGCAGAATTATTTTGAGGTATGTATGAGAGAAATACAAGTTACAGCCAGAAGATAAACGTGCTTACCTGCATTTTTGGTGTGTGGCTTTTTAGATAATGAGCCACAATCTTTTTGAACCCTAACCATCATTTAATCACAAGGAAGCATGTACTTGTCGTTTTTTTTTGGGGGGGGTCACTTTTAAACTAGTAAATCAGCATTTCAACAAAGGGAAGAAACAGTGATTTGAGGGAGGGACCAGACTTTCTTTATCGTCTCTTTACAGTCTTTTTATATGTTTATCGCTGGAATGTCCCACACCCGTTCGGGGTGTCTCAATTTGCAATGCAAAAACTACCTTATCTCACCTAATTGATGGTGTTGGATTAGAAGGCCCATGTCCACGCAGCCTCGCCCCAGGCAAATGGCACAGTTGCAACGCTAATCACAGTGACTGAGCTAGAGGCGATCAAAAGCAGCAAGAGATGGCTGCCAAGGCCACAGAGACGCTTGTTCGAAGGGCTCATCTCACTCAGCTTGTCTCTCCTCGATACTGCTCTGTCTGTGCTTCCCCAAACCGAGATTTGCTTTAAAAATTTACTTGATTTGGCACATGTACACTGTACAGCAATTTTATTCTTCTTCGCATTCAACCCTACATTGGCGAGTGCCCCTTCCATTACGCACTCCATCCTTTCTGTCTGCAATCCCCATTTCTCAGAGCCCCTGAGAGTTAGGCACCTAACCACTTGTGTTATTTTTGTCATGAAACCAAGAGCCCCAACTTGTGCCATCCTCTTAAAACACACACACACACACACACACACACACACACACACACACACACACACACACACACGCTTCGTCTGCCTTGGAAACAACACACTCCAATAATCAGACGCACAAGCCTTAAAAGGACTCTGGGAAGGGGATGGAGGGAATCGCTGGGGAGTGGTTATGTTGGAGAGATTGCAGACACTACTGGTCTCTGATTGTGTCCTAGGGTCAAGAAAAAAAGAACCCTCAAAGAAAAGCGGTAATCTTTTTAAATTGCTCAATTAAAATGAGGCGTTCCCTTTCAGTTTCTGCCCTTTGGTTTCATTAATTTAGGGAGATGGGAACCAGTGCTCGGTCACACTGACAAAGAGTCAAAAATATAATCCAAGCCAAGAAAATGAATGGTTAAACTATCCATCCACGATCTGGTTCGCTTTCTCCTCACGAAGGTCGCGAGCGTGCTGGAGCCAATCCCAGCTGACTTCGAGCAATACACCCTGAACTGGGCACACATAGACAAACAAACCGTATAATTGTACAAATGGCTGTGCTCGACAGTTAAGATTAGGGTAGCAAAAAATTAATATTAAATTCGTTTGTCTGGGCTATCCCGTGGAAATGCAGCCAAATGGGTGTTGGTGTTGACTTCCTCCATGTTTCTGGCTGAGGTGACTTCACTGCTGAGCAACATGTGATCATTTCCTCTGATCCATTTCAAGATATCCGGCCTATTGTGAGCCATAATTCACATGCTTCCCACTGCAGTTATCTTTAAAGAAAAAAAAGTTACCTTTCACGTAAACAGGATGTAGATTAAACAACAAAGGAGGAGCATGCGGACTATATTTCAATCTCAGGACGATTTATCAGACAAGAACATTGTCTTTGCCTATCTCTTCACATTCCTAGTTTGTTTTTGTATGTCACTGGAACATTATTCTCTTTTCCCCCTGTAATAAATTGACAACAATTCATAATTTAACATTAGGTAGAAAGATTAGCAGTCGGAACTGGTCATACCCATTACTGCTAATGAATTAATTTTAAGATCCAGGAAGTTGCCACTGTGTCAGCACAGATATGACTTAACACGACTTAAAACAAACTTGTTGATGAGCATAAAGGAAAAGATTAATTCTTGGAAGTCATGCTGTGAAAAAATCAAATATCCTGCACAAGTCTTAACAACGAAATTCCCAATGACAAATTGGTGAGAGGGCACCTTTGTTTCTGTGGTTTGGACACGTCTGACAGAAGGGAAATGAAGACAAGGGAAACATTGTATTGTTGCACAGTATTTTCAATGGCATCATTATCTGCTTTCAGAGCTCAGTCGTCTCCTGTAATTCAGACTATCTATCCAATAAAAGATGATTCAACATATATATGGGTATATTTTAAAGTGGAGCGATTCGGTTCGATGCACTTCCATCAATTAAAAACACAAAACATTCCGAATACAAATCATTTTTTTCATCCACCCCTATTATTTTGTGTGGTTTGCCATGACATTTTTTTCTATGTAAAATGTGCGCCTTGGCGCACTAAAGGTTACGAAACACTGCTCTAGACTTGGCATCTGATGGAGTAGGACAATGTCCAAGCCAGGTAATATCTTACCTCCTCAGAGTGGAGTCCCTGTCCAAGGTTAAGAGGTACTCTCTTAAAAAGGCACCTGCCTGTCACTGACCGCAGGCTGCTGAGAATGGGTGGGCTTGGCAGATGCCCAGTCCCCTCTAAACCCTGCATAGTAGTTGACGATTCATCCTCTTATGCCCCGAGGGGAGGGGATTTGGGTCTTTATTTAGGGGCATTTAGAAAAGATTACCCCTCAACTGCAGACTTGCAGTGGAGAATAGATAAGAGGAATGATCAGGATACCTCATCAATGCTGTTAGGCCTTAGACTAACTCCTGATATCACTGTTGAAGAACACAAGGCTATGCGGGATCAGAATCACCAATTCTTTTGAAATACATGCACAACAGGGCGCTGAACTGAACGCTTTCCTGTTGGCTGTAGTCTTAATCTGGTCCCCTATAACACCAAAGGCCAGTTAACCCCAACAGGCTCTCATACTAACACACCTCACAAAGGGCCACAGGGCTGACTACACAGACACGCCTTTAAAGAGCCCAACAATATTTTTGGGCTGTGACTGTCAACTTAAATTCCACAGTGCACAGCTGTTTCCACATTGACACGATGGGCAAATGGTGTGAACCCGAATCTCTGTTTGCTACCAGACATATTCAGGACTTGAGCAGTTGACAAGAGTCCAAACTTAGGTCGGCAGAGAAAGCACATATTGGACGACACAGTGCGACAGGAGCTACAGCTTCCCTCTCGTGCATTAACAGTTGAAGGTGTGGCACGTGATGTCATCTGTGACTAGCTTAGGGTAAGAATATCAACAAGAGCTGAGGCAACATAAGCCTTGTAGCTACAGACACAGTGTAGTTAGAGCAGTATAACGTCATTAGTGCCTTCACCTGACTGGAACAGTAATCCACGCTCAACTTCATTATCAGACAAGGTGTGCAGTTTGTCTCAACACTCTGCAAATCAAGAGTAGCTTTGGTCTTGTTTCCACCATTTGCTTAGTTCAATATGGCGCATGCTTTTTTTTTTTTTTGTATTGTTAGAAGTAGTGTGTCTTTGGCCAACTACACCAGAATATAGCAGCAGATGGCCTTTTGGTATCATCCGAGAAAATGGCAGTCAACATGTTAGGTTTTGTTTAGTTTTACCTCATTCTTTCGCCTGAAGAGGAAATAAACATAATGGATGGCATAGTGTCCCAAGAGAGTTTCAAATAATGGGAGAGTGAATACTGTAATGTGGTTGAAAGCCAATGAGAGAATGAACAACCCAGCTGGCTGAAATGGTGCCAGATGGCTGACAATGCACAAGAGTGACAATATAAATACAAATATATTTCTTCATAATAATACCAATTAATAATAACTATTAAGCAATAAGCAAGTCACCATTAAGATGACAAAATATCAGGATTAAGTCCATCAAACTATAGGAGAGGATCCCTCGGCACACACCAATCAATACCCTCAAACAACAGCATCTACTGTGGAACCAGCTTGGCCGCTAACATTCGGGCATAGAAGTGTGTTGTTACTAAGCAACGCCATGGCACAAATTTCATCCATCACACTGCCGGGAAAGTAGAATAAATGTGTGGGTGGGACTATTAGTAGCCCATCCTACATAGGATAGGAATGCAAGAACTGGCTCATGGCCAGTGGTTTTGTCCAAAACTGAACAAGAGGCAAATCTTGCTTTTGGAACGACACACCACGCACATACAAAATCAGTAGGAAAAACATTGTAGTTGTATTTACACATCATGTATTTTGGATGGCTGAGGAGAATCACGTGTTGAGTCTCCTGGACATTCTATTCCAGGCTGCCTAAGACCTAGAAACAACAAGGGGTAGTCAAAGTTCGTGGCCATCACTTCCACCAGTGTAAATAAACAGCACCAGAGTGGACCCGAGCATCTCACTTTGAAATTGCTTGGAAGAAGGTTATACGCTGTATAAGTAATGAGAAACATTTGCATAGTTCTCGTGTCACGGGCTAATCACGTTCCAATTTAGTCTCATTACTGTCACTGGTTCTTCAACAGGAAGTAGAGAGGAAGTCAAGAGGGACAGGAGAGGAATGTGTTTGTATTTCATTTCAGATAGCATCACCTTCATCTTTCCTTCAGACTGCTGTCGGGTAGGGCTGATGAGATAAAGCTACCGGTACATGGCTCCAGTCATCTGTGGGTAACGTTAGCAATGTCCAACTAGCAAGAAAGCCCTGCTTTGACAGGGAGCCAACTACTGACTTTATACTTGGTTGGCAGCAGTGACCTGATCCTTCAGTATCTGAAAGCGGGATATGACCAACCACAAACTAGCCTGTCAGGGCAGGGATTTGTTGTTTTTCCCCTCCATGACAGCATGTACTTCTTTGTAGCATATTTCTCTGTCCAACAATCTAACAACAAAAGTGCAGCTCTAGAGCAAACAAATGAACACAGTGTGGGAGAAGGCTGGGAGCTACTCCAGCCACTGTTGAAAAACAGACACCTCTTTTATGTGACTCTTGAAATCAACTTCAACTGTCACATTCTTCCCATTCCCGAAGGATTGCAACAAGCCTGCTTTCCTCCCTCGGCGGCTCATCCTCCTCTCCTGCGCGGGAAGGTTTAAAAATTCAAACCTGCGCCGCCCCTTGCAACGGAAACCGGTCATTCTTGTCAGCTGAACTCTTCCGACCAGAGGGGCAATGAAAATTTGGTCACTTTGACTATGATGGTGATAATTTGGATCTGTAACACATTTGATGTCCTGATTTTTGGAGCAGTTTGGTATGGAAAAAGCTCATGTCTTAACCAACTTTCTCATAACACAAGCACACGATGAAAATAAAGCACAAAACACACATACTATGTCTTGCGTAGCCATGGCAGACACCTTCAAGAAGAAGCATGAATTAATAAAAGGTAGAAGTGCAACAGGGATACCCTGAGCAAAGAGGCGGTTGGGTGTAAACCAGCCTATTGTCATCTTGACCTTACAGCGTAAGGGACAAGTATTTTATGATGGAACCTACTTCAAATAACAAACTAATCAACATAATGAAAAACTATAAAAATTTAAAAAGGATCAATAATTGCAATGAAGCTTGAGCTCAACTGACATCACTGAATTCAATGATTATCGTTCCAGGCCAATGAAATACTACACGATCTCTTGTGCATTTTACCTCTTTCAGCAAGTCGAGCTCCTGCCTTACACCCTCATACTCAATCTCTAGCTCGTCGTACTGCTGTTTGAGCTGCTGTTTCTCCTCCAGTACCACCAGCCCGTACTCAGCCGCCTGGATCTTCTCGTTGGTGGTTTCGCCCAGTTCCCGGGACAGGCGCTGGATCTCGGCCCGCATCCATTCCGGACCGGCCTGGAGCAACAGCAAAGGGTCGGGGTAGCCCTGATCTTCCACGGACATTGTCGTGACGGATGACATGATGTGAGGTTAGCCGGCTGGTCTCAGACAAGAAGGATGCGGTGCGCGTTCAGGCGATGTAACCTTGAAGAACGATTGGTTGCTCAAATTCGTCTGTATTTGAATTGCATGGTTGCTGCGTTTGCGTCTTTCGATGCTGGTGTGGCGTCTCTGGTAATGTAGATGACTCCGGTCAAGACCCACTAAGGACAGACGCTGTAACCCCTTAGGAAATCTTCATCGTTTTGCCTTGAGGTTTTCCTCGCCCCTCCATCTACTTGTCCCAGCCCTACCGCAGGAGTGGGCGTGGACTCATTGTGACGACAGGGGAACCGATAGACAAATTCTGTTTATTACTTTCAGCATAAAATACAGACAGCCTTACTAATCACACCACGACGTAGTAATGCCCATATTTTATTTATTGTGCAATTACAAATTTTCTAAGCAGAAATAAAATGTATTCAGTGAAAATGCGTCAGGCCTCACAAAATCTAAACAAACGTAGATTTTGTATTGAAAGCAAAGCAAATCAAGTTCCGGCACGTGCAAACGAATCGTTGCAACTTCAGTGAAACAGCTCAGCGCAGCCAGTTGAGGCAGCTGTTCAAACGTTTGCGATGCATCTTGGGAAAAGTATTTTATGGTGAGCAAAATAAGGCTGGCGACACGATAAAAAAAACTCATTTCCCGCTATGCTTTACGTGTCTGCCGATGTGGAACCCGGAAATGTGTGTCAGCACCGGTTGTTGTTTAGCAACAGGCGCCATACTGCTCTTACTATAACACGGCTGCTTGCTGCCATCTGTTGGAAATGACTTGAAACCGATAATGAAATATTGAAGACGAACTCAAGGCGTCGACTTGGGTGGGTTGGTACTTTGCTACGATATTAGGTAATTACAGTACTACATAAATACAACAGATACATATAAAAAAATCATTCGCTCCAAGTCATTGAAGTAAATCAACATGAACAACGATAATTTGTAACTGGGTGGTGTCGTTTTGCATTAATGTAAAAATGTGTTTGTGTTCATTGTGGTGTTTACAGTATACGCGATGCTGATGTGTGATTGCTTGTATTCATGTGTTGTACTTTAAGTTGATACAAGTCACATTTCTCCCAAGGGAGGTGACTAAAGAGATACCATGAGCAGACGTCAGTGCGTCCGCCATGTTGAATGTGGCAAATCTGCTCGTAAATGAGTGCAAATAAATGCACAGTGCATAAAGTTAAAACATATAATTCACCCAATCGGACACACACTGATATATTTGGGGAATTAATATATACCAAACACAATGGATGCCCCTTTTAATATCATTATTGTACAATTTCACACAGAATGTAGTCGATATTATTATTATTATTGTTATTATTATTATTATTATTATTATTATTATTATTATTATTATTATTATTATTATTATTATTACTTATGACCCCCGTTATGTGGCCTGCGGGAGCAAATCATGTGTGTCAACTATCATGATTCTTGCTGAAATCTGTACTGAAATGTCAAATTGTCATGGGTAATAAATAATGTTGAGATTTTGCACCGGCCCTCCGAGGGAAGCCGTAACTCCGAAGTGGCCTGCGACAAAAAATGAGTTTGACACCCCTGACTTATGACATCGGTAAACAGCAAACCAAAGCTACCAATGTTTGTAACACAGTTATACTTAATATTGAAACATCAAAATACCTCACATTAACCCCAAATCATATTCTAATGAGCTTTTTCTTGACATTTTCAGAGTGACATCTTTTAGCACAAGTCACGGTCCGCAGAGACCTTCCGCATCATCAGAGGGATGTTATTGTTTCCATTTGTCACTCACAAGAAGGGTACAACATAATTTTCAAGGCATTAAATTTACCATGGAACACAGAGGAGACCATCATCTCATCATCAAGTCACGAAAAAGTGGATCAACAGTGACATTACCAAGAATTGCACGCCCTCCAAAAGTGATGAAGACAAGAAGAAAACTGTTCAGGGAGGCTCCCAAGAAGTTGTGACATCTCCTATCTTCATTTATCCATATACAGTATCTGGGGTAGTGACTTCTGTGACAAGGAGCTTTATCTTACAAAAAGAGAGGAGAGAAAAAAACCCCACTTGAAATCTTCCCGACGCATGTGAGAAAATGTATTATGGTATAATGAGACCACGGTTTAACTTTTTGACCATAATTCCAAAAGGTATGATTAGTTAATCCGGGGCTTTAGTCAAGGAAGAGGTCACTATTACAGTAGTCCAAACTGTGTGTCAAGACATGAGACATAAAGCCCCCAATAATTGAGCTCCTAGCATCATTGTAACACACAAATAGCTCAAGTAGGAGTTTAATTTAATTGAAAATCCTCAGGGTGTCACGGTGGTCGACTGGTTAGCGTGTCCTCCTCACAGTGCAGAGGTTGTGGGTTCAGGGTATAACCGGCCTGGTGCCCAATTTCAGCTCGGATAGGCTCCGGCATGCCCCCAACCCTCGTGAGGATAAAATCATTTAGATAACGGATGGATGGCTAAAAATTCTCATTGTTTTAATGTGAAGAAAATAAAGTATGACTAAAATCTTTTTGAAGTGGAATGTGAAGTAGCTCGTGTAATAAGATGTCGAACAAAAACCACATTTTTTTTAACTACAGTATCCCGGCTGAATAAGGTTTAAAAACAAGTAATAATTTTGTTAGTCAATAACATTACAAATTCATAGTTTACAGAGAAGGCAAGAATGTAATGTGCATATAAAGCAGCATACCAAATGGCATAATAAAGAAAACAATGTTATTAAGCTGTTTATTTTATTTTATTGGCATAATAATAGTATCATTATTAATATTAGCTACCCAAAGTATGGTTCTCATTCCTGAAATCGAAGGGCCATCTAAATTTCTCCTGCTTGCCATTGATCAAGACATACTTGAGGAAAGTCGTTTTTTTTCTTCTTTAATTTAACAAAGAGATGGTCTTGTGAAATAATTGAACTAGCCTCCTCCCTTTACCTCATTCGTCAAAAGTTGTTGTTTCAAATGTATTTGATGCTTTATTATTATGTCACTTATTCAGAGCAGTTTTCATTTCGACGATTTCAATTCTTATGTTTTTTATTTATTTATTTGGTCTTTTCTTCATTTATTTGTCCAGTTTGATCATTTTAGTAAGCCTATTTTATTAAATTTGTTTTTAATTAAATATACCACTTGAATATATTGTGGCGCTCACGAGGCAGTGTGGACACTGGACAATAGCGCTTTGATTTTGTAAGCAGAACAACCTACACAAAACATGCCTTTAAACACTACTGTATTTACATCCTTAGTGCCGCTAAGCATGCTATGAGGGCACCCAGTCTCCCAGCGGTGCTATAATATCATGTTTTGGTCTTGATTTTATGAATTATTTGGCGATTATCTGTATGAAACATAAAGCATAAAGTGGAATTGTACTGTTATGTCTGCAATGGAGACGAATTTTTTCACAAAGGCGTGACGTCATCTTTAATCGACGTCTCAATGGGATGACGACGACGAGGACTAAACGTCTGATTTCTCCTAACGTTTCTCCCTTTTCGCTGCGGGCTCCTTTGTTTTTTCTCATCGATTCCTTGAAGGGATGTATGGATGGAGAGTCTAACATGCAAACAGATGAGCGAGGACCCACGATTGAAGACCGAGGAGGTTGCAAATCAAGAAATGGGATTTAGCCTTTATCTCCTGTCGCTAGTCTATGCCACATTCAATATGGTGGTGAGGTTGACGAACGATTCCGCGTGTACTGTGGCTAGGTGGGTAGCTAGGTAAATACAGTATATAGGTCGGTAGGCAAATAATAGATGGACATACAGTTAGGTGGATAGACAGACAGAAAGATAGATACATAGATGTATACATAGATAGATAGATCGTTGAGCTCCATCTCCTGGACAAATATTCCACACTTCTTTGTTAAAGACATGTTAAAGATTTGCACCTTTAATGTGATATAATAATACATCATGTTAAAGGGTTAATTTCCTTTCATGGTTAAATGTAAAATCCACTGATTTACTTCTTATATGGAGTGTGTAACTTCGGCCAGTGCAGCAAATATGACTAATTGATTGTGGTCTAAATAGGCTTTGGGGGTTATCCCTAATGGTAGACATCATAAACCATCATAAACAGGCATGCTTGTTTCACATCCCTTAGTCACTCTGCGGTGCTGAATGTGTGCTTTGCAGGCGGAGCTGAATCCCTTCACAAACCTAACCATCTTTTTTAAAACGGAAGGGAAACGATCAGATTTTATCTTTTGGGTATGTTACAAATGTACCGCTATTTGTAGCACATTAGCATATTGGTTGCAAAGGTTTCCCAAACCCTTCTGTGACAAATATAATCATAGACATAATCTGGTTAAATCAATTGGATGTGTTTATAAATTATTTATCTTTAGCAATTTCACATAGGAATATATTAGCAGATGATTGCAGATGCAAACATTGCAACAGAAGGCAAAGTTGATATGATCACACTATGATTTTTGTTGAGTAGTGGGTGCTTTATTTTATACTGGTCCAATAATAAGATTAGCAGTCTAATCCCAGAGGAGACAGGAATAGCCCAACACTATCCCACTCTAGACGAAGAATAAGAGGAAGAACCAGAGCAACCTGTGTCTTTACACAGCCCACATCTTTCCTACTTTTCCAAGTGTTTTTAATGTCCCTTATTCCTACACTGGATTTGCCATCCTGATGAGGTAAAGAGGGACCACGATATCCGAGGGCACGGCCCCAACCACCCCCCCTGCCCCCGCACACAGAGATAATCTGAGGCGAATCAAATCAAGCGAGGCCAAAGGATTGACTTTCCACAGATCCAAAGAGAGAGCGGTAACGTCAGAGCTGGGGAGTTTGATGTCACATATTCTGGCAGCTGTGGGGCAATTGAGCCCTGAGATGGTGTTCACCTAAGAGTCACTTACAGGTAAATGTGTGTTTTTTTGCCAATTCCTATTTAATTGTTGATGGATTTATGTTTAACATATTTGTCTTGAACGGTGAATTTATGCACACATGATAACAGATAAATATATTGCCTGGATTTGACTTAGACAATGAGCGATCCTGTCATTTCATTGTGGCTCCAACTGGTAGATTTGTGTCGTCAGGCTCTGCTATGACTGTGGACATCAACTTAAAGGGAGATTCATATGGCACTCCATGAAAGGTCCCATGGGGGTGCTCTGATGGAATTCAGTAAGTGATTGTAATTGCTCCTGGTGCAGAATGTCTCCTACCAAAAGGCTAAATTGTAATTGTGTATTATAATGTACCACCGGGTTATTTGTACTGCTAACAGACGTGGAATGCCTACAAACAGGTTATACACCACTGAATGAGCATTTGCTACTCCTTACCTTAATCATTCCGGTGTTTGAGATTAAACTCCTTTGCTCTATTTCTGGAATTTTGATGTCATCACTTCTACAGTACGTACTTGTTTCATGTTAGTTTGTCCCCTCTTTGTAGTTAGAGCACCCAGGGCAAATTACACTATATTCGGAGAGGCATTTCGCTATGTCATTCCGGCACACATGCAATGTTCTATCGGCTGTGGAGGTCAAGGCTGCAAGTACGACAACCCGCATTTCTGGCGTGATGACCAACAGGCGATTAAAGGCCTTTACTCATCATGGTACACATTCACCTTCAATCTCAGTCAGTGTCCTGGAAAGTGGCTTTTTTTTCAAAGTGCAATGGTATGTATTATTCTTTTAGGGTGACTGATCATCTTCTTGCGATGTCCAGGCCCTCGACTGAAGTTATTGAGAAGTATAACGTTATTGAGCAATTCAGAAGGTATATGCGCCTTCCGTTACAAGTTCTCTCAACAGGTGGTATGAGCTCACACCACTTGTGTTCATTTCAAGGAATGGCATTAAAACGGTGATCAACCTCCAGATACCTGGTGAGCATGCAAGCTGTGGAAACCCTCTGGAGCCAGAGAGTGGTTTCTCCTACAATCCAGAGGCCTTTATGGAAAATAACAGTAAGTCCTTCGTTGATTTTGGTGAGTGTATAATGCTACTCAAGTCTCACCGCATGTGATTTCAGTTTATTTCTACAACTTTGGGTGGAGTGACTATGGAGTGGCCAACCTGACTACTGTTCTGGACATTGTTAAAGTTATGGCCTTTGCACTGCAGGAGGGGAAGATAGCTGTGCACTGCCATGCAGGTCTTGGGAGAACAGGTAGAGCTGCACCTGCAATGTTGACACGACTGTTTGACCTTGCACCAATGGCGCAGTGTCACAACATAGTTTCTCTCCCATAGGTGTGTTAATGGCATGCTTTTTGGCCTACGCCACGAGGATGACAGCCAATCAAGCGATCTTGTATGTCCGGGCTAAACGGCCTGGTTCCATCCAGACGCGCAGTCAGCTGAGCTGTGTCCGCGAGTTTGTCCAATTCCTCGCCCCTCTAAGGAGTGTGTTTTCCTGCACTGAGCCTCGATCCCAACCCGTCACCTTGACTCAGTACCTCAATCGTCAGAGACACATTCTACATGGCCCCGAGCGGAAAGAATTGAGGTACCTGCCAAAGATTGTTCACCTTGTGTCCCGGCTGCTGTTGGATATTGCGGAGAATCGACAAGTGATCGAGGAGGACGTTTTGGAGGCGCCGGACATCCATGACATTGAGATGACCCTCAGCATCATTGAAAAGCTTGGGCCTCAGTTTTGCGTAAAAGAGCCTCGCTTGCCAGGTTCCCCGACCTTACCGAGACATTTTCATGAACCGCCCATCTTCTACCATCGCAAGAGTCTTAGTTACAGTGAGTCTGATCTGAGACGTCTGGGATCGCAGCTCAATCTCCTGACACAACCCTTGGGCTCCCTCTCACAGGGCAACGTGGCCAGGCCAATTTCCCCATCCGAAACTGCTCAACCGGTAATGCAGTGGAAGAGTTGGAATAGTAACACATCTGACATCTCCCAAAGCTCCATAGGATCTCTCTGGCAAGTCAAGAATCATGAAAGGGATGGTTCCATTTTGTTGAAGAAAGTCAGGCAGATGCCCATCCAACGCAGTGGATCTGTTGGACACAATGGCCCACTCCAAAAAGGTAGTATGCTCTCCAGATTGAAGACTGAGCAGAGAGAAGAGTTGGCAGAAAGTGAGAGCAAGTCTCAGCAGAGAGATGAGGAGCAGTCAGAGGTGCCATGCATCACTCTGCAGACTGAGTTATCTCTGGAAGCGAGGAGGCTGCTGGTGGCACAGGCGCTAGCAGTGGACCTTCTTCTCGATGGGGCAGAAGAGCAAAGGAACAAAGTGTTAACGTGGCAGGTAATTGATCTGGGCCAATCCAGTGAGATGATACAGGACAGCGCCAAATAATCATTTCACAAGCCGATAATTTGGGCAAATGTGATTGAAATAACCAACATTTTTCACAGGATGCATACACTGTAAAAAAGACAAGTTGTATTAATGAAGGGTGGGGGGCTAAAACAGTGAGCAAATTGTTTGGTCCAAAACAATGTGCTGGGTTGCTTTTAATTAGATCTTAGTTGTTTATACTATAATATATTTAAGTTGGGGATCAATAAAAGTGACAGCGGTTCTGTCAACTATTACAGTATTTATTTATTGCAAAATGTTGGAAAGCCATGTTTCACAACAGCAACTCAAACTATGTAGCTCAATTGCACAGCTGAAACTTCTATTGGTCTGTTGCCTTAAATTTTTGAGTTCACCCACTTTTCTTTTATTTTTTTCAGGGTAGAAAATGATTAAGAATTTATATTTATGTCCTCCCTCTTCTACTCACATTGACAAACTCAGGCAGAGAATCACTTGGATGTTCAACACCTGAACTGTTCAATTTCACTGAACTTTGCTTAATAGTTTTGAAGATAATTGCTTTTGAAATGCTATCAATTTTTTTTTTTGGGGGGGGGGGCACCCTGTATTTACATCCAACAATGGCATGCTCGTTTCACATCCCTTAGTCACTCTCCGGTGCTGAATGTGTGCTTGCAGGTGGAGCTGAATCAGGGCGGCGCATGGGAAAGACTCTGCATGGAGCGGGATCCCTTCATCCTCACAGGTCTGATGTGGGCATGGCTGGAGCAGCTCAAGGAGCCAGTCATCTGTCTCCAGGATGCCATGGCCCTGAACCTTGAAAACACTGATGCGCAAACTGTCCTCAACACCCTTGGCCAGGTAAAACCTTACTGTTCAACCACAATTGGAAAAAAATAATCTCCACACATTTAGTCACCTGGCTGTTATATTTATATTTGCTCCACGTCTTCATAGGCACCCAAAGAAACATTAATGTGCATACTGGACTGTCTGGCTCAGTTACTGACAGTACCTGAGGAGGTTGAACATGCATTTCTGAATCGTACTATCAAGGCTTTCACTTGGGTAAGCGTGATGAGTCCATTGCACAATTACAGTCCAAATTTTTGTCAACAATGTCATATGATGTTCACCTTTCAACAGATGGGAAGCAGTTCCAACGATGGAAGCCAAGTGTATGAGTCCATGACTAGAGTCCTTCGCTGTGTCCTTGAGGACATGAGATGTGTTGCCACCAAAGCAGAAGACCCTACAAAGTCTCCTATAACGTGTGCGTAGATGCTACATATGGAAACATGGAGGGGACACTTTGTGCCTTAATGTTGAAAATATTTATTCTGTCATTATGATGTGAGATGAATACAACTCATGACATGTACTGCCCTAGCATTTCTTCACCCCCACATTGAGGCAACGCAGTGAAGAACATTTTTTTTTCATGCAATGTTTTGCCTTAAGACTGGTCACATTCAGCTCCAGAATTAGCCAATCAATTTACGAACACAGGTTTGTTATCATGCACATTAGTCTCTCTCAATGCCTTTAGAGTAACAATGTTATCCCTTTGTAAAAAAAACCCCAGAAATACTTCATAATAAAATCATGCATCAGTGACATTGAACAATGAGCAAATGTTCCTCTTTCGGAGGCTGTGCAAAACTCACGTCGCCACTGTTTTGTGGGTTCAGGAAGTGAATGCGTAAGCTTTTAAAACGTCATTGCCATCCTTCCCTACAACTGAACCAACAATGCTGGCGTAGTCACAAGCGACGAGGCTGAACCCTCTAAAAGCACAGCAGAGACATGACATTAGGTCCAATACACATTCTGGCTCTTTTTTTAATGCTGCACAGATATCTAAATGTCATAACAAACCTTGACATAGTGTGAGAACCTCCCAGTAAGTGGTATCGACTCTCCAAGGTCAACCCACCATCTCTGTCACGTTTCCAGGTCAGCACGCGCAAAGAAAGGTCCTGAGATGCTGTTACCACACGGAAGCTGTCCTGTGAAATGTCACAGTCATGAGTGCCAATTATAATAAATCCCTCAAAATATCTAACAATATTGCTACCTTCCATTATTGTTTCATTCAGACGTTTCGATCTTTTTTGAAGGACACAGTCCTCATGTCCTTCAGTTTGAAGTTAGTTTGATATTAGATCATCAGTTTGATATTGGATATTAATGAAAAGTAATCAAAAATTGTGCAGTCAGTGCAGTCGCGCAAATAAAAACTTAAAGGGGAGACAAGTCAAAAAAATAGGTTACAATAATACACTACTTCTAAAATGTTCGGGATATTTGGCTTTCAGGTGACATTCATGGAAAATGTAAAAAGTTCACGTTACAGTGATATCGTATCATGTATATAGGACATTTCAGTACAAGGATGCACTGAAGATTTCCTCATCTCAAACAATTGATACAAAAGTTCACAACAATGGTGCGTACACATCAACCAAAAATGTCAATGTCTCAATTACTCATTCTGTGCCATTGAACATTAATTACAGTTTGACAATGACGTCTCGTGCTGTTCACGCGTTGTCTTATTGTCTGCTGATGCTTGGCATCCCACTCTTCTTGAAGGGCAGCCCTCAGGTCATTGAGGGAGGTTCTGGTGTGCAGAGATTCGAGCCTCGACATGACAACTCAGTTGGTATGAGCTTGTCACTGTACCCTTCACAAAGTGTAAGGCGGCTCATTAGAGAACAGCAACTTGTGCAAAAAGTATCCTGAAACAGTTGGACATTGTGCATTCAAAAGCTTCGAGAAGGTCAAATTAAGTTCACCTGTAAAGATTTGACTGCATTTTAGCCTCATCCTGAATTTTCACCTGAAAATCAAATATCCCCATTTTTTTGTGAGTAGTGTGTGTTCTATGCGCCCCCACTAGTCCAAACAAGACCTTCTGTTAAATTTGTGGACACGTTTGTTTCCATCGCAGGGAGCGCCACTTTGCGACTTGCTGTCAACTGAAAACGACATCACAGTGGCAGGCGGGCTCAGCTTGCGAACGACTCATGATCAAATCTAGCAAACAGGTGAGCCATGACTGGTTGTTCGCAAGTCGGAACTGGACGCCACTTGATATGGACAAAATGGGTGGATTTTGCTACTTCATTCATATTCCATAAATGCAATATTAATCAGAGTGCCATGTTCAGATTGGTGGGGGCGCATAGAACACAATGTAAAAAAAAAAAAAAAGTTTGACTTGACTTCCCCCTTAATAGGTAGGCTTAAAAAATTCTTACCACACATAAAGACGTAATTGGCATTGTGTGCTCTTTGAAGCTTGCGAGCAAGGCGCCTTTCAGAGAATACAAGAAGAGATGACAATCAACTGCCATCACAATGGAGTTGCTGTCCTTTGCCTCAAGAAGAATGTTGGAGGACGTGCTCGGCAGCGACAAAGGAAAGGACTCTACCTGTTGGACTAAAAAGAAAGCATTTTTTTAGAGCTGGACAAACTTTTGTTTTTATTCACAAGTTGAAGTATTAAATTGTTGTGTCTTATAATTTGTGTAGGGGTGCGCTGATTCACTGTAATTGATGGGAGGACATTGTTTTATGCTGTTTTCGTCAAGTTTTCTGATTGAGACGCTCAAACAGCCGACACAAGAAATCCTGCTGTGCGTCGTCAACAGTCTTAAACACAACGCAGTCGGACACCACCGGTTACGCGAGTATTCTTGTCTAAAGTAACTTTAGGAAATAACTGCTAAGGATGCTCCTTGTCTTTATGTATGACACACAACAAAGGTATCCTACTTGTTTTCCAGTTTCTCCTTTTTCACCTTGGATCTGGGACGTGTACTTTGACTTTTTCATGCTGACATCGAAGACAGTGAGTGCTTTGTTGTTAGTGTGCTCGTTGCAGTGGACCATGGCCAGTCTGGCAGACTGCGTGGGGATGAAGACGGCGGCCTGGCACCCAGTGACCGGCACTAACTGGCACAGTGGGTCTTCGTCGTCACACGGGGAGGTCAAACTATCAGCATAAATTACCTGCCGATGACCCAGTCATAAACAAGCAGTATTCATATGCATTTCTTAATAGCAATTTGTCAAACACCATTGAGTCGCTGTCCAGCAAAACAAAGACATACCTTTAGACTTGAATCAACGTTGTCCTTTGAGCCAGCTGTGATCCATTTCTTGTCAGGTGAAACCAAGAGTATGTTGACTTTAAAGCTGTCACACACCATTATACTGGATTTTTTAGTCAAAGCTGTTCCAGCTAGTGTACACACTGACCCAGGACTCGTTCCAACCTTGAGAAAAATATGAGCAGGGACAAAACTCCCGACTGTAAATTACAATCACAGTGGTCATTCTAAACATGCAAAAAAAAAAAGGGGAGGATACTTACAGATAGAAACCAATCATTGTCCTTATTATACTGTAGCAATGTACAATGTGTGGACGCAACAGAATAGGACGCCACCTCCTGGCCAGTCTGACCTTGCCAGACCTTGATCAGGCCGGCAGAGTCTGCCGTGATGACAAAGTCACGCTGCTCGTCAATTACGATGCGAGATAAAGGATTCTGCTTGGCAGTGCACCACATGAGTTGACCCTGAGATGAAATGAACTCACATTAGTTAACCTTTCAGGCTCAGGAAGTCTGTTGGGGGGGTTGATGGCACATTGCTTTGTTAGTAAGATAGCAAACTTCAGTTTCAAGATTTTAATTTGCAAAGCTTGGATGATATTTGTCTGCACAGCTATACGCACTTGGTGAGATTTTGCATCAATTTCTTTGCACCACTTTGAAGTGTTTGTTACATGCAGATATTAGTTACTGACACTCGGCAGAAATTTCTGACTTGCAAATTCAGGCCGTGAAGCTGTTGGAGGAGCAGAACTCCATCATGAACTGACAACAACCTATATTATGCACCCAACCACCCTGTTTACTACATACTTTGTCGATAAGAACTCGGTCTGGGGACCAGTGTATCACATGTTTAAGACCAATTACAAACCACACACACACACACACACACACACACACACACACAAAAAGGAAACAGGGACTCATGAGGAGCCCTTGAGTTAGAGACAGCCTCCTGAAACAACACTGCAGGACAGGACATTCCACTCACTCGGACATCCTTGAGATCTAATATACATGTTTAATTGTTGTTCAAAGAGAATACAGTAAAATGATGTATCCTTAATCCTGCCGAGGGGTATATAAAAACTCTATGTAACTATTACGTAGTCAAATGTATGTGTTGAAATTCTGGAGATTGTCCACTAACATTCAGGATGTTCCATGCCCGGACTGTACCATCAGTCGAAGCACTGCAGACTGTGGATGGGGTGTCCCAGAGGTCAGGACCCAGAGGTGAGCTCCCCTGCAGGTAGACCAGGCCCACTATTTGCCCTAATGGAATACTTTTTTTCAGTATCTGCACTTCCACTTGAGTGTAGAGTATGAGTACTTTTGACGCATCCGATTTAAACTGGCTTTGGATTTTTCACAGACCTGTGTGGCCTCGGAGGCTCTTGCAAGTGTAACCCCCAGTTCGACCTTCCTTCATATTTGTCTCCAAATGGGATCGTCGCAGGAAGTATTTCTTCCAAGAGTGATTGACGTGAGGGCTCCCCAACACAGCCTGGCTACAAAAGCCCCATCGCTGCAAGCACATCCTCCTGATGAGAAAAAAACAAACGACCATATGACATTTCTGTGGTGACAAGAAAAGTATTTCCACGCGAAACACTCGCCTCCATAACCACGGAGTCTCGGCAGCATTGTGCCAGTTCTGGAAAACAGACAACCTATTCTGAGTGTTGTTTCGCTAGTTAAAGTTACTTCCGCATGTTGTATATTCGCATGTCCTTACCATACACACGCTCGAGGCCCTGATTAAATCTTCCTCGGTTAAAAATGTAAACACATGAATGAGACAATCGCCGAGCAAGTGTTGGGGATCCATAGTGACGTTCTTTCTTTATCGTCCTGCGATTGTGAAGCAAAAGCAGGAAGAAATCAGTGAGATCATGCGCAGCCGGCATGATTGCCATTCCGCCACTAGATGTCGCAAACTGAAAGGGAAATCAGTCCCCAAAAACGCCTCAGTGTCCAACATACCAAAGGAGACATACCGTGGACTAAAGAATAAATACACTTGCAAATAAACGATAAACCAGATTAAACATATCAAATTTGAGTTTACGTTTTGAGATTAGAAATTGTGAAATTTTCCGTGCAAGTCAGCCCGGGTATGTTGTTGAAAATCAATTGGTTTTTGACGTATGTTATGTTTAATTGCAGCTTTTGTTGGTTTGAAAAATTGAATAAACAATATCACAATCAGAATCATCTTTATTGGCCAAGTATGTAGAAACACACAAGGAATTTGTCTCCAGTAGTACAAGCAACACTGGTATTATTAAAAGCAAGCAACTATGATAAACAAGGGCATGACAAATAAGTATTAAAAAACTTTCTGTAATGTAAGGGTACCATCGTGCAGTAGTACCACCCAATGACAGCTGTGAGAGAATGAGCAAAGTCTCGAGCAGAGATAAGGTGATCGTGGTGGAATACAATTCTATGACGGTTGTGCAGTTGGTGCAGATAATCGCTGCCCATTTTAAAAGTGACCAGTAGCAGTATTTGTAGAACAACTTGAAGTGTGCAGTCGTACAGAAAGTCATTGAGTGCTTTAAAGTGTCTGATGCTGTGGAATATAGTTCGATGACAATTGTGTTGTGTTTATTATTTTACTTTATGTTCACTGTTTTGCAGCGCTAGCCTGGGAGTAGCTGAAAAAGGTGGTGGGAAGGGTGTGTGTGGGGATGATGGGGGATCCAGTAGGGTTATCCGTGCCTTTGTCTTGGTTCTCGCGGTGTGCAAGTCCTCAAGAGTGGGTAGGGTGGTGCCAATGATTTATTCCGCAGTCATTACTGTCCGCTGCAGTCGGATTTTGTCCTTTTTTGTGGCGGCCCCAAACCAAATTGTGATGAAGGAGCACAAGACTGATTCGATGACTGCTGTTTAGAACTGCTTAGCAGCTACTATGGCAGGCCGCGCTTTCTCAGAGGCCTCAGGAAGTACATCCTCTGCTGGGCCTTTTTCAGGATGGAGTTGGTGTTGACCTCCCATTTCATGTCCTGGGAGACTGTGATTCCCAGGAACTTGAAGGTCTCGACGGTTGACACGGGGTAGTTGGATAGTTTGAGGGTCAGCTGTGGTGAAGGATCTTTTCTGAAGTCCACGATCATCTGTACCGTCTTGAGCGTGTTCGGCTCCAGGTTGTTTTGGCTGCACCATTGCACCACTTGCTCCACTTCTTGTCGGTATGCAGATTTGTCACCGTCTCTGATGAGACCGATGACTGCGGTGTCATCTGCGAACTTGATGATTTTGACGGCTGGGTGTGTTGAGGTGCAGTTGTTTTTGTAGAGGGACAAGAGCAGCGAAGAGAGGATCAGCATTGCCCCCAATGCTGAAGAGGGTCACGGGGAGTTGCTGGAATCTATCCCAGCTCACTTTGGGTGGAATATAGAACACACACCCAGAACTGGTCGCCAGTCAGTCACAGGGCAGATATAGAGACAAATGACCATTCATGCTCACATCCACACGGTCACTGAGTGGGAACTGATCCCACGCTGCCCGCATACAAGCCAGGCGAATGTACCACTACTACATGACTTACATTTTCAGTGCATCTTGAATGATATGAAATATACTTTTAAGGAATGAACACTTGCACCGATTAAGGTACTGTAGGCTATATTAAATGTTGGTCACGATCAGGGGTGTGCAAGCCCGATCCTCAAGGGCCCCTATCCAGCACGCCTTACATGTCTCCCTTCTGCAATACACCTGATTCAAATGATCAAAATGATCATCATCAATGATCACCTACAAGTCCTGAGAAGCCTAATAATCATCATTTGATATCATTTGAATCAAGTGTCTTGGAGAAGGACGACATCTCCAACAGGCTGGATAGGGGCCCTTGAGGACCGGAGCTAGACACTCCTCATCATTTTCATGTTTTAAATGATTGTGATTATCATTATTGATTAAGTGGAACCACTGCTAGGCTGTTTAAATTATTTACAATTATAAACAACTTTCACATTTCAGACGCGTTGTAATCAGGACCTGGAACATGAATGCGACACCTGAACGTCCTGTTTTTGAGAGAGAGAGAGAGAGAGAGAGAGAGAGAGAGAGAGAGAGAGAGAGAGAGAGAGAGAGAGAGAGAGAGAGAGAGAGAGAGAGAGAGAGAGAGAGAGAGAGAGAGAGAGAGAGAGAGAGAGAGAGAGAGAGAGAGAGAGAGAGAGAGAGAGAGAGAGAGAGAGAGAGAGAGAGAGAGAGAGAGAGAGAGAGAGAGAGAGAGAGAGAGAGATTCTTCCGTGGGGCCCCTTGCAAGTCTCCCGCAGCCACGCCCACGGAGATGAGCGCGATATAAAGCCGAGACGTGCTGTTCGCCCAAGAACTGTGAGAAATAAGCCGTCGCACTTGTTGAGGTTTACCTGTGCTGACATCACCATCGCAATGACAACGGGACCCGGCGGCAAGGGGGCCACCTAAAGGGATCTTGGCTCGACTTGGCAATATAAGTTTTTTTTTTCCAATGTGTCCCCGGCTTGTGGACCTGCCTGTGGAGTTACCTGTGCTGTGATTGATCGGAGACTAACCGAATCGAGTTCCTCCTCAGCTTCAGCAGTCATTGCATGACCGTGAGGCCGCGATGAGTCGGAGAACTCGGCGCTGGATTTTAAGAGTTTTACTTTGTCTGGGAATAGTCTACCTGAAAATTGGGTGAGCTGCGCCACGCCGTTGTGGCTTAATACCCGAGTGTTATTACGCTCTCTAAAGCACACGACTTTGTGTCACTGGTTTGCAATTAACCACAATAAAGACACGTAATGGCATTCCTGTCATCTGTTTAAGTCGTTAAACAGGGTCCTAAAGTTGTAGTATTTGAAAGTCGAAGTGTCGTCCAGTGTTTGCGCTTGGTGAAACGTGGATATAGTTTCGTGTTATTTATGGAACTTTTCGGAAGTGGAATTGCACCTGCCGCTTAAGGTAAAATCTTTTTGTTCCCCTCCCCAGGGGCTTCTCGTCGGTGGTGGCCCTCGGAGCGAGCATAATCTGTAACAAAATCCCCGGTTTGGCCCCGAGGCAGCGGATTATCTGCCAGAGTCGCCCCGATGCCATCATCGTCATCGGAGAGGGCGCGCAAATGGGCATCAACGAGTGTCAGTTCCAGTTCAAAAACGGGCGCTGGAACTGCTCGGCCCTGGGCGAGAGGACCGTCTTCGGAAAAGAGTTGAAAGTGGGTATGTTGCTATCTGTTCATGTTTGTTCATAATTAGAACATTCAGTCACTTGCATTGGTGCACAATTGTGCGCCCCTTGCGTAAAAGTGTCCCCCGCCCCCATGTTTGTGATTGCATGCGCATTTCAGTCCCGACTTGAGCTGTACAAACAAACTCTGCTTCTAACATCGTTCAATGAAAGTGAACATTGTATAACCAGTTGAAGCAAACGCCCCTGAAATGCAAGGTGCACTTGATCTCTGCATCGAAATTGGGAAAACTTCATATGAATCTATATGTAAACATACTGCAAATACAACTATTATTGTTATTTAATTTTTTGTCAGCTGCTCTCCAGACTTTTTTTTTTTCACCGAGCATGTATAAAAGGTATCTGGAGCCAAGACTGTAACAAAGCTCTTGTGAATAGTCAGAGCCTTTCTTTTCATACCAGGCTGAGTCTCATGAGACACAGTTTCAGTGGACTTTCTCCCATCTGCTGATGGGTGCTGCAGCTCCCACTGTAAGGACGTGCACATTACCACGGGTATAAGTTACAATGAGGAAAGTACCATAGTAGAGAAACTCGTCAGTTCCAATGGAGACGGATGTGTCCGACAGAGATTGGGTAATTGGTGTTGTCTGTTTTGTGTATGGTGGTCCGTGTTTCTAGCCCATTTTGGGAGAGATCAAGCTGCCCTAAATTGAACGACTGCCCCCACACCCTAAAATTATATAATTTCCTGCAGCACGGCTTATGATCTGTCAAGGGACACTAGTTAGTGTGCCATGGCATCCTGGTAGGGAATCACTGCTATAGACTAGTGATTCTCCAATTATACATCCATCCATCCATCCATCCATTCCCAAATCTACTTATCCTCACAAGAGTTGCGGGCATGCTGAAGCCTATCCCAGCCGTCTTCGGGCAGTAGTCGGGGCATACCCTTTACTGGTTGCCAGTCAGTCGTAGGGCACACATAGACGAACAGCCATCCACGCTCACACCGAGGGACAAATTAGAGTGTTCCATTAACCTGCCATGCATGTTTTTGGAATGTGGAAGGAAACCGGAGTACCGGGAGAAAACCCACGCCGGCATGGGGAATACATGCAAACTCCACACGGGAAGTGCCACCATTCTCGAACTAATATTTGTTTATTTTATTTGAATGTGCCCTTTTTAAACAAGTTACATAAGTGCATTAACAAAAGCACTCTGGTGAAATAAAAAAAAACAAAAACAAAATTAAAGCAATGCCTCCTTGCCTCAAAAATGGTTTGTTCCACTTGATTGCTCCCACCACTTTTCACAGGTGCCTTCAAATGATATACAGTACTGAAAGTACAGTTGTGGTGTATGTAGTAAATGCCTGTCTTAAACCTGCCTTATGTGGAACATTTCGTACCTTCTACCACTCAGTACCTTGACAACGCTCTATTATATCAGTTATCAATGTTGCTGCATTTAATTTCAGTTCACAGTTTATGTTGTTGGTAGTTAGCTGGCATTTTTTTTTCTAGCCAGGAAAAGTTTCGAATGGTGAGAGACGGCAGCACTCTCCTCAGCTTGTCCTGTTAAATAATCGAAACAAGGTGCTACTGACTAGCTAACTGGTTGGATGCCCATGACCAAAAAGTCTTACCCTTGTCTTTCATAAATGTGGCAATGAAATTGCGTTGAAATATACAAATGCTTACATTGATTTTGCCTCTCTGGGAGATCCGTTCCCCTAAAACTCTTACCCTAGAATCACCCCTGGTGTGGACTATATTAGACAGCAACCCAAGAAGACTTAGTGACTAATTTATTCTCGATTTATAGCTCGAGATACCTTCAGTTACTGGTGTCATGAGAAATTTTAACATGGAAAATATTGAATAGGGAAATTAACTATAGAAATAAAAGGCTTCGTACTGTATCTTGCACCAGCTGCGTGACGCCATCTTGCCCACTGCCAGTGGAAAGAAAAGCTAATCCCAGTCATGCTGTCAGTCGCGTTTGACAAGCTGTCCTTTAATGAATGAGTAGTTTTGGCCCATCAGGAGTGTCGGTGTTGGCGTGAAAGCCGGCAGCACGTCCACGGCTTGGACAGGCGTAGCAAATAGATTGGTTTCACCGATCGGATTAGCCCAGAAGCCAAGTGGTTGCAAATGGATGCCATTGTTGGCGCAAAGCCGAGCGGGGCTGTGTGGCTTGCAATTGTTCTCTGAAGGAGTGTGGGTAGTGCAAGGTGCATCGCTTTGCTACGATTGGCCCCTAAGGCTGAAGAATAAGCTTTTGAGGAGAGGCCCGACTAGAAAGAAAGGGACATTTTCACGACTGAATTTCAGTTCACCCTTCTAAATATCTTCCATCACTCAGTACAATCTTATGAAGTGCTCCTACTGTTTCTTTTGGAGGAGTCAGGCGCAGGAATCACAGAGAAAAATGAACAGCACTGCACTCAGATGTGACTGAGTGCATCGACACACCTTGTTTTTTGGCCCGGAGCCCATTTAGTCTGTAAAAATGTCAACATAATTTATGCCTCGATATGAGGGTTTTTTTTTTTCTTTCTACCTTTCTTTCAAGGATAGAAAGGTGGCACACGGCCAGGACATGCTTGCTGTATGTGGCGCTTCTGGTGAGCTCGGTGGCAGGAGGACACAAAGAAAGTGAGGATGTGAACAAACAGCCCAAAAAGGAGCTTGTTTATACAAATATTGATGGACGTAATCTTCTGCCTCCGGTTAGCATTTTAGACATTCAAACTGGCATTTTTAATTTCCCGTCGAAGCATTTTTTAAATAAGGCTCCTTCCCCTTGTCATATTTCACCCCAAAACTATTCGTCACACTCTGTCAGATTAACCTTTAGTTTATTGTCAATATTGCCGCATGTGTAAATGATTTGTTCAGCAGACCGGGCGGAGATAAGGCCAGGATGGAGATGCTCATGTCTGATGAGTTTACACAGAATGTGTCATTTCTGAATGGATCAATAGCTGTTCCCTTCCTGACAGCCCTCTTATTCATGCTGCTTTGTTGACTAAACTGCCAGCAGCCATCTTGGTTCACAGGCAGGACAGTTTCCAGGTCAGATTTCAAAACACTGGCGCCCTTCAGTGATATGTCATTGAGACCATGATGTCAACCCACATACTGTTAATTGGTAATCTCATATCATTCATTTAAAACCAACAATATTTGACACTGAGTAGAAACTGTCATAATGTTATCATAATTAGAATAGCCGCTGCTTCATCGTCATCTGCCTTTGTGGTCCATGATATCGGTGGTGCAAACATTGACGGGCGTTACAATGTTTATGTCAAGATATGATTTCATGACATTTTACGTTGCTGTTGTTCTGATCATCTGAACTGAATTCATCACAAATACAACACAAACAAACACAAATCAACTCAAGATAATCTAGTCGAGTTGAGCATGTATATTTATTAGTTTGAATTTTATCCCTTCCATTTTTTTCAGCTCAAAGTTGAAAAAAGAAAAAAAATACAAATATGTTCTCTGCTCCCCCACGAGTTGAAACACGACATTCCGATTACAAGTGCGTTTGTAGTGGCGGCCATTTTGCCCTGTACTGACACTTGCCGTCGATTTAAAATGACATCAGAGTGCCTCAGGGTTCAGTTAACGACCAATGACGATTCACCTGTTTTTCTGCGTTTTGGTCACGTGACATTTGCAAGCTGAGTACTTATACATTGTGATGTCATTTTCAGTCAATAGCAAGCGGGAAAATGGCCGCCCGCTTCAATGGAAAAACGGATGGCTTTTGCTGCTTAACTCCACAAAAATAGCACTAACCAGAATACCTCGTTTTGATTAGTCGGGCCACAGAGTACATACCTAAGATATTTTTGACTTGACTTCCCATTTAAGACGTTGTCCAAAACTCCACTTATTAATGACTGTAACACTAACATGCATTGCAATGACTTGTGTCGTCTGTGCAGAGTGTCTTTACAAATCAAACCATTGGTGTTGTTTTTTTCTCAAGCTGTTTAGCAAGTAAATACAACATATTGAGTATATTTGATTTGACAGTGAATTACATTTCAGAGCTTGTAGGGCTGTGTGTGGAGCAAAATCAAAACAAAAACCACATTCCTTACTCTGATGTATTTTCTTCTGCGCTTTTGCAGGGAGCAAAGAAGCGGCCTTTACTTACGCCATTATCGCAGCCGGGGTGGCCCACGCTATCACCGCCGCCTGTACGCAGGGTAACCTGAGCGACTGCAGCTGTGACAAAGAGAAGCAGGGTTTCTATAGCAGGGACCAAGGATGGAAGTGGGGAGGCTGCTCTGCGGACATCAGCTACGGCCTTGGCTTTTCCAAAGTGTTTATTGATGCCCGAGAGGTCAAACAGAACGCCAGGACGCTCATGAACCTCCATAATAATGAGGTGGGACGCAAGGTAAGCTGCTGCCATCCCCAAAATCATGACTATTTTTTGGGGGGTGGTCTTGATAATCGCAGTGACCTGAAACCTCTGCCAAGTAGTGGCGGAAGCGAGTGTTGCCAAGGTTCTGCCCAGCTTGAACAAGCAGTGGAATGAAGGTGGCTTTCAGAGAAAAAAAAACTGTCAAAAGTGATTGATGAGATGATTGCACAGAAAAGACATGGGCACCGTCCAAAAAGACATTATCCCCGTCCCTCGGGTGCTTCACCAGTTGGGCCTGACACAATTACTTTCGTTTCTAATGCCCCTCTAACATGATAAATCAGTAGCTTTGTGCTTGTTTGTGCACTCCAGGACTGCAGTGCTGAGTGCAATTCAATGGCCTCTTTCAATTCACTTTCAATTATTGGGTGTAATTTGATTCAGTGCCACTGGTTCATTCTTATCCGGGGACATGACTAAAATAATGATACACTTCCATTTTCTGCGAGAAAGTAACAGAATGTGCAGCACAGGGCACCAAGACAGACAACAATTGTGCGGCAGGATACAAAGAGGACAAACATCGCGTTCTCCTTTTCAGCACAGGGTGACAATGAGACTCCATTCGGTCTAAGAGGTTAAAGACCAAGTGGAGTGACGTGCCAAACAGCTAAAGAGGACCTGGTGAAGACTCAAAAGTAGCTTTGGCCAAGTTAACTCATATCCCCCTCTTCCTTTTCCCCGTGCCAGAAAAGCCCGATTCACACAACCAACACGTCCATGGCCTCGACGCCTGAAAGCCCTCGGACACAATCGCACCGAGCCGATCATTTTCTGTGGCGGTGAATCTAAACTGGCTTTTCTGGACAGCAAATTTGTCTTCCAGGAAACGCCGAGCAGCGTTTTTTTGTTCTTTTTGCTAATAAAGGCGCTCTCTGTTTTGATAGAGACCCCCCCCCCTCCTTTATTTATGCTAATCAAAGGCAGTGACGCCGAGCAGGAGCTCCCCTGGTCCAATCCTCCAGACAAAGGCTGCCACAAATGTTGGTCACGCAACAACTGATGGATTAAGGCTGCTGAAGCTCTCAACTTTATGAAGGAATTTGAGTTACAATGTTAAGGAACGCTTGGCCTTCAACTTGAAGATGCCATCTTGAACACGAAACTCAGGAGGAAATTCACATTTCACCTTGTTAAGAAAATTCCCGTTCCGGCCAATAGCGCTCCTCATTGTCATCAGGCCGGGCTTTAGCAGTAATCCCAGTCACTCTACGCCTCCGATGCTCTCTCTTGACATTTGTGTGTTGTGTGGTGACTACACACACAGCGGCTGACATCTGATACTTTATTTTGGCTTCTGTGTGTACGCTATAAAGGAGCAATGCGATGGGCTTCCATTTAATCCCCAACTGCAGGGTGCTCACTTGTCATGTTGTCACAGAGCTGCACATTATACTCAATCCATGCTTGACTTGGAAAATGATTACACGGGTCAACACATTTTTACTACCGGTACTTTTTTTTTGTTTTGTGATGATTTCGAATTTGCCCATGTTTTTTTTCTCAAGCACAGCAGGTTTTCAAAATGACAATCATCATCATCCTCATCCACAAAAATACAATGTCCACCCCTTTTGCCTCAAAATGGTTTGATCCAGTCCTCTGTCACATGGAGTAGTTTGAGTGAGTGGCCCCACCGTACTTCAACAAGGCGTCACAAAATTTTCAACTTGTACCACTCGATATCAACACATTTTTATAAGTATTATTTTATTCTGCACTTACTCATCAGTAATTGTTTATTCCTATGAATGAGTTCGCTGAAATGTTACAGGTGGACAGACAGTCCCACTTTTGCCATGTGCACATGTTAATATTAAAGCCAAAGTGCTACTGACTAGCTAACAAACTAGATGCCCCGAAACTTCTTTTCCTTGAATCACACCAGTTCTATTACAGTAATATTTTTAGTAACATTTATGAATTCAATTCAGAGTTAGGTTCCGAATTTTTTTTCTGAAACATCATAACTATAAATGACAACGCATGAAAGAAATCCATAGGCCGCAACCTTTTAAAGGTCAAACTTCAAAACAAGGACTGAAAATAGCTCAAAAACTGTGCTAGAAAAAAAAATGTTAAGAATTTTTAAAAAGGGCATCAAATATTATATTTTGGGTCACATAAAGCCATCTCTGATTCCAATTTGCTGTCAACAACGGTTATGAACCTTATTTTTAGGGTGCTTTTTTGTGGTGTATTATGTCTCGGTTGCTGAGCGTTTTTTTGTGTGCTTCTAGGTCTTGGAGAAGAACATGCGACTGGAATGCAAGTGTCATGGCGTGTCGGGCTCCTGCACCACCAAAACCTGCTGGACTACACTTCCCAAGTTCCGCGAGCTTGGCTACATTCTCAAGGAGAAATATGCCCACGCAGTGCACGTGGAACCGGTCAAAGCCAGCCGCAACAAGCGCCCCAAATTCCTAAAGATCAAGAAGCCATATTCTTACCGGAAGCCCATGGATACAGACCTGGTGTACATAGACAAGTCCCCAAACTACTGCGAGGCGGACATGGTGACGGGCAGCTTGGGGACACAAGGGCGAGTGTGCAATAAGACTATGATGCAGCACATCAGCGGCTGCGACTTGATGTGCTGCGGCCGCGGCTACAACACGCATCAGTACTCCAGAGTGTGGCAGTGCAACTGCAAGTTCTTGTGGTGCTGCTACGTCAAATGCAACACATGCAGTGAGAGGACAGAGGTGTACACGTGCAAATGAGAATATTTATTGGTGTCTCTTTGGATCTTCCTGCGGCACGAGCAGCGGCCACTGGCGTGCGCACTTTGGGTTGGTTGGGATGCAGAGTGGCCAAACACCGTTAAGGGGTAAAACTGCACACAACTGAAGCACAAAGACTTGAATCTACACGGACACGTACGGTAGCTGGGACGAGAAATGGAATATGGCGCGCGCGATGCCTGAGCCGCGCATACTGCTGTCTGTCACGCATGGTATAACTCATCCATGTGGAATATTTAACATACTGTCTTTTATAGAATGGAGATAATTAATATTAATTTATTGGATAAGAACTACTGATTTTGTCCATTATGGGTCACAAATAACTCCATGTTGGGAGGGCTTAGTTTATTAAAGGGACCAGATACTGTTAACACACTGGATTTGAATCCACCTGGAATCTGTCATATTAACTCGTGACCCACTTGTGTCTTCCCTCTGTTTGCTGCTAGTCCCGAGAATCCCATAAATTTTGTTCCTTTTTTTTTTTTTTTTTTTAGGTCGGAGCTTCAAAAACACAGGCACATTTTCCACCTTTGGTAAATATTGGTTCATAGAGTATATTTTGTAAGAGCCTATTTTTGTATGGATGTTTTTATTTATATCTGTTGCATAATATTCAACTTTAAGCTCGGACACGTGTCTGTAAAATGCTGATAATGTACGTTTGCCCCTGTTGTCACTGCCGTGGTTGTGTAGTGTGAGTTATAGAAGCTGTTGTTTACTGCATTTCATGACTACTACTGATGGAATACAGGCGCAGAATAACACCAACATGGCATGATTTCATTTCTCTTTCCTCTGACAACGTCTTTCTCAGTGATGCACTTTGCTCGAAAGCCAATGTCATAATCTTAACATCAAATGTTGGCTTCAGGTTAATGTTGCTGGTGCGCAAGATGGAAATGGGAAGCCGTGACAGCCATGCTATCCAATGCTATCCAGAATTTCCCGGGTTATGGGCAACTGTGTGGCAACTGGCACCACACTCTGAGTGGACCCTTGATTAATTAAAACAAATTTGAAAAACATTTTGAAAAAAATTGGGGGCGGTTTGTATGTATCTTAATTTTTTTTTTAACTTTTATTAGGGGGTACTTCAAAGCGTTCATTCACCATTAATGATATATATATATATATATATATATATATATATATATATATATATATATATATATATATATATATATATATATATATATATATATATATATTTTATTTTTTTTTTTACCCCTATGCATTTCAATGGACTTCAACATACGTGGATTTAGGCTATTTGCTGGTTGCCCTTGTCCCTATCCCCGGCGCGAAGTTTTTCAAAAATGTGTGCAGTACTTGTGTGAACTATGCAGCACAATGCAATCACTGTTTCCTTCCCTCAACGTCTTTATCAAGAACAAAAAAAATATCCTGCAGCTTCATTAGTGATCGTCTGTAAATGGCTAATAGTTCAAGTTTCATGACAAACATTACCAATTACTCATTAAATACTGATCAATTGAGCTTTAATCATTAGTTTAGCTTTCAGATGAACGCGGAAGTTAATTATTAATCCTCCTTGGTCATTCGGATATCACCATGCTGATAAATCCTTGTATCCCGCTATGTCTATGTATACAATGACGACGGAAGAAAGAGATGTGCTGTGAGAGGCGAAAGTTATTCAGTCTTAATTGAGGGCCCATCTTGCAGACCGGGAAGTGGTTAAACGTGTTGGAGGAGAAGAAGTGTTTGTGCTCTAATAGCAGGGTACCGGTGTAATTGATGAGACTAGCTGGACCAACTGTCACGGTGATGGCTTGCTCAGTTGGGGGAGTGGGAGCTGTCAGGTGATAGATGACTAGCACATCTGCTTCATTCACTTCTGGGCGACTCGTTGCCACAACAACCTCAGCGGCGCTCAGAAAATGCGGGGCAGTCTCCAAGAGAGGCCGGCCGACACGTCAGGGAAATGTTAACGATGCCGGAGCCCACGGTCGTTACAGATTCCACTCTCATCGGCATGGGAGTGGAACAGCTTAAGGTCTTGATGGGAAACCTGCTCCAGGTCATCTTCCAGGACAGATACATGTTTCGCCTTTGTTGCCTTTCTGAGCAATTTCCTCAGGTTAATTTACTGTGTTTTCGCCATATCATGTGTCTTTGCCGGTGCTAAAGCGTCCCGCATAAAGAACGATGGAAACAATAACGAAGGCTTGTCACTTTTGACAAAGGCCTTTCATGATATTGATACAAAAGGCTGATGTCAGGTTTGGAAGGCATTCAAAAAGCTCAGGTTAAGCCTCTGTTGAAGTTTTTTGCATGCATCACATTACCCCATGAACACGTACACCTCGGAGTCTTTTGTATGTCCTCACTGCTGCTTGCAGCTTTCAAAATGTATGAATGAGAGCATAAAGAATGTGGAATGCACTTTGGTTTTGTGTTCATACCTCAAAATAACGGCATCAAAAAGATTTTACTCCCATTTGGCATGAGCAAAAGCTCCAATCTTGAAGTTGCTTTAAGTTCCAAGCAGTGCTGTCATTGAAGCAACCACAATAACAGCAATTGTTGTAACTATACCTTACTTGGAAATGATTTAACTGGGACTGCTCATGTGCTAGCAACCTACATGTGCGAACGCGAAAGTTGCTTTTCAGGGGTGTGTGCAGTTCTCTTGAAAACTGTGCCAAAAGTGATCTGTAGTAGGCCTGCATTATCTAACTAGCTATACATAATCAGGCAGCTTGTTTAGAGAAAACATTTTGTAGTACATAATTATACTTTTGAATCCTTTCTTTTGATGCTACACTGCTTGCAAGGTCGCCCTCAAGTTGTGTTAGGAGTACCAGTCCATTAGTGTTACTTTTCAGGGCTGTGTGTTTTAAAAATCTCATCATCTACCTAACTACACTCGGCTTGGCGTTTCAACAAATGTACTTTTTGATTCAGAACACTATCTCGGTGCGACCATTATCTTGAATGTGGTGTTCTGAAGTTACAGAGCGCTTGGGATTTTTATTCTTAAATTCTTACAATCCTTCATAATCCTAATGGTTTCTGCCATCAAACCTTCAATAATAATCTTGCACCGGTTTGCTATGAATAAAAACCCTGTGGTTAGCTACCAAAATGATCCAGCTGCCGTGTATTCCAGCTGCACAAAGTAGAAACCACACAAAGACCTCAGAAGCTTGATCCCCACAAAATACCACGTCCTTTGATATTACATGCCCCGTGCAATCACCGACATGCTAATTATACTCCGAACACTGTTTTTCCAAAAACAGGATCGGGTCCACGCCAACATGCTCAAGGGTCTGATGTGCATGCTGCTGTGAGGTTTGGTGGCGTTCCCCTTAGGAATTGTGTTTGTCAAAACACGCTCCCTTTTGGAAGTGGTCTGCAGAGTTATGCTTGGTTTCGCCATGAACTCCTGCCAGCGGTTCAAATCAGAGCCGCTGATAATTCAAATGCACAATGAAGCTGCCCCGACATTATAAAGACGCATGTGTGATCGGATTCAATTGACTGCTCACGTGTCAACATCCGCCGACGCTTCAATCAAACAAGTGGGGGGCATTAAAGACAGTCATTTGAAGGAGGTGGAGGCGGAGCGAGAAAGCGTGCGCTCACATTTCTTTCTCCACTTCGCACTCTCTGGCCATAAATCTCATGACACATGATTATGTCAGTCATACTTTTGTCTTGCCTCTGGTTGAGACATGCACAAGCACCTGAGCACGGCACAGTAAATTGCAGAGCACAAAGTTGTCTTTATGTGATTCCAGAGATACTGTGAGGAGCTGCAGGAGCTCATTCAGGCACTCTCTTCGCAGCACGGTGTTTGAGGCTCGGAGATGGAAGCCAAAGATAGGAGACAATCTGCACTCCCAGCAAGAGAGATGCACAAGGCATTGCAAGGTCTATCTGACTTCCCATGCGCTATCTGATTTGTGTATGTAAACACAGCGGTCAAATAGCTTCAAGGTATTGTCAGTGGCATTAAGGCACCTATACAAAGAGCTCTGTGGGGGGATTGTTGTAGGAGCTTTTCATAATGATTTGAAGCAACATACCAGCCCCGTTGTGCAGTCTTTTGAAAGCTCTGAAAACAAGCGTAACTGTGCGTTGAAGAAACGACATGAGAAACTGGACCAGGTTAAAGGCCGCATTTGACAGACACTTCAAATGATGAGGAGTTGTGCTGTTCTATTTTATTCATGAAGTAAACAAGGTTAAGTACGGCGGGCCCTCATACCTGATAACCCCCCCCACACACACACACACACACACACACAGGACGTCACCTGAGCTAAGCTTACAGTAATCCTCCAATGTCTCCGGCGTCACGACACGGGATGTTTAGAATCAAAACACCAAAGTCACTACAGACCTCTGCAGATGCTTATAGGCAACATCACTGATCGTCATCAGACCTCGTAACAGACTGCCACCCACATTCCTATGCTCAATGGCCGTTAAGATTGCTTCCACTGCCAGAGAGTTAGCCATCTTCTTAATGCTTGGTTATCATTAAGTGTTGATTTATCGAAAACAATATTGAGATGAGAGCAGCGCCTCTGAGGTTGAATAGTAATGAATGAGGGGATGCCAGTTGACTTCCATTTTTTCCCCCCTCGAAAAAAAATTGTTACACGGTTAAACTTTCACCATCGAAAACCTTTTTTTTTAATGCAGCTGTTCACCATACAATCGGGTGCTTTTACAGTGATGTGGGAGACAAGAGTCAACAATGGAAAGGTGCACAAACAAGCCGCTGGGATGTAAACATTCGCCGTACGTGTACTTTCCTGATGGTGTCATAGCTTCCAGGTTGCAGTCTTCTGGCTGAGCAGTTGCAACGAATTCTCTCCCCGAGCATCCTACAACCTGTCCAGACACGCTCCAAATGTATCATTGCAGAAAGCCATGAAACAATTTGAGCTGGTGCTGCCAGTTTAAATGACTAGAGCATGTGGTCAGAGCTATTATATCATTAATCTTCTGCCTTCGCTCCACTCATGCCTTGCCAAGATGTGGGAACACCCTCACTTTCCACCCAAAGACGTAAAGCGATACCTGAAAGTGCACCTTTTGATATGTATCCCACAATGCTGGTGACCAAAGTGTTTTGAAGTCGGTGCCACAAACCTCTTCAAGCACATTATCACCCTTTCATTTCCTGACGCAGAATCATGAGACAACTACACACAAGCGATCGGTCCAAGTACCTGGGGACATAAAATTGGGTTCCTATATGAGGATGCCGAAAATTGTACTGAAGTTTTACCGTCTATCTCCGAGTGCCTGCAAATAACAGTCATTGTTGGCTGTAAACACAAAGATGTCCGACAGGTAAAAATCTCAGGTCATCGCAAAAAAAATTCCCACTGTGCGCTCTTCACTCTCTCGTTCGCTGCCAGTGATTAGGTTCTCATCGGAATTGAAATGAGCGGCCACGTAATGTGCCCTGAATGGCGTCCGAGTCACCGGGGGTCATTCGTTGACAGTTGCAGATGAGGCCGTGACAGTGCGAGATGATCCTGCAGTTCAGCACCGGGGCAAAGGTTTGTCTGTAGGGCAGGGGCGCACAGCTGGATGCTCGGCACTGAGGTCAGCTTCAGTGATGGTAATGAGACAAAGAATAGCACAAAAGGGAAACGACATAAAGAAAGCAACACAATCGAGAGACAGGCACTTTCACTTTGTCTTGAATGATTTTACAGAGTCTCTTAGTCTACACCTACCGTATGTCGATTGATGATCATTGCATTTATTATGATTTGCCATTAAGACAAGACAAATGACACTTGGGCGCAAACATTAGCAAGTGTCTCCTCTCCGCTGTTTAAAGTTGGGAAATGATTTGATTTTTGAAGCAGCAAAGTGCATTCCTTCTGGAGAGAGGCGACAAAGGTCAATGATGAACTGCTACCTTTCGTCCTCAAAGGACTCAAGTCAATGAGCTCACTCGAATCAACTGAACTTTATTGATAGAGCACTTTAAAAACAACCATAGAGGCATGAAAAGTGCTGGACAGAAAGTACAAATCGGACATATAAAAACAATGATAGTTGTTGATAACAAAAACAAGAAATTAATAACATAAAAACATTAAATGACATGAGGTAATTAATTATTTTGAAGTACCAAACTGCAGGGCAGCATGTTTGGCTCACCGTTGTGAGGTTCGGGGTCTGAATCTCCACTTCAGGCCTCATGTGTGCAGTTTTGTAGGTTCCCCATGCTCGTGTGGGGTTTCTCCATTTACTTCCTCCTTCTTTCCAAAAAAATGCACGTTAGAGTACATGAAGACTGTCTGAATTTTTTTGTAGGTGGGAATGTGAGCATGAATGGTAGTTTGGTAGTTTTGGTGAAAGTAACTCAAAGGTGACACGAAGGTAGTTCACACGGGAAGACGGAGAGATGTCAAAACAGTATCAGGTGACTTGAAACTGCAAAAGAAGCCCGTCTCCACCTACAGTTAGCAAGCGGTACTAAGAAGAGTCCATCTTGTAGCGTTCACCACTGGACATGAAAAGAAAATTATTTCACCTGAATAGGACTTTTGTGATGGACTGCCCTGCTGATTGAGAAACAAAATGGGAAAACAGAGTGAGAATGTGACATGGTTGTCAGTGGGCTAATGACAGGTTTATCTTGAAGGGAGACAGAGACAAACATTACCTCAGAGCTTCAGCAGACTTGCTGTACACCCCAAAGACAGTGTCAGCTCACCAAGTCTGTGCTGATTTGTCCTCAGGGAAATTCCTTGCTGCTAATGTCCCTCACGAAACTGACTGGTAGTTGTCAGTGTTGGGTCATAGCGTCAGCATTCGTATTTGTGTTCGTATTCGTATTTCTATGCAGCAGAAAAGTGCATATATACAGCAAAGACAATATTTTAAAAAGTGTGTATATCTATCTATCTATCTATCTTCACCAGTATCCTTGTGAGGATAAAGCGGATGGGAAAATGAATGAATGATATATATATATATATATATATATATATATATATATATATATATATATATATATATATATATATATATATATATATATATATATATATATATATATATATATATATATATATATATATATATATATATATATATGTATATATGTGTATATATTCATTCATTCATTCATTCATTTTCCGATCTATCTATATATATATATATATATATATACTGTATGTGTGTATCTATCTATCTATCTATCTATCTATCTATATACTGTATATATATATACTGTATTTGTGTATCTATCTATATATATATATATATATATATATATATATATATATATAGAGAGAGAGAGAGAGAGAGAGAGAGAGAGAGAGAGAGAGAGAGAGAGAGAGAGAGATCTATATATCGATATATCGATATTTTTTTAATCAACCCACATACTCACGGGTTCTCATGAGCGCTACTGTACTTTATAGAAAAGAGTCACCGCTCCTTGGAAAGGCGTTCTCAGAGCCAGTCGGGGAGGTTTTTTTGTAGTTATATGGAAAATTGTCTTCAATTGCGCAGGGCTCTTAGCCCACATGCCAGACAAAGAAATGATGTGCGTGTGTATGTGTGTAAGTGGAAGGAGACACAGTCATGATGACTCTACTACTCAGTTAATTATTTTTCATTGTCAACATTGTGAATGAGAACAGGTGTCCTGCTACATCCAAGGTGTCAGCGGTGAGCATCTTTGCGGCGCATCGCTCAAGTCTTTCATGATTTGTTTTCAATCGTGCGGGATTTCAGCCTAAATGCTTGTGATCAATCAAAGGCTTTCAAACACATGCCCCGGGCGACACGCTCAGGAAAAACCCTGCAGATGTTCTATAGACCCGGCCTTCCTTCTCTCTGTGAATGAATCCAAGTTTAGTCAACAACATCAAGAGCTTGTGCCGCACATTCAACAACCTAATTGGATACCGCCATATGCGCCACATTGGCTAACGGGGATGTGAGCTGATTCGGCGCTTGGAGAGACTTGGGTGAGAGCGCAATCTGTCGGGATCCTCCAGGCCTGCCAGATGCGGCTGTATCAACACCTCTTTTATCACCTGAAGAGAGTCATCAAGGCAGCTATGACAGTAATTCAATCTGAGAGGGCCACACTGACAGAGAAGTATCATCCCAGCATGGATGAGTGCGATTGACTGGCTGAGTGCGCAGGCCGATCTTTGGCTATCGCGCACTTTGTCAACGGATTTCACTCGGGTACCACCGACTTGAAAGGCAGGCAGCGCATTCCTTCCTAGTTGTGTGTGCCAACCTGCGTAACTGCATTTGCACGCGCAAGATTCATGTGGAGGGTAAATGGCACGAAGGCTGCCACAGCCCACGATGCGACCGCCTACATGAACACTCAGCAAGGTGATGATTTAAGATAAAAACTGCAAAAGTTCATTCCCTGGCTGGCTTAAGTAAACAACAGTTCAGTCTGACTAAACATGTCAAGAACAGTCAAGAGTTGACTCTCATGCTATAATCGTCTAAGTGCTTAAATGCAGCTTTTTTAAAAATTGTCTTCTGGTCTTATTTTTGTTTTGTTAAGCATAATTGCCCTCACATTTTGCTACACTAGATAAAAAGTGTTAATTACAGCAAGACCTGCTAATTAAATTGTGGTAAATGTCTTTTATTTCCTATTTCATGTTGTTTGTACAGGCATACATGATTTTCGGAACCACAGTTTTCCACTACATTTTACAATATCTATACAACTCCACACCAGATGGGGGCAGCATTTTAGAGTACATGGCACACTATGTACAGTTACAGAATGTAATCCTTACTTGCTTTAACACAATGTTTTTGTTGTTGTTGTTATTAATTAATTTTTTTCTATTTCTAATAGTGACATTATGGTTAATTTAATAACGGTGAGGTCTTGGTTGTACAAATGCATTTAATAAAAATATTTCTTATTAAAAAAACAAACAATTGCTCATTCTGAATCTGTGCAAAAAAGAACCCCAGAGACTTGTATCCCTGATTAAAAAGAAAATGTCGTCAACATTTGTTGACCAATGTAAATGTAATATTTTCTTTGTTTTAAATCACTTTTACAAGCCATCCGTTTTACATTGTGATGGTCGTCATTAGGTTGCAGGTAAAATAGACCAGCCACAGGTACACTCTGGACAGGTCTCCATCCAATCCAAGAGTACATAGACAAATCACCATTCACACATGGGCAATTTTGTAATGTGTGAGTAAACCAAAGAAGTGAAAGAACATGCAAACTCCACGACGTACTAACCACCAGGACAAAAGCAAGAAAAAAAACCCCATAATTATTGTAAAAAACAAAACAAAAAAAAGAAAACAGGAACTGTAGCAAGCGCTGTGGAACAAAAATGGATGCATACAACAATGCAGAGCGAGCACGGACGTGACTGGAACGCTCCACATATTCATCTTGAATACCCCACAGGGAACTCGTTTCCTACATCGGAATGGCAACCGGTGAAAAACCACGCTTGAACTGATCGCAGTGACATTAAAAAAAAACAACAACAACAAGAAAAATCTATCGCATAAATACACAATGTAAAATGCCAACTTGAGTCAACTCCAAACATGTATGGGAATGTCTTTATAAAAGAGGATTTAAAATTCATCCGACTGGCTAGTTTCCAGTCATCCTTCAAGTGAATTCAAAATTTCACAAAGGGATACAACACCATAAAACACAAGCATGTCACTGCCACTACAGATCAGCCAGTAAAAGAAAACTCCCTCGCAGTTCCATACTTGTCCTTAAAAATGATCAGTAAAACATTGCACCCACTCTCTGTCGGTGCTACTGATTTGGTTCGCAATAAATGGTTGCATTTTCAATACTACACATTGGTGAACAATAGTGTGTACAAACTGAGGTCATTACAGTTACTTTCCATTTCATTCCTCGGGAGGAAAAAGGGAATCGTCTACCTGGGGAGAGGTGCTAATTTGTTTTAACTGGACCATGCAAGCACTTTTTGTCTTCTAGGGTTGAAAGGGGGGCTTGACACATACAGAGTGGGGATGAAAAAAGCATTTATAAATATTTTTTTAGGATATCTAAATAAAATGCAGGGCCTACACTGATTTCTGACTGGGCTAAATCACCCACCTCGCCCTGGTGTAGCGCCAATCCCTGGCAAACGCTCGTTGAAATGTATTCACTCATCCATTCGTTCATTCATTCGAGCAATAATCCCATGCTATGCAGTTGTCACTTATTTATGTCCGGATAGATTTGTCACAAATCTAAATTAATGTTCATTAATTCTATTTTAGGATTGTTGCACTCCTCGGAGCCGGGCAGCCTTGTGGGAATCCCGAGACAAATCCCAAACATGCCACAGCAAAGTCTCGAGCCATTTCAGGTTCACACCGTGAAGAGGAAAAATGTGTTTTGAAATAACAAACAGTCAGAGCCAAATCATGACTTGGATGACATTGTTTCTTCCACGGCAAGCCCCAACTCTTCAACCTACAACACATTGCTCAGCCACAGACATTTCATTGCACTGACTTATTGCCATTTAGTGTCGACAATAAGCATGACTGTAGCAGTTTAGCTGTGTGAGGCAAACCCACCATGTGGAATGCACGGCACCCGCCGAGGAAATGTCATTGTGGGAGCAGCGGCGAATACTTCTGACAACAAATGCAGTAGCTTCATAGGTGCAGCCCTCAACCAAAAGGTGTTAAGAAAGATGTTTATAAAACCTAAACTCGAGGCTTTTAATAGCACATTAACGATTCACGATGGCCAATATGTTGTGTCAGCATGTACAAAGAAATACTTGCTTTTTCTTATTCTAGTTTTGGACCGTAATTTATTTTTAATCCTACTATGATAATCATGCTTTTTCTATTGGATACTTGTCAATTCAATACGTGATTGTGTTATTGTTATAATTTGCTAATGATGGCATTTGCTTCACAGGGTGATTAGACACAGGGGCGTCGGCCAGAAATTTTTCAGTGGGGTGGCCAGGGTGACATAACACCTCAGTTTTGCCGAACTTAATTGACTTTTGTGGACTCTCTCAGTGTCCACTTCTGTCTCATGCTCTGACTCACTAGCTAACAGCCAGTCAGTGTGATATATTGTCACCGACAGCAAACGCCATTTTGCCATTCTGCAATCAATGGTGCATTCATGCAAATCATATTAAAAAGTACAACGACAAAAAACCCCAACAAAACTCTGGACTTCTCACAATTCTAAACATTGCTTTTGTAATTTTTTTTATTCCTACTTGTATTATGAGTGTGAGTGCAAGATTGGTCCTTGTGTGCATTTTACCTCATGAAACCATGACTGTGGATGGTACAGTCGAACCTCATTTCAACGTACCCTGGTCCCAACGTTGTCACCTCGATAAAGTTGAAAGTTCTGATTTCAGGTACGTAAATTTTTGCTTGCTAATTTTGCTTACAACTACTTTTACAATGTCAAGTTCATTACAACAACCAGATTTTTCCCCACACAATAATGAAATCTAGTGATGTGCTCCGCGGGTCGAATCTCTGAAGCGTGTGCCGCGTTATCTAGATGAGTGGTTCATGAATGGGGAGCCGAAGCGCGTGTTGATGACGTCAGTGGTGACGTTTGAAGCTCTACGAAGGGGGTGTACCACGTGACTGATTCAGGAAATGATGCGATCGGTTCGACTGTGGTTCGAAATAAAAGCGGCATAGAAACGCTATGGATTCCCCTTCAAACCAACTTGCTATCACATATCTATGCACCCCTGCTTCATCAGTACCATGTGAAAGAGTTTTTTTCAAAAGCAGGTGAAATTCTCTGCAAAAAAAGAAACCGCCTGAGTCCAAGAACTTTGGATAAAATATTGTTTTTGAATAAAAACGAATACAGACACTCCCCGAGTTACGAACATCCGAGTTATGAACAAACGGTACATACGAACATTTTCACGGGTCTGTCGAAAAAAAAAAAAAAGAGTTACATTTTGTATTGCGCGCCTTTTTCCGAGTGCCGAACGGGGCGAAGGAGGACGGCGGAGGTGACGTTCGAAGGCGGCCGCGGGGAGAGGCGTGGGGGGTGGGCGTGTGACGGTGGAACGGGCGGGGAGGTCCGGCGCGCCGGTCGACGACCGGTCGTCTACTCTCCCCCGCTGAAGCCGCTGCTAGTTTAGCGGGCAGCTAACCCTCGAGCCCTGAAGAACGTGACGAAAAGCTCTCTCCCCCGTTATATGGATGTCAATATAAGCCTTAAACATACATTCCAGACAAAATATAGCACTGAAGCAACTTACGAACGAATTCACCTTATGAACAATCGTCCGGGACGTAACTCGTTCGTAACCTGGGGAGCGTCTGTACGCACTTTATTTTACCTCCTTATTTCACATTTTCACTTGTTGCATAGGCACAAACATAGACATAGTAAAACAGAACACTCCTCAAATACATATTATTATGTGTTCAGAGCATGGTTTACACCCCACCATTTTATTGCATGCACCAAGCATGTTATACATTTTCCTGTCCACATGATGGCGTAGTCGAGGAAATGATTCATCTTGAAGCCCCGAATCGTGTGTGAAGCATTTCCCTGCAGGGCTTCATTGCTTCATGGGGCTTCATTTTGCCATCACTAATGAAATCGCCTTTGTTACAATGACCCATGCAGTAGCTAACTGCCGCCGCGACCTTGCTTCCGAACAAAATGTACAGTGCGGGATTCCCTTCCACTGCTTAGCAATGCTACTGATCGACTCGGTACATGGTTGTACTTCCTACCGTAACTCTTGGAGACACGGCATGGTCCTGAGCACATGGTCTAAAGGCATGTTCTGTAAACGGAAGGAAAGACAGTTGTCGATAATTAGGGAGAAAACGGTCCACGATGCATCACGGTATTTATAAAAAAGAAGCAAACAGATAGAAATAATATTTTTAGCTTGTGGAACATACAAACACTTTTAAAAAAGGCTTTACACAAAGTACACCTTAGATATTCATATTTCTATTTTCAGAATTGTCTGATGAAAATACTGATAAATTGAATGAGATTATTATTTTTTTTTTTTTTTGAGAGAACAACGTTTAGTCCCTGAAATATAACCCAAAACAATGAGAATGTGTAAAGTTTCATGAGTGTTAGGTATTACTGACCTGTTTTCAACGCAGAAGACACTTTGGAACACAAGTATCTTAAAGTGAATTATAACATTATTAACAATAAAAACAACAACAACAACCATGAGCCATAACAGTTTAATCGTTCAACATGCTGTGATGTTTGTATTTGACTCTGATTTACAAGTGGCACTGTAAAAAATGATCCGATTATGACACTAGTTGAACATGCTGATCCATTCTTGGTCGATTCCCAACACACAATGGAGATTTAATCTTTACAGTTTATTTTTATTGAAAACCTGTAACATGTTTGCATTTGCCAGTTGGCAGGGGACACAAAGTACAACCTATGCCTATGGGAATGTCATAGCGTGTGGAGGTATTTAGCTATGAATTAAAAAAAAACCAGATATGTGCCCGGGAGAAATAAATTAATCCTGCGGTTACCATTAATGTCTCAACACAGGGGCGTGACCATCATTTCAGGAGTGGGGGGGGCACAGTATGCCAACGTTATATGAAAATGAGCCTCCTCTAGCATACAACTATTCCGAGCTCTGGTTGAGGTAGAACACACATTCACATACCCTCAAGCGTAAATGTATTGGTGGAAGAAGTAGGACACCTTTTATACTGCTGACACTGTGTCTGGTCGTGTCTTTATCACTTTTCCTTCCTTCGGCCAGGTATTGGCGATTGAACACATTTTGGCTACATGCGATGCTAATCACTGCGCTTTATCTGTTTTTAACATAAAGCTATAATCCTAATCAGTTTATACGTATTACTCTAATAATTACATGTAAAGGGGTGAGGGTGAGGGTGAGGGTCTGTTGTACGTATGCAGCTGCCCCTCTAGGGCTCTTTATCGTCCATGTTCACAGCATGTGTGTCTGCAGGGAAATCAAATCAAATGCAGCTGTTTGAGCCCACAAAGATCTACGTTCTCATCAAGAGCACCTTTGAAATGATTTGAAGTCATCAGCTCTTGTGGGAACAAGTCTGAAGATAACCCTTCCGGGAAGCCCATATTAGAGTCAATGAGGCAGAGGGGAAGAAAAACAGAGAAAGCACAGCCCTGCAGGTAAAAATCCAAATGGGTCCTGGATGAATAGGCTACGCAAAAAAAGGAAATGGCACGGGAGGAAAATACAAATGCTTGTTGAATACGGCCAGAGACAGAGGCCACAGCACCTGGGACATGAGTCATGAAATCATGATCAGCTTATTACGAGTGGACACTCAGTGACACGCAGGTAGTCACAGTGATGTATCCACTTTTCTTCCCTTGCCACTCTCAACCAAAGAGAAGCATCGAGTAAACAAATAACCATTCGATACAAACCTAATTCAATCGCCCACCCCTCTTTCCCCTCGATCAAACTGACTTGCCACCAGGGGGAGCTGTTTCCTCTTCCCTCGTGATGAGTCAACAAAATAACAAACAAGACGGCGCATCTCCCTGGAAAGGATACAGATCACAGCGTTGGTTCCTGCTGTTGTTGATGTTAACATGAACCGTCTAAACAGATAGCACCGATTTTAAATGTATTCAACCACACTCACCATCTGATTACATCAGACGGTTGGAGTCTCAGCGCACTACGCGAGACTTCAGGAAGTGGCCCAAATATAACACACAGCTCTCATTATGATGCAAGTACTATTGCACACGACGCCATCTACAAATTCAGAATCTTTCACTAGTCTTGATATCGGGGTCATAATGTTGTGACTGCTCGGTGTTACTGAGTGACAACATAAATTGGGATTATTGGGAAGTACAGTTCACTGTAAAACAATTGCGCACGCGCACGCACGCACGCACGCACACGGGGACGAGCATTCAAACAACTTGTATTTTTGGGCCTAAAACAGTCATTTAAATTGGAAAAAAAAACCTTTAAATGATTGACATTTCTGACCTCCGTATTACTTAGTGCAACAAAGAAAGCAAGCTGTTTTACTTAACCGGTATAGTTTCACTGATAGGGAGCAGCGTTCTCTAAACTCTTTATTGTGAGATGCAGTAAAGCCAATTTTCACAACAGTAAAACTGCAAACATCTCATTGAATTGCCTGTTACTGTTGTGTGCACCACAGGCACACAATAGTGTCAGTTTAAATATATATATTTTTTTAATGTACGCAATGTTCTTTTACACTAAAACAATAAAGACACACATCACAGCTTGATTTGCTCTCAATAAGGAGATATTATAATATAATATTATATTAAACCTCAGATCCAAGAAATCAGACACATATTGTCGAGTTTCGATCAACAAATGCCTCCTGCTCATCTCTGATCAACTAAAAATGCATGAAGAAAAAAAGATGAGACCTTTTGATTAGCCTCTTTCAAATCAGGCAGAAAGGAATGCATACTGACTCTCAGCTTGCCTTGGGGCCTCAGCCTGTACCAAACATTTTTTTTTTTTTTTGGGAACAGCGGTGAACAGCAGTGCAGCGCTCAGTGGGCTCGGGGTGGATCATAAACAGCCATTATGTCATAATTGCAATTCCATAAGGATGTATTTCTGTTTTCATAATGTCCCATAGAAATGAGTGATGGCTTCAAATGAGTAGGGCCTTGAAAGTGCTTACAAGCGATTTAAAAATATCTTCAGGAGGAGACGTGTACATTTTGAGAGAGAGAGAGAGAGAGAGAGAGAGAGAGAGAGAGAGAGAGAGAGAGAGAGAGAGAGAGAGAGAGAGAGAGAGACAGTTGTTATTGTCATGAATTGCACCGTGATTCTTCTTATAATGGTGATCCTCTGATGCCAGAGTTGACTTTTTAAAATCCCATAATGGACCCAATTTTGAAGACAAAACTACAGTCATCCCCTTCATGGTGTGTACGAGAATACGTGCATGCAAGTGGAGGCATGAGTGCGCGTCTGCGCACTTTCATGAACATGTCAGTAAAAATCTAGCCAAAAATCCTGAGCTATCAAGAAGATAAGAGCAACGTGAACCAAGGATAAACTCTTGCCCAACTATTCATAATTCTATTGATCCTCTAGCCAAATAGACAACTGCGGTGGCATTAAACGGGATCATGCAGGTCCATTAAAAAAAAAGAGCAAATAAAAATGAAAGAATACATTTTAATGACGTATTCTCTCTCTTTAAAACTCATTTTAAAACGAATTATTTGGTTTTGGACTCAGCATTATGCTTGATTTTTAGTTTGACTGTTTTTGTGCTTTGTACTGTGTTCATTATCAATTTAATTGTTTATTGTTTGTTGCTGTAGGATTTATTTTTGCTCCATGTGTAGCACTTTGTATACAGCGGTGGTTGTTTTGAAGTGCTCTGGAAATACGCTTGAGCCGAGATGAGTTGAATTGAGTTAAAAAATACCAAAAGAAGGGGTGTGTTGAATTTACTCAATTTTATTTTTTTCAAGTGGTTGCATGAATTCAAATGGTCTGAATCCAAGTAGATGTGTAGCCTACTTATTATTATTTATTTTTTTTCGATCCATCCATCCTTTTTCTGATCCGCTTATCCTCATAAGGGTCACGGGGTATTTATTTTATTTTTTTGTGTAATTAACTCGATTTTATTTTGTTAAGTGCTTTTAATTAATGTAGCCACTTGATGAAATAAAAGTGAGTAAATTTAACAAAAATGTTTTTCTTCACCAAGATATTTCTTTGACGTTTTTAAACTCCTAAAAGCACTGCGCTCATGAAAGGGAATCCTGTGTCTGTGTGTGTGTGTGTTACATCAAGGACACTGGCACACAAAATGAGCATGACAAAGGTAGAAAGGCTTCTCTGGAGTGGGGACACCTACCATAGAATTATACGCAATTATGAAAAAATGTCTCCAAGGCTGAGAAGTGCATGTGAGAGGGGAACCAGGAAGGTTGTATTCATTTCACACTGCCCCCAGGTGCTGAGAGGATACAGCGCTTCTTTTCATATTGGCAGCTGCTTGATCAAACTAGCAGTCACAGCATAGCTGCAGGTCTGATCTAAAAGTTCTGTTCGGATTCAAAGGAGACCAAAAGTCTCCAACCCTCTCCGGGCCCTTTTCCACTAATGCAGCTGAATTGCTCCTTTGAGCTTCGATGCTGGCATTTTTTTTCCTTTCTCAGAAGGCTCAACAACTACTACTGTTGTTTTGCCTGTTGTGTATTTTGCAGTCATGACAATATTTTGCAGCAAGGGTGTGAAATGCAGCCGTGAAGGCATCTGATAGCATGTGTGATTGTAACTGATAGTGTTCTCTCTGCATTGTAGGTTACAGAAAGGAGAAATCAGAAGGAGCAGATTCAGTGAAAGGAAGTGTAGCGTTTGCACAGATCTGTTGTGTGTTGATCGCGATGCAGAGTGCCACAGTAGATGACTGATAATCACGACTGTATGTGTGCGTGCGTGTGTGTGTGTGTGTGTGTGTGTGTGTGTTTGTGCGTGTGTCTGTGCATGTGTCTGTGTGTGTGCGCATGTGTGTGTGTGTGTGTGCGCATGTGTGTGTGTGCGTGTGTGTGATGTGAATGACTGCACAGCAAAGAGTCCAAGTGGATTTTAAGTCCAAGCTCAAACGGCGATGACGTGGCATTCCGTGAGCTTTATGATGTGAAACACCAAAGGAAAGGAAACAATGACGGCATTCATAGGATGTCATTTTCTTCAACTTTTATCTGAGGAATTTGTTGAGTGTTCCTCCCGTTTCCATAATGTCGGGTGTGCACCTTGTCCAAAGTGGGCCTTGAAAGTACCACTAATAGTGTCCAGTGCAGTTGCTTGCCACAGTTACAAACCCTCTTTACACACACTGGAGACCAGTGACACGATGCACCCAAAAGTAGTGTGACACTTTGCCATTACAGGAACTGACTGCAGAAGAAAACTGAGGATACGGCCTCCATTGCCGCGAAAACACTTTACTAAGCAGTGTGTCGATGTGCCCTTCTTCATTAAAACGTCCCCTCATGCCAAAGGTCTTTGAAAGGGCTTTCAAGTCTATCCACATAAAACTCACCCAAGCATGACTTTTTAGGCCTTGATTTTGTACTGCATCACAATCATGCTCAAAGAGAGAATGTTTTTGTCCAGTAGCAGTTATTTAAGATAACTGCCGTTAATCATTTTACTCGTCTCGAAAAGTACCCTTGGCTGGAGGAGCCTACGACAGATTCTGCTTGAGCACCGGTGGCAGCATGCGACGTTATAGCCTTACAAACGCTAAATCAATCTATCCATTTTCGGAACCGCTATATCCTCACAAGGGTCGCGGGTTGACAGCCAATGGCAGGGCACACATAGACGAACAACCATCCGCTCTCACACTCACACCAGGAGACAATTTAGAGTGTTCCATTAGCCTGCCGTGCACGATTTTGGAATGGGGAAGTAATCCAGGGCACCCGCACAAAACCCACGCAGACACGGGGAGAACATGCAAAGTCCACACAGGAAGACCGGAGCCAGAATTGAACCTTGCACCTCTGCACTGTGAGGTAGACGTGCTAACCAGTCGATCACCGTGCCGACCAAACGATAAATGATGAAAACAAACGGTGAAAGAAACAATGTGCACCAAAGGCCTGTCGCTCACCAAGCCACGCAGTCCGAACTGACGGAACTGTGTGCGCAATGCTGTTTGCCAACCAGTTTTTATGAATGGCAGACAGTCGGCCACCGTTTTTGCCATGATTCAAATTTGGAACTGTCAGTAAACGGTGTTACCACATTGCAGATATAACAGCCAACCAAAAATGCACATGAGAGTTTACCCCTCCCACCCAAACACAAAAAATACGTTTTCAGGTTTTAAGCGTAAGTGAGGATCTGCAGGCCGATAGCCACCATGACGCCACCAGGCCGTGCCAATGTGACAGCTGTATATGATGAAGTCTGTGGGAGGGATCCAGAGAGTGAACAGGGGTGGTCACGGCCACCCCTGGCCACCACATAACTCCACCCTGTGTACTTGATTGAAAGTTGAGGGTAGCCTGTGCGCAACATGAAGGCCTCTCAGGAAAGACTCATTTGACCAGATCTTCTTGACCTGGGAAATGGCTTGCACCGAAAAAAATACTGCTGAAAATATTTAGTAGCTGTGGCCTCTATCACCCGACCACAAATCTGACAGGACTCACCGTGCATTCCCTGTCAAAACCTTTGCGATGACATTGTTTCAACATGATGAGAATTTCCCCCTGTGCCTCGACGGTTCACTTGCGTCAGCCAGAAAAATGACTACATGTCAGGTGAAGTTGTTTTGGAGAATGGAGAAGGAAATACCTTGACTGTGCTCCGAGTGCAAACGGTCACCCGTACGCTTCCCAGGGCTACTTGAGAGGAGTTGTGAAGCGCCAGGGAAATTTCGAGACACCATTATCTGGGTGTGTCGCTTGTGAGTCATAAGTTTGTACATTGGTGACAAGTTAGACGATTAGACAGAAATAGCAGCAAATCAACATGTCGTTTAAAAAAAAACATTGAAAAAAATCTCTTGATGCGTTTAAAAGGGTTTGGGAGGACATGATTGATGTTGATTGCTGCTTTTGTTTGGGGGATAAAAATATGGTCAGTCTGATGTCAGTCTGAGCGAACCTGCTCACCACATGCACTGGCATTCATGTCAAATCTACACACAGTCATGCCATCAAGCAGATCCCCCAAAAAAGCCAACCAACAGACCAGACTGTGCACATTGTGTCATGCCCCTAACATCTTTTGTGGTGTGTTTGAAAGTGATGGTCTGTGAAAAAAAAAATCTCACTCAAGGCTCCGGCTGTTGAGCTTAAACACCAACAAATGTACATATTTCGACAAAGTTTTCCAGAGTAGGGATTTTTTTCCCCTTTTTTTTGGAAGGAGAACAGAGCATGTTCTAAACTGGTGCCGCAGGGTGCAAAGATAAAGAGAGTAATAGTTAGACTGCGGTCACAATGGTATGCAGACAGTCATGAAAGCAAAGCAGTACCTGTTGCATCTTGCAAATTCATTTGCTGAATATTGTGAAATTTCATAGCTTAAATTGGGAAGCCACTTTTTTTTTCAATCACAGCTTCAGGGATCAGCAGCAAATGTGTGTGCAAGGAACCAAGCAACATGTTCTATTTTAATTTTGACTGGATCTTGAAAGTGACACATCAAACACTTCTGCGGCAAATTTGGATGAGAAAAAAAAACTATAAAGTTTTTGGATGGTATTCAGACAATCACACGGACCCAAAGAAGATTGAATTCAGGGCACTCCAGTGCACCTGATGTCCTTCCAAGGAAATTAAAGAGCCGTTCGCACCCGGGTGACGCAACTTTTATGACCCCCGTTATAACGTTCAGCACCGATGAACCAAAAGATGTTGGTGGCATAATTGACCTAGAAAAGGAACCTTGAGATGATGGTTACTCCAATGACATTTACCTCCAATCAGTCAGGATCAAAGAGGCGGCGCGTACACCTGAACGAGCATTCCACTGCCGCCAAGACAGCCGACCGAGATGTATCATGAAGAAAAGGTGTTGGTGTGTTTCTGGGAGTAAGACTGGAGGGACAAATATCAATTGCCCATACATTTGTTCTTCACTTCATATTTATTCATCCCAAACTACATCGTAATTTATTCACGTGGGTCATCAAATATATGCCGTTTTCCGACAAACAGGATGTATTTTATTTAAATTATACATCAGTTGGATTTTTCCCCCACCATTTTTACAGTTTGGGTCACTTTGGTTGTAGCTTTTTAGAGGGCAAGGAATTTTCTTTTTTAACTTAAACTTATAGCTTACTTATTTCCTCGAGGCAGTTCTGACTTTTATCAATGTCATGATGCAGCGTGTAATTAAGTAATCAATGTACCAGAAGGAGACTTTTCGACAACAAAAGAATGGCAAAACCCCTTCACACAAACATGGCACACCGTAGATTTGTTTGAAATTACTTTTGCTAACAAGTCAGTCGAGATGCAGAACACTTCATTGGTTTGGAAGCGGTGCGATCTGTGACTCATGAGTTTTGACTCCACACAGCAATGAAACAAACATTTTGCTGGATCAATGACTTTGTAAAAAACTTGCGGACAGGTCGCGAGGTTTGCAACGCCTTTGTGATGCAACCTCCTGACACCGTGCATGTCTATACCCAACTGAATGACACTTTATCTTCTCCTGTTGTTGCGATCCGTAGTTTAGTTACACATTCTCAATTCGTTAAGAAGAAAACCAATGACTCAGTAGAGTTCATCCTACTGTATACAGTAGACTTTCACTTTCTGATGTTTTTTGTTTTACTTCAATTTCTATTCCAAAAGAAATATACAGTACTATATTAGGCTAGATTCATGCTCACAAGCAGAATGAAAAGTGTTTCCTTGTCAGCGTAGAGAATGAGTGCGGTAAGCTCTGTACAGCTGAGACTTTTCATGTCACAGTTTGCAAACACAATCCTAATTTCGAGATCACGAATGAAGAAAACGTTTGTGGTGTGAAGAGGTCCCGCATGCCAAAAATGTCTGACATTACAGGCTTTCAAAATGGAAGTCAAGGAGACAACGCGTGGACCGCGGCTGCGCTCCCATTGGCCAGAGAACATGCAGGCGAAGTGCGGGCATGTGATGAGGACTCCAGTAAATCTTCCCACCCATGGAGCCTTGGGGAGGTGCTTCCCCTCAGGTCAGTGCACTGCTGCAGGGGTGTGCCCTTTCCTCCCAGTCTGTCCGTGTGGATAAATCTCCTGCTTTGACCTGGATCTCGTCCACTTGCCCTTCTTGCAGGTCACACCAGAAGAAAAAAAATATATATTTTTTTTAACACATTCTCCCTGACATCCGAGTATACACAGCATGATTCATTTCATTTGCAAAAGGTGAATAGTAGAATGTTGCAATATGTGCTGAAATGTGATAAATTGATAAGTGACAGGCAAACTTGCATACCTTTTTTTTTTTCCATTTTCCTCTCAGGCAAATTCCTCACTCACTATCTCACTTTCGGTGCACCTTCTTTTTTTCATTCAAGACAATCGTGCTCATTTCTCTCTTCGACTACAAGACAAAGTGAACACGTTTCACACCTAGTATTTCTAAGAGTCACCGCTCTCACCATGTAAAACTCTTTTACAAGAACGCACACCGTTAACTTTTATTACCTCTCCTCAGAATAGAGGAGAGAAAGAGAATACATATTTCCTGTACTGTGTGACTGAAGTCATTGGGTCCGTGTTTCAAAGAAGGCAAGAATAACCGCTTCTGCTGGTCAAGTCCATTGCAGCCAAGTCACAGTGTCCCTCAGTGATCATTATTGACAAATATGTTTTGGGGAACAGAGGGATAATGATTATTGATTTATGTTTGATTTATTTTAGCATAACAATAAAAAGTGAGTTAGGGAGGCACTTTAAAGCCTCTTTAAAACTTAAATAGTGATGCATTTATAGTCGCTATAAAAAGTCGACCCACTTTGGTTCAAATTTGTGATTTGAAAAACATACACCAAGATAAATCAATCAGAAACGTTTTTGCAGCATAAATAGGTCACCTGTTCAACTCAACTAAAAACAAAACATTTTGACAAGGAGAATACTGTTGAATGAGAGTCAACAGACATGTGCCACATTTGAAAGTTGCTCTGATTGACCTGAAGTTTTGATGTTCTTGTTGGCTTTTCCTGACATTTTTGTTTTTACATTTTACAGCACGAGCCAACAATTTTCACTGGGATCTCATTGTTCAAAGGTATCAAGTCAGGAGAAGGGTAACAATACATTTACAAGGCATGAAAGATACTATAGAACACAGTGAAGAAAATATCACAACCAGGCACATTGAAGGAGCTGTAGGAATTACTGCGGATACTACTGTCTGTTTAGTACATGTGAGAACATTCGCCCATCTTTGCTTTCAAAAAGAAAAAGACCCACACCCACAAATATTTTCCAAAACCACACTTGGAATCTCCCGAACGCATGTTTGATTATGATTTGATGAAACCAATCTTGAACTTTTTGGCCATCATTTCAAAAAGTGTATTTGTTAAAACAGAACACTGCTTACCACCACTCGAATTCTCCAGGGAAGCATTGTGGTGACAACATCATGCTTTGGGGCTAGTTTTCTTCACTTGGAACGGGGTTCTTAGTCAAGTGTGAACAGTTCCAAATAGCAGTCAGTGCTTACGTAAAACCTTGAAATCTGTCACACTTCTCCAGATGGAGGTTGACCCGGTGCTGTTAGATGCACAGATTGATGATATTGCAGTGCTGCATACTTCCCAGTGCTTGTGGCAGATGAAGCTCTAGCCTGTGCTTGTCTGGTGCTTAGAATGCCCATTAAGGCTCCCTTCTCCCTCAGGTAATGACCGCCTGAGCTATCAAAGACAAGTGCGCCTCTGACGACGCCTCCTCCTCACTCTCATCACCACGCTCCATCCTCACACCACCTCAGTCCAACCTTCACCCAAACATGGCCTTCACAGTCCGCCGGTCACTCAAGACTTGCTTTTTTTAATCCATCTTTTCAGCCCTTGGACTGTACCTCACACAGTCCGCTCCAAAACGACAGTAATGACGTAAACATGTTTAATTGTCTTTATCATGTGATAGGGGTTAACATGAGATGATTTTTCAATATTCCATTTACATGCTACATTAAATGCAAATATGGAGTGGTGTCAGATGACGTCATTTCTGGTCCACCTCTGGCTGATCTACAAAGTGGCGCCCACCTTCGATGGGAATTGCCCCATCCAATATGGCTGCCACGTCCACAGGGCACAGCGCAGCTATTCTTGTTTTGATATTCAACTCAGTGAAGTGAAATTAATATTTTACGAATATTTTGAGAGGACAATGTGGACTTCGGGCCATATGAGAACAGGTATGGTGACTTTATGGATTTTCATTCATATTACAGACATAGAGGGTACAATGTAGAGGAAGTCACTTGTCGTTCTTGTTTTGTCCCCTGGCAAAAACTCCCCCGGCCGGTACTGGTTGTAGTGCACATGCAGTCTAATTATTAATGCGATGCTGGTATTCTGACACACTCAGAGGGTCAAGAGTATCAATCTCTGTGGGTCATTTCCAAACTTCCTGTCTGTGTCCTCAAAACCTAATGGATGTGTGCATCTTCCTGTCATGGATGTATGAATCACTGTCCCTGGAACACAGCTCCACCTAATCTTGGAGAGCAGATAAAGCTAATTAGAGGAAAGAGATGTCAGTCAACACAAGTGAGGCTGTATACAACAGTCTACATACCAACAATAGAATCTCAGTCACTGAACGCTACACTCAGATCTCCAAAGTGCACATGTAGCTATTAGTGTGAGTTATGCCACTGGGAAAGTGTCAAAGTCAAGAGTTGCGTCAGCTGCCTCTTTGCTAGCTGTGCAACCTGGCAGCTGTTGCGCTTCCCAAAACTAAAATTAGTGCCAAAATGACACAAATCAGTATCTTTTGTGTGAATGACCTTCGCTGCTATAATTCATTCGCGCTAGCAAAAACTGGCAAGCCGCCCTATTTAGATGCGTAGCAAGCATCAATACTGAGACACGCTCTTTCCGAGGATTACAGCAGGTCTGTTAATTGACCTCAGGGATTTGGTGGGTGTCGGGTGCATGGTAGTTGACTCGCTAGGATGAAGAAGATTGAGTGAACACCTGATATATGTACTTGTGCATGAGTGCATCGTTATAATAATAATAATAATACATTTTATTTATAAGCGCCTTTCAAAACACTCAAGGACATTTTACAATCAAGGACAAAAACAATAAAACCACAGATAAAATGATAAATAATAAAAGAAGAGATTAATATAAATTGAGTATGCCATTTTGAATAGCTGGATTTTGAGATGGGATTTGAATGTGGGAAGAGAATCAATATTACGGATGTTGGGTGGAAGTGAGTTCCAGAGTTTGGGGGCAGAGCGGTTGAAAGCTCTGCACCCCATCCTGCTGAGACGGGCAGAGGGTACACAGAGGTGGAGGGAACAAGAGGGAACGGAAATTTGAAGATCAGGCAGTTATTTTGGAACTGTCCACCTCCTGCCCAAAGTCAGGCCCCGGCTCACCTGCGACCCCACTTAGGATAAGTGGTTGAGAAAAGGGCTGGATTGATGGATAAAGAGAGTTAAAAATGTCGGCCGTGCAAAAAGGAGAAATAAATAATAAATCAAAACACACACAACTCTCCACAAATACTTCACCATAATAAATATATTTCATCAGAACTCAACCGTCTACATTGGTGTTGACTACTTGGCAGCTCATGTATTTGGTATAAAATTATGATACATCCATTCTTATACACACAACAGAATATATAATACAGGGATACCAAAAAAAAAACCCAAACCACTGTGGGGTTTCGAAAAATACTTCAAAAACAAAATTAGAGGCAGCAGTGCAGCATGAAAGAATAGTCCTAGGTGTTCATTGAGGCACGTAAATATTTGACTCTGATAAAAACGGTGCTGAAAAAAGTCATCTGGATCCAGATGACTTTATTTCGTGCAATCACTTGATGGAATAAAATTGAGTGAATTAAAAAAATAAAATAAAATCTAATCGATGCTGCACCTCATATTTATCAAACATGACAATTGCTGTATTTGATTAATTGATGCCACAGTATGTGTGGCATTCATTCAAGTAAATCAAGAGATTTTAGATGGAAGATAAGAGGAAGGTTGGATAATTAAAGCAATGGAAAAATGTTTCACTCTTTAAATGCAAAGATATTATTTTTACGACAATAGGTGGTGAGCAGAAACTTAATGATGTAATAGTAAGTATTACTTTGCCTTTGGTAGCTAAATCTTTCAGTTATTGTGATATTCAGTGACGTCGTGTCCTTTTGGATTGGATGCAAGGAACACTATTCACAGATAGGGGCTTGTTTCTGAAATGACACTGATGTATCTTCAGGTCGTCGTTGGCCTGCGGAGACTCTCCCACTGTTACAGTGAGTTGGCCGTAATGAAGACGTAAATCCTGGCGTGGAAGGTGGTGAAGGTGCCCTGTCTCCAAAGTTTCATCTCCACATTAATCAGGAAGTCCCTCGGACCCTCAACCTGTCTGTGTAAGTAGACGGCGCCCGTGTAGGCATTGAGCTTGCGGGTACTGAAGTAGTTTTCCTCGTTTCCCTCCGTGATGCTCACAATGACGTTGTCTCCCGAGTAGGCGGGCGACGGTCCGATGCGGAAGATCTGAGCGGGGGTGATGATGTTGGACTGGAAACTGAGGTAATAGTAGGTGATTCTCAGGGGCGATTTTTGGCACTCCAGGTAGTTGGGACAGCTGATCCGCTCACAGCGCCTAAAGATGATACCAGAATCCAAATGTCACGTATAATTCACCCAAAAACAAAAATGGCGCCAGTTTTTAAATAATCTACTCTTTAAAAAAGAGTGTTACATATGTAAATTATAATATCAAGCATGCTGAAAATTATAAATTGTTTTTGTTTTTGTGAAACGTCACAGGTATAAATTACAACACATGGTAAATCCGCATTGCGCAGGATTTTATTGGTCAAATTTAAACACAAAAAAATGAAAATATCTCAAAAGCCTGACACACCTGAAAAATAAAGTGTTGAATTCACTCAATTTGATTTCATCAAGTGGTTGCACAAAATAAAATCTGGATCCTGGTGCCTTTTTTGATGCAGCGTATACATCGACTTAAAAAATATATTTTGATCAACGATATCCTGTGAGGTTTGTGTTCCACTCTGACTTTTAGGATACTCACGTGTCGGACATTTTGCGGTAGTTTGGTGGGCAGCTGAGAGAAAGGCAACGGAATCCCCCTTGGATGTTGTAGCAGGTTTCGGCTAGAGAGCAGTTATGAGCCCCTGTGGTGCACTCATCAATATCTGTAAGACAAATGTTTAGCGTACAGGGAAATGCGTCGTGAACGTGGACGTAATTAAATCAGATGACCAACATGAGCTAAGAAAATCCAACAAGCATTCAATGAATCATCTCAGTAAAAATGTTACTGCATACTCTATGTTATGTACGTTTTCACCTCTGCATGAGCGTCCATTTGGTGACACAGTGTATCCAGATTCCGGGCACGCGCACTGGTAGCTGCCCGCAACGTTCACACACTGATAAGTGCACAGATGGCCGATACTTTGGGAACACTCATCGATATCTGGCAAGCAGCGTGGGGATAAATCATGTCAAAATGATGATGACCTCCCATTGACATGGTGTGAACCTTTATGAAGATGACTTTGGCACACCTTCGCAGCTATGCCCGTCCTCTCGCAGGTAGTAGCCCTGTCTGCAGTAGCATTGGTAAGAGCCATAAATGTTGGCACACTCCTGAGTGCACGGGCTCGACAAACACTCGTTCACATCTGCAGATGAAAGGTTCAAGCTCATTACTGTCAGAATCTGTCTGATCAAAGCCTTTGCAGTGTTTCGATGCTAACATGAAGGAGTCCTGTTGCTATTTGGCCAATTATGCGTTTATTGGCACATCCTTCAAGGCATAACCTGATGCAGTCAACCAATGTCAATGAGGCACTCTTCAATGGACTAAGAGCAGCAATATGAATGGGCCAGCCCAAAAACACACACAGACTTGTTTGCACACCCTCGAACCATACACACACATACATACACAAAAATTACACTGACATGCTACAACATGCACAAATGGATGCGCACCCCTATTTTAGCACCCATTAATACACACACCTTCACAGTTATTGCCATCGCTGGATAAGCGGAAGCCGGTAGTGCACGAGCACTGATAGGAGCCCGGAGTGTTCTCGCAGGTCTGGGCACACAGACGGCCAAGGTAGTGCCAGCACTCGTTTACATCTGAGAAGAAGACCTCAGTCAGGCTTGATAAACAGTTTATGTGTGATGAGGCAGGTGACACAAAAGTGGGGTGAGAGGGCAGCTTTTCATTGATGCTCAGATTAAAAGTCTGCCACAAAAGTAAAGTATGGGTAAATGAAGCTTCAAATGTGGTTTATGAACCAGTTGTATATTGTTGACTCCTCTAGGTGGCACTGCTGGTTGTTGGTCGTACAGTATCTGTATTATTTTCATCTTTTATTGTGCTTACTGTTTTTATGTTTTTCATGTGTTGTGTTAAATGTCTTGGTCTTTATATTTATGATTTTTACTTTATGTACGGCACTTTGTATGCAACTTTAGGAATTCAATAAGCCAACAGCTAAGCAGTAAGGATAGGATTCAAAACGATAAACTAATGTCCAACATACCAACACACATGCGTCTGAAGGAATCGTACTGATAGCCAGTCTGACATTCGCAACGATATGACCCAGCAAGGTTGTGGCACAGCTGGCCCTCTCCGCATCGATGGGCGCCACTTTGACACTCATCCACGTCTACAAGACAAACAGAGATGTTCAAAGGGTGACTCCTCCTTTAAAAGACAATTACAGCGGTCGAGGATCTGCATGCATGTATTCATGTGCAAATGGGGGCTTGAGATGGAGCGCAATAATGTAACACATTCGGGGTCAAAATAGAGTAGTGTTTGCAACACCAAAGCCACCTTCCTCACTATTTCACGACCAAAAAGATTTTTGACGAGGATGTATTATGGAAATGGACTTTTTTATTGTTTGTTTGTTTCTGAATAGCTGAGGAATGCACGAACCTATCAAGTGTGAAATCAACACTCTTGTAAATCTTTCATCGGACCATCTGAAAATGTGTCTGTGAGCGAGCCTTTTGGCACCTCCACTATTGCTATTTTATATAATAACCACACTGAATTTATTATATTTCATCAAGTGGTTGCACAAAATAATCCCAATAATCATCTGAATCGAGATACATTTTTAGATAGACTTTACAGCTACTTAAAAAAAAGATCTCGATCCAGATGATTTTATTATGTGCAACCACTTGGAATAAAATTACAGAAATTCAATACACCATTTTAGATTGGCTGGGCAACTGCACTGACTGAAACACTACATAATGCCAAACAATAAACAGAGGCACAGGCTTAAGATAAAAGTTTTCGCTTCTGATAAGCAGCACACGCTTGATTTCTCGGTGAAATTTCCACCACATATGCGGGTAGGCGCTGTATTCGAGAAGTGTAATTCGGTGGATTGGGCCTGTCTCCATGAGGGAAAACGAAATCGACGCTTTCCCTCAGGGGCTCATGAGCGCTCACCTTTTAAAATTTTATGGACTAGAAATGATGTGGAGCTACGCCCTCGTCATCGTGTTCGGGAAATCTGGATGAGGTGATCAGGATGCGGACTGCACTTAGTTGCAAGAAACAAGTCCGCCCTCTTTAACGGGCTAATTTCAGGAAGACAATCTGGATTAAAGCGTGTCACAGACGTGTTATCTTCAATAGTTTTCAGTTTTAAATAATAAATAATTACAATAATAATCAATGTTGACTTCATATTCTGATTAAAAAATATATAGATTTGCACTTATAAAATCTTTCTTTTAGTGTGTGGATAAGAACGTAGAGCTTTTTCCCACTCTCTGTATTGCTTTGACACATGGCAAGATGCAACCAGGTGCACGAGGCACATGTTCATGCTAATGTTTGTCCTGCATCCTGCCTACGGAGAAATAGAGAGACGCGTTTTAGAGCCGTCAGGTATACGTGGCCTTGTCTCTTGTCTATTTAAATTACCAATAAATTCCTAGTTCCGTGCCCAAAAAGGACTAACCCACCCCGCTTTTTAATGATGTTGATCCAAAGTTGACGCCAAATCTCACCAACACAACTGTTTCCATCAGAACTGACGTGATAGCCACGGCTGCATATCATCTTCCTCTGACACACGTAGGAGCCCACGGTGTTGATGCAGCTCAAGCTGGAGCTACATGGCTCACTGTGACACTCATCAGTATCTAGTGCAGACAGACACAAAGCAATGGTGGTGAGCAGACACCGCCACAGAGGCGGCGGGACACCACTTGAGCCACATTCGCATATGAAGGCAAATCACATCAAACAGTTGCAATGCTTTGGAGAAATGAACCGACCCGACCGACTGTGTGTCGGATTTTTGCCATATTTCAGATCATTTCTTCAACTTCTTTTACAGTGGCGTCGGCTGCCTCAACTTGCCCCAGTTCCTGCCCCTGGGGGCTAATTCCACAGCATCAGTTTGTAGTCGGGTAGGACAGAGGATTGCCTTTTATCCCCCCCCCCCTTCATCTCCCCTCCCTCCACAGCAGCCTCTCTGATCTCCTGCCTGTGTGGCATTTAACCCCACTGTCCCCGCAGCCGGCAACTCACTCACCTGTAGGACACACCATGCAGTCATCAAGGGCTGCATGGGAGTCACCTGCTGGCGAAGGCCGCACATGACTACACTGATCTGGGTTTCAATCAACCCCCCAAAAACCCTTTCCTTTCTCAAAAAGTCATTCGACATGGGTTGACGTTTGTCAGGACTTATTTTTAGAATGAGATCCCTCCGTAGTAATTTAGTTTCTAAGCTACTTTTTCAAGGAATTGTAGCTTAAGAGCAATTCAGAGCAAGATGACTTAGTGAGGTAGGTATGATAAATAATAATAAAAAAAAACATCCGGCCATTTTCTACACAGCTCATCCTGTTGAGGTCACGGACAGCTGGAACTCACTTCGGGAAAAAACCTTGGACCTATCATCAATGAATCATGGCGCTGGCACAGATATGGGAATCGAACCCACACTACCTGCACGGAAGCTAGGTGGTTTAACCACTACACAATCAGTGACTCAGTGGGAAACAAACTGGATGAATAACGGCACATACTTGTGCTATGACTACACATATAAAATGGTCATATTATAGTTGCCATCCTGTTTATTTTCTACTTAAATGGCATAGAGCATCTGTTTAAAGGGGATGGCAAGTGAAACATTTACTTGACAATAATACGGTCTGCAATATGAATTAAGCAAAAAAATCCGCCTGTTTTATTCATCTCAGGGGGCGACCATTTTGCCAATTGCTGTCGACCAAAAATGACATCACAAGTGCCAAAGGCACGGGTGTCAATCTCATTTTTGTATGAGATGGTAAAAAGCACTCAAGTCAACTCTTTTTTGTTTGTTTGATTATCATTCAAGTGAGTGTGAACAAGGTAACAAAATCTCAACATAGCAATTTGATATTTCGGAAAATATTTTAACAAGGATCATGCAAGTTGGGCGGCCCGGTGGTCGAATGGCTAGCGCGTTGACCTCATAGTGTAGAGGTCATGGGTTCGATCCTCTGGCCCTCCTGTGTGGAGTTTACATGTTCTCCCCGGGCCACATAAAATTATGTGGGGGGGGGGGTTGATCTGGCCACCTGGGCCTTGAGCTTGACACCTGTGGCCAAAGGGCTCAGGTAAAGACCATCACACAAGACTTACTGTATATATGATGGACAAACAATGCCGCTTACTTGCCGTATAGCGACAAGGTTGGGTTGCAAGTTGTCAGTGGCAGTGGCAACGCAATCCCAAACAATCTCAAAAAGATTTTGAAGAACTGTTCATTGACCTTGTCACATCTTCTGTGGAGCATCTCGCCTCCGTTTTCCAATCAGATTGCCCTGCTCAGTATGTGCTAAAGCGTAAAATATGTGTGTGCATTACTCTTGCATGTAGCTGTAGCACTGCATCAACCTTTTTATGTGCAGAAACAACAAGCTATTGTAGTCACTGATCTATATTCCACAGCACCAGAATCTGTAAAGCAATCAAGGACTTCTGTACAATTGCACACTTAAACCTGCTCTACAAATACTGCTACTGGTCACTTTAAAATGGTGCAATGATGATCTGCACCAACTGCACAATTGTTAGAGTATTTTATTTTACCACTGATCACTTTAGCTCTGCTTGATACTTTGCACATTGGCTCATTCTTATTAAAAGTGTCTAGGTCAGATGTGGTGTGTGTTTATGTTTCTCAGATTTTATTTACTTTGTCCACGAGGAAGGTAAGCAAAGCGATTCCCTGAGAAAATGGCAGGAGGGGCATTTATAGCGATTCAATTGGAATATTTCCTGGTCTTGGTGTGTCATTCTTGAATGCCGATTATAAAGGAAGCAAATTTCAATTTTTCAACGAGTGACTTTTTAGGATCGCTCTGGAAAACAATGTGATATTTTGAGTTCCTGCCTTGTGTTTGACTGCACAAGGCTCAACGGGTTGGTCAATAAGAAAGATTCCACCTACCTATACAGTTGCCTTGTGCATCCCGTTCAAATCCAACAGCGCAACGAGGTTTGAGGTTGCATCTGAATGAACCTTCAGTATTTACACACTCATATTCGGGCATGCAGTCATGATTCCCTTCCATGCACTCGTTAATATCTGTGAAAGAGAGTAAAACACAAGGGCTGATCAAAGTGTGTCCATGATTAACTGCAAAAGGACGACACATGAAATATACAGTCATCAGTTACAGTCAAGTCATCTGATGTATTGAATCTCAACCATAGCGCCGTGGTAATTAGTGTGCCGTGGAAAATTATCCAATTTCTATTCATTGGTTTTAAAATGATTATTAGGACGAATCATGTATTCATATATCTATAGCAGACACGTTATAGTGACAGCCAGAACAAAATGCTCTTCCACTAGTTGACAAAAAGGCACATCTGTGTATCCATCATGATTTAAGTATAAAGAATATAACTTTTATTTGGTGGTATGCGATGATTTTTCCATTTTTCCGCCTTGGCTCAATAAAGGTGGGGAAATAGATCCAACTCACGCGATATAATGCTGTGTAAGGTGCTGAAATGCACGTAACGCCATATGCCACCACTAGATGGCACTATTGATTAATGGGGTGAAGCTCTCATGAAAGTCAGGTTCTTCATCCATGTGAACGTCTTACAGCTGCTGGGTCATTGTAGTGAGTAACATAAAGGAATCTTGTGCTCTCACCCATAATTGAAAAAAAGGTGCATTTCTCATTTTAACGATAGAAATTACCCAGAAATCACATGCCTTGTGCACATTTTTCAATGCACATCTGTCTGCTCTGTCTAAACCCGGTGGTATATTTCTCAAGAGTCTTCTCAACACCTGCCATCCAAGGGATTTACCCCACGTCAATCAAACGGCATCTGTTGCCACAGTAAGAGGCAACCCTCGAGGGGAATCGCTACCTCAAAGAATGACAAATTATGCTGCTTATGTGCACAAGTGAATAATGCATAGATGTGGAATAATTTCAAGTAATGCCAGATGCAGTTTGCTCCTGCGCTTGCAGCAGCGTATTCTATGGTGGTCCGCCAATGTAATATAGAGTTGGAAGTTTGCCGCAGAATACACACAAACCTGGGAATGCGGTGATGACTGAGATGTGGTAGGAAAGAAAACAGAAGCAGAATCAAAAAAATGTGAGACTGGCGGTGGGCGACCTTGTGAACAATGACGACATCAGGGAATGTCTGTGTCCCTTTGAACCCTGGGCTTTTCATTAAAATGCAGACAACACGTGCGCCATGTGTAGCTCGCTGAGATGGATATCCATTCCTAACAGTGCTGGTGAGACACTGAGCTTCTATCTGACGATCCAGAAATGAATTGGCACAGGCGGGTAAGGCCTAATTAAAGAAAACAGGGGAGAAATGGATAATGTTGCTCTGCATTTTTTGCAAGTGTCCCAATGGTATACATTCCTTCTACAATTTCTCCTCGATTACTGACAGACCGAATATGAACTCAATATGGCTAATTTCACACCCAGCAATTCACGTAGGTAAGACATTTTTGTCTGTGCGCAACAGGGCGGCATTTTTTTTAGGCGGGCGGGATGGGGTGCGCTACGTGAAATGGTTTTCTACTGGCATGATGACAAAAATATATAATTGCTGTAAGTGTGGGGAATTTACAGCCCAGGTGGAAACATCATAATGTGTTTTCAAGAATGTTGCGAACAAACATTATCGACGGCAAGTAAATATGACATCTTCATTGTACGAAGAGCTCTCTCAAGACCAACCTTTGTAAAATTGCTCTTAAAGAATATTTATTCAATTAGTGCAGTGTTTTATATGGCAGTTAGTACAAAGAAAGCAAGTGGTGCAATTGATAACAAAAACAATGCCTTCATTTTTATACAGCGCTTTCTCCAAAGCGTCAGGCTAGCAAGATGATGATTACTGCAAGGTTGGCAACAATTGATTAACAGCCTTAACCACACCAGTGTGTTTTCTTCTGAGAGCGCAACAGAATTAAGCTTATCCCCGTTGTCAGTTTGCTTCAACTGTGACAAGAGACAAAGGAGGAGTTCAATTACATTGTCTTAGTGAGCTACCAACGGGTCGAGAAAACAAAGAGTTAATGGCCTAAAAAGATGATGCGTTGAGCTTCACTCTATCTATCTATCTATCTATCTATCTATCTATCTATCTATCTATCTATCTATCTATCTATCTATCTATCTATCTATCTATCTATCTATCTATCTATCTATCTATCTATCTATCTATCTATCTAGATTTTTAAAAATGTGAATGCTCTTCGTTCTTGATTGAACATCCTTTACATTTAAAAGGTGCAGAAGATGAGAGGAGTCTCCTTGATTTACTCCATAGAGCGCCTGCAGAGGCAAGCAGCAGTTCTGGCATGTCTCATAATCATCGACTAAAGCGCTGCTGCTGCTTTATGAATGAGACCTCTGCACAGGACACGTTTACAGTGCGTGAAACCAATGAGACATATCACTGCTCCTCCACACTGGACACCTCCCCTACATGGGTATTGCACAGCAGCTCTTCTTGCTGAGATGATGCTGTGGTTTAGCGCATTTCTTTTTGGGCCTATGGTCACACATTTCGTTTTTAAAATGTTCTCTTCAATGTGTTTTGTTCATTCTGTGAATTCGCTCGATAGTGCTTGGCGGTAGTCAAATTGTGACACACCTTTACAAATGTCTCCATTGATTTGGTATCCCGGCGGACAGGCGATAAGTCTTTGGCAGACGTAGCTCCCTGCGGTATTGATGCAGCGTTCATTCAACTGGCAGGCATGCGCTGACATACACTCATTAATATCTGCAGGAGAAGAAGAAGAACAGAGGAGAAAGGTGTCACTGTGAGGAAGGCTAATCCACTAAGTCGGGTGCGCAAAAAGACGTCAAGGGTAGTCGGCGGGTGCTTGCAAATATTATTATGAACTCAGTCCTGGTCTTTGTGCTGTTGGCAGCGATAAGAGGGACTTTGAAGAGAGATGCTATGGGCCACTAGTGGAAACGCCCCACTTCAGCATAAGGATGACATAAAAGCAGTTGATCAGATGTATACAATGTCAGCTCCGTCTGACGGAAATTAATTTCAGTGAGTACACAAAGTATTATAATGCATATTGGAATCGGTACGTTGTGTGTTGCCAGGAGTCAAAGAGATTCAAGCCGAATCTCCTCTGCACATCCTGAGATGCTGATGACATCAGGACATAAACCAGCAAGAATCTCAAGTGGAGCCAAACTGTTGCTAAATTGAGAGCTGAAACTGCACACCACATTGGACTGTAATTGTATCCAACATCCACACTGTCCAAATCATTTTTTCTTCCAATGTTATCTGTGCCTTGCCTTCACATGATTGTTCATCAGCCATGAGGGAGAAGCCTGGAAAACAAGAGCAGCGTGGCCTTCCGCCCTCTGGGGTGCAGTGTTGGTCGCAAGGACTGTTTCCTGCAAATATCACAACGAGATCACATAAAATGGACCGGGGAACATGGGACACCATTGCGCGCCGCGCCTGTGCAGCAGACAGAAATATGTATTCCATTTCCATTCCAATGTTCTTTTTCATGGAAATCCTATTGCATTGCATTAAACTCACAGACAGTGTGACCTTTACGCCACTGACATATTCAAGAGAAACAAAATGTAATAAATGACAACAATAGAGAACCTACAACAGCGATTTTCAAACTTTGGAAAAATTGGAAGTTGCAAGGGTTGCTTTGACATTGAAACACGCTAAAATCAATCATGTATGATCAATGATGTATTTGAATTATTTTAGCTGGGTTTGCGTTATTTTTATGTGAAGGTGATAAGGCAAACAGTTTGGGATTTTTCAGAATATTAATGATTAATGTGACATTCCAAAAACATGATGGCAGGCTGATTGAACACTCTAAATTGTCCCAAGGTGTGAGTGCAGATGATTGTTCGTCTCTGTGTGCGCTGCGATTGGCTGGCAACCAGTTCAGGGTGTCCCCCGCCTACTGCCCAAAGACAGCTGGGATAGGCTCCAGCACCCCCCGCGACCCTTGTGAGGATAAAGCAGATCGGAAAATGGATGAATGGATATGTTCACAAATTAGACCTTGACAGACAGCGGGATGTGGGGGGAAAACATTTGAGCCTTGAAATGCAAATCACGAGTCAATGGCGGTTTTATGAAGACATCACATTAGTGATCCTCAAGTAACTGTTTGAACAATGGGTTCTGAATGTGGGGATGGGATTCGGCTGCTGTCAAGTACAGAGCTGGATCTACTCCGTGAGATGGACGGCTGTTGGCCGCCCCAACAACTTGAGGAAAAATCCTCAACTGTTTGCCTTAACACCTTTAACAGAAAGCTGATGAAATTAAAAACAACACATAATTGCTTTCTGGACTGACTTTAGCATGTTCCAAAACGTTGACTAGTTTTGATGTGGCCCTTTCCTTCTTTCATTTTTGTGTTCGCGGCCCTCAAACGAAAATGTTTGGACACCCCTGGCCGAGAACACCCAACCCTGACTTATGCAATCAAAAAAGCATGTCTAACTACCAGCATTTCTTCCCGTCATTTTAAAGACATCATGCACACTTTAGTGCTGAATTAGAATGTAAGCGCGACCGAGACGCTGCGTCTTGGCTTTAACGAAGCTGTCTAACCTTCACAGGGGTTGAGTGTCACCAAAGGCTGGGTGGGTGGCGTAAAAGAGGTGGTGGGCTCCACCCCCTGCCTGTCATCCTCCTTCAGTGTGTTCTCCTCATCCACTGTCTCTGCGGAAACATGAATAATCTCATCACGGGCACAAGGGATTACACTGTAATCAAGAAGTCTGCCTTGCCTTGCAACGCATTAGTTAAAGGCTTACGCCGATTTCGGCTTTTTTATTTGAGGACATGATGCTGGCAGCCATAGGAAAATATGTAAGAGCAGCGAAGGTGCGGCAGGAAAAAGCATTGCCTACAGACAAACATTTGCCTTTACTGGCGAGCTCCATCCCTGTCTGTAATTTTGCATCCTGTTGAGACAGGTTTGTGTTGGCCAAAGTGTTGTTGATCAAGTCTGGAACGCTGAAGTCGAGCCATCCGACGTTATCTGCAAATACCTCTCATAACTGGACATGTGAACGGACCTCCTGTTTTCAGTTTGTGCGAGATTTTCCAACCGGTGTAGTTTTCATCAAAGACTGCAACGGCTTTTGTCAGCCTGCGAGCCGTGATTTGCCAAGAAGGGCTGTCAGTCCAGGAAAGGGATGGTAGCATGCAATTTGAATGGCGATTACGAGACTCGCAAGAGACGGAGAAAATAACACGCTGCGAGCACGGAGACAAATGACATCATGTTGTCTTTGCGGACTATCAATCACGTTTGAGCGGACAGACACTTTTCCTGCTCATGTGCTCCATTGGAAATGTCTGCTAGCACCCCATAAAGTTTTACCTTGGGCACAACTGAAGGCATCCTCTTGCAGCACGTATCCTGGGAAGCACTCGCAGCGGAAAGAGCCTGCTGTGTTTACACATCTGTGGTGGCAGATGTTGCTCTCATAGATCAGGCACTCGTCCATGTCCTCCACCTCAATCGGCCCCTCCACCACATTCTCCCCGTGTCTCTCTTCTCCAATAGAGAAGGCCTCATTCGCATAGAGGCTGTCGGACACTGTAGCACACAGTTTTTACATGCAAATGGCAGCATCATACCTTACACAGAGAGCAGAAGAAGCCATGTCCATTGAGAATTGACTGTAAAAGCCCTGCTAACCATTGATGTGCCCTGCATTTGCCTAATAATCGATCACTTTTTTTACAGTAACAATCTAACTCTATAGAGTTACGTTATCTGACGTTCATGATTAAGTGGCCATGCTGTGAACTGCCCTCGAAGTGCCGCAAGTGAGTGACTTTTGAGAGCAATTGAAGAGGATTCATATACAGTACAGTTACTGTATTTGTCAATCACAGTTTACTCTTGTGCATGCTTGTGCAACAAAAATAATAATGAACAAACAATACAACACGGGGGAGACCCAATTCCTGGAAAAAGAAACACAGCAAACAGCTGTAGATTATAGAACACTTCAGAAAGGGCAACTAAACTTGAAGTGAAGCATTCTGTCCTCACAATTGGCATAACCGTCTGGGGGAGCGAGGTCACGTATGCGCCATATCACGTTTAGACCACAGGAAAAAGGACATTGGAGGAAGCAGAGCAATGTGTGTTTTCCCTGCTAGAAATAAAATCACTATTTTGAGTTGTTGTCAGCTAAAAAAGTATTAAGGTACGTTGCACATTCTGTGCTATTGACAAAGCGTTATCTAGCTTAAAAAACACAAGTAGTATGTCAAATTTAAAAAACATGTGTGACTTTATGAGGTCACATAATTGATCCATCTGCACAGTCCCTTGAATATAAAAAAATATAATAAAAACTACAACAATGGCACCTTGCCGTCATTTTCCATTAAATCGAATACTGCATCTTTGATCTGCAGACTCGAGGCCATCATTCAGGCAAAATAATCCTTTACAACGATTTGGATTTCAACTGAAGTGAGTTTCCAAAGTTGAAGCAATAAACACCAAGACAAAACTTGGAAGAGCAAAGCGGAAAACTAAAGCAGGTACAGTACTCCATCTGTAACTGGCGCCAATATTGAGTAGTTGGTTGCCATGACAACGAAAATATAATTTATTTAGGCTTGTTGTTTTGTAAAAGTACTTTATATTTCTATGTGAACTTTCATATTTGTTTTTTCTTTAAATCCTCTTAATATGTTATTTGGGACATTTGTTAAGAATCACTTCCGGGTCACGTGCCACGGATAGCGAGGATTTAGCAAGATCGAGAAGACAATTTGAGAGAGAGAGAGAGAGAGAGAGAGAGAGAGAGAGAGAGAGAAACCATACCGTGTGGTCAACGTTATTTAATTTTAGCTTTCGGTTTACCAAGGCGCACACGGTATGTTATTTTGTGTTTATTTATTTAATGTCTTGTAAAAGATATTGTAATGTTGATTGTTGTTTGAAATGTGTTTTAGTTTTCACGGTGTTCCACGATTAAACCTTTTTCTGGACATCAGTTCGAGGCGTCATCCTTGACCGGGGTAGATACACCATCTCGGAGAGTTAAGCAAGCAGGCTGGACAGGGTGTGATTGCACTTTGTATGGAGGCCACTTTTCAGCCATTCTGGGTGACCTGCTTCTTTTCAATGCCAAGAAAACAGATCCCCTTTGGTCCGAAGCCGTACGTTTTGCCGGCCGTGCATCGATGGAATGCTTTCACCTTTTTGCCGACCGTACATCAATGGAATGCTTTCACCTCTTGGCATGAAGCATATGATGCCTTGGTAATGTTGTGAGTGTTTTTTTTTTGTTTTGGTTTGTGGGGATGTCTGCATTTTCTGTCCATACCTTTTTTCGGTGGTGAAGTGGCACCGAGAGCAGGCTTCTCTTTGACAGCATGCCAGATGCCATGACTCTCCACCCTACCCTCACAGCATAAGAAGAAAACGTGTCTGCAGGGGAGGCCCATGTGTCGGTGGGCTTTGCACTCATGACCCTCACTGCGGAACTTCATCCCCAGAGAGCAGCAGTCACAGCATTCCTGGAGGTCATAATCACTCATGACGTGCGCAGTATGTTTACTGTATGTACTGGATGATTTTGATATGTATTGAAAAGGTTTTGAGGGTTCAGTGAGCGACACAGATGATGATACAGTGAAACTCCTCTACAACGAAACCTACATGGGCGAAAATACACCCTAGTATGAAAAAATGTGCATGCATGAAAGCCATTCCCACTTTTCTGCTCCATCTACAACGAAAAGTCCACCTGTTCCGTTATACGAAATCTTTTTCTCTGCTCTTGCCTCGCAAAGAGATTCACTACAACGAAAACAAGCCTTCCGCAAAAGTCTAATCCAACCTCAGCATGCCATAGCGACCTCTACTGCTTCGTTCGGAAACGGCAACAGCAACCACCACACTGGTTTATACATGCGTAGTAGTACCGGAAGTATTTGTTTTTGTTAGTTTCAGACGCAGCACGAATGTTACATTGCTAAAATGGCGACAAAACAGACCGTTGCATACCAAGGAGTTAAGAAGAAAAGCTTTAATGCTTGAAGACAGGATAAAGGTAATGAAAATGAAAGATGGAGGAATCAAAGTAAAATACATTGATGTAAGTGAAAGTAAATGCTGATCGGAAATTTCACAATTTTTTCCCCTTTTTTTCTTTCTACGCTGGCTATATGAATTGTCAAATAAGTGTATGCTCATACTTATGCAATATTGTAATAAAAATAAAAAGTACACATGAGTTTTTGTGTGTGTTCATGTTTAAGTCTAAGATAAAATTTGCTACAGTGAAAAGTCCTCTGTTGTGAAAAATTTCTTGCTGCAAACATGATTTCATGTAGAGGAGTTTCACTGTACTTCATTGACACAGAGAGCTGTGCCGGTATGAAATCATATAGACTTCCATTCTTGTGAGTAGGCATTCCTAAAAGAATGATATCTTGCTATTTGCTTCAGAAATTATCTTCCAAATCTCTCTTTTAGCCTCTCTAATGGAAAACTGTCCCCCCCCCCATTATTGTCATTCATGTGATCAGTCGCAAAATATGTGCGTAGATTCAGCTTGTTCAACAATCAAGTTGGGAAATGAAGAAATTGGTTTGTTCGATCAAGAGTTTGTTTCATGAATCCATCTGGGATTGAGCTGATAAGAACATTAGGGAAAATTGGAGATACCGGTACCATAAAAATACTTGATCAGGAAAACATTGCAGTCAAACACACCCTTGACTTCATTGAAGCATTGAAAGCTCTGCAGTGCATTGACAGAATTCTGATGAAGGCTGCAAATGGTGATTTGAAAGCAGCCCTTGAGAGAGTTGACGCTACTCTGCTGGTATGCTATTGAATGAGGGAATAGGAATGTAACTTGAATGTATACAATTTCAAAGTCTCCGACTACATTACCACACCAAATTATTCCATCCATTTCCTAAACATGTTTCTACAATTACAAAAAGGTCAAACAAATGTTCCGGAGGTCTCGTATGAAGATAGCAAGTGAGGCAGTGGGAATCTTCAGCTGTAATTGACTCTCAGTCATTTGTCTAAATTAAATAAGGCAGTTGACCAAGGACTTCAACTATTGCTGAAATCATCTGCGAAGAGGCCCGACATTAAGACACTGACTGTGTAGCCTCAAGTCTTCTGTGACTAATGCAATTGTAAATTGCTAATTTGGATGGCTTTGAGCCTAACGTGTAAATTTAAATGTTGCCTTTGAAGCCAGTGAACTGCGTTTGCCCTCAGCGACTTGCCTTGTAGGAAGAGAGCCCACATGTATCACTGGCATCCTCTACACACATATCTCCGTCTCTGGCTGCACTGATTCCAGCCAGACATCGGCTTTCTTTCATGGAGCCGAGGCAGCACTGTTGCTGAGACGTCCTGGCAGACAGAAAAAAAAGCACATCAGAGAAAAGGACAGTTGAGACAGACAAAATGAGACGGAGCCTGGTGCAGCAACGAGCGGGCAGCCTATTGTTCCACAGGCACTGCTCAAAAATAGTTTACTGAAGACCTTAAGAAGATCTTTTCTAGCAAAGCGTTCCTGCAGTGGATTGAAATTACAATCCTGAGGGGATGCAGATCACATAATCCTGATCAAAAGAAACGACTTAACTCTTGGGTTATAATAATGCTTACACACAAAATTTGGTCAAAAACACAATGTGACAAAATTAGCGACATTGTCTGAACTGCCCAACTCATAATTTTATCAAAGTTTGTTGGCTTGAAAGTTCATTCAAGTTTTGTTGTTATTGTTTTTAAGAGTGCATTAATTTGAAATACCAAATTTATGCCAACTTTAATTTTTCGGTTAGGGAGTTTGTTACACCCCCCCCAAAAAAAATCAATTTTATTACCACGATTGATAATTTAATCTGGATTCAACAGTAAATTGGGAATGTGCTTGTAATTGAAAAACACAAATGAAAATTAAGTCACCGATTTGTCAATTGATAGGACCTTGCAAAAAATGCTGGTGGGACTCAAAATTCCGAGACAACAAACTTTTGAAGTTTTGCACTTCAACCAAATGTTTGAACTTTTGCTTTTAAATTGACTTTCCTGCATTTACCAACAAAGAAAGAAGAGTCTACAGAATGGGTGTCCCTTCTACTGAACCGTAAATTCCAGATCTAAGTAAAAACAACTTGCTTGTTGCTCTAACTCAAATTTCTGCCATAAGTCAGTTGTGAAGTTTTCCAACTTAAATGACTGTTTTAGGCCCAAAAAATACAAATGTATATGTGTGTGTGTGTGTGTGTGTGTGTGTGTGTGTGTGTGTGTGTGCGTGAGTGTGTGTGTGTGTGCGTGAGTGTGTGTGTGTGTGTGTGTGTGTTTTTACAATAAATTCATGTTTCAAACGAACTTTGAGATGTCAAGTATTGAAAGTGATACGGGGTTCTAATGTTCAAATGAAGTGACAAGATCGTCTCACCAGCAGATGGACTGTCTGTCTTGAGTGGGTGGATCCATGTTGTTGCAGTGACCATTAACTGAAGCCCATTTTGCCCCCGTCTCACAGCAGGCCTCCACCAGCTCTACCACTGACACTGAAACACGCACACACGCGCACACACACGCAATACACAGTTCTGCATTTTTTCTGACTCTATGTTTCACATTCTTGAAATGTCGGATATAAATGAGAGTTGAGGTGGCACATGGTGCCCGATACATTTGAATGGCTGAAGTAAAATCCATCCGTTACTTTTGATATTGCAGCAAATGTCATGCTTGCAGACCGATACGAAGAGTTACTACTGTATTCGGCGATGGCACACTGAGACAAGCAGGCGCATTTTGTTCTCAGATTTCCTAACTTTCACATTCACTTGGCAAGGAGAAGCATGAATAATGCTGAAATTACATTCAGAGCAAAATTGGACTTATTTGCAACATCTGGGCTAATCAGCGCAGGAGCAGAGGAAAGAGTAACACATTAGCACTTCCTTTCGAACTGGGTCAAGGAGCAGACGGAGCAAAAACACATTATCCAGGTTACCGGGGAACTGGCGGTGGATTCCAGCTTTGAGCTAAGATGCCTTGCTGCTTGCTGCCTTTCTCAGGCAACACAAAAATAAATCATGAAACTTCCAAATGCAGGTAGGACGTTTTGACACATTTAACTCTGTATCACTGAAAAATATTGCGTGTTGAATTCACTCCATTTTATTCTGTCGAATGGCCTCACACAATAGAAGCATCTGGATTTCGATACATTTTTAAAGTAGATGTATAGTCTAGCAAAAAATTATCCGGATGCAGATGATTTTATTTCATGAAACCACTGAGTAAATTCAACACACCATTTTTTCAGCGTAGGGTAGTTCTGTTAAGTAGTGGTTAGCACATCTGTGTAAAAGTCAAGAGGTAGTTGACTTAGACCTCACCAGGGAGCCTCCAATGTGGAGTTTGCGTGTTATCTCCATACTTGACATTTTCACATTTTTGTCCACAGTGTGACTTGAACCTTGGTCCTGGCTCCAAAGCCTAAGCCACTTCCCATGTGCTACGCTGACTGATACCTCCAACTGACTGCCAACCAGTTTAGGGCGTACCTCGCCCGTGAGCCTCATGACAACAATCAGTAATATAAAATGGATGGATGTCTCCCACAGCAACTGCAGCAAAAATGTTATGTTTAGAACTTGTGGTTGTTAGGCTTTGGTGGAGGTATGCGTTCCATCAACAATTTTTCTTCAAAGTCATGCCATGCTCGGCAGTAAATTTCTGACATCCAATTTATGACATCATTTTGCTCCCAGTTGCAATAAAAAGCACGACAATTTACAGGAACATACATGGCTCATGGTGTGTTAGCAGCTCAGTCGCTGCTTGACCAAACTGGCGATCAAGTTTCAAAACCATACATCCATTTTATGTAGCAATTATCCTGTTCGGGGCCCTGAAAGGGGCCGGGGCCTGCCTTAAACCGGGTATCTGTTGAACATTGTGATGTTGTTTTATCAACTTCAACTTGCACTGTACGTGTTAAGCATCTACAAAGTCAAAGCCAACTATCGAAGTGCTCAAACGTAACAGAGCGACGGCGAGCCACAAACTAACTTCTGGTGATGGTGTTCGACAAACTATTGTCAACTGCCAAAACAAATCAACACGAGGAAGGCCTTTTCACCGCGTGTGTGGACTGTTGAAGTTAAAAATAACATTGACAACAAACAACAGGCTTACCCTTTGATGTGTGCCTTGATATGTACCAAGCACTCAGAAACACACATGCAACAACACACTTCCTATAATGTGATTCGTACGTGTACTATATTCCGCGGCCGCAGGGGAAAAGACACACTTTGGAAAACATATTATGAATTCTGCTTGAATGTGTCGAATGGTTATACAACTATGTTTGTGGCTACAATACCCGCTGGCCCCCATCCAAACAGACTGTACAGCCATTGATAACCAACCTGACTTGAATCGGCCTAATGATTTGACTGACTAGGAATTGGTCTCGAAACGATGTGAATTTGCACAGCGTATGCCTCGGACTGATTGCCAGTCAATCACAGTGCGATTGTGAATGTGGGAGTGGAAATTGAGCACACATCAACTATGCCAAAAACCTGCTAAATGAACCAAAATATATTATGATCAATGGCCAATGTAAATAACAATAAAAGAAAATTTGGTTCTCAAATTGTGCTCTTAATGATTAAGAGGCTTTTTAGGGTTGGAGCCTGCCAGAAGGAATAAATAAGGAAACAAACACATCACATTCAATTTGTTTTGTAAAAAAACAAATACCATTGCAATCACTTGAGAAAAAGAGCTCTATCATCTCAGACTGCCTGGGGCTATTTGAGAGTTTGAAACTTCTACACCCACCTTTTTTTTAAACTAGCTTGTTTACATAATAAGAGCCAGTCAGGCACTCACAATTTCTGTGACTGAAGTGACTGCTGAAGAACACAAGATTTAAAGAGATAGAATAGATCGATCTAAATTTACGGCCCAAACAAGAATGATTATTATTAATTAAGATGCCTCCATTTGTTTTCTCCAGATTTAATTGACTTTGTTTATTTTCAAACATTTACTCATTTTGAATTTGAGACCTACAACACATTCCTAAAAAGCTGGGACAGGGCGGGGGCATATTTCTAACTGTCACCTTTAGTTTTAACAGCACTCAATAAGGATGTGGAAATTAGGATATTAATTGTTACAGCTTTGTGGGTGGAATTATTTTCCATTCTTGCTTCATGTACAAATTCAGTTGCACAACAATCCGGGGCCTCTGCTGTAATATTTGGCACTGCCAAATGCACCTCACAATTTCAAAAGCTGACGGGTCTGGACTGCTGGCAGGTCAGTCTTGTACTGACCCTCATTTACTACAAAACCATGCTGAAAGTGGCATTGACTTGCTAAAATGAGCAGGAACGTCCTTGAAAAACGACATCCTTGCTTGGATGGCAGCGAACATTGCTCCAAAACCTGTCCGTTCCTTTCAGCATTATTAGTGGCTTCACAGATGTGAGGAGATGTAAAGTCGCCCATACCATCACAGACACTGGGTTCCTCCACCACCACTTTATGTTTTGATTGACATCTTTTTAATCTCTTGAAACGCTTAGCCAACAATCATGTCATTCATCTTCTTTTTGTTTGTTTGTTTTGTTTAATGATAGGGTTCAAGTTACAGCATGTAACAAAGCATGTATCCGAATGGTCCTTTTCATTTTTGGCCCGGAAGACACATTGTCCATGATTTCCAAATAATAGTTTCAAATGTGGACTCATCAAACCATAGCACACTTATCCACTTAGAGCAGTGCTTCTAAATTATTTTCTGTTGGAAGAAGGAAATATTTTGCACCCCCAACTCTCCTCTAAATGGTATTGTTTGTCTATAAAATAGTACAGAACGTAACATTATATGTTTATTCACATTAAAGAAAACAAAAAAGAAAGCAATGCATCCAGACCCATGACTTGAAACTGTGATCAAGGATTCTAACATTGGGCAGGCACCAGAATGCCTTGATAGTTTTGAGATTCCTTTGCACTCATCATAAGAGGTGGCCTCTGCACAGCACATGTTCCAGACACCCTATGCCAGCTTGCCTGAAGCAACCCCTCAAGTGAGCTTGTACACATTGCACCGGCCGAATTGTTGGTACCAAGTCAAGTCAAGTCAGTTTTATTGTCAAGTATGCTCTATATGCAACATACAGCACAGATTAAATTACTTTCCTCTCTCAAACACAGTGCAAACATGTAGTGCATTGAAACACACACAGCTAAAAATAATGGCAGCAACCTGAATTGCATACAAATACATAAAGACATACATCTATCAATGTAAACCAAAAAAAACATTAAATAGCAACAACAGACAACCAAGGGTACTTGTGATTATTGCGGGTTTTGTGAAGAAAGAAAACCCCACAACTGTCATTAGGTGGCTTATTCTACATTCGAGTTGTCATCCGTTTCAAGTTATTTCGGTGATGAGTGCGGGTGCTTTATTCTTTATGAAAAGGGTGCAACAATTTTGCCCTTGAGCAGAGAATGAGCAGCATCTTTCTTCTCCAAACCTGTCATCATATTTGACATCATATTTAGTGAAAAGTGCACCACATATTTGCCTCTTGCCCAAATCCAAACCAGTGACATCAGTCTCTTGGAAAATATGTAGGTAAAATAACAACCAACATGTACAGCTCTCAACATGCCTGGAGAGTCGTAAAGTCAGCCACATCCTGCCACTCATCAAGGCTTGTGTTATGCGGACTCAGCATTCGCGATGAGTTACCATACAGTTGGAGTGGTTGGAGCAAATCCAACATTGTTTCCTCTCGGATGGGGGGGGTGAAATCCAAAAGCAGTTTTACTTTTTTTTTTTTTAATCTAGATAGTTTGTTCTCTAAGTTAAACAGTTGAGGGTGACCAAAAAATCACCTTCAACATCTGTACTCGTAGGGGTACAGTATTTTGCCTTCTGAAATACATTAACCACTATCCGACAACAACTGGCTATGACATAACAGTGAGGACTCCTGCGCTGTCAGATTGATTTCATTTCCTCCACCACCACTTTATGTTTTGATTGACATCTTTTTAATCTCTTGAAACGCTTAGCCAACAATCATGTCATTCATCTTCTTTTTGTTTGTTTGTTTTGTTTAATGATAGGGTTCAAGTAAGTTGATGCAAGCTATTTGGAGTTGCCTTTAGGGTCTAATGTTTGCACACCGTAACCCTCAATCCAATTTCGTCTCCTTGAGGTAAGATACCCTTCATCCATAGGCAGTCTGAAGAAAATGGCAAGACTAAACTACCCATGACTTGAAACTGTGATCAAGGATTCTAACATTGGGCAGGCACCAGAATGCCTTGATAGTTTTGAGATTCCTTTGCACTCATCATAAGAGGTGGCCTCTGCACAGCACATGTTCCAGACACCCTGTGCCAGCTTGCCTGAAGCAACCCCTCAAGTGAGCTTGTACACATTGCACCGGCCGAATTGTTGGTACCAAGTCAAGTCAAGTCAGTTTTATTGTCAAATATGCTCTATATGCAACATACAGCACAGATTAAATTACTTTCCTCTCTCAAACACAGTGCAAACATGTAGTGCATTGAAACACACACAGCTAAAAATAATGGCAGCAACCTGAATTGCATAAAAATACATAAAGACATACATCTATCAATGTAAACCAAAAAAAACATTAAATAGCAACAACAGACAACCAAGGGTACTTGTGATTATTGCGGGTTTTGTGAAGAAAGAAAACCCCACAACTGTCATTAGGACATTTTCCTTGAGACCTTGTGGCTTATTCTACATTTGAGTTGTCATCCGTTTCAAGTTATTTCGGTGATGAGTGCGGGTGCTTTATTCTTTATGAAATGGGTGCAACAATTTTGCCCTTGAGCAGAGAATGAGCAGCATCTTTCTTCTCCAAACCTGTCATCATATTTGACATCATATTTAGTGAAAAGTGCACCACATATTTGCCTCTTGCCCAAATCCAAACCAGTGACATCAGTCTCTTGGAAAATATGTAGGTAAAATAACAACCAACATGTACAGCTCTCAACATGCCTGGAGAGTCGTAAAGTCAGCCACATCCTGCCACTCATCAAGGCTTGTGTTATGCGGACTCAGCATTCGTGATGAGTTACCATACAGTTGGAGTGATTGGAGCAAATCCAACATTGTTTCCTCTCAGATGGGGGGTGAAATCCAAAAGCAGTTTTACTTTTTTTTTAATCTAGATAGTTTGTTGTCTAAGTTAAACAGTTGAGGGTGAACAAAAAAATCACCTTCAACATCTGTACTCGTAGGGGTACAGTATTTTGCCTTCTGAAATACATAACCACTATCCGACAACAACTGGCTATGACATAACAGTGAGGACTCCTGCGCTGTCAGATTGATTTCATTTCCTCCACCACCACTTTATGTTTTGATTGACATCTTTTTAATCTCTTGAAACGCTTAGCCAACAATCATGTCATTCATCTTCTTTTTGTTTGTTTGTTTTGTTTAATGATAGGGTTCAAGTAAGTTGATGCAAGCTATTTGGAGTTGCCTTTAGGGTCTAATGTTTGCACACCGTAACCCTCAATCCAATTTCGTCTCCTTGAGGTAAGATACCCTTCATCCATAGGCAGTCTGAAGAAAATGGCAAGACTAAACTGCCCACCATTGTTTCAGATAACGCACAACTACACTGCAAAAACTCCCAAACACACAGACCACACAGGTCTTTTCTATTAGGGCATAAGAAATTGTATTGTCAACAGACACAGCTGCTTAAAACAACAAACTACATGCAAAAAGGCAGAAAAATCCCTGGTTTAGTGGACGGGGTGATTTTAACACTGATAACAAAGGTTAACACATTTCTGCTAGCTACAAGCTATTAAGAAAACTTTACATACAGGCCATCTAACCTGATTGGCCAGATCACATCTTATTTTGGAGCTAGTGATGTGGGATGGACTGTTAAGGCAACACATTTGCCATCTCCAGAGGTATTTATAAGCATGTAACAAAGCCAGAATGACATTACCATGCCTGCAGAGCTGCCAATGCAAATGTACACTTGGGACAGAGCAATGTCCTGTTTCGTTCTTTCTGAAACGCAAATATACCCTGGTCTTCTGTTGTGCCTCTGATGCACCATATCACCACAAAGCCAGTTTGAAGGCACTTACACTGTTAATACACTTGTTGATTCATAGTTGTTACACGTCTTTAAAAGTAGCACCCTGTTAAGATAGCATACTTGCCCATTAACAGTTACTAAAGTTCTGAGAATGAAGGCTAACAAAGTGCTAGCAGAGTCTACCACACAACTACATTATTTTGTACGTCAACAAATACTCGCACACTGTTAAACTCAATCTCAACACCAAAAAATGCTTAAGCACTTACACTTTCACAATTCTAACAATTGTTTTATGACATATAACAATGGCACAGTGTTGTTAATCTCATCGCCACATTTCAGTCAAAAGGGCGAACAAACTGCAAACAGATGCTTCCACATTGCTACGGGAGGGAGGCTAAAATTGCCAGAAGGCAACACTCTGCCACAAGCAACTCTTAAGGCTGGATGAAAAGCTGTTACATGCTGTCAAGACTAATGGTGCATTGAATTCTTGGAGCATGTGCTTGGTTATTTCTCAAAAACACAGGTTGAATTCATTTTCAAACACCTCAACATCTGCTTAGAAAACAAATATTCAACTGGTTTAGTATGTTCCACTAAAAACTAAATATTCCTGTTATTTAACCTTGCTTCTCATTTCCTCTTTGTGCCTGATCTATGCCAAGGTCTGAATCCAAACCAGAAAGCAGGAAAGGCTCATTCAAAGAACCAGATGTCTTTATTTTGGTATGTGTGTAGCCCAATGGAAATGTGTCATTGATTTTTATTGAAGTAAAAAACAATATTTTAGTATTTTGAATCTGCTAATATTTGCATTCAGCTGCCTTTTCATTGTGACTCCATTCAATGAAAGGTTTCTGCGTGTGGGGCGATGTTTCTGAGCAGTACCATGCAGTACATGACAAAAATCTGTGGATGGCAGTTTCACTGGAAATCTTGTAAATGATGTGCAAGACATGCAGGTTCAACCTGAGATCGACCTCATTCATATTCCTGTCACCGACACAATGGCAAAGGTCAACTCTGGAATTCACCTTGCATTTCAGAAAATACATCTGTTGGCCCTCACAATGCTAACAACCGATATTTTTTTCTCCTCACCGCTGAGATTGAAGTCTCAGCCAAGTGGTGCTTCAAAGCAGAGTCAAATAATGATCTGGTCGGGTTTAAGTGATGGTGGGGATCCAAGTGAAAACGTAAGAAGAAAGTGAACATATGTGGAGGTGGTAAATTTGAGATTAGTTGATTGCTGCTAAGATTGGGAAAATAGCAGCCTCACGGGAGACAAGTAATCACACCGGCTCTGTAGGGAGCGTGAGTTGTGTCTGGCAATCATGTCACTACAGTGGCCTCATTCATCACTCCAGTCTTATGCCACTCGCAGGTACAACCCCCAAGAAATCCTACACTAAGTCCAGCCTAGCATCAGAAGGTATGAACAATCCCAACCCCCTCTCCTCCTGAGCACATTCTGCATCTCTTTGGACAGAGAGAACAAATGAGCTTGAGTCACTTAGGTGGGAGTACAACACATTTATTTGGGAACAGCCAGGGTAGGATAGTTAACAAACAAAAAAAGGTAATCTTAATACCCAAATTTGAGATTTGAGATTTTGGTTCCTCCCTGAGCTGTCCTGTGCTCCAAATTTGATCACTTATTGATATGATGCCAAGATGCACTGTACATTGGATGATGAAACAAAACACAGACAATGTGACTCTCTTAAGGCAGACGTGGATTGAAAATGCCTTGAATTGCCTGAATGATGATGAAAACAACTACCGTAATTTCCGCACTATAGAGCGCACCTGATTATAAGACGCACCCACTACATTTTAGAGGAAAACCAATTTTGTACATACACAAGCCACACCTGTATATAAGCCGCATGTGCCCACATTAAAACATGTAAACATATTTACAAAGAAAGACGGTACACAGAGAGAGTTTTAATAATATAACTTAACAATAATAATAATATAACTTTCTTCCCAAACGGTGCCTGTGACGCGCAGTCTTAATCTTACCTTTTCTACTTGAGCGCTCCTGGCGCCGTGAGAAAAATTACATAAATTGGCCGCATCACTGTATAAGGCGCAGGGTTGAAAGTTTGGGAAAAAAGTAGCGGCTTATAGTCCGGAATTTACGGTAAGTCGTTGTCAGTCATTTTTTAAATCCATATCCTTGTGAAAAGCTGAATTTATCCTCATGCACTCGTGTACTATGGAAATCTCACACTTGAGTCAGGCGTGACTTGGCCTGTAGTATTCCCTAAGAGAATGCCAATAAAAATGAACATTTCTCACTTTCAGTCATCAACTTACCACCTCACAACTACCTTGACACAGCTGTGCAAGTTCACCACCTCAGAGATGCATTCAACATATGTATACATACTTGCGAAGGCCAGGTGCTGAAAGAAGTAGGTCTGACAGGATCAGGCAAAAATCAGACCCTTTGAAAGTCGAAAATAGAAAATACTCCTCGAAATATTAAGCAATTACCCAATTACAAAAAAAGTACAGTATTTTTCAGACTATAAATTGAGTATAAATCGCACCAGCTAAAAAAATGTCTTGTAAGGAAGGAAAAAAAGTTGTGACGAGAGTAGGTTTCATTTTTGGAAAAAATGATTTTACAAAACCCAGACCATGTGCATGCGATGAAAAGTTGTCGCCGACAGGTCGTCATGCGCCAAAACATAGTCTACGATGGGGTGGAACAGTCATGTGTGGAAAAATAATCGTAGAGAGGTGGGGGAGAGGCCAGCCTTGATGCCCAGGACGGGCCCAGAAATACACAGGCCATTTGGGAAAATTGACATATTTTCCTGAAATTCCTTCGGGCCACCCTGCCCCCGGTTGACTACTACTTCTACTATTCCTGCTTCCATTTCTTCTACTGTCTTATGGAGGGAGGCAATAACTTTTGGTGCGGCACAGCAACTTCTTTAGCAGGGCCAATTTTCCAATATGCTGTGTCACCTCGCCCCTTTTGCATCCTCGTTTCACACAGCTGAGCTTGCATTCCATAACCCCAAGTGAATGCAAATTTGACCAAACTAGTGGGAAACTGGGACTTTTGTAAATTGCAATGATGCTAACGTCGCATGTAGGATTGTAAATTAAAAAATATTATGTTTACATTATAAGACATAATTATGATTCCTGATTGGTCCATTTCTTAGTAGCTCAATGTGTTATTTCATTTTATCCTACATTTGTTGTACAGTAGAATAACAGTGTTTGAAACGAATGAAAAAAAAATGGTAATGTTAAGTTAGTCTATCACCATCTTTGTCGTCAGTAGCAGTGCTTTAAGACCGTCAATTTTTTTTTTTTTTAAGTTGCCGGTCCGCGAATAGCATTTCCTGGTCTCAACCGGTCCGTGAAGAAAAACAGGTTGGGGACCACTGGTCTATGACACGTGGGCCTTTGCTATTCGGCACAGTCCGATCCCTAACAAATAGCAGGGGCCATTGTGCTGAAAACTGGCTGTCAAAAGAACCCATTTTTGATTCCCGTCCCTACTCATGACGGTAATTAATCTTCAATCGCCACCTAATTTTTTTCCACTTTAGCCATCAGTAGATAAACGCTATCTGAGGTAAACACACTTTCTGTGCACAATTGTTTAGCTTTTCTTGGATCACAACCAGTTTGAATAGAGTGATTACGAATTCCCCTTAAAAGACAGGATGTGAGACAACGCATGCGCCACATGAATATACATGACAAAAATCTGTGGATGGCAGTTTCACTGGAAATCTTGTAAATGATGTGCAAGACATGCAGGTTCAACCTGAGATCGACCTCATTCATATTCCTGTCACCGACACAATGGCAAAGGTCAACTCTGGAATTCACCTTGCATTTCAGAAAATACATCTGTTGGCCCTCACAATGCTAACAACCGATATTTTTTTCTCCTCACCGCTGAGATTGAAGTCTCAGCCAAGTGGTGCTTCAAAGCAGAGTCAAATAATGATCTGGTCGGGTTTAAGTGATGGTGGGGATCCAAGTGAAAACGTAAGAAGAAAGTGAACATATGTGGAGGTGGTAAATTTGAGATTAGTTGATTGCTGCTAAGATTGGGAAAATAGCAGCCTCACGGGAGACAAGTAATCACACCGGCTCTGTAGGGAGCGTGAGTTGTGTCTGGCAATCATGTCACTACAGTGGCCTCATTCATCACTCCAGTCTTATGCCACTCGCAGGTACAACCCCCAAGAAATCCTACACTAAGTCCAGCCTAGCATCAGAAGGTATGAACAATCCCAACCCCCTCTCCTCCTGAGCACATTCTGCATCTCTTTGGACAGAGAGAACAAATGAGCTTGAGTCACTTAGGTGGGAGTACAACACATTTATTTGGGAACAGCCAGGGTAGGATAGTTAACAAACAAAAAAAGGTAATCTTAATACCCAAATTTGAGATTTGAGATTTTGGTTCCTCCCTGAGCTGTCCTGTGCTCCAAATTTGATCACTTATTGATATGATGCCAAGATGCACTGTACATTGGATGATGAAACAAAACACAGACAATGTGACTCTCTTAAGGCAGACGTGGATTGAAAATGCCTTGAATTGCCTGAATGATGATGAAAACAACTACCGTAATTTCCGCACTATAGAGCGCACCTGATTATAAGACGCACCCACTACATTTTTAGAGGAAAACCAATTTTGTACATACACAAGCCACACCTGTATATAAGCCGCATGTGCCCACATTAAAACATGTAAACATATTTACAAAGAAAGACGGTACACAGAGAGAGTTTTAATAATATAACTTAACAATAATAATAATATAACTTTCTTCCCAAACGGTGCCTGTGACGCGGCAGTCTTAATCTTACCTTTTCTACTTGAGCGCCCCTGGCGGCCGTGAGAAAAATTACATAAATTGGCCGCATCACTGTATAAGGCGCAGGGTTGAAAGTTTGGGAAAAAAGTAGCGGCTTATAGTCCGGAATTTACGGTAAGTCGTTGTCAGTCATTTTTTAAATCCATATCCTTGTGAAAAGCTGAATTTATCCTCATGCACTCGTGTACTATGGAAATCTCACACTTGAGTCAGGCGTGACTTGGCCTGTAGTATTCCCTAAGAGAATGCCAATAAAAATGAACATTTCTCACTTTCAGTCATCAACTTACCACCTCACAACTACCTTGACACAGCTGTGCAAGTTCACCACCTCAGAGATGCATTCAACATATGTATACATACTTGCGAAGGCCAGGTGCTGAAAGAAGTAGGTCTGACAGGATCAGGCAAAAATCAGACCCTTTGAAAGTCGAAAATAGAAAATACTCCCTCGGAAATATTAAGCAATTACCCAATTACAAAAAAAAAGTACAGTATTTTTCAGACTATAAATTGAGTATAAATCGCACCAGCTAAAAAAAAAATGTCTTGTAAGGAAGGAAAAAAAAGTTGTGACGCAGAGTAGGTTTCATTTTTGGAAAAAAATGATTTTACAAAAACCCAGACCATGTGCATGCGATGAAAAGTTGTCGCCGACAGGTCGTCATGCGCCAAAACATAGTCTACGATGGGGTGGAACAGTCATGTGTGGAAAAATAATCGTAGAGAGGTGGGGGAGAGGCCAGCCTTGATGCCCAGGACGGGCCCAGAAATACACAGGCCATTTGGGAAAATTGACATATTTTCCTGAAATTCCTTCGGGCCACCCTGCCCCCGGTTGACTACTACTTCTACTATTCCTGCTTCCATTTCTTCTGCTGTCTTATGGAGGGAGGCAATAACTTTTGGTGCGGCACAGCAACTTCTTTAGCAGGGCCAATTTTCCAATATGCTGTGTCACCTCGCCCCTTTTGCATCCTCGTTTCACACTTCAGCTGAGCTTGCATTCCATAACCCCAATTCAATGCAAATTTGACCTAACTAATGGGAAACTGGGACTTTTGTAAATTGCAATGATGCTAACGTCGCATGTAGGATTGTAAATTAAAAAATATTATGTTTACATTATAAGACATAATTATGATTCCTGATTGGTCCATTTCTTAGTAGCTCAATGTGTTATTTCATTTTATCCTACATTTGTTGTACAGTAGAATAACAGTGTTTGAAACGAATGAAAAAAAAATGGTAATGTTAAGTTAGTCTATCACCATCTTTGTCGTCAGTAGCAGTGCTTTAAGACCGTCAATTTTTTTTTTTTTTTTAAGTTGCCGGTCCGCGAATAGCATTTCCTGGTCTCAACCGGTCCGTGAAGAAAAACAGGTTGGGGACCACTGGTCTATGACACGTGGGCCTTTGCTATTCGGCACAGTCCCGATCCCTAACAAATAGCAGGGGCCATTGTGCTGAAAACTGGCTGTCAAAAAGAACCCATTTTTGATTCCCGTCCCTACTCATGACGGTAATTAATCTTCAATCGCCACCTAATTTTTTTTCCACTTTAGCCATCAGTAGATAAACGCTATCTGAGGTAAACACACTTTCTGTGCACAATTGTTTAGCTTTTCTTGGATCACAACCAGTTTGAATAGAGTGATTACGAATTCCCCCTTAAAAGACAGGATGTGAGACAACGCATGCGCCACATGAATATGTCACAATAGTTGCAACCCCACATTGTCCTTGCTGGTGCTCAAAATGGCCACATTGTATTTTGCACATAGGTCATTTATCGACGTGTCATATTCTTCAACAGACAAAGAAAAAGGGAAAAACACTTACCTTCTATCTCTCTGTTTACATGCTGGTGTTGGTAGTTGGAGAGGTTTTGAGTTTGTCTTTGGGGCTGCTCGCCATCCTCCCTCATCCTAATAGGAGTCATTCTGGTGGGCTGGAGCTGGAACGTGGTCTGCAAGCCCCGATCCTCCTCATCAGGACTTTGCCTGTGCTCCATTGAGGCTCGTTCTTGTTCATTAAGGCTGCCAGAAGGGACGATGTCATAATTCCTGACAAGGCTAACTTGACTCTCTTTGTGGAGGCTAAAATGCCTCTGATCCGTGTTGTTTGCCACCAGTCTTGTACTGGTGTTTTCTTCACTTTCTTGCTGTGATCTCACTTTCTGTGTTGTCGCTGATGTTGATTTGAGAGTCGTCGTGACGGTTGGATGCTGGTTACGCGTGACATCCTCCTCAACGCTTTTTTCCGGGTCCAATATTTTTTGTGGCTCCCTCAGAACGCCACTTGTGTCATCATTTGAGGTGGAGCTCGATGCAGGGTAAGCGAGTGGAGCTGTCGTTGGTTGCGCCAGATTTTGGCTCAGGGAAGATGTCGGCTCAGTCTGTGAGTCGTCATAGTCTTCGGTGCCAAAACTGGGTGGATCTGGCTTATACAGTGGGAGAGTTTTTCCCAGCACTAACTTGGTTCCAGAGGCACGGCTGTAAGTGTCTTTCAAAGCTTTGCTGTTCTCGGGGGTTGCAACCTGTGTGGGCTTATTAACACTTTGGAGGTCACAACCAGGAACATGCGAGCACATGAGCTTGCCCCCCTCACCTGGACAGTGGCAAACCTGACACTGGTCTATCTGAAAGGTGTGTCCTGCTTCAAACTTCTTAGTGCCATGGGTACAACCAATTTGATTACACTGCGGGCATCCATCTGCAGGCTGTAAAATATCAATGCAGTTAGGAGAAATTTCGGGGCACTCCATAAAATGGCAACTTATCGCCCCTCCTCCCTGAGGACAAGCACATTCGGTGCTTCCGAAATCCACCAAGTAAGATTCCCCTTCTGGGACTTTCCCTTTGCGGAAGCCCGCTTGGACGCAGTCGTAGTACTGGTAACCTTCACAGGAACAGCCTCTTTGTCTGCAGGTGGGACAGCAGGCATCTGCGTCTAGGACGGTTTCAATGCAGTTCTGCAGAAGTGGGCAGTCCACAGCTGTGCAGTCCTTCTGGCTAAGGCATGTGTGCGTGCACAGCAGCACCCAGCACAAACACAAAACAAATCTCTGTGCATTCATATTGTGTGTAGAGGTAGAAGTCAAGCTTGGTTTGCCAGGTGGATTCCAGACAAAACACAATGTGTTTCGATTGGCCTGTAGAAGTGAAAAAGTGGGACATATTAATAGCCCCCCCCAAAACATTATTTTGACACAATCATGAACTTTAAGAGGTTGTCAAACATTTTCTCTACGCCTACATTTTTGTACCGTGGGGATTACAAGTCATAGTTTATATTTAAACGCATGTGAAATTCAGACAAAAGGTACGCCTCAAGGGGATATATGTGCGACAATAACAGAGCAAAAATCATCGCCGCTTGTAAAACAGAACAAAAACATAAACATTTAGGACGCAGCAAATCATTGGGCTGGCTTCTCCCTGGAACAGCTCAGCTCTTAAATTGCTTCAATAAACGTTCAACGAAAAAGGCCAGCACACACACATCAGGACAAGTCCTGAACTCTCTTAGCAATATATACTTGCATTTGCTATCTGAGATGTCTCCTTCACACGTGGATTGTCAACAGCCCAACCACCGGTCCGCGGACCAGTAGCGGGCCAAGACCCAATTGGGACCGGGCCGCGCAGAGACACACCAGTGAGTTGTGAGCAAATTTACGCCATCAGATGTGATGGAAATGTATGCGACTCTAGCCGAGCCGAGTCCCCCTTCTAACATTCGTTTGCAAATTTAAATTATTAGAATCTGCCAATAAATGAAAGAAAAAGCAGTAAACAGAAACTAATCGTAACAAATTGAACAAACGTACGCTAGCCATGATTTCCGAAGCCGAAGCTATTTTGGCTAGAGAAGTTCTTCCACTAGCGGTATTTCCAGAGCGACATGGAGGAGGAAGCTGTTGTGCATGGTATGTCGACAAAAACAAGGCAATACGAGAAAAACCTGTTGAATCATTTGAACAAGTAGTAAAGGTTGGGGACCACTGCTCTACAGGTAGGCAAGGAGCACAACGTTTAGAAAGTGAGCTAAGTTGTTGTGACTAAAAATCCGGGTGCCTTCTGAAGACCAGCTGCTGGTCGTTGCGTGGGCTACACAAGACACCTGTGACATCTCATTTGAAGAGATGTGGATCATAAAATACACATTTAGGCATCGCTGTCGATATTCCTGCCGCAAATGTTTTCAGCGGTCTCATTTCACAAGTTCCTGGTGGCCGTATAAGACGTAACAGATAGTTGTGACAAGTGTCTGAAACAGCCATGTCCATTGATCTTGGAAGCATGGAGATCCTGGAAGAACACCGAATTTTTAAACGCCACGGCACACACACAACATGCAGTGCAGTGTTTTGTTTTTTCAGACAACAAGTGGGAATGTGGTGAATTTAATGAACGAACGCTCAAAAATCCGAACCTCTCGTGACAGTATGTATCCATGTAAAAGGATTTTCATGTCAATATGCAACATCTGTTTCACTACGTTCAGCCACTGTGGAACATACAAAGTGCCCTGCTGCAGGACCATTTAGGGAATCAATGATGTCTTTGTGCGCAGCGGGTACAAGATTATTTTAGCAGATCTTCTGCCTTCAAAAGGCACGTGGCCCTTTACTGTGGTGAAAGAAGATCTAAAAAAAAACACCCGCTGCATTGCGTATTCAAAGCTCTTAATTTCTTTGGATAATCAGGTGAAATGAACGTCAATTTGTGGGTAGCGTGTTTTTTTCTCTGCCGTCCTGCGGGGCCAAAAACTGAACCTTAACCCCGCGGTAGATCCAGCGCGCGTGCACGTGGGGACACGCTCACAACCTCACGTGCAAACCTTGTTTTGACTTTTCATATGCCCAAACATGTATTGCACGATGTTCATATTTTGAAAATGCAGGCAGGGATTTTTACACGACGGGTAAAAAGATCATTTCAATACATATATGGAAGGAAACTCTATGATAAGAAAATGTTACATACTGCGCAGACTGTGATGCAGAGAACTTTTGAGCGCTAGTAACAACTGAATAAGCAAGCATGCAATAACGACATGGAATTTAACAGGGTGGTAAATATCAGTACAGTACTTCCCCGCATTGCTGTTCGAATCCCGTCGCAAAAGGCGACATATCTCGCGGTGCACGGGCTGTTTCGACCTACCTTGATCCCGATAACTGCGGAGCTGCCGTGCTGGAAGAAACTTGCGCGTAAAAATGTGAGCGAGCTCAACTTCCGAGACAGGGAGCGCCCTCGCCTTTTTTCTTTTTTTGCCTTTTATTAAGGGAGGGGAGGCGAGGGGGTAGAGAGGCGAGGGGGGACGGAGGGAGGGAACCGGGAGAGACACGGCTGAGCAACAAGTCCTACTCCTGGCAACGCTTTGCACTGATTTCTGACACTAGTGTCTGCAAGTCAAATTTAAAGACCCCGATTAAGATGCAGGAATTCGAAGAAAAATATGATTGCAAGCTCACTCTCAATCGGACTATATTTATTGACGACGATTAAATAGATGCCAAATTCGGTATGCATTCTAAAATTTGATGGGAAGCAGGCCTACTAAACCGAGCCATTCACTCACCTTTATGTTGTTTTATGCTTTCATTTTCAAGGTAATTCAAGTGACTTAAGACAACAGCCTCCTCGGTGGATAAACGGTCAGACGTGAGGGCAAGAGAGGGCCCACACAAATCACTGTGGCCCTTGGCCCCTCTAGACAGCGTTCTTTGTTCTTTGTGATTAAACACACACAAGGCTTCCGTTAAATGCATGTCGCAAATAGACGAGATATTTCCCTGCAATCAAAAGTACCCTGCACAACGACAATCTCAGGTGAGAAGAAGGGTCCAGTACAATCGCTTTCATCTCCCAGTGTTTCACATTAGGTACAGGGGGGCTCAAATGGAACAAATACATTTCAAATGACAACTAAGTCAAATCTTCAATATACTGATAAAGTTAACCTCAGAAGACGCCCCCACACACATTTTCTCATCCACTTGTCCTCGTAAGGCCCGTGGGCCTGCTGTAGCCTACACCCTCAATTGGTTGACAGCCAATCGCGCATAGACAAAAAAAAAACATTCATGCTCACGCTCACACCTAGAGAAAATTTTGAGTGTTCCAATCGACCAACCACGCATGTTTTTGGGGGGAATGTGGGAGGAAACCGAGTACCCGGAGAAAACCCACGCAGTTGCGGGGAGAACATGCAAACTCCACAGAGGAATGCCGGAGCTGGAATTGAACCCTGCACCTCTGCAGTGAGAGGCAGACGGGCTAACCAGTCTGTGTCCTTTTTATGAATGTGGCCTTCCTGTGTGGAGTTTGTATGTCATTTCCTCAGACATTCCAAAAACATGCGTGGCAAATTAATGGACCACTTGAAATTGTCCCAAAGTGTGAGAGTGAGCGCGCATGGTTGTTTGTTTATCTGTGTGCCCTGCAATTGGCTGTCAACCAGTTTAGGGTGTACCTCACCTAATGCCCGAAGACAGCTGGGTTAGGTTTCAGCACGCCCTACAGCTCATGTGAGGATAAGTGGAGCAGAAAATGGAGGAATATGATTATGGTATTATCAGTTATTGATTTTTGCTGTCATGGTGGGAAGGTGGCAAACTCCAGAAGATGGCACTGTGTTCATAGGTGACTAACTCAACTGAAACAAAAATGTGTTTTATGTCCACTAGGTCAGATAATCCTCACAATGCTTTTTGGGTTTTTTTCCATAGTGTGCGTCCATAACATAATTGTGTCAATGTGCTCCTTCTCCCAGTGTGTTCTCTGCTGTGTGGGGTCACGGGGTCCTCTGCTACAAATTGGCGAGACTGAAATATGAATAGATTTTATTGGGTTTGGAGACAGAAATTATTGTGCGGTGTGATGTATGCCAAGACGGTACACCTCCCTCCAAATGGAACTGTGAGGCCAATTCCTTGATTGTTGCTGTAAACGGAAAAAAATTGGCTTTGATATTTCAGCTTTCATTCCTAGATGTTTGCTGCGGAATCATCATCAACCTTTGAAAATAGCGCCTATTTTTTAAACACACCGATTTTTGAAGTGAGCAAAAGCACCGTAAACATACTGTGTGACCGACTCACTTATAGGTCTGTTTGTTGGCTATGCAGGTTTATTCAAAAAGTAATAATTTCAGTTTCAAACGTGAGTTTTTCCTCCTGAAGACTACATTTATATTGGTGATACACTCAAAAATGTGGTGTGTTGAATTTTCCAAATTTAATTTGGTCAAGTGGCTGCGTGCACAAAATGAAATCATCTGGATCCAGACATATTTTTAAGTAACGTCTAGTAAGACGATATATCAAGTTAAAGAATGTGTCTGGATCCAGATGATAAAATTTTGTGCAGTCAGTTGATTCAGTAAATCTGAGTAAATTCAACAAAAACTTATTTCAACGAAAGTGTAGCCAACATAAAAAGTGGACCGCTGTCTGTGGGTGGCAAAACAAGCAAGTGTTAAACTGAGAGAAGATGGAAAATCTGTCAGACCTAATTGCACAAACATTGGCAATGGATTGGCAATGCAACCATTTGGGATGCCCTAAACAAGCAATAAAAATCAGTGGTGCTCTCCAGGAACACACATCAAGCAAACAACAGCTGTTGTGGACGAGACAGGTTTTGAGGGCTGTAAAGAAAGACCCTGAAACAACTGGTGGAGAAAATCATGACCATGACCAAAAGTACAGATGGTACACTTGTAGGTGCAAACCACTCACTAGCAAGAACAATGGAATGACCTGGTTGGAATTTGTGCAAATTCTGGGACATTTTTTTATGAATATGGACTGAAAGATGAACTTTTACCAAAGTGATGTCTTAGTGAAAGAAAGGATCCGGTCATGATTGTAAACACACAAGCTGTAGTGCATTTTTACCTGCTTAAGAGGACACCAGAGAGACTAAGCCACCAAAAGAGACAACGATTGACAGAGGCTGCTATAAAAGCCTGAAAAAGGAAGAAAAAGGGGATGGTGATGATAATCATTCCCAGGTTTGATGCAGTTATTGCAAGGATTTGCAACTAAATCATCCATCTATTTTCTGTACCGAAGTGCTTTCCTCTCCCAGCTGATGTATGATACACTGTAGGTCTGCTGAGCTTAGGTTCTACAGACTCATACAATTATTGGTAATAAGACCTTAGTCGCTGGAGCAGGCTAATCACCGGGGAAGCTGTTTTCGTTGTGAAATGTAGCCATTCGATTGCAGACCTCAGAAATCAAATCAAATGAAATCATCAGCATACCCGTATGAGGGGATGTTGCACAAATATATCACAACTGACAACAATGACATTACGCCTATGAGCTAAGGCCACCTACGGTATGTTGCGACACACTCGGGTATCCACAGGCACGTTAAAAGTGAAACTGTATTGTGAAAAGCCAGTGACTGAATGTTGGAAGTGAGGGTTAAGAACATCTGCGGCATGTCATTGTGCTGTATAGGTAGCAACCAGATTAATTGTCCTCCCACAGTCGTTAACCTCCCCTCTTTGGAAGAAGAAGAAAGGCCGAGTGCTATGGTGGCTCTCAGCCCGTGAGATAACATCATCTGACACACTCTGATTTGGGAGATGTAATTTCACCCCCGCACTCTTGTCATTTCTCATTCATGCATACTCGAATGGTGACTTGCGCCACTTGTCATTGAGAAACTCGTCCTCGGAAGAATCCCCCTAACGGCCTCTGTTTCTGCTTTGGATATTGAATTTCAAAGGTACGTTTAAAAAAAAAAAAAAAAAAAATGATTTCTTTTTATTCTCGTTCACGTCTGACAACAGCAAAGTTTTGAAAGTCTGCAAGGCTTTTGTTACAATTGATGTCAATCGTAGTGACATCACTGACAACTTGGGTAGTGAGGAATTGCGGGGGCAGGCGCCGTGCCACAACCCCGCACTACCCATCCTCCACCAGTCCTCTCCCATTATGTAGCGGGCGCGGTGGATGTTATCCATCCATTGTTAGGTACATTGGCCTGAACATTTGTCTTTGTTTGAACAGGTGTATCGCTCCTTCTTGAGATTGGTTTGTGTGAGGTCATTTGGAGTGATACGCTTCATTTGAATTTTGTTCACCGACAATTCCATGCTCACCTCAACAAATGACTTCCTTGACAGATTCTGTACAATACTGCTTTGCCCTAGGGCCTATGGTGTCCCTTTGACTCAGTGAGCGAAATGTGGGCGGTAGGGTGAGGGGGGTGCTAACAATGCTGACTCCTGATGATCAATGGAAGATACCAACAATGCACTGAGCGGTTCATTTAGTGACAGACTGCCTCACCCTGAACGTGTAACTGAAAGGGACTGGAGGTCCTTCTTTCCTGCTCCTGTCCTACTTTTCAACCAAGAAGTGACTGCTTGGCACATGTGATTTTTGTTTCTTTTTAATAAATGATAAAATGAATCAATGAATCTCATCCATGTATGTCATTAAACCATGCGTAGTTGTGGTAACATGTTAGACATAGACTGACAATTGGAATGAGTATAGCATTATTTTTTGGAGGATAAGCAGATCAGAAAATGAAATGGATGGATGGATGATATGAACTGTTGTTTTTCCACCGTTGGATGAAAATGCAACTTACAGTTTTACAGTTTGGACTTTTTCTGGTTGAGCCATTCATGGAAAAATAAATGAAAATAACATATTCATTAAAGACAGAATATCACGTTTTACTGCTGAAAGTTACAAAATAAGTTTACAATCCCTCGAATGGGATGCTGTTGTCCTCAATAAACTTTGCCAATTTTACCATTCACCAAAGGGATTTATTCTTCCTTGATATATGTGCTTCACTGTAAACTGTGCTGCTGAATTTCTTTTCACACACTTGTGCTTGAACAGTACTATGATCAGTTAATCTTGACACATTTTACACAGTCTAGAACATCTACCGTAATTTCCGCACTATAGAGCGCACCTGATTATAAGCCGCACCCACTACATTTTTAGAGGAAAACCAATTTTGTACATACACAAACCGCACCTGTATATACGCCGCATGTGCCCACATTAAAACATGTAAACATATTTGCAAAGAAAGACGGTACACAGAGAGAGTTATCAAAGTTTTAATAATATAACTTAACAATAATAATAATATAACTTTCTTCCCAAACGGTGCCTGTGACGCGGCAGTAAAACTGTAGCAACATGGTAACAACACGCTAGCAACAGAATAGCAACACAGTATAACAGGTCTGGTAAAAGAACATACCGGTACTTGTAAAAATCACGGTGAGCCGTCTTCATCTTCCGCATGTGAACTGAAGCCATCAAAGTCACCGTCCTTAGTGTCGGAATTAAACAGTGTCATAAAGACCGGTCTTAATCTTACCTTTTCTACACGAGCGCCCCTGGCGGCTGTTAGAAAAATTTCATAAATTGGCCGCATCACTGTATAAGCCGCAGGGTTGAAAGTTTGGGAAAAAAGTAACGCCTTTTAGTCCGAATTTACGGTATGTATGTATACAGTATATATATATATATATATATATATATATATATATATATATATATATATATATATATATATATATATATATATATATATATATATATATATATATATATATATATATATATATAATTTCATAAATAAATTGTGACGATTGCAGAAATCAGTGAAGACAGTGTGTTGCTCTGCTGGAGGGCTGGCGTCGTCACCACATGAAATGAAGAACCATATGTATGTGATAAAAAAAAAAATACTGCCCAGCTGTTTCTTGTAGTGTTCTTCAGGTTGCAATTAAATGGCAAGCCTACCAAAGTGCTATCACATGCCAGCTCTCTCTCTAAATACCACAGGTTTGTCTTAAGTGGCCAATAGAATTAATTTTTTTTTTTAATTACCAAAAAAAAAAAAATTACATTCAACATCACTTACCTTGCCTTGAACCGAGCTGACCCTTAAGGTGTACACATCCCAAAGTAGAGTAGAAATTGATCCTGCAGTTAGACATTAAGTAAGTAATTAATGCAATGGCAAAGTGCACCCATTTGTGTGCGCCGACTCAAGTAAGGCAGCCAAGTGAATACCTTTGCCGGAAGAACCGCACTGTTCATGCATGTCAGATGAGGAAATTCTTGGAAAGCAGCAGTCTTTTCTGAATGATATAATCGAGCAAGATTTTCATGAAGGGAATGTTGAGGTGGCATCGTTGGATGGAACAGAGTATTTCGTTACCCCGACTGTTGTCTTTACAAAGTGACTTATGTCATCTGTGACAAATAAATGAAACACCTTCTCATTGTCGTTCCTCATTGTCATCCCTGTACTTGGGAATGATTTCAATCCTTTTAATCTAAACACACTCATTCCACAGTTTCATCATGTCCTGTATGTGTAGATCGTTCCACTTATTTACAATAATTATGCAACCTGTTGGAACTCGAGACTTAATGGAGATGGGCTGTTTTTTTTAATTCTTTTTTTTTTTTTTTTACTAATTGTAATCTGACTCATACAAAAGCTGATGTCACGACTGGCAAAGGAAAGTGAGGCAAAACATCTCACATCCGCAGTGTATGCGCTCATTAATGTGTGCATCTTTAAAGAAGAGAAAACCACAAAATGGGTGTCGCACAAGGGCAATGACTTCAAAGTGGATGAGCAAATGGTACACCGAAATCAGGAAGGCTGGTTAGAATTTGGCAACACTTTGGTGTAACATCTAAGGCTATATTGAACAGATAGGCAGACTTTGAGTTGGGGTCTGCAGTGTCCAGAAACAGAACTTGGTTTGACAACGTTGTAAACACCTTCAACATTGTTGATAACTTGTGGTCAGTGAGAATATTTGTCAAAAAGGTTACGATCTCCTCTTTAAAGTTAGGCCTGCTGGTTGTGCACTGTAAAAAATAACAGAAATAAAAATTGTGTGAACTCCAAATTTCAAGGCAACAATATTCGATGAAATTTTAAGTTGGGCAATTCAACAAAAATTGTTACATTTTTGCTTTCACCCATTTCCAACAAAGAAACAAGTTCAAAGAACAGTCCCTACTCCCTTGTATTTTCCTGCGATTTCAAGATATGAGTAACAAAAACTCAATAACTTATATTTTAAACTTGTTCCAACTTAAATACGTACTGTTTTAGCCCCAAAAATACAAGTTGTGTTTTTCAAGTGTGTGTGCTTCCCCTTTATACATGTAAAGGTTCAATGCAACACTTAAAAAAATAATGTTATTAGGTTTGCAAGATACATTTGGGTGGAAAATGCCCACGATTTCGTTTTCTTTCATATTTTCAAGTGCTGCAAAAAATCGAATTGAAAACGCAGCAACCGGAGTTATTACAAGGTAGTAGAATGATAGATGCAAAGCAAATCTGAGTGTTCCTTTCAGAACACTCAGCATTCTTCGTGACAAGTAACATCTTCTCACTGCCAGCATGCCCTCAAATCCGGTAATCGTCGCAAAATCGTTTTGTATTTTCCCCGCGCACTTTGATTCTGCAGTCATGAACTTCCGCGTTCTGTCGTGGCGCCATCACGTCATCACGTTACGTAGGTACAACGGCTCAATAATCGCAACTGGCGGGTTATCGGCTTCGGTTAGCTTAATGGCTTCGCTTCCTGTGCACTTTTTGAGAGCTGACCAGTACGCTTGTTCACTTGACGGAAATATATTTTCACAAGGCAAAACAAGTCTTTTGCCGTTTCTATTCACTGTAGTTTCGCTACCGACAATTCACATTGAGCGAAAATGCAGTCGGCGGTTCTTTTGCTGTCATTAATAGGCGTCTTTCAAAACTATGGCTGCTCCATAAATGTGCTCAAACTGGTGCACCCCTTGCCGGAGATACACGAATTGACTTAACACCGGAAGCCACTGGGGGCTGCTATAGATGGTGAGTGCAGAGAAAAAGATGGTCAAAAGATGTCATTACATCGTGGACACATCTGTGAGTGAGTGAGTGAGTGAATGAATGGGTGGTTTGAACAAAGCTACTTCACCTTACTGTGCTTGACCAATACATTCAGTGAAAAGTGTTCCCTCGCTACTTCGCCGTTTGGTCATGGAGGATTCAGTCGATTTCGGATTTTCATTTGTGACTATAACTTCATGTATTACAGATTGATCTCACTTTTGGACACATTTTACTTCATTCTAAGTCAGTGCAGGAAAAAAAATAGACTTCTTTTTTCGGGGGATAGTTCGTTTTCCAAAACCAGAGACCATGAAAATTAGATAGCTCGTCGCCTGGAGTGAGCGGTTTGGTACTGTATTCATTCTACTTGTCTTTACAAAGTGATGTAGCATTTTAAAAGTTACAGTACATTTCAGGGTTTAGGACGGTAGGAGTTTGTGATGTTTCTTGCTTGCAATACCATCGATGATCAGACAGACGAGGACAGCGCCTCTTTTTTATCCAGTTGACGCCCGCAAGTTACACGTTACATACTGTACACGTTTCTCGTCAGGCGTCAACTGCCTGTTGTCTCACACCTTCACCAAGAGAGGGTGCTAACGCACCATGGAACAGACGTGAAATCCCGATTCACATTTACTGTATGTAAACATTACTGAATGTTTGTGTTTGTGTGCGTGTGCGTGTGTGTGTGTGTGTGTGTGTGTGTGTGTGTGTGTGTGTGCGTGCGTGTGATTGCTCAAAAGAGGAGTAACCCCTCCACTCCCCACCCAAATAAAATGAATAATAATCAGAACTAATCCAACCTCGACTTTGTGGAAATTCACTTATTGCCAGAGGCATTGGAACGCATCACCCGCAAAAAGTGAGGCAACCCTGTACTCATATTTTTCCAGGACATCAACTCGACCAGAAGTTGCGAGCGTCCAGCCCATTGACGAAGGGACATGTAGAGGCTGCTCCAGGAAAGCGATTCTTCAAGCTCGATCCACGTAGCCCTCCAGATTGACCAGCATCATTCTGGCTGAAGATGTTGGTAATTATCAATTGAAAACGACAAGTCCATTGTGCTGTACCTAGTGGAGAAAATCTGCACAATCATCAAATTATTCTTATATTTCACAACCTTTCCTTCCCTCTTTATGATTGTGCAATCGTTTTTACTTTTGTTCACCCACAAAAGTTATGTTGTTATGACATCATGAAATGTGCATTGCGAAGAAAAACGGCTAATCTTTTTCCCGAAACCTGCTTCTCCTGCACTTGACCAAATCATAGTGACAGTACAGTAATCCCTCATTTATCACGGGGGTTACGTTCCAAAAAGAATTCGTGATAAGTGAAATCCGTGAAGTAGGATTTATTTAAAAAAAAAAGTGAGAGGGAAGAAATTTGTTAATAAAGTTGTACTTGATACTTGATAGCTTTATTTTTTACAGTTATTATACAATACTGAACTATGTATACAATGCAGAGGCGATAGCTCTAAGACTGCAAGGGAAGCTCAGCTTCCCCTAAAATACAGGTGTCAAACTCAAGGCCTGCGGGCCAGATCTGGCCCGCCACAACATTTTATGTGACCCGTGAAAGCAAGTCAAGCATGAAGTTCCATGATGCTTGCAAGAGTGTGAACCAAAATTTCAAATTGTCATACGTAATCCACAATAACAGTCATTATTCTTGACTTCTGATTGTATAACTAGTTATTAATCAATTTGCTGTGCGCTGTGTATGTGATATGTGGAGGGGATTAAATATTTATATGGTTACCCAACATTTACAACGGCACTCCAAGGGAAACCGTAACTACAATGTGGCCCGCGACAAAAACGAGTTTGACACCCCTGCCCTAAAATGTCAAAAAGTAAGTGAGGCGTAGAAAAATAAGTAGTGTGTTTCCGGTAACATGAAATTTCAGCATAGGGTCGGTAGGTCGGAGAAAGTTTTTTTTTAAAATCTTTTTTTTTCTCCCTCCCTCCCCCATCAAAAACGTAAACAAAATAACCATAAAACATAAAACAAGGAGACATTGAAACCAGTGCTGGATGCTCGTCTGTCAAAGAGGGGAAGCTCAATTTTGGTCGACATCATAAAATGTGTCCATTTATTTATACGTGAATTCTATTCTAGCTCCGTTCCTTTTCAAGAAAATGATCTGTGACCCTGTCATACTGTCAGAGATGTTCTCTCGGACGCTCGACAAAGGCTCAAACACAGGAACAGATCGTCTTTCTCTGCCGGCAGGAGGTGCAGTTTTCGATGAAGCCACTCAGTGTGAGCTTCCCAACTGACACCCAACCCCTGCAACCTCTGCCGACCCTTTTATTGATTGTATATGCAAATTACGAGAAACATATCAGAAAAACACTCCCATCTTCATTAACATGACACACCTCTGAACGGCCCCATTGGGTCGCCCCTCAGACAAAGCACTCTTGGTACTCGCACCAACATCCGGACATGTGTACATTCCAAGGGGTACCTCCTTATAATTTGGCTCGTAACTCTTTTCTCATGATGGAGTGCTCAAGTACTCCCTTCCGTCCAAGGATAAATCTTCCTTTCCAAGTTATAAGATAACAGGCACCGGTGTGTCTACTAATGATGTGGTCAGGTACCATCTGCTCCGGTCTCTTGATCTCTCTGACTCTATGCTTCCATTGTGTGCGAGATGTTCTGAACACAAGCGTTCCGAGGTCAATCAAGCATGTAACAAGAAGAAACTTTAAAACATGACAACATTGTATTTTCTATTCTAACACATACCAACAAGGCGTCTTTTCCCGGTACTTAATTAGTGTCCTACAACTATAGGAACTACAATAAAACCCACCAGAAATAAAAGATTACTGTAAATTCCGGACTATAAGCCGCTACATTTCCCCCAAATTTTCAACCCTGCGGCTTAAACAGTGGTGCGGCCAATATGTGTAATATTTCTAGCGGCCGCCAGGGGCGCTCGAGTAGAAAAGGTAAGATTAAGACCGGTGGAATATATGCGTCGAGGAAGACTGCATCTTCTTGTCTTGTGCATAAATTAAATTAGCGTGAACATACCCTCATCATGGAAAATGCAAAAAGAAAGGCATTTACCAGACCTGTTATACTGTGTTGCTATTCTGTTGCTAGCATGTTTTTACCATGTTGCTACCGTTTTACTGCCGCGTCACAGGCACCGTTTGGGAAGAAAGTTATATTATTATTATTGTTAAGTTATATTAAAACTTTGAAAACTCTCTCTGTGTACCGTCTTTCTTTGTAAATATGTTTACATGTTTTAATGTGGGCACATGCGGCTTATATACAGGTGCTGCTTGTGTATGTACAAAATTGGTTTTCCTCTAAAAATGTAGTGGGTGCGGCTTATAATCAGGTGCGCTCTATAGTGCGGAAATTACGGTAATTTGTCGCTAGTTGTTTGTTTACAACAAAGAGTGTCGCTAAAATGATTAGGAGAAGTCTCCAGCTCAACTCGGGACAGAATGCGAGTTGAAAAATTGCTCGCGACGGATGTCTACACTAAAAGCTCGGTGACTGGCTCATTTCAATGTCAATCGAACTGGCACACAGGCTCAGACAGATCATCCAATCTGATGCAGAAAAGCCTGGCATCCGGTACCCTCCCACTGCCATCCAGTCCCAGAGACGACGAGCGTTTGTGGGCGGGACAAAAACCAGCTTGTATCCAATGACTCGTCTCCGTTCAACGCATTGGGACAACCTACCCTGAACTCACTACCATTTAAAGCACAGCGAAGCTGCGGGATGAATGAGAAGGGAGTCGCGTCGTAACCAGTAAGAAGAAGCTGATTCGGAACAAAAGTTGAGCACGTTGTAGTGCATATTTAGTCAATGACATGTACACACAATGAAATTTACATTCATATATTTGATCACTTATTCTTTGACATTTTAGGGGAAGCCGAGCTTCCCTTGCAGTCCGAGAGCAATCGCCACTGATTGAAACCCCCGCTCGGCGGCGAGAGAGTTGGGTACCCAGCGGCTGGGTGTTACAGCCATCTCGTTACCTCTGCGTCCCGCGTCCTAGACGGCCCGTGGTGGTCGTCAAATAGTTCGTTGAATATTTTCGATACAGCAGTGGATGCTATTTTCTTAATATTATGGTGCGAGCATGCGACTGCAACACACAAAACGCGGTTTAAACTGTTGTCGGAGATCGTGGCCGCCGCCATGATTCAAGTTGTTGAAGGACGACAGGGCAAACGACGCAACGTGAATATCGCGAGAGTTTGCACCAATGTAAAAGCTCTAAATTCATCTTTCCTTTTATTATTTATAATTTTGTCTGTGGTTTTATTGTTCTTGTTTTGATTGTAAAGCATCCTTGAGTGTTTTCAAAGACGTATAAATGAAATGTACTATTATTATTATTATTATTATTTTTATTATTATTACACAAAAATGTAGAAGATTTGAAAAAAAATGCCGACCGTAAAGTTTTTTTTCGAGGTAGAAATTCTCGGTCGGTCGGGTTACCGGAAACACACTACTTTTTTTTCTACGCCTGATCAAATATATGTGTGGACATGTCATTGACTAAATATGTGCTATAACTCACTCAACTTTTGTTCTCTTCTCATTCATTCCCACAGCTTCACTGTGCTTTAAACTGTGTGGACGCTGAGCGTCGACCGCGCGGACGCTGGGTGTCAAGAGAGTTCAGTGTAGGTTGTGCCAATGCATTGAAACGAGATGAGTCATTGGATAAATCCTGGTTGTGTCCTGCCCATTGGACGCTCAGCGTCTCTGGGAGTCTGGACAGTAGGCGTTTCCTGGCTCGCCCGGATGCTCATCTTTTCTGCATGATAATTGGATGATCTGTCTGAGGCTGAATCTCTTTTTGATTGTTCGTTTGTTTGTTTATTGAACATATAAAACATACAATAATAAATTGACAAAAGTGAAGGTAAGTAAAAATTGTAAAAAATTGATAGTGAAATGAGCCAATCAGCGATCTTATGGTGAAGGCATCCTTTTAATTCTTTTTGAAAATAAACGGAGAGTAGAATTTACGGATAAATAAACGGACACATTTTATGATGTAGGCCGAGACTGAGCTTCCCCTCCTTGACAGACCAGCATCCGCCACTGATACAATAAAACCAAAGACCAAAAATTTGCAAAGGTAAATATGGCAAGCTGAACAGAGACGAGGTACGGAGACTGTTCACGTTGGTCAGTCCCTTAGCCAATCAGGATGCAGAACACAATTCACTGTTTAAATAAAAGCATTTAAAAAACTGCAATAAAAAAAATTTGTGAAACAGCAAAGCCGCGGAAGGTGAACGGTGTTACACCGAGGGATTACAGTATACACGGTACATGATGCAAGCACATTTCAATGCCTTTCATCAGCACAAACCATTTGCGCTTGCTTAGTAGTTTTTCCCACTGTGTGTAAAGTGGATTGCCCTCTTTCATTCACAGGGACAGGACAGACACTGCAGTGCGATGCAATCGTTGACGTGATCTTGAGTATGACCATTGTTGCCACCACCAGAGAGCTTCACCTGGACGATAACCCCCTTCCACTCGAAATTATAGCGCTGGACTCTAAAGGTGCCCATGAGAAAAACTTCCTCTCATTATAGCCTGCTGCTGCTCTGCTAAGTCCTCCCTTAGCCAAGCAAATTGGCACTTCCAGGCTGGTCTTGATCACTGTAAAGTATTTGTTGACCATTTGCATCTCTGTGTTCATATCACTCATCTGTTGCTGCTGTAAAGATTAACCAACTTCAATATCTTGATCAATGACAATGTTGGATCCCCTCGGACTGGGCCGATGACCTGGTCGTGTTTGTTTTCATCCCCGAGTTGTCTTAAACACAAAGTCATGTAACTAAATGAACTGTGGCTGCAGTCTAATGTTTTCTGTTTGAGGCTCTAGGCCAGTGGGGTCACCAACATGGTGCAACCCTGCACATGGACCACATGAGGAGCCCGCTGGTCTGTTCTAAAAATATAAACACACTTGCAGAAATGTGTAGAAATTAAGTGTTTTGTGCTGATATTTATCGGTTTCGTACCTTACAATACAATACAATACATCCTGATTTATAAAGCGCTTTTACAACAGCTGCAGCTGTAACAAAGCGTTGAACAAAACAGTTAGCATAAAGTAAAATAATAAACACAACACAAAACCTTGATAAATCACAGTTGATAATTTGGCTGCTGAGCGATATCATGGACATGTCTTCACATAGATGAATAAAATTAAAGCTTCATTTGATCACATTTGTTGTGTCAGAGGTGTCTCAAACTCATATCAATACCCCAGAAGTCGCTCTGAATTTCAAAACAGTTGGTGACCTCTGTCATAGGAAATTTGGGTTTATGCTTTGATTCATCGGCTTTGGCCTTTACAGTCATTATTTGAAGTAGCGGATAGAAGAATGAGGAGGATTCTGTAATCAAATGCTTATTAGTTTCATACTGGCCAATTCAGCCGCCAGGAGCTGCCAGATCGGTGCGCTCAACATCCATCATTTCCTGCCGTCTATGCAAATACCCTAAATTCCACCTGTTTCATACCCACTTGCTTCATCTTCACTCACTTGTTTGAGTATCAGGAGAAATTGAGAATGACTCTTGTGCTTTTCATTTTCCTTACAGGAAACCCCTTCAGCACTCTTGCAGGTCTGGTCTTTGACTGGAGTATCGTGAAAGATGTGGATGTGAACGGATTAACCGATTCTGATGATGTATTGTTAAGGAATTTGTTCCCTACTGTGATTTTATTTAGCCCCACTCTGTTGCTGGTTCTGTTCAAACACGAAAACAAAGAATGTAATATGCTGTTGAAGGTATTCACTGTGACTACAACCACCTTTTATGACCGGCGACCCCCACCACTATTAGGACCCCTCCAGGGGATGTTTATCTCAAGCCTCTGTGTAGCTGATGTTGAGGAATTTCGCCTTACCATGAGTACTATTGATAAATGTATCTTTCCTGAACATCTGTGACCACTTGAAATGAGGAAGACAGAGTTGGGGTCAACATCGGCTTTAACCTTAAGGGAGGAATAGCCTCCATGTGTTTTCTTTAGGCAAGGTTCGTTAAGACCCTCTGGTTTCCCAAGGAAAGGCAATCCTACCTTGGGATTTAGGCGCCACAGGAGGAGGTCTGGATTTTGCCCCATGTCAACAGTGAGCTTCCCTCGTCAATCACATTGAACTGCACTGACCTTTCTTTGTTTCTGATTTTTACATAAGGGGAAGGACTGCCCGCCCCTCATTAACATATTATCTCTACATAAGCGGGAGTTTGTATTTGCTCGGGGCTTCCTGACGAGATCTGAGACTCTCAGGAGCCCGAATCGATTCGTGTTGCGCTGTGATAAACTGAAGAAAAGACAACGTGGTGTTGGGTCTTCTTCCACCCTATAGAGAAATAAAAGAACCTGTGTCCAAGGAGGGCCAAGGAAAATTGACTGCTCCCCCTCCTCAACAAATGGCGTCACGAACAGGATTTCTCTGGGAAAAGACCAACACCGGTTTCAGGACCTTCAGACTCAGGCAGTAACCTAGGAGCGCTCCACTTTAAGGTAAGAAGACACACCTGTTCCTGTTATTACAGGCAAAGTGTCAAGATTCGGCATGTCCAATAAGGACCGATCAAATCAAACTGCTCTGAACCTGAATGTGTTGAACCAAGTATAGAGATTGGATATTTCGTAGGTGGCAATACCAAATTGATAATGAGTTCTAAGGGATTTATGTGATTATGGAAAAATGAAGTACTGTACAGGAAAAATAATTAAAGAGTAGGTGTGAGGTATATTCAAAACAATATACCGTCCAAAATTGCCACTGAGTAGTAGATGACTGAATTGGCACAGTTATTGAGGCACCGGTAGGCGGTTCAAATTAGGTAGAACCACTGAGACGTAGGCTTGGCTAGTAGCTGACGAGCAAAGACCAAACTGAGTAAACAGTAGGCAATTAAAAATCGGATGTAATTGCTGAGGCAGGTCCAGGTAATTTTCTATTATTCTGGATGCTGATCAATTGTAGGACTGACGATTGGAGATCGGGGTCTGAGTAAACAGTAGGCAATTAAAAATCGGATGTAATTGCTGAGGCAGGTCCAGGTAATTTTCTATTATTCTGGATGCTGATCAATTGTAGGCCTGGCGACTGGAGATCGCAGTCTGAGTAAACAGCTGTATTTTAGGGCAAGTTAGGGACAGCTCCATTGTTACAATTGGAGAATTACGTGACGTCACACGGTCCATAAGGGAGTATATTGGACGGTGAGTATAATAAAAACATGGTGAACTGTAAGATGGACGGAAGGCCTGAAGGCAGAAAACGGTTAAAATACCGTATGTGGGTAAGTAGAAACATTTAAGGTGGATATGCAAGTCTGAGTGAGTGAGCTTTGAGCTGGGTTTTGAATGTGGAAAGAGAGTCTCAATATTGCGGATATTGAGTGGAAGTGAGTTCCAGAGTTTGGGGGCAGAGCGGCTGAAGGCTCTGCACCCCATTGTACTGACGGGCAGGAGGATGAGAACCTGAGTGAGCGAGAAGGAATGGAAATGTGAAGAAGATCTGACAGATAAATGGGGGCAAGGTTATGGATGGCTTTCAATGTATAGATAAGTAAATTTAATGCATTGCGCAGAGAGAGAAAGTGGCGAATGTATTGCGCAGAGAGGTAAGTAAAGAAAAAAACAAGGTTTTAAGAATAAATTGTAAGAATAAGACAAAAGTTTGAAATGGGAAAAGAAAAAGAAGAAAAAGCTAAGTGAAATTCAATTTGAGCTATATTGCATTTCATGGGCGGCTTGACCACTGCCGTCGACTTGGAAAAAAGAAAAAATGAATAAACAAAGTAATACAGACAAAGTTATGATAAACAAGGCAGCGATGATGCCTCCTCCACCGCATGGGGTGAGGAGCGCTAAACTTGTGACCCCACTACAAGCGCCGAGTGGTCACTTGTACACAGACAAGGCAGGAGAATTTGGAGCGGATGGTCAATCTGCAGGCAGAGAGACCTGAGCTCACCAGACACACGAAAAACTTTTCTATATTCATCACAATCACAGACACTGTTGTGAGGTTTAAAGATATTGAGTGAATTAAGAATAAATATAAATGTATTTTAACAGAGGGGCACTTTAATCATTTTGTAGGCTCCCCAGGGGCTCTTAGTGCAACCACAGACCTTCAGGAAGGGGGGTAACACATTCTAGCCGTTTTACTGGCCCCCACCCTAATCCATTGTGTGCCAAGCTTCCCCCTGATCTGCCCAGGGTGGTTCATAAACAATTAGTAAAGTTAGAAAATGTATGAAAATTAAACAGGATAATGAGAGCATTAGTGTTTGGGATGCAACTACTTTTATAACTAAGGAGACTGAATCGGCGAGGCAAATGTTGCTGGATTTGCCTAAAATTGACTCTGACATACAGTTGTGGGCGATAGACTGGCTGAGGAGTAAGTATTTACCCAAAGAAATTATGGACTTTTTAGAGGGAATAGCGTCTTGCAAATTGACTAGGTTGACTGATAGAAAATCAGAGGCGCTGAGATCCCTTTATCCGACTCCATTGGGTCCCCTACAAAAATTGGCGTTTGAATTGTTATCTGAGGTACACCCAATGACTTATTTGGTTAATTGTATGGATGCTTGGGTGACTGCCACTGGGCAGGACCCCAATCATCATCCACTGAATCAAGCTTTGTTCAGGCAAACAGTACTGGGGGGTTGTCCATCTGATGTGCAGAAAATGATGACTAACTCTCCCACTCTCCCCACTTCAGATGACGCGAACTGGCGAACTCATTTCCTATATTATGTGCAGCAATCTCGAATGAGAGCCAAGGAAGAGACTGAGAAAACACCCAAGCTGCAGGACGACTTTTTGAATTCACGAATACAAGAGGCTAAGAGAGCCTCCAGTAATGCATGCAAAAAAGAGAAACTTGGGAGATCTAATCAAATGTCAATCAGTGTCTCTCAACAGGCTCCACCACGGCTGATCACACCCCCACCGCGGCTCCAAGCCCCACCTCAACATTTAGGCCTGCCCACAAGGCAGGGCCGAGACGCATGGCTGGGGGGAGGTCCGAGACGGGAAGGTGGGCGTGGACGAGGTTGTCTTGGGAACCAAGCTGTCTGTTTCATTTGTGGTGACGTGAATCATTGGACACGGGAATGCCCCACCGCCGGCATCCACCTGTTCATCAATCAGGCTATGATCAACAAGCTCTGACTCCTCCTCCACAAAGCCAACAACAATGACAAGCTACGGCACCCCCACATGGACAATACCCATCTGCTCCATGGGTACCCGAATCCCCAACAATTGGGATCCTCGCTGGCCTCACTGAAAGACTGTCATGAACCTGAACATGCTGGACTACTGCCTGCTGACACAAGGCTGACTATTGCTAAAGTCAGCTGATGACCCACCACTGAACTCTGCCTTCCAACAGTATCGGCTTGGGTTTCCTTAGACTTCCTCCATATGACCTTACCATCCGCTGATCGATCCTTCCCACTGCACAATGCATTTGACAAACTAGGGAATGAAATTTATCACATGGCCTGGTTGGACGAAACACAAGGCAATTTCTTTAATGTTCCCTCCATAATTATTGTAGGTCCTGAGGGGTGTGGCAGCCAGAGTGGACCTGTCAGAGGATCTCATCTCATTGACTGGTATCGTATGCCTGACATGGCCGCACCACACGTACTGTTTTTGCGGTCTACTCAAATATACAAAAATTCTCGTTCGTACACATTTTTCGGTAATCGATTTAGCAAATGATTTTTCCATATACCACTTTCAGGGTCATATAGGGACATTTTCTCATTCTCTCGCCTTGGAGCTAAATTACGCTACACTCGGTTGCACCACATATTCAATTTTGTCTTCTGGAATTTTATTCAAGTGCTTAAACAGCTACTCTACTCTTTCCAACCTCCAGATGGCGCTGTGCTTATTCGGTATGGTGATGTTCTTCCCGATGCATCATCTGAGATTTGCGGTTTGGAAGCCACTAAGGTGGCTCGTTTGACATTTGGCTTTACAGTTTCAAACTATCACACGGAAATATTACAATGCGCACAGCCTTTACAGTTTTGGGGTGATTGAGCACATCAGAAGGTACAACGATGCCGGTTTCTCTTGTGTGTCCTGATCTAGCTGATTTAGTTGGATGTTTCCGAAAAAGAAGGCTCTGTTTCTGTAGTTCTTTTTCAGAAAAGAGAGGGGAATGTGAATGACAGGAACATGAACAGGGAAGTAGAAGACTAATTTTGACAAATTTTGACATACGTCAGCATGCAATTTGACCCAATTGAACAAAAACATTCGGCATGTGTCAGATATGCGACAGTATTAGGCAAACGTTTACAAAATTGATCACATTGTGTTGAAAGAATCCCCTGACGGTCCTTCTCACACAGTGGCTGCATTTTTCTGTACGAAATAATTTCCAATTTTAACAAAAAGAAAAAGCGATTATTAAATACAAGGCACATATTAGAAGGACCTCCCACATAGAAGTAGAAAATGACAAAGCAGACAAGATGACTAAAGAGACAGCAGACGACGACGTTAGTTAGTCAGTGATGGTGGGCAATCAAGAATAGGAAAATGTATGGTTTCCCAACTAACCACCTTCTTTCAGACCAAGAGAGGGCATCCCGAAGGAAAAGAACTAACCGGGTGGCCAGGGATGAGACTGGTTTGTATCGGCATCAAATTGATGGACGTCCAGTCCCGTCGGCAAATGAATTGAAGACTCCAATTTGGGAGGCATGGGTTTTTCATCTGCAATCCAAGGTAAACTCGAACCAACGAATTAGAGGCTTATGCCTGGAAAACCCAAGAACCCTTTCTTCTTTGGAAATTGATGAATTATATATTAAATGACTGCAATATGTTCACTGAACACCAAGATAAATATTTTGTCGAATATTTAATGCTTTAATCCTAATTTAGGATTTTGGCCAAATTTGACCCTTTGGGATGTAAGGGTAGCATTTGAGTAGGAGAATCTATAGGGTCCAAATTAGACCATGTGGGTTCTCCAGGGTTAAATCAAAACTCCTATGGTGATGACCTCAGAGGAATTGGATTGGGATTGAGGCGCTGCCACTTGCGCTGCTCACCAGGAGGTCCACCATTAATCCTGCCACAGGCTTCACACCCTTTGGGGTGATACATGACCAGGAGTTCCCTGTTCCATGATGATCCATGGACCTGGGCACTCCTCAACAGATAATTCTATTCCTCATAAAGCAAAGATAGACTCATTGAGTGCTCTCGTCTCCCATTTTCAGGAGCGAACGAGACTCCAGGGTGAACACCCCGTGAAACCACAGACGAGCATGTGTATCCGGGGGTCCTAAAGCGGAAGTGGCACCAGCTGAGATGAAGGGGACCACGCGAAGTGACACGAAGGACCCGTCATGCTGTCTACCTGGAAGGAATGCGTCAGCCCCAAGAATCATCTCCAACTTCAAAGTGACACTCGGGAGGACGACTGGACGTGAAACCAAGAAAAAGTTATCAAGGGGCCCAGAACTAATAACATATCTTTCTGATTAAACTGGTCATTTGGTCTCCATTCCTACACTGATGTGGGGGATTGGTGTCAAGCTTTGCTAAGATTTATTTCCGGTTGAAGGTAGTGCTTTAGAAGATAGGATTGGTTGTTCCACTTTTGACAAGATTGTGACAGAAGATTTTGTGATCACAATACTAATTGTGATCAAGAGAGGGATTGTTAAGGAATTTGTTCCCTACTGTGATTTTATTTAGCCCCACTCTGTTGCTGGTTCTGTTCAAACACGAAAACAAAGAATGTAATATGCTGTTGAAGGTATTCACTGTGACTACAACCACCTTTTATGACCGGCGACCCCCACCACTATTAGGACCCCTCCAGGGGATGTTTATCTCAAGCCTCTGTGTAGCTGATGTTGAGGAATTTCGCCTTACCATGAGTACTATTGATAAATGTATCTTTCCTGAACATCTGTGACCACTTGAAATGAGGAAGACAGAGTTGGGGTCAACATCGGCTTTAACCTTAAGGGAGGAATAGCCTCCATGTGTTTTCTTTAGGCAAGGTTCGTTAAGACCCTCTGGTTTCCCAAGGAAAGGCAATCCTACCTTGGGATTTAGGCGCCACAGGAGGAGGTCTGGATTTTGCCCCATGTCAACAGTGAGCTTCCCTCGTCAATCACATTGAACTGCACTGACCTTTCTTTGTTTCTGATTTTTACATAAGGGGAAGGACTGCCCGCCCCTCATTAACATATTATCTCTACATAAGCGGGAGTTTGTATTTGCTCGGGGCTTCCTGACGAGATCTGAGACTCTCAGGAGCCCGAATCGATTCGTGTTGCGCTGTGATAAACTGAAGAAAAGACAACGTGGTGTTGGGTCTTCTTCCACCCTATAGAGAAATAAAAGAACCTGTGTCCAAGGAGGGCCAAGGAAAATTGACTGCTCCCCCTCCTCAACATGTATTATGGCAAGTCTTCCCTTATCTGCATTATTTAGCAGCAATGAAATTACACACTTAATTTTCAAAATTGTTTCTGAGTAAGAATATGGCAAATAAATACAGTGGCGCCTAGAGATACAAGTGTCCCGATTCACTGTGTGAACATTTGAGATTCGAGTCATCACTCGACCAGTTTTTGTTTTCATAGACAATCAAAATTTGATATGAACGTGCCCTTCAGTCTTCCTCCACTAGATGACGGTGGCCAACTTCTCGACATCCGGCCACCACCAGTTCACATTGGTTTCCTTGCAGTGGAAGAACCGTACCAGTCAGAAGCAGTAATTAATATGCCATAAAGCTACCAGTAGACCCCAAAAATATCTTAGGTATGGTAATGTGTGCGCTCACAGATTCCATGTTTAAATCTTCGAATGAAAGACAGTTAAAAATGCATTTTGAGTGTTTTGGGGGGCTGGAACAGATTAACTGTGTTAAGGTTTACGTTTAACTCAAAGAGCAATGTTGATTGAGATAAGAGTCTGGTCATGAACCAAATGTAGGTTTTAACGCTGGGCACAAAAATGATATTCGACCAATATGTTCTTTTGGGTAAAATCCAAAGTGGCACAAAGTTAACATTGCTCTCTCTTGTCCCTTCTCAAGGTTTCTGAAGTTCTCCCGAGTCCACATACAAAACTCCTGAATACATCTCTGAAATGGAGCGTGTCGGAAAACAAGGCAATATCATTTTGGTGTCAGGCCTGAAAACAGGGCATGCGAAAGTGAAGGCCAGAATTCAAGAATCCCTGTATCAAGTAAGATAAAAATACTTTTCTGGCACAACTATTTAAATGGTTTGCCTGAGTGTTACACAGCCTCCAGGATTTCCTGGTATTCGAAAATGAGAAGAATTTAAATTGTGGCCTCTGTGTGACCAAAAACCTCCACTGATGTTTCAATCTAAAAATAGCAAGATGGGAGAATTATTGGTCCCAACCTGAATTGTAATTTCACAGGTTTATGGCCTCTATGCGGCAATCGTAAAATAAAAGTTAACATCATTAATGACTCCCCCTTTCTGTACGAATGGGAAAAGACTCCATGAAAGATGACGGTGAAAATGGAGGGAGTGATGGTATGAGAATCAATCCCTTTTGAAATGTGTCAATTCTGTTCATTTTGTTTTTATGTTTTAAATTATTTCAATCACAGGGCACACATAGACAAACAATCCGTCGCACTCACACTCACACCGAGGGGCAATTTAGAGTGCTCCGTTAACCTGCCATGCATGTTTTTGGAATGTGTATAGCATTGCTAATGTTTCATCAAGAAGGCTCATTTGTATTGTTTGATAGTAATATCTTCACACAGAAGTCAATTGTATTAGGTCAGCTATTGTGTTGTCATCGATGAGAAACTATTTTTTACAGATGAGGACCTCTCAATTTTTTGACCTAACTAGCATCCAGTATGGAGCAAAGGCTCCTTCTTGGAACCAATCTCACAAAGACCATTTTGGCTCAAATCCAGATCGTCTTACCTGCTGGTAGCTAACGACAATGCAGTCGTCGATCGCTACTATTGTCACGGCAAACCAGCAAAAGTAATCCTCAATCGTACTTTTTTTTTCATCGCTGCGTACGGTCAGATTGATAAAGCATGATGTGCGCATGCGTGGTAAGCCGTTGTACGGGTTTTTGTTGCTTTGTAATCATTTATAAGGGCAGCTATTAGCCAAGGTTGACAGGTATGTGGTTGTTACAATCGCTGCGTCATCGAAGCGCTCGTTTCTTTTCTTCCATACGTTCATCTTCCCTTTGTTGCGACGGAGCAAAAAGTGAACGCGGAAATTCAAAATTTCAAATTCACAAACGAGATCGGAAGTACGTCACGAATCGGATTGCCATACTGTATTCCATACCGGGATGCCAGCTTTGTTATAACGATTGTTTTTGGTTCATATATGACACATGTTCTATTTCAGCTCACAGCTTTACTGTGACCACCTTTGATACAATGCTACATAAAGCAAAGTTATCGATGTTGCCCCCGAGAGAGTTGGGTACCCGGCGGCTGGGTGTTACAGCCATCTCGTTACCTCTGCGTCCCGCGTCCTAGACGGCCCGTGGTGTTCGTCAAATAGTTCGCTGAATCTCTTCGATACATCAATGCAGTGGCGATTGTTCTCGGACTGCAAGGGAAGCTCGGCTTCCCCTAAAATGTCAAAGAATAAGTGATCAAATATATGAATGTAAATTTCATTGTGTGTACATGTCATTGACTAAATATGCGCTACAACGTCCTCAACTTTTGTTCCGAATTAGCTTCTTCTTATGGGTTACGACGCGACTCCCTTCTCATTCATTCCCGCAGCTTCGCTGTGCTTTACACGGAGGACGCCGAGCGTCCGCAAAGAGTTTATTGCCCGGACGCCCGGCTTCTCGAGAGTTCAGGGTAGGTTGTCCCAATGCGTTGAACGGAAACGAGTCATTGGATACAAGCTGGTTTTTGTCCCGCCCACGGACGCCCGGCGTCTCTGTGAGTCTATGGACAGTGGGCATGTGACGGCCCTGCCTGGACGCTGAGCTTTCTGCATGAGGATTGGATGATCCGTCTGAGGCGAAGTCTCGTTATGATTGACAGCAAAATGAGCCAATCACCGATCTTTTGGTGTAGCCACACGTGAGAGCATTTTTCAATTCTCAGTCTGTTCTGAGTTGAACTGGAGACTTCTAATAATCTCGAGTGGCAACACTCTTTATTGAAAACGACTAGCGACAGATTAATCTTTTATTTCTGGTGTGTTTTATTGTAGTTGCTTGTGTTCGCAGACTGACTTATATCACTACAGGTAAGAACCTGGAAAATACACCTTGTTTGTATGCCAGGGTCACAGATCATTTTAGCCCTGTTCACACAGGCAGATTTATTTCGGCGCTGCGCCGGAGTATTTTGTTGCGATATATTTTTACACCGGAACAAATTTTGTGGAGCGTTCACACGTACAAAGCCGATAAGCGTCACAGCTCCGGCACAGCGTCGAAGCAGCCCCACTTGCGTTCACACGGGCAGTCTCTGCTGCGGAGCAAAACGACAGCAAACAAATGAGCTGTAGTGTTGGTTCTTTTTTAAAACGTATACACAACTACTGTACAGGCACGTCCTTTTCCTTCTGTGTCTCCATGCCTTCTGCTAGAGAGTGACCACCCCGAAAACGTAAATCAACGATGAGTTCAATGATACTCAGAAAAGCAAACATTTAATGCGCCAAACACAAAAATCAAGAGATGAAATCACAAAATAAATTCTATGGTGCAAATTTAACCCAGTTGCGTTCATACGTGCACATTTGCATCGGTACTGCTTCGCAAACGAGCATTTGTTCAGGAGCAAATTTTTAAACCACATCCCTGAGGTGGTTTAAATTTGATCCGAAACAAGCGGTTTTCGGGCACTACGCCGGAATAAAGTTGCACGTATGAACGCTCGAGGGGAGCAGTTTCGGAGTAGGTCCGAAATAAATCTGCCCGTGTGAACGGCCCTTTTCTTGAAAAGGAACGGAGAGTCGAATTCACGTAGAAATAAACAAGACACATTTTATGATGTAGCCTGAAATTGAGCTTCCCCTTCTTGACAGACCAACATCCGCCACTGCATCAATGGATGCTATTTTCTTAATACAGACACTCCCCGAGTTACGAACATCCGAGTTACAAACAAACGGTACATGCGAACATTTTCACGGGTCTGTCGAAAAAAAACAACTTAGATTTTGTATTGCGCGCCTTTTTCCAAGTGCCGAACGGGGCGGAGGAGGACGGCGGAGGCGACGGCGGGCGGCGACGTTCGAAGGCGGCGGCGGGGAGAGGAGTGGGGGGCGGGCGTGTGACGGTGGAACGGGCGGGGAGGCGTCCGGCGCGCCGGTCGACGACCGGTCCTCTACTCTCCCCCGCTGAAGCCGCTGCTAGTTTACCGGGCAGCTAACGCTCGAGCCCTGAAGAATGTGACGAAAAGCTCTCTCCCCGTTATATGGATGTCAATATAAGTCTTAAACATACATTCCAGACAAAATATAGCACTGAAGCAACTTACGAACGAATTCACCTTATGAACAATCGTCCGGAACGTAACTCGTTCGTAACCTGGGGAGCGTCTGTATTATGGTGCGAGCATGCGACTGCAACACACAAAACGCGGTTTAAACTGTTGTCGGAGATCGTGGCCGCCGCCATGATTCAATGTTGTTGACAGACGACAGGGCAAACGATGCGCACGCTCAACGTGAATATCGGAGAGTTTGCACCAATGTAAACGCTCTAAATTCATCTTTCCTTTTATTATTTATAATTTTGTCTGTGGTTTTATTGTTCTTGTTTTGATTGTAAAGCGTCCTTGAGTGTTTTGAAAGGCGCGTATAAATGAAATGTACTATTATTATTATTATTATTACACAAAAATGTAGAAGGTTTGAAAAAAATGCCGACCGTAAAGTTTTTTTTTCGAGGTCGGTCGGGTTACCGGAAACACACTACTTTTTTTTCTACGCCTAATGGATTTGCAGGTCCCCCGGGTGGAGGATTTCCCGCAGCTCTATGCCGTTAACTGGCTGGAGCAACATGACAACTGGTCCTCTGCCTCCATCATCACCGATTGCAGATCTCTTGCCGACACCATCTCCAATATCAGTCCAACTGATCCCGAAATTACCGCCCTACAGTCCCTTTTTGCTGCCCTCGGGTCCAAGGGCCCAGTTCAGGTCATCTGGGTGCCTGGTCATTGCAATCTCCTTGGCAATGACCTGGCAGACGAGCAAGCCAAACTCGGCTCCTCCCTTCCCCAATCAAACCCGGATCCTGACACTTCCACGAGGCGCGCCATCATACGCAGGAGCTGCATCCCTCCCCCATCCCTCCATCCCCGTCTTACCTCCCTCTTTCTTCCCAAAAACCCAACCCCTCCGAAGAGGCCTCACTGTCGAGGAAAGACCTCATCGACCTGATCCGGTTCAGGTCCGGCCATCAACCCTCTTTCCGACGATGGCAACATCTGTTGGGGATGTGTGACGACGACCGATGCCGGTTATGCGGCGAGGAAGAAGAGTCGGCCGAACATCTTTGGCTACGCTGCCTGGCGTTCCTGGTGGACCGGCACCATCGACAACTTGGCAACTCCTTCGGAGAACTTAGGGTGACTCAACAACAACAACAACAACAGCGTCCACGGAAAGGTCGTTCTCTGCGTTGAAAAGACTGAAACCATAAAGTCAGAATAGGACCGATTCAGGACGACTTTCCTCCCTTGCCATCATCTCCATTGAGGCGCAGAGACTTTTAAAACTAAAGGAAAATAAGGAGGACTTTTACATCAAAGTAACGGAGATTTTTGTGGCGAAGGACAGGCGCATGGACTTCATCTACAAATAAAGGTATTCATTGCAATCTTACAACAAAAGAGATTAGACTAAGAAAAATACAATAGAATATTTAACCCTGGAGAACCCACGGAGTCAAATTTTGGACATGAAGTAACCAATAACCAATTGAATAAGCTACCCTTTTTGGTTTATATATTTTTAAAATCTGACACTGAAGGAGTCATTGCCTCACCAACCATGAACCTCACCGCACGCCACTGGTTGTGGCAGACTACATTCCGCTTCCTGTGGAGCATGCCATCCAGCCAGGAGAGGCCCAGAGGCTGGTGGTGGGAGACGTCATTTGCTTTACTGCTCAGCTGGACAGTGAAGACGGTGAGAGACTTTGCGAATGTAAATATGTCAACCCCCCTGAACAGTTTGAGTTTTACCATCTTGGGCAACTTTTTTAATCTCCTCTTCTCTGCAGGAGGCCACAGTATTTGGAGCTTTTAGCCAATGCCGTACTCCAGGTCGACGCCGAAACTGGTGCAGCTGTTGCCAGAAACTCTGCGGCAGCTACTGTGTACTATGAGATACCGGGGGTTTTGAAAACATAGAGAGGTAAAGTACGTTTACTGAATCCACCATAGCTACTTATTCGAATTCATCTGATAGAATTCACTGAAATACCGAATGCCAAATTAGCAAGATTTATTTATTTATGACGGTCCTTCTGGTCATCAGTTGTTGTGATGAAAGAGGTAACCGATTCTGTCTACACAATGCATGGTGAACTTTGGAGTGTGATACATGGAGCAGAATTTGGACACCGAAGCAGACATGACACATGAGTGGCCAACCATGGAAGGATATTAGACGTTCTGGAACCAGACCTCAAATACTGAAGGGCTCCAGACCACGTCCAACCCTCTAACAAAGTAAAGGATGAAAGCACCGTCTCAACACTCTGGTTGCTTTTCCACTGTCATCCCACTTTTCTTTTCTGGAGACGTTTGATGACTTCTGTCATTGCGTCCCTATTTATTTTTGCGCCTGTAAATTGCGAATTTCTCCATTGTGAGACAAATAAAGGGGTTTCTTCTTCTTCTTGAACCAACACAGCAATTTCCCACAATGACTTAAAAAGGAATCAGTACAAGATAGTTAACTGTTTCCCCACTTAGAGTATGCAAGCACATTTCACGAGTACGTTTAAAATGTATTTTCAAGATAACAATCAAGTACGGTAAATACATGTGTTCTCAGTTATTTCATAAGCCCGTCAATACAGTGGTATCAGTGTGCTTGAATTTATTTCCCTGGGAAGCCAATAATCAGTCAGCTCAACCCATTCAAATCAACAGTTTTTTTGTGATCAATATATGACTGTATTATGTTTGCATCAAGAGCATACGCAGGTTTATTCATGACTTTGATGTCATTTATATATATGTGTAGCCGGGTCTTTGGAAAGACTGGACTGAACACAAATACATTTTTATGTGGGTTTTATTCCCGACTGGACAATGAAAAATTGTACAGCATTAAGAGAAAAGACTGAGATGTTAACTGAATTTTAAAAGAGTTCAAAAAGGGATCTAAGAGATCAAAGAAGAGTATCTAACAGATTAAAGACAATTACACTATAATAGACAACAGCAGTGGCTTGCTTGATGGGGTAACAGAAATAAAATTACATTATATCCAAGCCACAATAATTAAAGTGCAGAACAAATAATCATTACAACCCAATGTTTTGAGATGCAGACACACTTACTCGATACGTTCTGGTGTGTTGGGTGCATACAAAGCACGTGGACAAACACAAATGATCTCCCCTCTAAAGAACAGATAACACAGTTCATATCATTTCACAGTCCAAAAAAACATATTTACATCTTGTCACGTTGCGAACACTTACGCTGTACAGCTGTTCACACGACTCACTAGTGGTAGATTTCAACCTCCAAACCATGATATTGTGCTCTACAAATACCATTCAAATAAGTAATCATCTGTCCAAAATTAACACTTAACATGCATCATGGTAAACTAGTTATCAATTACCTGAATATCGGCACGGTTACGACGACGATCATGGGTGTCTCAAGTTGGGACAAGCATTAGGCACAGTTCAGCGGCTACCCTAGTTCATGTGCATGTCACCCTCACTTCACTTTCTGGTCTGATTCTCACACACTCTTTATGTTCTCGCATGTTTTGATCTAGTGTGGCTCTTAAAGTGACAGTGCTACATTTGTTAAACAAGGCAGCCTTCACTCCAAAAGTCTAAGTGAGGTTCACCTGGTTACATATATAATATGTATATAATTGACATTAATTAATACCTTTATTTAACAATACGTTTAATAAATAATGTAATCAACCCCGATTTCACTATGTATCATTATCGTCATCATTATTCATTATTTTAAACGTAAGAAACCATACAACACAAACATAAAGTCGAATCGAACAAAAGAACTACAAGTCCCAAAGGTCCAACCCGGAAGTGGAGCGCCGGCATGATTAACCCGAGCTGCAACGCAATTTACTTCGTTCAAACGTCAGATTGCAGACGGACAAACATGACAACTATGCAAAAATGAGCTAAATAAAGACACCCCTGTTCTAGCAACATTTTAGCCCACGCTGTTTGCTTTGAAATGATCCATAGCTGTCGGTCTGAGACGAGGGGGCGGAGTACGTACGTCAGCTGTGTGCTTGGCCATTAAGTGGTATTTCAGACTCGACGTGCTATGATGATAGCTCAGTTTACGACTGCAAAACATACAGGTAACTTTGGTCTTGTCATTGGAACAATCTGGCAACTTTTTAAAAGTAAACTTTCCATTCATAAACTATTTAAGTATCCGTTTTCGGTGTCTCGCGCTGCCGTGGCTGGCAGAACAAACGTGCGTGGACCTGTGCAGAGCGATTGATGTTTTGTTTCTGGTTTATTTATAGAGCAACGTAACATCCGCTGTGACGTCTGCTGCGTTAATCTCGCGAGAAAATTTTTGATCCCGATAAAATTCATTTAAATTAATGCCAATAAAAACGCGCTAAACTGACAGCTCTAATATATATACATACATACATACACACACACACACACACACACACACACACACAGTTGTGTTGCGTTCTACTTTTAGAAAGTTATGAGTGGGGGTACTGAAGGCGGAATTTCCACCATACTATTTGACCAATAATCAAATACCTTGGTGGAGTCCGGGTGCTCGTTGATGGGCTCAGGAATGACCACATGCACACGTCTATCGAATCAGTAACACAGAAAAGTATTTAATCACAAACAAATAGTTTAATACAGCATAGATCAGGCCAATTATTCTTAACAGAGCTCTGGGTCATCAACTTCTCCTAACCGCGAGGGTAGCGAGGCAGAGTGACAAAACGCCTGTCCCTTGACCCACCTTTCATACAATTCCCCAAAAAGAGTGTGTCTCTCTTTGTGCGCGCGTTTGTGTGTGTGTGTGTGTGTTTAGGCATAGACAAGTGGTCTGCGAGGACAGTCAAGGTGTTATCTTTTTCAGTGCCGATTGTGATCTCCATTCTAGGGGTTCGGCTGGCGTCGACCCCTTGTTCGTGGCACCTTGGCATCCCCTCTTCCTCAATCACACCCAAATGCAAACAGTCTCTCATTTACACTCAGAAAATTTGTTCAAAACATGATGAAAGATACATGAAAATAAATTGAATTCCAAAACAATGAGACCTGTGATGATAAACGGAAGCGAAATGTGGGTCACCGTGTAATCTGTCTTGAGTCAAAAAGCGCTCAACGCGACCTGCTGTTCAGATTCATAAAACTTGTAAACTCCGCCCACTTGACAGCCGGCGTCTGTATACAGAAAGTGCCAGACTCGCGGAGTCAGATCACCGCGTCTGCGATAAGCCCGTCACATGTGGCCGGCCACCAGCTCATTGTGACGTTGACACTGTTTGTACAGGACCGACAGCCGGCAGTGTCGCGACCGGGAAGGCTCGTAAGAACGCCTCGATTCGGGATTCCGCTGTCACAAGCAATGGAGAGGCGTAAAAGGCGCAACAACCCGCCCGAGCGTTGTGCTTGAAGCTCCCCGGCTGGAGCGTCGCCCAAACACGCGAGCCGCTTCCTGCGCCGCGACGACATGGACAGCCCGGCCGCCGAGAACCCCGGCAGGGCTGCGGGTATTTGCAAGCGCTCAACAAGATCATCGAGACACAGCAGGAGCTGCTGGAGAGGCAGCGGGCGCGGATCGAGGAGCTGGAGCGCCAAATGTGCGACTTGTGTACCGAAAACGGCTGCCTGAAGGAGCGCGACCAGCGACACCTGGCGAGCTGCAGGCTGCTACAGGGCGCCGAGAGCCCGCAGTCGCTTGGGGCTACAGGTTATTGTGCCTTTTGCTGCTTTCATTAATAAATCCTTGTGGTTGACACCGCATGCTTGCGGCAGTAGCAGAATCATATCACACATTAGTTGCCATGACTACAGTCTTTGTGTATCTTTCACTTCTTCTGCTTCCATATGTTCTTCTACGGTAATTTCTTTTGGTAATTGGAAGATACTTTCGGAGCATTCGATAAATTAGGTGGGCAGCGGCGGTAATTCATCACTACTTTTACCTCTTTGTCTTCTTCCATTTATTCTTCTACTGACTTTTGGCAGCTGGCAAATGCTTTTGGTGCATTATCTCTGGTTGAAAGAAGGTGGGGGGTTTGCATAGAAAGTCACCACGATTAGGAAAAGGGGAATTTGGATGCCCGTTGGAGCTGTAATTTGAGTATATAAAATTAGTCCCTGAGTACAAGTCGCAGCCAAACTATGAAAAAAAAGTGTGACTTGTAGACTGAAAAATATGGTATGAATGGGTAGGAGCTTACAAATAATTTTTTTAAAAGCTATTCAGCAGGGAATGGTGACCAGGGGAATGGTTGAGCACTAGCCCCTTTTCCATTTGATACCCAAAATGCCCTTTAGTCCATGTATAATTTGTGTGTTGTGAGTGAGAGAGTGAGTGAAATGCCACAGATGCCAAGTGTTCTCATCTGTCCGCATTTTGTGACGGGCAGCTGCCACGCTGTATGTTCCGAAAGGAGGTGAGTTGCATCTTCAGCCAGAGCAAATGAATTCAGCCCACATGTTTTTCTGCACGTCTTCTTAGGCCTTACGGTATGCAATGAGTAAGAATTAAGTTATTTATTAGCCCCCTGTCGCTAAGTTCTTTATGTCTGTGTAAATATGAAACATGTCTGATTTTGTTCTTTGTTGTACATTGAAAATGTTAAATGAAATTAATTTCCATCCATCCATCCATCCATCCATCCATCTTCTACCGCTAATCCGGGGCCGGGTCACGGGGGCATCAGCTTAAGCAGGGAAGCCCAGACTTCCCTCTCCCTAGCTATTTCTTCTAGCTCTCCCCGGGGGATCCCGAAGCGTTCCCAGGCCAGCTGGGTGACATCGTCTCTCCAGCCTGTCCTGGGTCGTCCTCGGGGTCTCCGCCCGGTGGGACATGCCCGGAACACCTCACTAGGGAGGCGCTCAGGAGGCATCCGAATCAGATGCCCCAGCCACCTCATCTGGCTCCTCTCGATGTGGAGGAGAAGCGGCTCTACTTTGAGCCCCTCCCGGATGACCGAGCTTCTCACCTTATCTCTAAGGGAGAGCCCGGACACCCTGCGGAGAAAACTCATTTCGGCCGCTTGTATCCGGGATCTCGTTCTTTCGGTCACGACCCATAGCTTGTGACCATAGATGAGGGCTGGAACGTAGATCGACCGGTAAATTGAGAGCTTCGCCATTTGGCTCAGCTCCTTCTTTACCACGACAGACCGATACAACGTCCGCATCACAGCAGATGCTGCACCGATCGGCCTGTCGATCTCTCGCTCCCTTCTGCCCTCACTCGTGAACAAGACCCCAAGATACTTAAACTCCTCCACTTGGGGCAAGATCTCCTCCCCGACCCGGAGAAGGCACTCCACCCTTTTCCGACTGAGGACCATGGTTTCAGATTTGGAGGTGCTGATCCTCATCCCGACCGCTTCACACTCGGCTGCGAAATGCTCCAGTGAGAGCTGGAGAGCCCTGCTTTAAGGAGCCAGCAGTACCACATCATCTGCAAAAATCTGAGATACAATACTGAGGCCACCAAAACAGACCCCCTCAACGCTTCGGCTGCGCCTAGAAATTCTGTCCATAAAAGTTATGAACAGAATCGGCGACAAAGGGCAGCCTTGGCGTAGTCCTACTCTCACCGGAAACAATTCCGACTTACTGCCGGCAATGCGAACCAAACTCTGACATCGGTGGTATAGCGACCGAACAGCCCATATCAGGGGGTTCGGTACCCCATACCCACGAAGCACCCCCCATAGAACTCCCCGAGGGACACGGTCAAACGCCTTCTCCAAGTCCACAAACCACATGTAGACTGGTTGGGCGAATTCCCACATACCCTCGAGGACCCTGCTAAGGGTGTAGAGCTGGTCCACTGTTCCACGGCCGGGACGAAAACCACACTTCTCCTCCTCAATCCGAGGCTCGACTTCCTGACGGACCCTCCTCTCCAGCACCCCTGAATAGACCTTACCAGGGAGGCTGAGGAGTGTGATCCCTCTGTAGTTATAACACCCTCCGGTCCCCCTTTTTAAAAAGAGGGACCACCACCCCCGTCTGCCAATCCAGAGGCACTCTCCCCGATGACCACGCGATGTTGCAGAGGCGTGTCAACCAGGACAGCCCCACAACATCCAGAGCCTTGAGGAACTCCGGGCGGATCTCGTCCACCCCTGGGGCCCTGCCACCGAGGAGCTTTTTAACCACATCGGTGACTTCGACCACAGAGACAGGAGAGCTCGCCTCAGAGTCCCCAGACTCTGCTTCCTCCAAGGAAGGCGTGCTGGTGGAGTTGAGGAGGTCTTTGAAGTACTCCGTCCACCGGCTCACAACGTCCCGAGTCGAGGTCAATAGCGCCCCATCCCCACTGTACACAGTGTTAGTGGTGCACTGTTTCCCCCTCCTGAGACGTCGGATGGTGGACCAGAATTTTCTCGAAGCCGTCCGGAAGACGGCTTCCATGGCCTCACCGAACTCCTCCCACGTCCGAGTTTTTGCCTCGGCGACCACCGAAGCCGCATTCCGCTTGGCCAGTCGATACCCGTCAGCTGCCTCTGGGGTCCCACAGGCCATAAAGGCCCGATAGGACTCCTTCTTCAGCTTGACGGCATCCCTTACCGCTGGTGTCCACCAGCGAGTACGGGGGTTGGCGCCACGACAGGCACCAACTACCTTACGGCCGCAACTCAGATTGGCCGCCTCAACAATAGAGGCACGGAATGTGGTCCATTCGGACTCAATGTCCCCCACCTCCCCCGGAACATGGGAAAAGCTCTGTCGGAGGTGGGAGTTGAAACTCCTTCTGACAGGGGATTCCGCCAGCCGCTCCCAACAAACCCTCACAATCCGTTTGGGTCTGCCAGGACGGACCGTCATCTTCCCCCACCATCGGAGCCTACTCACCACCAAGTGGTGATCAGTTGACAGCTCCGCGCCTCTCTTCACCCGAGTGTCCAAAACATGCGGCCGCAAATCCGATGATACAACCACAAAGTCAATCATCGAACTGCGGCCAAGGGTGTCCTGGTGCCAAGTGCACATATGGACACCCTTATGTTTTAACAAGGTGTTCGTTATGGACAATCCGTGACGAGCACAGAAGTCCAATAACAAAACACCACTCGAGTTCTGATCGGGGGGGCCGTTCCTCCCAATCACGCCCCTCCAGGTCTCACTGTCATTGCCCACATGAGCATTGAAGTCCCCCAGCAGAACGAGGGAGTCCCCAGCAGGAGTACTTTCTAGCACACCCTCCAAGGACTCCAAAAAGGGTGGGTACACTGAACTGCTGTTGGGCGCGTATGCACAAACAACAGTCAGGACCCGTCCCCCCACCCGAAGGCGGAGGGAGGCTACCCTCTCATTTACCGGTGTGAACCCCAATGTACAGGCACTGAGCCGGGGGGCAATGAGTATGCCCACACCTGCTCTGCGCCTCTCACCGTGGGCAACTCCAGAGTGGAATAGAGTCCAACCCCTCTCGAGAGCTGGTACCAGAACCCAGGCCGTGTGTGGAGGTAAGTCTGACTATATCCAGTTGAAACTTTTCAACCTCACACACCAGCTCGGGCTCCTTCCCTGTAAGAGATGTGACATTCCATGTCCCCAGAGCTAGCTTCTGCAGCCGGGGATCGGACCGCCAGGGTCCCCGCCTTTGGCTGCCGCCCAGCTCACATCGCACCCGACCCCTTTGGCCCCTCCCATGTGTGGTGAGCCCATGAGAAGGGGGACCCACGTTGCCTCTTCGGGCTGAGCCCGGCCGGGCCCCATGGGTGCAGGCCCGGCCACCAGGCGCACGCCAACGAGCCCCACCCCCAGGCCTGGCTCCAGAGGGAGGCCCCGGTAACCCACGTCCGGGCAGGGGAAACTGGGTTCCATTTATTTTGTCCATCATAAGGGGTTCTTGAGCCGTGCTTTGTCTGGTCCCTCACCTAAGACCTGTTTGCCATGGGTGACCCTGCCAGGGGCATAAAGCCCCAGGCAACTTAGCTCCTAGGATCATTGGGACGCACAAACCCCTCCACCACGGTAAGGTGACGACTCACGGAGGGGTAAAATTAATTTAACTTCATTTAACATTTTTAGTTCTTCAGAAGAACTGTTTCCGTTCGTTATTTCCGGCTCCATTCGCAACAACGTGAAAAATAACGGACTGAAAAAAGGAGTCAATTGCCATCCATTTTCAACAGCACGTATCCTGAACGGAAGGCAGACTGCACTCTGAAGTGGTCGCCAGTCAGTCGCATGGCACATAAAGCGACTATTCACACCCACATGCACACCGTGACCGAGTCGGAACCGAACCTCCGCTCCCCGCAAACAAGTCAGGCGAGTGTACAACCACCCGAGTAAATATAAAAAGGTGAAATGTAGTTTTGACGTCCAGCCGCTATAACAGCATAATTAGCCGTCGCCAAATTCCGAAATATTTCGTCTACAGTGCGCAGTGGACTGGGAACAAAATGAGGAGGGTGTTTGTTTTTATCATCGCTGCGTCATCAAAGCGCTCTTTAATTTTCTGTGCGTTCTTCTTCCCTTTGTTGCGAAGGAGCAAAAAGTGAACGCGGAAATTCGAAATTTGAAATTCACAAACGAGATCGGAAGTACGTCACGAATCCGATTGCCATATTCCATACCGGGATGCCAGCTATGTTATAACGATTGTTTCTGCTCACATATGACACACTTTCTATTTCCGCTCACAGCTTTACTGTGGCCACCTTTCATACAATGCTCCATAAAGCGAAGTTATTGATGTTGCTTTTTTACCTCCTCTTTTGGCAGAATATCCGAATCGAGTCTGTTTTCCCTCTGGAATTCTTTGACATTTTGCACTCTTCCCTGAATGGATCTTACCATCGGGTCAAAGCTATCAAAGACGGCCTTCGAGTCTTTGATGATACTTTGACAGCTGTTGAGGATGAAGTAAGTTTGATTTATACTTTATACAATAATCTTTAGTTTATCCCTAAAAAATTTCATCAACTTGATCAGTGACTGTGCCCTCTGTTCTACTGTTCGAAGGATGGGGTTCATCCTAAACCAGTCCACAATGAACAGGATGTGGAAATATATAAACCTATTATTCTCAGTCCAAGTATTCTCACATTCCCATGGCAACCCAAGGTCGGCCCTTATCAGTACACAATTAAGGTATAATTTATTAGGATGAACAAGACGATGACTGAGTTGTGAGCAATGGTGTTTTATTTTTATTTATTTTTTTCAATCATCTCTCATACTGTTCCATTCAATGTCATTGAGAGGTTTTTGCTTTTTGCTTTGGATAGGCAACAGGTGACAGTGGAAATTTCAAATGGTCTTCGTCCAACCCAAGTGTGGCCACAGTGACTGTCAAAGGCGTGATGACGACAGTCAGTGACATTGGTGTCAGTGTCGTGAAAGCACAGGATATGCGTAACCCACTCCACTTCGGAGAGATGAAGGTGTGTTGACTCTGCCAGCATCATTGATAAACCATGTCATTTACTCTTCAGCCAAGTTAATTCAGAATTATGAATCTATGGTTGTTAATTGATAAAACTATGATGCATGCCATGCAGGTGATTCATTCCCTTTTCAAAGAGTTTTTTTTTTTTTGCCACACACTACCTTGGCACAGATCAGCTCTTAACTACTTATCTTTGTGATTTTTTCTGCAGCAGTAATCACATGCATTTTTTGGGCGGGGGGCAACTTGTATATAATGCTAATATAATGTAATGCAGTACAATAGCAACTTAACAATATTCCAAATCAAAAGCTATTCTCCATCTTGAATATTTAAATTATTGTTTAAGAACAATGGTAATCAGAGTGCCCCTTTCTGCTTTGAAAATGGCGCCCGAGTAGGCAGCCACTGGCAAGTGCTCTTCAAGAGCAATGCGTTTTTTTGTTGTTTTTGTCTTGTATTTTGTCACATGGTATTGTTATGTCGTGTGGACCTGATGTGGATTGTTTTCAGCATTTTTGGCCATGACATTCGTCAAAGAAGAAGAATCTGTGCTTGGTGGTTGCGCCTTTTTGGCAGCACCCGCAGCGGCTCCTCTTGTTGTCTGGTTGAGAGGAAAGAAATGTCATCTGTGCTGTATGTTGCAGAAACAGCGCATTTGACAATAAAGTTGTACTTGACTTGACCTGACTTGTCTTGAACTGGTCCTTTTAAATTAACATTTTCCACTTTTGTTAGCATCAGCTGTCTTTTTGAAAAGGGCCGCTCACGCCTGTTATCATTTTGATGCGCAGTACGCTTGTTGTTTTGCTGCTCAGTGCCATTGGATATGATGCCAATGACATATGTTACAAACAATCAATGTATGGCAATGCATAGTCTGGGTCAGGTCTGGATAAGCCTTTTTTTTTGTTTGACACAACGCATTGTGATGCTTCCTTCAGTTTGCAAAAAGTCACTTGATTTGGCACACAATCGAGCAGTGACATTACATCCTAAATCAATCTTCCAACGAATCAAGTGACATTTTCTAAGTCTTTAAAATGTTGTCAATGGATTCAACACCGAAATTTAATGGGAATGAAAAATCCATGTCACAATATCCAAAAATGAGCCAAGGAATATGAAGTATTTGCAAAGTAACTGCGTTTTAATTACAAATGCAAAGGATTCATGTTAATGCAGATATAATTAGAATTGTTTCTTTTTATTAGAGTTGAAAGCAAAACTGTTTGAGGACTTACATCCATTTTTAACAATGCACTAACAACTCACTTCACTGGACTTGCTGCGTTTTTGCCTACAGCAATTTTTCTATGTATTAATCTGTCACATTTCAATCAGTCACATTTATTGAAAAATGTGTAGGCTTTTTTTCTTTATCTTGCAAAGAAAAAAACAACTCTTTTCCATTTTTGGGGCTGTCAAGGTTGTCAGTACAATTCCTTCGTGACGTTGGAGCTTCATCAACTGAAACTTGTGTACGCTTTGATCCCCAACTTTGACAGTGATGATTTTTAATCAATGCATTCCCGTAGGTATACGTCGTTGAACCTGTGGCAATGGACTTTGCTCCGTGCCGAGTGGAGGCCCAAGTGGGCATGATTCTTGAACTACCGCTCAGAATTTTTGGCCTGCTAGAGGAAAAGGGGATGGAGCGCATCATGTTGAGTGACTGCTCACACTTTGACCTGCAGGTTGATGAGGAAAACCAAGGCGTCTTTCAGCAGCTTGAAGGTGAGTCTGCAAATGGATTCTGATGTGTAGCAGCTGCTTCAGTGCATACAAGATACATTTCTCCTCATGTTGTTGCCATTTGCCTCACTCATCGGAGAATTGCCATCAAGTGAAGGTCACTCACTAATAGATGCTCACTCGTTGATCGTCCTGTTTTGGACAGTTTGTCATTGCGACCTACAACTGGTCACAAGTTATTTTACTGGAACAGACCACTTCAGTATTTCATGTGTTTTAGGGTAAAAGTGCCATCTATTATGCTTCTTCTTACATTCATTTGTCGGTTGAAACAGTAAGGCCAGCAATACATTAACCCTATGTTGCATACGGGTTACTTACAGTAACCACAACTTTAACTCATATTGGTTATTCAAGTTACCATTTTTAGTTTTTAAATCCACCGCGAGATGTCACTAGCGTGCGCAACAGCGGGAGGAAAAGGTGAAAGAGGGTCCACAAAATGTTGAATAATTTCTATCCGTGAGATGAAAAGGTCCAAATACCCTATTGTACTTGTGCAGAAGAGTATATAGAACATAGAGAACACAATAAATAACAGTTTCTATGTGTTACCTATCAGTACTGCCATGCTTTTTGGCAAGGTAATTGTAGTGACCATTATGCACACAAGTACCCCCCTATTATGTATTTTTTTCCCAAAATTGTGAATTTATTATGATATTTGGCCATAATCTACCCTAAATTTAAAAACAAACCACAATTGAATAACTCCTGCAGAAGCCATGCAACATAGGGTTAATTCTACGTCAACGATCTGTTGTGTTTTGGGTGGGACCCATTTATGAGGCTTGTTTAACATTGAAACAATGAATCTCTTCAAATTTCCATTTCAGATTCAATTAAATCTACAATTGTGAATTGAAAAAGTACACTAGGAAAAAAATGTTGTTTTGTTTTGTTTTGGGTGAACAATTGCGGATATTTGCATTCCTTGCTCCCCCAAACACCTCTGTTTCTGCCTTGCAGGTCGACTGTCTCCCGGCGAAGGCCACTGCAGTGGGGTGATGGCCAAAGCCCTGACCCCAGGCTATACCACGCTCTTGGTCAGCTACGCCCATGGCAACGTTCACCTCATTGCAAAGATCACCATTGCAGCTTATCTTCCCCTCAGCGTGAGTCTTAAAACATAATTTAGACTTATTGAGTCTTGACAAGTCTCAAAACTAATAATTTCCTTGTGGGCGTTTTTGTTCATAAACAGCTACGCTGACCTACTCCCCTTGGATGGTACAGGGCACCAAGAGGATCTAGCTGGGTCACAAACGTTCCTTTGAGACATTGTTGTGATTCTCTTTTACCTCTGCCTCACAATTAGGTCATAATATGATAAATGACCTGCATTAATAATATCGTAATATCGTACTGTAATATCGTGTGTCCTCAAAAGTGGCAACGCCACTTGTGCAGGCTCCTGCGCATTCATAACACAGCCTGCCCTGACAATCAAGGCAGGAATGAGATGATCAGTGACTCTTCAAACGCTCCCTCCTCTCTTGGTTTTCTTCCAGGCTTTATGCATTTTAATTATGCACTATACGCTGGCTTGTCTAATTGCCACAAGTTTGCTTCTCTGCCGCATCAGAATGAGATGGGCTCCGAACAGTTGTAGTAGAATACACAATTCAACAGTGTGACACGTTTTGATCAGGTGACAAATACCCTGACGTGGAACATTTCAATACTCCTGAAGTACATGCAGATTTGCTCTTGCTGAATGTTCTATTCACCTTAAAACATGCATTGATTCGACACTTGTGAGGTGTTGTTCTCTCAACTGTTGCAGATGTTTTACTGATGTTTCTCCGCTTCGTTATGCAGAAATGGACTCACTTGATTTTCTTGCTCTGTGCTGCTGTATATTTCAGGGCAAGTTCTCAATTTTAACTTGGAATTAGGAAATGAATACATCCTAGTAGTGGTGAGCGATATGGAAAAAAAAAATCCTCAATCAAAGGTGTGTGTGTGTGTGTGTGTGTGTGTGTGTGTGTGTGTGTGTGTGTGTGTGTGTGTGTGTGTGTGTGTGTGTGTGTGTGTGTGTTTGTATATATATATATATATATATATATATGTTGAGGCTGCCAATCTGAGTTGTGGCCGTAAGGTAGTTGGTGCCTGTCGTGGCGGCAATCCCCGTACTCGCTGGTGGACACCAGCAGTAAGGGATGCCGTCAAGCTGAAGAAGGAGTCCTATCGGGCCTTTATGGCCTGTGGGACCCCAGAGGCAGCTGACGGGTATCGACTGGCCAAGCGGAATGCGGCTTCGGTGGTCGCCGAGGCAAAAACTCGGACATGGGAGGAGTTCGGTGAGGCCATGGAAGCCGACTTCCGGACGGCTTCGAGGAAATTCTGGTCCACCATCCGACGTCTCAGGAGGGGGAAACAGTGCACCACTAACACTGTGTACAGTGGGGATGGGGCGCTGTTGACCTCGACTCGGGACGTTGTGAGCCGGTGGGCGGAGTACTTCGAAGACCTCCTCAACTCCACCAGCACGCCTTCCTTGAGGAAGCAGAGTCTGGGGACTCTGAGGTGGGCTCTCCTATCTCTGTGGTCGAAGTCACCGATGTGGTTAAAAGCTCCTCGGTGGCAAGGCCCCAGGGTGGATGAGATCCGCCCGGAGTTCCTCAAGGCTCTGGATATTGTGGGGCTGTCCTGGTTGACACGCCTCTGCAACATCGCGTGGTCAGCGGGGAGAGTGCCTCTGGATTGGCAGACCGGGGTGGTGGTCCCTCTTTTTAAAAAGGGGGACCGGAGGGTGTGTTCCAACTACAGAGGGATCACACTCCTGGTAAGGTCTATTCAGGGGTGCTGGAGAGGAGGGTCCATCAGGAAGTCGAGCCTCGGATTGAGGAGGAGCAGTGTGGTTTTCGTCCCGGCCGTGGAACAGTGGACCAGCTCTACACCCTTAGCAGGGTCCTCGAGGGTATGTGGGAATTCGCCCAACCAGTCTACATGTGTTTTGTGGACTTGGAGAAGGCGTTTGACCGTGTCCCTCGGGGAGTTCTGTGGGGGGTGCTTCGTGGGTATGGGGTACCGAACCCCTTGATACGGGCTGTTCGGTCGCTATACCACCGATGTCAGAGTTTGGTTCGCATTGCCGGCAGTAAGTCGGAATCGTTTCCAGTGAGAGTGGGACTACGCCAAGGCTGCCCTTTGTCGCCGATTCTGTTCATAACTTTTATGGACAGAATTTCTAGGCGCAGCCGAAGCGTTGAGGGGGTCCGTTTTGGTGGCCTCAGTATTGCATCTCTGCTTTTTGCAGATGATGTGGTACTGCTGGCTCCTTCAAGCGGGTCTCTCCAGCTCTCACTGGAGCGTTTCGCAGCCGAGTGTGAAGCGGTTGGGATGAGGATCAGCACCTCCAAATCTGAAACCATGGTCCTCAGTCGGAACTGAGTGCCCTCTCCGGGTCGGGGAGGAGATCTTGCCCCAAGTGGAGGAGTTTAAGTATCTTGGGGTCTTGTTCACGAGTGAGGGCAGAAGGGAGCGAGAGATCGACAGGCGGATCGGTGCAGCGTCTGCTGTGATGCGGACGCTGTATCGGTCTGTCGTGGTAAAGAAGGAGCTGAGCCAAAGGGCGAAGCTCTCAATTTACCGGTCGATCTACGTCCCGACCCTCATCTATGGTCACGAGCTATGGGTCGTGACCGAAAGAACGAGATCCCGGATACAAGCGGCCGAAATGAGTTTTCTCCGCAGGGTGTCCGGGCTCTCCCTTAGAGATAAGGTGAGAAGCTCGGTCATCCGGGAGGGGCTCAAAGTAGAGCCGCTTCTCCTCCACATCGAGAGGAGCCAGATGAGGTGGCTGGGGCATCTGATTCGGATGCCCCTGAGCGCCTCCCTAGTGAGGTGTTCGGGCATGTCCCACCGGGAAGAGACCCCGAGGACGACCCAGGACACGCTGGAAAGACTATGTCACACAGCTGGCCTGGGAACACCTCGGGATCCCCCGGGGAGAGCTGGAAGAAGTGGCTAGGGAGAGGGAAGTCTGGGCTTCCCTGCTTAAGCTGCTGCCCCCGCGACCCGGCCCCGGATAAGCGGTAGAAGATGGATGGATGGATGGATGGATATATATATATATAATATATAATATAATATTAGTATATAATATAATATTTTTATTTATTAATTTTTATTTTTTACACACCAGTACAAGTACTCAACTCCTCAGTATTCACACATATATTGCAGAGGTCAACCTTATAGTCTGTTTAAATAAATCATCTTTAAAAAAGATTACACACTTTTATGTTTTAATGACAGCGATTGTCCTGATGATCTCATTTGTCAGGCTCTTGACCCTGTGTCCGTGGCTTTGGTGACGCTGGGTTCCTCGAAAGACATGCTGTTCGAGGGTGGGCCTCAGCCTTGGGTTCTGGAGCCCTCTAAATTCTTTTGTGAGTTGAAGGCTGAGGAGGAAGAAAGTGTGAGCCTTACTCTGACCAGCCCGGTGTCCCGTCATTATGACTGGCACTTGGTCACAGCAACTTGCAGGGCCTTGGGAGAGCAGGTAATTCTCCATGTTGACCAAATAACAAACTGGATGAATATCATTGGGACTAGATGGGCATGACCTTTTCTTAATTTAACAACACAAATAAATGCTCAATATTCTATCTTTCAAAGATTTATTGGTTTATCCCGTAGCATTGGGCACAGCATTGATGATACTTAATTATCCCAACACACTACTAATCCAACAGAAAGTTAGTTACAACAACTTTATGTTCACTGTTTTGTTAAGCGCTTTGTTACAGCTGCAGCTGTTGTGAAAGCACTGTATAAATCAGGATGTATTGTATTGTATAATTGTATTCTGTTCCCAGAGAAGAAATGTATTCTCCATGGTGACCCTGTGTCAGTGCTTTGTAATGATCCTTCATAAATGTGCAGATGCTGGAAGTGAGGGTGCGAAACAAGGTCAGCATGACCAACCCTTATCCCGCTGTAGAGCGAGCATCTGTCAAGTTTGTTTGCGCTCCTCCGTCACACCTCACCCTGGTCCCAGTGTACGCCATTCCGCAGCAGGAACTAGCATGCCCCCTGTTGCAGCTGAACAAATACGTGGTAGGCATGTTATTTCCACCTCCTCAATATGACAATCCCACCTGAGTATTGTTATGATGGTATTTTTGTAAAATGATCAAATGCGATTTTGTGTGATTAAGTTTGGGTTCTTTTTTAAGGTCCCGGTTTCAAATTGCCGCAACTCACTGCTGGACCTTCTAGCTTTTGACCACCAAGCGCGAACGTTTGACAACTTCAGCTCACTGAGCATCGTGTGGGAATCAAGCAAAGTGTCCCTGGCCAGTCTCGAGCCTTTGACGCTTCAACCCTTTGAGGATGAAAACAAACAGATGAAACTACATGGTAAAAGTGTCTGCGCTTAAAAGTTGTTGAAAGGTTATAATTGAAGCGACCTAATCCCACATATCTCGATGAGCTTTTTGGAAAGAAGGTTTCACTGAATTGAATGGCCTGAAATTATCAAAAGGATTTTTGTATAGCAGTTCCTCTCGGTGTCATCTGTAACAGGCCGGCAGACCGTTGTTGTGCATTGCCAATCGGGGATTGCTGCCATCACGGCAACAGTGCTGGATTACCAGCTTTCACATATCAAAGCAGCCAAAGTTCAGAGTCCAGTAAGTGTCACATTTTTCAGTTTATCTGATCATTGAGCAGTCTGTTTCTCTCCTTGCTGTGACTGTGACTTACTGGCCCGTTCGGGATGCTGAGAGATGTTAAAACATCATCTGGAACACATTCTCCAAACGAGTGTTTTGTGTATTCACTTTTACACTTGCCTTTTATTGTCAAGGCCTCGTTTACAGTAATGCTTTCTACCACAAGGTTATCAGCAACTCAACAAGGAAAAAGGCGCATGTTAATCCATCCATCCATTTTCCGAACCGCCTAATCCTCACTAGGGTCGCGGGGGGTGCTGGAGCCTATCCCAGCTGTCTTCGGGCAGTAGATGGGGGACACCCTGAATTGGTTGCCAGCCAACCGCAGGGCACACAGAGACAAACAACCATCCACACCCATACTCATACCTAGGGACAATTTTGAGTGCTCAATCAGCCTGCCATGCATGTTTTTGGAATGCGGGAGGAAACCGGAGTACCCGGAGAAAACCCACGCAGGCCCGGGGAGAATATGCAAACTCCACACAGGGTTGCCGGAGCTGGAATTGAACCCGCCGCACTGTGAAGCCGACGGCGCATGTTAATGTCGGTTGTAAATATGAAGTCACTGCTTTGGTAAGGAACAGCACCAAATGTGGCTGCACAATTCCTTAATGTTTTCAGCTGTTTTGTTTATATTTTTGTTCGATTTTGTGCAATTCCTCACAAAAAGTAGAAACACATGAGTTTCTTTTGCCACAAGAATTGAGCAGCTCCCCATCTTTGTGGCGCAATTACAGTCGATATCGCTTGACTTTTGAAATGTATCAGATCATTCTGCAGATTTGGTCTGGATACATTGTAATTATCTACCGGTACTTGATCATGAACTTTTACATTTTACATAATGCATTTTTCTTTTGTGATGTTGTCAAACGTGTGGACTCTTTATGCATTTTATTTTCATCCAAATTTGTACTACCGTACTGTATATCTTCATTCTGTTTTGACTGTTCTTATGGATAGGTTGGCACATTTACCCCTTTGTCAGCAACATTGGAACTCATTTTAGTTGAAGATGTGCACATCTTTCCAGACACATTGACCCTATACAACCACCCAGATGTGCGGGTAAGAGAGAAGTTTTTCTTTAACCGCTTGATTACTGTTTAGCCCATCCATTTGGTGTTGAGTTTCTTTTTGGAAATGACTTCATCCAAATATGTTTGACCATGCTCATTCTTCTCAATGGGGCCCTGCTTGCCTAAGACATGTCCGGAGAAATAAATGCTAAAAATAAATGCTAATGAACTACATACAAGGATTTTAGAGTGCAATTGTGGTCGCGGCCCCTTTGAAGTGTCGAGCACTGCATGCTCAACCACGCAAGTGACCTTGATTTGTGCGATTGAAAGTCTTATCCCTTACCAGTTTTGAGTAAAGAGCAAAAGCTTGATGTGTGTTTTTCCTTGCAGGGAAACCTTGCCCTGCGAGAGGGGTCGGGCCATTTTGTTGTCAAAACCAGTGTTAAAGACGTTGCAGATGTGGTATTGCAGGACACCCAAGGAACAGCTCAGGTATGTAGTAACATCTGGAGTTCTAGAAGAGTGATTTAGGGAAGCGAAATATAATTCACAGTCTAGATACACAAGTGAAAAAGAATGATGACCCTTGCCAGTTTGAATTTCTCTCCTGAATTCCTTCTTTTCCCCAGGTTGCCCCCATCCAGCCAGGTGTGGTACAAGTGATGGTTCATGACCTTTGTTTGGCATCCCCATCGACAGCCAAAGCCACAGTGCATGTTTCTGAAATCCTGGAGGTGAATTTGAGAGTGGTCGACAAGGTCAGTTTCCAGTCTGATAATTCCTCTTTGGGGTTGATGCTGGAGCCGCTTACTTTCTTAGTACAGAATTTAAAAAAACAAAAAAATGCAACACGTTCCAGGCGTGCCTCAGTGGCCTTGATCTGTTTGTTCTGTAAAAGTGCTCAACTTTTAATATTCACGGAGTTAACTTTGTCTTCAGCTTTGCTCTTCCGGTGAACCGAATTGGTGATTTCCCTCTTGAGTGGCCTCATTTGTCTCATTTACAGGTGGAAATTGGCAAGTCAGTAAGGTGCTATGCCAGAGTGTTGGATGATAACAAGAAGCCTTTCCCAACCAGCTATTTCCAAATCATGAAATTGAAAGTTAAGGCAGCGTCTTCAAACGTCTCATTGATGTAAGGGCTGTGAGATTTTGATGTGTTTTTGTTGTTCAAAATAGCTTAACCTTCATGGACACGCCTTTATGTTCCTTTTACAGACCAGTAGCAGAGTCTACAGAAAATGACACTGCGGTTTACCTGGTAAAAGGTGTTTCTGTTGGCCAGACAACCTTGTCAGCTGTTGTAGTGGACAGAAATGAGAGAAAATTGTCATCTGCCCATCAACAGATTGAGGTATTTTGTTTACTGACGTTTCTTAAGCAGTGATGAAAGTCCTGCGGATCTTCCCGAAATTCCGGATTTTCAAATTTACATGAAAATTCCTCTGGAAAATTGAGGAAAAATTGCCTAAAATTAATCCAGATATTAGTTGACAGCATTGAACGAACACGCGTTTGAGTTCGTTGTTTTGCTTTCACGACCGTAGACATGTTGAGGCACGAACACTAGTAACAGAAAAGAGATCTCTTTATAAACACACTTGCTCAACCCCAGTGAAACGAATAAAAGACACCATGGACAAAACAGTTGTAGTAAAAAATCTATATTTGGTCAAAAAGGGAAACACAGAGATTAGCAGAAAAACGTGTCCGTCCGACTTCGAGCGTTGTCATCGTCTCTGCTAACTTAGCTTAGCTGTTGTCATAGATCAAAGCTTCTTTAATCTGTGACATCGGCGCTGATTGGTTGAAACCAAAAGGTGCGTGTGCGTACATGTTCACGCTAACGCGCGTACAGCAGAGAGTAGCGGACCATCAACTGCTGAGGCGCGCTTTGCTCGAGTGGCATCACTACAACAGTAACACCCCTCCTCTCGCATTCTCATGGCCTCGCCATATCTCTGAGATTTCGACATTTCGGCGAGAACGGAAGTCACAAAGGGTGCACGTGTGCACATAAAAGGCAGATTAATCATTGAATGTCGAGTATTTGAATCGTGTTTTGTATAAACTAATTCATGCGTGATCGGCCAGGTACGGCCCCCAGCGCAATGTTCAAACAGGTTGACAGACAAGCTGACAGACGTGCAATAGACGCTAGTGTTAGGAACACGTTCAAGTGGTCATGGCTTGAGGAAAAGGACTTGAACTGAGATTTTTTTGTCCGACGACATTGACATTAGAAAGGTCGGCAAACCTGGTAAATCAGTTAAAATTTATGTATCAGGAATTTTCAGGAAAGTCCACTTTCATCTCTGCTTAAGTCATTATCAGGACTGCTCACAACTACTGTAGAAACTCTGTGTCACTGGTTTCTCAATAGGTATTTCCACCATTCAAACTCATCCCCCAGAAAATGACTCTGCTGATTGGAGCAATGATGCAGGTGTGTTTATATGTGGCATATTGATGTTTATGCTGACAGTTGACGGCCTCAGTTGAACTTGCCAGAAGAGTTCATTTGGTCCACAGTCAATCTTCCAAAAGGGACCTTTGCCACAGGCTTTCTCTGGGAAACAGCATTGGCCTCAATGCTCTCCTTTCCAGCTCCTCTTTCAGTGTGCTGTTAATGCTTATTAAAAAGTACTGTGATCTAATCACAACCCCCTCAAATTGCTCAACATTACAATGGGGAATATTGTGGCCTTTGTGGCTTGTGGAACCCTAGAGGCAGCTGAAGGGTACAGGCTGGCCAAGCAAAACACAGCTTCAGCTATCACCAAGGCAAAAACTCAGGCGTGGGAGGAGTTTGGCAAGGCCATGGAAGCTGACATCTGGAGGTTTTCGAGGATATTCTCTTCCACCATCCAACATGAAGCAGTATATAACACTGCATAGTGCGGATGGGGCACTGTTGACCGATGAGGCTCCTGAGGCACATGTTGCTGACCCCCGCCCTAGAGGGATAACCCAGGACACACTGAAGAGACTATGTCTCCTGGCTGGCCTGTGAAGAGCTTGATGAAGTGGCAGAGGAGTGGGAAGTCTCAGCTTCTATGCTATTGCCCCGCGACCCAGATGTGGTAAAGAATTGATGGATGGAAAATATTCAAGTGATGTACCACTTCAGAAAGTTTCTGGAAAAGGTTCATCGAATGATTGTTTGACTCTAATTATGAACGACCATGACTTTTCTGAAATATCTTGGCTCTCGAATTACACTGCGAAAATCTCTTTTGTGTGCAACTCAATTATACCCTTGTCTCTAGATCAGATCTGAGGGTGGCCCGCAGGATCAGTCCAATGTTCTGTTTTCTCTCACGAATGAGGACATCGCTTCTGTAAACCACACCGGTCATGTCACGGGTATGACCACTGGTAACGTCACGGTGACGGGACTCATCCAAGTTGTCGATGCTGAAACGGACAAGCTGGTTGTTGTGTCAAAGGTAAAAAAAAACAAGGAAAAAAACCAAGATGAGGTGATGCAGGTAAGTTTTCTTGGAACAGATGCAATTGCTAATGGCAGGCCTTCTGTGTTTTTTTTAGGATCAAGTGGAAGTTGAGGTTGTGCGTTTGACTGCCATTCGAATTCAAGCACCCATTACACGAATCAAGATGGGAGCGCAGGTACAACCTTGTGAATGTACATTTAAGTAAATACTGTTTCCAATGAAACAGAAATTTGGAGAAGTTGATTGCATCTTGTTCCCTTCTTCAGATGCCTGTATATATGATGGGTTTGACCAATAGTCAAACACCCTTCACATTTGCTAATGCTCTGCCTGGACTTAGCTTCCAATGGTCCACTTCCAAAAGGGACATCCTGGATGTGCAGTCGAGACACTCTGTGGTATGCTTCTCTTTAGCGGTTCCTTTGCAATCAGGCTGACTTGCAGCATTCTGTCTCTGCATTAACTGAAGTAGCTACCTTCACTGTTCTACCCCCATTCACTTTTTACTTGATTTGCTCTTGTAAAATCTCAGGCTAACGTGGCGCTTAACTCGGAGTACAATTTCGGCATGAGTGTGACTGGTCGGACAAGAGGGCGGACTGGGCTCAAGGTTGTCCTCAGAGTTGTCGACCCTGGTTTTGGTCAACTTGCTGGTAATCTTCCAGAGCTCGAAGATGAGGTCCAAATTCAGGTACAGCTCGAAAAATGGTCTTGTATTTAGATTTGACACAAATGTGAGCTAATTTCCACAGTGAACCAACCCCACCCTCTGCTGCCTCTTTCCAAATCAACCGTCAGAAACGGCAGAGCAGTGATTTGTCTGTGGAATATTATGAAGGGATAAGAATGTGTATTCAAGACCAATGCACCCAACTTTACAGTGTGTCAGACTCTGACGTGTCACTTGTGCCATAATATGTATTGATGTTTACATGACGTTTGCCTCAAGGTCTATGACAAACTGCACATGCTTAATCCCAAAATCGAGGCCGAGGAGATTCTCATGACTCCAAACTCAGTCCTCAAACTTCACACAAACAGGTTACTTCAACTTGCATGTTGATCTTGTTGCTCAATGAAATGCTGAGACAAACTGATCTTTAATTATCATTGTATTGTCTTGTGTTCGAGAGATGGTGTGGGTGCACTGTCATACCGTATGATGGATGACGCTGACCAGGTTGCTATCGCTCAAGTTGATGAAAAGGGCTTCCTCGTCTCTGGCTCAATCACTGGCACGTCACTACTGCTCGTTACTTCACAAGAGTCTTTTGGTGTCAATCAGACTCTCATCATTGCAGTCAAGGTCAGTTTGAGGGCCTTCTGTCACCTGTTTCGGGTAAACGTTTTCAGTGACCAAATTTTCACCACTTCTCTAATCCAGAAAAAAGAATTATACTGCAACAAGTGAGCTAGTTCCTCAAATAGTGGTCATCCATAATACGAGACGCCTCGCCCCAGTTCGTTGCCACCCACTTTTGCAAATAAATACATCCCATGCTTTCATAATTACCCTAGTTTATAAGCCCCTCGTATTAATAAAATAGTCAAATGACATTAAAAAGAATGTTATTTATGATGTTTTTCAGGATTGTTGAGATGGCATCTTTGACGGTGTTTCCTGTTCCAATGTGCATCCACATTTTTGTTCAAGGGAGCTTTGTAGGCCGTCTGCTCTGTGATCAGCAGCTGTACAAAGTCTTGAGTTGAAATTGTCCCTAAAGGCAACACTGCCCTCCTCACCCACCATCCTCATCCCTCAGGTGGTGCCGGTGTCCTATGTGCGCTTCAGTACCAGTCCAGCATTACATACGTACACCAAGGAGAGCCTGAAAGCCCTCCCTTTGGGCATAGTCCTCACCTTCACCGTTTATTTTCATGCCAGCACTGGAGAGGTCTTGCACAGCTCCAACAGCCATCTCACCTTCTCCACTAACAGGTCAGTTTCCACTCTCCCTGTCTGTGCTCGTGAATATTTTTGTGCGAGTCGCTGAGGAGTGGTGCACCAAAAGCCACAAGTTGCTCAAACGTGTTTGCTTGATGAGTCTGTTGTACGATGCCAAGTGCCAACAACTTTGGATAATTAATATAGTTATTTCTTTCCAAATGAGGAGGCCCGGTGGTCCAGTGGTTCGCGCGTTGACCTAACAGTGCAGAGGTACCAGGTTCAATTCCAGCTCCGGCCTCCGCGTGTGGAGTTTGCATTTTTTCCCCGTGACTGTGTGGGTTTTCTCCGGGTACTCCGGTTTCCTCCCACATTCCAATAACATGCATGGCAGGCTGATTGAACACCCGAAATTGTCTCTCGGTGTGGATGTGAGCGCGGATTGTTGTTCGTTTCTGTGTGCCCTGCGATTGGCTGGCAACCGATTCAGGGTGTCCCCCACCTACTGCCCGGAGACAGCTGGGATAGGCTCCAGCACCCCCGGCGACCCTAGTGAGGATCAAGCGATTCGGAAGATGAATGAATGAATGTTAATTAATGATTCACTTAGTAAGTTGAATCGTCACTCTCAATCTTGAATGCCATTCACCGCACCGAAACCATGCACACTTGCAGGCCAGGACGGATTGGGATTGGTGGTCAGATTTGATCTTGCACAAATGCTTCTGCATCTCTGCGCTGTTTGAGGGGACTCGGCGTCTTGCTCAAGTGCACCTTGACAGCAGACAGGATGGAAACTAGTGTCTCTCAAACATTCATTCATCTTCCGAACCGCTTGATCCTCACTCGGGTCGCGGCGATGAACAACCATCCACGCTGACACTCACACCTAGGGACAATTTAGAGTGCTCAATCAGCCTGCCATGCATGTCTTTGGAATGTGGGAGGAAACCGGAGCACCCGGAGAAAACCCACGCAAGCCCGGGGAGAACATGCAAACTCCACACAGGGAGGCCGGAGCTGGAATCGAACCGGGTACCTCTGCACTGTGAATCCGACGTGCTAACCACTGGACTACCGGACCGCCCGTGCAGTGTATAGTTTGAGTTAAATGTTTGCAGACTGTGGTAATCGGCTAAATCTGAGTTGATCTTATTTTAATTAAACTTGATTGAGATATTTGATTAAAAACTTGCTGTGCATACTGTATGAAAATGCAAAATGTTGAATGGACAAAAACAGATTTTCCATATCTGCTTCTTAATTTCACTTTTTAAAAATGTTTTATTAGAAATCTGTAGGATTGAGCAGGCAGTATTGTACAAAAGCTTAAGGCCACCTCTGACTTGGTTTTAACTTCTCCACAGCCAAACCTTTGAAAACATTAAGAAAAAAATAAAGAGGCTCACAGCCTCAAATCCTCAGACATGCGAATGATTTTTGTTTGCGGTGAGTCCTGGAGTTCAGCGTGTGGGTGGGACGTCACCCGAGCCGAGGGGGAAAAACGTTGGGCTCTCAAACAACTTTTCAAGTTGCTGTCGCCCCAATCTGTGGCCTAAATTATCCATTATTCAAAGAATCATGACAATTTCATTGAAAAACATGCTTGAACATCATGTTTGGGTGATCGTATTGATACCCTGCTACCTTTTGTTTAAAAAAAGAAAAAAAAGGACCAACAAAACTTAATTATATTTCATTGGCTAGTTTGGGTCTTGATATGTCAGTAAATTGGCAAAAATGCTGATGTTCGCTTTCCAGATGTTTGCAAATTTCTAGTTGGGTTTGGCACAAAGATTTTGAGTCTGCTCTCATGCAGGACTCCAGAAATCTGAGAATATTCGAACCTGTTGGTTGGGTCGGAAATTCCGGGTCTGAAATTCCTGAGTTTAACTCCTATCAAATTAGAGCACCAATATGAACAGCTTGTCTAAATATGCTGCTGTATCTGCTTTATCACCAGTATAATCGTGACTTTCTTTCTTTTTCGTGCATAAAATTTGAATCATGGTTAATGGTCAAAAAAGAAAGAGAAAAACTTGGACAAGCCAGCACATTTTTTAATGGTTGTTTTGTTCCTGTCTGTCAGGGCTGACCTGGTGCAGGTCGGGTTTGGGCCAAGTAACCATACTTTTATAGTCCGGACCGTCAACACAGGTCTCACACTGCTGTCTGTGCACGACAGTGAAAACACTGTTGTGGCAGACTACATTCCGCTTCCTGTGGAGCATGCCATCCAGCCAGGAGAGGCCCAGAGGCTGGTGGTGGGAGACGTAATTTGCTTTACTGCTCAGCTGGACAGTGAAGAAGGTGAGAGACTTTGCAAATGTAAATATGTTAACTCCCCTGAACAGTTTTAGTTTTACCGTCTTGGGCAACTTTTTCCATCTCCTCTTCTCTGCAGGAGGCCACGGTATTTGGAGCTCCTCAGCCAATGCCGTACTCCAGGTCGACTCCAAAACTGGTGCAGCTGTAGCCAGAAACTTTGGGGCAGCTACTGTGTACTATGAGATACCAGGTGTTTTGAAAACATACAGACAGGTAAAGTATGTTTACTTAATCCACCATAGCTACTTATTCAAATTCATCTGATAGAATTCACTGAAATACTTAATGCCAAATTAGCGAGATGTATTTCTGTTGTCAGTTGTGATGAAAGCGATAACAGATTCTGTCGTAACAATGCATAGTGAACTCCGGAGTGTGACACAGGAGCAAAATTTGGACACGAGTGGCAAAGTAAAGTGTTTTTATACAAAACTACACGGCAAAGTTGCCCAACAGGTGGTGATCGGCACCAACAAAGTAACAGCATAGAACGCTCGACTAAGAACCATGGAAAGGTATTGGACGTTCTGGAACCAGACCTAAAATATCGAAGGGCACCAGATCATGTCCAACCCTCTGACAAAATCAAGAATCAAAACAGTGCCTCAACACTCTGGTTTCTTTTTCACTGTCACCCCACTTTTCTTTTCCAGAGACTTTTGATGACTTCTGTCATTGCGTCCCATTGAGTGTATTTCCCCGAAGATTAATGTAACCTGCATATTTATACAGATACTGTATCTCTTATTTTATGTATTATCAAATCATGAGGTGTTTTTTTTTCAAATTTGCATCTGACCCTAGCAAAATTGAGAAGGTTGTGATTGCTAATTGTAGTCATTGATTGTTTTTCTCCTGAATGTTAGGTTGTGGTGAAATCTGCTACCAACACAGCTGCAAAAGCACAACACGCCTCACCAGTGGAAATCGGCAAGCAGACTGAAGTCTTTCTCACGACCAGAGGACAAGGAACCAACCTCATCGGTACTGAAAGGACTCCACTTTAGTCTACCTTTTGTCACTACTCATGCCGATAATCACTAAATCACCACACAAAAATGAAAATTATAACTTCATATGATCAGGACCTAATTAAGCGGGGTCCAACTACAAAACCATTGGTGTCCCCTGGTGTAATGCAGAAAAGCACATTCTTAGGCTGAATAACATTTTTATCATTGCACATTGAAACTGTTGCTGTTTGTCCAGTGAATTGAATCATTCTTCAACCCAAAACGGAGCACTGTTGTTTCATAGGTTCATAGAACTTGAAGGCCACTTGCTCAGGTAAGGAACTAAGGATAAGCATGGGGACTGTTTATGTGAAAACCTGTACAATACTGCTCTCCAATGTGAGCCCTCATACTTGATGAAATGAAATACACGTACCAACTTCCCTCAGTTTGCTGCGTAAGTCCTCAGTTTCAATTCAAATAGATATCGAACAGTGAAGCGTATTAAATCTCTCACTCAAATCCTTTCTGCACAGCTCCTTCCACCTTCCCATCCTTTATCAAATTCATGTAACCACGGTGTTGATTGTTGACCTTCGCTTACGCCACTGTAATGTATCCTGCAGGAACCTGCTCCTCTTTCCAGACCGAAGCCATTGCGCAACTGCAGCCAGAAACCTCTGTCGCTTGCCACCTGAGCTTTACCGGCGATGCTGTTGATTTCCCTGCAAGCAGCGTCTTTAAAACTCACACCAACTTTGACCCCAGCAGTGGTACGTCTTATCTGACTTGACATTCCTGTGGAGACATCCAAAGACACCCACGCCACGTGGGTCTATAATGAGCTGAAGAATGCATTTTTCATCACTCAATTTTTGATTTGTCAATGTTCATTAATTTTAAATTCCACTATTAATTTCTGTAATATGAAAAAAAATGTATCACATCAACTTACATTTGTGGAAATATATTTATAGGTCTAGTAATGGTGAATTCCATGTTTTGTCATTATTTTTTTCTGCTACGGAAAGTCAAAGCAGACAAACTTAGTTGTTTCGACATCTTGACTGCAGCATGTGCAACGAATGTAATGCACTCATTCACTTCAGGTAGGTCGTTTGCGATGACATATGCTTGCACCTCTGCGGAAGAAATTGGGGATGGGCTTGCAAAGTGTGCTTGTGCTGAGGAACCGTAGCGCGCATGCTTTAAAGTAAATGTCTTGGAACTTAGGTCATTGCATTCTATTGGTTCACCACCCGATGGCAATTGCATTTGACACGCTGTCTCTTTCTCAGTCAAGTTGAGAACAAGTTCTCATGTCCAGTGATAACAATGGCAAGAGACAGGCAATTTGACTACCTTGTGTCTCATAATTCAATTTTAAAAAAAGAAAGCGAAAATCTGAGGCTTCAATGTCCCCTCAGTCATACTGCGTCTGATAACTTTGACATGAGGGCTCTGTCGAACAAGGTTGACATGAACCAAACGTGTGCTGTGTGCTCCATGTGAAGGTGAAAGGTAAGTACTGCTTACAGTCTATAATGAGTATTGGCGTGGCCCAAGGAGTGTTTTTAACGTTGCCCATAAAAGGCGCCATGTTGTAAGTCTTGAGCTCCAAAGGCTCCCTCATGCTTGAAAGCTTGTCTAATTGTGTTTCGGACCCCTCAGAGGGAATCAGCAGCCTGGTCAAGGAGGCACACACTTTGCTCATTCTAACGGAGTGCTCATGGGAACATGTGACCAAATTACTTTTCACTTAAAAATTCAAGAGATGAGAGCAGAGCAGAAATTGATGCGCTTTCTAATGTATTATGATCCCACTTGGAGGATTATAACTGCCTTTTTTTAACTGTAATTTGTGTACTCTAATACATTATTCGTCATCATTCTGACACCCTCAGCCTCCTGTTTCCTTTTTGTCCTTGCCATAGGCTTCTACACGTGTTCCGTGACCTTGCAGCCAACGGCAGACCAACTGGCGAGAGTTGCGAGCATGTCCGTGAGTAACCTGCTGGTGAAGGCTGCCCTGGAGGGCAGCGCCTTCTCGGGGGAGCAGGTCAGCGCCAGACTGCCAATAGAGCCCGGCATGTACTCAGACCTAACTGAGCTGACGCTCTCAAACCTGCATCCAACTGCGGAGCTCACAGTCTTTGTTCCAGCTTCTGCCCAAGCAGACATGGAGGTCAGGGGCAATCGTGGTTTTCAGAAAAATAACGATGCCCTGGTCTGTGTGAGGAAATGGAATCGAGTGGAATATCTTTGTTTTTCTTAGGTGGTCTCCAGTTCTCCACTCATCAGTATTCAAAAGGCAGAGGCACAGTCCGACTTCCCAAGTCTGTCAAAGTACACCATCAGGGCTTTGGACCTCGCCGAGCAGCCGGCTCTGCTTCCATTACCATCAGCAGTGCCTCCTCGGGTCAGAGACTCATCATCCCGGTCACTTGGATACACGTGGCTGAGCCTGGTGCAAACACGCAAGGTCAGTTTTCCTTTGTGGGTTCTTGGGAAGTCTTAAAAAGGTTCGATGCAGAGGAATACCTCAATTAGTTTTGATTCCTATATGACTCGCATAAGCAAAATCTGAAATATATTGTGCAGATGACATGGTTGGGTGCTTGCCCCATTGCTTGTTCTCCCTCTTAGTGACCAGCTGCTGTTATCAAGCCAAGAGATGCCAAGTGTGCCGGTTGGGCCTTTATTTTATTACCGGTACGGGGATGTTCCATTTTTCCTCATAGGTCAAAGATGTTCTAGAAATGACGAGTCGACACGCGCGATAGATTAACTTGAAATATGCAAGTGAGTCTGCAAGTGCAGGGGTTTGTGCCTGGCTGACACAAGATTTAGACCTACTTGCCAACCGATCTTTTTCATCAAGAGCATATATATGTGTGTCCTCACAAGGGTCATGGTGGGGTGCTGGAGCCTATCCCAGCCATCTTCGGCCACTAGGCGGGGGACACCCTGAACTGGTTGCCAGCCAATCGCAGGGCATATCTATCTATCTAAAGTAAATTCCGGAATATAAGCCGCTACTTTTTCCCCAAACTTTCAACCCTGCGGCTTATACAGTGATGCGGCCAATTTATGTAATTTTTCTAACAGCCGCCAGGGGCGCTCTTGTAGAAAAGGTAAGATCAAGACCGGTCTTTATGACACTGTTTAATTCCGACACTGAGGATGGTGACTTCGATGGCTTCAGTTCACATGCGGAAGATGAAGACGGCTCACCGTGATTTTTACAAGTACCGGTATGTTCTTTTACCAGACCTGTTATACTGTGTTGCTATTCTGTTGCTAGCATGTTGTTACCATGTTGCTACAGTTTTACTGCCGCGTCACAGGCACCGTTTGGGAAGAAAGTTATATTATTATTATTGTTAAGTTATATTATTAAAACTTTGAAAACTCTCTCTGTGTACCGTCTTTCTTTGTAAATATGTTTACATGTTTTAATGTGAGCACATGCGGCTTATGTACAGGTGCGGCTTGTGTATGTACAAAGTTGGTTTTCCTCTAAAAAATGTAGTGGGTGCGGCTTATAATCAGGTGCGCTCTGTAGTGCGGAAATTACGGCATCTATCTATCTATCTATCTATCTATCTATCTATCTATCTATCTATCTATCTATCTATCTATCTATCTATCTATCTCTCTCTCTCTCTCTCTCTCTCTCTCTCTCTCTCTCTATCTATCTATCTATCTATCTATCTATCTATCTATCTATCTATCTATCTATCTATCTATCTATCTATCTATCTATCCATCCATCCATCCATCCATCCATCCATCCATCCATCCATCCATCCATCCATCCATCCATCCATCCATCCATCCATCCATCCATCCATCCATCCATCCATCCATCCATCCATCCATCTATCTATCTATCTCTGTCTATGTCTCTCTCTGTCTCTTGTCTCTTTCTCTCTGTTTACAGTATATACAAGCTGTATTGTATTGTTTTAAAACAACATTTCTGAAAGTAATTTGTAACTTTTCCCAGGCCTGTGATTTCATCCTTCTCTCTTCCCGAGCAGATGCTACACCTCATGTAAAAGTTGAAGAGGGCCGTGCTTCCCAACTGATGCTGTTCTTCACGTTTGCCCTGCTATCCTTGTCATCCATCGTCTTCCTTGGTAGGGTGCCAGTTACTACAGTACTACCATATCTGTCTTATCTGGACCTGTTCATCGTCATGGTAACACACAAGTACTGTATGGCAGTGTTTTTCAACCCCTGTGCCACGAGACATTGTCAGGTGTGCTGCGATAAAATATCCAATTTGTCTCGCCCAGAAAGTAATCATGTAGTACCCTCCCATACCGCTAGGAAGCAGCAACAGCTAGCCAATTGCCTTGTGTTTCGACCACTAGAGACAAGCGAATTTGTGCCGCATGAATGCAGGACGTCAATGAAACAATAAATATGGAAGATTATAAAATACGTTTTTCTTTGTGTTCATTGATTCTAATTCAAGCTGTTATAACATCATAGTAATAATACAGTATAACACGTTTGAAGCGTTTTTTTTCTTCACATTTTCATCTAGTGGTGTGCCGTAAGATTGTTTTCAATGAAAGAAGTGTGCCTTGGCTCAAAAAAGTTTGAAAAACACTGTTGTATGGACTTGTTTTTCGCCTTTTGTGTGCAGATTCCTGCACCCTTTCTATTTGAGCGCTCACCTGAGGCTCACGCTTTCATTTATGAAACACGTTTGTTGTGAGATTTATTTCAAAGAGTGGCTTTGTCGGTTTCTTTTTGCCAATGTGAGGTGGTAGTTTTTGTGTGTGGACAGAAAATGTTAAGAAGTGAACATGTCATAACAGTACATTTCAAAGCTTGGGATTGAATGCCCTTTTCGACATCTTATTTCTATGGTACATACCCTATATATGTACACAATGCATTGTTTATCGTTTTAGCGATGGGAGAATTTCTGGTGGGCTACTTTGTGGCCGTCTCCCCACCATACATCTTCTGTTTTCTGGTTTGAACGCTGTGATTCTCACCTCTTCACTTTTGTCCCGTTTTTGTTAGAGTGGTTCTGTTTGTGACCAACAGATGGCACTGTAGGGCTCCTCCTGCAGTAGCACACCTGCTGGTCATTTTGACATTAGTTCGCGTTTTGCCCAACCAGTCTGTGTCAGATCATTGTTGCTGTTGTGCGTTTCTCTGTGTATGTGTCATGTTTTGTTTTCTGTCTTCTGTTTTTTTTTTTTGCTACTTTGGTTTCCTGTGATTTTCTGGACTTTATTTGAGTGAGTTTTTGAGTTAGTTTCTCCTGTGTACTTCTGTTTGCATTCTTGTTAAATACATCTCGGTCAGCCACCCTGCCTCCCTGCTTTTTGGGGTCCTCCCACCAACTACCAACATGCAAAACGTAATAGTTTTGTCTCCCGCAGTTGTCCACAAGCTGTGCCATCGCAAGCAGCAGCCTCACCCCTACTCTTTTGTCGTCAGGAGACCTCCGCCTGGTAGGACACATTCAGAATGATATTTCCTGTCAGAAAAAACAATGAATGAATACAGTTGCAAGAAAAAGTTTCTCAGCTCTTTGGAATTGCCCGTGTTTCTCATTAACTCCAGGATCAAATGGGATCTGACCTTCATCGCATGTCCCGAAAACAGACTTATACTGATGAAACGAATACCACATCCAAAATTATCTTTTCATGGGTAAAACACACATCCATTCTGATTTTTCCAAAAGCATTTCTCGATGGGGACAAATGCCTAATAAAAAAAGGGGTGGGGGGGCTCTCAGCATACCTACAATTTAGAATTAATAACTTGCCTCAAGCTGGAAGGCATTTAATATGGTAACTTTTAAAAGCACAGTGATGTGCTGCAGTCAAACAAACGTGTCCATGCTTTCTCAGCCACTGAATTGTGTAGAAATGGAGAAAGTTCAGCACCTTTGCTCCTCTCGGCTAGGAGTGATCGTCTTGCAGAGATAACCGCAAGAGCACAGTGATGCTGCTGCAGTCAAACAAACGTGTCCGTGCTTTCTCAGCCACTTTAACTGAGTAGGTGTCTGTCAACAAGTCAGTCTTGTTATAAATTAACACTAGAACTATGAAAGCCGTCATGTTGACGGTTTTCAAACTTAGATGTACTTAGATGTGTTATGACATCTAACGTAAAATGCCAAAACAATAGAACAGATACGATGCTTCTGGCCTCTTGACTTTTCTTAAACCTTTCCTGCACATGCAGAATGTCGTTTCTCAGTGGTGCAGATTTTATGGTCAAAACGTGCATAACTTGCCACACGTCGACTACAAGCTCAGTTTGAAAGTAAACCAGAAGCAGTCGCGTCCATTGACGATCAAAGAATTTGCTTCACTTCCGTCAAATTTAGCTGGGCTTCACTTCTGAGCGGTGACTCTCAGTTCCAAATACGCATTTGCGCTCTGCGCCAACACTCCTCTCTCGTCATCCTCCACTCCACCAGCCATTGATCCAGGAGCACCAATGCAGTCTGTCCAACAGTGCTGACATATCCGCTGAACAAAACGGGACTGTGAAAAATGCTGCCCATTCCAGGCACATAAAACACCAGCGCCCGCAGAGCTGTCAAGCGGCGACAGTCAAATAGCGCAGGCATTGCCCCCATCAAAATCAGTGCTGGTCCACCATGCATCATGCCGAGGAGGCGCAACCAACACGCACATCTTCTTCGAATGTTGTGGAAACAGTCCACAACGGGTCCACACGAAGGATAACAAACACCATATGACAAAACAAAAGACAAAACTACAGGAAAAAAAACAAAAAATACCTACAAAACCAGGGCGCCTGTCAATTTGACAGCTCTAATTCATTTTACGCACGGTGCCACCGGTTTCCATAGCAACCAGTGGCCGCATTGAGAAATGCTGTTGGTGACCATGATCTAAAAAAAAATCTAGAATAGAGAAAGCATTACATCTGCTTATATATAATATATTGACGAGTCTGAGGATGAATTGCTCGACTGACACACAGCGCCTGAGTAAAAAAAGTCACCCTACCCTGGCGGAGCCGTGTTTCGTCTTGTAAAAAACAAAAAAAGGGCTGTTAAATGTGAGCTTGTGTGATGCTTGCTGAAAGCATTCCTTTGTGGAAAAAAAAAGAGAGGCAGAGTGCGCTCGGGACAGAGTTGTTTTTTGTGCCATTCTTATGATTTTGTTCCTCTCCGAAGTGAAGTGCAATCAAATCTTTTGCTGCACGTGTCTCCTTTCATTCGGCAGTAAACTAATTTTTGTATTACTCATGACTATTTCTCACAGCTGAAGCGCACGCAGCGCAAAAGCTGTGTGGGACAATAGGCGCCCCACCACCTGTTGCTGATTCATTTATGACATAAATGACATGAAATACTCACAAAAGAATTCTAAAAATCAAGATACCTTTATTAGACACGTGAGTGAGAAATAATCATTTTAGATGATGGCGTCAGTCAGAGCGCAACAGAGCACCATCCGTCAAACTGACAGCTCTAGTCGGCCTCAAAATCCCGGTAGTCCAAGCGCTAAGCACTTCTGCGAATTGAATCTGCTAATTTTACCCAGCGCATGCTTTGCAACCTTCTCTCATCTGAGAAGTACCTTTGAATTTACCTGCACCCCTCCTGGCTCTTTCCTCAGCCCCAGATTCCGTCAACCGCTCCTACTACCCTCCACCCCGGTGCGATGCAAACAGCAGCTTCAGGTTGCGTCTCTATTCTACAAGACACTGACGAAGCCCTCATCATTCCTCCTGTCCCATAGACGGTTGTCACTGAATGCACTGTTGCATCTTAATATTGGTACACTTACACTTACAAAGTGCTATGAATACCTGCTTGCGCTAGTGCGTGTGTGTGTATAAACCAAAGTTTCTTCATCTGAATTGTCCTTGTGCTGTTAATTTGTCTCTTCAAATAAATGTGATTCATCAAAATTCAGCCTTTGAGTATGTCAAGGGACAGCCATTCAATCTTAGAAATAGGGTGAACAAAGTACATACATTGAGCTCAATTTGCAATTGAGCTTATCGATCAATGACACATTTTGAACATCCCAATGATCATTTGGCTTTTCCATGGTGGCTCCTTGGCACACGGATCAATTGTATGATCCCCACAACATCCTGCCACATGTCAACAAGTTCCATACACAATCTTGAGTAGAATAGTAACATTTGAATGTTTATCACACGGCACATAGACAATTTATCATTCATATTTTGGTTTTTTTTTCAACAATTATTTTATTGACTCAAGAGCTTCCTGCAAATGACAAGTCAGTGAATGCTCTTTTTGGACAGAGATTCCGCATGCTTGCGCAACTGACATGAAATACTTATTTTCTGCACCAGCTACATTGTTCTGCAATATTTCTCTCCTCCTCTGGGAAGGTGTAAAACTGAAAGAGCATCAACTCATGCATGGGAGGGCCGTTTATAGGGAAGTTCAGGCATGTAACGCTGGAATAGCCACAACCGAGGCCCAAGGGTATTCTGAAGTGTATTATCTCCAAGTGTTGGCTGAATAAACATGCGTGCTGGGCATCCTGTGGCTGTGTACATTGGAAATAACTCACGAGTTACTTGCATGAGGCTGCTTTTGATTGACTACTCAAATCTCAGTTCAAATGTGAATAAATGCAAATGTGGAAGTGGCAGTTTCCAAATGACTTGTGGCATGAAGCTGTGAAAATGTGAGTGTACAATCCAACTAGGACTCATTAAGGCAGTCATTCCCACAAATCCCGTTCAGTTTATTCTCTCTGTGAAGGCGCATAGTTTGCAGAAAGCCCACCTGTCACCCCATCAAGCTGGAAGCTGTCGAGCGACATCCGAGGCGAAGGCAAAGTGATGCGGTTAGTTGAAAGGGGATCCATGATGTGGTCTGCGATTGACACCCGACAGGAATGGCAAGGCGGCCACAGCCGCCCCCACTGGATTTTGCCAAATGGTTTTAGCAAGCAGTTTCTCTACACCAGAGGCCAGAGATTGTTCTTTTGAATGTAGATTGGGGATGGGCAACTGATGCCCTTGAGTGGCTCCTTGATTAATTACAAAAAAACTTTTTTTTTTTACAAATCCCCCAAATTATGACGCTGAAAAACTATAGGTTCAACGAAAAACCGAGGAGAAACGACAGGAGGGTGATGTGGTTGTAACTGTGGGAAATTCAGCAAAAGTCCAAAATATGAAAAAAATTGAAAAAGCAAATCTGCTTGTCGTTGGGGGTAAAAAAATCACAGTTTGTTAATTTTGTTCTCTGATGGGTTAGGATAGTGAATTCTTTTAGACTGCGTTGAGAAAAGTAGTATGACATTTATTTATTTTATTTTTCAAGTGTGCGCACCTATTTTGTCCATATTCAAAATGGCCAATACGCCGTACATCTGGTTAGAAAGTGGGTGGTCCCATTTGCCCCCCCCCTCCCCCATTGCACTGATGAAAAACGGTGGCCTCCAGCTTTGAAGTTGCCCATCCCCGATGTCGAGTATCCGAATTGTGATATTGGTGCGTTGTATGTGATGATAAACGGAAGCCCAATGTGGGTCACCGTGTAATCTGTCTTGAGCCATAATGCGCTCAACGCGACCTGCTGTCAGATTCATAAAACTTGTAAACTCCGCCCACTTGACAGCCGGCGTCTGTTTACAGAAAGTCGCGGCGGCGGTGGCGTGGACGTGCCAGCCTCGCGGAGTCAGAACACCCCGTCCGCGATAAGCCCGTCACATGTGGCCGGCCACCAGCTCATTGTGACGTTGACACTTTTTGTACGTGACCGACAGCCGGCAGTGTCGCGACCGGGAAGGCTCGTAAGAACGCCTCGATTCGGGATTCCGCTGTCACAAGCAATGGAGAGGCGTAAAAGGCGCAACAACCCGCCCGAGCGTTGTGCTTGAAGCTCCCCGGCTGGAGCGTCGCCCAAACACGCGAGCCGCTTCCTGCGCCGCGACGACATGGACAGCCCGGCCGCCGAGAACCCCGGCAGGGCTGCGGAGTATTTGCAAGAGCTCAACAAGATCATCGAGACACAGCAGGAGCTGCTGGAGAGGCAGCGGGCGCGGATCGAGGAGCTGGAGCGGCAAGTGTGCGACTTGTGTACCGAGAACGGCTGCCTGAAGGAGCGCTACCAGCGGCACCTGGCGAGCTGCAGGCTGCTACAGGGCGCCGAGAGCCCGCAGTCGCTTGGGGCCATCCAGGAGCATATCACTCATGACAAGTAAGCCTTAAGCCTCTTTGCCTACCGGCTCAAACGTTCACTGCAGCCAACAAAGATAAAGTTGGCCTTCCGTGTTAAAATGGGAGCCAAACTGCCTGCCTTGCGTTTTTGGTGGACATTTGTGCTCCAAGTATGCTGTGCTTGGCCCCAGGGAAACTTTTGTTTTCATTTTGGACTGCTCATGGCGTTTGTCGAGCCCCTCGTGGTACATTAAACAATCACACAACGCAAAGACGATGAATAAGCCAATATATTTTTTGTAAGATAACAAAAACATCTTAAAATCGTAGGTCTAAAAAAAATACCTGAAATGTGCAACATTTTCAGAATAATAAAAACACGTCCAAGTTACAGTACTTAATAAGAATTGACAAGGGATGGTTTAAAACGCCACATTTTTAAAAGCTCTCCGAAAGTTTTGGTCCAATCGTTACCGAAATCCACATGCACATCATACCCACTTCAACCTCTGCTGAAAATATCAACATAATCACCACTTTATTTTGGATTTTATGCGTGTCAAAAGGTTTTCTTCCCCATAGACACTCAATATAGAAAACAAGCTTCACGTTGTTTAATTGTGGAAAACGACAACCAAAAGTTACCAAAATTCTCTGCCGATGCCCACAGCAAACTCTGAAAATATCAAAACTATCAATCGCCACAATATTTTGGATTTTATGGGCATTAAGTGTTTTCCTCTCCGTAAAAAAAAAGCTTCACGTCACTTGATATCAGAAAACTACCATAAAACGTTCCCAAAATCAACGTGGACATTTCTACCTATGGCCCACATCAACCTCAAAAACGATCACCCCAATATTTTGCACTTGGTGGACATTAAACATCCTCCTCTCCAAAGGTGCTCACCACAGCTTAAAAGGGAAGTCAACCCAAAAAATGTTCTTTACAATACGTTCTATGGCCCCATTAGTGTAAAATTAATATTGTGTTTGTTGAATTAATTAAGCCGCAAAATCCACCTGTTTTTATCCATCTCAGGGGGCGGCCATTTTGTCACTTGCTGTCCACTAAAAATGACATCACAGTTGCTCAGGTCATGACAAATCATGGCTCAACTTGCGAACGTCATGTGACCAAACAGAGAAAACAGCTTGTAAAAATCATTTATTGAGATGACTTTCCTGTAGTGTCGCTTAATGAGGGAAATCCCAAATACGGTGGCAATTGTTTTAATATTTTTACAAGTTGAAGTGAGGATGAGTAGAGATGTACATGTGAATTTTGGTGACGATTCATAGCAATTTCGTGACATTAAGCAATGTTAAGCTTGTTTCAGTTAGACTGTGCCATTGCCAACACCCTGGTACACAGTGCCCTTTTTTAAAGAGCTGCTGCTTGCAGGCCTTGGCCTGTGAAATGCAGCCACTATGTATTCCATATCCAAGGACCTTCGGATCTCGCTTTTGATTTAAGTCAGTGCCGGTCCAGTTAGCGTCTCCTAACACACGGACGTGTCATGGCAATATCTACGGAATTTTCCACCGGTGCTGTTGATATGGACTAATATCAGTCATTTGTTTGGGGTCCCGTACTAGCCAGCAGTAACCGACAGATAGGGTCAACACGACATGTTGTCTTTGCAGTTCCATATTTTTATCACTAATATGTTAGTTGGCTGTCGGGAGCGGCTTCAGCTTTGGGCCTAAGGCAGTTGTCTCTCTTGCTCAGTAGACACTTGGTTAGTGTAGAAATGACAGACTCGTTCATTGACACTGGCCACAGGCTATGTGGACACAGACATTTTGAATGACAGTTGGTATGTGCTACACGCAGTACTAAAGAAACAAATCAAGCCAATGCCATAAAATCCAGGAGAGGTCCTAAAAGTCCATTTCACATGCATGGCCAGCCACATTAATCCATGATATATGGAATGCAAAGGCTGCAACCTCAGGGGGGAAAAGGAGCATTCTCAGCTCAGATTTGTTATGTAACCAGCAGGGCATTAGAAGAGTGCAAATCTCTCTGCCAAGGTCCATGTAATAGCCTCACAGACACTAATGAAATTGTCCTGAAATGACCACAAAACACAATAGACACTCATGCTCCCCCCTCAGCACTTTTGGATACATCCCTGGAAACCAATGGAAATAAAAAGTGATCAACAGGTCGGGGCACTTTGACAGTTTTCATTTTTTACACGCTTGTCCTCACTCAGCCTATCCCCGCTGACTTTGGTGGGAGACGGGGTATGCCCTGGACTGGACGTCACCCAAGAGCAGCCACTGGAAAGTGACATTTTAGAATCCGTTAACTTTCAATGAAATTGTGTCCTTCTTTGGTGGCATTGTTGTTTGGTGGCCACGTCTGCAGGCAGCAGCACAGCTGTAGACAGGGAGTTTCTATACTGTCAGGTTGGATCTGCCTTTAGCTTCACTCTTGCAGAAGACCTCAGCATTCAGATGTTTGACTTCTCTTCTGACTCTCTGCTAGGTCACATGATCGTTCCTTGACCTTTGTGGCTGGTGTCATGAAGACACATGACAGCAAATCCATACCGGTGACAAATGGACAACATGTTTTTGCTAGCTCATGATACCAGAAGGTGAATTGAGCTTTCTGATATGGATCCGATTTTGGTCGCAGTGCAGATTTGTGGCCAAAGTTTGTGTCTACCCATTAAACTGTCTAAACTCTTAGACAAAGGTTTTCAAAGCCTTTCATTCTACGAAAGTGACCAAATATCTCTCGTTCCCTCAGGTCCTCAGCCTCCCTCCACCTCTGTGTAGCCTCCGCCCGTCTTAGCACGATGGGGTGCAGAGCTTTCAGCCGCTCTGCCCCCAAACTCTGGAACTCACTCCCACCCGACATCCGAAATATTGACTCTCTTCCTATATTCAAAACTCATCTCAAAACCCACCTATTTAAAATTGCATATCCAGCTTAAACTCATCGCTTTTTATTATTTATAATTTTATCTGTGGTTTTATTGCTCTTTTTGATTGTAAAGTGTCCTTGGGTATTTTGAAAGGCGCTCATAAATTAAATGTATTATTATTATTATTATTATTATAAATATGAGTGCCGCAAATATAGGGTACATAAAAAAATCTCATCATCACCATAATAGCATGTGCAGTATGCGAATGGCAACGATAAATATGATAAATACTTGCGTACTTTGTATGAAATGTTGTTAATTTCATTCAGCCACAATTTCAGGGGCCCCCAAAAGACTGAGATCAGGTGACGGGTCTTCCTACATGTCAAATGTAAAATTAAACAACCAAGTAAATATTTTGTGATCCGTTCATTCCTGAAATAGTGTTTGCAAGTGATCTTTTCTGAATTTACAGAACTGCTATCACACCAAGTTTCTTTTGGCAGCGGGGATGGGTGAAGATCCACTATTTTCAAGTGAGGGCCAGAGTCTTGTCGCAGGACTACATAAAAGCACGATTATGTCAACACCAAAAAGTTGGCTATACTTAGTCGAGTTTTGTTGGATGCACAGATTAGCGTTTGCTCACAATGATAAACGGCACATTTTTGATTGCTCAGTGAAGGTGTCGCCACAGTGGTGGTGTAGGAACGCAAACTATTATTATGCAAAACCAATTATTTGTTTAATGAGTTGTTAGAGTATGAAACAATTAGAATCGACATAGGCATCCATCAAAATGTGCAAAAAACTGAACAAGCATCTTGTAATCAGAAAATAGTCGGTTTTATGTAACAATAAGCTCATATTGAGAGACAAAATGGCTTTTCACCTCTTACAAGTATACAACCTCATAAAGTCGATTATATAACCATGATCCAGCAAGTGTTAAAAGCATAATAGGAAGCAACAACTGTGTTGAGGGCTGGTAAAATCTGAAATAACAAATTTGCTGAAATTACCTTCAGTCTTGTTTGGCGTTAAGATCAGGGGATCTGATTAATATTTGTCAACTGTGGGCTTGTGAAGCCCGTTGAGACTCTTTTGTGATTAAAATTGACACAAATACATTTGACTTGAGATGACTTAATAGCCTGTGTCTTTGTTAATAGTGTCGTGGTATTCATCTTTCAGACAGACATTGCTCATGTTGATGAATTGTCAGAATAATTAGGAAACAAACAAATCAATAGGCGACACGGTTTTCATAAATCTCTACTAGTGTTCACATTTTGAAATGATCACTTCCAAAACGTTCGTTGGAAATCACAATTTCTTATGCACAATTTCCTATCACTGGTCAGCTCTTTTTACAGCAGCCCCCGGGGCTCCTCATGTGGCCCTCATGGGCCCCATGGGCACCACTTTGGGACCCCCTGATGTATCACACTGCAAAGTGTAACTTATTCTAAGATCTCACATAGGTGTGGAGTCTTTTTTTAAACCAGTGAGCAATAAGAAAGCCTACACCTGCTCACCGTCTCTCACTGTGGGCAACTCCAGAGTAGTGGAGTGTCCTGGTACTAGAGTCCAAATTGTGTGATGAGGCAAGCTCGGCTATAACTAGTCCGAACTTCACTGCCTTGCACACCAGGTGCTCGCCAGCGAGCCCAACCTAGTTAGTTAGTTCAACCTTAACCTTGGGCCCCTTGAAAGGTGATCTAAATATGTTATTATTATTATTATTTGTTGTTGTTGTTGCTGTTATAGGCCTACTAGCAGTCGTAGTGGTGACTAGTAGAAGTGGTTCTATTACACAATTAACCCTATTCAAGGCAAGGTTAAAGGCTGCTAGCTAACTTCAGTGGCTACCGTATTGTTTTTCTTTTGTGTGTTTGTTGGTTTGGGCTGGTCTAAGAGAATTGTGAAGCTAGCTACCTAGCTGGTTTAAAGAAACCATATCAGTGACGCAATGTTGTCTTTAGTGTCCTAGATCACTAATCTATCAAAAGCCAGAGTGGAAATAAAGACCATTCGTCAGGAGGTAATTCATCTTGGAATAGTTGTACATTTGGTTCCATTAGGTTAATTGCTTTCAATCCAATAACTAAAGGAATCAATACGACTGTCATGTCTGTGCGCCTCATTATCAGGGTGGCGTGCCTCTGGGAAATGGATAGCTTTGCTCAGAATTGAGGCTATTCACTATTCAAGCTATCTGAATCTACTTCCACCTCTCAATCCTTCTAATTAACATTTTATATCCGATTTCTTTTCCTCCAGATGAGTTTACGGATGTGTCTTTCTTTGTTGATGCTGAAGGGGAAAATTAGACACGATGCATCTTGCTGTGAGGCAGAGAAATTATGAGCTCAAGTGGGGTATTTTATTTGATAAACAGTGCAGCTTAGTAGTGAGCCTTTAAGCTCAAACTGTGTATGAAACACTGTTCCATTGTGCAGTACAGTATTCCCATCCCCAAATTACCTCACATTATTTACATCAACACTGAACTTCTTTTATGGCATCAGTCATATTTTTCTTTTAGACATGAAAGGCAAGAATTTGAGTGAGAGCCCAAGGAAGACATCAAAAGCGTCTAGACAGAAAACTTCGAGCAATATGTCTTGACACAGAAAATGCACAGCAAAACAAATCGTCAACGTCTGTGACCGATCTGTGAGAAAGCCCCTAAAGAAAATGGGCTTTATGTACAGAAAAGCTCAAAGAAAGCCATCATAACTACCTCAACAGAAAAAAAAAAGATGTTACAATGGGCTACACAAAAGCAATCGTGGGCTGTGGATGACTGGAAGAAAGTCATATTCAGTGACAAATGGCGATTCTGCATTGGGCAAGGTGATACTGTAATGCTGGAACTTTTGTCGGTGCTGTTCCAATGAGATTTTTGGAGACGACTGCCTGAAGAATTTCCACAGTCATTGATGATATGCGGCTGCATGTCGGGGACAAGCACTGGGGAGGTGGCAGCCTGCTCCAATGTGCAAACCTGATCTGGCAAAAGCAATCTGCTAAAGTTGGAGTCAGATTGATGAAGAGTACCGTTGATCACTCATGATGTTCATGCCTCTGAGACTGCCATCTGAGGTGGTGCAACAAAGTACCAGTGGTGTGTTGAAATCTTCCTTTGTTGTTGGTGTTTTTCCTGTTTCCATTTTGAATTGAGTGATTCAATTTTTTCCCCTCTGCTTAGTCTTAAACCAAGAACAGAATAGTGCGTCACACTGAGAACTGTTCTTAATGTCTTTGACTCTCTTTTGAGGTAACCAAAATATTAGACTCGGCATGTTACTTTATGTCTTTATGAAATAAATATCTGTCAAGCATTACCACTTTTGCGCTAAAAAACAAACAAACAAAAAAAACCCAGATATACCGTATCCAGTTTTTAATTAATTATTTAATTCATAACATTGGTCAACAGCTAATTTTATTCAGCGATAGCTTTATATGTGTACCTTAACCTATTTTGGATGCTGAATTAAAAAAAAAAAAAAGTCTACCGGTACTTTTTTTTTTTTAGCTCATCAGATTTTTTAGATATTTTTTAAAAAGTTTGACTACAAAAGCTTGGGCAATACAGATATTGTGTTGTAATTTATAGATATAATTTTTCAGTAAGAAAAATCCACCTGTTGCTGAACCTAACCCGTAATTCATAAAAATTACTCAAGATATGCTGTGTGACACACACACACACACACACACACACACACACACACACACACACACACACACTATATATATATATATATATATATATATATATATATATATATATATATTAGAGTTGTCAAACGATTAAAATATTTAATCTAATTAAAAACTCAACTGTCATAATTAACTCAAATTAACTAAAAATGAATCATGATTACTCACACATTTTTTTATCGTTTCTGAATTCCCTTTTATATTTTTGTCCTATTTTCCCCCATTTTAATGCTCTCATCAACATGGAATCATGAATCAGTTTTCTGTGTGCAAAATGCAAATATTTACTGAAATAATTTTGATTTTCAATTTTACATGAACATTTTTCACTTGGAGCAGTTATTCACACATTATCTCTCACACAATATTACTGTCCATCAACAACAGTGAAAAAAACATTTTGTCACACAACAGCTGCTTGAACAGCTCTTTTTATGCAATCAAAACAGCGCAATATAAAGTGCACATCTAGGGTAAACTAGTACTCAGCCTATAATTTTTCACGGCCCCCTGAATAGGGATTGTCGGTCAGCATGGAAGGATCTCTCGTTCTGTACTTTTTTGATCATTTATTGGAGCACTTTGCAGCAGAAGTTGTAGTAGTAGTAGTTGTAACAGAAGTATCAGAAGCAGGTAATAACAAACTACACATAAATGCAGTAAAAAAAATAATATATCTATCTTTCTGCATCACAATGTAAATATGTATATAATTGACATTAATTAATACCTTTATTTAACAATACGTTTAATAAATAATGTAATCAAACCTGATTTCACTATGTATCATTATCGTCATCATTATTCATATATATATTAGAGCTGTCAGTTTAGCGCGTTTTTATCGACATTAATTTAAATTAATTTTATCGGGATCAAAAATGTTCTCGCGAGATTAACGCGGCAGACGTCACAGCGGATGTGACGTTGCTCTATAAATAAACCAGAAACAAAACATCAAGCGCGCTGCACAAGTCCACACACGTTTGTTTTGCCAGCCACGGCAGCGCGAGACACCGAAAACGGATATTTAAATAGTTTATGAATGGAAAGTTTACTTTTAAAAAGTTGCCAGATTGTTCCACTGACAAGACCAAAGTGACCTGGATGTTTTGCAGTCGTAAACTGAGCTATCATCATAGCACGTCGAGTCTGAAATACCACTTAATTAATGGCCAAGCACACCGCTGCGTGAGTTGTTCGCCCCCCTCGTCTCAGACAGACGGCTATGGATCATTTCAAAGCGAAGAAAATGGATGACACGACAAAGAACAAAGTTGCTGAAGCAATCAGCAATTTAAACAGCGTGGGCTAAAATGTTGCTAGAACAGGGGTGTCTTTATTTAGCTCCTTTGTTGCATAGTTGTCATGTTTGTCCGTCTGCAATCTGACGTTTAAAGAAGTAAATTGCGTTGCAGCCGGCGCTCCACTTCCGGGTTGGACCTTTGGGACTTGTAGTTCTTTTGTTCGATTCGACTTGATATGTTCATGCCGCGCTCCACTTCGGGATTGAGTATTGGGACCTGTAGTTCTTTTGATCGATTCGACTTTATGTTTGTGTTGAATGGTTTCTTACGTTTAAAACAATGAATAATGATGACGATAATGATACATAGTGAAATCAGGGTTGATTACATTATTTATTAAACGTATTGTTAAATAAAGGTATTCATAATGTCAATTGTATACATATTTACATTGCGATGCAGAAAGATAGATATATTAATTTTTTACTGCATTTATGTGTAGTTTAGGTTATTACCTGCTTCTTATACTTCTGTTACAACTACTACTACTCCTACTTCTGCTGCAAAGTGCTCCAATAAATGATCCAAAAACTACAGAACGAGAGATCCTTCCATGCTGACCGACAATCCCTAACTGAACAACCATTACTGATTGCCAGCGAGAGCCTCCATTACAAGAATCCGAAATTATGTCGACACAAAACCGTAGAGAGACTTCCGAGCAAGGAGGATCAACATAATCAGCATAGCCTGACTGCTGTGTTCAAAGCTAATTTGAGAAAAATGAAGTATGCAACCATGGCTTAAATCCATTATAGGCTGAGTACTAGTTTACCTTAGATGTGCACTTTATAATGTTATATTGCGCTGTTTTGATTCCCTAAAAAGAGCTGTTCAAGCAGCTGTTGTGTGACAAAATATTGTTTTCACTGTTGTTGATGGACAGTAATATTGTGTGAGAGATAATGTGTGAATAACTGCTCCAAGTGAAAAATGTTCATGTAAAATTGAAAATTAAAATTGTTATTTCAGTAAATATTTGCATTTTGCACATAGAAAACTGATTCATGATTCCATGTTGATGAGAGCATTAAAATGAGGGAAAATAGGACAAAAAATATAAAAGGAAATTCAGAAACGATAAAAAATGAGTGAGTAATCATGATTAATTTTTAGTTAATTTGAGTTAATTATGACAGTTGAGTTTTTAATTAGATTAAATATTTTAATCGTTTGACAGCTCTAATATATATATATAGTCGTTATATTATTCTTAGTATTATTATGATTAAAACTTTGATGTGCTAAAGAAGAGAAAAAGGGCAAATTCTGATTTAACACAAAAAAAGGTTGAATTACATCTCTGATTGCAAACATTTCGAAAAAATGTGTTGAGCACTGTAATTTTTTCAGTGTTATCAATTAAATTCATTGTTTGCAGACAACGCATTGTCATTATCACCAGAACTCATTTCAGATGAAGCAACAGATGAAATTACCCAGAAAAAAAAATAATGTGAAGAAGCTCAAATATTTTTGTAAGCTTCAAGCAAAATGGGAAGTGTCACATCGGCTCATCACTTGTCTAGCCATCACATTCGCATGCCAAATATTTTTGCCTAGCAAGCTTACCAGGCCTGGGACAAGGTTTGAATGCCAAACTTGCACAACCAGATGAAATCAAAGTAATCTCAGACACTATTCTAAATCCCAGTGGAGCGTTTTGGTCGAACTCTGATTAAACCACCTTCCTCCCCTGAGTCATGGGGAAAAAAAACAAAAAACAAAAACATTCATCAAACAAATGCTTCATCCATAGATTCATTTGTGACCCGTGAGCACTTGACAGTGACTGTAATGGAGCAGACCACATGTGGGCGAGGCGTACTGCAAAAAAATACCACTTACCACCCATGTTAAGAGCAGGAATGTGCCAGCCTATTTGCTGTTGCCTGGCAGCTAATTCCAACATGATGCAGCCAACAGCAGAAAGCTGCTAAAACAAACGCCATTAGGAGTGAAGCCTCTTTCGGGTCAGCATAAATATTATCAAGCCAGAGTTGATAAGGCACTCAACTCTCAGGAAACCCGATAGGCGTGTGAATTTGAATCCTTACCTGAGTTTGACGTCAACTTTCCATCTACACAGCCTTTATTTAGAAGTTGGGAAAGCAGAATTTTCCACTTGGAAGGCATATACTACGCCCCATTACAACTAGAGGATAGAAAACAGAGAGGACAGCTCCTAACAGTCGACATTCATTCCGATACTTGTGCCGCACTTGGATAGTCCAAATTCCTGATCAGCAATGTGCCCAAATTCCTGTTGTGCAGCAATCACAGGGACAAGCTCTTGACTCACCCACAGGATTCACGATCGGCAGTGCATCACATTTTGTGTTCTCTGCACTTCGATTTCAAAGGAGGGCGGATGCAGATGTCTACAGACATACAGTACGAGATGCAAAGGAGGGAAAAAGTGTCAGCTCCATATATTACAGAATGCAAACTAAAGCAGGTGTGGGGACTCTTTACACCTCACAACTTGGGCCAAGACTCCTCTCTTAATTGCTTGTTTCTTTTCTATATGCTCAATAACTACTTATTAAAAAGTATTTGAAATAATACATTTAAAAACATCCATTTTCTTTCATTGCAACTATGAGAAATGACAATGCAAAATGATGCTTCTCCACATCGCACAAAGGCAACGGTGGTGTTTCAACAGTGCCTACTTACATTCGTGGCAAATTATCATCGAGTCTCATATCACACACAATACAGGTTACTGACTTAAATATGGATTCACTCTGTTGGCAAGAGGAGCTCGGGTGAGCGCTGCATGTGACATGCCTCAAACATGTTTAACACCGGTGAGAATTATTCACCTGGGTTCCTTGTTATGTTGGTACAGTACTTTCTAGATGCATTTTTTGCACCCAAGATACAAAGAAATGTTCTTAGCCGTTTACCCCTTTAATGCAAGACCTGGTATAAAGCCAAACTCACAATTGTGGTGTGTTTTTCTACACTTAATGAAACTTGATTCATCATAAACAACCTACATGATACTTAACTGGCTCCACATGTGGTTTGGACTCGGTTAAGATTTTAGACACAGATGACTGTGAACAACCAACATCTTTTGCAGCATTGCGTGATGATTTCCCATCTTGAAGAAGTTTGGTAATCTTTTCCTTTCTCTCAATTCATCATACATCTCTCGTGTTGGAGCCTCTTTCATCTCAGTCCACTTGGTGCAACTGCTCTCCAAGGTGAGATCACGTCTGCTCAACTGTAGAAAAACAAGTACCGGTAGATCTAAATTTGATGCAGGTGATAGTTTTGGGAATGGAAATTTCCATTGTTTTTTTTCCTCAGAATTGAATGATTCCATCATTGATTCCTTCTGCTTGGTCTAAAAATGGAACTGTAAACACATTTTCCCCCCCTTGATTTTGTTGAGTGTATCTCAATGCCAGAAAGTTGCCTCTTGAAATTACTTTAATTTTGTGTCACGTCTGTGATCATTTTTTGAATGATCCTCCGAGACTGGTGATTCCATCATTTTTGCCAGGGTTCCTAGTTCAGACAAAGCCAGGTTACAGCTTCAGCATGTTTTGGTCCCCCATTGTCGTGAAGGAGAGCATTAAGGAGAAGGCCCTTTCTTGTGTCCGGCAGCACACACTCATTTAGCCCATGATGTGCTGAACAATCAGTGCATCAAAGCATATTTACGAGCCCATGAACTGCCTCTTGCCACCGGAGCCCCCGTTAATGAAATACTCCTGCTAGATTAATGTCTTCGCCGGGATGATTTGCATTCAGGCGCTACCAATAAATCTCAGGCAATGGGCAAATACAATTTTCAACTTACACTCCAAAACAACTGCAGGCGTCCTGTGGCTGCACCGCTCCTCCTGAACTCTTCCTATTCTCTTCAAGCCTATTAAGAAGCCGTCCGGTGGGTGTTCATTGATGTGGCCGGTCGTCTGAAGAGGATAGTCGTGATTTTAATGAGCACCGTTATCCCCCCCCCTCTGATGGCTCTACTGGTAAAGGCCAGCACACTGAGGGAGGTCGGAAGGTACGCCACTGACCTCATATTAGTTGATGTCACTGTACTCATTGTCTTTGTGTAACTTCTAATGAGAGGGAGGAGAAGAGGGCTGTGTCAGTAATTGTGCTGCCTCAGAAACCAGGGGACTTTAAAATTTGGCCTCTGTCCCCGGTTTCCTCCGCATAGCGTTTTCTTGTTGGGCGCAGTGCTCCAATGATGTCCTTTCAAACTTTTTTCACAAGGCAAATCAGGACTCGATTCACCTTATTGGAGAAATGGCCGAGTTAACTGAGCTCACCGGCCACTTGGGTTTGATTTTTTTGTCAAAACAAATTCATTTCAAAGTAGAGGGATTCCAAAGTGCCATGTCACTGACGGCTTAGTGGTTCACGTGCGTCATTTTTGTACAAACGGTGTGGGTCCAGTTCCCACTCAGTGATGATGAATGCTGTTTTCACTGTATGTGTCCTGTGACTGACTGGAAACCAGTCCCAGGTAGAGGTGTGCAGCATCATTGCTCTCACACTTTCATTCGATTGTCAGTATCCTGGCAACAATTGGATATTATGCTTGGTACTTGTATTATTCGAGTTTTGTTTTCATCACAGTAAATATCAGCAGTTAGACACAAACATCCATCTGTCCAAACATCCATTTTCCAATCTGCTTATCTTTCACAGGGCTCCGCAGGCATACTGGAGCCTATCCCATTTATTATTTAAAATACGTGCAACAGAAACTTTGACCAAGGCATTAAATCACAACAATACTGAATATTATAGGTCTCGGCTGCTTTTAGTGTAATCATGGTCAAACAAAACATACTGCTTTGCACTAGTCAATGAAATCTATAAAATAAGTACACAGGGCACTTCCTGAAATGAAAAACTATTAAAAAAAGAAGTTGAGGGTAAAAACTGAATTACACACTTTGGCTCAAGAATGACTTTATAGTTATTAGGCCTGCAACTAACCATTGATTATACACATTTTCTATTAATGTATAAATTGGATTAAAGAAAAAAAATCCATCCTGATATTTAAAAAAAAAAATAAAAAGGACGTTTTAAAGTGACACCGCAGAAAATGCACAAACAAAATGAATTATGGTTCAAATACTGGTTTGGTCCATGCCAGAAATCGAAACATGCCAGAAAATAGACAAAGCTTTTGATCGTTTTCCAAAAAGCAAAAGCAGATGTTTGCCAATGTTTTATTTTTATTCAACACAAAGAGAAGTCTGCTTTCATGGAGGATCAACAGAAATCTGAGAATATTTACTGTTGAGAGGCTGATATTCTGAGCATTTTGACTATTTTCAACGTAACAAGATCTTTAAACGATCATTATCCCAAAGAATTATTGATTCATCTGTTTAATCGATTACTGTAATTGTTGCACCTCTCATAGTGATGAGGAGTGGGATTATTCACTTTCCTCCCGATTCGATTGAAATCACAATACTTGTGTGACGCTTAGATTTATATCACGATTATAGATGATACTGCGGTTTGCGATTCCATATCTCGGGTATTGGTATTTTTCTCCAACAATACATTTTAAAATAATTCTAAACTGTATAAACCATCAGCAGTTTCTACGTTGAACTTCAATCAATGCGGCCAGATGAAAGTCAGTCACTCTTTTTGACAGTTTGGTTTTTCTATTTGTTTTGCTCTGGCTGATTGGCTCAGGCACTGGCTCATTAACTCATTCACTCCCAAAGATGTTTTTATATGTCATTTCAGACTTGGTTTAGAATGGGCTGGTACTGAATGAGTTAAGATGATGTAGTGTGACTCTGCTGAATGCTTAAGTCGACTGACTCATCGCCAACAAATTTGCTCAGCGCTGCCAACTGCTGGAGGAAAGCGGTAGCTTCAACTTTAGCTTTTTGAAAAATCATGAAAATTAATTCTGAACTTTGACATCGATTCATTGACTCTTGGCATATAAAATCCCGATAGTTGAGTGAACCGATTTTCTTTTTTGCACCCCACTAATAGTGACCATACCTCTGGATTTTCTCCACTTGGTGGTGAAAATCTGCTCGGGAAATTCTATTGTGAAACATTCAAAATAAGAACTGTGCAAGTATTATTGTTCAAAATAAATTTAAAAAAGAACTTTGCAGAAACAATTGTGCTATTTGGCAGGATTGTTCACACATCAGTTCTTGGCTGCGTTGGCTGTGCACTTCATGGTGGAAACAGTTCACGTGATTCTTAAGGATGATGAGCTCTGAATTTAATTTTAGTGCAACAGGCTTTAGGTGTTGCTGTCCTTTCAAAATTGGATTGCCAAATATGTTCAAACATCGAACATCATTGTCTGAGGACCAGTCTAAGGTGAACCCCGCTTCTCAGCCAAAGTCAGCTGAGGGAGGCTGCAGCTCAAGAGCAACCCCGTCGGATAACCGCTGAAGAAAATGGATGGATCGATGCTGTACGACTACTGCTTGCAAACTTTGTTGGCTAAAAGTTGATCTTTTAGTTTGTGGCCTAACATGGCCTGTTTGTTCTGTCACGTAGGCGCCGAATGACATCACTCGGTTGACCAGAGCAACAATGCTGGATGACAGCCATTGACACGAGGGAATGACAGATGGGCTACAAAGAATTTTGATGCCGCAAGCTGAAAATCAACCAGCAATGTCATTACTTCTTAATCAATTATGATCTGGCACGATGTCCATGCCGAATCTTTCATGTCCGGATGATCATTTTCTTTACCCACATTGCAGGGTGTATTCCGTCATTGGCCCAGAGTCAGCTGGTAGTCCAGCAAGCAGTTGCGCAATATTGAAAATGGGTGGACGGACTCAAGGGAAGTTGTTCAGTGTCTTGCTTTGCGCTCCGCTCTGAACTTTAAACTAAAAACAACCAAGCTAGTCAAGAACTTGATTGTTTATCTTAATGGTGTCTATGCTTTATGCAGAGTACATGTCCCAGGTCATCCCTTTTCCGCCCACTGTTCATTTTGACCTCTAAATGAAAGAAGTGGAAAGGCAACTTGAAGTCACAATACAAAAGAACCGTGAAATCCAAAAGGATATACAGTATAACCTAACTGTTGTGGAAAGGAAGTTCATGATTTTTTTCAAACTTTTTCATTTCCAACCTAAAGCCTGTTCTATACTGTGCAATTTTGATTGTCCCAAATAACAGATGTACTGTCGTGCGAAAAAAAGGGCCAGTGTGACTCACGTCCAGGTCTGTTTGTAACACAGACATCCGAAGTTGGCCCCTTTTCCTCAGTCAGGAACGTGACCCCACTTTTAGCTTCTCCTTCTGCTTCTTTTCTTTTTTCAACCCCCCAAAAAACGCCACAAAATTCCAGGTCGGTTGTGTCAATGTGTTCGACTTACTGCAAAGATGTTTGTGTCGAACAGACTAAAAGCGGAACACTGGAAGGTCGGGGTCAGAAGGCTAAAGCTGCCTTTCATTGTTTTGACTTCCTCCCTTTCCAATTATTCACCTCACATCTGGCAAGGCAAGAAGACTCTCAAGCCAAATTGGACACGATCTGTCACACGCTACCTACAGCGAGATTCTTGAAAATCTGCCGCTTGTTGTCTGCCAGGTGGGAGTGCAGCATGTTTATATGGGCCGCTGACGATGAGGCGGAGGCGGTTGACAGCTGAACACACAAACGCAGATGAGAAGCTTGTGGTCACACATCTTGGTCACCACAGACGGATGGCCAACAAACCTCACCGTGAGCCAGCGTGGCTCGTGACAACCAATGTTTGATGGGCTCTGCATTTTCTGAGATGCAGATTAACTGCGGGCGCTGGTTTGTTTTGTAAACATTTCACATAAGTGACTGGGATGAACTGAACGGCTGGTGGATTCTTCTTTTTCATGTGCAGCAACCGCAAATAAATGGGGAGTGCAGCTGCAGTGCAGTGTATATTCATTAATTCATTCATCTTCCGAACCGCTTGATCCTCACTAGGGTCGCGGGGGGTGCTGGAGCCTATCCCAGCTGTCTCCGGGCAGTAGGCGGGGGACACCCTGAATCAGTTGCCAGCCAATCGCAGGGCACACAGAGACGAACAACCATCCACGCCCACACTCATACCTAGGGACAATTTAGAGTGCTCAATCAGCCTGCCATGCATGTCTTTGTAATGTGGGAGGAAACCGGAGCACCCGGAGAAAACCCACGCAAGCCCGGGAGAACATGCAAACTCCACACAGGGAGGCCGGAGCTGGATTCGAACCCGGTACCTCTGAACTGTGAAGCCGACGTGCTAACCACTGGACTACCGGACCGCCCGTGCAGTGTATAGTTTGAGTTAAATGTTTGCAGACTGTGGTAATCGGCTAAATCTGAGTTTATCTTATTTTAATTAAACTTGATTGAGATATTTGATTAAAAACTTGCTGTACATACTGTATGAAAATGCAAAATGTTGAATGAACAAAAACAGATTTTCCATATCTGCTTCTTAATTTCACTTTTTAAAAATGTTTTATTAGAAATCTGTAGGATTGAGCAGGCAGTATTGTACAAAAGCTTAAGGCCACCTCTGACTTGGTTTTAACTTCTCCACAGCCAAACCTTTGAAAACATTAAGAAAAAAATAAAGAGGCTCACAGCCTCAAATCCTCAGACATGCGAATGATTTTTGTTTGCGGTGAGTCCTGGATTTCAGCGTGTGGGTGGGACGTCACCCGAGCCGAGGGGGAAAAACGTTGGGCTGCCGGAGATCCATTCAACTTTTTCACTTGCATATTCATACAAAGTGCACATACAGTACTGTAAAAAAGTGTTTGCCCCCTTCTTGATTTATGTCTTGTTTGCATATTCCTCACACACAAAGGTTTCAGTTCAGTTTTAGGAAAGCTGAGTTCAATTTCACAGGCAACACCCGAGCACCACATTTGTTGATTCAAGGAATTACATTAAATGAATCTGTCAGACAAAGTGAAGCAGGTTAAAAGATCTCAAGAAACAAACACATCATGCCATGATCCAAATAAATTCAAGAAGAAATGAAAAAACCCCAAAACAAAACCAATTGAAATCTATCAGTCTGGAGAAGGTTACAAAGCCATTTCCAAGACTGTGGGGCTCCAGGGAAACCACTGTCAGGGCCATTATCCACAAATACAGAAAACTGGGAACAGTGTTAACCATTCCTTGGAATGGTCAACCAGCTGAAATTACTCCAAGAGTGCGTTGACGACTCCTGCAGGAGGTTGCGAAAGAACCTAGAACAATCTAAAGCAGGGGTCCCCAACTGCCGGTCCGCTGACCGGTACCGGTCTGCATGGCATTTGGTACCGGGCCGCATGGCATTTGGTACCGGGCCGCACAGAAAGAACTTGCCTTAATTCCGTTTTATTTATTTCGGAATAAGAAAGATGTTTTATTTTGAAAAATTACCGGATTCTCCGTTACATCCGTCTGTGTCACGCTTGACACACGTCAAGCCACGCTTCTCCGTCACGTGACCGATTACGCTAAAAACAAAACGCCGGAGCTCGCAAAATGAGTAAAAAAACTGCAGGAGATCGCAAATGACGGCGGCCTTAAAAGTACGTTCGAGACAGCTGGATTAAAGTTATGGCTGAATACTCTGAGATCGCCACAATAGCACTGTTGCTATTTCCGACATCCTACCTGTGTGAGGCGGGGGTTTTCTGCAGCAACAGCGACTAAAACAAAATTACGAAGTAGACTGGACATAAACCACACACTTGAGGTGTCATTGTCTCCTCTTACCCCGAAATGGGACCGTCTGGTTGGACTAATGAGTCAAAAATGGGACTTTTTGGAAAATGTGCGGCCCCTTAAATCTGGTGTAGAAATCCGCAGCATTTGATTGAAAAGAACATTATGCCAACAATGAAGCATGATGGAGATAGTGCAATGGTCTGGGGCTGCTTTGCTATCTCAGGTCCAGGACAACTTGCTGTAATTGATAGGACAATTAATTCTGCTGTCTACCAGAAAGTCCTGAAGGAGAACATCCGACCATTAGTGCTCTTAGATCATGCAGCAGGATAACGGTCTGAAATAAACCAGCAAATCCACCTCTGAATGGCTAAAAAACAAAATTAAGGTTTTGGAGTGGCCAAGTCAAAGTCCAGATTGGAATCCAATTGAGATGCTTTGGTGTGACCTTAAACGGGCAGCACATGCTAGAAAACCCTCCAATGTGGCGCAATAGAAGCAATTCTGCGAAGAAGAGTGGGCCGAAATTCCTCCACAGCGATGTGAAAGACTAATCGCTAATTAATGCAAATTCTTGATTTCTGTTATTGCTGCCAAAGGTGGCGCAACCCATTTTGAGTTTCAGGGGGCAATTACTTTTTTACAGAGGGTCAGAAAGGTTTGGATTTTTTTGGGGGGTTAATAAATTGAATCTTCATTTAGCAACCGCATTTTGTATTTCCTTGGGTTGTTTCTGGGTGATATTAAAAATGGTTTGATGAACTAAAGCCTTTGTGTGTGATAAATATGCAAAGAACGCAGAAATCCAGAAGGGGGCAAATACATTTCCACGGCACAGTATCCATATTGTTTGCTGCTGTGCATCGCGTCATGGGGTGTGCACCCTTGAAATTTTAGGATATGTAAAAATCTAAATCAGTGAATGGGTGCAGAGTCAAGGAGAAGTTTCTTGATGCAGTGACTACCTTTCTTCAGCGATGATCTATCGGAGTCGAACTTTGATTAACAGATCTGCCAGGGTGAAGAAATGCCACAGGGAACTGTATTGTTCGGGACACCACTTTAAAGTGACTTTTAAAGTCCAACTTTTTGTAGGTTAAAAAATGTCATTACCAATCAACTTTGCTGTCAGCTTTGCCGCGGCTTTGACAGAATTCCCACTCATCATTTAGCTGTGTCACGTTCGCTGCACGCATTGTTTTGTTTTCAGTTTGCAGCAGGAAGCAGACACGGCGAGTAATCTGCGAGTAAACACGGCCCCTTCATGCAGGAAATATCAAAGCAAAACAAAAACACAAATGAGACAGACAGATGAGTAGTGTTCAGGTGGCCAGATATCTATCTGGCTTTAGCTAACGAGTCAGATATAAAATCAAGTGACTCAGACTTGAGTGCAAAACAATGTGAGTGGGACGTCATCATTATAGTTTGAAACTTGCGATTTGGTGAACACAGGAGAAAAAAAAGGATTTCATTGAAGAAATGCTCAGTGAACAAGCAAGGCTAAAATTTAGACATGTGATTTTTCTTTTTCATAGTCCCTGACCACACGGTGCGGTTCACTCGCATGACTTCCATGTGGGCAGCGTGAATGTCTGAATGGTTGTCTGTCTTTATCTGTGCCCTGTAAAGGACAAAAAACGAGTCCACGGCGCGTGTCTGCCTTTCGTCCTACGTCAGCTGGAATAGGCTCGAGCTCACCTGTGACCTTGAGCAGGATAAGCCGTAGAGAAAATAGACGAATGGATAATTGTTGCACCTAAACTGTAACGGAGGACTTGACTAACTCATTAGAGCTGCTTAAGTGCACACATTTCTGCCTGTAATTAGAAGCTGATTAATAAAGTTCATTTACATCTCTGGAATGCGCCGAGAATCCTCACACATGATGGATGCACTCTATCGATGCACTGGGCCGAGAAACAGAGGCACATATGCGCGCGCCTCATCAAAGGCGAGGTGCAGACTACAGCCCTTTGGTTCGGATTAAATACCGACAATAAACATGAAATGGTCCCTGAGAGCGTTGCGCTTCAGATGATGCTGTCAGTCTGAGTGAGCTGTTTGAGTTGACCACAGCTTCAAGTCAGTGATTGTTTGGTGCCACTCTTGTGGAGGCAGGCACGAGGCACCAACGTTTTGGCTGAGATGTATTCTTTTCCATCACAGCTTGAAGCGTAAAGCATTTCATGGCTGTCACTCAGTGAAACCAAATGCCTTCCTGTTGGAGTCACTTTGAAACGCATGCAGGAGGCTGACGTATTGATCCATAGTTAGCTGGCTACCGATTCCCTGCTGTAATGCGCACTGTAATACATTGAGAATGTACATATTTTCCAGTTTACCTGAAAACATAACACGCCGTGCATGCTCACATTGAGCGAGAGCAATATCATACGCAGTGATAACCCATGCAAGTAGAGCGGGAACATGCAAACTCATTACTGAAATGTCAGAGCTGAGAGGTTTTGCTCTTCTAGTGGCCTGGCCCTTCATCCTATATCCTATATTTTAGCAATATTGGCGCGTTGTCATTCGGCCTGTCATGATAACTTTTATTTTGCACAAAATATTTTCCCAGATGCTATCACGATAAACGATAGTACAATCATCTTTCAATTTTCAAGGATACTGAAAATGTGCATTAAAATGTAGGACAATAAAATATATTTGATTAAACAAACGTAAATAAAAACGCTCAGCCTCTGTTAAAAAAAAGTGCACTGCAACAAATATTAACACAACACATACAACCACACTTGAAGTGTCAGTGGAGTAAAATGAGTTGTCTTTTATCTCCTTGTATGTCTTCTTTCCCCTGCTTGTAAAAGGCTGCAATGGCTCTTTGGGAAATCCACATTCCTTCTGGCAATTTGTACTGCCTAGAAAGTCTACGGTTCGGTTAAAAATAAAGAATGATCACAGGAAGTACTGTATATTCACATTATCATCATCATTATTATTATTGTTGATTGTGTATTGTCGATCCATCCATTATCCGAGCCGCTTAAACTTCATCAGGGTGGCAGGTGTGCTGCAGCCTATCCCAGCAGTCTTTGGGCAGTTAAAAAATATATATTTTGCTTCCATTGGACAGCAAAAAGTACAATCCGCCAGCTGTGTATCCAACTGTTGCCATTTATCCAACAGAATTAGACTTGGCTCCCTGCAAATATCTCAGCTTTGTGGCCAATTAAACAAGCTCAGATTTCACACTGAGTAAATGCATCCCTTCGGAAAAAAAATGCGGCCAGCATTAGCATTGAAACACAGAAAAAACAGCATATTCAGTGAGCATCAGTATGCCACTCTATGCTGGGTGGGGTTGGAATTTAGTTGTTTTTCTTTTTTTTTGTCACAAAATTAGGAATCAAAATCATGATTTCTGTTTAAATAGTTTAAGTGTTTTGGTTCGGTGATTACTTATGAGATTTTTCTTAAGTAAAATAGTTACCTTGGCTCAACATAGGCTGTTTGCCAACTGATCCAATCATTACAATCCTAAATTAAAGACTGAGTTTTAAAATAAGTCTTACATGATGAACATATAGCGATTTATAGAGAGCTGCGGTTTGAAAAATGAACGCGTGACTGGATGTACAGTAATCTCTCAATGTACCAGAGAAATTGCATTGGAGAGATACGGATTCTCAACATTGTCTCGCTGTCAATTCAGGCACTCGAAATGGTTGTTGGTCGTCAGTCTTTCAATTTCTGGCCGGCGTAGCGCACGCTTGGAGAATCATTAGTGCATAAACATGCAATGAAATGGCATAAAAAAAGAGGACCGTTGCTCCAGCTAGCATTAACACTACTTGGCTTTTATTCGAGCTACTGTACCCTGCTGCGCCTCATTGATAAATGAGAAAAAGAGCTGCACGTGCCTCTGAACCGACGCGACACACGCGAACCGAACTGAAACAGTCGAACCGAACCGTTGCTGTACTGGTGTGCATGCGTGCGTGTGAATGTCATCACTCGCACAGAGACGAGCTGGGAGTAAAATGATTGACAGCAGAGGAAAGGAAGGCAGCGCGACTGTGAATGTTCGTGCCGTATGTAAACCAACACGATAAATTTATCGTGGCCGACCCCCCCCCCCATCGCTCATTGAGTCAATATAGTAATTACCGTGATGGGCCCAGTTATGATAAAACTGGAATGGCATAATTTCTCACTGCGGTATCATTTTTATGATACTGTGCGGCACCTTTATTAGCAGCGCTCAAGTATTTCAGCTCATTTCCACCACAGCCATCAAAGGATGCTTCAAAAATAGGCTTCGACCATCTAGTTTCCTCACAAAGTTCAATGACATTCGGCCCTGTGGTTTTATGTAATTGCCCTGACAAACAGATAAGACTCATCTTCCAACTTAACTACACAGTATATAATTTCCGCTTAACTCGGCAGTGCAAATAACAGCAGATGCATTTCATTTAATGCCCCAGCTATCTGCCTTCCACTTTATGCAATAATAAGATGGAAAGTGACTCCGCAAGACCCATCACTGCTCACAAACACAAACAGCGGGTTTATAATTACAATGGAGCAGGTCTTCCCTGGTGGTAAAAACGCTTATGGGGAAAGCGTCTGCGCCTTCAAGACCACTCGGTTGTTGCACAGTAGATGTTCCAGTTTATTTGAAGCACGGTAGGCAGCTATGATTAAATGAGCAGTCCTGCACATTATGGCACTTGTGTCCAGTTGCACTCAGTCTTGCAGAAACGCAGATTGATAAACTCTGAGTCAGCATCTTTCAGGGGCCGGGAGTGTTCTCTGTCCGTTTCCTCCCACCGACAACAGGAAACAGGCTGTCATCCCTGCAAGAGACTCAGGAAAGAGGCAGTTGTATCTTTAGCCCTGTTCACACGGGCAGATTTATTTCGGCGCTGCTCCGGAGTATTTTGTTGCGATATATTTTTACACCGGAACAAATTTTGTGGAGCGTTCACACGTACAAAACCGCTGAGCGTCACAGCTCCGGCACAGCTCCACTTGCGTTCATACGGGCAGTTTCTGCTGCGGAGCAAAACGACAGAAAACAAATGAGCTGTCGTGTTGGTTCTTTTTAAAACGTATACACAACTCAAGCAACTACTGTACAGGCACGTCCTTCTCCTTCTGTGTCTCCGTGCCTTCTGCTAGCTAGAGAGTGACCGCCCCGAAAACGTAAATCAACGATGAGTTCAATGACACTCAGAAAAGTAAACATTTAATGCGCCAAACACAAAAATCAAGAGATGAACTCACAAAATAAATTATATGGAGGGCGGGGTTGTGAACACACAACAAAGGAACAAACTACACAAACAACTCCGAGACAGTCCAGTCTCCTACAAAAGGAAAGATGACGTTTGGGGACTAACCCCCGTTCTAGTTGAGATGGTATAACCCAAGAGGTGCTTTGCTACTTTTAGCAGCCATGTCTTGTGTCGTTACTAAACAAAAACCTGACGGAAGTCCGACAGAGCACGAAAGCAACGCATTCTCGCCGTGCGTAATCAACTCTTCTCATGCGCAGCGAGGCTCCCCCCACCCTTGCAAGCGAGCATTTGCTCTGGAGCAAATGTAACCCAGTTGCGTTCATACGCGCACATTTGCTTCGGTACTGCTTAAAGCGAGCATTTGTTCCGGACCAAATTTTAAACCACCTCCTGAGGTGGTTTAAATTTGGTCCGGAACAAGCTGTTTTCGGGCACTAGTCTGGAACAAAGTTGCACGTATGAACGCTCGAGAGAGCAGTTGCGCAGTAAGTCCGGAATAAATCTGCCCGTGTGAACGGCCCTAATGTGTGCGCAATGTAACAGAGCTTGATATGTCACTAGAGATGTCGATGTAACATTTTTTTTCAGAAAGCAGCTGAGATGCAGATGTGCCACAGATACGCTGTGTGCAAAACGGCGGGGGACCTTGAGTGGGCCTTGCTGTGGAGTGATACCTCCACTGGGATTTGGCATTTACTGCATGATTGAAATGGCTTTGGGAATGTGATAGATTTAAACCTCAGCAGCCCGTGCCTATTTCCAAAAGACCTCAAAAGTTGTTTGCACATATCCATCATCTTATAGATAGATTCTGCTTGGATCAGGCCATGAAATATGGGAACCATTCATTTCACGCCTCGACAAATGAGCTATGTCTGCTCTACAAGAATGCTTGATGAATGTGCGATACAGTTCAGGAGGAGCTTTTTCACTTTGCGACCATTGACAGCAACAAACTGTCTAGGTCAGGCGGGTCTATTGATTCAGCTTCGCACAAATGCAAACTGCATTTCAAGTGTTACGACTTCCACGTTGTGGAGTAGAGGACAGATCCAAGTGACGCTCGGACAGAAAGGACGTGAAATGATGACGGGTGATGCCACGGAAATTTGTCATAGTAGTTTGCATCTGGGGGGTAGAGCTGCCTCCTGAAACATTTCAACATTGCTGAGCAAAAAAAAAAACATTGCAAAAATGTGGACACGCGTTGCTGTCCCAACATATGCGAGGAATGGTCTGGTCCAGTCTTTCATTAATTTCAGTGATGCATTGTATACACAGCAATCGATAGCTTCAGTAATTGGCTTTGGCTCTGGACTCTGGCTTGTGTGTCAATGAATCTCATTGCGTTCTATTGACCTAGCTCTAGTTTTCAGCCTCAGCCCCGCTGCACCCTTGTGAACGGGCTTGCTCTGATGAGAACGCCAAAGTCTGATGTACGCTTTTATGTCATAATTAGGGCATCTTTGTTGATATTTGCTGAACAGACAATCACCAGTTGATCCTTTCCCGTTACAAAATTCTGGGTCGAGAGGAGGTTCACAAAGGCACAGAAATAATACAGAATAACAAAGAAGAATTACAAAGGAAAAAAAAAATCTTCACTGAAAGTTTTTTGGAGCTGTTGCTTGGTTTATTAAAGTCAGGGAAGGGGGAGGGGGCGAGAGACGCCAGTCACTGAAGGTCTTGAAGGCAGACTGTTAACAGTGAACGTTGTGATGTTTCTTATGCGGATATTTTTCCCACATGCAACATGAGGTGGGTCTTCGGTTTCAAATCTATTCAAATATTTTGCCCTGGAAATATTGCAGTCGTTTTAATGATAATATCAATCTGTATATCTTTGTTCTAGTTTACTCGTAGTAAGACAGAGGTGCAATTGTTTGGGCGGTGTAACCTTTGTTCCAACACATCTGTTAATGGTGTCCATGTTAAATGTTGCTGCTGGGCCACTGCAACCTGTGAGCTCGTCAGCAGTTGCTATGGAGAAGAAGCAGGTCACTCGATGTTTGCACACAGCCAGTATGTTGTCTGCGGTCTCATCCTGGAATGTCTTCAGTCATGGGGTGGTTTTGGATGCCTTTTAATGCGTAGCATTGATTAGCTTCTCTTTTCATCCACACTCATTATTGTAATGAGGCATGATTTTCATTCTGATATATATATATATATATATATATATATATATATATATATATATATATATATATATATATATATATATATATATATATATATATATATATATATATATATATATATATATATATATATATATATATATATATATATATATATATATATATATATATATATATATATATATATATATATATATATAAATTATATATATATATATATATATATATATATATATATAATTATATATATATATATATATATATATATAAATTATATATATATATATATATATATATATATATATATATATAATTTATTTTGTCAGTGCTTTAGAATGAGCACTAATGCCAATGTTGGCGATGGCAGAAACGACCCAGATTGTGACGGCGGCATGCACGCATTATTCTTGAATGAAAGAGAGTTTTACATTTTAATTATAAAAATGTAAAAAAGATAAATGACTGGTTCAATAAAGATGATGTCCAATGTTAGGAATGGAGAGTGAGTGGTATTTTGATCCTGTGGTAAAAATGGATTTCCAACCAAACCAAACTGGTTTTTATGTTCAACACAAACAGCTCATTTGACAGTTTGCACTTAGTCGCTGCAGTCTTTCTTTATGACCCTCAATATTCACGGGGGATAGTGACTTGGCCAGCCATGAATTGCGAAAATCTGTGTATAATTGGGCGGCCCGGTAGTCCAGTGGTTAGCACGTCGGCTTCACAGTGCAGAGGTACCGGGTTCAATTCCAGCTCCGGCCTCCCTGTGTGGAGTTTGCATGTTCTCCCCGGGCTTGCGTGGGTTTTCTCCGGGAGCTCCGGTTTCCTCCCACATTCCAAAGACATGCATGGCAGGCTGATTGAGCACTCTAAATTGTCCCTAGGTGTGAGTGTGAGCGAGGATGGTTGTTCGTCTCTGTGTGCTCTGCAATTGGCTGGCAACCGGTTCAGGGTGTCCCCCGCCTACTGCCCGGAGACAGCTGGGATAGGCTCCAGCACCCCCCGCGACGGTTCGGAAGATGAATGAATGAATGTGTATAATTGACGATCAATATAATATTCATCCAAGCCGCTTATCCTCACGAAGGTCGCGGGTGTGCTGGTGCTTATCACAGCTGTCATCGGGTAGTAGGCCGAGTACACCCTCAACTGGTTGCCGGCCCATCGCAGTGATCAATATACCCCCCCACCCCCCCAAAAAAAAAATGTAATCAAAAACCATGAAATGAATTGACTGCAGTATCAATTGGAACCATTCAGGTGCTAGATATTGACGTGCCAATGAGTTTAACGCCGTGAGGGCTACATTTGTTTATATGTTTGTGTCTGAAAAGCAACAGTTAAAATAAGTTGTGTCTTTGAGTCTGCATCAATCTTCTCCATAGAGTGCTGTCGTCTACCAATCGGCTACACCTGGCTGCTTGAGTAGAAAAGCGACTGATTTAAATGATGCGGTGAAGTAAGGCATTTTATAATGCTGCATGCTTGTAGCTGCATTGCTGCATCATGGGGATTTCCACATGCTCAACAGAAATCATTCAGCCACTCTTTTGTTTCTTCTCTTTCAGGTCTGATGGTGATGCATCCAGGATGGTCAGGTACACTTTGCACTTTCCTTTCATTTGAAAACAATCTCTACATTTGAATTGAATTACGGCAGCGTGTTACATCTTTATTGATATAAAGTTTTCACAACAGCTGCAGCTGTAACAAAGGCGCTTTACTTTAACATTCAACATAAAATCACAAAAACAATACAACAGAACACATAACATAAAGCATAGACAATTATGCGATCCTAACAATTGTTCCTGCATAAACCTTGTTGTTTGAAGCAGTTCCAGATGAAAGAGGAGAAAATTAGTCTCCTGTCAAAAGTGTAACGTGTGCTTAGTACAAATCTGTCTTGCACATCCTACTTTTTCGATTTTTTATTTAAAAAAAAAAGTTCATAATATTGTATACATTTAATTCCACTAAACCATAGTTTCCCACTTGATGTTTATTCTTCACGAAAATCTTACAATGTTATATCTGTACCTGAAATGTGGCCAAAGATCAAAAAGTTCAAGGGGGGCTCATAGTCTTGCAAGGCATCGTCCTTGATTCATGGGAAGGAAGTTAGTGACTGAATTTATTCTGCCCAACTTAAGCACCACTGTTCCAAACTTAAATTTTACTTAAGTGTAAACAAAATGTGTTTCGTTTTTCTAGGGTCACACAAATGATGTATCATCGAGATGCGTCATATGCTGTGCATGAATAAATCTTTTTACCAGTACGACACTACACGCCACACTTCCCAATGGACCGTGAAACCCCATTTGCATATGGCTGCCTCTTTCACGTGCTATTCCTCAGCGTTGAGTGCGAGCGTTTCCGAGGAAAGACGGCAGCACCGCTTCCAAGTGCAAGTGCAGACATTTTCAAGTCGCCGCAATGTGAATTTCTCAATATACGGCTTGCCTTTCTGTTTTTCGAGCCTCTCATCACAGCTCAAAGCTGAAATCACTGCAGCACCTAAACAGTGCTCTGCGCACAGCAGACCTGTTGTCATGACATCCATCACTCTGCCCCTACGCCACGTTGTGACACAACGTTGTGACACATCGTGGTTTAACATTTTCTGTGTTACATGCCCTGCTAGCTTTCCTGATCATTAATAATGAAGAAGCCACTGAACTTGGCACAGGCCCCATGAATAAAAAAAAAAAACCACTACTCTCCAAAGAGTCGTGGTAAGCAGGTTTTGTTGAAGTGTGCATGTCTGGAGAGCGAGAAGGCCATGGCCTATAATGGCGGATTATTCTCATGCACACGCTTTGGCTAATGATAGAGGAATAACAACAAGGCGGTGTTTAATTGGTGTGCTGTTTTGTAATCAGGATGGATGGCTTCATTTAGGTGTGATTAGAACCAAGGCGAGGGTGGCAGGGAGGCTCCTGACAGCCTCGCTGACCCGCTTGTATCGGATTGTTCTTCAGAGACCGTCGAGCAATAAAGACGCTCAGCTTTTTTTAGTGGGTCATTCACAAAGTCTGAAAAGGTGACCGATCACTATGACACTGATGAGAATTGACACACTTCACAATTCTACCTGTTTGCTGTCCTGTCCTGAGCTTGTGCATTACTTGTGGGTGGCAGCTTTATTTGTGTGTGACAGCTGAGCGGATAGTTAAAATTTCCACTTTGAGATGATTTATGAATGGTCGCGGTTCTTCCGAGCGGTACAAATTCCATAATTCTTCAAAAACGTTTTTTAGCCCCCTCAAAATTCCTGCAGACAGTTGTGGAAAGAAGCACTAGGCCTGAGATTTTCTTAAAGGAAAGCAGAGAGATGAATAAATCCTTCCTTTTGAGGGTCAAAACCTCTTCCAGCCTTCCTCCAAAGAACAGAAGGCAACACGTTATTCAATTAAAACAATAACGGGCTAACTTGTTGAAATACAAACAGGGTTAGACCAGAGATGCCCAAATTGAATGAGACTTTCTTCCAACTGGTCGTATTTGCTGACACCCCCCCAACCCACCACACACAACTAAATAAAGCTTGTCCGATTGTCAACAGTTAAACTCTGCCAGCCTGGCTTGAAAACTGATTTCGACTTTGCAACTGTTGTGGCAACCTGAAAGCAGAAGTCAAACATCCCAATTGCTGCATGATTGGCGGTCAGTCTATTTGCGGTCCAGTGACAGTCACATGTGACGGCCATGCCTGCAGAGACCAGACGTGACTGTGGTGTACGTATGTCAATGTCTGTCAAGTGCCGCCTCCCTCTCTGTTCTCCTTAGCTCTCGGTTGCCATAGAGAGCGGTGCTCCTCTTCGCAGAGGTGGGAGACTGAGCCTTCCAGCTTGTCTTGTTTTCGTTCCCTTTGACCCACTGAAATGGATTTCAAGTCGCACTAATCAGGCATTACTCTATAGACACTCTGCAGAGATTAAACAATACAGCGTATGAGTGTGAAGCAGAAAGAGAGAACAATAGAACCTCCGGGTGCTGGGACATCATTGTTAATTGTAAACAAGGACCGAGTGCCTCACGCTGCTGGCCTTGGCTGATGTCATACTGATGTCGTTGATTGAGCTCCTGAACATTTACTTGGTCTAATGCAACCATTTCTATTGAATTTAGTGACGTTTTCAGCAGAGCCCACTTTAGTGCCTACATCTGATGCGTGCGTGTGCGTGTGTGTGTTTCAGTGCCGTAATTGTCCAAGATGATTGGTGGTAGCGGTACAAATTACAGTTGCGTTTGATTTTAAAAAACTAAAAAGGGGAGGGGTTGCCCATTAAATTTGAATAACTATTTGTGTGTGTGTGTGTGTGTGTGTGTGTGTGTGTGTGTGTGTGTGTGTGTCCTAAAAACACTCATTACGAAAACCCCCCAAAAATTGTTGATATTAATAAACATTTGTACTGTTTTTGTGGGCTAAAATGGCCTGTGGAATCAAAAATTATTGTCGCTAATTATATATATTTTTTTAAAAGCTTTCAACTGAGAGGTTTTCAGCTTAATCCTGATTTTTCTTGCTCGTCCTTCAAGGGATGGGGTAATAACAGGCTGCTGATCACGTTCCCAAGCCACGATGTTAGCACACTTCCATTTTTTTTTTTAACCTTGGATGCTAAGGCTCAGGGCTTGACAAGAAAAAAAACTGTATACTGTAACAAAGAACATCCCGTGTGAAAGTGCTTTAGCATGAATTAAAAATTACTCCCAACCCACACACCTCCCCATCACTAACCCACGAGAACACAGTCCCGCATAGCAGAGCTGAAGCTATTGAATGAAAAACACTGAAACCATTTATTTCCATTCTAAAAATATGAATGCTAGAATGATCAAACCATTCATAACAGACCGAAGAATATCAACGGAACATGTGAATGAGACAGATAATGAAAAGTTTCGGTGTTTAAAAGTAGGTATTATTTTTGTTATTTGATGTTAACTGTTCTATAAAGCGTTTTGTTACAGTTGCAGCTGTTGTGAAATAAATGAAAATGTATTGTATAAATAGAATAAGCAGATACTAGTGAGAAGCTAACTGAAAAAGTTTTGTTGTGAAAAACTCGAATGATATGAATAGGTAGACGTGACACGCTCTTTCTGAACTGCGTGCCTCCGGCGATGCCAAAAGCTAACATTTGTGCTTTCCATTGCCTTTTCTGTCACATCTGTCCGCGCATTGCCTTTGATGGGAATGGCGCCCTTGTCAACATAGCAAGAATTTGGGCTTCAGCTACCGAATTTTCGTATTTGGTTATCCCACTGATAATTCTCTAGACTAATCACGTATACGGATAAAATTAAATATATATTTTCTTGGTTATAAGTATGGAAGACAAAAAAAATAAATTTCCACTTGAAAAAAAAAAAAGAAAACTGGATGGATGTTCTTTATTAGGTATTCATGATTTTGTACTAAAATCAAAGCAGCATATTGTTTTCCTCTCGAGACACATTCCTGAGATTTTAGACAAATCTCTCATCATGAGACGACGTGACGTCAGAACCTCGTCGAGGTTTTAAAACAACACACTTGAGTAAGCCTGGTTTATTAAAAAATGATCTGGTGGAACCGTAACTGTGTCGGGCTAGCGCTTGCAAGCGCTGGAGCTGCCACAAAACACTGGCAACAGGCACCATACAGTACCCTGTCAGTGTAATTAAGTTGTTTTTTTTTTAGGGCTCTTAATTGGCGATGTAATTTTATTTCAAGGGGCGGCAGGTGTCGACTGGTTCGCACGTCCATCTCACAGTGCAGATTCGGCTCCGGCCTCCCTGTGTAGACTTTGCATGTCTCTCCGTGCCTGTGTGGGTTTTCTGCGGGTACTCCGGTTTCCTCCCACATTCCAAAAACATGCGAGGCAGGTTAATGGAACTCTTTCAATTGTCCCCGGGTGTGAGTGTGAGCGCGGATGGTTGTTGGTCTATGTGTGCCGTGCGATTGGCTGGCAACCAGTTCAGGTTATACACCTACTGCCCGAAGACACCTGCGATAGGCTCCAGCACACCCGCAACCCTTGTGAGGAGAAGCCGATTGGAAAATGGATGGATGGAGGTTATTTCAGGACGTCGTCGTGTTGGAAGTCGGTAGGAACATTTTGAACGTTTTCAGAGTCTGGAACATGAGTCAAGTCAGCCGTTACGCCGTGACATGCTTCCGGGGAACAACTTCAAAGTAAAAGCCAGCCCCAGAAATGTATGTCCCCATATGGTAAGGTGTGGTTTATTTTGAAATTGGCCTTATTACTGCATTGGTGGCATGTTACTGTCATGCACAGTATGAACAATGTTGCTGCGGTTGTTCCTCGAGCATTTTTAAATTGAATTACTCGAGGACTCATTTCAGCTTTCGTTAGAATCCTCAGTGGTTGGCGGGTCTGAGCCAGAGCCCAATTCTGTGCAGCCCTATCACTTTGTGGAAATCAGAATAAAGCTCGAAACCCCAGGCAAAACCAAAAAAACAAAAGCCAATGCAGCAAATATGTGGATCAGCAAGCAATGTCCTCTTCAGTGGCTGCAGCCCCGTGTTGGAAAAGCAGATCTCATTGAAATTTCTTGTTCATTTGGTACATTCACTCTGGTTCCTATCACTTGCTGCTACTTTTCTCAGTTTTTTTGCAGCAGAATGCCATTCATGGAAAATGAAGGGGGAAAAATAACTCTTACTGTAATTAATGCAAGGCAGGAAACTATTTCAAGCTCCTTGCATTGTAACTGAGAGCAGACATTTGCAGTTCGGAAATGAATTATTCATTATACCAAAACAACAGCAAACGCCGGCAGCTGTGGCATACTGAACTCAATGATATGACTCAGTGCCTCAGTGCAGCATTCATCAAATAGTAGCTGATTACAGCATGAGCTGCACGAAAGAAACCTCTGCCGATTGCTCATTGGCTCGTGGAAGCTTGGCAAAGCAACAAACCAAATCTTGGAAAAAAAAAAAGCCACCGTTGTGATTCGTTTGCTGTGCTGGGCTGGCGACTTGTCCAGGGTTGCCCGAAGTCACCTGGCGTGGACTGCAGCTCACTCGCAAACCAAAATGAGGACAAAGCAGGAATGAAAATGGAAGGATGGGCGATTGGGTATTTGAATGACCATGCCATGTGAGCTTTCTTTTGTTTTTATAAAGACGTAACTCCTTCGAGAGAAGCTGGGAGACCGTGGGAGTGTGAGTGCGCGTTGACAGTTGGAGAAACATGCCTGCTCCGTGTCTGATGGGGGCAAGGCTCAGTAGTGTCTCTGGGGAAATAGTGTCCAGTGAAAGAAAGAAGATGACAAATGTCACAGCTGTGATCAGGGGAGGACAAAACTGCTCATGATGCATCACGTTGAACATCAACTACCGTCGCAAAGAGTGTTTTTGTCGCCGCTGTTGTATTTCCACAATGTCTTTAGTTTGACATGAACGCATAAACGTGAACACGCATGACAAAATCGGTTGAATGGAGGATGGAAAGAAGTGCGGTTGCAAAAGAGGATTGCTGGTCCGGTCGGTGTGTTGTGTTTGTGTGTGTTCAGCAGTTTAAATTGACTTCACAACAGTGCGGCGTTCATTGTTATTCATCGTGCGGCACCGTTTTGCAACAAACCCTCCCTTGAGGCAGGCATTTCGATTCAGTCGGCACAAGTTTAACATTAGAGTTGATTTAACGTTGTCATTTTAGAGGTTAATCATGGCACCTCCTTTGCAAACTACTCCAGTATTCCGTGTTGCGAAGGCTTGTCAAATGTTGTTGTGCTTACACAAACGGAATTCAAGCGCCTTGCAGTGTAACCTGGAATGTTTTACTTTCCGTATGCGTTTCAAAATAAATAGAACGGACACACTTACCACAAACGTGCCGTACGCAGCTTCAAAATCTTGTTACCGGTGCACTGGATCGCCACGAGGAGAGCAGTTTCTCTGCCGTTGCCATGGCAACCCCAGATCAAACACTTGAACGGCCTTAATGTTCGCGGAGCAGCCAGCACGCCGCGCGCATGCAGCAGCTTACGTGGGAGCATCACTGCTAAGACAAGAGTCTGAGTCTGAATGCAAATCTATACAAACAAACAAGTGCTGGTGGTACAAAGGAAAAAAAGGACTAAAGGAACGATGTGAATGAATCATTTTAAACACAATGTCGTGGCCGCATTTCCTCCCTGTGAAGGAGGGCTTTTCACTTATTGCCTGAGGGTGTTCAGACTTTTCGGCTTCTTTTGGAGCCCGTAGCACTGCGTTCTTCCAGGATGAAATGCACAGAAAGAGCACCGTTTTGTGTTTTTATTTACATCCACAAGAAATCTGCCCGGACTCATTCCTTATCAGTGCATGCCTTGCTATCGGACTCCAAACTGCAACCTAATGCTGCACAGTCCGGCATTATAGTTCTATTTACAGCTACCCCACAAGCAACCCGGGCCTATTCTCCCAATGCAACCAATTGCAATTCAAAGGTGGTGCCCAGGACAGGTTTGAGACACTGAAGGGCAGACAGTGATTTAGATAGCATGCCAGCATATATTCAGTTTTTTTACAACCTGTAAAATATATTGGAACTCCATTGTGCGGAATAATTTAAAAAATAGTTTTAAAAAAAAGTACTGTTATCACTACGAAGTGTGTTCAAAAATATTCAAATCATCCTCTAACGGTGTTGGCCAAATTATGCTGAGGGTCTTTTTGCATTATTTTTTTTTGCATTAACTATTTTGGAAAATCATAGAAATGTCATTAGCATCATTATTTAGAGCACATAAAAGTGCAAACGGACTTAAAGGATCACATTTGCCTTGTTTCGTCATAGGGAAAACGAATGATGCGTGAATGAGGCGGAATCACATTGTTGGCCTTTTTGTAGCGGCTCTTCCACGCTGACTGTTGAGTTATTCGTTCCTGTGACCTTTGTACCCGTAACCTGTTGTAACCTGTTCTCCTCCAGGCGACACTCCTCCCTGCCTGTCCAAGTCACCGAGCCTCCTGGAAGCATCGTGTCTGTTGGCAGCCGAGGAGTCGTCCCATGTCGCAAGTGGAAGTCTGCTTCCTTTGGGTACAGTACCATTTGACTTGTTTGTCGTTGCGCGGCCACAACAGCGCATTCCCCACTGTTGCGTTGTTAACTTCTCAAAGTCAAAGTTAACTTCACCCCCTCCCCACTCTGGTGATCAGCCCGAGTGTGGCCAATGCGTCACTTTGTTGTGTGGTAACGTCCCGAGTCGTCACCAGCTGTTCCTCAGCCTTTTATGACCCAAAGCCGCATCGTGACTTGTGTGATCAAATGCGCAGCGAGCAGAGCTTACTAAGCTTGGTCTTAATGAAATATGACGTTCGTGGCTACTGGATGCGCCCGGGGCTCTCCTCGCCCATTAGCCCGAGCCGAGCTGCGAAAGAGTCTTGCGGCAAATGCTGAGATGTAAGCGCAGGCGGCGCCATCAGCGGGGACAGATTTAGGGGGGCTTCAAAAGGTTGGTGATGGTTTTCAAAAGACGCCTCCCAAGGCTGCGTGCTTCGTCATCAAACAGCCAGCGACTAATCCATAACCCACTTTTGGCTCGTGCGCAGCACAGCCCACAAATAAATCCCAGTGTATAATAGGAGCTTGTTCTATTTTTAAACAGCGGCGTTCAGAAGTTTCTGACGCGTCAGATCATGGGTGGTTTGTTTTTGGTAACGCAGCAGCAATGAGGCCTGCTATTTCTGGCGCATACCTCGCTCGTATGTCTTCCTTGCATTTGATGAGCTTCTATTTGTGATTGTTTCCAAGGAACTCAGTTTAAGCACGTCAATGGGTTACGACGCTCGAAGACATAGACTGTCATTTGATTTGATTTGATTTGTTGTTGAGTTTTTTTGTTCTTCTGCAGCTAACGCTCACTGTTTGAACCTACAACGTTCTACTCTATCATGCTTTGCTAATGGAGGCAATCAATCCTCCACCAAAGAAAAAGAAAATCTATGATCAATCTATTTGATCATAGATTGGGGTCTTCCCTCCAACATGATCTCTCTCTCTCTCTCTCTCTCTCTCTCTCTCTCTCTCTCTCTCTCTCTCTCTCTCTCTCTCTCTCTCTCTCTCTCTCTCTCTCTCTCTCTCTCTCTCTCTCTCTCTCTCTCTGTCCCCAGAATAATACTCCACCCAGTTCATCTGGTATTTTTCCCTTTTCACAAAATCTAGTTCATATGATTTAATCCATACTCTGCATTTGATGCAAAGTTATGAAGATTTTTCCAAAAACACGCCCCCCCTCCCTCAAAAACACAAACTTGCCTCTTATACAGATTTTTCAACAGATAACCATTACAAATATTTTGCTGATTCACAGAGCTAATTTGACTGACCTAAACTCCCTGGCAGCACTTTGGACGATTGGTTAGCACGTCCGCCTCACAGTGCAGAGGAGCAGGGTTCGATTCTGGCTGCGGCCTTCCTGTGTGGAGTTTGCATTTTGATGCCCGTTATGTGCTTGTTCACAACAGAGGTGAACTTGTGGCATATTTGAATGTGGAATGTTAGCACGGCTTCTGTTGTAGGCTGGACAAAGCAAAAGAAAACTCAGTGACGAAGGGAAGTGAATTAAATGATGTGTGTTGGCAGATTGTCGCACAATTTACAGTATGAGGTTGGATCTTGGGAACTGCTGCGAAGCCTAAAACGGAGCACGTGTGTGTACTGATTTATATCGTTTTCATCGCGCTATTACTCAAGCCTTCCGTTGCCTCGTGTGCTGTCAAGGAAATGCTGAAGACGCGTTTTGCAAAATTGGAAAGCAATGAGTGAATGTGGTAAATACTGCACTCCTATAGATGGCGGTAATGTGCGTTATACTGGAAAGAGCCTGAAATTGTTCAAACAATTTGAAGAAAACCTTCTCTCTGGGATTGAAATTTTCACAACTATGAAAGAAAAAAAAGTGCTACCCACAGTACTTAGTAGTTTCTACCTTGGCCCCAAAGTTGATGCAAATCCGCAAAGGAATTTTTGCGTGATGCTGTAAACTAACAAAAAATAATCTTAGCTAGGTGCTGGAGAGACGCTAGATGGCTTCTGAGGACGTAGAGGCACCCTTGGCAAGACAGCCAACGCCTTCCTGTTTTTTATTTCTCTGTGCAGAAAGTTTAGCTGGACCAAATGCGCGAAAATACCAATTTATGCTGGCAGTGTAGAAGGTATGAGTCTTGGAGTGCAAGCAGGAGAGGTGCAGACATTGTTGATTAGTTTGGGACAGGCCCCTGCCGTTTCCTTTGCTCTGAGAGATTTGGTTTCAAAATGATAGGATGTAGTAGAACCAAATGCTTGAACATCGGCGTGCTGTTCAGACTCGATGCAATCTCAAGGGGCCGCCTATCACATTCGTCGCTAGCCGCACAGCTGCAAAACTGAAATAGTCAAACATTTCCCACAGGGCTGACTTAAATCTGTTCCTCTGTTCTTTTCTTGTCTCCCTCCACGCTTTCTCACTTAGCTGATTTTTTTTTTTCTTGTACTCTAAATAGTTACATTTGAAGAGCAGATGCTGCATGATCACCGTCGTAGCCTCACGGTGCCCAATGATTTATTTTTTTACTTTTTTTGCACCCAAGTCTGTTTATTAGAGTGGAGTGAAGTTTGCCAGCGGGATTGTTGAGCCGGTGATCCTGCTGATGTTAAACCCCGCCCCCATAAATTTAGATTCTTCTAGAGCTCAAAATTCAATCCACTATTTACGCACTCATCTGGAGAGCGAAAACAAAATGCTGCACAAAGTCCAGATTGATCCTGTTTCCTGCCGTGAGCATGAAGCAATCAGCACCAACCCTCTAGTAAATAATAAGCAGCTTTTCTGCGTTGATCTTATTGGGGGTGGGGGGGGGCACTTGACTCCCGCTTGCCAAATTAAGAGCATAAATCCCGCATCCGTGTGCCTCTCTTAAATGAAAACTGCTTGTGACCTGCTGTAGCCCGTGCAGGCGTAACATTATTAGCTGAGGTCATTGTGTTGACCCAGCACCGGTAGAGCTGAAAGCACCGCAAGATTAACGTCAAAGACAATTACCTAATAATCCAGTACGGCCATAGTGCCGATGTGAAATAGGGAGTGGTTACAGTTTCTTGGAAAGATTATTTCCATACTGCTACTCTGATCAACAGATGGAATGTAATTTTGGGGTTTATAGCTCAGTTGCCGAACTTAAAATTGGAAGACTTTTTGTCCCCCAGACCTAAAAAGACAAAAACTGTCAACTGGTGAAAGAAATGAAAATGATTCTTTTAAACAAGTCCAAACATTTCTCAACCCCCCCCCCCCTCCCCCGCCGAAACAGAACAAACTATTTATTTGAAGAAAAGGTTGTACGGATTTGGGTCTTGTTGCCGTTAAGTGTGTTATTTAATTGGCTTTGGCTCGTTAGCCCCGTTGGTGGAATAAAACACTTAACAGCTGTAAGGGGAGGACACAGGCACCAAACATATTGAGATGAAGTGATGTCATTCTTCTCATCTGTTTATTAATGATATCATTTGCTCCTTTTGGCTCTTCTTAACCAGGCTGTGGAATTGTCAGCTTTGGCTGTGCATTTCCAGTAATTGGGATGCTCATTTCCAGCAAATTCATCTTAGCTGTCGTCAAAATGTGGAGCGGCCGACTAACCGTTGAATACGTGCTCTCGCTTCTTCTTTTTTTTTCCTTCTTTCACAACCCTGTTTCTGTCTGTTATCTCACTCACGGATATCTGTGAAATGATTAATCACTACATTTCGTGGGATTGACAGAGAGCATTTATGTTCACCTCTGAAAGTCCCTGTGCTGGCATCAAACGGTCATAAAAGCCGCTAATATCGAGCCTCGCTGTTTATTTGTGTTCAGGGCTCCTGATTTTGTCAATGGCCGATAGGTTGAATCGAAAGAAAAATTTCACATTTAAATTCACAAGCTTTATGGTGCTCATTATGGAGAATGTGTGCATCAGAACCTTTGATTATCTCCATGTGGTTTATTAAGACTGCAAAGCCTATTAATTGCATGGAGCAGAACCCGCAAGCGTGCCCTCTGCGCCAGACTCAAGGAGGCAAAAAGGCAGCAATTATATATCGAGTATATGTCAACAAAATAATAATGAATAACTCCAATGAAGTTGTGATGAAGTTAACTTTATCGTGTTCTGCTTCGCACATTCCGCTGCAGCACATTAGTTGATGGCCATGAGGTCCAGGGGTTGTCAGGTAGTTTTTTAATTGTATTTTTTTTACTGGTTCCTGTTTGTTTACCGTTTTGCCATTAATTCCATGTAGCAACAAATACTCTGTCCTGCGGATGACTGAAAAAGGAAACGATAGAAGTTCTTTGTTTTGTTTGAATTCAGTCTTTATCCTTGCTTTTTTACTTACTGCTCTTACCTATTTGTAATGTTTTGACTCCTCTAGATAAGAACTCGCAAATGTTTTCACAGAGCAGTAAAAGAGAGGCTTCACTGCCAAAATGTGTTGGAGTGTCGTTAAAAGCCTCCAGTTGTCTTTGCCGCTTCTGTTTCATCATTCTTTCCGAGTTAATTACAGGGCCCGCTGGAACGCAGTTTTGATTGCAGAGTAAAAGCGGTCGTGTGGCTCATGAGAAGTTGCTTTGGCTTCGTAAAGCAGAAGAACGTGGCTCTCTCTGTGCCCTACTGCCCTTCCTTCTGCTGAGTTCTGTTGCCGATCCTTTGGCCAAGAGACAAAGGGAGGGATGTGTATATTTCCTGTCTGCTCTTCCTGTGCCTCCATTGTTTTGCATTCAGAATGCTGCGCTGCATTAAGGCTCATGACGTCACACTGTAATGATGCTCGGGCACACGCATTTGTTGGCTTCATTTGGACTTTATAACTCGAAACTTGAAACAATTATGTTTGTAAAAGGGCAATTATGTAAATATAGCGGGTCACCCCCCAAAAAACGTTTGTTTTTCTAAAACAGTGTTGTGTCCTGTTTGATGCCTTTGAAAACTGTTTAGGAGGATAAAAACACACAATTTAACGCATTCACAACAGACATCTTTGTATGTATGTATGTATATATATATATATATATATATATATATATATATATATATATATATATATATATATATATATATATATATATCACCTTCACAAGAGCTGCAGCATTTAGAAACAGTTTTTGACCACTTGACAAAAAAAAAACATCAAAAAACATACAGTACTGTTCCTGCTCCTCCTCCTGTTTCACATATCCAAAATGCCTCTCGTCTTTTCTTTTGAGAGTTTTTTTGGCAGTCCGAAGGACGGACGAGAATCGCTTCCATCGGCACTTATTCTGTCAGTGTTTCAAAGTTACCGTCAGTTGTCAGACGTTGAACAATCCTGAAGTGGCCTTCTATGAGACGTGATCTAAACCCTATTGAAAATCCGGCGAAGGAGCTGAAACATAAGATGTGGAAAAAGCTCCCTTCAAACCTGGCTCCCATTGGACTCTCAAAGAGAAGACCACAATACCTGTTTAGAAGTGCACAAGTCTGACTGAAAATCACAAATTATTTAATTGCAGTAATAGTTTTGAACCAAAATGTTAAATTTGGCTCACATCCTGGTCTTTTTTATGAGTTTTTTTTTTTTTTAATAATGACTTCAAAAGTTTGCATGTTCTCCCCGGGCTTGCGTGGGTTTTCTCCGGGTGCTCCGGTTTCCTCCCACATTCCAAAGACATGCATGGCAGGCTGATTGAGCACTCTAAATTGTCCCTAGGTGTTAGTGTGAGCGTGGGTGGTTGTTGGTCTCTGTGTGCCCTGCGATTGGCTGGCAACCGATTCAGGGTGTCCCCCGCCTACTGCCCGGAGACAGCTGGGATAGGCTCCAGCACCCCCCGCGACCCTAGTGAGGATCAAGCAGTTCGGAAGATGAATGAATGAATGAATGAACTTCAAAAGCAATAACTGGCTAGTGTTGGGAAGAGGGGGGAGAAGCGGTGGATCCTTTCACCGTCCTCCACGTCCTCCGCGTGTTCATTTGAATTCGGGTTGAGTGAATGTGTGAAATCAGAGGCTGGAAATGGAGAAGTTGTTTCATGAAGATTTGATCAGAACGTTCCGGGCACAAGTGTGATACAAACAATGGTTGTGATCAGAGCACAAATGCGCAAAAGCAATATCTCAAGGCAAATCTTATATACTCTAAACAGGGCGTAGCTTTCAATCGATACTTCACTTTCGTTTTCCCGATGACTGTTACAGCACTTTCGTTTCTCCAAAAACTGTTCCAATACTTTCATTTAAGAATAACTGTTGCAGCACTTTCGTCTCTAGCAGGTTCGAATAAGACCTTGGGTGTGAAACTGCGAGTCAGTAAAGAGGATGCATGCACAGCGTTGTCATCTGCAAAGTTGTCAAAAATAGTCTCGTTGCTAAAACAGTTCAAAGCGAGGTCACACCATAGTCAAAATATGTCTGTTCGTAATATGTCGTCAAGCTGATAATGCACATAGCTAAATAATGGCTTCACTAGTTAGCTTTAGTGAAACTGCGCTTGCTTTTTTTCCGCCTCCGTTACGAGTGGATGCCATTGAGAAAGGCTTGACAAAAACAACAGATGTTGGAGAGACGTGCAGTACTACATCATGAGAACTCACTCCAGCATGCAGCCATAGACTGGAAAAGGCAGACAGGACGCGCTCCTCTTGAGCTGCATGCATACAGCGATGCCAAGCTAATGGCCACGCTTTCCGTTGCCTTTTCTGGGACTGTTGCCGCGGCCGACTTGGCCGCCATCGACATTTTGTTCTGTCTGTTAAATCCAGAGTCCGTTGGTTTTGGGTCTGTTAAATCGAGGTTCCACCGTATTTAATAATCTAAGAGATGCATGAATTAGAAAGTAATATTTGACAACAAATATTAACATATTTTCTGCACTAAAAGGCGCACCTAAAAGCCTACCATTTTCTTAAAAGCTCACAGCGCGCCTTAAAATCTGGTGCACCTTGTGTATGGTCATTTTGGTAATATGTCGACCCCAAGATGGCTCCTTTTAGTGTGGAAAATACGGTACTCATCATTGCCCAAAAAACAAAAAAACAAAACAAAACAGTGTTGTGTATTCACGCGATTGGCAAAAACACTCGTGTAACAGTGTTTTAAATTAAGCTAATAGTGATGAAGATTTGAATTAGGTCAACAGTCAAGATGCTACACGATCCCAATCTTCTGTTTGCTCTTCCGTGCCAAGGTTGAAGTTGACGTTTGTTTCTGTCGCAGTTGTACAAGCGCAACGTCCCTTTCGCAACGTCCTCCCTCCAACAGTATTGCAAGGTCCAAAGATTTGTGGCAGCGGAACACAGGTGTTACATTTCCACACAAAATCATGTGTGACATCAGTGTGACGCTTGAGCCGCCACTTGTTACAAGCTCTGTCCATCCTTCGGAAACCTGTCGAGGCATCCTATTCTCTCGCAACCTGCGTTTTGCTTTCACTCTTGTTATGCGTTGCCACTTTTCCAGGTAAATTAGGTGTAGAGAGAGATTAGTGATACTGTGTGACTCTTTGCACATTGTATCCTTTCATCAGCTCCCTGCCCCTGTAATAACAGGAAAACGGGCCTTGGAGCACTTCAAATCTATCTCCCTGTCTGATAGGCTGCATTTGCAATTCCATAGCATCAAGCCTCAAATCAAGCCAGGGGTGGAGTGACGGGTGGGTGGGGGGCGTCTGCCTTTTGGGGAGCTGAGAGGTGATGCAGGAAGGATTTGTGTGCATTTCTCTGGGCAGGAAAAACGACTGGGGAGTATGATGGCTTGTTCTCAGCTTCTTTATACCACTCGAGTGGAGGATTTTGGCTGTGTATGCCGGCGATGATCCACTTGCGTGTGCAGGAGAACCGCGCAAATCTTCAATGATTGTCAGATTAAGGGACAACTGGGATTAGATGGAGATAATAGAATGGGACCTAATTTGGTAGATATAGGCGTGCATTTATTCCATCATTTCCAATCAAGTCACTCTCTCATTCAACTTTGACCTTTGAGCTGTGTAGAGAAAATGAACTAGTTTGCAAATGCTGAAGGTTCTTCCCAGTATCATCAGCAAAAAACACATAATTCAAGATATTGGAAACATAAGTCATTTATTTATATATATATATATATATATATATATATATATATATATATATATATATATATATATATATATATATATATATATATAATATATAATATATATATATATATTTTTTTTTATGCATTTCATTTGTGAAGGTGTTTAGCCCAAAGTTGATCTGCCTCTCTGTCTGCCATTGCCAGCTGCTGTTTCACTCGAATGCCCTAATTTCCCTCCTCCAAATGCAAGAGTGGCACTTAAGAGAAGAAAGTAAAATAGTTGAAATCCACGATAGATTATCCCTCAAGGACGCTGCTAACAAGAGGATGGCGATGGTGTGTCAGTGTCTGTGATCACTGTGGAAAGTTGCAACCAGTCGGAATGATGACAAATCACACAAACACACACGCTCACTCCTAAGACCTCTGAGCTGGTGGTATTGAGGCTCACAGGTCAGAGTTCCTTTAAACCCTGCATGGATGCCGTTTTCAAAAAGCTGCTGAAAATAGTAACTGGCAGAACACACATGTCTCTGTAACCTTGTCAGATTGTTTTTATATTCCGATCCCTGGGAGTTTGCAGTCATTTGAAAATTGAGACCAGGGGAAACATGAAAATAATCCTTGATTGGCTAGTACTTGATGTGGATGACAGTAACACAGGTGCATGCTGCGTGTGAGCATGCGAATCGTGTGTGTGTTGGCTTCTCTTTATCGAAAAGTCTTATCTTTTGCAATCAAGTCTCAGCACAAGCCTGAGGGGGCCCAAGATATGGTTCTTTCTTTCCGTGACAGTTTGTAGCTATGAGACAGCTCTTTGTTTGGGCTCCTTTGAATGTCTCGTCTGTCTTTTCTCGCATGTTCGACGGCTCGAGTCCAAATCGACCACAGCAGGTAACCTTCGCAATGTGCCCTCTATGCATCAAGGTTCAGAGTTGTGCAGCTTGACGTTTTTACAAAGAATATTACTGTACGAAGACAGCAAAACCTCTCGCATTTTATTTCAATTGAGGTTTCCTAGCTGGTGTGACTATAATACACATCAACAATGTTGTTGAACAATGGCGCTGTGGACAGATGTAAATGGACCAGGACACTTCAACACTTCTTTACATCAACTAGAAGTGACGATGGGAAAATATATATACTGTATGTGTGTATGTACCGTAATTTCCGCACTATAGAGCGCACCTGATTATAAGCCGCACCCACTACTTTTTTAGAGGAAAACCAATTTTGTACATACACAAGCCGCACCTGTATATAAGCCGCATGTGCCCACATTAAAACATGTAAACATATTTACAAAGAAAGAAAGAGTTTTCAAAGTTTTAATAATATAACTTAACAATAATAATAATATAACTTTCTTCCCAAACGGTGCCTGTGACGCGGCAGTAAAACGGTAGCAACATGGTAACAACACGCTAGCAACAGAATAGCAATGCATCATATGCCTTTCTTTTTGCATTTTCCATGATGAGGGTATGTTCACACTAATGTAATTTATGCACAAGACAAGATGTTGCAGTCTTCCTCGACGCATATATTCCACCGGTCTTAATCTTACCTTTTCTACTTGAGCGCACCTGGCGGCCGTTAGAAAAATTACATAAATTGGCCGCATCACTGAATAAGCCGCAGGGTTGAAAGTTTGGGGAAAAAGTAGCGGCTTATAGTCCAGAATTGTATGTATGTATGTATGTATGTATGTATGTATGTATGTATGTATGTATGTATGTATGTATGTATATGTATGTATATGTGTGTGTGTGTGTGTGTGTGTGTGTGTGTGTGTGTGTGTGTGTGTGTGTGTGTGTGTGTGTATGTATATATAAACCAAGTATTTCTTGGTTTTTAAAAAAAGCATTGGTTCATGTTTATTTACTGTCTGCAAACTGAAACGGATAACAATTACAGTGATTGTGGGGAGGTGATGCACTGCCACCTTGTGGAATCTCACAGCACACCACTAAACAAAAATATCAAAAAAGCATTTGGTGTGAAAACTGGGCATGTTCAATTGAACACGAAGCTAATTCGCATGCTGGAAATCACGACTTATTCTCTTTGACGAATAACACAAGTGGATGCGCATCTTGTGGAAGAGCATTTTGTTGTTCTGCCTGGCTGTAGCATATATATATTTTTTATATATATATAATATATTTATATTTATATTTATATTTATATTTATATTTATATATTTTATATATATATTTTGTCTTTTTTTGGTTAACTTTTCTTTTGATGGCGGCGCGGACACCATAGCTGCTCCTCTTGTTTCATGTTGAAATTTCATCTGTGCTGTATGTTACACATACAGTACATTTGACAATAAAGTTTATCCAATCCAATCCAATATATACAAACTATCCCCCCACTTCTGATAATCTATTCCACCAGGGTGCAACAGCACTCTGTTGGAGAAATAACTGTTTTTTTCCTGAGCGTGTGCACACACACACAAAGCAGCCTGGGAGAAAAAAAGGTGTGCGAGTCAGATTATTGCAGCAGGACTCTTGTTCGTATGCACTGAACAGAGGTATGATTGTCACACTGCAGCGCGTCTCGTCTCAGCTTGATAAGAAAGACCCCAAACAAGAACAAGGACACTTGTTCTGTTTGGAGGTGTCAGGTTGTCCAGAACTTGCTCTTTGGTGGCCAATCGAATGTGTGAAATCAATTCAAAAGAGGCTGCGCCACTTTACACCACTGCACATCATGTTCTGGGTCGCTGTTTGTTCTTGGTGACACCTGTCAAAAGGTAGAAGTACATCATGCACTGGTCTGCAGTCGATCACAGAGTGATGAGCTGGAAATGAGTGAGAATTCATCTGACAGCAGTTGGCGAAAAATTACGTGACCCGCTTCCGTGCTTAGATCATTATTGTCATTATGAATTTGAAAGGCCTTCATGAATTTGCTCTCAACATTTAAACCGTTAGTTTCAATGTTTAAAGCAGTATATGAGGCTCATAAGAATATGAAGGAAAATAATAGTGAGAGGTGTGAAGTTCTGCCATCTAAACATAGAGACAAAAGTTATTATATTTATTCAAAAAGATTATTACATCAAAGATATTCAATTATTATCATTTTATAAGAGAGTTTCTTTTTTTAAAGATTGATCAGAATCATGTACAAAGAGAGACTAGACGGAAGTATGAATGTGAAATGTATTTTTCTCTAAAAAGAGATGTATTCTCCCCTCTGCTCCTTTTCATTTGAATTAGGATAATGGGTGGATATGTTATTTTTTCTTTTGTAATGAATTACATTTTTTTTTAAAACAACTGGGAAAACAGACTGAATTGGAGGCTTGCAGCAATTCTGCTGCCCGTGCGTGACGTGCTGCATTCAGGCCTTCTTTTTATTTCTTCATTTTTGTCTTTTTAATAATGTACTTGATTCAGGCATTTGACTCCAAGCCGGCTTTCAGTGAAACAGATATGAGCAAATCAGCTTGGAACTCCTTTGCAGTTTGAGGCCTGCACTGGTGCTTGTGTGTTTGGCACGTGGCACAATATGTGCAGTCGGGGAGACGCGCAATGTATTCGTTGCCGTACAAACAGATGTACAGCCTGTCGGCCCAGATCTTACGTGACCGGTGGGATTCAAGCAAGCATATGGTGACTAAGGACTGTGCACAGGAGGCCAATGTATGTGATACTAGGATGTAAAAAAGGTCACCTCGCTGCCTGTCCAGGTGGGTAGGGTCAAAGTTGGGCAGAAAATGTGCTGAGATAATGAATTTAACCACATAAGTGTGTTCTGTACACGCGTGCGCACTGATGGATGCCTCGGAGCTTGAGCTTTAGTGTGGAAAGGTGTTTCAGTTAAACCGTGAATGTACGGCTCTTTTGTCAATTCGAAACAGCATTTGAGCCTCACTGCTCCTCCGTGTGTGCCCTGACTGCAAACTCATCCAGGTCACGGTGCCTTGTGGGAGCCCCTCCCCCTTCAGACTTCTACCGGGGACAAACACAGCACCTAGCTGGACAGCTTACGTGACATGCAACGTTTCATAAAGGTTGTGAAAAAGAAATCTGCATGTAAGATATACTGACATCTGGAGATGGCCATTTTGCTACATTTACTTGGTTGTTTACACTGGTTGACAAATGTATGCAAATTTGTAAAACCTTTCTCAATATATACGTATACAGTATACATTTTTCATCATTTCGAATACGCGCTATTTTTTTCGAGCACATCGGGTGATCGTAATAAGCATGATAATAAAATAACAATAATATATCTAATACAGTAACAGTTTTTTTCCTGGCTCAAATTGAGGCAGAGGTGCGACCATCCTTGCAATGCGCCATGACGTGCATTCATTTTGTAAAATTCAACGGACTCACTTTCTTTTACAGGAAACATACTTTCAATTGAGGGTTCCAATAAGAATAGGACTATCATCGTGTTTAAGCATTCATTTATTAAAACTTGCTTCAAAGAATGATGGGCTCATAGCTTGTGTGGTGGGGCCACCTTTGTTTGAGACACTTGTGCCGGTATATTATTTTGAACCTTGAGTGCTTGAGCCTTCAAGCACTCTGTGGTCCATGTCCACCTGTGCTGTATGAGCAGACAGTGTCTTCCATTAAAAAAACAAAAAAAGTAGAGAGAGAAAGATAGAGAGAGACACACAGACACACACGTTAGTTTTTTCGTAACTTTTATTAGTTGCGTGCTTTTAGGTACTACCTTTAGGTACTCTTCTGCTGCTTTGTGAATCGCCGCGAGCTCATTTCTTTTTAATGTGTCCAGCCTGCAGCTGGCTGATGGCTGTCTCACAAGGGAGGTAGCGATTGTGTGCTGTGTTGAGGTGCAGTGTTTTTGGCATCAATAACAGTGCAAGCATTCCTCAGTATGCCTGAGCCAGGTAAATTGATTTCGCCACTGCTTGTCAAATCCACTGGCTCATGTGTTTTTGAGAAGATATGGAAAGAGGAATAAAAAAATAAAAATCATGTTCCAATCACGTACATGTTGGCTTTGTGTTGTTATGATCCTAATTGGAAACGGATTTATGTAGCCTCGCTTCGCCGACTCATCCTGTTCCGCATTCTGACCCTCGCTTTCACCAGTGAGTGAATTTTTACATCTTAACTGCTTGTTGCGTTGATTTCACCTGGACCCTTGACTCTCCTCCTCGTGAGGTCGCTTTTTAAAAAAGGGTGATTTTCACTGCCATATCTGCAACGCTAAAAATCGTAAGTGTCACTTTGATACGAAGGAAACTTTTCTTTAGTCAAAGCGACAGCGGGGGGGCAATATTCACCTGTTTGTACAATTGGCCAGAGAAAATCAGGACTACGATATAGCGCCGACTAGTGGCGAAAAAAAACAATATTTTTTTTCTGTTTCTTCTTCGGCAGTCGCTTCAGTTCATTCCGGTGCACTCCTGTTGCTGTAGTGCCTCCAACGCTGCATCTGCAGTTAAAATACCTTTCAGCCGCAGAGGGACATTATTCGCTCAATCGGCACAACTGGCACTTTACCCTGTGTTGAGCGATATCAATCAATCAGTCTGGCTGGGGGCAGCACAAAATTAGCTGGAGGGAGCCACCACACAATTATGAACGCAGGAAAAACCCTGAAAAGAGATCTAATAAAGTCATATAGTTTGTAACATTCATGAATGAAGGGTTGAATTCAGCAACAGGTGAATTATATATATTTTTTAACGTCCTAATTGTCTGTATATTACGATACAAAATAAGAGGTTAAAACAACAACGAAAAAGTCAAATTAAATGGTCAATATAAAGAATAAAAAGACGTCTTATTAAACATGAACTTTTTTTAGTAGAGCTGAGCGTACATATTTCATATTAGTCTATCGATAATTTTTTCCCTATTTCAAATGATAAACACAATGAGATCAATTAAAGATAAAAATGTTCAACATTTACAATGATGACAAGGCACCAATTAAACAAAAAAGCAATAGAATACAATACAATGCAATTGTGGGACAAATCTAACGTCATCATGTCGCTCTGCCTATAGTGCGCAGAATGTCGGGGTCAATATGAGTGCAATTTCTATTGATTGTGATCAAGTTTCTGTTGTGCTACATATTGGTTGTTAATTATTTTTCAGCCCTAATATCTAATTATGTTTCACCAACTATTGACTTGTGATTGGGCCTAATGAAAGAAGTCAACGGCTGTAAAAATAAGAGCCGCTGGTCTTGCTCTGCCTGATTCTAGTCTGAGGTGCCTGATTCTAGTCTGTTGCTTCTATAGTCCCATAAAAGCAGGTTTCGCTGATAAAAACTTTTTTTTCATTTGAAATGTTTATGTGGCCGTAAGCTTCTGACCAGGTAGCGTTCCTCCCAGCTCATAACCAACGTCGCAAAATAAAACTCAATGCTCACACGCAGCCTACCAGCAATGTGTTGCCTTTCTGTCACACTGGAAGTCACCACGGGTTACAATCACACGACAAAGAATGATTTTCTCATGCTAATTTGACTTGTGTGCATCAGTTGCACAAAATTATTACCTCCGCTAGTAAAGGGAGCTGTCGTATCAAGATAATCTGCCAACAATTAGCTCAGAGATGAAGAGAGGTGTGTGGATGCATTGTTTTGTATCAAAGAGCTATGTAATATATGCAGACGACGCACGCATGCAGATTTGTTCAACTGCGCACGCGCTGCTCATCAGAGCATGTCAGAGCTGGAGGGATCAACACTCTTCCTTGATAATTAGGAGTACAAGCGGTGTAATTGCGCTGCGATGACATACGCGTACAATTAGCCACTTGCAGGTTCATTAAGAAAACAGCAAAGGTCTGAAAGCACGAGTTGTTGTCTCAGTTTCAACTCTGACAAAACAGAAAGACTGCGAGCCCGGCCCTGATCAAACACATCCTTCTGAGACTGTTTATGTGTTTGTAAAAGTGACCCTTACAAGGATTTTCTCCATGGGACCGTTTGTCTGCCTGCCACACTGCAAATAGGATACTGGTGTCAAAACTAAGATGCAAAGATTAGATGCATTCCAGACATATTTGGCATTTTGAAGACTCTTGCCTTAATATCTCAAACTTGAAATTCTAGTATTGCGATACCTTGTGCGAGATACAATAGCCGTGTTGTATTGCACTGAATTCTTATCTCTCATGGTTTCCAGCTATTTTTTCCACCAATATCTTTTGTTGCTGCATATTCATTGTTGCTCTGCAGACATCACCAACTGTGTCCATGGAGCATCTTTGCAATCGTCCTGAATGGTTTGGACAGCCTTGTCTGTTTTGAATGACACTACAGAGAAGGTGCATCGATTTGCGGAACGACATGGATGGGGGGGGGGTCTCTGCAAGGAGATGAGAAATGGGCAAAGAGAAAGAGGAGTGAAAACAAAATAGGATGGTGAGGAGAGAGAAGGCATCATAATGAGCCCTACCTCTGACACATCCTCCTGTTTCTATGGAGACCAAGGAACCAATCCAGTGGCCTTGAAGAGGACTGTACTACTGAGTGGAAGAAGAGGGTGGAATGGGGCGTACGCTGATGCGTGCAGAGGCAAATACATCTTGCTGTAGTTGTCGCGGCAGGGTTTCAAGAAGCTGCGTCCCTGGCCACCGTCTCGCATCACCCAACATCCTTTAAAGCGGCACTCTCATCAGGCCGTGACAGTCGACAACACACCCTTCCTACGGCAGCATCACGAGATCCTTACCCCCGCCCACCCCCAGGCAGCTTGGCTGCTCCTCGTTACATCACACACACTGCTCCCTGGCAGCCTGTGTTTGTGACCGGACGAGTGAGAGGGGAGAGTGAACGTGAGCGAGCCTCGTGTGCGCACGCCGTCCCACCGTCACCGAGTCCCATTGACCAGCACGCAGGCAGGATGGACAAACCAAGCGTGTGGCGAGCCGTGGTGAGCAGCACGGATCCTCGTCGGATGAGAGAGCCCGGATCCCACCCCAGCAGACCAGGCTCGGCCATCGGATACCGGCTGTATGACATGTGAGTAGCGTACTCAGTGGTCCGCATGGCCAGACGGTTCCCGCCGCATGGCGGGGTGCTGGCTCATTCATGGAGGTGCCAGGCGGGTGGGTAGAGGTGGAAGCCGTCCTCTGTGTGTGGTGTCAGTGCTGAGTCACGTACGGCATCCGGACTCTGTTCTGTCCTCTCACGTTCCCTCTCAGTGCTTGGTAAACAACGTTGCTTTTCTTGGGGAGGGGCAGCAAGGTGGAATATATGAAAGTAAGACTATATATGGAAGGGAGATGGAAGGATTGAAGAATTCATGACACCACATGTGGTGACATTACTGTTTTTTGTTAGCATGAAAGCTGTTATGAGGGTCATGCAGGTGATTGTTGCTTAAGTATCGGGTTGCCGCGGAAAATGTTGATGGATGCTTATTGCACCTTTTATATTAATGTATGTATGTGTGTGTGTGTGTGTGTCTGTACACGCACGCACACACACACACACACACACACACACACACACACACACACACACACACACACACACAAGTTATAACCCTACCACCTAGAAATGCCACCAGGTTCTCTGGGCCCAAGTTCATCAAAGATGGGCTGGTGCAAAATGCAAAACCATGCTGTGGTCTGATGAGTCCACATTCCAAATTGTTTTTGGAAATTGGGGATCTCGTTTCCTCTAGTCTAGGCTAAAGAGCAAAAGGAACATCTGCACCGGTATCAGTGCAATGCCAGTGCCCATGGCATGGAGATCTGTGAAGCACGATTAACATGGGATTTACAGATTGGCAGGTTTTGGAGCAATGTATGCCATCCAAGCAATATCTTTCTTAGAGATGTCCGTGCTTATTTCAGCAAGCCAATGCAAAGTCACATTCTGCACATGTACAACAATGTGGCTTCATGGTAAAAGAGTGTGAGTGTGAGACCGTTCTGTAAGCAGCCCAGACCTGTCCTTCATTGAAAATGTATAGTACAATATAAAGCCTAAAATATGCCAAGAGAAACCCCGGGCTCCTGAGCAACTGAAGTTGTACATCGAGCACGAATAGAAAAGAATATATAAGTAGATACATCCTTAGTTTTGATTATGTTTTTGTGTTATTGTTTCTGTATGTACCTTTTCTGGCTGACTGGCGTGTGTGAGCCCCAGTGTCTGGTGCCCACATCTGAATCCAAATTGTAAGAGAGATGGAGTGAGTCCCATTGACTGGAAAACAGCCACAGTCAAAACTCTTGTGTTCACAATTGTGAGGCTTTAAGACATAGGTGTCAAACTCAGGTCCTGGAGGGCCAATGCCCTGCATGTTTTCCAACTCTCCCTGTTGCAACACACCTGATTCAAATGATCAGATCATCAGCAACTCTGAGGAAGCCTGACATTGAACCTGTTCATTTGAATCAGGTGTGTTGCAACAGGGAGAGTTGGAAAACATGCAGGGCATTGGCCCTCGAGGACCTGAGTTTGACACCTATGCTTTAAGAGTTTGGCGAGGTGTGGTGTTTAACAAAAATCTTTGAAGAAATCATCCATATTAGCCGGATGAAGCGCTCTGCTACCTTATTTGCCTACATAGAAATTTCTTGACATGCAGTGTGCCACTCACGACTGTGTGGACCGCCTGGTTCCTCAACAACCATGTAGTATCTATGTGCAATTATTGATAAATGTTCACGCTCATACTTAACAGCTTGTGCATCATGTGGAGCTAGATTACCCTCCCATGTCTCAATCTACAAGTAATAGCATATAGTAGATGGCCATCAGCCATCTAAATGAAAATGAGACCTTCACGGTTCTCCACAGTCCTTCACAGTACCGGTAAATGTTATTTGCTGGTTTAAATCTCCCGTGATTCCATGCATGCAATCATGCAGACGGTCAAGTTCCCTCAGCGATTAGACTTTAATTATAGGCTTGATTAGAAACACAGTACCATTCCCTTTTTTTCCACAAATCATGATAGAACAACCTGGACTTTCTTCTACACTTGAATATGTTTGTCATTAGCATAACTCACAAACTAATGTTGTACATCGAAACTTTGTGGAGGGTGTGACATGGGCAAAGAAGACAGTTACATTTCGGTGCAAATCAATTTGTTGATAACTTACTCCAAGCATGAAAGCATGAAGCAAAAGTCTTAATCCATTTGCCACATGAGTTCAAATGGGATGGAAACGAAAAAATAAATACTGACTAAACTTGATTTTTACTGTCGTCAGTCCAGCAGTCCACCCTGAGACAAAAAAAAACGGCAATCCCCTTTTCATCCATCCATCCATTTCCGCTTGATCCTCACTAGGGTTGCAGGGGGTGCTGGAGCCTATCCCAGACTTCTTCGGGCAGCAGGCAGGGGACACCCTGAACCGGTTGCCAGCCAATCGCAGGGCACACAGAGACAAACAACCGTCCGCGCTCACACTCACACCTAGGGACAATTTCGAGTGTTCACTCAGCCTGCCACACATGTTTTTGGAATGTGGGAGGAAACCGGAGTACCCAGAGAAAACCCACGCAGGCCCAGGGAGAACATGCAAACTCCACACAGAGAGGCCGGAGCTGGAATTGAACCCGCTACCCCCTTTCAATTGTACCATTTTTGTGTCGTCTTGCAATCAATCAGGAAATAGCTTCCTAAATAATATTCAGCTTTGGTGTGACATTTAGTTTATTAGTGTGAAAACTCAACCAAACACAACAATTTTTTTGTCTTTCAATTTCAGTGATATCAACCTCTTTTGCATTGGGCTCCCCATCTACGGGACTGGATGTGAATAATCTTGAATCTATTTATGACTTTTCAATTGTCCAACCAGGTGGGACTTGTTTGACTCTGGCACTGGTCAGTGCTCTTGTGAGTGTTTTTAGTCGGATTTGGTCCCCGCTGCAACCCTAAAAGAATAGTAACATGTCTGCCCAGGCAGAATTCAGCAATGTTCAAATTGATGATTTTGTGTCTTCGCTTGTTCAAGGACAAGGGACATATGCTGCTAATGTGTTGGTTTCGCTTCCAGTCAAAGTGACTGCGGGGCTCTCTGTGTCTGGCCAATGGTCCTTTAATGAGGAACAGAAGCAAGAGGAGCCCGATCTGTTCTAAATGTCATTTCATGTTCATTGGCGGGCTCCTGGGAAATTCCAGTGCTTGGCCTACAGTACTGCCAGGATAAGACCAGGTGTCTACGACTTATCTGAAGGCCGTCTATGCCTTCAAGCAAGCTTCAGTAGTCCATTCTGGAGGGAGGCAGACATTTTGGCTTGGCTTGAAACCTGTAAATTATGATGGCGTGAGAGTTCATTCATATCTGTTCAAAGTTAGCTGGGACAGACTCTCCCACGCAGCGGAATCGGCACAGGATGAGAAGTATTGCAAATGATGGATGGAAACCGATTGCAATGCCAGTTGTCGATGAACACACGCAACAGCTTCATGGCTCGAGTGTCATGGCTGTGACATTGCCGTCAAGGAGGCTTCATCATTGCGCGCGCAAAGCCTCAAATGAAGGTGACTTTTCCGACGCACGGTGCCAATTGAACACCGTCGAGCTTCATTGACATTCCGAGAGCGTGTTCATGTCAAGAAGCTGCGACAACAGGAATGCCCATGTCCCATGATTAGCTGAGAGGGTCTTTGTACGCCGCTCAGGCTCAAATGACGCCAGCGCTGACGAAATAGTCAGTGCGTCACCGCAGCTGACTGAACATTCTCCTTTTCAATCCCTGAGCCTTTTCAGAGGAAGAGCAATGCACATTGACTGTAAAGCTCCCACAGTGCTTCTTGCGCTTGCGTGAGGCAACGTCTGCATTGCATCGCCAGCACATGGGCTGGCACAGAGCCTGCTGTCAGCACACATGGCGTCAGTGCATGTGGGCAAAATGCTGCAGAGCTGGAAGTGAATCATTTGTTGAAGCTCCGAAACAAGCAGTGTGTATGTGCAGCCGTGTCATCGCGTTAGCCTTTTTGAGCCGTCTGGCAATTGCTCTGACAGTGCACTGCCAAACGTGACTACAGCTGACATTGCAGAGCCATTATTATTCAGTGTCAAATTCACAGGTTGCATCAAGAAACGTTATCTATGACTTTACATTGAGGATGTGATTTTTTTTTCACGTTCACGCATCTGAATGTGATGCACACTTGTTTAAATTAAAGTTGTTCGTTCATAATTCATTCAATATACAAGACACTTTTGGCTGAAGCTTCAGCATATAATCAGTTTTGTTTTTTGTCCACTGTTAGCTGCTTAATTTCTTTGCACATTTTAATCTACTTTGGTCGGAAATCGTGCAACGTGGATTGAAGGCTTCAAGGGTGATGTACATTTGATGTGGACACATCTGTATTGTGATAGTTTTCACGCCGACATTGGATGAATTCATCCCAATCACTAGAATTTAACACTCCTTTTTACGATTATTACTCGGAGCTAATTTATTTTTATTGACTTTGAGAAATTAGCAGCCATTCAAGCGTCAGTATTTAACCTGAAAAGCTCCAACAGAACAAAGTAAGGGGAAAGAAACAACACCCCGTGGAACATATGTCTATTTTCTGCAATGCTCATCGCATTGAGGCTTGCGAGGAAGGAGTGTGCCCCACCTGATTTAGGGGGAGAGGCGGGATGGACTGATCACCTGTCAATCACAGGACCGACACGAAAAGTCAGACAGCAGCCATTAACGCTCACATTGACACACATGGCCAATTTAGAGTAGGAGAATATGCAAAGGCAAGACTTGCTAACCGCTGGGCTGTTGTGCTGCCCTTCAGTAAGCAGGTTAGAGGGGATCACGCAAGGCTTTCTGTTGCCATATAAAGCCAGCGTCACCCAATCGAGCAGTCCCTTCCCCCGCGTACTAACGTGACAGTAGCTTTTTGGCGTTGGCAAACAGAGGTCGGTCAAGCTTTGGCGGAGGCTTTCCTCAGTTCACGCAGCCTGTCGCTGAAACATCAACAGCTGGACATTTGTGACGTTTGCCTGAGCGTTGGCTCCTGAGTTTTGCCGTCATTTTCAAAGACCATCTAGCCGGTTGGATGCGCCGTGCTCTCGGCTGCACGTCTCAGTGAGTTAAAGTTTCCTCGGGGGACCTGCTAGTGCTGATGCATCAGAGGCTTGAAACAGACCATAATAAGGCGCTGCCTTTGCCGACAGCAGATGCACAGAGGAGAGCTTCAGAAACAGATGCACCTCCAGAACATTCTGTTCCCCCGGCAGAAGAAGTGGATATGTTTATCAGGGCGGATGTTGTGTCACATGCAGTACGACGACACACTATCTTGTACGTCGGGCGCATCGTTTTCTTACGTGTGCTGAATTTGCTTATTCCACACTAGACGTGCTGATTCCTCCCCCAGATTTGAATCTGTGAGCCATACCGGGATGGGAAGAAAAAGATTGTGAAGTGTCCATAAGGTTCTGTGTTACCGGCGGTCATTGACAGGGATCACATCACTCTCCCTCAGTTGTATTGCTTTTAGCCTCAAGGTATTAAAGGCCTTCCAAAATCAAACAAAACGCTTTGCAGAGGCTCCATGGCATGTTACCCACCTCAAGCCAGCCAGTGGAACGTAATACCTGCTTGATAGTTGTAACTCAGCTTGCATGTGGTTTTTGATTACACACAAAGCCTCAACCTGGAAGAGTTTAGAATTGACCTCTGCATCCTTAGTCCACCCACCTTTTTTGCTATTCTGTCTTTTCTTTCCCTTCACCTTCCTTATGCGTGGCTACTCTCAGGCTGGCGGCGAAACAGCTGTACTCTACCATGTGGGTGACATAGTACATAAAATGGAGCTCTGCCTTCCGTGCCGGATTATCTCCTCATTGCTCCTCTCTGGGCGGACATGAAATTCTATTATCTGCTCTCTAGTCTATTCCGGCAAGCTACTCCACACATCTGAACAAAGCCAGGAGTCCTTCTTACAAGGGTTTTATCGGGGGGAAAAATACTTAAGATGACATTTGACCGATCCAGCAAACATAATCCTTGTTTAGCTGTGCTTTTGTACGACGTGAATGTTTGATAAATTAAAAAGAAAATGTGGGTTACATTCTGCTGAATTCCCCCTCCTGTCCGCCCTGAGTGTGGGCGGTACCCCGTTTTGCCACCAGGGGGAGAACTTTCCCATGGTATCCTTTCGGATCTGGCCTTCATCCACGTTTAATTATGACTTCATTTTTAAATGGCTTTATCAAGGATTTCGGTGGGTGTGTGTTTCGGTGGGGGTGGGAGGCACATCACTCACAAACATTTTGGTGACAATCAGTGACCTAATGGTCTTTCTCTTCGAGTCCATTAAGAGAGGCAATGATACAATGTGAATAATACAGTGTCCTTTCACCAGTGGATCAGAGACGTCATGCTCAAAATGTGCAGCTTCTTTCTGTTCTTGTTTGTCTCTGGTGGATTCAACACAACATAGAATTTCATTGGTGGGAGGGGAAAAATTGGAAGGAAATCAAAAACACTCTGACTGTCATGTTTCTCGACTCAGTTCCATCGTGCCTTTTCACTCTGCTCAGAGTATCGGCCTGCTGCCAGCTCGCTGTGAGGGATAGCTGTCTGCAGTGAGTGGAGACCCAACTTCCAATCAGCCCGTCAGTATTCAAATCAGCCAGTGTCAGGTTTCTAAAGTTTGCAGCATTAAACTTCAAATGAGAAGCAAATGAGGCGTAGAAAAATAAGTAGTGTGTTTCCGGCAACATGAAATTTCAGCATAGGGTCGGTAGGTCGGACAAAGTTTCTTTTTTTCTCCCTCCCTCCCCCATCAAAAACGTAAACAAAATAACCATAAAACATAAAACAAGGAGACATTGAAACCAGTGCCGGATGCTCGTCTGTCAAAGAGGGGAAGCTCAATTTTGGTCGACATCATAAAATGTGTCCGTTTATTTATACGCAAATTCTACTCTAGCTCCGTTCCTTTTCAAGAAAATGATCTGTGACCCTGTCATACCAACAAGGCGTCTTTTCCCGGTACTTAATTAGCGTCCTACAACTACAGGAACTACAATAAAACCCACCAGAAATAAAAGATTAATTTGTCGCTAGTTGTTTGTTTACAACAAAGTGTGTCGCTAAAATGATTAGGAGAAGTCTCCAGCTCAACTCGGAACAGAATGCGAGTTGAAAAAATGCTCGCACGGATGCCTACACTAAAAGCTTGGTGATTGGCTCATTTCAATGTCAATCGAACTGGCACACAGGCTCAGACAGATCAAACAATCTGATGCAGAAAAACCTGGCGTCCGGTACCCTCCCACTGCCATCCAGTCCCAGAGATGCCGAACTCTGTGGGCGGGACAAAACCCAGTTTGTATCCAATGGCTCGTCTCCGTTCAACGCATTGGGACAACCTACCCTGAACTCACTACCGTTTAAAGCACAGCGAAGCTGCGGGATGAATGAGAAGGGAGTCGCGTTGTAACCGTAAGAAGAAGCTGATTCGGAGCAAAAGTTGAGCACGTTGTAGCGCATATTTAGTCAATGACATGTACACACAATGAAATTTACATTCATATATTTGATCACTTATTCTTTGACATTTTAGGGGAAGCCGAGCTTCCCTTACAGTCCGAGAGCAATCGTCACTGATTGAAACCCCCGCTCGCCGCCAAAGGCAGCAATAGATTTGGGTACCCAGCGGCTGGGTGTTACAGCCATCTCGTTACCTCTGTGCGAGCATGCGACTGCAACACACAAATCGCGGTTTAAACTGTTGTCGGAGATCGTGGCCGCCGCCATGATTCAATGTTGTTGACAGACGACAGGGCAAACGACGCAACGTGAATATCGCGAGAGTTTGCACCAATGTAAACGCTCTAAATTCATCTTTCCTTTTATTATTTATAATTTTGTCTGTGGTTTTATTGTTCTTGTTTTGATTGTAAAGCGTCCTTGAGTGTTTTGAATGGCGCTTATAAATGAAATGTACTATTATTATTATTACACAAAAATGTAGAAGGTTTGAAAAAAAATGCCGACCGTAAAGTTTTTTTTCGAGGTAGAAATTCTCGGTCGGTCGGGTTACCAGAAAAACACTACTTTTTTTTCTACGCCTGGTCTTTGTGAAACTCATTCATAGTGTTGTGTCGTGACATACCAAATTCCGAATAACATAATAAAAACAAAAGTTAACATTTTTCTTGAAAGTCTTTATTTGTTCAGTCAACAACAACAACCAAAACCATGTAACCAAATTCTTCTAGTAGATAAACTGTAGCCTATACTCGAACTGGGTGTGTGGCCGCATCCAAGTGAGTGAATTTGTCAGTTAGACATGGTAAAATGTGCTGGAACACAATGCCCCCTCATACATGCCTGTCTAGTTCCAGCCTTGGTGTGCTATCTAAATTATGGGACTACTTGATGACACATGCGGCATTTTTAGAACACAATAGTCTAGGAAACAAATCCAGAGGGAACTGTTTCGTGTACAGCACGGAACACATTGCACGGAAAATGTCAACTGTTCAAAAATGTCCAGTATGGCCGCATGAGGGCTATTTCATTATTTTGATACCTAATCAGCATGAACTTTATTCATGGCATCAGATACCATCAAGATTTGTACTTTTATTCTTGATACAGACTGACTAATCCAACGCTGGGCAAGATATTGAGCGGTGTGTTGCTTTAAGAGGCAACACAGGTGTAGCAAATACAATGCAAACAGCAGTGACCCCAAAACTGAACCCTGTGGAAAAACGTACAACAGTGGGACTAAGACCAACCGAGGCTAAAACAAAATGTCTGGAATCCAAACCACTCTAGCGCGCTACCACTAATGCCCACCTGGTGCTGCAAATGAGCCAATAGACTACTGTGATCTACCATATGAAATGCTTCAGTCAGGTCCAACAAAACAACACACAGTCTCTCATTTTATTTGCCAAGAGGATGAAATTAAAAACTCATAACAAGGCCGATTACGTGTACCAAACAGCTGCACACAACATGTTCAGACATCAGGGTGTCCATATTTGCACTTGGCACCTGGGCACCCGAGGCCGCATTTTGATGAGCGACTTTGGGGTCGTTTCATCACACGTGGCTTGTCTTGGACACTTGGGTGATGAGAGTGGTTGAGCTGTGAACCGTAGACCGCCTGTTGGTGGGGAAAGATGCCGGTCCGACCTGGTAGACCCAAACGCCTTGTCAAGGGTGTGCAGAGTCGGTGGTTGGCTGGCGCCTGTTGTGGCGACAACCCCTGATCCCGATGGTGGACACGGTTGCTATGGGGATGCTGAAAATGCCTGGGAAAAAAAAACTGGGTAACAGATGGCCAAGCGAAACACGACTGAGGTGCTGGAGACGAGAGGCCATCAGGAAGCTGAATCTCAGCTGAAAGAGGAGCGGTGTGGCTTTCGTCCTATCCAGGGTATTCGATGGTGCATGGGAGTCCGCCCAACCAATCTACATGTGCTTTTATGGACTTGGCATTCGACAGGAGTTCTTTTCCTCGGGGAGTTCTGTGCGGCGTGATTCGGGAGTACCAAACCTCCCGATGCGGCATTTTCCGTCCCTCTACTGTACAACCGATGTCTTGGTTTGGTTCGCATTGCCAGCAGTAAATTATATTAGTTTCCAGTGAGGGTTGGAGGCTGCCATTTATTCCAGATTCTGTTTCGAACTATGATGGACAGAGTTTCTAGGCGCTGCCACGGCATTGACTGTGTCCGGTTTAGATGGCCTCAGTATTGTATTTCTGCTTTTTCCCGTGGTCCTCAGTCGGGAAAGTGTGGAGTGCTCTCTCCTTGTTGGGATTAAAGTACTGCAACCTAATCATTTTCTGTCGGAATGAAACACGACAACACTGTCGTTGGTACGTTTGTGTATGTGTTTATGTAGGCGGGATTTGTTTCTCTTTTACTTGGTGGTTTCGCTCTCTTGCAAATTGACTTGTCAAAGCTGGTGTTTAATTAATTTACTGAGTAGTCATGTTGGATTTAAGGACCCGTTTATAATCTCCTTGCTGTGTCATAAACATTGGCATGCTTGCGCCGACCCTCGTTTTATCATCTCTGCGGCACGCAACCTCCTTGTCCTCCTTGAGGTCGAGCAATGGCAAAGATGATTCTCTGCAGCTGGCCAATTTCTACTCAAGTATTTATGGACTGCACATGACTGAGGGAAGGTCATGGCGAGATCCTTGAGGGCACTTTATCAGTGATTGACTGGGTCAGTCCCAGCGAGTAGTGGGGTCCCCACGCCGCAATGCTCCATATCAGCCTGTGTTAGAGTGCTGCAGTTTAATGCTGCCGCGCTCGCATTGAGGCCAGAAGAACCTGTCAAAAGGCTCTTCAGATGGGCTCATTTCATTGGATGGCTGCAGGGCCGAAGCCTTTTTATGCCCTTAGATTTATGCTACACTTAGGCCGGTATTGATTAACACCATATTAGGCAGGAGGGATTTTGATCTTACGATTGTATTGTTGTCAATCTTTTATGTGATGTGTTTGGTTGTTTTATGTGCTTTGTTGTCTTATTGTGATTATTGTTATTATTGGAAAGCGCTTTTACACAGCTGTTGCAGCTGTTCTGAAAGCACGATAGAATTAACGCTGTATCGAATTCTTTGACCTGCAGATGCATGGTCATTGAACACAGCATGACTCAATATAACTTCAATATGTTTTGTAAGTGATATATACATTTTTTTTTTACCTATGCCAATGTAAGAGTCTTGCCACCATACAATACACTTTGATTTCATTTCATATGAAGCGCATTTCAGTCACAAGCTGCGAAGGGTACGGCAAAAATTGAACTTTGCATACAACTTTTCGAGACACATCTGTTGGCGTATCGACTACAACAGTACTGTACCCAAGGAGCGGCGCTCAACTCCAAGCACAGTTATCTGTCCACATCCACTGACTAACTTCTTTCACGATACCTTTACTGACAGTCTCCTGCTCCCTCCCCCAATTCTTAAGAGCATTTGCGTTTCCTGACTGGAGCAACGGTGTTAATTTTCTTATGTACTTAATTATTTACTTTTTGCTGGGACAGAAAAATCTTTCTCTGAAGGTTGTGAACGTCTGCTTGGATGCCAGCCAGTCATATTGAGCAGATTGATGCCGTCCAGGGGAGGAGTTCTCTGTTGGTAAGAGGTCTGTGTTGATAAATAGTCAAAGACTTTGTTCTGGCTAATGCAAGTACCGTGCTAGAATGTAGCAGTAAGCGTTGTGATCATAGGCATCAAGCTAATTTTTTTTTTTTACCCACTGGCCACTCAAGTGGACATGCATGCCAACGGAATCATATTTTATGGTAGTGTGTGTTCTTTTCCTTTGCCCTGCCCTGTAGACTCTAAACTTAATTAAAGCCCCGTCATTTATGTTTGAGAGCCGTTTGCATTTCATGCCACCTAATGCTGAACTAATCGCTCTTCCTGACAGGCTCTTTTGCGTTCTGAACAAAAACTGTTTCCACCCACACTTTGCCACTGAATGTCATGTTCCATTAATCCAAAAGAAGGAAGTCGCTTGAAAGCTTCTTTTTAATGGGGTGCATGCTTGTGTCTCTGTTTATTATTGATGACAAAAAGTCAATAAGTGTGATATTTCCGGGACCAAAGAAGCCTATAGGGAACCGGGATGTAGAAAATAGCTTGTTTGCTGTGAGGCTCATGAAAATGAGGAGGTGTGAATTGTGAGAAAAAGGCTGATGAATGGTGTGTAGATTAATTCATTCCTTTGTGTCCCTCGTTGCCATTCAGGCTTTCTGTGCATCCTTTGTTGACACCCAAGCTCCTTCTATATTTTGCGAAGGGCTGATCCGGTGCCAGGAGGTTCCGAAAAAGAAACGTCACGTGGAGAGCTGTTGACGGATGAAACAGATCAAACCACATTTCGCATGTTGATCAGTACATATGCGTGTGCCTTTTGTGATTTGAGCCCAAAGGCCCACTTGTTTGCGTTAACTATGCATCATCCTCATTGTTTGTTTGCTTTGACCCGACTTGGGCTGAATATTGATGAGAGGTCCGGGTTGAACTGCTGCAGAGAAACAACAACACTGCCTTTGTGTTCAATGGCAAACAATTGGCCAGAAGATACTTTGATTGGCATTCAGTTTTGGATCGCTCGGCCAAACACTACTGCACTAAATTGAATCCCAAAATGCTTTCATTTCTTCCAGGTTTATGATGTTCCTATATGCATGACTTCAATTTTTCTTCTGACATCCTTACGTGACCCCACTATTAAATTCATTTCACGAATCCCTTATTTGTCAAGTGTCTTCCTGCTTGACACATGCGTGAACACATGTGGTCACGCAGCATTGCCGCAGTCCTGCCCATCCGCTAAGGCAGCCAATCAAAGGCGTTGCTGCTCTGCTTCCTTTTGAAGCTTCACGAGTACGCTAGTGTTGCCCGGCAACCGCATTCGGCACATTTCTGGGAGGTTCTCTGCAGATGGCAGTGCTTGTCTGAGGGAGACTGATAGGGCAAGAGCGAGAGGATGATGAGAAGCGAGGAAAATTTGGCTGGATAGGACACAGCGCTGGAAAGTTTGAGCTTGACTGGGAACAGCAGGATTCTTCCTCCCGGCCCCGGGCACTCCTCCACATTCCGGTACCTGTGCCGGCTGGAGCTGCGGCCATGAAGTCTCCGAGGATTCTGGGCTGATGCGCTGTGTGGAGCCAGCCTTCACAGAGGACACACTGACTGACCTGAATTTCTGCGAAACACAGCCAGAACAGCTAATACTGGACTTCTTTGGGGGCCTGGATCCCAAGCATAAATTATAGGTTCAAACAGTCCAAAAGGGGTTCCCAGTCCGCCTGCTGTTGTGGGCTCATGTTGACAGAGACGGCTCCAGGAGTGGTGTGGTGGTTACTGGCAGGTTAGAGCAGCTCCGGCTGTCATCCAGTCGCTGAGGTTGCGCTCCAGTAGGAGGATAAATCCGATTTCCACGCCATGAATTCGTTGGCTGAAGACATGAGCAAGGTCCTGCTTATTTGCTGCCATGTTGATGTTTAATGTCGTCGGATTCCGTGTTGCCGCTTGATTGTCCGTGCCCAGGATGTGGAAGTTTAAAGCCTTTTGCATGGACTACTGGCACGTGCTGTGCTTGCACCCCAACAACTTTTACAAAAGGTAGGTCTGAAGACATCCACAAGCGTGCTTCCTCACGTCTGTCCAGTTGTGAGGGAACCTGTGTTTGAGGCGAGCGTTAGTATAGTGAATTGCGAGCTGGCTGAACTATTGTTCATTTCTCCGAGAAATCCTGATCTTGTCCATCATTTAACACAATCAGCTCTTTTATTGACTTTGTAATGGCTTGTTTGTGTGTGTTCAGCGTTGACTGAAAAGCAGGCGATGACTCAATGTATCCCATCTGGGTCCCACTGGGGAAACTGCTCTGTTCACCTCTCACCTCCTGCATAATCTCTCCCTCATTAGTGGCCCGTCAATTTAAGCAGCTCACATAAAGCATAGCCAGGGAATCCACAATGTTATGAGTCTTTCAAACGCTTAAGGATTTCTCCGCCTTTCACACAAACACGGCAGTCCTGTCCTCAGATGAGATTAAAAATCCTTTTTGAGGAAAGCGGAAAAGGGAGAGCAGTCTGGAACACTCTCTAACATGTTGTCTTGTTCTTTGATTACCTGATATCAGATTATTTTAACCACTGCTCTCTCTGTGTGTGCGTGTGTGTGTGCGTGTGTGTGTGTGTGTGTGTGTGTGTGTGTGTGTGTGTGTGTGTGTGTGTGTGTGTGTGTGTGTGTGCGCGCCCACGCGGGGCAGGTTCCAAGTTTATCAAAACGGTTTTCTATTGCCCTGTGTCATGCTGTATAAATTACACAGCCCATCCCCCCTGCTGCTGTGTTGGGACCATAAAGGCGGCCACATGTCATTCACAGTCGATAATGACAGAGGCCTCAGATGCTCCTTATACCGAACAATCAAACTCCAGCTGCTGAAAAACTGAAATGCAGCTGAGACAATTAATGCAAAGCCACCCAGTTACCTGTCAGTATGTCCTAATGAAGCTTTGTCTCCAACACAGGGGCCGGGCAGCAAGATTATCACGTTGGCCTCACAGTACTGTGTTTGCGGAATAGAATCCGGACTTTGGCCTTCCGAGAGTGAGGAAGAAAATCTGTGAAAAAATGGGATAAATCCAAAAATGAAAAAACAAAATCTCCAAATATGCAAATACACACGTGTGGAACTGCAAATATGCAAGGCTCTATTTTAATTTGAAGTTATAATATCAGCAATCACCACTAGATGGCAGACATGTCTTTCTTGCGCTTACTTATACACTTCAAAGTTAGTAGGCCAAATATTGTTTTGCGGATTTGGAATGATATACAAGTTAAACTGGACCTCAATAATATTATAATTGTGAGTTAATTTTATTGAAAAATGGACAAAATGAGTTCTTGCACTTAATTTTGGTTTGCTGTTCAGCGGTTTTGTGCCGTCCTTGAATGGGACTTATGCAAGAGTGCCCTTGATAATGGTGAAGAAAAAAAGTGCATTTGTTGTTTGTGTCAAGCCCATTGTTTTTGGGTTAGGATAGTGGACCTTTTCTACATGCATTGAAAAATGTATGACCAAAAATGGCCTCTGACCTCCACCCACATTCCAAAAATGTGCATGTTGGCTGCTTTATCTTCTTTTTCCTCATATGAGGTCACCCTGTAGTTCACAGTAGTAACTTACAACATCAATTATTTGGATCTGTGTCAGATTAGAGTTGACAGACATAAACAGCTGTTTAGTCCAGGTCTGATAGTCCAAGACAAAATGAGTTTCAAAAATAAATAAATAAATTGCAACTTTTCTGAGGTGAGGTCGCAACACTTGCTATTGTGTAGGACAGGGGGAATTAATGGGATACATTGGATTTGGGGTATGTATGATTTAGTATGAATGGGAGTTGTTTTTTGCCTTTGGAAATGCAAATCCTGTGTTGTTCCATCACGGTTTGGTTTGGGGCCGCCACAAAGAAGGACAAAATCCGACTTCAACGGACAATTAGGACGGCGGAAAAAAATCATTGGCACCGCCCTACCCACTCTTGAGGACTTGCACACTGCAAGAATCAAGACAAGGGCACGGAAAATCCTCCTGGATCCCCCGCATCCTGGCCACCACCTTTTCCAGCTACTCCCCTCAGGCAGGCGCTACATACAGATCCATGCGCACCAAATCCAGCAGACACTTAAACAGCTTCTTCCCTCTAGCCATTAACTCCCTAAACAGTCACTGATGTAGTCACTCTTCTTGTACAACAAATATTGTATCTCTCTAAAATGGTTCAATGACTCTCTGCACCAACTGTACAAACTGTAATAGTATTGTATTCTAGCACTGATCACTTTAGCGCTGCTTGAAACTATGGTTCACTTACATTATGAAATGTAATGCAGCGTGTTATACCGGAGACAAATTCCTTGTGTGTTCTACATACTTGGCCAATAAAGATGATTCTGATTCGGATTCTGAAAAACAATCAGTTTCTGCTTTTGTTACTTTGAATGTAATATCCTTCTATATATGCTTCTTCATTTTGTGGGGCTAATATATCACAAAATCCCTGTCGAATGACCATGATTTTTGTTTTTAGTGGAAAAACTGTCCTGTTTCCCTTACACTCAGCGCAACATTTTTGTGCCCTGAACACAGCACATGCGTTTTATTTTGAATTGCCATTCCAAGGTTAGTTAACAGTTTAATTTGAGCTCGCCTTATTCTTACAACCTGATTGCTTTATTGCTTCAGCAATACCATTATAGCCTGGGAAAACGACATTTGGGTTGTCTACGCCAAGGATGAACGAATGTATGATCTACTTTATACAAATGCAATAAGTGCCTGTCTGGACGACCTTCGGGGCTGGGGGGGCGGGCTCACATGTCTACAAGATTATGAATTGAACATTCTTTCAGCGGCTTGTGTAAACATCCACCATGAAAATACTTAATTACTTCAGTGGCCTGGTGATTGCTGTCTTTTTTAACTTTGCCTTAGTCTGGAATAGATCTGGTTGTTGGCTAGAGCATGGATGAGCACAACTGCGTAGGGCTGACGTGTGTGTCATTCAGTGCTATTATTTTCCTGCGTGCTCCAAAAACATCTGAGTGTCTGAATTCATTGGAATATTCCGATCATGGGGGTGTAACTCATTACATCTCTTGAACCTCGCTTGCATGTCGTCATATTATATCCAAGCCTTTTTCCCCCAAACAGCCCCTCCCAGCTGCTGAACTGGCCTTCACCCTCTCCCGAGCGCGGCCTTCCCTTCGCGAGCTGTGTGATTGTTGGACACGAGCCCACCTATTACTTGGGCCGTATCTCTATCTCTCTGTTTCTCTCGCTTTCGCTGGTTGAAACTCACAGCATAGACCCTCCCCATCACGGTCAGGGGGCATGCATGGGAGCGCCGCACGAGGAGAAGTTGCTTAGAAGGAACAAAAAAGAAGCGGAGTTGCACAGGGCTGAAAAAGTGGTGGTGGGTGGAGAGCTTTTGTTCAGAAGAGGCATCATTTGTCTTGCGTTCTACATACTGGGCCTTTACCTTACTTGGTCATCTGGCATCAGCTGGTAAGGGCAGCAACTTGAAGTGGGACTGCAGCTTCAAGACTTGAAGCACAGATGGAATGAATCTCTCTGTGGGATTTTGCATGGAAAGTGAAGGATGAGGCCTGCAATTTGCGGTGCCAGGGAGTGAACGCAGAAGATATTTCCGCTGGTCACTTCTTTTAGTAGCCAGTTTTTCGAAACGCCGGGCCATGCACATTTTTTTCGGGCATGTCTGAGGTCTCCGCTGATGTCACTACTGTGTGGAATGCGATGTGGAAGTACTGCATCTCCAGCCGGACTATAAGGTAGGGGAGACCATCTGCTGTAAGTGTCCGTGTGGTTGCTATGCATCCAGAGTGCTGGTTGTTTTCTGACTGACCACAGCAGTCTGGACAGACATTTCTCAAGTGACAGAGCAAAGTGGCATGTCCTGTGCATCACTCAAAACATTTTGCTTTCCTATGCGGGAATATATTATCACAGTCAGTATAAAGTCAGACAGTAACTACTATAGGAATTTTCTTGGTCTTTTGACAGTTTCCCTAATCAAAGACATCAAAAATGGTTTTACCATGAGCCGAAAGTCTTTTTTTTGTTGTTGCTGTCGTTGTTAACCTTGAGCTTTGCTTCATATTGTGTAGCATGAATACATTGGTATTCAAATATCTCTGACTGAACAAAATATCACTTCATCCCCAAATACAGAATGATTTCAAATCAATGTCCAATTTATCAACTGTAACATATTAAGTACAATTTGTTGTTCCTTTTTTCTGGTACATTCAAATGTCTTCTTATCAATGAGTTTGCAGGGAAATGTGACACACTCATTGTAGTTGTTTGGGCTAATCCGACTTTATTATTTTCTTTTGTACATGGACATTAAGTTCCCAGTGTTGCGCAATAATTCAGCGTCAATAATGGTACACCGTATCATGGTCGAGGTCTTTAATTTACCATACAAGGTAAGGTGGTGGTGACAGAGGAGGTCAATAATTTTGTGATCATGATCTCTCTGGATCATGAAGCCGCCTTCCTAACAAGAACAATAATTAAAAATATTCAATACAGAAGAACAATGATGCACAATACTGTATCTCCACCAATCACAATTTCTGCCGTCGTCGCACAGCATTCTGGGTAGGGTGGTGCTTTTAAATTGCACAACAGTTTTGGCAAGGATATCGTTTAAAAGGAGTGTACGTTGAGCAGAAACAATCAAAAGTTGGCCCGCACCTTTTCATGACACTGAAAGAGAAAATGTGTTTCTGAGGTGTTCGCCTTCTGACAGCGTTTTAAGCTCCCTTGCTAAAAATAAGCCGGTGTTAACTTTTGACCCAGACGGGAGTCCATAGAAACCGGGCTGCATCTGATACCAGTCTTATTTCTAGTATGTCAGCAAGCATTACTTATTTATTGTGCGGCTCTCGAGCCGGCGGCACCGGTGCCACCTTATCCCACGGTGAACGTGTCAGGGGACAGAGGAGTAAAAAGCAGCATGTTAAGTAAAGTCTCTTGTGAAGGGCCTGGAATGCTAAACTGACCTGCCAGCACGGCTTCATCGGTAAATGGCTTACAAGAAAGACCTCCAGGGACGCTAATACCGGGGAGTAGTTGATCAATGAGAGCGGCGGCAAGGTTGTTGATCTTTTGCTTTGTTGCTCTGACTCGAACAGACTTTTTGAGAAAGGGGAAGGGGGCGAGGAGGGTATGACGAGGAACTACTTGTAATGGAAATGCAGTGATCTGCCAAAGCGAGCCTCCGGTTCCGCTGTGGTGAGTGAAAAATAGTCTCTGCGGTGGAAAAGATTAGACATGTCTCGGATGGAAGCCGTATCCTGGTCAGAAATGTCAGCTGGATTCTGACGTGAAGCGGCCGGAATGGCGGTTCTTGATTTGCGTTTGCGTTGCGCTTGTGGAATTGGTGTGAATTCAAATTTATAGTCATGTTTCTGTCAAATGATAGTGTTTATGTGTTGAGGAAACTACAGTGGTTCGAAACCCTCCGTTGGTATCTCGAGAGGAACATTTGTTACTTGTATGCTCTGATGCACTCATGCATGTACTTATCTGGTGGAAAATAGGTCTACACTAAGGATCCGCTGGCTGTTTCCTTATGCACCTTTCCTTTCCTTCAACATTTTAATGCACGTCTTATTTTTCAGACAATGTCTAAAAATATTTGTATGATTAATCAGTATAGCCAAGCATAACTATTATGGTGTAACACTGCAGTCCAAACCAATAGTAGCTAGTTTGTTGTGCATGTACAAAGTGTTTGCCACTTGCAATTGCCAGTTTTTTTTTTCTCAAAAAGTGATAATGACTATGTTTGGCCAGCTTGTGAACCAACAGCCGGTCTCCTACTGCTGCAGGCTTTCTTTCTTCTGGAGCTCTGCTGCAGTATCTACACTGTTCTCGTTAGACTTGACACTGTTTGAAATGGTCATTATGGAAGGATGCCGGTTTGGTTACCTTACTCTCTCTCATGCACAAGAATGATGCCCCATGGAGACGTCGCTTTTTATGTTGACTTTGATTATGGTGGGGAACAACAGGCACACGGCCTGGGGTGGTCCTGGCTTCAGTGGCACCATGTGCGAGGACAGCCTTGTCATGTCATTTCACATTGCCATTTTGTAATTTGTGATTTCGTGTTACGTTGTGACGCCCAAAGCAGCCGCAGGTATTGCACATGCCAGAAACCACTGCACGTCGCAATCTCAGTCATAGCTCCAAGATTTCCAAATATGCTGTTTTTGTTGGTTTTTGGGGGGTTGGGGGGGGGGGGGGTAGCACGTGACGAAAAACTGGGAATCTTAAACCAGTGTCTCTTTTCGTGCCTCTTTGGGCTCTCATTTGACTTTTAATGGCATCCTGTATTCCCTCGCATCTCCTCACAGTGCCCGCCTGCAGAATAATGAGGGTGTGTGCTGCATTAACTTATGTAATGGTGAGCAAGGGGAGGAGAGGGATTAGGGGGTTAGTGTGATGGTGGTGGTGGGGGGATTACAGATCGAGGGCGGGAGAAGAGAAGAGTGATGAGCTCATTCTACTGCACTGCAGCTCTTCTCTGTGCAATGCTGCCCCCTATGGTCTCGCTGATACCATGCAGCGCCTTACACACTAATTGATGAATAATTTACACTCAGATGAGCTATTTCCAACTCACTCTGTGGCTGCGTGTATGTTTGGTGGGGGTATTTACCCGTTGAAACAAAATGGTCCTTCATGGGGGACCTTCATCATCCTGTGATGATGGAGTTGAATGCAGTGATACAATACTGGTGTGTCATGCAAGTATACAATCAGCTGTATAATGGATCATTACAGTAACAAAAAGCATGTTGTGTGATAATTTGGTTGTACACGTGGCTTTGTGAAAAGCCTGATGGAGAGAAGTGGAAAGTGGCATGAGTAAGCAGTCATTAGACTTCAATTTTTATTCTGATCTTGCTAATTGCAGTGTGCAGGCTTGCGTGTTTGCCTGCATCCACACATCCATATCTTTTCATGTATTGCTTTTTTTTGTGCCTCTTTTTGACCTGCCGTAGCTGTTGCCTTGACAACCGGCTTCTGAGATCTGTGCACGTGCATGCAATTGCGATAAATCTCGATTTCAATATCGGCAGGGCCGTTCATGGAGACGCACCTAATGCCTGCATCACTCAGCTGTCCTCCATCTGGAATTGATTTTCTTATTATGTCATTCACCCATGTTCGTCGTGTAATGTTTCTTGATTATTCTTTTTTTTTTTTTTCCTTGATAATTCATACATTGCCACAGAGGATGAACCAGAAGTTCACACAGCTTTTGGCTGTGTGTACAATAGGCTTTAGGTGACAGGGATTTTTATACTATCAAAGTAAGAGCCAGTCAAAGCTGAAACGGGCAGTTAGTGACAAAGGAGAGCCAACGCTCCTCAGTTGGACTCAAACACGTCTGACTTAAGTTTAAATGAGTTCCCAGAGAAGCTGTCTCTGGCCAGTGGTAATCCTTTATTCCTTGCTGTTATTAAACAATAACCTCCCGACTGCTTTTCTGCTTTACATGCACCTGTTTGCACGTCCCTCATGAAACAGAATTGTTTTGAGCTTGGTCGAATAGTGCTGCATTGACTGTGCACCAGCACCATCTGTTGGTGGATTCAGGGCAGAGAACAGCCTCAAGGGATGAAAATCTCCCGAGCCTGCCTTTTGGTTGACGTTCGATGTTAATGTCCTTCCCATCGTGCGAGCAATCTGCCATTCTCGTAAAAGAGATTCGAAAGTTAGTCGCCAAACTTGTCTTAACTGCTAATGGCCACCCACCCGGTCAAATGATTTCAAGGTTTGCACCGTGAGGAAGTCAAGGGCAGAGAGCGAAGAAATGAAACATCCGCATAGATGAACACGACTGTGCGAAAAGACAAATTGAGGCAGATAGGGAGTTCCCAAGAGGGATGCTCAGAAACTCGTGCAGCTTTCTCAAAGCCAATTTTAGACATGCAAGGTTCGTATAATGATTCTGATGCAAAACCGCGACACCTGAGAGTGACCTTGTTTTAAGTGTATATTTGTGCTCTCGCACAGAAAGGTGGCTCTTGACAATTCAGAGAACAGCTCGTTTTGTTTATCAGATAGGAATCTGATATCAAACTCAGACACGATTCTCCCTTTCATTCGAGAAACGGCTTTAGTATGAAATGCCACGATTACATCCACATTATTCGGTTCGCATTCTGAAGCTTTGATGTTATCCGACCACATCTAGCGTTGTTCTTCGTCTGTCTTTATATGGGTTCTGGTCGAGAGCTCAGATTTCTCCCCCCTTGGCACCTTGTGTCCTGAAGAGCGTGGAAAAATAACACGCACACACTCACAATTGTTGACCTTGCAGAGCTGCCACTGCTACATGCAGCCTCTGTGTGGACGTGTACAACACTGAAGCACACAAATCAAGGCAGCAGCTGAATAAATGAACGGGAAGCTACAAAGAATGGAAATGAAGGTCGGAGAGACATAGCTGAGCCACAATGAAGAGTGAGAGCTCTGTATGAGGGGTGGGGTGGGGGGGTGCACTCCTCTTTCATTGACGTTTTCATAGGAAAATGTGCTGATTAGCGCAATACGAACCAGTCCAACACTGCTGCTTGCTGCTGGGGCACAGTGTGTATGTGTGTAGCTCTCCTGTAACCGCAGTCACCTTGGTCTCGTCTCGGACTGGTGACTATTTGTCATCAAGGCCCAGATCAGGTTGCACCGCTGTCTGGTTCAACCAGGAGACAGCCTAGTGGAGGTAGGTTGCGTGTGTGGGTCTGCGTGCGCGTGCGTGTGTTCTTTGCAGGTAGGGGGAAGTAGTTCATCGTGTTGTCTGACTGCTGTTCGGCAAGTTCATTTCTCTCTTCATGTCATTGTGAAGCTACTATGGTGAAATAGATTTTTGCGTTTGACTTTCCTGCATAGTAACAGTTTTAATTGTCTGATGATAATCGCTTAATATTTTACAACAGCATCCTATTACTGTTCCTCTACATACATTTTCTCTTTGCATATATATATATATATATATATATATATATATATATATATATATATATATGTGTGTGTGTGTGTGTGTGTGTGTGTGTGTGTGTGTGTGTGTGTGTGTGTGTGTGTGTGTGTGTGTGTGTGTGTGTGTGTGTGTGTGTGTGTATGTATAAGTATAGTAGCAAGTATGTAGCCGAAACCTTTCTACCAGCGGCTAATTTTGGGGCTTTTCGAGCCTCGTTCAATCCCTACTACACAATCATGTATAGTAAATGTGTCTGTGATTTCACTCTGCAAATCCCTCTCCCACCATTTGAAAGAACCACTGCGCCATGGGTATGGGGTCAAGATTTGCAACTCCAATACTGTTCAAGCAGTAAAGTACAGACAGAAGTCTTAAAACAGGAAGCCCTGTTCGATGCTAATTCATTAATGTCATGGTCTTTAATGATACAAAATACATGTTAAAATAAGAGAAAATGTGTTTATGTACGCATGCAAGATACATTTTGCACTTGAGCAATGTGTTGGACTTCACGAATAATAATGTGCAACACAGTGAGATATTGCAAGGCAGTTTTGCAAATCATTCACTTAATTTGAGAAGCAACTCTCTAATTTAATGCAAAATTTGGCCCGCAACTTGGGCTTTGAAACATCTTATTTGAAGCCTTGCATTATCACTGAACTCTTTGTAAACAGATTTTTTTCCCTCCAGTCCTACTTTGCCCCGGGACATTCCTGCTGATTGTTCCTGTTGACATATTTACAGTGAAAACTGTTGCATGATGACCACAGATCAGTTTACGGCAATTGTTTACTGAAATATTGGCCCAACTGGACCTGCTCTGATTAGACTTGAATGGAGGGCCCAGCGAGGCAGTCATTAGAGCCAATTGGAAGTAAAAAGATGATTTCAACATGCCCGTTCTGCGGGCTTGCACCAAATCTAATTCTTGTAACGCAGTACGTTGAGTTTTAGGGATGCAGAACTCCGTGAAATAAATACTGAATTGGTTCTGCCGTTAAATGCAAAGATGAGCCTCTCCGTAGGATCTCGTGAGCACATTCTGTAAGGGCAAATAGCTCATCCTGTCAGGAAGATGTAAATAAGTTGCTGACTCACTATGTTCCGTGTGAGCTGGCTGACACAACATGTACAGTATGAGTACTGGTGGATTTTACTGGTGAAAAAGTTCAAGTCAGACAACCGACGTGATCGAGAATTGCTTCCAGTAACGATTGAGAATGGCCACAAGTGTGAATTGTTCTGACCAAACAAACGTTTTATGCCCAGGGCCAAACCAACTTCATCAAAGTATAACTTCAACAATATTGAGGCAAGATGACATCGAAAGGATTGTCATAGCCCGACCGCACGGTTGCCGTCATACATGAATTTGCGAGTGCAGGATTCTCGACTCAAACTTAACTTACGACTCAAACGTAGTTAGAATCCAAGCAGTCGGTTCAGACGTTGGGGGAAATGGATGGCACTAAGAAAGAAAAGTGTAGCCCCTGTTATGGATGGCCACGTGTGCGAAAACCTTTTGACTGACAGCTGGTGTGTTTCGGATGGCTACGTACAATGACAGAATAAGGCCCATGTCCTGCACACGAGAGTTTTGTGAAGGTGGGAGAAACATCCTGTCACATATTTCCACATCTGATCCATATTTCATCTGAGAATAACCAACTCTCCCCTCACACCACTAATAAATTGTTCATCTTTGTTACAATTGATGTTAAAAAAAAAAATTCAGTTCTAATACAATGAGCACATTCTCTGAGGAACAGTCGTGCGGGCTGAGAGAGAACGGACGCTCTAATCAGTAACTGAAGGCTCAGCAGATCGATGGCGCGGCACAGGCCAGGGCTGCGCTTCCAGTCAATGATACGGAAAGCGTTCCGGGGGCAAGCAGAGTGTTGGCCCGTTCCAGGCCGGCTAGCTCACGTGCATCTTCGATGTGGAGGACTGATTGCCGAGCTTGCTCCAAGTGAGATGCAGGTCATTACTGACATAGTCATACAACTTCTGTCAATCGATGTGTTTGAGCCTTTTGATCAGCTCGACAACTGATCAAATAAATAAGGGGCTGTGTGACCCCCTCATCAACGGGCTTATATTCGCAAAAGGAGTCCTGTGCCGTTCTGTAGAGTTCACCGTCACATCCTTCCTGGTGGCACATGTTGAAATCGAAGAGCTGCTGACTTGCACCAACCGGCGCTTGTGGAAATGTGGAATGAATGGAACTTGCACACTCAGGATATCTCCTTTGACTGGAATCATTTCTCAGCACTCAACTCGTGACCTGCGCAGGAGGAGGGGTTCCTCCTCTTCCTGCTTTGTTCCTGTTCAAGAAGCTGGAGTGGGATTAGTGCTTTATCTTTGTGATTTTTGCTCTCTAAGAAATTAAAAGAACTCCTGCCTAGAAGGGCACTTCTTTCCCCTTCTTATTCCAAACTTCACTGGGGATGATTTAGTCTGTAACCGGTGGTGCCGGCTCACTTCCTTAGCACTGAAGAGGTGCCCCTGAGCAAGACATTGAGAGTTCAGGGGTGAAACACGGTTGCACAGGCTCCTCATTCAAACATATCTCCAGAGATTGGTCCCTTGGGAATCAACACATTTCTAATGAATCAATCTCCCAAGTGTCCATTTTGGCAGCACATCATCAGGAGAGCTGCGAATCAGAAAATAATTTCCTTATGAATTTAGCTCGCTTTGTCAAGGAGCCGTCAACCGCGGCTTTCAATGAGTATGTCCAAATAGCTGATTAATTCTCTATTTTAGCAGTTGACATCAATCTTGTTTCTTTGCCAGTGATGAGGTCTGATGTGAAAGAAATCACACAGCAGCAAATGAAATGAAATGACCGAGCAATAATTATGAAAACGTGTTACAGTTTTATTTAAATCATATTTTGCGTTTACAACAGCACTTGAAGTAAAGGTCATTCAAAGAGGGGGAGGGGGGGTGGGGTTTATCAGCTATAAATTCTGAAACATTGGTTTTCTTTTCTGGGAATGGAGATTTAGAATTCACCCACACCCCACCACCACCCAATTAATAAATACTATAATATAATATCAATCTTTCATTTCTATCCTGTGCTCTTTTAATAGTAACATGTTGTCTAGTTAGTTGAAACTGCTGCCACGGCAGCATCGGTGGAAAAAGTGGAGGCCGCCATTCGTGACTGGCTTTGAATCATCTGTTCCCATCCCCTAAACTGCCACATAGTTTTTCCACACAGATTAAATAGCAATGAATTCCTGCAGGTTCTTCAATGTGGGACTTGGTGGCAATCGCGCTGACAATTTACAACCTTTTCAATTTGTGTCCAACCTCTTCAAATTAAAGCCTCTTTTTTATACTGGCTGATTTCATTCTTGTCATCTTAATGAGGTCATTAGGATGGAATTCATGGTGTGCTTTCAATTTTAGAGGAGCAGAAGCCGAAAGCAAAGTCTCTTTGTGATGCCCGAATCGCGCAGCGACAGGCCAAGAGTGATGACAGCCATTTGTGCCTTCTGCCCGGATCGTAAATCTGACATGTTTTCCGTTCTCTTGTGTCAGCCCCACTTTCTCCCCCGGTGCACGTGTTCCACCTGATCAAGGACTGAAAAGACGTCTTGGTGCCGCCGTGAGAAAGACTTTCCTTTATTTGCTGCGCCGACACAAACAATGACTTCTGACAGTGTGGACAACATGGCCCGGAGGTTCTTGAGATGTTTGCCTTGTGGGCTTCTGATGCCACCAAAGCACTGGTGGTTTTGCCAGGAAAAAAAGCAAGACTGAACGAACAGTTGAGAGCAGCTATACTGTCGCGCGTCGGGGAAGTTACTGGTGCAATGTCTTAGCAGCATTATTATCTCTCTACTACGACTGTGCCTCCGCTCGGTGACAAATTCGTCATTGGACGACAAGCAGTTAAAAACGTTCCGTGATCATATCACGTGCGCGTCTCGCATTTGTGATGCAGTCAGCGCTCAACACTTATTCATACTTGGCTGCTCATGAAATCTTGTGAGGATTTTGCACTGAATGAGCGGCAACAAGACATTTCTCATCATCTGCTGTTTATCTGATTCCCGTTGCAGCCGCTAGTGAATGCAATTGGAGCGGAACAGCAATTATGCTCCTTATAAGCCTTCCAGTCAATGCCGCTTGCTCATTGATGTCACTGAGTTGTGCCTGGATTGATTGCATTGCCGAGCGGTCACACGCTCTCCCGCACAAAAGATGTCATTTCGACACACTGGAGATACAGTATGTTTATTTCTGACTGGGATTCTGCTGACAGACCACATTGGCTTGATCGTCATTTGGGGAGGGATCAATTGGTTGGTTGGCCACCACAGAGCTTTAGTTTTGGGGAGCAGATGGTGTGGGTTTGTTTTTTTGTTTTGTTTTGTTTTGTTTTGTTTTGTTTTGTTTTGTTTTTGTGCTTGAAGATCTTCACAGGACTTGAGAATAACTGAGAAAGGATCATGATATTTGAATCTTTCCGACATTGTGTGTATTGCTATCCTTTCGCTATGTTTGTTCTGCTGGCTCTGCACAATGTGGATACTCTTGCTAAATATTTCCACCTGATTGTGTGTAAGTACACACAGAAAAATACCTAAGTGCAGTTTAGATTGGAATTGATTGATTGATTTTTTGGGGGTATTGGATAGGGTTGGATTTGTGCCTAAAATGGTGAGTGCCAGTCTGCCTTGTTCCCAAACAGAACACCAGGAAATATGTTACCCCCCCCTCCCACCCACCCTCCAAAAAAAAAAAAAAAGAACTAAAATGTCCCATGATGCTTTTTTCATGACCAGATTGAGCATTTTGGGTCAAAGTGACGTGACACAGAGAAAATGGTGCCTTCTGTCTTTCTCAAGGGCAGTGCTCTGGAAGTGATCTGGTTTCTAAGCAACTGGTCCTTATTTGCATATTTTTGAGTACCGTAGTAGTAATCGTTCAACCTGCAACCCACTGGCCCAAAGCCTGAAAAACGGAGTAATTCCTGCCTTGTAGGATTACAAATTGAAACCTCACCCCAGTATCCCTTTCTGAGCTCTGGGCCGCAGCTCCGGTGTTGTAACCGAAACCGACTCATTTCAAAATAGTGAGCAAACTAAGAGTCGTGGTTCCTCCCGGCTGGTTTGATTGTGTTTGAATGGGGATCCACGAGTTAATGCAAAAGTCTACTTACTGTGATGTGGTATTTTCATTAATGGTGTGTTGTGGCATTCGATTGACCAGACTTTTGTTTTCTCAAAACACAAACAAAGGTTTTGTAATAATTTGAAAAAGCTGAAACGTGTTAGTGTTGTGGAATTCCCGGCCCATCAAGGGCCTGCACTTTGAGCGTGCACGTGCTGCTCAATCGGCTGATTCTTTCATGGGCCGATGACCCACTCCCCGACACACATTCAATAGGATCAGCTGATCCCAAGTTGTCTTCATTGGCAAATATCACTGAGGGCGTCTCATTTCAACTGCCGCCCACTTTCTGCGCGCACTACATTGTACTAAACATCAGCTCCCTTGACTTTTCTTTGTTCAACAATGTCAGCCAGTATGCTTGCGTTGATTGGTGCTTATTTTGTTAATGCTGCACTCCTCAGCTTGGATGTAAAATTCCAGAACAGCCGCACGTCTGAATAAATTGGCTGCAGATGGCATAACTTTTTTTTTTTTGGGGAACAGTGGTCTTGACTGAATCGTTACTGCGCCACATGTTCTATATCAAGGGTAGGCGGGCAACTTATGTCCTCAAGAGCCGCTATCCTGCATGTTTTGGATTTCTCCCTCCTCTAACACGCCGTATTCAAATGATCAGCTCATCAGCAAGCTCTGCAGGAGCCTCGATAACAATCCCGATCATTTGAATCAGGCGTGCTGGATGAGAGAAACATCTAAAAATATGCAGGATAGCGGCTCAAAGTGAAACAGGTGTGATGCTCTCACTGCAACTTAAATAGACGCACCCAGGCCCACACCTTGACCATTCCCATCTCCCCAGCCGAACCCAGCTTGTCATTTTACATCCCGCCTCTTTGAATAACCCAGCCACCCTCCCCGCCCACAGCTATTATAAACGCGCCTGACCGCAGTGCTCCCAAATGACATCATTGCACATTTCTTCCTCCCCCTGGACCTATTGTGTGCCTTCAGAGTTGCTTGCCGTGTCACTTTCTGACCAACGAGTGGCACTGTTACTCCTGAAGGCCCCCCGATGACTGCTTCCCATGGTCCGTTTTGTCTGCCGGCAGTGGCAGGGCCTGGCTCTTATACCCGCCTCAGTTATTTATACCCGCTGCGGTGTTTATCACATTTACAGACATAGCCGCTCTGTGCGAAAACCACAAGAGATGCTTGTATTGTGACCATAAAGACAAGACAAGAACATGCTGATTTGATAAAATTGCACTCGTAAATTGACATCAGCAGTTTATTCCCGTGAACGCTTTTTCTTACTGCTCATCATTGCATTGTTAATGTCACTCACAGAGTGTTTACCACATTGGGTCTCCTCACGTGGGCATATTTTTAGATCAGACGAGTGTGCTGTAGTGTATTTTTGTGTCGGAGGCCGGGCTTTGGACAATAAGCTTCAGAGTAATTTGCTGGCTGGCCAGCAAGCAAACTAAGAGGAAACTGTTTCAAAAGGACAAACGGTTCCGGCGCCTAATAATGGTAACAGTACACCATACATGACCTCCATATGTCTTTTATGGAGTGAGGCAGATCACATATGCATGCAATCAAGGGTAAAGCTTTGCCAGAGTTCCCGTAAAAAACAAGTTTACTGGATTGCGAGAACTAGAACGCAAACGTGGTTAGGTTGTAATAGTGAATGCTTGGTTTGCTCTGTGTGCACCCAAGAAGATCCAGACAAGACAGGTCAGCGGATGTGTTCATGTCCTCCAAGCAATTCCATGCTGAGGGAATTTTCACCCCACCTGACGGGCATATGTGTTTGGAATGTGAGAGGAAACCAGAACAAACTTGCTCAATCGCCAAATGAACATGCATAAAAGTCAAGAGTGGATGGTGTTTCAGAGCCATTCAGATGGCATTTCATCAATCTTGCTGCTTGGCTGAAATGATACTGGTGTCATGTCAGTGGACTAATACAATACATCTTTATTTATATACCGCTTTCACAACAGCTGCAGCTGTAACAAAGCGATTTATGAAACATTAAAGGAGGACAAGGCAAAAAAAGTAAAGAACTCAAAAAGACACAAGCTAAAGAAGTTCATAGATTGTGCTTGACCAGTGTTCGAAACCACATCATAATCCATCGATGAGCTTTGAGCAGTCCTTCAGGCAGCTCATCTGCACAAGCTTTGCTGACAAAACATGCTAGGCAGAGGCGACATATCCTTGAATTACTTTTTTTTCAGGACCAAATTAGAATCCATATTTGCAACCAGATGCTTTTTGGGCAAAGAAATGATTTGTTCCCAAGCAAAAGAATCATCCCCCCCCCCTCTAGACAAAGTCTTCTGTATATGCTTTTGTATCAAACTATGACATCAGTCTTTTCTAATTGTTTCCAGACCAGGCAAGGGCTGAGTTTTCCCTTTTATTTTTCGTTTCTTAGCCCAGAAAATGCCAATGATGTTAAACTGTGTATGATGTCAACGTAGACTGCGGGCGACATACCAAAATCTTGTGACCCAAGTTTCCAGGAAGCGATCCGTTTCCTCCGTCATTTCGTTTGCTGTCTTTTGCAAATCTTTGCAGTGCACGGGGAAATCTTTGTCTTTCTTTCTCTTGATAGCGCGACATCTGTTTGTGTATTGCTGACCGCCGTGTGCCTCTTTGACCTTCTGCAATGTGTCATGCATCCAACTCGGAAAAGAAAGGAGGACTTCAGAACTCGTGGAGGGTGATGGAGTAGGAGCAGAAAAGCAGAGCGACCATATGTATTGAGTTGAAGAAATGGTGTTTTATGAGCAGCGAGAGGGCCTCTGCTTGGAATTTTCAATGACATCATTCCACAGCAGAGAAGCATGCGGGCTGAACACAGGAGATGGAGCGGGCCTTCACCAGACAGGATGACTAGACTGCATCGTAGCACAAGAGATCTGGAGGCAGCCAGAGGATTCCACTGGATCGGCTCCTAGCGTTGTCATTACCAGTGGAACAAGGCACTTTTTTTTACCTTGGATTTCAGAACTATCAGAGGCTCAAAATGAGGCTCTGATAGTTCTTATCTCCTTCCCACACAAATAAACGTTGCTGCTTCTCTAATCCCGCTGGTCTTTTAGGATTGCAACACTCGCACTGAGACCGATATCATTGCGCAGATATTGGAAAATCATTCAGAGATAACTCCTTCTAGCAAAGCGTCATCTTAAATATATTTTGTTCCCTAATGGCTCTGTTTAGTTTCCCGGCACTCAGGAGGAAAGAAATTTTTGTTGTGCGAGTGGCTCGGTTGCAACTAGAATCTGTAAGTTGACTCTCGGGAGCTTTAGCATTCGCAGCTGTAGGCACTTGTGAGCAGGGCCGGGATTCCAAACCAAAATAGATCAGTCGTCCAGTCGCGCCCGTGGTCATCCTTCATAATTGTGACTCCTTTGACGAACCTGCTCTGTCTGCCTGTCTGCCTCTAATGAAAGGACACCGGCATCTTTTGGTATGGACTGTTCCGATAAACGTCTCCTTCCAGTTTCCTGTGTCTGTTGTCATTAGACAGAAAATACCTCGAACGGAGAGCAATTTTACCCCAACCCCCCTCTCCCAGAGGGGTTATTAGTCTTCAACTCTGTCTGCAAAACAGACTCGGTTGAAGGGTCAACTGCAAGCGTGAAGCTGGATGGAAATGGAACTGGGAGCTTGTCGGCGGTAAATATCATCTAGGAAATTGGTCAGAGGAAAAAAAAGTCAAGAAAAAGAAATGTTGAAGATGCTACCATGTGTTTTATTTATTCAGTATTTTACAGATGAAGACACTGAATCCCCTGTAGTTCTTTTCTTAGTTCACGTCACTCCACGATCTTGAGAGGCTCTATTAATAGAAGTGCTCTCTTTCGTCTCGACTCACTTAAAGATCAGCTAACAGAACATTTGTCGCAGCCTCTCTTCATACTATTCCTTTCCTGTTTATGTACTGCAGTCATTTGTTCCTAAGTAACTGTCCCAGCTCCAACTCTAGTCTTTCTTTTTTGTTTTTTTTTCTTTTTCGATTCGCTGATAACACTCCGGAACAATGTGATTTTCTTACATCCTTTGCCTCGGGGTCATTTTTGTGTCCCTTCCCTGCAGCATGAGTGTTTCACAAGGTTTTTTTTCCATCCTCTTCTTTCTGGTTCTACCCAGCTACACTAAATCTCCTCCTCCTCCTCCTCCTCCTCCCCCTCCCCCCCCAACACCCCCCTCGCCACAGCCCGCCCTCTTCCACAGTGCTCAGGGTCTGGCAAAAACCCACACTCCCCAGTGTCCAAGCCTCCGCCCCCCTCACACTCTTTGCAGCCCGGCACAACTAGAACACAGAGGAAGAAAAAGAGCTAACCAAAAACGCTCCACTTGTCTGTCAGAGATTATTACAGCCTGCCACTTAGCGCTGACCATGTCCGCCTACCTTCCACTGAGTGCATTTTTTGGCAGACCAAGTGATGCAACTGACTGCACGGCGCGTGGCGATACAACCAACAATCACAGATGGCGCTTTGGAGATGACTTTGTCCATTAGAGAACGCTTCTAGGCATCCATAAAGACAGTGGAGACTGGCGGGACCGCTGATGTTGGGTGGCGTGTCTTGCTAGTTGGTGGCCAGCATGTGGTGTTTGCAATGTAACTCCGAGAAGACTCAGTCCCTGCTGGAGCTGGAGCTGAATGGCTGGTAAGAGTCATAGGAGAGTTTCAAGCGGGAGCGTGTTTGTTTTGGGTCTGCTTGTGTATGTGTGGGGGGCGGGGTGGGGGATGTGGTGAATGCATGAATGTTTTGTCAATGGATGAGGTTGAGCTCATAAAGCTCTGTTTATTAAACAGCAGAGAGACGCCTTGTGCGTGGTGTCCCCTCATGTTCTGCACTTATTTGCCCATTATCCACATCATAGTTTACCAGTCTGCGGCTTATGTTGAAATAGAGTGCCAGTGCACTTTAAATGGTCTCTCTGAGTCACTTCATGTCATCATGGTGTATTACTTCCCAGTGTATCTGACTATCAGTGAGTTGTGGATTGTTCCCCCCCTTTTGAAGGGCATTCCTGTGGTGTGTCGCGGCCCTCCCGCTTCCTGGACATGACTGTGTGCTTTTTTTTTATTTTTTTATTTTAAAAAGGCCGGATCAAGGGCACGTGTTGAGTGCACACCGGAGGGTGGTTGAATCGGTCTGCACTGGAAGACAATGACATCGACTCGATTGCTGTTGTTGTGGTGTTTTGTTGTTGAGACTTGACAGCAGAGAGGAGGAGGGCCGCCTTGATTCAGACAGAATGAGGTCTGGAAATATACAAGGGAGCCATATTGATTTGCGATGACTTTTAGTCCTGTAAGCACAGCCCACTTTGCACACTCACTCACATTTTCTGCACAGTGGTTTTGTTTCAAGCAGCATTGAAATACCCCAAAATCAAAACCAGCCTTGGCCAGTTGTAGGTTTCGTCAACCAGTCCAGTAGACCTCTGCAAATATTCACGGTCCGGCATTCTCCAATTCACCTATTTGTGGATTTTTTGGGTGAACATCTATCCTCCATTATTCATAGGGGGGTAAAAACACACCTATTTGCAATTTTCTGTCATGTGTTGTTGGAACAAACACGCCGTATGAATGTGCAGTCTTGTGTTTATTAAAACTGAACTGCCCTGGAAGATAAAAAGTCTGCACTTTACCATCAGCACCCCACTGTCCGCCGAGCAGTATTTCTCCATCACCTGAACATCTGTACACAAATTCTGTAGCTGGATGGCTGAGTCTGGCATGTTGTCTCTATAGCTAAAACCTTTAGCTTAGCTTGTAAACCGCCTTTAATTTATTATTTTCTAACTTTTTTGTCATTACAAGTTGATGTTGCCTTGTGCAAACCAGTTGTGGGCTGTTTGCTGCACCTTTGAGCGAGGCATTCATTGGAGGAGATTATCAGCGCTTGCCTTCACAGGCATCATATTTGCAACATCTCTGTTTTTATTGAGCAGAGAATGTCAATGTTTTTGGACAGTCACGATGGTATGGCTTAGCGGAGGTGGGGTGAGAAGACATCCTCGAAGGAAATTTTGACCTGGATGAAAGTCAGTACGAAAAAGGGTGGGAGGCGGGGGAGGTAAAAATATTAATGGGCCAAATTTTACCAATCTTTCACACGTTCGAAAAATCTATTTTCGGGTTACAAGTGAGCATGACACAGCCACCAACCATATGTCACCATCCGATAGAAATGCACTTCACATGTTGGTTTACAGTAATATTTAACCATATTTAGGATTTCATATGTATGAGTCGATGAAATAGCAAACTTTAAAGTAAAAAAATATACGTGAGCTATGTACATATTGCGCCAGTTATGTCCACATTAAGAGCACTTCTCTGCAGAATGTGATCTTTGATTGTTTGGTGCACTTTTATTTTTAAAGCCTGACTTTTCCCAGCTGCAGGAAGATTTTGGACTGATGATGCCCAAGTGTTGCCGACGAGACCCGCTGGGTCTTGTTGATTTGTGTTGTGAATAAAAGTTACACCATAGGCTGCGTCATATCATTATCTGTTAAGTTGGTGTTGTGTGAAATATTCAGAAATAATTATTTGGTGGATTGAACACGGAAGAATCTTCTCTAAGTGTTTTGGGAAAAAGAGTGGTTGACACAATACGTGGTCAGATTTGGACTCATTTGAAGAGGCATATTTTTCTGCTTCTGGGACATTCAACTTTTGAGATTCCAGTGTAGATAGTTCTGGTAATCACAGAAAACCTGCAGATATACAGTAGGCCAAAGTAGAAGCCTTTTTAATTTAATTTAGGCAGATTGGTCGGGAAAAGTTGCTGGTCATATGGTTTGAAACACAGTGTTTGTCCTTTCATGTTAAACATCTGCTCATGCCCCTAGTCAAGTACATTGCACTTATTAAAGCCAGGCTAGTGTGTATGGGTTTTCCAGTTGTACAGTTTACAATAAGATGAAACGATCCTTCAAAGCGTTTGATGTGGGGACAGTCGCATGCAGACGCATACAAGCGGGGAGGCTTGAAGACAGTTTGTGATTTGTGGAGAATCCAAACCCCGCAGCTTTTGAAGCCAAATGTTTTATGATACTCTTGTCGACTTTGTAACAAGCACCCACCGAGCGACTGTCAGGCTGTTGGATGGAGCAGCATCCCGGTTTGTAGCCACGCCAAACGGCAACTTGCTCATCTTCGAGCGTTTGGTGTCAAAAGATTCCATGCACGCAAACGGTTGACAGGCCGGCCATTTGGCTACCACACGACCAGCTTCGGCAGCTAGCTTGTTGCTGTGTGGTCCTCCAACCTTATACCTGAGGAATTCATTCCCCTGAATGTGTGCTTGTGAGGGCTGCTGCTTGCATCTGTATTTATGAGCCCTCTGCAGAACGAGAACATCTGCTTTTGTTGTCATTGAAACACATGTCGTCTGTGCGTGTGCGTCAAGGGCTGTGATAGTGAGGTGTTGCCAAATATCATGGAAAAATGTCTTGGGTGAGCAGACAGATGAAGAAGGCAGCGGGGCTGTATTAGACTGGGATACTGTCTGCTGCTTTTGGGTTCTTACTCATAGTCTACTTTCAACCCGAGTCAATTTGTGCCCCCTCTAGGAAAGCATGATGCACTTCCTTAGCAACCCAGACTGACGCCAACGAAATTTGCCATTTTTGCGTGCATGCCATTTGACAAGCTGGAAATCGTAATGCTTGGCCATTTACCGTACACTATTTTCTTGACTCTTTAAATTGTGAGGGAGGGGGAAAAAAGACTGATAGGAGAGTTCATTTTCCGGAATGCAATTAGTGCTGTAAATGAAAACCAATCAACTCGTCGACATTTGATCAGACTGCATATTAAAATATATTTAGTCAAGTATTTGAGTGGGAAGTTCAGCTGATTCAACCCACTGCTTCTTCATTTGAGAGGCAGCACCTCACGGCAGTCTGCTCTTCATTAACCTTCCTCTATTCCCAGACCTCCTATAGATGTGACTCTGCTTTTCGGGGATGGAGGAATGTTTCTCCCACAGGTCCGACTGGGGGAATAGGCTGAGGGCTGTGCAAAGGTTTTTTTTTGGGAGGAGGAGGGTGGGCGGGCAAAACTGCCCTCCAGATCCCTCAATCCCGTGGCTGCAAATCACTGCCAGCTGAGCTGCTTATCCATGCCAACGTTGGCGCTGGAGCTCCCGGTGGATAAAAGCGAGCAGAGAGTCTCACGGCACTGGGTGGATATCTTTTGCCACTTTTTGGCGGACGCAGACTACACATTTCTTTCATATTTTGATTTTGGTTTATGTGTTTCGATAGTTTTCCAAAGTATAAGAGCAAGATAGTCTCTGGAATAGTTTACTGCGAGTTCCCACCCTCTTTCCCTCTCAACATCCATTTCACTCCCGTGCAGGCTCTTGGCATGCTGCAAGCGTTTCCCTTTTTTTCCTCCACTTTTCACCACTCTGAGCTACTGACCTCATAGACTGTGTGCTTTACCCCCCACCCCCAGCACAAAACGGAAGGAAAGATGCTTGTTACCCACAGAAAACACAAATGAACAAACAGTTGTCAATGTTCTCCATCTCTAATGTCCTATTTTTTTAAATGATTAACAAAAGCCACCAGCTCCCATCAAGATTGCTCCGCTAAGTGCTTGTGTCAAAATTGAAGTCACAATGCGTTTTGTAAAGTGTAATTTGACTTTAAGGTACATTTTCAAAATTACCCCAGATGACCTACTATGTGCGTACTCTGCAAACGTAGTTCGGGTTCATAATATGTGTTTGGTCACTTCTTTAGCTGCTGGCTATGTATTTGTGATTGTTTTCCACTCTCTTCCTGTTGTTGGACATTTGAAATGAAGTGTTGGCTACTCAGCCAATTCTCATTGAATGAATACAATGATCAATGCTTATATAAATGCTATAAATTGCTTCAGGTTTCCAGGAGGATGTTCAGCATTCTGTGTGTTTCGATTTTGAATTCATATTCCCAAGTGGAAACAATAGTAATCAAACCTATGCAAGTGTTTCACAATTCCTATTTTAAAATGCTTTTGAGTCACTTTTTTTCATAGTTACTACAGCAGTGAGTTCTTGTTTTAGTTGTATACTGTTCAAATTGAGGTTTCACTTTGCCCGGTGGGTGAGACATGTTGGCCTTTCAACTCGTGTTTACTCACAGATAACATTTTGTAAATTCTGTGCCACGCTCAGTTTTGCATCCGAGTTCATTGGTTGGCCCAGAATTGATGTCCTTTGACAGTAAGCTGTTAGGGTGGCATGTTGAAGTCAGGCTGACTAATAAAGGAAGTGGGTTGTGTACACTGCGCGGGTGTGTCGAGTCACAGCTCAAATGCATTTGCTTACCAATGAACAGGGGCCGCCCTGTACTGTGCAGCAGAAGAAATGCGAGTGTGTAGCCGCTCAAGACACATCGGTGCTGCCCGCAGAAGTCGTATTTGCTCTGTCGTTGTATATGAAAGTGGACTTTGAGACAAGTGCCTCAACAGCGTGACGTTGCTCCGGCAAACATCATGCAACTCCCTGCGCTCACTGATTGGCCCTTGAGCTGGCATAAAGCGAAGTTTCCTGGAGCAATCTGTGTACTCTGGACCTGACTCGGCTGCAAGAATGGTGGACAAGATGTGGAGGAAGAGTTGGCACTTTATAGAAAATAGAATGTCCTTTCGCAATAAACAGTCGCCTTGTTATTCAGCTGAGTGTAAGAGTGAGTGAGTAACCACTGTTTTTTTTCTTCTCATTAACCCTTACCACATCCAGTGAGCTCGTCGGCCGACTCTCTATTTTGTTTTAGTTTGATTGTTTCTGTAACATCGGTGCAGATCTTGGGCCATTGTCTTATTTCTATAATTCTATAATTAAAAACAATGTGCAGACATTTCTGTCTCAAATGTCTGCCATTCAAAATTAGAATCCTACTTGTACACGCAGTCATTATTTGTCCACGAGAAGTAGAAGGAAGTTGCACACTGTACTGTCTTTTATGGCATAACACTTGCAGTATTCATCTCTTTCCACCTGATAAACATTATAATTGTATGAATATTGTTGAGTAAAGTCTCCCCATCCTTTTTTCTGGTTGCAGTGTGGAAGGTGACGGACGGTCCAATGAGAGCGGCCCTTCCCTAGATCCAGGAGCAGGATATGGGCCAGGTCCGGTGACTCACGGGTCGGCCATCAGTCCTGATCGTTTTGAGAGCTCCCTCTACAGCCACGGGGTTCAGCCTGGCCCTCAGAGACCCCGTCGGCCTAAGCTCCAGCACTCACAGTCCATCCTTCGGAAGCAGGCGGAGGAGGAGGCCATCAAGCGCTCTCGCTCGCTCTCGGAGAGCTATGAGCTCTCCGCCGACCTTCAGGATAAACAGGTATTGGTCAAATGAACGTGGACGTTGTCGAGCATCCGTGCCGAAGACACATTAGATCAACAATGGTCCAATTTCACTGTGTTCTGTCTACTCTTCAGGTGGAGATGCTGGAGCGCAAATATGGCGGGCGATTCATAACGCGGCACGCGGCTCGCACGATCCAAACCGCCTTCCGCCAGTATCAGATGAACAAGAATTTTGAACGTCTCAGAAGCTCTATGTCTGAAAACCGCATGTCCAGACGAATCGTTCTCTCCAACATGAGGATGCAGTTGTCGTTTGAGGGTGCCGAGAAAGTGCACAGCTCCTACTTTGAAGGGAGGCAGGTGTCCATGACAGAGGACGGCGCCCCGCTGTCCATGTTGCAGACAGAATGTGGGGATATACAGGTCCACCAGCAGCCCAATATGGCGTCTCATCCGCCCCCACAGGGTGATCTGACAGATGCCATCACGGAACTAGAGGACGCCTTCTCCAGGCAGGTCAAATCCCTGGCCGAGTCGATAGACGATGCACTGAACTGCCGCAGCCTTCAGGGGGATGAAGGTCCGGACCCGGAGGTGGAGAGGGAGGTTCCCTATCAGGTGAAGGCCCACTGCAGGGCAGCTGGACACATTCACGATGACTCGATGGCATCGTATAGCGATGTTACTCTGTTCATTGACGAGGACGACATGTCACCTCCCATTGCTCTGTCGAGGGTGGGAGAGCAGGCCCCTGGCACAGAATCAGACTTGCGCTTGCGGTCAGTTAACTCCTCCCAGGACTACTGGCCTATCGACCCTAAAGATGAGGGTCGTGACACGGACACGAGCTGCCGCAGCACTCCTTCTCTGGAGTGCCAAGAGCAGCGTCTGAGAATGGACCACCTTCCTTTGTTGACGATAGAACCTCCTAGCGACAGCTCCGCCGAGTTAAGCGATCGCTCCGAACGGGGCTCGGTCAAAAGGCCGCCTGTGTACGAGCCGCACGGCCACATTGTAACCTCATCCCAGGCAAGCCCCAAACATATTTCCCATGGACCTCCGCCACGAGCGCCGTCACGTGATGACGATGCACCTCTCCGTCACCGCCACCGCCAGCTGGAGAGCCACCTAGCTATCAACGGCTCAGCCAATCGTCAGAGCAAGTCCGAGTCTGACTTTTCGGATGGGGACAATGACAGCATCAACAGCACATCGAATTCCAATGACACGATCAACTGCAGCTCTGAGTCCTCGTCGAGGGACAGCCTACGAGAGCAAACGCTCAGCAAGCAGACCTACCACAAAGAGACCCGCAACAGCTGGGATTCGCCCATCTTCAGCAACGATGTGATTCGCAAGAGACATTATCGCATCGGCTTGAATCTCTTCAACAAGTAAGAACTAGGCACAAGTACTTTGTAAGACTAGCGTTTGCGTGTATGTTGGAAATGGAAACTGTCCCATAGCGACACCATATCTTGCAAGCAGCACATTTCTTTCATTTCAACACCTACATGTTTTACTTTGGAATTGTTTTCAAGTATTACTATATTTTCTTCTTATCAGGAAGCCAGAGAAGGGCATCCAATACTTGACTGAGAGGGGCTTCATCCCTGACACACCAGTTGGTGTGGCTCATTTCTTGCTGCAAAGGAAAGGCCTGAGCAGGCAGATGATCGGAGAGTTCCTCGGAAATAGACAGAAACAGTTCAACAGGGATGTCTTGGAGTGAGTATGACGCTGTGGAAACACTCACGTCAGAGATGTAATGCTATGATGTACATTGGTTCAATAAATAACAGACATATGCACATATTTGTCCTTTTTTAAAATGGTATTTTGGTCAAACATTTTGTGAGGGAGCGTGTGGTCCTGATGAAAAATTGTGTCCACCTCCATCATTTCAATTGCGCATCCCTGTCCTGGATTGATCACCAATCAATTACACGACAGCCGAGGGTCTTCAACGAATCACACAACAGAACATCCAACATGGGTGCACTGCACTGTACTACTTTTCTGGCCGATACAGTGGATAAAACACAACAAGTAGCAAATATTTTCAAGATCAAAAGTTGTGCCCGCATCATTGTTACTTCAAGTTCATCTGGCGGTCTCAGAAATTGTGTGATTTCTGTAACGAAGTGAACACCAACAGTCATGCTAATGTGACCTTCTCTTTTGCAAACATTACATTGCTTTGCAAAAGAGAATGTTATCCTAGTGATAGTTATGTGAGCCTGACGTAATATGTTTTGTTGCTGTGTGGCGTGCATAATCTTGTATATTTTGCCCTCTGTCTCTCTGTATGTGTGTGTGTGTGTGCGGTGTAGCTGTGTGGTAGATGAAATGGACTTCCAGAGCATGGAGCTGGATGAAGCCCTCAGGAAGTTTCAGAACCACATCCGTGTCCAGGGAGAAGCCCAGAAGGTGGAACGACTCATTGAAGCCTTCAGGTACACTTTTATAAGACTACGGCACAGCATTCTGCATAGGCACATTCTGACGACAAATATATCTCTTTACACCGTGGATGAGCTCGATGGCGACCTACTGTAAAATCCTGTGCATAATACAAATTCATCCATCCATCCGTCCATTTTCCGATCCGCTTATCCTCACAAGGGCCGCGGGCGTGCTGGAGCCTATCCCAGTTGTCTTCGGGCAGTAGGCGTGGGACACCCTGAACTGGTTGCTAGCCAATCGCGGGCCACACATTGACGAACAACGATCCGCGCTCACTCTCTCACCTACAGACAATTTAGAGAGTTCCTTTAACCTGCTAAACATGTTTTTGGAATATGAGAGGAAACCGGAGCTGGTGAATTACTTTTCAAAGGCAGTTTATTAGACATATATGACTCTGCAAACGTTGATGCTGTCAGCTTGACACAGTTACCGTTCCTACTGATCACTTTTTAACAAACCAAGCTTTCTCAAATCTGCTGTTTTAGCCGGCAACATTGTTACTTGCCGCTTACGAGCTTGTACGTTGCAGTACAGTACATAGCTTGGCATGCTCATTACAACCCGTGATAGAAATAATCAAATACCATAATGGGTTTGCACAGTTTAATCAACTGTGCAACTGATGTACATCTTCAAATTAAGTAAATCCAATGGACATTTTTTTTTCTGTCTCGGTTGTCCCTCTTGGTGGTCTTTTCAAAACAGAAGAGGTGCAAGCTTGATCCAAAACAATGAATCAGGGGGCAACTTTCAACCTTCATGTTTTGCAGTGCACCGTGAGAGTGTGTTTTGGGAGCATTAAAAACATGGACTTATACAAATCCGATAATGAATAGCAGCAAATCAGAGCATAGTACATACATGAGTACAGAGGAGAAAAAAATACTTTAGGTTGATTGTAGGGCGGGGTCATATTATACATGGGATTTTACGGTAGAACCCCACAAATCACATAACTGTCCATTTTCATAAAAGTATGCAAATTGTTTATTTGTTGTTCCTCCTCTGGATAAGGGTATTGCTGCAAACAAGGAACCATTGGTGGCACATACTTCCTATTCCCTTGAAGCAACATTTCCTCACAATTTACATCATTTCCCCCTGCATGATGTCATCCCGTACCGTGTCATGTCATCTCTCCAGCCAGCGCTACTGCATCTGCAACCCTACGGTGGTGCGGCAGTTTCGGAACCCGGATACGATTTTCATCCTGGCCTTCGCCATCATCCTCCTCAACACAGACATGTACAGCCCCAATGTCAAACCTGAGAGGAAGATGAAGCTGGAGGATTTCATCAAGAACCTAAGAGGTTAAAAAAAAGAAAATAACTCATTTGCATATTGCACACATAATTTATTGAAAGGCACAGCAAGCAAAACATTCAGGCAAATGGTATTTGTTTCATTAAGTTTGGCGTCCATCTACCAAATGTTTGCCAGTCATCTCCAGGCTTTTGTCAGACTTACAGAGATCATACATACATTCGAAAGAATCACTTTGATTAATCAAAAAATGGCTGACGTCAGGTTCAAATCAGTGCATATGTCAGTACAGACGCTCCCCAGGTTACGAACGAGTTACGTTCCGGACGATTGTTCATAAGGTGAATTCGTTCGTAAGTTGCTTCAGTGCTATATTTTGTCTGGAATGTATGTTTAAGGCTTATATTGACATCCATATAATGGGGAGAGAGCTTTTCGTCACATTCTTCAGGGCTCGAGCGTTAGCTGCCCGGTAAACTAGCAGCGGCTTCAGCGGGGGAGAGTAGACGACCGGTCGTCGACCGGCGCGCCGGACGCCTCCCCGCCCGTTCCACCGTCACACGCCCGCCCCCCACGCCTCTCCCCGCGGCCGCCTTCGAACGTCGCCACCGCCGTCGCCTCCGCCGTCCTCCTCCGACCCGTTCGACACTCGGAAAAAGGCGCGCAATACAAAATCAAACGTTTTGTTTTTTTCGACAGACCCGTGAAAATGTTCGTATGTACCATTTGTTTGTAACTCGGATGTTCGTAACTCGGGGAGTGTCTGTAGATTCTTTTTAGAGTTTAACTTTTCCTTTAAGCCACAAAAGCTGAGGTGTAACCCTTCGAGCAATATTTTCGGGAGGTGTTTTCAGTCAAAGCAGGAACCCGACTGATGCTTGAGGGACCTGAGTTTGAAAAGTCTAGCAAGTTCATTGTGTGGGTCACTCCTGCGCTTTGTCAAGTTCCTCCAAATTAAATGTTCAGTTGCTCCAGTCGGCAAGAATAATTTATTGCAATTCATTTCTAATTCCTTCTCTTATAGATTGTATAACTGGTTCTTTTCTGTGGCAGGCGTGGATGATGGGGAGGATATACCCAGGGAGACCCTGGTTGGAATCTATGAGAGGATCCGCAAGCGGGAACTCAAGACCAATGAAGACCATGTGTCACAGGTCCAGAAGGTTGAGAAGCTCATTGTTGGGAAGAAACCAGTGAGTAGCAAAGTCAAGGCTGTCAGTTGAAGACACACAAACACACGTTGGGCTAAGAACTGCCAGTCAATCTTATAGAATGACTTTGCGTCATGGTTATTCTAAATTTCTCCGAAAATTGAAGTGTATTTTTTTTTGTCCAAGTAGGTAAATAAAAAGAAGTAATGGGGGCACCTTTCACACCTTTCCACTCAAAGCCCTCCAGAGATGTCACCCGCTGCTTTTGTCCAATTAAAACTCATGCACGTTCTCATTCGTACCTCGGGGAGGGAACCTTTTTCAAATGTAAACGGCTCCACTGCCACGAATGCCGTGTTGAAGCGACTCACCAGCCAGTTGTCATTTCGTTTTGGTGTATTAACGATCAAAGTTCCTGCCCCAAGGTTGCGCTTTGAAATGATGACGCAGACCACGGTGTGTCTGGCATGCAACAGTGTGAATAAATAATGCAGCCTCTGGGAGAGCTTTGTCTTTCACGAAGCATTTGGTTTCCAGTGGGATGAAATCAGCTGCAGCTGCAACAACTAGATGAGCTGAAACTAATCGCTCATCGCACTTAGTATTGTCCCAGGAGCACGCTAGTATACAAATCTCTTTTGGAATCGTCATGAATAATGTGATAGTCATCAAATGCCGCATGCTCAATATCTTTCTGGGGGGTCTTTTTGTTTTGTGTCCACCATTCTCTCACACTCCCTTGTGTACCGCTGCATACAAAATGCATGGTTTTGCATACGGTTGCAACGCAGGGAGTCGTAGAAATGAGCATACCATAAGTAGATTATGTTGTGATGCTATTAACATTTTTTTGTATGCTTTGCTTTTAGATTGGATCACTCCATCATGGCCTGGGATGTGTAAGTTGCCCAAAAAAAATCTACACTGGTCACCCCAAAGAAGGGAGAGAATCACTCACTATCTATGCTCCATTAAATTCTAAAGGAGAAAAAAATGTTTTGGCGATTTCTTGGCCACGCCAAGTCTTGCACCTGATTGGTCAAAAAATGATATTCATAATTTTGAAATGAAAAATGTTTTACTAAATGATACTGTACACAACGGCCCAATCACCAAAAACAAAATAGAAACATATCTTTTTTATTACCACTGACCACAACCTGAACGGTTTAAAAAAAGGCTGAAGTGACAATGTGGCTGCGAGAGCAATTTCATCTTCGAGAACAATCAGTTGTACAGAACTATAAATAGTTTCTTTATACTGCATGTCAAAATGAAAAGAACAGAGAAGTTAGAATTTAAACAGTGCATATCCACACAAAGCTTGCACGATATACAGAAAAGCTGCAGCAAATAATTTGCCTTTGCAAAGATGTTCAGTTGTTGTCGCTGTCCGACGTAGAACAAGGGTCATCATCAACACAATGCTCTCCAAGCCCTGCATTATAGTAGCCTGTGGGAATGTTCTAAAAATAGCTCGCCGGTTACGAGATGCAAGCAGTGTTGTAGGAGTGATCATTTGAAAATGTTCACACTTGGAGAGATTTAAAGGAAAAAAGTCTTGAATAGTCCCGTTTCCTATCTTGCAAAATTGTTGGTAATAGCGAGAACTCCTTAACGTGATCCGTGTCTTTACAAAGATGAATCTCATCAATTATCGGTAATGGGATATCATTAAAGGTCATTTGAGTGGAATTTCTTATTGCAGAAGTGTGGTTCAAACTGGTAGCACTTTGCATTAGTCAGGCGCTGAGAAGTTGCTCTCAATTTCAAAAAGCTTGCTGACCTCTGGTGTCAGGTGGAAGCAAAACAAGTCAGCGTTTAGTCCTTGACTTTCATCTGGAGTGATTCATCCCATTTGACTAGAGTGACCACTGATGCGTTGATCCATGTTCTTTTTTTTTTCCTCTCGCAAGGTTCTGTCACTGCCCCATCGCCGTTTGGTGTGTTATTGCCGTCTCTTTGAAGTGCCAGATCCAAACAAGCTCCAGAAGCTGGGCCTGCATCAGCGGGAGATCTTCCTATTCAATGACCTACTCGTGGTAAATGTCGCCCTCATCTCTTTGCCAGTTTCCTCTTCTTTCCAGACAGCCAATTCTCACCTCATCGAGTCTTTGTATGTTCTTAGGTGACAAAGATTTTTCAGAAGAAGAAGAACTCTGTGACGTACAGCTTCAGGCAGTCCTTCTCCCTTTATGGCATGCAAGTCATGCTATTTGAAAACCAATGTAAGTTGTTTGCGTGTTTTTAATGTTTGCGTGGCACAGTGGTATAGTGACACTATGGGGTGTCAAGCTAATTTTTGTCACGGGCCACGTTTTAGATGCGGTTTCCCTTGAAGGACTGTTAATTTTATGAAACCATATAAATGTTGAACATGTTACATACACAGCGAACATCAAATTGATGGATAACTAGTTTTGACATCAGAAGTCAAGAATAATGGATTCTTCAAAATTTGTAATTATTACATTACATATGACAATTTGACATTTTGGTTCAGACTTTAGCAAGCATCATGGAAGTTGACATGCTTGAATTGCTTTCGTGGGCCACATAAAGTGATGTGGTGGAAAGTAGGCCTCTCTTTTCACTGATTGTGTCAAGCTCCTCCACTTGCACCTCTCCTGTTTTCAAGAGCGCGCAAGGAGGGTGTAAACCATTGAACATTCTTTCAGGACGCCGTTGGGTCCCTAAAGCCGGTAGCAATAGTAGCAATAGTTTGTGACGGCATTGGCTCAGAGTCTGGAAAACGAGTCAAGTCAGCAGTTATGCCACAATGCGCTGTACAACTATGTACAACTTCAAAAGATGAGCTTACCAAGGCATTGATGTCTGCATATTGTTGCTTGGGTAAGGTTTATTTTGAAGTTGGCCTTCTTAACAAGTTGGCGCGTAATGCATAGCATGAACTATTGTTGCTGCGGTGCCGAGGTACGGGTAGACGCACTGGTAAACAAGGTGTACATTTTTTTTTTTGGTCACCTGTGTATAATCCCCCCACCCCCGATTTGGGATCTTATTTTATTTAGGGGGGGGCGAATGCTTATTATGCACAAATTTTACAGTATTCTATTCTTCGAAGGTGCAGTGGGTAATGATAAGATTATTATTTATCCATAACATTGTCTGTCTACTCTGTGTGCCCTGCGATTGTCTGGCAACCGGTTCAGGGTGTCCCCCGCCTACTGCCCGAAGACGGCTGGGATAGGCTCCAGCACCCCGCGCGACCCTTGTAAGGATAAGCAGATCGGAAAATGAATGAATGACTGAATATTATCTGTCTAAGCCAACGATGTAAGGTGACAGACAAACCAATGAAATGCTCATCCATTCAATGGCAGAAGGTACAAAAATGCTGCCGTTTCTACAACAGAAGTAGTCAATTCCTGGAAGTGTGTCAGTTCGGTATTCAGTAACTTGAGATGAGATCATTATTTTGGTGTTTTTGTTTTAGTGGTGTCCTGTGAGATGTCCTTTACGCCAAATGGCAGCCCTACCCTCATAAAGTTTAGGAAACAGTCCATTAGACCACATGTCGTAAGAAGAAAACGTGATTAGCATTTTGAAGTGCTTTAATGCGCTCTCAGGGAGCTCTCCACCCCCCCCCCTCCCCGTTTTCAGTAAGAATGAGAAATATCAAACTAAATTCACCTTTTTACGTCCACTTTGGAGCTGGCTTCGTGAGCTTCTTTGAGAAGTCAAAAATTAAATAAGAGTTTGTTCTTTTACATCGGTCCTATGTGACAGAGGTAGTACCAAACGTTTTTCAACTTTGAGTCAACTCAGTTCAAATCAAGGACGGGGTGTGTCTCCTCTCTGCAGATTACCCAAATGGAATCAGACTTACATCAGCCATCCCAGGTGCGGACATCAAAGTCCTCATCAACTTTAATGCGCCCAACCCCCAGGACCGCAAAAAGTTCACAGACGATCTGCGAGAGTCCATCGCTGAGGTTCAGGAAATGGAGAAATACAGAATAGAATGTGAGCTGCTGTTTTCTTTTTTTCACTCTCCTCCCTCACTCTCGCCCCCCTCTCTCTTTCTCTTACCAACCTCTCTCATTAATCTGAGGCTGCGAAAACAAGTGGGCTTCGCATGATTGCTACCAGAGGGGAACTTTTTTTCTGGACATTCAGTTAATGCTTCAATTGTAACAAAATCACACTTGTAAATTCAGGCGTTGGCGTTTTTAAAAAACACGTTGCAAATTCGTTTGAATCATTGACTGTGTGAATACGGAAGCCACCAAGCACTTAGCGCAGGCATTTTTGGGATCCTTTTCACAGCCGAGCTCGAGAAGCAAAAGGGGGTGGTGAGGCCCAGCATGTCGCAGAGCTCCGGCTTGAAGAAAGAGACTGGGAATGGCAGCATGAATCGTGCAAGTCTGGATGACACCTATGCCATGGGCGAAGGTCTCAAGAGGAGCGCCCTCAGCAGCTCCCTGCGAGATCTCTCCGAAGCAGGTACCACCAGCGCGCGCACCGTTGTCTTTTCCAGATGTTAAGTTGTTAAGTTCATCACTTATTCGCGATAGCAAAATGTTCTTTCACTGCACACTACATTCATTGGCTTTAGAGCCTCCTCACCTTTAAATCCAATCTCCCACCCATTGAATACTTTGCTTTTCCACGTATGTGTCGTATGACCTATGGTGACAAGAGACTATATTTTTTCTTTACCGACCATTTTGAAGGTAATGTTGGTTGTACTGTGGTTACATGGTACTGATTAACTTTATTGGCTTTTCTTCTTGCAAATTGTTATTTGCTGGAACAGGGACATGTTTACCACTGAATTACACCACATTTCCTTTTAACAACACTTAGTGAGCATTTGGGAATGAGAACACTCAATGCAGAAGCTTTGCAGGTGGAATTCTTTTCCATTCTTGCTTGATGGACAGCTTCAATTGCTCAACAGTCCGGGTTCTTCACATTGGCGCTTCATAATGGCGCGCATTTTCAAAGGCAGACAGGTCTGGACTGCTGGCAAGCCACTCAGACCTCGGTGGCTCTTATACTATGAAGCCACGCTGTTGTAACAAGTGCTGAATGTGGCTTTGCATTGTCTTGCTGAAATAAGCAAATTGAAATAAGACTCTAATTGCCCCACGGGGATAAATAAAGTTTTCTGAATCTGAATCTGAATCTGAATCTGAATAAGCAGGCAGCTCCCATGACCACTAACAAACTCCCGTACCATCACAGACGCTGGCTTTTGAACTTCGCACTGATGGCAATCCGTATGGTCCTTTTCTTCTTCGGCAAGTAGAAGACGACATCCATCATTTCTAAAAACAATTTGAAATATGGAGTCGTCAGACCACAGCACACTTTTCCACTTTGTGTCAATCCATCTCGGATGCCCTTGGGCCCACAGAAACCGGCAGTGTTATTGGGAACTGTTGATAAGTAGCTTTTGCTTTGCTATGGTCAACTTTTTATTTGGCATTTGTCGTTGTAGCAACAAACTGTGTTAAGTGAGAAGAGTTTTCTTTCAATGTTCTTGAGCCCACACAGCAATATCCTTCACTCAACGGTGCCTCTTCTTAATGCAGTGACGCCTGAGCGCTTAAAGGTCACGGGCATTCAGTGGTGATTTTAGGTCTTGCCGCTTGCATGCAGAGATATCTCCAGATTCACAGAATGTTCTGATGATATTTTGGACCGCAGAAGATGAAATCTCAAAATGTATTCAATTGTACGTTGAGGGACATAGTCCTATAATTATAATGTTTGACTGCTTTCTCAGGCAGTTGTTCACAAAGAGGTGAACCTTGCCCCATCACTGCCTGTCAATGACTGAGCAATTCATGGGACCTGTTCCCAGTTAGCCTGTTGACATGTGGAATGATCCAAACATCTTTCTCAGCCTCTTGTTGCCTCTGTCCCAGCTTTTTTTGAAACGTCAAATTCAACATGAGTAAATCTTTGCAATTTTGAACATTCAACATCTCCGTTGCCGTGTATTCCTTTGAATCGAGTGAAGAATATTTGCAAATCATTGTATTCTGTATCATAAAGTTTTACATAGCGTACCGCCTTAGAACATTTGATTAGATTTGGGATTTGTATATACTGTATGTGTGTATTATGTGTATATATGTATCGATACGTATGTGTGTAAGTATATACACTATGTGTGTGTTTATGTATACTGTATATATACACTTATACATAATGATGGAACTAAATTCAAAATCTAGAAAGCAAAGCATGAGGAGACTGTTGTGGAAAAGCACAGGTGCAGTCAGTGAATGGGGCAATCAATCCTTGCCGACATCCTCTCAAAATCATCACACTTGCCTGATTTTCGCTAGTTTCCTCTTCCTTGACAATTTTGCCATGTTCTAGTGATTTCGTAATAGATTTTGAGTAGCAGCTGCATTGGTAGGTGTGTGGTGCTTGGCGTGCAGCGAGGTGCCTACTGTTATTTTTCACGATGATCCTCTGCAGTAGGTTTCAACTACGTTGCTCAGTGTGAGGTGGACCTTGGATATATTTGAAAAATAATCACTTTGATGTTTAAGACCAGCAATTTGTATCGGATTAAACATTTTCTGGGCGCAACCAAGAGACCCATAAGCTTTGTGGTTCCTTTCTTTTTAGAAACTGTCATCAAGTATGAGAACCATTGCGGTAGTCTGCCCATGAATGCAATGTTAATAGTAATGATCTAATCCCACGGGTCATAGTTCTGTAGCCATAAAAACACAGTGAAGTAAAGCCTGCTTTAAACTGTGTGGTTTACAATAGGTGAGTTGTTTTATTTTTTTCAATCATTTCTGCTGTGATGAATGAAATTGTCAGGCAGCCCCCACCCACTGACCATGAGATGAGGAGCAAGTTCATTCATGTTCACTTTTTGTTTTTTGTTTTTTTCTAAACACTTTGCATCTTTACATTTTCTTTCATCCAAGCACATCGTCATGATAGTTTGGGTTGCAATCGCGTCCCCATTTACTCTCATGAGTATTTGTCACGCAACCAAATCTGCCCTGATGGCTCCTGTTCTATAGTGCAGTAACAAGACAAGACAGTCAAGGCTTGCGATTGGAGGACGAATAACAGCCGTGCCAAACACGACCGCTCTCTCTGTGCCGCAGCGATTCACTTCTTCCACTAAAGATCGAAAAAGAGCGACGTGAAGTTATCAAGTGATTCTCTTGATAACTAAATGAAATCCAAATCCAGGGTCTGTCTCACTCTTGCTTAAGATGTCATGCAAAGTGATCGATCCGTCAATCTAGAAGTTTGTTCCTTTCTTTCGCCCTGATTTTCCATGCAGGATGTTGCTTGTCGGGGGTTTCTTTGATTTATTTTCCTGCCATACTACATTCCATGTGTATTTACCGTTACTTCCATACACATCAGGTATTTTCCTGTTTATGTGTAATTAGCGGTCATGTGTCATTGGCTGAGTGTGCCTACCGACAGCCCTCAGACCTCTCTATGCCTGTACATCCCATGTGTAACAGCCACCGTATTGCTTTGGATGTATCCCCTCCTTTGTGACTGTCACTGAGGCTGCTTTGGTCATTTGGGACTGAAAGCTTGTCACATTTAATCAAGACAGCTTGGGGGGAATGTTGGTACCCTGCAAGAAACGTTTTTTTTGTTGGGGGGGTTTTTGGGGGGGTGCTATCTGACTTCACCCAATAGTGTTCAAATTCAAACGATTTGCCTATGAATTGACTGAGCCTGTAGTCAGAAATGCGCTTTAAATTCTAACCTGTGCAAGGAGGCTACTTCTCAGTAAAGATGTGGCGCTTTGTGGCTGTTTCTCAATACCAAAGTTGAAAGGAAGTCACGGGTTAAAAAAATGATCTCCGAGAGCAGCCATGTAGACCACCGCAATACTTGGTGAAAGGCAATGTTGGGATAGCTGGCGATCTGAACTCCCCACCGCATGAGTCGGCACGAAGAGCACATCCTAGTCCTTAAAAGAGCTCAACTTTGACTTTGAATTGGAATAGTACGTGGTTCTTGGTCCAAAGTTCCTTGAGTACACAAGAATGCAATATTGAGAAACAGCCAGCATACCAGCCATCCGGCCACTTCCCGCCCATACTGGGGCCTTACTCACAGTCACAATACGCCGCGCGGCCCCCTACTGGAGCGGCAGGCAGCCTAAACGTCTGCGGTTGCTCCAGGAGTCGCTGTCCATCTCTAATCTGTGGTATTGCATGTCTCGGGCAGGCAAGCGGGGGCGTCGCAGCAGTGCAGGATCACTAGACAGCAATATGGAAGTAAGTTGGAAGCAGCTGGTCTCCAAACTACTCTTCATGTGATGATGTGCACTGTGAAAACACACCATTTCTTTTTTTGGTCTGACACCTCCTTTGCTTCATAGATTCAGTCCATTTGTTTGGATCATGCATTTTTTTTCTTCCTGGGATGACTTATATTGACCTGCTTGCCTCCGTGTAGTGTGCATGCCTGGGTTGCCTGCCTCTGGTCCCGCCCCCTTTTTTTCGGAAGCCAAACAGCCCCAATTTTGGTCATGCCATTTGACCAAAAGTCATATCCTCAGCAAAGCATGACTCGACTAATCCTTTTCTTGTCGCCTGTCTCTGTCTTTCATTCACTCCCATCCAAGCGGTTTTCATTTAGTTGCTCTTCTCTCAGGCGGGTAGCTGAGTAAGACGCCAGCTAGTCTTTTGTCGACTCTCTCGCTGTCCAGAGCTCTCTTTACCCACAATTTCTCAGTCACATATACGGAAGGCTGCAATCATGGGGCTTTCACAGTCCGAAATCTACTGCCGGGCAGACTAATAATGACGTGGATTTCATTCACTGATCTCTCGCTCGAACCAGTTGCCTGTGAGTTCCTGTGTTGTGTTCAAGTCTGGAAGCGTGAGAAATGACATTCTGCTTTCAAAGGCATCACGCGGTCTCCTTGAGCCTGAGCGGAAGCATGAGTCAGAGGATGAGAGTTCGTGCGTGCATATTGACAACAGGGGCAGCAGTCCGGTCTGCCGTCAAGTGTCCTGCCCTTATAACGTTGATCCAAATGCTAAACTGTGAATGACGAGTCCGCCTGTCACGTCCTCTGCATGCGTACGGGTGGTGACCTCTGTTTACTTTAACAAAGATGCATGTGTGACTCTGCCACACGTCCTCTCGAGACCCTTTAGTTCTGTGACATTTGTCAAGTCAGCTCTGACCCCCCCCCTCGAGTTGAACTATTTCTGCTGCACACCATGAAGACATTTCAGTTTGTCATTTGCATGCCCGAAAACATTTTGCTACTTGAAATAAGAAAAGTCCAGAAGAGCTGATGATGTGCTTCATGTCTGACGGACGTGCTGTTGCCTTTATCCTCCGCAGGGGTCCATCATTAGCAGCCCGCACACACGCCGAAGAGCCACCACCCCGCGTGAGGGCACCTCACGCGAGCATCCTCCCCTACCCACCTCGGCATCCACCTCCATCCTGGGCTCGCTGTTTGGCAGCAAGAGAGGCAAACCGCCCTCCCAGAGCCACGGGCCTTACCCGCCGCCCGGTCACCCCACGCTCATATCCCACAAGCCCCACCCGACCAACCTGCACCACACGGCGCAGGTGGTGCACGGCGTGCCGCTACCGCACCACGGCCACCACCCGCAGTACTGCCAAGTCCCTCAGAACCCGCCGCCTTACCACCACCACCACCACTACCACCCGCCGCCGCACACGCAGTACCACAAGCACCCCGCCTACTCCTCGCACGCGCATCCGCACGCCCAGCACAGCCACTACAGCCAGCATCCGCATCACAGCTCCCACTCGCAGCACGCTCCCCACCACCACAGTAGCCAGCAAGCAGGCGCGGCACCCGGCGGACCCAAAAGCAAACACAGTGGCATCAGCACCGTCGTGTGATGACACGGCGGCGAGGAGGGACTGTTTCTGACACCAAAGGGACTTGATCGACTGCGCGGCTTGACGGCCTGACCACTGTGTTTTACTGCTGCTGCCATGAAAACCTACCTGCAGGCACTGTTCAACTCCACGTCCAACTAAGAAGCAGGATGGACAATTGGACCACAACTATCCCACCAGGGGCCTTTATTAATAGTTTGTTTGATTCCGGGTTTGCCCCCTCCTGCCTCTCCCCCCTCACCAGGGTTCAGCGGTGGCGGGTGGGTCTGTGCGGGGAGATGCCCTTTGTTGTTCACAACACACGCACACACATTGCCGGGCTGCCACCCCACCCTGCCCCCCGCCATATAATCTGGAGGACCGACACCCTGGCACATCAATGATGGGGCATTGCCGTGCACAGCTTTTTCAGTTTGCAAGTCCCACGGATGCTCTTTGTCCTTGCATCCGAGAGAGCTCACATGTAATCAAGCTATAATCATTTGACTCAAACCGGAGGACAGGTAAGCAACGTCCCGAGTCATATTAGTTCTAGTGCTGTATTTACTGTAGATGACAGCTGTACGTGTTGTCTCCTAGCGCTCATACATAAATGTGCCAATTATTAACACATAATCTATTTAGTCAAGACTTCCTGTACAGTATGTCGTGCGTAATTTGTAAGATTATACTTACAATCATTATTATCAGCAAAAAGTATCAGTATTATACTGACTCCGGGGGTAGCGAGCTCGTAGATGTGGAAGCAGTGAATCAGCCTTCTTGGCCTTTCCAAAGGGGGCGAGGTAGCTTTGAGATGGCAGCTGTCGCAAAGGCACAACATTGACTCTTCTTGTCGACGGCCCCTTGGAAGTACAACTTTGTCATTGCAACTCACAAAATTAGATTTTAGACTGTTGAAAGAAATGCTCGCAACAGGTGCCGTCGCCACTCGTTAAATCCAACTCGAAACCTTTATGAGATTTTTTTTTTCCTTTTCTGCTTTTACCTTTTTTTTTTTTTTTTACCCTCACCGACAAGTTTTGGCGAGTGACTGAAATCCGTTCTTACACAGTGAAGTCTTTTGTTTTTGTATCAAATGTGCAATATCTTTGTACTGATTAGGAACGAGCAAAGTGTCCCTAAAATTTGTGCGGTTTGTTCGTTTGTTTGTTTGGTTGTTATTTATTTTTGGTTTTTTGGCCCCTCTCAGTCTAAATTAATGATCGCTGCAAGGCTCAGAGCCCGGTGGAATGTCTAGTGATTTTTTTGCATGTACTGTTATTGATGTGAGGTTGTCCTCTGCACATTGTATAACAAATCAGTGTTACCATAGCAAGTTTAAGTGCAATCATGTTCCCAAATGCAGACTTGTACTGAGAGCGAAAGTCTTCTGTTATCCAGAATGAGATTCAGGTGATAGATAAACCCCCCCCCCATCCATTTAGGAATATATTAATACCTACAAGGGGACTATAGAAAGAGAAGGAATGTGTGTGTATATTTTATTAAAGGAATACTTCTTGGGCTGAGCAGATATATTTTGCTGGACAAGCACATAAAATAACTTGTTTTGTTTCAATAAATGCAGTTATACCGCAGAAATGTAAAGTGAACAAAGAAACTTGGAGTATGTAAAGAATAACTTTGTACATTCAACAAATAAGAGTCTATTCTGGTGTGCACATTGGTGACAGTAGACAATTTGTTCCAATATTCAGGTTGTACATGTATATTAAGAGTCACAAAGAAATCCATGGCCATCGGTCAGGCTTCCCACCTTCCAGGTTCTCACATATCGGACGGGAGCGATCAAACTGAATGTCTCTTTCTATTGCGTCATGTTCTGCTATGATTCGGACCCTCAAGTCCCCTTCGTGTTTGCTGTGTGTTGTCTACAGGCATTTCTTTGTGAGAAGGAACCCCAACAATGCACTGCATGGATCTGATGCATCACAAGTCACTGTGAGCTGAATGGTGGGCGGGTAGGGGAATTCAGCCAATCATACAAACTGGCTTCGTTTTTTTGTTTTGTTTGTTTTTGTTTTATGGTTTGGAGTTTGCCAATGTTGCCGTGTTCTTGTTGTTTTTGGTGTAGGCCGGTTAATATTGAATATTGAAGCTCAGCATGCATTTCATGAACAAAGCCATTGTGTGTACATTCGAAACCTGAAGAACATTGCACTTCCTTCGCTGAGGGCTTTCATTGTGTAAATATGAGATTTGGATGTGCAAACTGCTTGGAAGAAGGATTTATCTTTACGAAGGTGTAAAGGGACCAAGTTGGTGGTTATATGATACTGTACATATTGTGAATATGATCCATACTTTATTCTGATATCTGCAGTTTTGATCAGGATGTACAAACATCACCTCATAGAATGAGTGAGGGCTCAACATATCGATTGTCTCGGGAACTGACATTTGCTGTAGAGATCAAAAGCAGACTGTTAGAAAAGTTCGCTGCCATTTTCATCACTCTCCTTCCGTGCAAACACACGCGCACACAGACAAACACACGTACACACACAACCACCAGACAAATGCATCTTGCCGCAAGCTGTTTAGTCTGGTGTGAGACTCATAAAAAAATGGACAAACAAAAAAGGAAAACACAAGAATGGCCTCATTTATGTGTGCATTCTGTTTGTACAGTGAGTAGTGAGTCAGTAAGACCCCAGTTATTGTAAAACTTCAACTGTGACAATGTTGAGAACGCAAAATAAAACAAATATATGACTTATGGTAACGGGTTTTGTCATTTCTACCTGCCCGCCATGACTGATTTCGTTTATTACACAGTGCGGTAGTCCGAAAATGTTTTTCGGCAATCTCACTCGAGGACAATGCCAGTCCGCCACCTACAGGTTAAAGGTATACCTGCAACATGAATGCAGTACAGTCCTGCTGTACATCAAAATGGCTCTTAGCCTCTTACTGTATTGTGTCACTTGTTTTCTTATTTTTTTACCATGTAAATGACGAAACTTTTTTGGCTTCTACGCGTTTTTACAGTTCGCCTTGTAAAGTGTGTCACATTTCCATTTTCATAGGAGTACTGTACGACTGAAAATTGTTGTGTAATGACCCTCCAGTTAGTGGAGGCAAAAGTCAGTAGCATACTAGTAAAGACTATGTGAGCGCATCTTATTGGCTGTGCTATTTTGTTTTTCGTTTTTCTTAAGATAACTCTTATCTCATCCGAACAGAGGGATTTCCACCACCGTCGCCTTGGTCATTGGGGAACACACTGCGGTTGCGTAAACAACGCGTCACCTGAAGTTTGAAACTTCTCAATACATCACTGGACTGAACAATAAACATATATCAGAAGAATTCGAGGATGAATACAGAGATCATGAACAGCTTCACTGGTGGTTTGATCCTGAAAGGTTTGTTTCCTTCCCGTGATTATAACTTTTGGCGTTACGAGTTCAAATTTCAGAAGGTCGAAGAATTTCTGATTACACTTGCATTCTGACGGCTGCTTCTACTGTTTTAATATCAAATAAGGCCTGAAAAGTGAATTGAGTAGTTAAAGTACAACTTTGAAGTGTAATTTAGCTAAGCCAAGGCCTAAAGGTGAAGAAACGTTTTCCTTACCAAAATAAAAAACATGATTTAATAAAAAATAGCTGAAACTACATCTTAGGTTTGTAAAACTAACTAGAATGATTATAGTATATTACATTGAACATGTTTTCCGTTTAAGCTTTTGTCAATTAATACCATACTTGAGCATTCTGAGGTCCTCTTAAATAGAGGTACGCTATTTTGCTAATGATGTACTTCCGTCCAGAGGACGGAATATCACAGTCGTTTCAGAACAATGAGTGCCTATTTTTTACCTTGCACTCGTCATATACTCCCTTAATTTAAAAAATAAAAATAAAAAAAGCTCAAATAAAACCTGAACTAAATTGCAGAATTGTTGAAAAAATAACCGCTGACTTTATAAAACAAAAGTCAAAACCAATATGCTAATTCAAATATTGCTCAACAAAGTAGCTTTAAAAAAAAGCATGGATTTTTTTTTCTGTACTACTTATCCTCACTGGGTTCATGGGTGAGCAGTGAGCAGAAGCCTACAGGCCAAGTGACTTTTGACAGAGGCAGGGCACACTCTGGACTAGTTGCCAGCCAATAGGAGACGGAGCTTATTAATTAAATATTCATGTCAAACTTGATGATTGTATGTTGATCTTTGACAGGTGGAGACACTCACGTTTATCAGCTGTTTCATTAATCAAAACAAAATGAGTTTTGCCAACTTAAATGTTTATCTGTCGTCCTTTGAATGACTAGATTGTTTTCTCTCCCTGCTCATTTTGAATGCGCACAGTGAGGAACCAAACACCCCGACTGACTGGGTCGGACAAACTGCAATTTACATTCACCGGCTAAACTTGACCTGCTGGATCTCTTCCATGTTTCCCGTAAATAGGGTTCTTCAAAATGTTTCTTCTGTGTGGGGCTGTAGACACGTTATAACTTCGGATAAAAAGCGAGCACAATGTAGCTCATTGTAACAGAGTTAACTGCATTTCTTTGCAAAAATGCAAAGAAAATGCAAAGAAATGCACCTCTGCCATGATGATGTTGTGCAGTTAGTTCTATAAGCACTGAAAACTGCATCCACAACATGTTTAGGTTTTAATGTCTGTGAATTCCTTTCCTAAACTGACCAAAGACTAAACCAAAACTGAGCAAGGGATTTTGTTTTTGTAACGCAGCTCTTTTGGAAGTCATTCGATTGTGCAAACACTCATTCGGTTCTGGTCATGTTAAGTTCTGCATTTTCACTGTGATACATTTTGTTTTTGTCATCTTTAAGGATGCTCTCTGGTCCAGTACTAGTGCACCTCCTGCTCTGGGCAACGCTGCACGCCGCACCCTCTCTCGGTCAGGCCTGCCTGTGCACAGCCCTCCAGCCTGCGGGTTTGCTCGTCAACTGCACCTCTTCTGACCTCCGGGCGCTGCCTCCTTTGCCATTAGACACCACAGAGCTCCTCGTGCCAGACAGTGGCCTCACCACCATCCCCTCTGGCCTGTTTGACAAAGCGCAGAGACTTCAACGTGTCTCTCTCGCGGGCAATCCTTTCCACTGTGACTGCAGGATTGAGTACATAAGGAACTGGCTTTTAAGAAACAGGGCCGCAGTCTCTCAGGAGCCAACGTGCTTCAGTCCCAGCTCAGTGGCTCAGAAAGCTATCACAGAACTCACTGATGACTACTTTATCCACTGTGCCCAAAGAGGCTGCGGTAGTATCACCTTTGCTGTTGTGATGGGAGTAATGCTCTGCGGCCTCATAGTTCTGCTCCTGTGGAGCCTGAAACTCGCCAAAAACTGCAGCTTCACCCTCAGCATTGAGGAAAAGCACTCGCGACTGAAGGCTGACTCTTTGCGTGCGCTGAGAGTGAGACACAGGAGGAGGCAGTCAACTGGCAATGAACATTGTCAGCTACTCACGGAGGATCTGGAAAGGCATCCTGTCAACATGGAGTTACTGCCGCAAGTGCTTGATGTGTTGCAAAAGAAACACAATATTAAGATTAAGTCTATCTGAGGCACCTGTTTGAACACAATTCATGCAAACACTACAAAAGGCAGAGTCTTCGAGAAGACTCTCTTCTATAACAATAAAGCTGGATTGTAAATTTAAGATGCTCCATTTTCTTTTACTTTTAAGACAAGCCAGAGAAATCCAGACAAATGTATATATTCTAACTGCTGAGATGACCAATGGTCCAATTCAAATTACTTTATGATTTAAAACCCGTCATTGAAATGTTTAAATTGAATTTTTCATAATCCAAGTCAAAACTTTTTAAGGCAAAACTCTTCTTTGCAAAAACATGTTCTGTGTGCCCCAACTCGTCTCAAGATGGTTTTCTGATTGTGTTTGTCTCATATGACGTAAGCAGCAAAATCGACCTGTTTTTTAAATCCGTCCCAGGACGCGTCGATGCGTGTCGAATGAAAATGACATCACAAGTGCCGAAGGGCTCAGCCTGCGAACATCACGTGACCAAACCCAGAAAACAGGTGAGACGTGATTGGTCGTGACATGAGCCCCGAGTGACCGATTGTCATTTTCACTCGACAGCCAGTGGCAAAATGGCTGCCCCTCTTACATGGACAAAACCGGGGTGGATTTTACCGCTAAACCCATATCCCACAAACACAATATTGATGCTGTGTTTGGACTAGAAGGGGCTCCAAGAAACATGTGATTGTCAAGAAAATGTTTGACTTGACTCCTCTCAAATGATTCCATACCAGATAAATAATTACAGAACGACATATTGGCTGCTTAAAGAACACAGGAATACACACATTAGTGATGAGTCCTTATATTTTTGGGAGTTAAGAGTATTGACATTGAACAAAATACTACAAAGGGTCAAATATGGATTTCTCAAAGAAAGCTTTTGATTTTAAAGGTAGCGAAGGTAACTGTGAACAGGGAAGAAAGAAAGATGAAAACACTGGTCAAGTCTCTCACAAGTATGATGAACTACTTGGGAACAATATTGCACATCCAACAGTTTGTTCATACAGTAACAAGTTTCTCACTGTCATGCATAGATTTGTAAGGGTTAAAACATGTCAACAGTTGCAGTGCTCAAAAGGTGGCCCTCAATAATGGTCCAATGTTTGAAATGCTTGATAAAGCCTTCTTGTAACAAATATAGGATGATCTCAGGTTTGTAATAACACCAACATCAATTTGTTTAAAAAAATATATATATATATATATATTTTTTTTTTTTTGATGTTGGTGTTATTACAAACCTGAGATCATCCTATATATATATATATATATATATATATATATATATATATATATATATATATATATATATATATATATATATATATATATATATATATTGAGCAGAGTAAAACAAGGCAGTTCCCTAAAAGAAAAAATGGGCAACTATCACAAAAGCCAGACAAAACATCAGCATTTTTTTTTCTAAGATCTGTCGCGCTGCTGAGTATTTTCAAGTGCGGGTCAAAGCCCTCTGTGGTGGTTGAACAAAGTCCACAGTGTAACAGGTGGGAGTCCGCCCTCCCTCAATCTCATCCTTTACTGAGGCACAAACTTTTCCTTCTCAAAAATGAGCTCAACAGCTTCAGCCACATCCTGCACAATGTGGCCCGGCTCCACCAGGGCAGGGTCGAAGCGAAAGTCCCGGTGGCCATGGAAAACCGTCTCTTTGATGAAGCGGCTGGCGTCACTTGGCACCTGAGCTGTGGGGTTGTAGACGCCCGTGCAGACTAAGACAGACTTACAGGAAGTGGCGGCGGGCAACGCCAGCTCGCTCTCCCACGTGTTGTCGACGTCGTCCTCCGCGGGCACCGCCGTGGCGGAGCCTGTGGCGGCAGCCATCTTGGCGACGGCTTTCGGGCTCTTTCTTGCAACTCTCATGTCCAGGTAGCGGTTGTACAAGTTAGCGCCATAGATATCAGTCATGAGGTTATCCCTGCAAATGATGGGGGGATTATTCAGCACTTTCGACACGAAAAGTTGCATCTATTACAAAGCAGTGTCCGTTAAAGTAACTTTATTCAATTTATGTAAAACAAAACAGTGATGCTTCAGCTGTTGTGGTTTCACATGTAGATAATATGATGTGGGGTTTTTTTGTTTGGATTTTCACCTGGTTTTACCCATTTGTAACTGCACAATGGCAATAACAAATGACACGTACGGCACATTTGCGGGACCAAAGGTAATGGCACTTTGTTAGCGCCGAGTGAAGGACAATTAAGGGTGAAACTAGTTTCAATCTGAAGCATGTTTGTCATTTCAGGGGTGTTGTTTGGCTTGTTCGTTTTTGTCTGCCGCCTGTTACTGACAGAGGACTTTTCAGCCTGTCACTTCCTTAAAACCACGTACGGCGCTTAACATATACGACTAAGTTCCCAGCAGATTTGTTTGAAAATGTCGAGTTGTCTTTCAGTCTTTCTGCTTCAAAGATATTCCTACTGATTTGCCTGGGTGCGGCCACAAAAATGTAAGCTAATTCTTTTTTGTTGGCTGCAATGCTGCAAGAATGAGCACACACACCAAGGAAAATTGAGCAAGGCAAAATTTGAGATGAAACAATTCTAATTTCGGACTTCACCAGTCACATCCTGGAGGATGGCACAAACATGAAGCAAAGAATCAACTTCAAACTGCCAGTTCCTGCTTGGAAACCAAAGGTTCACCGAGTTGTTGCATGCTGTCATACGTAGGAGGCTGCTCTGACTTGGGATCATCCTTTGCCTTGTAGAGACTCTTCAAGCATTTGTGCCACTCATAGATTTGCAGCCCCAACACTCGATTGGGACCTTCCTGAACTTAATCAGGAATTTCAAACTTGCCCTCAGGTTTGTGCCAATTTGACTGGTGTGAGACCAGTGTGCTACACAAAAAAGAAGCATCAAGTCAGAAAAGAGAACAGTATCATAACAGAATAGTCACATGGTGTTACGCAACTGAGGCAGTTCACCAGCTGGCAATTAGCCATAGACGGGCACGGCTGTCACCATCTTGTTTATGTTTTGTCACACCTTGTATACAGATCCACACTATGACATATCACAGGTACTTTTCAACATTGTATTACAACCGTATCAGTCTTTATATGGTAGAGCTCCGGTGCTTTCCAACCATCTGAATTTCTGCCAGTTCTTTTGTTTTTAATGCTCGATATACTAACTTCAACTGCCAGAAGACTGGATGTTCCTCGTTAAGACTCTTTTAACCCCGTGGAGCCTTAATACTCACACATACAGGATGTGGAAAAAGGAGTCAAAGATGAGCCCCTATTCACATACTATCTTACACAGGGAGACGATCAACAATGTCTTCGCAATTTCCTACGTGTGACTCCACGTGCAAACTGGTTTGAACTGGTCTCAGTGTGCAAAGGATGAAAATAGACATGAAAAGGGGCCTTAGCAAGTGCTCTCTCTCTATAGTTATGGGTACCCTAGGGGCCACAATCCAACACATCCACCCATTCATCAATCCATCCACAAGGAAATCAAGACTACCTGTGGAGAAAACCCACACAAGCGTGGAGAGAACAAGCAAACTCCACGTACAGAAAGGCCTCAGTTGACACCCTAACGTCTTTTAACTGGGAGGCAGGTGAGCTCGAATGTATGGCTTGAGGCGGCGCACCTAGTCACAGTAATTTTATTTACAGTGGCCCCATCAGTTGTTTTATCGCAAGGGGGAAAATTCGATATCGTTTGATGCTGGGTCTATTAAAGAAGTGACCATGCTCTCGAGAAAGACTATAGTGTGTGTATGGTGTTCCCGGTTTGCAATACAGACACTCCCCGAGTTACGAACATCCGAGTTATGAACAAACGGTACATACGAACATTTTCAAAATATAGCACTGAAGCAACTTACGAACGAATTTACCTTATGAACAATCGTCCGGAACGTAACTCGTTCGTAACCTGGGGAGCGTCTGAACGTTGGTTCGTTTGTGTCTTACCCTATCGCATAGAGGGAAGTGATGGGGCGTTTCCACTGCCTCTGCACGGCCTGCCCTCGGATGAGGAACTCGGCGAAATGGTAGGTCAGCTCACTTGGTTTTCCCATCAGAGCCTCGTACTTGAGGTCTTTACCTGTGATCTTCTTAAAGATATTCTCCAAGCACACGAGAAATGTGCCGTGGCCAAATCTGACACAAAACATGGAGAAACAAATCAACAGATGCATGAAACTTTTAACAACTCTTTCCAAACAATCAAACTTTTCCAAGCCAGGATATTGACCTCGGAGACTGTGCTTCGGCCATCCACATCAGGTCCATGTTGCAAGCCAGCAGCGGCAGGTGAGGTATATTTTGACTTTGATGATGGCTACTGAGATTGCCGTTGGTGAGCAACACATCAATGATGAGTTGTAGATTGGTCTCCCATCGAACTGGCTCCCCAAACAGAACCACAGCTGCATTGTTGGAATCGTATCAGCAAAAAACAAACAAACAAACAAAATCTTAACAACCTGGCATGGTGGAAGGATCTTCAACACGTATCCACAAAATCTTCAGGTATTTTTTGGGGGCTTTTTCAGAGAAGTAAAGCATACTCACCCTCAACCTTGGGAAGGTTACCTACAGGATTGGACTGCAAAGAAATAAATGAACCTTAATGTGCTGTTGAATAATACTTAATAGTAAATTTCTTCATCCGTATCTCTTTTCAGGGACACTTTGTGAAAGAAAAAGTTCATGTGCTTACAAAATGACATCATCATCCGAGATACAAACCCCAGCTATGATGAAGTATGGACGTTTACAAACATGACCTGAGTGAGGATCAGTGGTTTGAAAACGGATGGACGGATGCACAGAATTACTTCAATTCTGAGACCGTGTGCGCAAAGGCACACCTAGTTTTAAATCAGCTCAAAGAACAAAGCAAAGTAAGAACTACTGCTTTCCGTCACGTGTGAAAAAAAAAAAACAATCCAAAATGTTTTCCATTTTGCACTCATGAACATTGTACATAAAAGTACAACGCATGTACAATATGTACATACGGTACATTGTTTTTCAGAGAGTTTCTGCTTCAAATGGAGATGGAGGGCTGAAGCATATGGACAAAAAGGGTTATCGTGGCACCTAACGGTATATACTGCAATGTACACTTTTAGTGTAAAACATAACAGCATTTCTGAATGGGTTATTTAAAAGTGAAAAAAAAAACACAAAGATTGAAGAGCATTTTGAGAAATACCATTCTGTCGCTCCCAAGACTCGTCAAACTCATCTTCTATGGTGCAAAATAGTGCAAACAAATGCAAATAACATTGCTGATATTATTAACATTTAATATACTACTGTACTTTTGACCTTAAACGCTTCTCGTCATGGCTGGTGTAGGAGATGCGTGCTTAGGGGGGTTGTGCACCCCTCCGCGAGCCGTCACCTTACCGTGGTGGAGGGGTTTGTGTGTTCCAATGATCCTAGGAGCTAAGTTGTCTGGGGCTTTATGCCCCTGTCAGGGTCACCCATGGCAAACAGGTTCTAGGTGAGGGACCAGACAAAGCACGGCTCAAAGACCCCTTATGATGATAAAAATGAATGGATCTAAGTTTCTCTTGCCCAGACGCGGGTCACCGGCGCCCCCCTCTGGAGCCAGGCCTGGAGGTGGGGCTCGTTGGCGAGCGCCTGGTGGCCGGGCTTACACCCATGGGGCCCGGCCGGGCTCAGCCCGAAGAGGCAACGTGGGTCCCCCTTCTAATGGGCTCACCACCCATGGGAGGGGCCAAAGGGGTCGGGTGCAATGTGAGCTGGGCAGCAGCCAAAGGCGGGGACCCTGGCGGTCTGATCCTCGGCTGCAGAAGCTAGCTCTAGGGACGTGGAATGTCACCTCTCTTGCAGGGAAGGAACCCGAGCTGGTGTGCGAGGTCGAGAAGTTCCGACTGGATATAGTCGGACTTGCCTCGACACACAGCCTGGGTTCTGGTACCAGTTCTCTCGAGAGGGGTTGGACTCTCTTCTACTCTGGAGTTGCTCATGGTGAGAGGCGCAGAGCAGGTGTGGGCATACTCATTGCCCCCCGGCTCAGTGCCTGTACATTGGGGTTCACACCGGTAGACGAGAGGGTTGCTTCCCTCCGCCTTTGGGAGGGGGGACGGGTCCTGACCGTTGTTTGTGCATATGCACCAAACAGCAGCTCAGCATACCCACCCTTTTTGGAGTCCTTGGAGGGTGTGCTGGAAAGTACTCCTGCTGGGGACTCCCTCGTTCTGCTGGGGGACTTCAACGCTCACGTGGGCAATGACAGTGAGACCTGGAAGGGCGTGATTGGGAGGAACGGCCCCCCCAATCAGAACTCGAGTGGTGTTTTGTTATTGGACTTCTGTGCTCGTCACGGATTGTCCATAACGAACACCCTGTTCAAACATAAGGGTGTCCATATGTGCACTTTGCACCATGACACCCTAGGCCGCAGTTCGATGATTGACTTTGTGGTTGTATCATCGGATTTGCGGCCGCATGTTTTGGACACTCGGGTGAAGAGAGGGGCGGAGCTGTCAACTGATCACCACCTGGTGGTGAGTAGGCTCCGATGGTGGGGGAAGACGCCGGTCCGTCCTGGCAGACCCAAACGTATTGTGAGGGTTTGCTGGGAGCGTCTGGCGGAATCCCCTGTCAGAAAGAGTTTCAACTCCCACCTCCGGCAGAGCTTTTCCCATGTCCCGGGGGACGCGGGAGACATTGAGTCCGAATGGACCATGTTCCGCGCCTCTATTGTTGAGGCGGCCAATTTGAGTTGTGGCCGTAAGGTGGTTGGTGCCTGTCGTGGCGGCAACCCCCGTACCCGCTGGTGGACACCAGCAGTAAGGGATGCCGTCAAGCTGAAGAAGGAGTCCTATCGGGCCTTTATGGCCTGTGGGCCCCCAGAGGCAGCTGACGGGTATCGACTGGCTAAGCGGAACGCAGCTTCGGTGGTCGCTGAGGCAAAAACCCGGGCGTGAGAAGAGTTCGGTGAAGCCATGGAAGCCGACATCCGGACGGCTTCGAGGAAATTCTGGTCCACCATTCGACGTCTCAGGAGGGGGAAGCAGTGCACCACTAACACTGTGTACAGTGGGGATGGGGCGCTGCTGACTTCGACTCGGGACGTTGTGAACCGGTGGGCAGAGTACTTTGAAGACCTCCTCAACTCCACCAACACGCCTTCCTTGGAGGAAGCAGAGTCTGGGGACTCTGAGGTGGGCTCTCCTATCTCTGTGGTTGAAGTCACCGATGTGGTTAAAAAGCTCCTCGGTGGCAGGGCCCCAGGGGTGGATGAGATCCGCCCGGAGTTCCTCAAGGCTCTGGATGCTGTGGGGCTGTCCTGGTTGACACGCCTCTGCAGCATCGCGTGGTCATCGGGAGAGTGCCTCTGGATTGGCAGATCGGGGTGGTGGTCCCTCTTTTTAAAAAGGGGGACCGGAGGGTGTGTTCCAACTACAGAGGAATCACACTCCTCAGCCTCCCTGGGAAGGTCTATTCAGGGGTGCTAGAGAGGAGGGTCCGTCAGGAAGTCGAGCCTCAGATTGAGGAGGAGCAGTGTGGTTTTCGTCCCGGCCGTGGAACAGTGGACCAGCTCTACACCCTTAGCAGGGTCCTCGAGGGTATGTGGGAATTCGCACAACCAGTCTACATGTGTTTTGTGGACTTGGAGAAGGCGTTTGACCGTGTCCCTCGGGGAGTTCTGTGGGGGGTGCTTCGGGAGTATGGGGTACCGAGCCCCCTGATACGGGCTGTCCGGTCCCTATACTGCCGATGTCAGAGTTTGGTTCGCATTGCCGGCAATAAGTCTGAATCGTTTCCAGTGAGGGTTGGACTCCGCCAAGGCTGCCCTTTGTCGCCAATTCTGTTCATCACCTTTATGGACAGAATTTCTAGGCGCAGCCGAAGCGTTGAGGGGGTCCGTTTTGGTGGCCTCAGTATTGCATCTCTGCTTTTTGCAGATGATGTAGTACTGTTGGCTCCTTCGAGCAGGGCTCTCCAACTCTCACTGGAGCGTTTCGCAGCAGAGTGTGAAGCGGTTGGGATGAGGATCAGCACCTCCAAATCTGAAACCATGGCCCTCAGTCGGAAAAGGGTGGAATGCCCTCTCCGGGTCGGGGAGGATATCTTGCCCCAATTGGAGGAGTTTAAGTATCTTGGGGTCTTGTTCACGAGTGAGTGCAGAAGGGAGCGAGAGATCGACAGGCGGATTGGTGCAGCGTCTGCTGTGATGCGGACGCTGTATGGGTCTGTCGTGGTAAAGAAGGAGCTGAGCCAAAGGGCGAAGCTCTCAATTTACCGGTCAACCCTCATCTATGGTCACGTGACCGAAAGAACGAGATCCCGGATACAAGCGGCCGAAATTAGTTTTCTCCGCAGGGTGTCCAGGCTCTCCCTTAGAGATAAGGTGAGAAGCTCGGTCATCCGGGAGGGGCTCAGAGTAGAGCCGCTTCTCCTCCACATCGAGAGGAGCCAGATGAGGTGGCTCGGGCATCTAATTAGGATGCCTCCTGGACGCCTCCCTGGTGAGGTGTTCCGGGCATGTCCCACTGGCAGGAGACCCCGGGGACGACCCAGGACACGCTGGGAGACTATGTCACCCAGCTGGCCTGGGAACGCCTCGGGATCCGCCAGGAAGAGCTCGAAGAAGTGGCTGGGGAGAGGGAAGTCTGGGCTTCCCTCCTAAAGCTGCTGCCCCCGCGACCCGACCCTGGATAAGCGGTAGAAAATGGATGGATGGATGGATGGATGGATGGATGGATGGATGGATGGATGGATGGATGGATGGATGGATGGATGGATGGATGGATGGATGGATGGATGGATGGATGGATGGATGGATGGATGGATGGATGGATGGGGGTTGTGCAGAATTCGGTGGCGACTCAAAGTGAGATGCAAATTATCCGTTAAAAAGGAACGGCAAATCAGAATTTTCAGATTTTAGTCAGAACACGTCATAACTTATTGTAGTCACATCTTGTCACAGAGCAATGTTTGGGTGGCAACATTCACGTGTCAATATAACGTGGCAAGTGCATATGCATGAATGCGCGTGACATTTGTACATAGCTATGTCTGCAAATGGGTAATTGAATTGAAACGCTAGTTCACATTGAGTTTTTCATTTTGTTGCACCGTGAAGCGTTTCTTGGGGGAGGAAAGTGCAATAAGTGTCACATTCGAGTTCGTTTGGTACTAATTTGTTAATGTGAACACGGATAGCGAATGCAGATTTTGGGTTCGAGTCTTCTCGCAAAAATGCTAATTTGCTGTTTAAAGGTGGTTACTCGCCTCCCTCCTTAATACAAGCAAGTGTAACATGAACTTGGCTATGCTTTTGATCTGATGTTTCTCACCGGTAGTTTGGGTCTCCTGTTGTGGTCCACCATGTCCAGAAGCGGGAATGATTCTCTCAGCATGTCAATACTAATTACGTTATTGAAGCCAAGACTGGGGAGAATGAGAGTATTAAGGACAAACAGTAGTGAAACTTCAACGATTCAAAAAGTTCACAATCCAAAAAATTTTGAAAAATAATCATAAATGAATACTTTTTGGCAATTTCCAGAACTGGTCCTTGACCTGACACCAGCACACACTTGTCATGGAATTTCTTGAACATCCTCAATGGACTGTGAGACATAATGACTTGATCTTGGGCGATCTGAAGCATAGATTAAGAATTAATGGTATGTATATTGAAGGATAACAATCATTATTGCAACATGGGCTTTATTCAGAACTCACCGGTACTCCAAGGATGTGAGAGAGCTGATCTGCTTTTGTTTGTCTTAGGCAATTCCCTGCATTTGTCACAAAAACCAGTGGCACCACAAACTGTCCCTGTGAATCCACCAACTTCTCAAAGGCCTTTTTGGCAGCAGGAATCAGCATCCTTCCCCGGAGGAGAACGCCATCAATGTCAAACAGCAAGCCAAAGTTTGGCTGTGGCTGAGAAAAAAAACACACAAAAAAACATTGCATGCACTGAGAACTACTTTGCATGTATTTGTGAAAAATATGGTTTCTATTTATCGCAAAACCACAACACGTGACCGTTGCGTTCAACAATTGAACAACCTACACGAGGCCACGAGCCAAGTGTTGCCAATTTTAATAGGATCTTTCCGTTTTAGTATGTTGATTTGTATGTCTAAAATAAATCACAACACATTACATTAATCTGCTTAATGATCAATACTGCCTGAATGATTCGGGAACAGTTCATCATATGATGCACTTATATGCCCATTATTCACAAAAGTGCGATATAGTTGGGGTTTTTTTTTTTGTTGATTTGTTTTGGTAAAACATCGTACGTTCGGAAACAAATATTTGCAACGAGTTTGAATAATTTTAAGGGTAGATAGATGTGTGACAATAAATACCTGTACACATATCTGAGGGTGTTTCGATATGTTGACTGACACTGGCTTGTATTATTTGGATGCAGGAGGTACAAGACCCGCATCCTCGAGTGTGATAGGGCTTAAGTGACATGGCAGTGCATATTGCTGCGATACACCAAAACAACTTTGACTACTTGACTGTGTGTTTCAGTGTGACTATCAAAACTGGGAGCAACACATTCTAGCAGTGCCGCTGATCGCATCCGGGGAAACAAGTTGTGTCCTCTTTTGTGATCCAACCAGCGCACATCACCAAAACGCGTCACATTGAACAGAGTCGATTCGATAGTGAAGGAAACTGAACCACACAAACCCACTACTGTATCTCCTGGTCATCATTTTAGGATTTTTTTAGGCTGAGACCGAACTCAGAACCCGTTCCAACCGTACCTTGCTAATGGTTCCGCAAAAGCCGCAGCGAGAACCGACAACCGTCGCGTTTGGCCTCGCGTGGCGGCCGCCCCCGGAGGACAGGCCCCGGCACAATGGTAGGAGTCCCCTCATTTCACTCCCGTCTCGCTGAGCAAGGAGGACGATTGAGCACGAACCAGCCGGCTGGCTCCGGCCGGCCCCTTCTTTTCTCCTTTGACGTTCTCTACTCTAATGTGACTGGGTGAGGCCCTGTGACGTCATATGACGTCGGGTGAGGCAATCAGGAGGGGCCAACTCTGGAAGAAAAAACCCCGCTGCCATTTTAGACACCGAGGCTCACTTGCGAAAATTCTATAGTTCTCACATTTGAAGCAACGGAAGTAAAAGATAGCCTCACATAAACGCCTCATGTTCGTGTCTGTGATATTACGTGAGCGCTTTTTTCAAGTAGCGGGATTGACTTGCAGCGATTGTTTTTACAGCGTGCGCTCCACCGTGACTCCGTTCGGGATCTCCATTTTACTGCTTCGGCGGCGCTGCTCGCTTATTTGCCGCAGGGGATGATATTTGAAAGGGAAACCTGAGATACTCTTGTCTACACGCTCCCGGGTCCACGTACAAGTTTAACTGAACTTACTTGCCTGCGACTGTAATTCCACAATCACCTCAAGTGTACCCGTCTATTGCAGCATGCCCAAAGAGTAAATGGCACTCCAGTCATACCATAATGATCAGTAAAACGAGACAGGATTGTCTGAAAAAGAAAACGTGACGCAAAGAATTCAGACATGCTCCTCTCCGTGCTCCTCCAGCTTTATTGATAGCTTAAAATTACATTTCTATTTTCTAGGACTTCAGTTGCACTTTCCTTCCGACTTAAAAACTGAGTACAAGCAAATGGTATTTATACAGTAGTCTAAGTGATATTGTACAAAAATAACATTTTGATTTCTGTGAAAACGTTTCATTCCGAAATAACTCCAAATTCACCTGTTCTGACAACTGGTCATGGCGGCTTTAAATTTGTCAAGGTAAAAAGAACAAAAACAATTCCAAGGCCATTTTAAAGGAAACACCTACCTTGGCCTACTAGGTTGATTTTTTTTTTTTTTTAATTGTAAACAGTTCTATGATAGAGGTTGCTCTTTTTCTACCTCCGAAATGCTTCGTCTTTACAAGAGAAAATGTCGGCTCCTGCTTAGCTGCGTGTAGTGCTGAAATGCATCATGATATGAAATGTTTCCATGTCATTCTCCCTTGGCCAACTCAACCCACTAAAAACAAACCAAAATACCCATACATGGAAGTTCGGTTTCCATTTACTCCCTTTTATCTCTTGACAAGATATTCACTTCCACAAGCTCAGAGGTCCAACAGATTCCCATGTTTAGTCCCATCGATTCATCTCTGATCACCAGTGGCTTGGAAAGGGGGGGATCCTTTAACAAAGCATTATACATAACACCGCTACCAAACTAAAACATTTTTGCGTTGAATGCAGAAAGATTTTTTTTTCACCCCTTTCATTACATGTCGAGAGGCTCACTGGCCCGGGACTAGCCTCTATTGGCCAACCTTTGGCCAGTGAAGAGGATTCAGAGAAAAATAATACAACCAACCATCAATCTGAAAAAAAAAGGAGGGGCAACAGAGGGCACTGATTATGCGGTGTCTTCGCAGGTGCACTCTTTTGCCAGGTGGCCCGCCTTTCCACATTTGTAGCAGTTGGTCTCGCTGGCTTTAGTGCAGTGCACCGCAACATGACCAATTTCTCCACACCTGCAGAGGACAATAGCTTGGTTAGGGCCACGTGCAACGGTTTCACCAAGATAATAGCAAACACTCACCTGTAACATTTCACCTTGTCACAAAGCTTTTGGATGTGGCCAAAGCCGCCGCAGGAGTAGCACTTTTGCTCGTTGGCATCGCAATCCCGGGCCATGTGACCCGACTTGCCACAGGTGTAGCAGAGTTGCTCCCTCTCCTTTTTGGGCTCTTTGCAGTCACGAGAAATGTGGCCAGTCCTGTGGCAGTTGTAGCATGCTGAACAGGCAGGGAAGGAGGAGGGGCAAAGTGTCAACAGCTTCCCAACAGATATTAACTGACATGGGGCTTCAATTTGTGATCTAATCTTCAATCGCCACCTCAACTAAGTAGAGGGCAATGCTCACCGTCCTCAGGTTGGTCACAGTCCCTCGCCAAGTGCCCTACATCTCCACACCGATAGCAGGTCATATCTGGATTGACACACACCGCCAGTTAAGATATTACAACTTGCAAGTGCTACCATGAGTTATGTTAAACAAACGTAAGCAAAGACGCCAAATTAAATGTGCAATGAAAAGATCTTATTCAAATCCAATTGCGGGAGTGGTCTAAATAATAGGTAGTACCCTTGCCTCGTCCCCTGCCCCGGCTACGTCCTCGTGAGCCACTACCACACACATTGGGGCAATGTTTGATCCAGTGCCCTGAGCGGCCACATCCGAAGCACTCACTGCTGCAGCTCATCTCCATAACCTGAACAGACAAACAGAGCATGTCAATACCAGCATTCTATTCACACTAACATCACTTGGAAAAGTGCAATCAAATCCACTGCTTATAATCCAACTTTTGACTTGAAGGCAAAGCTTTGAATTTAAAACTAAACGTATCTGGGATGGACACATCTAACACGCTATATCCTGGGCAAGGGTTGTCTAATCAACAACCACCAAAGGGGTTGCTTTAGCATGAGGGATTCAGCTTCATCTACAACTATGCAGCTAACTTACAGGATGGAATCATGCTCTGAACGCCATTGGCCGAACATCAGTTTGCAGACGGTGCTGAAGACATCAAGTCAGGAAGATTGTGGGTTAATGTGTAATCAAGCCCCTCGTTTTAATACCCAACAGCAGACATGCGGTAAACGACGCATTGGAAGGCATGTATTTCAATTACCTTTGTTGTCAGAGAGCAAACAAACACGTTGCATCAAACCTAAGGTAAGCATGCCTATATATTTCGCGTACCGACAAAGTAACTGCAATTCCCAACACACGCTTTGGCATCACTCATTCAAGGCAGAGCGTCACATAAAATGGCTATGGCAGGAAGTCGTGGTTTTGTGAGCGTTCACTATGACAACATTGTCAAGATAGCCTTTTTTCACAGCACTGAGTCAACTTGAATAAACATTTTGGCCTGTCTAAAGGATGATCACAACGACTAAACTGCTTCGTTGAGGCTGGAAAACAATTCCGCGCTAACGGTTGAAGCTACGCTAACGTGGGCCTAGTCACGTTGATGTTGCTACGCAGTCGCGAGAGAGCACATTCGTGCTAACCCACGCTAACACAGCAGCGCACGCACGGCCACGACCAAGAGGCACGCTTCAGTCGACGATACAGCTTCCGCCCCCGGCAAGAAAAAGCGTTCACCGGCAAATAACGCAACAAACGACTTTCGCAAATACTTCAAGTTGAACTTCTAGAGGAAATCTACATATAAAACGAACATTTCCCGCGCAGGAAAAACACGCCGAAGTCGTTGTGCCTGCTATTAGCAGGCCTGGCGGGGTCCCGATGCTCCGTAAACGAGCCCCAACCGGACAAGTTGCCGGAAACAAACCAACCAAGTGTCAATTTCACCTGGTACAAGACTTCGTAGTTGTTATGCTTTCGACATAAGTCAGAATTAAATATCGAACGAGCAGTTTACAGTTGGGGTTTCTTGCTTACCTCGCTAGTTCGAAGCTCTATCAGTGTTTACGCCTCCTCCTTTGCGCTACATGCGGTGTGAGCATGAGCAGAAGTTCCTCAATTGTCATTCACGGAAATGAGTACAGAAAATCGCTATGATTGGCTGAGTGCTTTGATAGCAACCAATGAAATGCGACAGACTCTGGACACCGCCTCGATGAATGAACCAATCAGCTGGACTATACAGCATTTTCTTCCTTAAATTGACTGACAGTAGTAGTAGTAGTAGTAATAATAATAATAATTATTATTATTATTATGTTTAACGTGATTGAACTAATTGTATTCTTTTATAAATGTGATTGGAATTATAGAAGTCAACACAGACTCACACCACTTTTACATTGCTTTTATTAAAAAAAAACAAAAAACCCATTAACATTCAAACAGGGTTATTCAGTCTATCATTATTAGTTTTGAAGCCATGTTCAGATGTAAGCGGAAAAAAGCAAGATGCAAAATCGTAAAACGATACTGTCATGGGAGGCGGCCCGGTGGCCCAGTGGTTAGTGCAGAGGTGGGCAAACTACGGCCCGCGGGCTTTTTAATCCGGCCCGCCGAAGGTTGCTACACAGCACAATTAAGGTTCGATATAAATGATTGCATTCATTTCATTTGGACTTGTAATGACAGGCATTTCAACGCCAGGTGGCGCAGTTACTTGAAGTTGCAGAGCACAGGGTGGGAGGGGGAGACAATACGGAAGCCAGCAGTAGCGCCAACTCAAGCAACTCCCGCTCGATACGACGGAATAAGTGTGTCCGCGCCGCTATTTTCTATCATTGGATCCAAAACAGCGACATGCAAGTGACTCTTTGTTGCAGTGAGTTTTACTGCAATTGCGAACATTTTCACGTCCTGTCGATCATGGCATGATCAACGAAAAGGTACAGTAATGGCCACGGAAGAGAAAGTGAAGTGTATCTTATTAAACGAAGCGAGTTACAAAATCCGAAACATTCAGGAGACGCTTGGAGTCTGCAAGACTCAAATCTACAAGACTTTGAAAAACGAGAAAGTGATTTGTGCTCAGTCCAATTCTGGCTATTTCCATGCCCAGAGTGAATTGTTTATGCTCGACGGACAGTCGAGTAAATAAACGTTTCCTTGAATGGTTTGACTGCTATCGTGCTAAAAACTTTCCACAAACTGGACCGCTAAAAAGAGAGTAAGCGAGTGCCAGAGCGCTAACTATGAGCATAGAAGACTTCGAAGCGTCCCGTGTCTGGCTTCAAAAGTTCGCTACGCGACATCAGCTGAGCAACGCTGTCATGTGTGGTGATCGAGGGGAGGTCAAGTCAGAGACAATGAGTGAGTCGAAAGAAAAGCCACCAGGTCTCTTACACTCATTTTGTAGCAAATAGTCCTAACTTTGTTATATTTTGTCATATACCTGTACTGCTTGCTGCAGTTTTTGGCCAATATATTGTTGCACTTTGTTGCTTGTGTTGTCATATGTATGTTGCTCACATACTTGAACCTTCATACAGGACATATACCATAGTTGTTTCACTGTTCTCATTAAAAAAAAAAAGGTATGGGACTACTTGTTCTGTTGATGTTTGGTATGGACTGTCAACATATACATTTTTTTTATATGTACCGTATCTTGTCCTGACACTGCCCACCTGTCAAATTTAGAAATCAATGTGGCCCCCGAGCCAAAAAGTTTGCCCACCCCTGGGTGCATCAACCTCACTAAGCAGTAGTGCGGTATAGCCGAATGTAAGTGGAAAAAGGACAAGCTTCAAGGTCTCTTATGAAATCTGGAAAGCCTGTTGGCATAACTACAAGATCACAGTTGGAGAGGCCAAAAGAGAACATTTATCAAAACTAATTTTGGCTAACTGTCAAACCCCACGTGTACCATTTAAAACCATTGATTCTGTAGTTAAACCCCCTCAGCCAATTTGCTCAGACTCTTCACCCAAAATGTGCAACAGATTCCTTCAGTTTTTCATTGATAAGTTTTCTACAGCTCGGACTCTTATTTAAAATACCATGTATGGCCCCTCTGTCCATGTTCAGCTGTTTTAAATTCTTTTGAAGCCTCTCATTAAGATAAGATAAGATATTAAGATAACCTTTATTTTTTTATGATTATTTGAGGCCACTTCTATCCTCTCTAGAGTAAATCAAGACCTAGATGGCACTGAATTTCTTAAATTTCAATGAAAAGAATACAGAATCGGTGGTGTTTGGTCCCAGTGGCCCTTGTACACCCCATCCTGCGGACTTGGGCCCCCTGGGCCCCCTTATCTTAAGCCAAGAGTCTCAAACTTGGGTCTTAAACTGGACAGTGGTTTTAAATTGGACCGGCTAATTGGTGCCATTGTTAAATCCATCTTCTTTCATCTAAGGCAGCTGCCTAATGTAATTAAAGCCTCTCCTTTCTAAAGAGCACTTTGAAACAGTCTATCATGCCTTCGTCACATCCCAGCTGAATTACTGTAATGCATTTTACTTTGGGCTCAGCCAATCCTCCATTAAGTGTCTGCAGTTGGTCCAGAATGCTGCTGCTCACCTCTTGACTGGTACTCGCATGAGGGAGCACATAACTCATATTCTGGCATCGCTTCACTGGTTCCCTATATATTTTATAGTTCTCTTCAAGATTTTTTTTTTCAAATCTTTAAATGGCCTCGCCCCACCTTACCTTTCTGAACTCCTCTGCCCCGACACACCTGCCTCAGGTCTGTAGACCAGACACTATTAGAGGTACCGAGAACTAAGCGGAGGCTCATAGGGGATTGAGCCTTTTCCTTTGCTGGTCCCTCACTTTGGGATGAACTCCTGCTGAACGTTTGGCAAGCCCTCTCGCTGCCTGTCTTTAAAACTCGTCTTAAAAATGTTTTTATTGATTGACTTTTGACTCAGCCCGAGACTTGTTTTTTAGTTTTACTGTTTTCATGCTTTCGACTGTCTTTGTTATCAATTAATTGTTTGTTGTTTTGTCGTAATTATTTTTGCTCCATGTAAAGCACTTTGTAGACAGCTGTGGTTGTTTTAAAGTGCTCTATAAATACAGTTGAGTTGAGTGGTTCTCTACCTTTTTGGCTTAGGTAAAGTATCTCCAAGCCATTTTTTTTCAATTAGCATGAGTACCCCTTAACTTGGATGTGTTGATGATTCTCCAAAGGTGGAACGGAACACAACTGATTATTAAATGAAAATCATCTTATTTCATTAACTTAACATGTATATTTATTTCTTGAGTATCATCATTTTTTTAACTCAAATGAAACAAAATTAAATATGTTGCTTTGAAAATAAAAAAACTACAAAAAATTGGAAAAATAGGAATACAGTACCGTAAATACTTTAATTTGTTTTAAGTCATTGTAGTATATAACTCAATATTTTACAATATTTCACTTAAGAGAACTGGATCCCTTAGAATTGGCTTTTCAATTCTGAATATCAGGAACAAAACACTGAACCATAATAATATTAAGACCTATACAAGAGCAGTTTTTCTTTCTTTTCATCAGTCATTTCAGCTTTCATGATCTTGGTGTGGCTGTGCCATACGTTATTAATCTTGGAAATAAATTATTGCATGTCTCCGCATACCCCTACAATGTGCTCAAGTGACTCCACGGCTATGCATACCTCTGTTTGGGGAAACACTGCTTCATGGCTAAATACAGCATTTCGATTGAGCGTTCAAACAAAAATGAATGCTTTTCAAAAATTAATAATCTTAACATGACATTTACTACAATACGATAATTTACCGTAGTCACACTGTAAAACATATACAATAGAACTCCAAACTGCTCTTTAAAACTTAACTAGAGGACTTGGACAATATAGAAGGAAATGTGTCAGCTTGTGAACATAATTTTGACATTATCTTATTAAACGCAATAGAACAGTGGCAGAATAATCAAATTAAGTGGAATGACTGCCTGCAAGGATCCCAACAAACAAACCTGAGTGCTCAGTCAAAATCAATATGAGAGAAAGATGCAGTCTTCTCCACACTTAAGGTGGAATGCCATCAACGCTCAGAGATGACATTTACTATTTCACATGGGCTGTATAATATACAGTATTATAACCGAAACACGTGTACATAATCAAATCAATTAAGTAACATGTGTCATATACTTTAGAAACAAAGAGGTGATGTTCTCCATGTTGCCATAGAGGAGAAGTACTATACAGCGGTACAAATATACACAGGGTGGAGTGCCTTAAAATATTCCACCATGACTAAGCCCTGCCCTTATTTCACAGGAGCAATATTCACATTTTAGACATTTGATAGATGGAATCCCATGTTTCTAAATATAGATGACGGTGACATTTTTAGATAGGTGGAGAGAAAGTGAGCAGTTATTTTGAGGTTTTTACATCATCAGCTACTTCCACTCCTCAACAAAACAATCAGGATCAGGATCAATGAAGACATTGACGAGGACGCCGATGCCGCCGTTTTATGCCAAAAGTCAACCCAAGTTTAGACAAGCTTCCGGGCTCATCGAACATATGGGCCTCTGCTCTCGCTAAGCAGAAGTGGACACTTCAGAAATGGTGATCAGATGGTGAGTTGTATTTTATGTTTAAAAAAAATGTTTTCACTTGAAAACTCAGGCAGTAATATCAGCCACTGTGGGGCTATTCCATATGGGGAGGCAATTTACAATTTAAAATCCGACTAACAGGGAAATTGCTACTTGTGTAAGTGTCTCCTCTTTACAAATGTAATTGACAAGGAAAATTCAGAAAACCTGTCCAAATCAGAATGTTTTAAAATAAAGGCTCTTGAGCAATCCAGGCAACAATATGATTGTCGCTGTTTTCTATAATCAATGATAGTGTTACAGCACATTTGCCTGACTTTGGTGCAGGCAGTGTGGGCTGATTTCCCACTCAGTACTGATGTGAATGGTCATCTATTCTCCCAGATTGACCGGGCACCAGTTCCGTGTGTAATTTTTGCTTTGTTTAACTCTGCTGTCTGCTCAGCAATGAAATTGAAAATGTAGTCTAAATTGCCTTACCTAGATAAATGTGAAATTAAAAAAAATATTAACCCAAAGTCATCTGGGATATACTGCAGTTCACCAGCGACCATGAACATGAAAAGTTGTATACAGGTAGTATAGAAAATGGATGGATGGATCATTTGCATGACTGATTTCAAACTCTTTTTTTCTGTAAAATGCACAGGTATATGCAGTAAAGTGATGAAGTGATTCCATTATGATTGGAAGGTACAATGGCCCTCTGATGGGAATCAGCATTAATATATCATTCGTGATGAAAATGACTTTGACACTCCTGGTTTGTACTTTACAGAAAAGTGATAAAAACAAGCAACCTCAAAATTTCAAGGCAGTAACCTTCAATAAAATGTAAAGTTGGGCGATTCAACTACATATTTTAAGTTTTGCTGTTGTGAAAAATTGGCCTTACGGCATTTCACAATAATTCACAGTTGAATCGGCTGCCCAAGTACAAACGACTCCGCAAATTGTTTTGGATTTGGATGGTTCTAATTAAAACTGTTTCCATAAATGTAAATAGTTTATATTTTCAAGTTGTTTCAACTGAAATTACAGTTTTAGCGCCACCCCGCCCATAATAAAAATCTATTGCGTTTGTTTTTTTTACAGTGTACTACAGCCCCTATCCAGCCTGTTTTAGATGTCTCCCTCCAGATTCAAATTACTGGTGTGTTGGTGGGAGACATTTAAAACGGGGTGTATAGAGGGTCTTTTGGACCAAACTTGGGGACCCCTAGTGTACGAGAATTTTACAAGACACATTGAAATTCCACGGGCTACTTGAATCCATCATCATGAAAATCCCGTTGCACTGCCCTCAAATGTCCAGATGGTGTCGCACTTACGTTGTTAAGAGTTAATGTTGCAAAAGCTGATTATTGTTGATGTTTAAAACTACGGCGTACAGTACACCCCTTTATTGTTTGCTGGATTATTAATTAGTGTAATATACAAGCTTGAAAATACCCACTGATCACCCCGGCTTGGCACGCAATACTGTATAAGCTTTTGTTCTCTGATTTAGCTGTGCTTCTCTGGTGCTAGGGGGCATAACATTATGGTTGGCGTGGGAGGGCCTTACAGCAGTGGGACTGATTCTCGTCGCTCGTTTTGATTGCTGGCTCTTGTTTCAGTCGCTGTCGTCAGTCAGACGCAGGACTCCGCGAGTCAAACCCTTTACCTTCCATTGTAAATAAATACATATGATCAGACGAAAATATTCAGGAACGGATCGGAATGAAAACGTAGGAGTGCCTCGCTCAACCCAACATAACAATGAATGCAACTCATCGTGTCACTTTTCAAAGGACCGATCAAGTTGGACTTCAAAACCAGACGGTCGTGGATCAAACTTTTCTTAGCTTTTGAGGCGAGCAAGCAGCTTGTGACCTTCACGCCGTCCATTATCGCGACATTTTACGGGATATGCGCCTTTTGTGCCAGTCGCTTGGTCCTTTTTTTTAATGCGTTGCAAATATGATGATGTCACCGACGCCACTTTTTCCTGAAGTTATGGCGGAGCACAACTTTCCCAACTTCTCTTGGTAAGCTTCCACACACCAAAAACACAGTTTGCTGCATACAGCCTTCTACTCTCGTAGCTACGCGGAAAAGCTAACTGCGAATGTTTAAAGCGCGTCTGCAGAAAACAAACGGAGGGTCTCAAGCGTATGAGCGATCATTATCGTCCGCTTCAGGGGGGCCTACATCGGCTTCCACTGTAAAGGCGTCAACTGTGTTCCGAATGATTTTACTATCCTAGTCGCCCTTCCTTCTTTATTTTAACAATGTTGGAACAATGGACACGAATGTCATTTATCTCGCCAATTTATGACGATGGTTGTCTTCGTTATGCGGTTTGACCTGTTGGGTATGCAGGACATAAGATAGAAAACAAATTATTTCGAGCTACCTGGTTTTAAAAGCGATCGTACCGGATCAAATGTTTTTAGCTGCGACAACACAACTAGACGTTACATACTATACACGGAGCGCTGGCCTGGAGAGTCATGTATTACAAAGCTTTCTCAAGAGGAAACTATTGCCGCTTCATTCGAAAAGATCTGTTAAAAAAATCCATGACAGAATTTGGTCGTGATTTGCACCCTCCTTACTCTGCAGAATGATAGAGAAAGTACATTGTAATAGTAACCCCCCTTCCTACGTCTGGAAAAAACAAACGAACTTGAATTTAGTATGAGGCACACCCCTTGCTTCACCTAACATTCTCAGTGTCATGAAGCAGGCCTTTGCGGGTGCACACTCACTGCAAAGCGCTGTACGTTAGCAAGATATTTTGTTTCTTTCAGAGAGGTCACGTTACATGCTAGATGCAAACACAGCACTTTTCACGACAGCACAACCGAAATGCCTCGTGTCGAACAATCCGTCGAAAATATTGTTCTCATTGGAATGTTCACTTTTTTCTCCAAACCATACATTCTTTTTTTTTGTCATGTACCTCAGAATCAAAGATATGAAATATAAAATTTGCCACTACAGTATGTTGCATTGGTGCTAGATTGTGAGACTATAACTGGAGCATGACATTCTGCAGTGAGGATGGAGCATTGCAATTGCAAAAAGAAATGTTGCAAATAACTGGCATCTAAAACCTGTTCTAACTGGAATTGTGTAAATGCATAACTCTTTTATCTTCATTTGCTGCAGTAGTATTCATTTTCACATATCCTTTGCATTTCACTGAGGTTTCCTGACATAGTTGTGGAAGGCTTCATTGCCACGTTGCTGTAATGTAGAGGGTTTATGTCAACACGATGCTGCAACCACAGCTCTTTTTATACCGCTCTTTAGCCCGAAGGCAACCACATTGATAACATTAAGACAGTATAGGTTCTGTTTAACGTTATCAAATTACCGGTTAATTATCAGATGTGCAAAGCTCTGACAGAATCAACCACAAATTGTCATTGAAAGGACCATTTTGAATTCCCATTAACACAAGGTTATATAGATGGAAGCTATTGGACGGGTGTTTTCACACACATTTTCTCTAACTATTTTGGGTACATTTTGTGTTGGTTATCTGGGTGACTTGTCTGCCGAGTAGAATGGATTCAAGTGTTCACATCACAGTGAACCTTGAAGTGACATGTTTACGGCTGTTGAACATCACAGCAACATAAACATGGCCTGGTATGTTTGGATCACGGCTGCAATTTGGCATTTTGTGTGCAAATGGCTCAAAAGCCAGAATCCGTCATGGCCTGTCTGTCAATCTGTCAGGTTGTTTGGTGGTGGTCTGGGTTCAGTAGCTTGCCGGCACCGTTTAGCAAAAAATATTAAACGGCAGCCCACCATCTCATGGTGCTCTGAGCGTGTTGATGTCACATCACAATGCGAATAATAGTGTGAATGCAGAGGATGAGCATTTGCGTTATTCCAGTTTTATTTCCTAGTCCTAACTATTTTAACGTATTCTCAGTAGATAATGGGCCGCCTGGAAAAGGCATTGGACTAGAGTTCCTTGAGCAACGATGGGGAAAATTCACAAATTAATCAACTGTTGTCATTTTATTCAAGTTGTGGAATAAATTGCCTCATTATTTCTTGATTGAATTTAATGTCTGAAGGAAAACCGGATTTTCCTCACTGATGTATTTATATTATAGAATATTGGTAAAAGTTGTCTTATATGTGTAATGTGGTAACACAACAGCAGACGGGAAGACGGGAGTGTGAGAGATGAAGTGTCCCCACTTTGAACTAGCGACATCTTACTGATTCTTGTTGAGAAATATGAGCATATCACTGTAATGCAGAAATAGGCAGTTCAGCAAATGTAAGAGAAATGCTGCCCAGCTAATTTGGCATCATCCAGTTAGCCATTTTATAGCCCTTGCTGACGTCAACTTGTTCTTCGGGATTCAAATTAGTTGTGATTTAATAATCACCGACACCACTGCTGGTTTCAACCAAACCATGTCATATTTGCATGCAAATACATGTCTTGTTTTGGTTTTTCTACTTACTCTTTTTCATAATTTTTGCTGCTGTAAATTGCGAATTTCTCATTGTGAGACAAATAAAGATGTATTTTCTTCTTCTTCTCACTGCACCCACCACTGACTCTGTGATTTCTATTTATTTGCTTTTCACCTGGCAATGGCTTTGTCTGGTGTCCTTGTCATTTTGGCAGTCAAATCAATCTTTTTTTATATTTTTTGCTGATAAACTGTATAAACCAGGGGTCACCAACGTGGTGCCCGCGGGCACCAGAGAGCCCTCAAGGACTACTTGAGTAGCCCACGGGCCTATTCCAGAAATGGCTCACCAGTGATGAGACACTGTGTGGAATATTGTAGAAGCGATCCTTTCAAAATGAGAACACTGGCATATGTGTACAGTATAATAGAGTGTGGCCAATTTATATGTATCTGTTTCACAGTTATTGTGAGAAATCGCTTATGTGATCAGTGTCTTCTCAGAAATGAACATCAGTAATCATGAATGAGGGTAGTTCGAGGAAAGAGAAAAAAAATTATACATAGGGGAAACACTGTCGTCTTGTCAAGCGGCAAGTTTGTAAATGAAGAAGCAGAAATTTTCAGTAGTAGATGTCAGTTGGAACAAAAGTCTCAATATTTCCATTTCTGAAAGGCTTACCATGAAGAGTTACAACATCTGGGAGCAAATCTTGTGCAGGCTATTTCCTATAGTTCAGCAATGCTCTCCAAAATTAACTGGGCAATAGACTCAAGAGAAATACCTCCCTCTTGTTTTGCTGCTGCTGGTGAGTTTCATACACTTCGGCATGGCGTCTCCACTCTGCATCCCTCTCATTTAAAAAACAGACTAATGTAATATTGATTGTGTCAGCTGATGATGAGAGCTTTTCAAGCATTCAAAGTTTGCGCTTGGTTCATTTTTTCCAGACCATTGATAGCACTTGGCTTTACTGATGGAGCACCTCCAGGGAGCATGGAAGACCCTGAGCAATGGCTTTGGAATGAAAGACTCTGCCTTTGAGGGCCCGTGCCTTTCGCCGACTATGGTCCAGGGATTTCCCTGCCAGCGTCGCTCCTCAGACGACAGCAAGATACCCGACTCGAAGACGAGCAGCACCATCCGCGTCTACCTCCCAAACCAGCAGCGCACAGTGGTGGGCCGATTTCATTTATGTTTGTAGCAAACGGCATCTTGGTTTCCAGTTGAGGAAATTCAAACCGTTTGAAGGCATGTGGACTCATGCCAGAAGGCTAAATAATTGCCAATCCACTTTGCTGTCTCCTTTAGGTAAATGTACGGCCAGGTATGACTCTGCAGAGCTGCCTGATCAAAGCCTTAATGGTGCGAGGCCTGCAGCCTCAGTGTTGTGCTGTGTTCAGACTACACCCTGGGCAGAGGAGGTGAGCTTCAAACCTTTTCACATAGCGTTTGAAAACGGGAAGATTGCCGTGCTTCCTGAGATACCTGTTTTCCTTGATATAAACAGAGTACTTCGCTGTTATTTGTCACAGTAAAAAACTACGGATGGACTGGAATACCGACTCAACCTCCCTGATTGGTGAAGAGTTGCTGGTGGAAGTTTTAGATCATGTTCCCCTGACCACACATAATTTTGTGAGTGCCTGAAGTGTTTAACGCTAATCCCTGAATAATCGTCTTTGCCGAAGAAATAAATGCACAAATGTTGCCCATGTTTTAGGTCCGGAAAACATATCTGAAGCTCGCATTCTGTGACATTTGCCAGAAGTTTCTTTTGAACGGTTTCCGTTGCCAAACGTGTGGCTACAAGTTCCATGAGCATTGCAGCACAAAAGTACCCACAATGTGTGTGGACTGGAGCAATATTCGACAACTCCTGTAAGTGTCTCCTATAGATAAGGTCACTGCAACCAAACAGTTTGTGCACTCATGCAACAATTTAACATTTATTTGCCTGATGCCTCTTTCTTCAGTTTGTGTCCAACACCTGGTGAAAGTGGCGCCCCGTCACTTCCCCCGTTAACATCTCGGCGAATGAGGGAATCGTTAACTCGCTTTCCAAGGTATGTCTTAGCACACAGATGAACTGTATCAGTACATAGCAGGAAACAATTCTGATCATAAAAAAAAAAGAACACTGTAGCGGTGCGGTCCGGCGTAAACAGTGAACATATAACTGCACTTGCCACTTGCTGTCGACTGAAAATGACATCGCAGTTGGTCTGGGCTCAGGTAACAACCAATCATGACTCATTTTCAGAAAGCAGGTGAGCTGTGATTGGTTTACCTTTTTGTGCCTCAGATATGAAATGGGGAGAAGGCAAATTACTCGGTTGACCATCAACATCTCTGTCTTGCACTGGTATCTTATAAACAGGCACCATTCGGTTTTCAGCCTCTTACTATCAACCAATATCCATTTGGACTAAGGTGTATAACATACTGCATCTAAAAAACCGTTATTGGATGAAGTACACTTCTAAATCAATTTGACACATTTGATGATGTCATAGTGCCCGTTGGTGTGGCCTCAGCAGAGGCAGCATTTTTTTTGCAAACTGTCATGTTTGCTCCACAGTTGGAGCTGTGTTCTACTTTGCCTAGAGCCTGAATAGGAATTGGATAAAATCCTGGTTGTAATGACATTCTCAGCTTTATGGGGGGCTTACCAGTCTAAGGGCTGATATAACAGGTGTGTGAAAAGAGCCTGTTGTTTCAGAGGCACTTCAAACTGTTTAAAAGCACAGGGAGTTGCCAAATTAGCACCCTCCCAGTGTACCGTGTGTTCCATGCAGAGCAATCCGAAGGACTGTTTTGAAACGTGATTTTCTGGTAGTTGATGACTTGTCGTCCAGTCTTCGGCTAGCTCCAGCAGTGCGGTATCATGCTGGAGGCATACCAAGATGTCAGAAGAACAACGCAGAAAGCTGCAGGCTTGTGCTGGCACATGTATGTGTGAATGGTCTGTTTGTGTGAATGTAAGCGCGTCATTCGATAATTGGAGGATATTTTGCCTTAAAAATTCCTGAAAAATAAACCTTTGCATTTCTGATTTTCTGCTCCATATTCATCAATAAGAGGTGATAAACAATCAAAGATTGGATTAACTCAGCTTTAATCAATGGTACCAATTTTTATAACTTAATTTATTTGATGTTTCCACTATCTTTCACTCTTATCAGAGTTACAAGTGACATGGTTGCAAATCCGGATGAATGTTGGCTTTCTCTCAGGAGTAGAATCTAGTTTTTTTTTTTAAATGGCATTTCAGGGGGTATTCCAGACTTATTTGGTCTTGGGAGCTGGAAGTGATAATTTGCACATGTTCATTTCCCTCTAAATAAAAGTTTAATGACAGGAGTCACCATGGTCAAGTGAGAAGAAGCCAATATTTCCAGTTTTTCCCCTTAACTAGAAAGAGTTTCGAACACACACTGGGTGGCATTCATTGTTAAACATCAGAAAGTAAACACTGATTTTTCAGGCATGCACGAGCCTCTGAAGACAAGCTAAACGTCAATCACAAACCTTGGAAGTGGATAGTCCAGTTGTTCTGCACAAAACATTGCTGACACCGCAGCATTCCGAGAACCAAACTTGGCCTGTCGTCAATAACAGCGAGACTGTGTAACCTTTGCGATGAAGAGATCCGATGCCAGATACGTACGGTAGCCTGTGAATCTTACTATTGCATTCTCTCCCCCTTTCAGCTCTGCCCACCGATATTCAACGCCACATGCCTTCAACTATGCCACGCCCTACTCGCCCACAGGCGGCGGTCTTTCCCAGAGGCAACGCTCCACTTCAACACCAAATGTGCACATGGTTAGCACAACACTGCCTGTAGACAGCAGTATGATTGAGGTAACTACACACAACGGGGGACTCTTGGTGTACCGCTAGGATCAGTCACTGTCCCCTAAAAATATCTGACTCTGATACACATCTTGGGCATCGCGAGGATCCTCCTGCCTTTGATTTTTCTAATGATGCGTTTCTGTCTTAAGTTGCCTGGCCAAGGCTAATCCCCAACTCCTCCTCCCTTGTCCCAGTTTCCCCTTTTACACCTCCACGATTTTCCTGCAAATATTTATTATTCTCTTCAGTTTTATACCTGACATTTCTCTTTTCATTCCTGTTGTCTTTTCCTCATTTCCTTCCCTGTGTTCCTTTTCATTTTCCTTGCCGCCCTCACTGATTTTGTCATCCCCTGTTGGGGAGTAGCTAGACTGCCTGAATACCTTCCCCACCTCCTGGTGCCATAGATTCTGGCTGAAGAGGAAAGTAGGTATTGTCCACTTCTCCCAGTCTTTTGTTGCAACCACATCTGAGATTCCAGAAAAGGTTAGACAGCAGAACGTGTGTGTTGTGCTGCTCTGTACAGCCTGACTTCCGAACATTCATACCTGCTTTTACATTGCGGCTGTGAAGGTCAGCCTTATGTGATAGGTTCTGTTTTTGTTGTCTCTCTAGGATGCAATGCGGAATCATGACTCTGGTAAGTTGTTTGCCGCGTCACAGCGTTTTCCATCTTTTAGTTGGGTGTAATTGATGTGATCCTCCCGACAGCATTCAAAGACTATGCCCGCCTAATTCCCCGTTGTACTTTCTACAGCTGGGAGTTCCCCCAACCAGAGTCCTACTGGCTGGTCCCAGTCCCAAGCCAAAATCCCCGCCCCAGCCCAGCGAGAGAGGGCCACGTCCTTCAACACTCAGGAGAAGAATAAAATTGTAAGTTCTTCTTTGGAATGTCTTATTCACTTGCCTCGGTAAATCGCTTTGTTATGTGTTTGGTCAGTATTGCACCTTTTTAATTTTGTCAACATCCAGAGGCCTCGGGAGAAACGTGATTCCAGTTACTACTGGGAGATTGAAGCAAGTGAGGTGTATCTTCAGTCCCGCATTGGTTCAGGCTCCTTTGGAACTGTATACAAAGGGAAATGGCATGGTAGGAATGATGGGGGCAGAAGAGGCAGGGCCCGCACTAGGGCAACCACAAATGCTCACATTTTCTGTTGTCACTATGCACACTGCACCACAGCAAATGCAAAAGTACACGTGTCCGATTTGTTTGTTTGTTTAATCAACTAGGTGATGTAGCAGTGAAGATTTTGAAGGTTACCAACCCTACTCCAGAGCAGCTGCAGGCATTTAAAAATGAAGTAGCTGTCCTAAGGTGAGAAATATGGCTTGAGCTCCTGTAAAACGCTCTGCACTCAATTGCTGCGCCATTTGGTGACTCATCTATTGCAATCTTTGACCTTATCTTGTTTTGCCCATCTCCCCTTGCTCACAGAAAAACCAGACATGTCAACATCCTGTTGTTCATGGGCTACATGACAAAGGACAACCTGGCCATTGTGGCCCAGTGGTGCGAGGGCAGCAGCCTCTACAAACACATTCATGTCCTGGAGACCAACTTCAAGATGATCCAGCTTATAGACATCTCCAGGCAGACAGCTCAGGGCATGGAGTAGGTCATACCAAAAAGCCGTTTGTATGATTTTTAAAGTCGGCACAACCGATTTCATTCGGCGTATTCCTTTTCAGCTATCTGCATGCAAAGAACATCATTCATCGTGACATGAAGTCCAACAGTATCCTTCTCAACAGCTGCGGATGTGTCTCAAATCTCTGACATGTTGCTCAAGATGTGCATTTTCCCAGTGTTTCAGTGATGAATCCTTGACAGCAAGGAAGATATCTTTTTGCATGAAGGACTGACGGTGAAAATTGGAGACTTTGGTCTTGCAACAGTAAAGGCAAGGTGGAGCGGCTCGCATCAGGTGGAGCAGCCATCTGGCTCTATTCTCTGGATGGTCTGTGAACAAGCCCTCTCATACAGTAATGGCATGTTTGAATCATACGCTTGTGACAAGAAAATTCTTGTCTCTTCAAAGGCTCCTGAAGTCATACGGATGCAGGACAACAATCCCTACAGCTTCCAATCAGATGTCTATTCCTATGGAATTGTTCTCTTCGAGCTCATGACAGGAGAGCTCCCGTACGCCCAGATAGCCAACCGAGATCAGGTAGAATCCAGTCATCAACGCATGCTGCGTGTAAAAGGATGCCTTTTGTTCTCGACTGTTACATTTTAGGGAATTTCTTCACAGCCGATAACTCTCGGTTTCTGGCCACATATTTGGTGCTGGCTAGCAACATATTGGCTTAAGCCAAAATAGTGAGCTTGTGCTCTGAATGCATGCTTCCCAGGCCTGTTGTTGCTGTGACACGCAAGTCCTACTCAAACCAATCATTTGGGAACCGATACCACCAAAGTCAAGCTAACCTCGAGGAGGATGATCAGAAAAAGTCTAGTCTAACAGTCATGGTGCATCTCTTTCCTCCAGATTTGAAAAGGATAGAAAAGTGTACGATGAAAATGACTGTATAACACACACGTTTGTCCATTGGCCAGTCATCGCTGCATCTCTGGCCAGGCTTGTCAAATTTTTACACCGCAAACAGCTCAACCTGTCAAATGGCTGCCTGTGAGTTTTCATGCCACCCTGAAGCAATCCACACACGTGATCATAAGGATGTTCATAGCCACTGTAAATATGCTGACAGATTCCCTCTAACATGAGAAAATTTTCAACATGTGGCTGAATTCCTCCTCTAACCACTGCAATTAGAACGTACATTCAGCCGTCTGTCCCGAAAAACGACGCTGAAGTACTGTATCCTGTTTGTTTGATGCAACAGTTTAGCTCCGCCTTCTCTACAAAGGCCACATTGATCATGAATTTTGTTTCTATTTTCTCAGTATGTTCTGTTAAAGCTATTCGAACTTGCTGTCCAAACGTATTTGGTGTGCTGCTATATGAATAGATGAGGTCGTGTCTGTCCAAAACGTTGTCCCTGTTCCGACTGGGTCCAGGTGTGTCAAGGAGAGAAAATGGTGGAAAAACTCAGACATGCTGTCTGAAGGGGGTTGTGGTTGTGGCTTTGCGCTGCGTAGCCATTGACCTAACTTTAGAATCAGTAACACGACTCTAGGTGTGTGTGGTTTTATGTCCCTTCTCAGGTCACACGGCCTGCCCTGGATCGTGTATGGCTCCCTACGCACAGTACAGACACATTGTGTTTTTATTTTATATTCAAATTGGAATATCTTGCCCAATGCTCCCATATTTTCTCATTCCTATGTAATGTTTTCCTACTCAGATGATCTGGTGAGCATGTAGAGGTGGTCCTCGTTTTATGGCAGCAACGGCATACAAATTTGTACACATGTCAGAAACGTCGTATTATCACAGGCAGTAACCCTTGAAGTCATCATTACGGTAGATATTTGTATGCTCACGAATATAAAACATTGCAAGACAAAATTACAAAACGGTAAGCAGGGTAGTAGCTGTTTCTTGTTGTGCCTTGCTTCTTGTTGTACGTGACCGTACGCCACTGTGCAACACAACTACAGTGCACATTGCCCTGTATCATTTTTTTCTCACTGCAGTGTGACTTCATAATAGCTCTCGTGCTTGAAGTGCCTGGGACCAAAGCTGGCGCAAGGCATAATTGAACGAGTCACCTGCTGAAAGCCCTGCGCCCGCTAGGCGGGACGGGGGTGGGGGGGTGCAAGAATCCTCAAACAAAAATACAATCCGAAACATCTTTATTGATATTATATGATATTAAATCATACGTGGCAGGCTGATAGTAAAAAATAGGATCTTGTGAACAGTTGTGGGAGTGTAACAACTGTAAGAATGATATGGTAGAAATAGTGGGTGCCAGAATAAAGGGCCCCCCCCATCTAGGCCCCGGCCAGCTCGTCCTTTGACCTGCTGGACAATGTGTACATTCTTATATGGGTGAGCCACATCGCCTCAAAATGGTATTTCAGTTTTATTTAAATATCAATATTGAATTATACCTAAATATGTACATGTTCTGTACAACTGGATGTGCAAAAGAAAAATGTTTTCTTTTCTAAAAAGCACGCCACTGTAAGTACTGACCCTTGATAAATTGAAAATCTGAAATGGTCATTTGATTAAAATGATAGTTTCGTGTATTGATGTTAAACATGTTTGTCTTCAAAGACACTTTTAAAACTCATTCACTCCCAAAGACGTTTTTATACGTCATTTCAGACTTGGTTTAGAATTGGCTGGTCCTGAATGAGTTAAGAATGTAGTCAGAATCCAATTCACTGAAGTTGGGACGTTTTGTCCATATACGTAAATAAAAACAATACATTGATTTGAAAATCCTTTTCAACATCTATTCAATTGAATACACTGCAAAAACAAGATGGTTACATTTTACTAGTGATGGGAAAATAAGCTTCACGAACCGGTTGTTGTAGTTTTTACTCCTCTAGATGGCAATCTGTTCACCATCAGGCTGGAAATACAGACTTCCAATTTCTTAAACCCCTTTATTTAAACCACCTGTGACTAGAGAAGTCAAAAAATAATGTCATGATGTCCATGAGACCGACCATATTACATGGTTAATATTAATATTGTGATGTGACATTTTTGTGTCATGTGAGTTATGTTGCCTTAGTATTGTCGCTCCTGTAGTGAGTTTAAAAAAAAGGTCTTTTTTTCCCCCTCTCAGATTATCTTCATGGTGGGACGGGGCTATCTGTCACCTGACCTCAGTAAACTCTACAAGAACTGCCCCAAAGCCATGAAGCGGTTGGTTGCTGACTGCATCAAGAAGTCCAAGGAAGAGAGGCCGCTCTTCCCACAAGTGAGCTGCTGCTATTTTCTTTCTCGCTTACAATAGATTTCAAAGTCAAGGTGGAATGAATTCTGTTGACTTTTTTTTTTTTTAATATAAATTTTCAAGATCCTGTCCTCCATCGAGCTTCTTCAGCACGCCTTGCCTAAGATAAACCACAGTGCCTCAGAACCGTCCCTGCACAGAGCCTCTCACACCGAGGATATCAACGCTTGTACGCTGACCTCCACGAGACTGCCTGTTTTTTAGAGCAACGGACAGCTCTGCCCCGTCGACTGTCCCAACAGTATCCCTACTCGTCCAACTCGGCAGTACAATGCTCACTACACCCAAACCTGCAGCGTATACAGTACTTTAACAGCATTACACAGTATGAAGAGGAAGGCGCAAACGGCAATGGCGACACAGTAGGATTTACCAATAAAAAGGATGGAGACAGAGCCTACCCTGTTGCTGCACATTAGATATGCGCAGGTGCCTCTTTGTAAATACATGCACAAACATCTACCTAAAATGACAACAAATAGACATTGAAGGAAGCTCAAGAGAATTGCATCATCTTGGCTTGGAAATAAAGCACACAGCAATTTTCTCAACCGTTTTTTTTTTTTTTGAAGAGAACCTTTTTTTTTAACTCAGCTGCTCTCAGAGAAAACACTTTTTTGGTCTTGTCTTGAAACACAATGGAGTAGATATGGAAAATGTTTTTATTTCTTGGTCATTTGGCATCTTTTACATCTGTACATTTTGTTTTCAAGTCACATTGATGCAACTGAAGCCTGTCAAACGATGAGCAAGGGTAACCATGGAAGTCGATGAATTTGCACATTTTGGCAAAAGCAGTAGTTTCCTTTAACAGTCTCCACAACAGTATCTGAGCTGTCCAAACGCTTTGAGCAGTCGCTGTAATGAGCTGGACATTTTAGGTAGTTGTTTAGAGTATTTAAAGTGATTTGGGAATTAATTTGTATTTGTTTATCATGTCTCATTCAGCGGGTCAAATGTTTTAATGTCAACTTGATAAGAAAGTTGCCTTCACTATTTTAATAAAATTAAGTTAAATTCTTTGCCAAACACTCAAGGATTTGTTTTTTCGTTCAAAGATATTTTGGATTTAAAAAGGTCGTGAATGAATTGTGCGGTTGTCTTATTCACTGATTTAAAAATCCCACACGTCGCTGTAGATCTTGAAGGTGCCGTGTGATGTTTACTGCACCGCATTGGCAAAGTGGTGTAACATCTCTGGGGAATCCAGCTCAGACACGCCACAGGGGTACAGTATTCCACTTGGTGGAACAACAATGAAACCACCACACAGGCAAGTGGTGGATTTGCTCTTCCTTATTGAGTGAAAGTGGACTTTCTCTGTAAATTTATTTGCTGGGACTCTACACACTGATGAATGATCCAGTTTAGTTTAGTTTTGATTGAATGTCATGTACGATTAAACGGGCCCGGCCCACATGGGTTTGTGAGATTCATACACACACACACACACAAAACAACACGATTTAGAGAATTCCATTAACCTGGCATGCATGTTTTTGGAATGTGGGAGTACCCACTGAAAATCCACGCAGGCACGGGGAGAACATGCAAACACCACACAGGAAGAGCGTAGCCTCGATTTGAACCCACCTCCTCTGCACTGTGAGGCGGCCGTGCAAACCAGTCGGCCACCATGCTGCCCTGTGTTGGGAACCAATCAGTTGGGTAATCATTTACATGGATACGCGATTACAGTATTTTGATGATTATCGAATCATTGAATTTACCATCAATACCCATTTTCAAGGGCAAACAGATCAGCAGTTTGTGATTAACACTCAAAAGCTTTCTAAAAATCGACAAAGCATACAAAAGTAGACTTTCCTTCTTGTTTTCTAGCATTTGCCTTGCTGATGAGAGTAAATGTGATTGATACAAGGTAATTTCTTTCTAAACACGTTCTGTTCATCAGCAAGTAGATTATGGAATTCCGAGTATCATGACAGTATCTCATTAAGAATGCTGGAGTACAGTTTATCGACAGCTGAGGAGAGTTATTCCTCTGTAATTCGGCAGGGTTTGAGGTCTGACTCTTTGGAATAGGCTTGGTTATAAAAGCAAATCACAACTTATAAAGTACTGAAAACAAGCCAGGTTGTTTCAGCAACTCTGAGTAAATTATTAAATCCAGTCGCCTTCTTAAATATGTTTGTCCACAGCCTTTCTGACTTTGCCTTCTTTGCTTTCAGAATTAAGGTATGGATCAGCTCAAACCTCAGCCAGCAACTCCATTTCATGTTTGAGAGCAACTTGATTTCAAAATAACAATCTTCGCAAAAGGCGGCCCGGTAGTCCAGTGGTTAGCACGTCGGCTTCACAGTGCAGAGGTACGGGGTTCGATTCCACCTCCCCGGGCTTGCGTGGGTTTTCTCCGGGTGCTCCGGTTTCCTCCCTCATTCCAAAGACATGCATGGCAGGCTGATTGAACACTCGGTGTGTGAGCGTGGATGGTTGTTCGTCTCTGTGTGCCCTGCGATTGGCTGGCAACCTATCCAGGGTGTCCCCCGCCTACTGCCCGGGAAAGCTGGGATAGACTCCAGCACCACCTGCGACCCTAGTGAGGATCAGGCGGTTCGGAAGATGAATGAATGAATGAATCTTCGCAAAATGGCTCTTCCTAAAAAAATAAAGCTTCAAACTTGGTTTTCCACCTTTTTTCCCCAACTCCATTTCTATCTCATGACATAATGATCCCTCCTCTAGGGCAGTGGTGTCAAACATACAGCCCGCGGGCCGGAACCGGCCCACAAGGAGATTCGATCAGGCCCACAGGATCATTTAAAAGTGAAAAGATGCATAAAAGACACGGAATGAATATTTTTAATAAGGTGCAATTCATGGAGTATCCCGACACTGTTTTGATCAGAGTAAAAGACAACATTGTTTTGATCAGAGAAGACAACAGCAGCCTTTCAGTCTGTCACTGAGACAGACCCAACACAGCATTCTTTACACATTTAATAGCACTCTCCTTAGTTTGTAAGGTGTAGGCAGGGATTACATTCAGATTTTATATGCACATGTAAATGGTTTAAAAATTCCTTTTTTTATAAATCTCGTTTGATCTTAAAGTGCATTACTATATTTTTCAATACCAATTACTTGTACAAGTTTGGTGCCTTTGTACAGTCGGTGGGATCAGTTGCAATGCATATATGTGAATGATAAAAGTGAATTGCACATTTGTCTAAGGAAATCTAATGAGCTTCATGAAATGTTTTGTAAAAGATCTGTTTATTAAATTTCAACATTTTCCTAATGTTCTTGTGCTTCTTTAGCCCAAAACAAAGGGAAGACATTATTTTGGTTATTTATAGCAGAGTATGGTATAATTTTAATGGTCCGGCCCACTTTACATCTACCAAGGCCGTATGTGGCCCACAATGTGAAATGAGTTTGACACCCCTGCTCTAGGGTTACCACAAGTGGAATATTTTTAACCCTCCTTGGACCCAATTTATTTACCAAAATCCCAGAATGAAACATGAAACTAAAGGCGGGAAATATTTTTATATGGCATGCCTTCAAGATGAATGCATATTATGCCCTCATCTGGTATGTCAAAAAATATCTATTGAGCGGCAGCATTGATTATCAGAGAGCCGAGGAAAATGAAGACAACAAGAACTCAAATGTTTGAATGTACAGCTCACCTTTTGGCCATTCCTGACTGCAAATAAGATGAAACTGGAGTCATATGTTGCACCGAATGACCACATTTTTATGGTTCATGCGTGTGAAAAGTCAGTTCTTGTAATGTTCGGGTGGTAGTGCCAGAGAGCATCCAAGAAAAGATCCATCCTCTGCTGTGTCAGTTTTCATGACTCATTGATGTATTTTTGGGAAATTGACATCAGCCTCTATTTTGAATCTTTTTTTTTTCTAGCGCTGAATGTGGCGAAAGACGATGGTGATCTAATTGGAACCATCTCTCCTAAAAGGCATAGCCTGATGTCATCCAAGGTGGTGTCAGCTCTACTAACTGGCAAACTGACACATGTTTTGCTCTAATTGCTTAATGTTCTATTTCTGCGTTTTGCGCAGCCACACTGACTGGCCAAAATGAGATCAACTGAGGCCAAACATTATGCATGACCTGGCTGACATCTAGCGGGTGTTGCTTTTTCCAAAGTGACTTCAGTACTCACACAGTCTAGTACACCAAGACATCATTTCATTTTTGGGGACAGCATTGTGGTTTTCCACCACAAGAAGAGTGTGTTTATCTTTGCTACTTGGGCCTCTGGGTTTTTCATGTCCCCCTGCATCACAGGAACTCCAGTTCTCGATGGTCACTATTCTGCATATTTGAGAGTTTTAGCCTCCTCCAACAAACCTGATTCAAATGATCAGCATCGTTATCAGGCTCCTGCAGTGCTTTGTGAAATTATATATTTTGCTACAGTATTATCAGGCCAAGGCGGCCCGGTAGTTCAGTGGTTAGCACGTCGGATTCACAGTGCAGAGGTACCGGGTTCGATTCCAGCTCCGGCCTCCCTGTGTGGAGTTTGCATGTTCTCCCCGGGCTTGCGTGGGTTCTCTCTGGGTGCTCCGGTTTCCTCCCACATTCCAAAGACATGCATGGCAGGCTGATTGAGCACTCTAAATTGTCCCTAGGTATGAATGTGGTCATGGGTGGTTGTTCGTTTCTGTGTGCCCTGCGATTGGCTGGCAACCGATTCAGGGTGTCCCCCGCCTACTGCCCGGAGACAGCTGGGATAGGCTCCAGCACCCCCCGCGACCCTAGTGAGGATCAAGTGGTTCGGAAGATGAATGAATGAACGAATGAATGAATGAATGAATGAATGAATGAATTAATTAATTATCAGGCCAGCGGCCCGGTGGTTGACTGGTTAGCACATCGGCCTCACAGTGCAGAGGTCGTGAGTTCGATCCCGGCTCCAGCCTTCCTATATGGAGTTTGCATGTTCTCCCCGTGCCTGCTTGGGTACGCCTGTTTCCTCCCACATTACAAAGACATGCATGGCAGGCTGATTGAGCACTCTAAATTGTCCCTAGGTGTGCGTGTGAGAGTGGATGGTTGTTTGTCTCTGTGTGCCCTGCGATTGGCTGGCAACCGGTTCAGGTTGTCCACCGCCTACTGCCCGAAGACTGCTGGGATAGGCACCAGCACACCCCGTGACCCTTGTGAGGATAAGCGTATCTGAAAATGGGTGGATGATGGATTATTCGGCCAAATGCTTTTGGCCCTGTCCCCTCCGCAGTGCAGTAAATAACAATTTTGCTGACATTAGGACCACTGGTGTGGTTTTTGCTAACGTCCATTGACTTCTATATTGACTTCACTACTGAGGGCCGGTCAGAAACTGTGGATGGGCCAGATATGGCCCCTAGGCCGCACTTTGCCGGGCTCTGCTTTAGACCATTTGACACGACTCTTTACATTTGCTTTTGTTTCACCTTTTCACCTCTGGCAGGTTCTACTGGATGATCAGGACTAAAGTGGTCTTCTTGAAAAAGCCATAATAACAGAGGAATGCAGTCAAACGTGAATTGAATTCAGCCACATAAACAGTTGACAATCGAGTACAGTGCAGCCGTAGCACTTTATTACCGTATGTAAGCATGCTGACACACTTCAGTATGTCCACCGCCGTACCAGCAGGTGGCAGCAAGTGGCTCTCTTTTTCCACAGGGCTGTAAAAAGCATTTAGCCAAGCATAATAGCTGTTCGTTTCTAAACCACAGGAATGACATGCCGCCAATTCTAATTAATGATCAGACCCTTTGAAAGTGTTAATTGCAGCTTTCACAGTGGCAGTCAGATGCTCCATGAGCCTTTTGCAATAAATTCAACTCCTCTTTGGGGCCCTTTTAGTGAGTGCAGTTTACGAATGTTTGAATGGTCTCTCATGTCATAAACATTCAGCAGTGAACTACATGTGAACATACAGGATCATAAATGCATTGCATGATGCTTTTGCGTTACTGATAATGTGAAATGTAGGGAATCTATCAATCTACCATCTATCTCAAATTCTCCTGCTTCTGCCCGAGGAGTATTTCTATGTGGGATACAGTTCAACAAACAACGTATTACCTGATTGCTTTAAAGGGTCATCAGGGAAAAACGCTATAAAATGTAATTGGTGTCTAGGGGTGTGAATGCAGCAAGCTGGAGACAATTCCCCATCCACACCATCTGATGCATGTAGCCCCTAACATAATCTCTCCTTTATTGTTTGCTTTCAAATGACATTAGACATATTTGTGTGAGACTTTGCCATTAAAGGTTGACAATCACGCTCCACGGTTCTTTCCCAAACTCTCCTGTTATCATCTCAGGCTCTTGTGCAACCATGAGGGCAAGTGCGAAAGAAAATTGATCCATTTTTGTTTTCCTCCAGTGCAAAGGAACCTTTATTGCCATTGACAGAGGGGACTAAACTTTATGGATCTTTCCACAGTATATTGTCTTCCAGTCGAGGTTTAAACAGTCCAGCAGCACTTTTTGCCGACGATGACCCTTCACATTTGCAGTCAGGCAGGCCTGAATAGCTTTTATCTGAACAATTAGGCCAAAAAGCACATCCGCTTTCATCAGTCGGACTCTTGGTACTGCAACGTGTGCTCCCATTGAAATCAATGTCATGGCATATTCCCGAGTAAACAGTACGACACATCCATAAAGCCTCAGGCATGGCTTGTACAAGGATACACTCACAGAAACACTTGATACAACTTGGAAAACCACTGCACACAGAGCTTGCACAACAGATGTCTTTTTATCATGGTAGTTCTCTGTGCACATTTCTTTGTTCAGGTTGCAATTTCAGTTGCATCACCATTTAGCTTTAAACGGAATGGGCCACAGGACAAGAAACAACCAGTTGTGACATTTGCCAGGGAATGTTTTGGATGACAATAACTATTGGAATCAATTGCATGAAAGAGACTGATGATGATTTCAAATTAATTATATAATAATTATTATTATCATTATTATAATAGAAATAAATATTGCACTTTGGATCCACTCACGGGGGAGCGGGGAGGGTGGTAAATTGAGCAAGAACAACTCAAAGCTAACGCTCAGAGCACTTGCACTGTTGTCATGGAAACACCATTACAGATACCCAGTGCATGGCCACAGAAGGACATTTTGTGGTGGATTTTACTTTGGACGCATTCTAAGAAGCTGTAAACAGAGAACACCTATTGAATACAGCTTTATTTCCTTGCTTGAGGGTGCGTCTGTCATGTCGAACTGCAGGATTATTTGGAACCTTACGAGTATATTTGCACCATGGGGTAAATAAGTACTACAGTAATTTAAATCATATCTTTGGTTCAAAATTGTAAAAATATATTTAAAATATGTGTGCAATGACACCTGCACGACCTCCTTCATGATATAATCTAATATATTTGATTTTAATTCCACATTTCATTTTCAATAGATAATCTTTTTTTTTCCTCCATCACTGTGACAAGACAATAGAAGTGATAGATTAAAAAAAAATCCAAACTGCGTATACGTTTGTTGGAGATCAGTGTGTTAATGCATGTTTGGTAATGAGCGTGTATGTACTGGCTATGACACATTTGCAAGTATTACAGGTAACCACACTGTTACAAGAATTTCGCTCTTAGGTATCAGTCATGCAAAACAAAAATAAATATCTATAGTTATATGTATGAAAATAATAACCAAAGCCATACCGTATGAATATTAAGAACTATGTTCCACAGTTTGAACACTACTGAAAGATACAAGGCCAAGTATAAAACAGAAAAGGTTCAAATTAAAGGCTCAGAGCTGGTCAAACAAGTAGCACAGAGCGGCACTGAACTCAGTGTAGGCACAATCTGCTTCTTACATCATCCACAGCAGCTCTAAAGAAAATCCACAGCTATTGAAACATAGGTGACCGATACAAGCACACAAATCAACAAATAGACAGTACATTAGAACTCTGCATAGAGTTAAAAAGACAGTCCAGGGCACCATTCGGCTGCAATGAGCCGAGCACCCCGTCACCCAGTTGTGATCCTAGCTATCGGCATCCACACACGTTTGTGTTCATCTTAAGGTTGATTCTGAGAGCTCCCTGCGTCTCCTCCTGGCTCACTCAGTTGGCCTGCACTGGTTTTGGACCCACAGCCACACCATTACAGTCGAAGATGTACTGCAGACAACCTTGAGGGGGACGGCCAGCACCGTTCTTCATGCTCTCACCGATTATGTCCCCTTTCTGCCCTGTACCCTGACAGGATCAAAAACATTTTCTCATTGTAAGAAATGATATTTCATATCTATCTGCAAGTACACTGAAAAACATAACTTGTATTTTTTTCACTAAAACAGCAATTTGAATTGGAGCAACTTTAAAATGTAAGTGTGACATTTATGACAACAATGTTAGCACAACAAAGCAAACAAGTAGTCTGCTCCCAAACAATTTGCTGAGTTGTGTTGACTTTTATCTTTAACATGGGCAGGCAATACAAGTGCCAGCAGTTTAAGCAGTTCTGTAAACCGTAAATATTTAGTGAATTGCCCAACTTAAAATTTTATCACGGTTTGCTGCCTTGAAATTTTGAATGCACCTATGTTTTTTTTTTTTTTTTTTTTGACAGTGTGTATGCATGATTATCTACCTGGGACGGTTGGGTGGTCATGGGTTTTCGGGGAGCGTTTGCCTCCCTCTCCACCATCTGATTCATTTTAGTCAGCACCATGTCAGAAATGAGCTGTCTGTCCTCGGATTGGTGCTCCCCCACCAGGGGCATGGATGAGCCCACCACCTGCATCACATTGATTGGATACATCATCCGTTCCCCTTTGTCCACACATGAAAGATCCTATAACGTGGCTGGCAACTTGAAACACTTCATAAGGAGCAACAACAACAAAAATTCGATTTTGCAGGGGATCTGACTGAAGACGTGAGAAGTATATTTGAAAGGAACTTGCATCTAATACAGTACTTAGAGAGGCAGATTGTCCGATAAGTCCTACACTGTATGTGAACTTGTACATAGTAAGTCATTCTTAACCCTCGAGGCACCTTAACATTTGGTGCACGTTTAACCTCTAAAGCAGTGTTTTTCAAACTTTTTTGAGCCATGGCACACTTCTTTCATTGAAAAAATCTCGCGGCACACCAATAGATGAAAATGTGAAAAAACCCCGCTTCGAACGTGTTATACTAATTGTTACTATGACGTTATAACAGCTTGAATTAGACTATGACTTATAACAGTTACTATGACGTTATAACAGCTTGAATTAGAATCAATGAACACAGAGAAAAAGGTATTTTATAATCTTCCATATTTATTGTTTCACTGTCGTCCTGCATTCATGCGGCACAAATTCGCTTGTCTCTAGTGGTCGAAACACAAGGCAATTGGCTAGCTGTTGCTGCTCCCTAGCGGTATGGGAGGGTACTACACGATTACTTTCTGGTTGATACAAATTGGATATTTTATCGCGGCACACCTGACGACAGTGTGCCGCGGCACAGGGGTTGAAAAACACTGCTCTAAAGGACCCAAAATGGTCCAAGTGTGGGACAGTATCATTTATCAGATGTTTGCAACAACTTCCCGATATAACCGTAGGATATACCGTAGTAAATTAAAAAAAGGGAAAAAAAACATAACCTCCTCCTATTTTGCTACAGCCTCAGTGGCATGGTGAATGAGTGGTTAACCCATCTTCCTCACAGTTCTGAGTTTGCGGGTTCGAATTAGGATTCTGGCCTTCCTGTGTGGAGTTTGCATCTAGTCCTTAGATTTGCCTGGGTTTGAAAAGGATTCTGCTCCGACATTGCAAAAGCAGTTTACAATAACACAATTTTTGGATGGATTCGTTGGAGGTTCAAGAATTTTAATTATAACAAACATTAAATGTTTCATAATCCGGCTATGTGGCTTCCCCCTGTGTTTGACTGAATTGCATTTCCTAGCAAAGCTTGTTGAATTGTTCAGAAAGATTCTCAACATGTCCTGTCAGTTGTGGGACTCTTACCTCTGTGATGTAATCTCTTCCATCCTTCCCGTGAATGGCCTTGACTGCACAAATATCCAGACCCCCGAAAATCTCTGAGCACGTGTCAACCCACAGCTTGTATCTGAAAGGCGTCAAGGAGACACAACTCAAAATGTCACTCAAGTAACTGAAGCTCGGGTTTCTGACTACAATCTAGCTTCATTTTTGAATCACACTGTTGAAGAGCAAATTTAAATCAGGGATAGCTTTATGTGTTCCTCAACGTATTTCTGAGACAGATTTAAAAAATGTAGGGTGGCCCGGTGATCCCATGGCTAGTGCGTCACCCCCACAGTGCAGAGGTCGTGGGTTCGATCCTGGCTCCAGCCTTCCTGTGTGGAATTTGCATGATCTCCCCCAGCCGCCGGGTACCCAACTCTCTCGCCGCCTTCCCGGGCCTGCGTGGGTTTTCTCCGAGTACCCCGGTTTCCTCCCACATTCCAGAAACATGCATGGCAGGCTGATTGAACACTCTAAATTGTACCTAGGTGTGATTGATTGTAAGTGTGAATGTGTGTTTGTCTATGTATGCCCTTCATTGTGCTGGCAACCAGTTCAGGGTGTCCCCCGCCTACTGCCCGAAGAGGACAGCTGGGATAGGTCCAGGACCCCCACCCCCCCGCTACCCTTATGAGGATAAAGCGGATCAGAAAATGGATGGGTGGATAGATTTTAAAAAAATTTACTTGTTTTCAGAGCACATCAAATTTTTGAGCTATTTTCTTTCTTTTTTTTTCTTTATATGAGGTTGACCTACAAAAGCTTGTGCAATACAGAACACATAACCCTTAATTCATAAAGATGACCAAATATATGTGCTAGAGGGAAAAAAATGAGGGCAGATTGGGCAGCAGCACAAAAATATAAATCACCCAAAAAGTTTACTTGCCTCTACACTTTAAAACATTTGGAAAAAAATGTTGTCCAGCTGTGTAATGTGCAAGTATCTGTTCATCAGTTGTGTTTTCTCCTAGAAAAAAAATTAAAAAATTCTACGTGGCCATCTTTGTGTTGAAGAGTTGGCTGCGTTTTTGAACACCCACTTGTCAGTCATGGCCACCTGTTCCAGCATCGCCGAGCCAGTGTTGGTCTTCCAGTTGCCTGACATAGATGTTCTCCTGGGGTGTGAAGGCCGAAACATTAGAACAATTCCCAACTCATCCCCTTTATTTAATTTGAGCTATACAAGTGGAGTCGAACCTACATGTAGGCTTTGTAGTCTGCGCCGATCTTCTGGATCCTGATGTCATACTTGGACTCAATGAGAGGCTCAGTGGTGCTGTATGTCTGGGTGAGAGCCACGACACTGGCTATGTCCTGGAACTTACTGTGATTGTCAACCTTCACCTGCAAAACCACACACAAATAGTTCCAATGTCAAATGTTTACAGCGCACCCCCACACCCACCCAATTCAATTAAACAATAATGCAGTGTCTTAAACTGTAACGGCCAAACCTTTCCAATGCCAGAGTGGGCGTGTCCAATCTTGACAACCACAGGGAAGGACGGCAAGCTCGCCTATAAGGAATGAAAGGTATCATTTGAGTGTTCTGATCGGTGGCAAGATAATGGTGAGTGTCACATCACGATACAAGAAAGGGTTGTGGCTCTTGTCACCATCTCTTTGTAGTTTGGGTAAAAGGTCTGCTCAATCAGTGGAAACTTATCAGCACCCAACTTCCTGAATGTGTTGATCAGCTGAGCAAACTGGACACAGGGAGAAATAAAGACAATATTTTTCAGTCAGACAAACCACAGCAAACCGATCTCGCTGCTGCTCTGCTCTACGGCAATGGCGTGCATCACTGCTGGAGGGCCTTACCGCCCAGGGCTTGTCACACAGATTGTAGATGGACTCCAATGAGTTAATGCTTGGAACACCCCCATACTGCAGACCGATTACGAGGTTACGGAAATCTTCATTCTGGGTCATACTGAAGGCGTGCTGGCGAATAAGCACAAAGTCTGGCTTGAATGACCTAGAAAATAAGAGAGACCAATGTGACCACAGTTAGTCGACACGGACAAAACAAGGTCATCAGAACTATATTTCGAGCTCTGTGGTAAATTCTCATACCTGACAACCTTGGTGCCATTTCTGAAAACCTGCATCGTAACACTGCATGTCCCATTGGCCTGAGCCATGATGCTGAGCTCACTGAATTCCGCCTGAAGAGTTCATGGTGACATTGGCACTTGAGGACTGACGTCTCAACTTTTTTTTTTCCAGACAGAAAAATGGAGACAAACTGACCTGTTCCACTTTGATGTCATAGTCTCCATAGATTTTCTTGCCTCGGAATAACTTGGCCCTGAGTTGAAACACATGGCAAAAATGAAGAACTATGAAAAACAACTTACCATAGTTATGACATCTTATAGTGGACCACAGCAAATATAACATGAACAATTATTTCAGCTCATTTCAACCGGCAAAAAGAAGAAATTGCATGGGTTCATACGCAAAATTCCACGCATTAAAACAATAATATTTGCAGTCCATGCTAATAGTCAGGAATAATGGTTTCTCCGCTCGCCGGCCATTGTATTGTCATTTTTGTCGGGGTAAAGTTATTTAGCCACTGTTAAATTTGGGTCAAATTACCCTCTGTCGAGGACACATGCCTGTACGTTGTATACAGAATGAGTGAGTGATTCAGAATATCCAGTGTTAAATAGTCCCCGTAGAAGTGGCAGTGGAAGAGAGGAAGACACGGTGGGAAATGAAAAAACAAACCAATTCAAGGCCAGTCTAGTCGTATTGATGGTAGTGCGAATACAACATGGAGGCCTTCCTGTCTGGTCCACCAAGATCGACCACCAGAGCAGGCGACTGTAAGTAATGGCAAAAGATGTCTTGCCTTTTTGACAGACCGGTCCACCAGTGCAATGATTTGGAAAATTTTATTTCAATGTACAATATGAAATGCATTTATTTGCTCTTTAGTCCGATCAGATTTCATAGCATACAGAATTTGTTTTGAGGGTGATGGAATGAGGCCAAATTCCCAATGTGGACTGTTATGTAACTTTAGAAAACGCTGCACCTTTCACGATTAGTGAATCGGATTACTGCGTATTTGCAGATAAACATGCATATCTTTTTGAGAATCATTTAGCTGTACAAATCTTCCGTATTGCAAATGTCTGTACATAAGAAGGACCTTTTATAGAGATAAAAATTAGTCAAAATACACAAAAAGCCACAAGGAGAATGTCAAATTTATAAGTGTACTGTACGTATCTTTGGCTTGATGTACAGTCGATACATGGGACCCAAATGCTAAGGCGATTCTGCAGCTGCTTGAGAGGCGCCATCTAGTGGTTCATTCCAGTATAATTGCGATCGCCTTTTGAAAGTGCATCCCATTTATCTATCCATGCATGCATTTTCCGATCCGCTTATCCTCACAAGGGTCGCGGGGGTGCTGGAGCCTATCCCAGCCGTCTTCAGGCAGCAGGGGGGTACACCCTGAACCGGTGACCAGCCAATTGCAGGGCACACAGAGACGTACAACCATCCGCACTCACACTCACACCTCGGGACAATTTAGAGTGTTCAATCAGCCTGCTATGCATGTTTTTGGAATGTGGGAGGAAACCGGAGCACCCGGAGAAAACCCACGCATGCCCGGGGAGGACATGCTAACTCCACACAGGGAGGCCGGAGCTGGAATTGAACCCGGTACCTCTGCACTGTGAGGTCAACGTGCTAACCACTGGACCACTGCATCCCATTTATTTTCCTGCAAATCGTGCAAAGCAGTGGTCATCAGTCCCGTTCCTCGAGGGCTGCCGTCCTGCCTATTTTGCACCTCTCCCTGCTGCAACAAACCTGACTCAAATGATCAATCCGCAAGTTTTGGAGATAATGATCCTAAACATTTTAATCAAGCGTCTTGCAGCACGAGATATGGAAAACAGGCAGGACCGCAGCCCCTGAGGAACAGGATTGATGACACCTGGTGCAAAGTAATGAAAAGGAGTTTATTTTTTTGGGATGTCTTTTTTTCGTACAGAATAAGTATGTTGTAAGAATAATGACACACACACTACCAGCACTGAAGGTGGTAGTGCATGTTTACTGTTCACCGCATCCTTCGCTACAGATTTCCCTGTTTGAAACTGCACTTACAACTCATTGTTACGCTTGTCCTTTAATGAATCCCCAAATCTGATCAGTATTTATAAAGAGTAAAGAGGAGCCGGAAGGAAAAGTGCCACTTTAATGTTCTCCTCTTGCTATAAGGGAGATTTTTCAGAAGGTTTCCACAGATGAGCACTGACAAAAGCTCTCATAGGAAACATTATGTAATCCTTATCCATATGATGCGTCAGAAAACATGTTATCTGTTCTGGGAGTGCTCACGATCCGCTGTCATGTACTCTGCTCTTCCTGCCTAATTACTGTGGTTCTAAAGCTGAATAATTCATTCAGAAAATAATTGCAGTGTGGAGATTTGTTTGACTTTGGCGGAAAACAAACCTTAAACAGGGAATCATTTGGGGTAAAAACAAACAAACAAACAAACAAACAAACAAACAAACAAACACACAAACAAACAAACAAACAAACAAAAAAACCTACTGTTCGTGGGGAATTAAATAGAAACAGACTGTGTAATTTCTAAAACTATGAAACACAGTGATAATGTATGGCAAAGCCTGTTATTTCTGCTCAACAAAGGAATTATTTCATTCTGCACTTCCAGTCGAGTTACTGAACACAGATAGGGCCAAAAGTAAGGAAGAAATATTTTCCAAAAATGCTGCTTTTAAGTTTAGCCACTTATTTAGCCATCGAACAATATTACATTTCTTTGCCTTGATTTTCTTTTGCAATATGTTCAGTGTATGTGATGATGATATGATATGTTCAGTATCCATCTGCGCTGTCCGATAGTTTTTTTGTTTTTTTGGCGGGGGGGGGGTTCAATGTGAGCAGACTGAAAACTCCAATACGCCTCACAGTTTATCACATCACATCACCAGGTACTGAATAGTTTGAAAAAATAAGACCATGCCATTAGCAGTCAGAGGAGGAAGAGTGTTCACTAATCAAGAAGGGTGGAGGAAAAAAAAATCATGACTGAATAATTATTTTTTCCCCCCATTTCAATTGTTTGTTGTTGAGATTATCTTATTGTCTTCTGAAATCCATTCAGGATCTCATAGTCAAAAATGCTAAATTTGTGTGTTTCCTGTTCCAATACACAAGTTAGCACATGGCAACACCCACCACCACCATCTGTTGTACTACAACAGAGATGCTGATTGTCAAGTGTCTAATTCTCACTTCTCCGATACACTATCAGACAATTGGAGATGCATTCTGATTTTCCAAAGTCAGGCGAATTAAATTAATGTTTTTTTTGTTCGTTATTTCGTTTTGCTGATTGCATAAAACCACCGACAAAGCATGAGGTGAGGCAGACGGGATTGCACAAATCATATTGAGTCTCTGAAAATGGGGGTGCGATGCAGAAAAAGGCCAATTATTTCAATTCCTGTTACGAACCTGACTGCATGCAGGAAGAACATCGCCCAGTGTATTAATATTCACCACATGACTAAAGGCATCCTCGGTCCAAGCTTTCTCACTCTCCTCGTCATGGAAGACATCCAAAAAACATTCAAGGGGTTGTATAGCCGATATATTTCTCTACATGCTGCTTGCGCTGAACCTGCATGGTGCCGAAGGCGCCTTTTGCATGCACGCCAGGGGAGAAGAGAGAGCACGATTGCAGCTGTTTAGTTGCATTATTTATTTGTCGGAGGAATCAATACGGTTTCATTTGACCTGAATCAAACGTGAGATCATAAACAAAAGGAGCTGGGACATGATTTATCGTGGTTTTATGAGTACATTTGACAATCCAGATACTCAAATTATGCAATTTAATTAAAGGTTCTTATGATCTAGTATTGACATAATTCCTAGGAGGGGTTGGTCAGTGAGAATTTTGGCTGAGGTGTAAAACAACCCACTTAGCCAATCGACCATTAACTCTTAAGCATGAGTATTGGTTGGATGAAGTCAAACTTGATTTCAGCCAACACACTCCTCTGCGACATGATCAAAATACTGCAGTCTCGTTTTCCCCCCTCATTGTGTTGTGTGCAAGAAAAAATAAATACTAACATTGGCAATCAGTTTAATGCTAAGTGAAAGAGAAACATGTTCTCCTCCCACCACAAGAGCAATTTATAGCACAGTCTTCCTGGAACAAAACAAAGATCCGTAGATGACTTGCAGAATAATCTGAGCTCATAATTTGATCCAAGGGATTTTATCTTGACGACAGACTGCTTAACTACATCACTATGAATAATAATATCTTGCCGTTCGTCCAAACAGTATATCTAATTACAAAGCACCACAGTTTGGAGTGTATGCTGCCTGTTAGGGAACAACAATACAGCTGGTGCCAGAAAAAGCTTTTTTTTTTTAAATGGGAAACTGGATTGATGATTATTCAGAATCACCAGTTTATGTAATGTCACTGTGAATCATAGGGCTTTGTTATAATTATGATATACGCTAGATGATAGTGCATTTTGCCACAAAACCCTTTCAGAAAATCGATTTGGCTGAATGGAAGCCTACAGTGTGGTGGATTTTAATCTGAGCAGGTCTCATTTTGCATCAGCCTAATGACACACGGCACTACACAAGCGTGCCAGCGTTACACAGAACAGAAGCCACTCAGCAAAAGTAATAAAAATAGATTCCTTCACCCCAATGCCTTTGCCAGCAGCTATATCCTGCAATTGTACGACCAGAATACAAAATACTGCTTAAATGTGTCTGAATGAACGTTACTCAAACCATTTTAAGACAACAGTTTACATAAACGAACAAACCCAACGCTGCCCTTGCAATACAATGCACAGAGAATGATGTGCAAACGGAAGAAACTGAGGCAGGCTTTGAGGCTATCATACTGTGTGCACCGGGTTAAAGGTCTCACAAACAGCACCAACATAGATGTAACCAGGTGACTCGACATGAAGGACTCCCGCTCTGAAATGCTGAGCGCCCATGAAAAATAGATGAGGAGAGGACGTCAGTGAATGGAGTACGCACATCTCATCCCCCAAGTGTGCTTAGTATGGGGGATAGAAAACAAATAGCTGTATAAATTCCATGGAGTATGTTGTAAAAAGACAAAGACATTTATCTCACCAACTAAAGTGACTCATTTTGAGCTGTAGCATTCAGAAATGTGCATTTTGGTGTGCCGTGTTGGCCTCAATGTACGGTGGATAAAAGTCGAAAGGAAGTCTGATGGAAAGCAAAAAAAAGGATAAGGTCAAGAAAATCCTAAGAGAGTAGTTTGACTTTAAAATGGTTGCTGACTCCCATTTAACATTAGTTTGAAAGTGAAGTCGCTTCAGCATTTTACTTGTCTAAAATATAATGATGAAGGATTTTCTCAACCCCCAATCCCCAAGTATCGGTCGAGCCCCTGGGAGAGAAATAATGCCGGAGCCATTCCTGCACTTGTGAAACCACCCAGTTGTTTATCTTTGCTTCCCTTGAAAAAGGGTAAGCATTTTTTTTTTGTTATTTAAGAAGTTACAGTACTTGTCATATTACATGTGGAAACAGTGTTGAAATGATTTTCTCTTTGTTTTATTCTTTATCTTTCATCACAAAAACCTGACATCTTGGAGCCATTTTACAGTATGGATACTGTATTATTTATTCCCTTCTCCTCAGCAAGAGTGTGGCTTTCTTCTCGCAGCCAAATTGTAGCTAGCTAATGCACAAGGTTGACCTGATCTTATTAACATTGATCCAGGTTTGTTCAAGACAAATGGTCTTCTCTGCTAACAGGGAGACTGCTCCTCAGCTTCAATCAAGCTGTTTCCTTACATTTTCAAGACATGCCGTGGTCTGAATGCCATCCTACTGTAAGGTCAAAATAACTGTTTGAAAAAAAAGCCAGACTACAAATTATTGTGATGCTGACATCCTTCCTTCTGGATTGCACATCTACAGTTTGTGCTAAGTGATGCAGTAAAAGAGAGGGCGATAAAACGATGGTACGTTTGTAAAAGTACAATAGCGTGCTGCAGTGTAGTGTGTGCTTTTGGTATGTCATGCGGAGCAGGTCATGTGGTCTGTGTGGAGGGAAACCCCATTGATGGGCACAAGCACTGCAGTATTTTATCTTGTTGCAAGCATCGATGCAACCTGTGGAGCATCCATTTTAAAAACAGACATGGTAGTGAATGGGTTAGAAGATTGCAGAAAATCACCATAATAGCATAGGAAAAAAAGCTCCTTAATCTTGATGTCATTGGTAGTGGGATGAGAATTGATTTGCGTTCTAGTGCCAGCACGCATTAAACCACAAGACCATCTTGCACTACCTGAGTAGGCTGCTGAAGACAGAGAAATGCATTTGTCTTACCACTCTTGCTGCGGTTCGTCGATGACCAGCAGAATCTTGAACTTCTTGGGTGTCGTGACTGAGCTTTGCTCCACTAGCCCCGCTGAGGCGGCCGTCTGCTTGACGACGTTGGTGATGGAGCTGAAGAAACCAGCTCCGCTCGATTGAGCTGGCGGAGCTTTTTTCTCCGGACCAGGGGAAGCGGCTGGAGGCGTGGGCCCGGCTGTGGGGGACTTGGCAGGGACGGTGTTGGCGGCTGCAGGAGGCTGAGCGGGGTCAGGCCTCTGGAGGTCCGTCATGTAGCCATTGGGCAGGTTGGAGATAAAAGTGCTGTCCGAGAGACGCCGTCGCAAATAATTCATGGCTGGAGCTGGAGAACAAATCGATGGTGGGTTGTGGAAAAGCTCTCCCTCTGCTTACTGCACAGCTGACAACAGCTGCGCTCTCAGCGTAAATTCCCAGTGAATGTGCTCCCTTCGAGCTTGCTGGAACATCCTCAGAGCTCCCACTCACTGGCGGTGACGTTTCAGCCTTGCTCAGCCAATCTCCTCACTCGGCACCCTCCTCAGCCATTGCACAGGATGCTGAAGCTGTGCCACTCCTCTTCTCCCTCTCTGCATAGTGTTCTTCTTTGCTACCCCTCCCCCACCTTATGCTGCCTATCACGCATGTTTTCCTTTTCTTTTCTTTTCTTTTTTTTCACCCCAGCTGTAGGAAATAAAAGTGTTTCGAGTGGAAGTGTGGATGTGTTAAGCGAACACTCAGTCTCACACCTCTCCCTGTGTCCTTAGCTGACATTTGTGTATGCCTGTCAAGCTCAGATATGCAATCTAAAATGGCTGGTCGGACATGTGGCCGCTGCCCTGTGCCGTAGTCGCCCACCGAGACACAAATGCAGATTAAGGTGTCACGTTATTGATTCCGATCTTCCAAATGAAACAATAAGCAACTCTTTTGACTGTGTTTATACAAAGTCTGAAGATGAAATTAAACTCATCTGGTGAAAGCACTTCTGGCAATTATGTTGCCAAGGCGAAGAGGGTACAGATCAATAAATCAATAAACTGTAAGCCTTACACGTTTCTAAAGGCTCAACTGAGATTGAAAGAAAAACAAGAACGTGTCCTCCAAAAAGGTGCACAGCTGAGGCATGAATGAGTACATGAGATTTTATACACACTCACTTGTAACAACATTAGACAAAAAGAGCAGAATGTCATAGAATCCAATTTAGGAGTTTAAAAATGCCTTTGCAAAACCAGCAATGCTCAGTTTAGGTCGACAGTTATTCAGTTAACAATGTTTATAATTGCTTAAATTCCGTATAAAGGATTATAATTCAAGGGCGGCTCTGCCTCACTGTGCAGAGGTGGAGTGTTCGATTCCGGTTCTGGCCTCCCCGTGTGGAGTTTGCATTTTTCCCCGTGACTGCGTGGGTTTTCTCTGGGTACTCCGGTTTCCTCGCACATTCCCAAAACATGCATGGCAGGCTGATTGAACACTCCAAGTTGTCCCTAGGTGTGATTGTGAGCGTGGATGGTTATTTGTCTGTGTATGTCCGGCGATTGGCTGGTGAACGGTTCAGGGTATCCCCCGCCTACTGCCCGAAGACGGCTGGGATAGGCTCCAGCACCTGCAGTGGTCCTTGTGAGGGTAAAGCAGATCAGATAATGGATGGATGGATGTATTAGATGGATGTTTTCTGTACATTTTAGGTCAGTACCCTAAAGTAACACAGACTTGTAAAATTGCGGGGGTGCAGCCTATCCCAGCAGACGGGGCACACCACACCCTCTACTGATTGCCAGCCAATCGCAGGGGCAAGGCACACATAGACGAACAACCATTCACACTCATAGTCGCACCTAAGTACAATATAGAGTATTCACTTAACTCACCAAGCATGCTTTCGGAATGTGGGATGAAATGGGAGTACTTGGAGAAAACCCGTGTACCTGTACGCATGGTGGAAACATGCAAACTTCATACAGAAAGGCCGGGGCCGGCTTCCAACCCACAGCCTCTGCACTCTGAGGCAGATGTGTAAACCAGTCTTCCACCATGCTTCCCTCCCATTCGTTCAAATTATATCCGAAAAGCTCAATGACACAAAAGTCTCTTAATTCTGCACAATTCAAAATGTTTCTGCTTATTTAGTGTAGTTCCTGCTTGTTTCGCGAGTGTGTGTGTAGGATTGGTTTCTGTGTGTGTCCCCTCCTCTTCCCCCACTATTACTCCTCTGCCATGTGTGCTTGCTATGGTGCGAAAGTAATGATTTTAATTGAAGTTGAGTGTAAATATTGACGATCCATCTATCAATTTTTGATTCTGCTTATCCTTAGGCGTAGAAAAAAAAGTAGTGTGTTTCCGGTAACCCGACCGACCGAGAATTTCTACCTCGAACAAAAACGTTCCGGTCGGCATTTTTTTCAAACCTTCTACATTTTTGTGTAATAATAATAATAATAGTACTGTAATGCCCTTCAATAACGGGGAGAAGGATGCACGCAGTCGCTGATGCAATTCGTCGCTTTTTAATAAACAAAACAAGCAATAAACACACGCATTCAAAGGAGTTGCTGTTAGCCACAACTCACGCTCATGCGCTCCACACTCAGACTAATTACCGGAGCCAATATTCCCCCAACCTCGCCCCTCCCTTTCTATGACGTCACACGAATACAAGAAACAGATATTACAGTACATTTCATTTATACGCGCTTTCAAAACACTCAAGGACGCTTTACAATCAAAACAAGAACAATAAAACCACAGACAAAATTATAAATAATAAAAGGAAAGATGTTTACATCGGTGCAAACTCGCGATATTCACGTTGAGCATGCGCGTCATTTGCCGTCGTGGTGTCAACAACATTGAATCATGGCGGCGCCGCGATCTCCGAAAATAGTTTAGACCGCGTTTTGTGTGTTGCAGTCTAGCATTACTACACCTTGTGACGAATATTTTATTCATAAAGTTACCATGCTACAACCAGTAAATTATAGAATAACCAATACTTTTTCATAATATTTTTCACAGCGATTAGCCTACAAATCTAATGACCAATTTGCCATGTAATCGCGCCTCGCGTCGTCCGTCTCTCGCTCTCGTGTTTTGTGCATACGCCACAGGTGAGTTTAGTGATACGCCTTCGGACGATTCATACGAAAAATCAGACTGGCATTGCCATTTCTTAAATGACGTAATTAGTAGACCTTTGTGAGTTTTTTCGCCGCCATCTCAAACTTTCATCCGCGATTACTCAATTTATGGACTAAAATAGCAACCCGTGATACGCACCTATCTGTTGCGTCCCCCAACACTCAAAACGAAAGTAAATTCGAAGAAACACACCCACACACCACAAACACACAGAGGCACAATGAAATCGCGTTGATCACACAGTCAAGTCGTGTGCGGTGACTTTAATGGTTAAACTATGTTTCGTACCGTAAAATGACGCCACGGAAACGACACGCTACCGTAACTATTGTTACGTGAAATTCTCAGGGTGCCGTAGTTTTTGTTTGTTTGTTTGTTTTCCTTCGCGCGAGCGGGGTTTCAATGTCTCCTTGTTTTATGTTTTATGGTTATTTTGTTTACATTTATGATGGGGGCGTGGCAAAAATATTTAAAAAAATAAAAACATTTGTCCGACCTACCGACCCTATGCCGAAATTTCATGTTACCGGAAACACACTACTATTTTTTCTACGCCTTATGAGGGTCTTAGGCGTGCCGAAGCCTATCCCAGCTGTCTTTGGGCAGATGGCGGGGGACACCCGGAACCGGTTGCCAGCCAATCACAAGAGAATTGAATGTTTGTTACTTAAAACAGATTTTTTTAGAGAATGCATTTAGACCAATTATAACAAATATTTTTTTAAATGTGCAATTAGTGTGACAAAAAAGTGCTTGTTGCAGGATATCAAGGGGTTTTAAGAACACTACATCCATATGAAAATGGCGGGAAAATTCCGGATATCAACATTTTCACTTGTGTAGGAGGGTGGCCGGGGTGGCCCGAGCCTTCTCTGTAGCATACCCTCACACCTGCTCGCATATACGAAGTATCATTTTACGTTTTTTCAATGGTGAAGAAAACACTCAACACCCATGAAATTCAAAATGTTGCGGTGATCATTTTTAATATTTTCAGAGGGCATGAGTAGAGATGTGCACATGATTCTTGGTGATGACTGATCACGGTTTTTGGACATGAATACTGTATACGTAAAGCGTATTTATTTTTATTTTATTTTTGAACAATTCAAGCGTTTTAGACTGACACACATAATCCACTTGTGTATCCACTTTTTGCGACATTTTTGTTCAGTGTTGTGACTGGGATTTTTATATGTGATTTAGATCAATCAAGGTTGGGAAACACTGGAGTATAGTGTAATTGACCAAACCAGACATAAGGTACACTTGTATAATTTATGAGACCAGTTCAAGAACTGTGATAAAAATTATTCCGCAAGTGTAGCCGCAACTCATTTCAAACTCTTATTTGAGCAGCAGGTTATATTACCAACTATAACAATCACAGGGAAAGTCCAATTGTAAGGAAGCTGTGCGGTTTCTCATGTAGTAGAGTGACGCAGAGCTCTTTGTCCACATACGGAGATAGACGCAAGTTTGGCTGATCATGTTTTTGTCGTGCCTGGGAAAGTTCTACTGACGGCCAACGCTACTGTTGCTGGACACAGTGGACGCACCGCGGCTTAACTGTAAGTCGTCGGGTGTGTGTTTAGTTGTGTGGAATAACAAAGGCAACGACAAAGTTGGCGACGAGCTGGCGGCTAGTTGGGGCGCTTGCTAAAGTTAGCTCGGAAGTTTGTCACCCGTTGTTAGACCTTCGACCGCTAACTGTTAAACTGTTTATAACGTTTGATTCTTAAAATGGCAACAAATCGACTACCAGTTTAACCTAATGGGTTGTGAAGTGAAACTCTTGAGCTAGTGGATTAGCTATTAGCCTATCGTAGTTTCGTTGGACGCCTTTAAACACACAGATAATGCACACTTCTCGTGTTTAAAGTATTTAGATTGTCACCCCCACAACATGTACACAACTAATTGTACAACTTCTATTCTTTAGGAAAGAAGTTTGTTGGCCCCGCCGGTGTTGCTTGCTAGCGTCGATGTTAGCAGCTAGCCTGTTCGTGTAAATGCTGTTGCCTAGAATGGACCTGTTGAACTCTCAGTACCTGGACAAGATGAACAACAACATCGGGAGACTGCACTTTGGAGGTGGATTTTTCATCATACAATCAGGAAATAACTCATTTTAGTCGGGTTTTCTGGACTGTTTTATTCTTTGCAACATAGCATACTCCGTAAAAGAAGAATTCTCTTGATCTTTGTAACGTGGGTTTGTGTATTGAACACAAGCTTACACAGAAACGCCACCCTTGTGATTTATGTATTGCAGTAATATGACCTGACTGACATAATGCTTGGTTCCACAAGTCTGTATCCGATTTCCGTTTGACTTTCCCACTGTCAAGTGCAGTCTGAATGTCTTGCTGTCAATCTCCTTTTAAGTGTTCTGTTAAAGTCATCACAGTGATGTATTGTGCTGTATTCATCTATTCTAAGGTGACGCTTGCCATTGATGTTACTGCCACCTTGTATGGAAGAGACTGTTGGGTAAAAATTGCATTGTGGGGCACACCTACCTCTCCTTTTGTAGACTTGATTAGTTTATTTCAAGCTTATTAAATGCTGCATGTGCTTATGCGCCTGTTGTAATATTTGATTCAGATTTGATTATTTATTTCAACAGATGAGTCCAGGACACCCTCGCTGCCCTCTGCTATATCAAATATAAGCGGGCCGCCCCCTCTCTGCCCCAGTAAACGGAAGTACGGCGATGAACAAACGAAGGACCAAATTAATTGTGACGATGACCACATGACCAAAATGAGCAGATTGTTTGCAACTCACCTGTAAGCTCTTCCTCTGCTGCAGTGTTTCACACCCTAAATGCTTGTCTGTCCTGTACACCACCAATTTTTAGCTACACCTGTGAACCTGTTGAAGGATTTTTTCTTGTCCTATTGTGTATAAAACAACAATAGAATTGACCCCCTGACAGATTTATAAGTTACTGCCTTTAGGGTTACCAGCCCCATTGACATCTCATTGATTTAACCCATCTCTACTCGCATTACATTTTTCTTGTTTTTATTCAGGGCTCGTCCCTCTGCTGGGGACAACCGCAATGAACACTGGAGCCTGAGCCACAGTCCCGTGGAGCACATCAGCTCTTCCTCCAACGGTCTCCATGGGAACCATCTGTACGCTTCCATTTCAGGCTACGCTGTAGACCAGCCGCTGGCTCTGACCAAAAGCAGCCTTGACAATGCAGTTGGGGGCAGCGAGAGGTCCGCTGTCAGTGCAGCTGTCGAGCGGCAGCAGGTACGATGGTCAGCATGTCTTCCTTACTCACAAGTTCGTGAACACCTGTTTTATGAGCGATCCAGTATGTGCTTGAATGACTCAGGCATACTGAGATAGGTCACGACCTTCCAATTTTGTTTCCCCTCACACAATAACGTCCTTTATTTGTTTATTTTTTGTCCACCTTCAGAATCGCCCCTCTGTTATTACCTGTGCTCCTGCAAGCAACCGCAATTGTAAACTCTCTCACTGCCACATGAATGGCTGCTCTCCCAGCTCAACCTTTGATGAGAGAAAGACCAACGGTAAGCCCCTAGTCATCACTAACATGTGCCCCAAATACTGCACGGGGATACACGGTGTCATTGATTTGACCCAGTCAGGAACGATTTACAGAACGAATTAAAATTCAGTAGGCTGTAGCTCTGATTGACCTACAATTTGAGTTTTATTTTTGTGCCCTCACTATCAAAAAGTACCGTAAGCTTGATTAAAATCAAAATGCATGTGGTTAAATTTTTCAGATAATTTTTTTTTTGTGAGTATTTTGGCATCGAATGGCCCTTGAACATTCGGACTGGAACTGAGTGTGCCTTCTTGTTCTGGGTCGCATCGTATTATTCTTCAGCCGTTGCGCAAACTATTTCATTGGGTGCAATTTGTAACCTCAGAACCGCCTTTGTCATTGTAAATTGAGGGACCTCTCTGTCTAGATAAAAAAACTACCGTATTGTATCTAACATTACAACAATGCAAGCAAGTGCCCTTTTCTGTCACTGAAATTATGAAATATTATAATAATATAATAATTTTGCAGGTTGGAAATGTTCTCAATGACTAGGTTGACTTTGGATGATGAGGCCAAAACAGGTCCGATGTCTATTTTACCACTAGGTGTCACACTTGACTCAGCGCTATGCTTCTGGTTTTGTGCATGTCTGTCTTGTCTTTGCCCACATCCAGGGAGAACGACTTTTCTTCTTGCGGTCCCTACAAAAGTAATTTGAAGAAGTCAATTTTTTTGAAGCCACCTTTTGTTTGAAGCCATCCACTTTTTAAGTCAGCAAAAGTATTGGAACAGACATTATTAAATGAACGTCAAGTGATTAATATGGTATTTTTGGTGGCCAGAGCATCACTTGCAATAACCGCATCAAGCCTGCGACCCTTTGACTTGACCGGACTGTTGCGTTCTTCATTCGACAGGCTTTTCCAGGCCTTTAATGCAGCCTCTTTAAATTGTTGTTTCTGGGCGCTTCTCCCTCCAGTGTACTCTTCAGGCGCTAAGATGTATGTTCTATTGGCTTAAGGTCCCTTGATTGTTGTGTTGGCCATGCATTAAAGCGCCTGACAAAATGGTTTGTTGAACTTTAGAATTAATTTTGCTGGTATACCATCACGAGTTAGGTCTTCAATAAAGATGAATGAGTGGATTCCCGAAGCAGCTGTGCAAGCCCAAGTCATGGCATTACTCCACCAGGCTTCAAAGATGAGCTTGTGTTTCTTTCTCTATACTTTGGCGTTTGAAAATGTGTTCCCAAACCTTTGTGGCTCATCTTCTTTGCAAAATCCAATCTGTTTGTATCTTTGGTATGGCCGGTATATTTATTTTCCAAGTCTTTTTTTGAATAGTGGATTGTGATGCCTTCAACCTTGCTTTTTGGAGGTCGGCTCTGATGTAACCGACTGTTGTCTTTGGCCATTTCTTCACAATTCTCTCACAATGCTTCTGCCATCAACTGCTGTTGACATGCTTGGCCAACCTGTTTAATGTCTGTTGATCTGTACACCAGTACTTTCTTTCTTTTTCCGAACATCCATATTGTTGTACTGGTTGAGAGTGCCACCGAGTGGCATTAGCATCTTGCAACAGTCATCCAGATCTCAAAGAGTCACAGAAAGGCATATGAGTGGATGTCTTTGGACCTGTTCATGACTGGAACACCTGTTGTGAATTTTGCTCCTTGTTGGAGAACAGCAAGTTGTGCAAAAAGTACTGAAACATTGAGCGTTCAAAAGTTGACAAATAATTGAATTAAATCCACGTGAAAAAGAGTTAAGGTTCATACTAAAATTTCACCCAAACGGCAATTAGCAATTTGTTTGTAGCGTGTTTGTGCGTGAATGTGTAAACATGTGCATGGTTGTGGTTTTCAGCACACATATTTTCATTTCAGCGAACACAGTTTGCGATCCTGTGATTGAGGAACATTTCCGCCGGAGCCTCGGAAGAAACTACAAAGAAGCCGAGCCCTTGACCAACCCGGCGTCCAACTCCGTCTCCATCACAGGCTCGGTGGATGACCACTTTGCCAAGGCACTGGGAGACGCCTGGATCCAGATCAAGGCCAAAGGTGGGGGTCGCCAGACCCCAGAAGCAGATTCATGAAGAGGTGAAAAAAGGTTCCAACAATCACTCGTGGATGTCATGTTCACTCTCTTTTAGAGCTGAGTATCAAATCTCGACAGCCAAGAACAAATATAAGACATGGTTTTCGCATTACCATGTCTAAGGTTCACCCCCCCCCCCCCCCCCCAACGCTTGCCTTGCAACAAAACGTTTACCAGAAAAAACAATGGTGGCTAAATTTACTCCAGCCAGTGTGGACAGATTTTCACGTTGATAATGAGAAAAACAGAACAAACAAGAAACAATTGTCCCTTTTTTCATAGCTGAGGTTCCGTTTGTTTACCTGCCACCGCGTTGCCAAAGAAGCGTCTCCCTTGCTTTTCCGCATGCAAGCCGTACATGTTTTAGCAAAATGCGTTTAGATTTCAATTTGCGCTGCTTTTGCTTCTGTACTACTTGAAACTACGTTCCCCATCTCATTTGCACTATTACAAATCTAATGGTTGATGAAACAGGCTCCCAGTTTGTGATTCGGAACCCGATAATCTAATTGAGACTCCTTTCCCTTGCTTTCTTAAATACACAAAAATAATATAGTATTTGAATCCTACTAGATGTCTGTAACTTAAAAGCATGTTTCAAATAGCTGGATTCTGTCACAAACCTTGCTAAATATTTTCTCAGAATTTATTTTTTATCTAACATTGTAGAAAATACTCACTGCTGGTCCAGTTGTACTCACTTTATTTTTTTGTATCTGTTTGAGACACCCTGGTAAGAGGTGTGCGTCTTGGCATCCTCTTGAAACCGCAGCCTCTGGAAAGGTTGTCTGAACGCGGTTTGCTAGGCAACATTGCTTCATTACTCCGCATAGCTGTAAGCTACAGCTTTGCATGAGATTGCAAGTGACTAAAACGGAGCTTTTGTTCGTGTTGACTGTATTTCACAGCTGTCGAGCTCCAGTCCTTGACGGCCGCAATCCTGTATCTTTTTGACGTTTCCGTCCTCCACCAGACTGAATTGAAATGATCAGGATCGCTATCAGGCTGCCGCAGAGCTCGCTGAAGTGTTGGAGGAAGGAAACACTGAAAACAAACAGGATAGCGGCCCTCTCGGACCGGAGCTCGACAGCTATGCTTTACTCATTTTGGGCACGTTGGTTTCTTGACCTTTTTGAAAAACCACATTCCCAGTTTATTTTGAATCCCATCTCCATTGACCAGGAAAAAAACGAATGGAGGCATTTTCTTTTAAACAGAGCTGGAAATGCAAATGCAGTGTGGCGTGTTTAACTCACAATTCGGCAACAGACCTGACAGAACCGTCACTTCCTACTCTCAACAACCTACTTTTAGTGTTCTTGGTGGACTAAACGGACGAAAAGTGAGTCATAGTTTGACCAATAGTAAATATATGGTCCTAAAGTTTTTGTTTTGTAGTTTGTTTTAATTAATCGTCTGACATGATCACACAAACTTAATGTTTGCCAACACTTATTGACAGGGGATTGTAAATTTGAGTAATTATTATTTGATTTAACAAGAAACTGTATATATCCTGTAATGTTTAGTGAATCCCCTTACATTTGTATTAATCCACATTTTGGAGCTGTTACACGTTTTCTTGTCTTCCTATTTTACTGTACTCTTATGTGACCATCATTGCGCAGCGCGGAATGATCCTGTGTATTTCGTTTGTATTGCGTGAGACATATTTGTATGTAGCGTGGAAGTTCCCGATCCTTTTCCCATCCAATTCATCTTTTCTATCCATTGATTCCTTTCCCCGCCGTTAAGAGATGGTGCACGTGCAGGAACACATCAGTCTTTTGCATGAAGAGCTGGCCAAGATTCACATGTCCGCGAGACCAGTTAAGAGTCTGACATTTCTGTGCATAAATACATTGGGCTGGAGGGAGGGATTACATTGTTTTGACTTTGACTTGTTTGACACAAGCAGATTTTTCACTTGCATATGTGCGGTATCAGCCCGTTGGTATTTAATTCCTTTATTTAGACAGACTGTATCACAAAGACTTTTTACAAAAACCTACCGTGTCATGTATCACCGCATAGATGAGGAAAACGATGCATTTGTACACACGGTTCCATATTTCTCTGGAAGAAAATGCCAGTGTTTTATATTCAGTGTCTTCCAAATAAACACAGAAAAATAAAACGTAACTGTGCGCTTGTTCTTTCTTCAACTGATGTGATCGTGTTGTGATGACAGCAAAACATTTACTTGGCATTCAAGGGTGAACTATTTCTGGACTAAGTGCTTCTGATTGAGAGCAGGCTTTTACTCTTGATTGTGCACCGGCAATTTGGCAAAACAAAATTAGGAACCCAGTATGTCGTCATCTTCGTCTTTCTGTCTCTCTTATAGGCAATCAACACAAAAGCTTACACTGAGAAAAGCACTTGTACAACAGAATCTTTCACTTCTCTTTTTATTGGACACGTGCAAGAGCTTGTGCGGCTAAGTGGGGGTTTAAGACCTCCACGTGTAAGCTACCCCCAACGCCATAATGGTCACTAAAAGAACTGCAATGCCCTTTACTTTAGAGTCTGACAATCCTCCATTAAGCGCCTCCAGTTGGTCCAGAATGCCGCTGCTCGCCTTTTGACTGGTACTCGTAAGAGGGAGCACATAAATCCTACTCTGGCATCCCTTCACTGGCTCCCCATACATTTTTGAGTTCTTTTCAAGATTCTATTATTTGTTTTCAAATCTCAAAATGACCTCGCGCCACCTTACCTCTCTGAGCTCATCTGCCCCTACACACCTACCCGGTGCCTCAGGTCTGCGGACCAGACATTATTAGAAGTACCAAGAACTAAACGGAGGCTCAGAGGAGATCGAGCCTTTTACGTTGCTGGTCCCTCTCTCTGGAATGACCTCCCACTGAACATTCCTCCTCGCTGCCCATCTTTAAAACCCGCCTCAAAACTCACTTGTATTCTTTGGCATTTGACTCAACATGACCCAACTTATGACCTTAGGTATGGTGCTCTCTACCGTCTTTGTTACTGATTTGTTGCTTTGCTTTACTGTTGTATATGTTAGTTGCTCCATGTACAGCGCTTTGTGTGCAGCAATGGCTGTTTGAAAGTGCTCTATATATACAGTTGAGTTGAGAACTGGGGACTGTGCTTTTTGTAGACCAACAGATTTTGGGTTAATACTGCCCTGGACATAAATGGTCGTTTATTGAACAACCTTTTGCAGCAATCGCAGCAATGCGCTTGAGTCTTTCTCAAGTGCCCAATTGAGACAGCCGGTATTTTGGTCCACTAACAGTGTCTTAGGTTTGAAGAAGGCCACATGAGACCAGTCCAGAGTTGTTTTTCCTGTCGCTGTTCTCGGGTTTGTAGCTGTAGTTTCCTGTAGGGTACAAATCGATGCCTCTCTGTTTGCAGTTGGTTACAGTCGCTCTTTGCGGGACTCCTTGATGGCAAGCTCACAGAGAGAAACCGTTGATGGCCCGAGCGTAAACGGACTCCGTTTTTGACATTGTCTTTGCTACCAGCAGATGGCAGTGTACACACACGATTCAGACTTCTCTGGCCATTCAAGATCAAACAAAGACTTGTGCATGCTTTTCAGGTGAGACTGGTGTGGATTTAGTCTATTCTCATGGTGTCTCCTGGTAATGTGCAAATGCGCGCTGCATGCTAACGAGATGTAGAGGTAAGAAGACGTTGCGTAACTGCTCAACACAATGTGTCTCTGTTCCCATCTCAGCCTCTCAGGCTTCTTCTTATGTGCCTATTGGAGACATGGAGTCCGCAGTCTCTGGATAAAAATAGTACCTGCTGAATGAAATGTAAACGAGTATATCTATATCCATCTTAGCTAATTTGAATGGCTCAGCATCATTCATCGGGAATATTGTCAAGCTAGGGAAATATTTTTTCCCACTCTCTCTTCAGTTGATATCAGTTAATACCCCCCGCTGCCCCAGGCTAGAATCTGCTCCAAACCCCCTCAAATAGACCACTGCCTCGACACGATTAGAATCGGCTATACTAACCGCAATAGCCCATCTTCTGATGCATCATGCCTTTCAAGGAAGCCTACGTTCCTATGGCATTACGACTGAAACGTCCACATTTTACTGTTTGTGCAAAACCAGTCCCTGCATAGACCACCACAGACATCAGGTTTCATTGGCGGTCTGTCAGGAAAAGAGCAGCTAAATCAAGATGACTCATCAGGGTCACGCCAATTTCACCTTGGCCTCTTGCGGTGCATGGCGGCCAGCAGGAGCATGACATCTTGATGACCGCTTTACAACAGTAACAGGAGCAAGCGATTGTGCTGCTGTGAGATGTGGTCAAGACACCATCCTCTCAATTTTCTCTTCATGGTTACGTAAAAGGCAAGAGCGAATGACTGGGGTCCAACAGAGCGTCACTCTGCATGTGCTACTAAGTTCTAATTAATCCAATTGGATAAAGGCATGATTTTACTATAGGCTCAAAAGGGAAATGTTGTTGCCTCATACATACTGGCTGATATCGTAGTCTTCACAAATGGATGATGGAACACGGCTGTTTCCGTAATTTGTTGTGCCCGAATAGAATGCACCCCTATCCACAGCATCCCCGAGCACTCGACGTCTGGGGAATTTGCATGATTGCCTGTAGATTATTTGAACATTATCTATTCACCCTCCTTGCCGTCTTTCTTCAGTGGCTCTTTGCTGTGATGATGCACACACATCCTTGGGCTAAAGAATCTAAAATAGATCATACAAGCAACTGGAGTAGATGCACAGGGAGAGGAAGTGGCTCACGGGCAGACTTGAGTCATGCTGGCAAGATCATGCACCCTGAGCTGACAGCCTAACACGCCAGATTACAGAGTACGCCGTCTCTAAAATGTAGCCTCAGCCTCACAGTTGGCCGCAAATATTCAGAACCACGATCGATTTGCCAACTTATTCGTGTTAAATGGATCCGGTTGGTCGCTAGCACAAAAATGGACCTGATGAGCATCTTGAGCTCAAGACATTGTAGATCATTCTTTGTGTCACGTGGACTGCTGGCAATGGCATAACCTTTGTGGAGGGAAGACAAGATGCGGTCACTGTGGATCACAGTCTCCCATGGAACAGAAGCAGACCCTGTCAGGGCATCTCAACATCAGCTTTCAGCCGCACACCACCACCAACTCACTACTGATCGCTCTTTTCCCCTCACATCCTCCCTCCACCAGCTCAGACAGTTCCTTCTTGATGAGTCCTGCTCGCGGCATCCCACCCCCAGCCCCCTGCACAGACGTTACATGGATGTACCGATACATTTCTCCTTTATGCTGATCGCTGCCTCAACTGTCACTTTGACCTCTTTAGTTGTGCTCATTTGGACCACCGTATGGCGCGGCGCACTTGCCTGTATTTCCCACTGATAGACTTGGCTGGGATTGCAGTAGGATTGCATTTATAATTGACTGATTTGTCAATGATTGATTTGTAGGGCCATCTGGTGCACGACAACATGCAGCCAATATCCACTCAACCTTATTCTTTGTGTTTCAGAGCAAATGAAATCCCCATGGTTTTAAGAATGAAATTATACAGGATCTTGGGGACATTTAACAATAATCCTAAAAAAAGGTTTTCAAAATCATCAGCACACAATAATTCTCCAGGATTGAAAAGTTTTACATTGGAAGTTTTACATTGAGTTTTCGCAATTGTGGAACCATTGGCATTCTAGCCGATTTAAATGTTTCTTTTGTGTTTTTTGGACATATAACTTTTTAAGAAAACACATTCTTTATTTTTGCTGGGTATTGTTTTCTTGTTCACACATTTCTCCCCCAGTTCCGTTGTAAAATGCCACCTTTTTAACATTCACGGCTAAAAAACAAATTTGACCACCCAGATGTGAAGGCATCCACCCCCTCCTCGCCCCACAGTAAGAGCTAATGACTACACACTACCTTCATACTGATATAATGACTACATACCGTGCGATATTGTCTGACCCCCCCCAAAAATCTGTGCAATACCTGAATGAAAACTGCTCAACCCCATCATAATGTAGAGCAGGGGTCGCCAACCTTTTTGAGAGTGAGAGCTACTTCATGTGTCCTGATTGTGTGAAGGGCTACCAAATTGATACACGTCTGAAATAACATTTGTACAAATTACATATAATAAGAATGCGTTATTTTTAATACTTAATGATTTAAATTTTCAGACTCTGATCATCTTAAAGCTGTCTCACAATATTGCCCGTGTTTGCATTTTTAAATCATAATTTCTACTAGCAAATCACAATCCTGGCGGGCTATTGGTGCGGTCCTCACGGGCTACCTGGTGCCCGCAGGCACCACGTTGGTGACCCCTGATGTAGAGACATTCCCCCAAAATATGAAACTGTGTGAAATACGTGTGTTTTTTTTACAATTGCATACTTTTATTTTCTTTTTTATAAGATAGTATAAGAAGACCTTTATTTGTCTCGCAATGGAGAAATGCAATACATCTTTATTTACATCACACTTTCACAACAGCTGCAGCTGTCACAAATTACTGTACAAAACATTTTGACTCAGTGCTGCAAATTGTTCAATGTTGGCCTGTTTTTCCACTGTTCCTATGACAGTGCCAAAAACATTTGATTGAATCATTTCTACAATAAGTGTTTAAAATTATTTTATTTTTTTTACTATACAGTCGACCCGCACTATTCACCCCCTGGGGATTGGGACCGGCTCGGCCCACGAATAGCCAAAATATGCGTGCAAGAGACGGGGTCATTGAAATGCATTGCAAAAAAATAACAATTAGATTCCCCCCAAAGTTCTGAAAACGTTCAATAACGTACGATTGACCCAACAACCCAACTCCGGTCCCCGAAATAAATAAAAATAAATAAACAAATAAATACATAAATAAAGGTTAAAATATTGGAAGAAAATTGGAGAAAAATCTGACTGTGTATGCTGAGAAATTCTGGATAATTAACAATGGCAGCATGGAACATCCCTGGAATGAACGAGATTGTGTTTGCTGTGATGTCTTATTTTGCGGTCCCATCAACAATGTCATACAGCTCACGCGGAAAATTATGACATTACAACCGAGCACGTGCTCTGCATAAAAATGCAAAATATCACCCGATCCGATCCAGCTGACGAGACCGTTGTAAAGTCTAAGCAAAAACTCCGATTGGGACTTAACATCAAAAGGATCATGATTTTATTCACCGACATTATTTTGCAAATGAATCACAACTCTTTTTACTGTATTTTAACAAGATTATTTCACGCATGACACAATCCATCGAATAGATCTGGTGGGCCACTGCCCCACTTGCCCCTCATGCTAAATATTCACTGATGGAGATGAACATGAACTAAATGTTGGCATCGTCACTCTGGGGCATTTTCATGTCTCATTATGAGGTCCGTTAAGGCCAACGTTATCTCTGCTTGATTGAGCCGCTTTAATAAGGAAAGTGACCCTACACCAATTTGAGCAGCAATATTTTCCTCTCCCACATCCAATCTGCTGCTGCCGTCTGTGGTCATATCTGGTTCTCCTTGCCAGTCTTGAACAAGCACACACACGCACACACACACGCACACCGACACACGCACACCGACACACGCACGCACACACACACACACACACACACACACACACACACACACACACACACACACACACACGCTTCCTTCCCATTTACCATAGCACCCCATAACCCATTACAGCCCCCCCACCCCTCCACTCTCTGTGTGTTTAGCAGTCACACAGTCAGCCATGTGTGCGCCCAAGACGTTACATAACGCTCCCTTTCCTGCACTCCAGATCAAAAAGTACAATCCAGCACAGGATTGTTCCTTGCTAACTTGCCTTCTCTTCCACCATGCCGTTGTTGTGTCACATCCCGGTGACCAGAGCTGGAATAGTGGATAAATCCACTTTACTTCCGCATATCAATTTGGAGGCCAAATGTAACCAACTGAGAATGATCACCGGTTTAGTGTAGAAGATTTGATGCCTCAAGCGCAGGGATCTTAGACTCGACTTTTGGATGGACTTGCCGTCAGTTACAGTTACAGACAGATTGATGTTAACACAGTCTGCTCAGGAAGCGAGCAGGTGGCGGGCAGTGGATGATTTTAATAAATGAATATCCAATTCCCCCTTGTGAGTAAAGCGACAAAATTATTTCATTAATCTCAACTTTGATATTTCATCTTTCATGTGCGTGCCTCTCTTGAAACCTTTTTGAATAACTGATGCAATCATGACGAAATATATATATTTTTTCGCTCCACGGGGTTTCCGCTCAGCATTTTTCACAAGAGACGGCGGGGAGAGAGAGATGGGGATGGGGATGGGGGGGGAGAGAGAGAGAGAGAGAGAGAGAGAGAGAGAGAGAGAGAGAGAGAGAGAGAGAGAGAGAGAGAGAGAGAGAGAGAGAGAGAGAGAGAGAGAGAGAGAGAGAGAGAGAGAGAGAGAGAGAGAGAGAGAGAGAGAGAGAGAGAGAGAGAGAGAGAGAGAGAGAGAGAGAGAGAGAGAGAGAGAGAGAGAGAGAGAGAGAGAGAGAGAAATGGCACAGCTGAAAAGCTTTTTGCAGGCAAAAACAAAGGTCTCTATTAAGTGGAAGACATTGTAACAGAGAGGAGGGAGGAAGAGGGTTAAAAAGAGAAGAAGAGTATCAAATGCTGTCAGAGGGCCTGTCTACTGCAGAGTGAGGATTGAAGTAATGAGTTTGTGCTGGAGGAAAATTCACCTCCAGTGTCAAATGCACAGTGGAGCACCAAAGGGTAGAGATGACAGAAGAAAGAACAACACATTGTTCAAGCCTTTGTTGTGTACCAAACTATACAATAGCTGTGAGGGGCAAAAAAAAAGAAAAGAAAAATCAAATAAACTTACTGGTCTTATTCGAGTTGTCAGTCACTCTCACCTGACCTTATCTTGTGTTTGCTGCACATAAGGCTAAACAAACAGGCCATCACAGGGGAGATGTCTTTGATTCGCTTGAATAGGCACCACTACTATCTCCGTTCAACCCTCACTGACTTCATTGGTCCAAGGGGACAAAGTGGCTGCAGGATCAGTTGTGCAGCGTTTGGGTCAGAGCAGGTAAACCAGCAGTGAAAAGCAGCTCACAGCGGTGCTACACAACCAAAATGAGGCTGCGGCATCAAATTCATTGATGGGGGGACGGTTTCAGAGGCGTCACAGTAGCTTTGCCTCTCATGCCGTTATCACACCTGACAGTGTCTGGTTTGGGATCCAGCGGTGCATGCGGCATACGTAAGCGGCTGGTCATCTGTGAGGCAGAGTGATAGGGTGTGATGTGTCACACGCTATGGTAACCTGCCCTTGGATGTGTTTGACAGTTTGCAGGAACTTTCAGCACACAGATTTGTCCCCTGCACTGGAGTCTGAAATGAAAAGGAAGTTTTTATTGGAGTCACGCCATGCTCCTCTCATCTCGATCGTTTCGTCAAGTAGTAATCACAGCCAATTTAGATCACTCTTTCCTATTCTTGGCCTTATGTCTTTCAGTTTTGTGGTGATGTGACATACCCAACAACCAATAGATGATAACTATTGAGTCTGCGCTTTTGTGCTCGACTTTCGCTGGGCCCGAAAAGAGAGGCCTTATTGTGTATGTAAACATACAAGTTGAATGAGACTTTTAAATAGAATGGTTAGTTATAATAAATAATTATTGATTTGACCAAAACTGAAAAAAAACCCCATCCCTGAAATACTTGAATTAGCGTTCCGTGTAGATGCCAGCAAGCATAATTGGTGAACCCAAGCATTACTTGTCTAATTGTTTTTTGTGTGTGTTTTTTTTTGGGTTGTGAACGAAGGTTCCACCTTCATCACTCCATTGACCCTTCACTCTTGGCTCAGGTCTGCACTAGTCCTGGTGCCATTTTAGTATGTATTTAATCCATTTTAATCCTTCCTGTCTCTTAGCCTCGCAGTGTCTTTTGGTGTTTTCCCTGTAAACTCCAGGAAGGGGGACAGTAAAGCCTGTTGTGGCACTCCCTGGCCTTGCTCACTCATTAGTGAACCTGGCTCCCAAACTTCCCTGACAGATCAGAATAGAAAGCATGCGCCACATCATAGCTATGATTCACAGTAGCCTGGAGTCTGACTCTCCCCTGGGGGTCTTCAAACCTCTTAATCATCACATGCATGCATGCGTGCGTGCGTGCGTGCGTGTGTGTGTGTGTGTGTGTGTATGTGTATGTGTATGTGTATGTGTGCGTGTGTGTGTGTGTGCATCATTCAAAGAAGAGAGTGAGACGCAGAAATGAATGAGCTTGCTTGCATATGACAGTGCTTCTCTAAAATTGGCCTGTGTGTGTGTGGACCATGTACCATGTATCAAGCAGCCTGAACTCGATCTTAATGGAGCTTCAAGAGTTTTTGGAGCACAAAACTACTGTACATATGCTTCATGTGCTTTCCGTTTTCTGTTGTTTTTTTGTGTTTCTCTATTTGTATCATAATACAGTAATGATGTGATTGATTTGAGGTGAACTGGTCACATGAAGGGAAATCCCCTTGTAACAAAGGCATTGAACTTTATGCCAAAGATAAAATGGAACTGTCAAGGTCAAAGTCACTTCCAGGAGGGTATTTGTTCTCTGAGTTGTTTGTTTTTTTGGGGGTGTGAAATAAAATGAGTCTATGGTCAAACTGCAACCATCAAAAACCTTTAGTGTGCATCCATCCGTCCATTATCCGAGCCACTTATCCTCACAGGGATCGCGGGCATGTGTTTGGAATGTGGGCGGAAACTGGAGTACCCAAAGAAAACCCACACAGGCCCTGGGAGAACATGCAAACTCCACACAGGAATGCCAGAGCGTGGACTGAACCTCACGATCTCTGCATTGTGAGGCAGACATGCTATCCAGTTGACCGCTGTGCCGCCAACCTTTAATATATGTATGGTAAATTATTAGGCAGCTTGTTATCATTCTTAACCTATTTTACTGTACAAGTATAAAAGTTAGCTCCTGAGAAAAAAATTTAAACTACAAACAATTCAATCGTAACTTTAATGACGAACGACAAAAGCAACATTGATTTATGTTGCAGATGCATCTCAGGCTATTCACTTTTTCAACATTTGTGGTACACAAGTATAAAAAGTCTACCGCTGTAAGAGATCAAAGGAACAATCCACAAAGAAGCAGTGACCATGCGTATGGTACATTGGTACATTCGGCAACTTCCGGTGTATATTCTCCTACTTCTCTCTCCATGTTCTTCTCTGAAAAACATAGTCCATTCTCTTGCACTGAATTTCAAAATAAATAAAATAAAGCCCCCAAAAGTCAAAGAAAAAGCAAAAATCATGGCCACAGTTCTCTTTTGATGTGTGCTGAACAAAGACTTTTAAAAATTCACTTTAAAATCAGACTCTGTGGCCGCAAGGGAATTTGGCTATAGATGTTGCAGTATAATCAAGTTTAAGTACCTTTGGCTGTTCCTCTGCTTCGGTTTAGCTTGTTTTCGGTTTAGCTTGTTTTCGCTCTGATAAAAAACATAAGGGACCCGAGACCCTTGGGCAGGGAATCAAGGAGGGGGTCCATTAAAAGAGGCTCACTGCCCACGTTGAGATCCTTCTTTGGGTTGATATGAGGGCACACTGTGCGTGACATTGAGCTTGAGCAACACACAATGTGAAATTTTTACTCCATGACAGACATTTTGAGCTTGATTTCCTGAAGGTGTGTACAAACTGGACTGCTGTCGCAAACAAAGAGGGAAGCTCATCTACCAACTGGGCCCACCCAAGATTGCTCCACTTGCACCTCTTCTCTTTTGAAGAGAGCACCAGGAGGGTGTGCAGCAACAGCAAAAAATAAAATAAAATAAAATAAAAAATAAAATCATTTGGATTCACTTAATTTGTCAATATGCACCCATTGCACATGATTCAAGTCAATTCAAGTCACATACAGCACAGATGAAATGTCTTCCCTCTCAACCAGACAAGACAACTGTGTTTAATTGGAATGTTACGTGATTATTTGTATAAAAAGCTGTAGAAACAGATAAGCTATGATGGTGTAACAAACTGCTTTACATTTTATTGAGTGTTGTGCTTGGAACGAGAATGCCAAGTTAAGTGCTGCAATGTACGAGCTCGTAAACGCACAACTTGTTTTGCAAAATGACGTCACACCGACAGCCGTGACTTAGCAGGCTAAAACAGCACATTTGAGTAAGCCTGGTTGGTTAAAAAGTGAACAGTAGGAGCGGCAACTGTGGCAGGCTGTCTGCAAAAGTGGGCAGTCATTTATGTCTAAGGCACTGCCTTTGAAAAGTAATCCGACAGCTCTCACCAATGCTGCTAGCCGCTGCATATAAAAAAAGAGAGAGAGAGAGAGAGAGAGAGAGAGAGAGAGAGAGAATTTATTTGAGCAAAGTTTATATTCACATTGGGAAATGGTGCCCGATTAGCATGTATGCAGAGAGGCTTTGCATGCTTGACATCCTCTCAGCCACTGTGCTGCAAATAGCCACACAACATCCTCTGATTACATTGATATGGAGATTCATGCATCTGCAAAGATTAGTTATTCACTTATGTATTTTCTTGGAATTCTCGGGTGAGCGTACCTCAGACAAAAGTCTTGGCCAAATTGAACGCATGAGAGCAAAAACGTCACAAACGATCACATACAATCTCCACTAAGATATGTGCAGGCTCAGTGACCCACAACATGGCGCCAATAGAGCATTAAAATAAAGAAGAAGGGGAAAAATGGCTAGCATCGGGGCAAAAACAGGGAGGTATAAACTGGAAATGATTATCAGTCTCACTCTTTTAAAGTTTGCAGCAGAATGAGTTTCTCTTGCTCTAAGTGAGCTAAAGGATTAATCACTGCAGCCTGTGCGACTTCATAAGCGGTGGTGTTCTGTCATCCTTTCATAAAAGCATCATGGATCACCAGTTTGCTTCTCCAGTGTCCTCTCTCATGGCCACACTGCAAGCACTTTTTAAATGTAAAAATAGGCTTGCAGCAGAGTGCCAAGAAATCTCAAACAATGTCCCCTCACTGGGATCTGGATGCAAAATGGGCCTGAGCAGCCCAGTGAGAAAAGACTGAGTCACATTGATAAATGATTGTCAATTAACACATCTTATTGTGCACCTATAAAGCCCACCTTGTCGCAGTCAGTTGATGATGATGAATTGTTTCTAGTGAGAGTCATTGGGTGAACATGATTTATCGTTGATAAATACAGACACCACCCAAAATTTCAGGCTTGCTCACTGAGAAACAGTGGACACAGCCTGAATGGCAAGAAAATTAAGAAGAGTTGTTGATTATAGCTGTGCTGGCTGAAGTTTAATCATTGTTGGAGACTGATAATCATTCATTCATTCATCTTCCGAACCGCTTGATCCTCACTAGGGTCGCGGGGGGTGCTGGAGCCTATCCCAGCCGTCTCAGGGTGTGAGTGTGAGCGTGGATGGTTGTTCGTCTCTGTGTGCCCTGCGATTGGCTGGCAACTGGTTCAGGGTGTCCCCCGCCTACTGCCCAGAGACGACTGATAATTAATCAGACTTTATTTAATGTATATAAAACGTTACATTTTTGATATACATTTTAGAATGTAGCACAAAGGCTTCTGAAGCGCTATCGAACTGTCACCAATTTCCTGTGAGTGGGGGAAAACCCCCCCAAACAAAATCACGATCCATCCCTCCAGTTAGCAATAACAGAAATCCAGGGGTGGCCAACCAGTTAATCACTCAAGGGGGAAGAAGACACAAACATAACACTACATTCTTTGTTTTAAGTGTTTAAACAGATGTTCGGGAAAGAGACTGGGATCAATAATTGTCATCGTAAGGCGAAATACCTCAACAATCAGCAACACAGCTACTTGAGATAAACATGTCCTCTGGAGAGGTCCTAAAAGTGCTGGTGGTGAGGGGGCACTAAAGATGATTGTAAATACCTTCAACAGCATACTACATTGTGTCTTCCAAATCCAACTAACAGAGAGGAATACTTCCTTAACAGTTCCATTTGTGGTCATCATCACACGTTTCATCGTCCACCTTCACTGGGACCCTCAAGGTGGGTTCAAAAAATGCTACAAAAATCTAAAAATACTTGTGGAGTTATTCCTTTAAATTGGAGTTATTTCAAGATTTATTGGAGACTCGTGTGAAAGTTGAGGTGGCATGCCGATATGTAAAACCTCAGGTTCGTTCGATTTAAGAGACCTCACTGACTGTGTTGTAAATAACAGTAGTCAGAAATGTAAATCCATTTGTGTGTCCCAACCAGCTCCCAGCTAATCCTGACCTTGTCAAAGAAGATGAGCTATAAAAGTGGTGGACTTGACACATCGGTTCTGGACTGTCTGATTAGAGATTGCTGCATGGGTGATGATCCTAAATAATAACAACACCGCGAAGAAAGGCAGCAAATAAAGCATACATCATCTGATGGTCTGGACTAGCTGCCATTAGGGGCTTTATTCTAACCCAGGTCAACTCAAAGTCAGCTTTCTTTCCATCCTCTCAGCTCACAGACGTATACGCACACAATTTGCCACAAGCAACTGAGGGGACGTCTCATTCTTTGATCCATGGCGAGTCATTGTGGTGGCGTCAGCTGGTAGCATCTCTTTTATCGCACTGGAACCTAATGGGAACAGCGACTGCGACTGCAAGAAGTGGGGGAGAAGACTTAAACGCGTGCACGTACATACACACGTGCACATAAGCTCACACGGCGGGCGGGGGGTGGTGGGTGGCTGTGAGCTCACCAGGGCCGGGGGGCAAGAGCTGTTGTGGTGGTTATGTTTTTCTTGTTGGCCTGGGACTCTCTGCTTGACTGCGGCATACATATTTCTCCTTTTGATAGTTATTTATTTATTTATGACTTTATTTATTCTTTGCCCATTACCTCATTTACCCCTGTAGTTCACGTTAAGCTTGATCCCATTTTCAAACAAAATGTCCTTGTTTCTACAAAAAAAAAAGACCCATACACAAGGGATTTCATTTCCATTTAGCGGCGTATTGTGCTTTTATTTTTCCCCACATTTCCTCAAATGTTGAGTAGAAATACTTTAAACATCACGCAATGGAACACTGGCCAATTACTTCAGGATTCGGCAGTTCATCTGACTTCCTGACAACAGTGTTCATAAATCATGGGACTGCTACGTAGCACACATTGTCTTCATATTTTCTATAACTCTTTATTTTTTTCATTCTTTTTCTTTTTGTAGAACATAAACAATCGTGCTTTATCATTTGACACCATTTAAATACATATCATGTCTATATAATGATTTACATTAGGCAGTGAGACAGTTAAAAATATACAAAACAATAGTGTTTTACGAGACATAGTTTCTGTTTTTAATATAATCATCGGCATCTTCATTGTCATTTCGTCCTTCCGTAAATTTCTGTCAGATATGTGCTTAAGCTTCTGTGACCAAAATATTATTGCAGAAAACAGCAATTTTTTTTTCAACATTTAGACATTAACTTCCAATGTATTACAGACATTCACAGTTACATGTTTACACGGTACGGATTTACAACAAAGTTCCAGAGAAAACTGTGGTAGAGTAACTTTATACAAATAAATGACATTTCACAGGACATGAACTGTAGCCATTTCACATTTCCACTTTGTTGTTTAGCTTTTCACGGTCAACCTGTTACTTTCACACCTCCGCACTTTTCTCGCAGTAGCTGCCGCAGAAGCTAACTAGCATTGTGCTAAGCACGCTATGGTAAACGTCTGGGCAAATTAAAGCTTTGTGCTTTTCACAAATGAAGCAAAGAGACAGCAGAAACAAGAGAAACAGACCACTTGCTTACTGGCCTGCGCTTAAACATCTACATATGTATTGCTGAATACATATATTTATCAAACTATAATCGATTGACACACGTACTGAAAAGTCATGACTCAAACACAGAGTTGGTCCGGGTTCTTGTGCTAGCATATGATGTGGTCCTTTGTTGTTGTTGTTGTTGTTGTTTTCGTTATTCTTGCGCCCGGTCATGGAAACAGTCCATGGCTTGCTTAAAATTGATGTTTTGGCTTACGGCCATCTGTTTTTGGTCAGGAATTTCAGACAATTTTTAACTGATGTTCCTGAGGAAAGCATGCAAATCGTAAACAGCACTGACTGTCAGGATTAAGGGATAGTCTGCATTTGTAAATCACTTTCTCTCGCCCTGTGCTTTTTTTACATTTTTTTTAGTTCTTTTTTTGTTGTACCTCTTCATACCCTGTGCTTCTGCCAACCAGATGCTCAAATGGCATAGTTTTTGCATGTCTGCCTATTGATTTGGTCCTCCGTCACATCAACAACATAGAGTATAAAACCTCCTAAAAATAATTCTAAAAATGTTTCCATCACACAAAAGTTTTTTTTGTTTTTTTTTACTGAAAAAAGGAAGGGGAAAAATCTCTCTCACACAAAACATGACTGGATTGCTCCAGCTGACTTCTAAACATGAACTTCTTCTTGGCATTGTGCTTTCTCACAAGCTCCTCAACTTCGCTCTGGCCTTCAGTTTGCCGTGGAGAGTGCAACGTTTTGAAAAAGAGACAACTGTGTGAGATTTAGTAAACATCCACGATAAAATTGACACAGCCCTCGCTGTTGTCAGCGATGTCAATTTTGTTCACTACTTCATCTACTATATTCACACAGGTATTTACTCAATTCATGAAGATATTTAACATATTTCTAATCTAGATCTCTATTTATTTTTATTTTTTCTCACAGTATTACACAGTATGTTTATTTAATTAGATTTTTTAAATTATTTTTTTAATACAGTAGTCAGATTTATGGTTGTACCGGTGCACACTAACAGTCTTTGATATATTCGGAATGCAAATCAACAACAGGACATCGTTGGCTTGAACATGTAAGAAAATGTACTATGGTTGGAAAATCTATTGTATTTCGATCAGGTATTGCCCTCGGAGGTAGGTGAATCAATTAAAATCTTGGAACTAAGTCCTTTATAATGTTCTCTTTTGTCTACATGCTCCAAGAGGGTTTCTTTGTTGTCTACACGTTGGCCTCGGCAGTGGTCAGGTTAGAGGTCACGCTTGCTGGGTTCCGCGGGTTCACGGGCTCCGTTGGATTCGCTGGGTTCGGGGGAGGGATCGTTGGACTGACTGTTGTTGTCGGAGGGTTGGCCGGACTGGCCGTGGCCGTGGCGGTTGTGGTGATGGTGGTCACGATGGTGGGACTCGTTGCTGGGCTCACAGGGCTAGTGGCGGCAGCCGGAGGGTTAGCCGGCGGTGGCGCTTCGGGGCTGGTTGCGTTGACGGGAGCCGGGTTGGCGGGGACTGGATTGGTCGGGCTGGAGGGGTTAGCTGGATTAGTGGGGCTGGGTATGTTGGCGGTGTTTGTTTCCAACTGCTGCTCAGGTCCGTTTTCCTGCGGTCGCCTGACAACTGCTGGAGGCTGAAGCATGATCCGAAGTCGCTGGCAGAGAAATGCGCAGGAGTTACAAACAGTTGTGCAAAGTTTAGCCCAGCAAATTCCCAAATGCTCATACCTCTTTGTAGGTGCCCTTGAGGCCAAGGTACATATAAATCATGTAGCCCGGTATGAGGACCATAGAAGACAGTGCCATGAGCCAGCCCACTCCCTGACCCCAGCTTGGGAACACGTAGTCTCCCATAGTGAGAGGAACCATTTGTACGGCGCTGAACAAGAACACCCCCTGTGGGAGACAGGAGTCACTTATTGCATCATGACACCGATGGCTCGTGGCGGCGGGTGGCTAATATTGATTTTTCCCGTTTCATTTTTCACATCAAGTGTGCTGATCTCACGCACAGCGACAATGAGAGGGGTGAACACCACCCAGCACATCTTCCACCACACGCAAGGTTTGTAGCCGATCATCTCCTCGATGTTCGCATAGAACTTGTTCACACCTGCGAGACAAATAAGGGGAGGGTGAAAAATCCATTCCAATTTGCTGCAGGTTTGCCATGCATGATGATGAGGGCGGCAAAGAGGCGAATGAGCGCTCGCGACCTTGACGGTAAACAGCGGCGCTTCTGAGTCGCCGAGTTCTCTCCCCTTTTCAAGTGTCCTCCAGCTTAGCATGGTGCCGAATGAATGTGCGAGCAATGCCCTGGTTTTAGTGACGCTCGAGTAATACACACCGTAGCACCAGGATATGGAGATGCATTCAAAGAAGACCAAGAAGAGCAGACACATTCCGCTGGCGGAATAGTAGTCAAACAGTTTGAACACGTAAATCCCTCCCTGGTGGCAGAAAAATGGAGTTGGGCCATGTCGGCAGCATAACAGTTTGGGGAAAAAGCTGCCTGCTGTACCTGCGTGATGTTTGAAAGGCCGATCACATAAGACACCAGGCAGACGACAGCGATGAAGATCTCTCGTCTGCCTCGGAGCGCTCTGGGAAATTCATCCACTAAAGCAGTAATGAAGCCCTCCACAGTGCAGAACTGAAGGACGAGAGCAGCAGGCACAGAGATAAATATGAAAGGCCATTACGCACCACCGTTAAATCTTGATGTGTGTTTGCGCTTTATTGCTAATTGTGTTTTTTGGCTCTCTCTATTTATTAGGTGCCATTCCAGGGCTTGTATTTAAATTGCAGCATGCATGTTCACAATTCTGTTTTCTAAAACGAACTTATGTGGTGTTCTGGCTAAAGGAGGATGACAAATCACAATGACAAGTGCAGAGAGCATAAAAGTGTCCAAAAATGCTGTCGTCTTCTGAATGATCCACTTCTTGGGGTCCATATTTGGAAAAATTTAGAGATTTGCATAATCAATGATTCTATAACACCGATGGTCATAGGCCAACGTGCGGCTGCCTCAGCGCTTTATTTTGCCCGCATTTGAACTGTGACATCACAAAATGTGAAGCAAAACAAAGTCGAGAAATTGCAGGCAGTCAACCCCGCAGGCACACGGAGGTGATGAAGTTGCATTGAAAAACCTTGACAGCTCGAGTCGAAACTGGGTTCTCACCACATACATGAAGCAAATTGCATTCTTATCATGCAGCAAGCGGCTGCTGCCGTGTGGTATGCAACTGCATTTGGCTATTTAGGTCAGCCCAGGAGCAGATCGGGAGTGAACCCACTTACCTGGCTGTCTATCCCCAGCATGAGCAGCATTGAGAAGAACAGAATAGCCCACAGTGGAGACACAGGCAACTGGGTTACAGCCTCTGGGTAGGCCAGAAAAGCTAAGCCGGGACCTGGAGAGCAAATAGCAAAAATCACCTCCCGTCCAATCTCATGCAGAAAGCGACGATGAAAACTTTTAAATAGGAAAGCACCGTTGGTGGTGTAGTTTTCACACGCGCGGACAGAAGAGTGGCAGTTACCTGAAGCCGCTACGTCCGCAATGTCCTTCTTGGTCACGTGTGCCATGAAGCCAACGATGGAGAAGATTACAAAGCCAGCAAACATGCTGGTGCATGAGTTGATGCAGCACACAATAATAGAGTCTCTAGGGAAAGCAAGTGGGGAGAATTCACATTTTGCATGTGGACATAGCATATTACGTAGAGTGGAGGGCCGGTAACTTTGAAATCATCAAAACTGCTGCTGCCATGCTGCTTGGGGAACAAAACAAAACAAAACAAGTGGCAGCCTTGTTTTATTTTCTCTCAGTGCACAGACTAAAAACAACTGGTATTGTTCTTACACGCCAACGTCATCCCACACTTGTTCTTGACATTTGCCACTGTCTCACCTGTAAACATTATTATTGAATGGGTTATAGCTTCCAAGAGCTATCAGTGAGCCCAGTCCCAATCCGTAGGAAAAAAAGATTTGGGTTGCGGCGTCCAGCCATACCTGACGGGAGGAGCACAAATGTTGAGATGCAGCGGTCAGTGCTTTGTCTACTCACGTATGCGGATGGGGATCTTTTTTTGGACGAGCTTGTCGGTACCTCCGATGCTTTGAGCTTTTCGAAATCGGGAGTGATGTAGAACAGAATACCCTCTCTTGCCCCAGGCAGAGTCACTCCACGGATGAAGAGGATGAAGAGCATAAAGTAGGGATACGTCGCCGAGAAGTAAACCACCTGTGAAGTGGGAAGCAGCAATCAGCAAGGCCTCCCCAATGGATACCTTGCAAACTGGCCCCATCCAGATAGCATCATTTGTATGGCGGCTCAAAATTTGGGATGCACAGTAGGAATGAATTGATTGTGAAGAATTCTGTAAATTGAGAGAAACTGATGATGACGAATGATTGACACCTGGCAGAACATCTGTTGATTCAGTTTCACTTGGTTTTGGCCCATAGACACAGACTAAGGGGCGTAGCCTGCATTTGGAAAGTGGGGAGGCAAAGGGGGCGTGCCTTATGCATCATTTTAAAAGTGAGGGTTTCTGGCAAACGGTTCAGTAATAAGCCAACGATGTAACAACCTCTTTCATTTAACTGCTAGTCTACTTGGTGGCCAAAGAACTAAATCACCAAGCTGGCGACACTGAACAGAGAAATTCAGTAAACAACATTCTTGTCAGCAAGCTTATTGGACACAAAATGACCATCCAAATCCTCATTTTCAGCCTTGCAAAAATGAATAGTGGCTGAATTTCCTTTGCCCGGCATGAAAGCAGGCGTGCAGTTGTGCCCATAGGTTTACATCGCTATTATATTCTGTGTTTGAAGCAAAACAAGACATTCATGACCCTCAGCTTGGATTTAGGAAAGCTAACAACATTTCTGTCTGTTTTCTGGTACGGTTTAGTTCAAACACTACCCCAGTTATTTCCAAAAAATTGGAAGGGCGCTCGATCGCATTTTAAAATTTGACAATGCCGAAGCCCACCAAATGCATATTTTTCATGACCAGAATAAATGTACATGAACATGGCGATATAAAAAATGCAAACTCATGATTGGTCCATTTCATTTGTAAACACCACATAAATAATATGAAACAGATTGAAATACAATATGAGCAAGAAAATGTTAACATTAAATCAGCCTATTTACTCACTACACATATGCCAAAAGATGGATTTTATAAATTGCAATCACGTGCACCTTTATGGTTTCTACATAGGAAATATGCACAAAGTACCAGTGAGTGTCAGTATTGTAGAATTAAAATTTGAAACCAAATTTTGAGCAGAATTGGGGTTTGGTCATGCACAGTCCTTCTCAAATAGTAGTGCAAGCCCCCTGGGGTGTTTGGGGGGGGCTCACGCGACCTGGGCAAAATGCTTTTTTTGTTGTCATTGAACAGCCACTTGAGTAGGTAGCTTTGGCACTCTCATTTTGTTTTTGTGTTTTGTTTTATGGTGGGAGGGTTGAAATTGGTGCATTTCAAATATTTTCTGTGACAAATTGAAAACATTAAATGTATTCTTTGTCATAACCTGATTGTTATTTCTTTTTTGTTTCATTTAATATTAATACATCTAATAATATAACCAAATAACAACAATAATAACAAAGGATACAATGTTATGCAGAGGTCTGCTCATGACCATTTTATAGACAAATTACTATTCATAGTCACGGTGGAGAGTTAAGGGGGCCCAAAATGTCTTCTTTTTCCTAGGGGAGGTGTAACCGAAAATAATTCAGATGCACTTGTCGACCATAAAAGAACGCCGCTAGCAAGTAAGCTAACATACTGTAAGTAACAATACTCCTTAAACCCCCTCTCCAACTGAGCTGTGAACAGTACTCTGGTCATGGTTCGTTCAAGGTCGCAAATGTTCGCCAAACGGTCACCAGATGTTCGCCAACAGTCTTTTTCTTGTTGCGCCAAGAAAAGTACAGGCGACGAGAATCCAACATTCGCACGGCTTCGAAAACACTTGCAATTGTTCGCTTTTAGCATTGGCGTTAGGGCTCTTACATGACAGTTTTCCATAGGCAAAAAAGGCGAGCGATAGCAGCCTCACAGATAACACTTTTGTTACTTTACTCAATATTTTTTCAGCAGTCATCCATATGATCTGCTCCGTGTGCGATTGATCGTTTGTGCGATAACTGCTCATTATGCATTCAAGGACGCCTTGGAAAAACATGTTACATTTTGAATACTATTAGAATTTTTGGTAAACGTTCGTGTGTGGGGGGATTGTCGGGGGTAGGTGTGGGTGGACAAATCCCCTCGTCTTCCCACCCCTGACAAAAGCGTCAAGAAACTGAGCTACAAAGGTAGCAATGTCTCCGGGCAACAGTGGTCTTGACTCTACACGAAATTCCCACTTTCATGCCAGAGAGAGTTTCTGCCATCCCTTGGAAAGTAACCCTAAATCCATAAATTCTTCCCCCAGTTAATAATGTGCTGTAAATGTACACTCCTGCTCTTAGTGTCTCTTGAAGACCAAACGGCCAGCCGGCCGGCAAAGCTGCTGAAGCCTCACTGAGCACATCTCCTCTTATCCATGTGCACTCATGACAGCGTGCGAGCTATTTATTTGCCAAACGTGCAGAGGAAATATGATGTTTTGTGACCAAGTCTAATTTTATTTGCCATGGCCACGTGACAATGGCTACGCATGCCCGCGAGGGGAGCCGAAGCGCTTTGAGAGAAAGGGCACGACAAACCCAGATTGCGGCCAATGGCTGTTTGTTGCTCCGCCTATCATGGATCCGCACGCACTGCTAATAGTGTCAGGAGGCTTTCGAATGACAGGAGCCACCGTAAGGCACACTTAGACTCTGAGCGCCACTATTTGCTGTCGCTGATGTTGAAATCCACATTGACAATGCTGACTGAATTGTAAATCCTGCATGAGGCTATATTAGACTGATTAATAATGCATTCCGGTCCCACATATCTCCTAATTGGAACTCATGTGAATGCTTTTGATATGGAAATATGCCAACGTCTTACCTTCCCTGTCCAGCTGACCCCTTTCCAGATACAGAAGTAGACGAGGACCCATGCGATGGCCAGTGTGATTGCGAGTGGCACCCGAATCTGGCCCGGTTTTTCCAAACCATCGGTCATTTCATGCACATTGCGCCTGTAAATCAAAGCAAGTGACACTATGACTGTTAGATGGCCTTTGTTTTTTTTTTTTCAATCAGGGGTGCCCAAATCCGGTCGTCGAGAGCCACTATCCAGCCTGTTTTAGATGACGCCCTCTTCCAACGCAGCGGATAATGAGCTCATCGAGCCATCTCAAACTGGGAGCATAGGGGCTCTCGATTACCAGACCTGATCGAAGGGATTCATAGAGGGCAACACGAGGATGGTATCTTACTCCCAAAATTCCACCACTGCACTGGTGAGATTGGTGGTGTCTGCAATGGAGTAATTTGTATAGCACTTCTCTGTGTTCCATAGATTGTTGCATGAGCTCCATGGTAGTTCCTGGAATAAAATAAATACACACACACACACGCACATACACAATCGTGCTTGTGATTAAAAAATTTGATCATTTAACGAACGGTTGCTATCCTATCTTTATTTTGTGTACTTACAGCGGTAAATGAGTTGTACAGGTAATAAATAGCCCAGGAAATGATTACAATGTAGTATATGTTAAGCCAGAAGGAAAGGACAGCAGCTGCAAGGCCCACACCTGTTTTACACACACACACACACACACACACACACACACACACACACACACACACACACACACACACACACACACACACACACACACACACACACACACACACGCACACACACACGAATATGCCATTTCAACTATCAGTGTGTGTGTGAGTTGATTTCTTATTTAGATCAATATATCTTATATCTTTGCATATGTATCGAGAAAGGAGCTCTACCTTTAAACATCGGAGCCAATTTCCACACACCGAGCCCTCCGATTGAAGTGTATTGACCCAAGGAGCATTCCAGAAGGAACAAGGGCATCCCAGCAAATATGAGAGTCAAAAAATAGGGAATCAAGAAGGCCCCTGGATGGAGATGGAAAAGTGGATCAAGTCAGACATCGGCACAACATCACATCTTCATGTCAGTGGGAGTGAAATCAAGAGGCGGAAGTTTGGAGCGCAAAAAAAAAGGTTGTTTACCTCCGCCGTTTTTGCCACAAAGATATGGAAACCTCCACACGTTGCCCAGTCCGATTGCGTAACCCACACACGACAGGAGAAAATCAAATTTCCCTCCCCACGTTTCTCTGTCTGGCAACTCCTTTTTCTTATTTTCTGGCTTGACGTCCAGCGACTTGGGCTTGTCATTATTGGCGGCCACCTCGTTCAGTTCCGTCACTTGGCCATCCGTTTTGGTGCCGTTTGTCGCCATGTCTCTGGCTTTGGCACAGGCCCTGGCAGTCGGACGGGAGGCTTCAGCACCGGTCCACGTAGACAACAGCTTCGCGGTTTTCGCACCAAACCTTTGGAGCGAGCGTGCAGGGGAAAAGAAGCCCGCGTACACACGGAATCGTCAGTCGCCGTGAACCTGCAGGTATGGGAAATAGAGCAGTTGGTCCAATTTTTCAGGCGGCCCGAATCGGCTCATCATGAGGCAAATACACCGTGTGCACATTTTGCACCGCGTTCATTTACTCCGCGTTTGGCGCAGAAAAACTCATTAAAACCGAGTAGATCTGCTTTGTCTCGATACGAGCGTTTCAAACGGACATGAAATAACCAGGCGTGAATCAGGACCTTTGACAAGAAAATAGATCAATTTCGATCAGAATCGAACACTTAAAAAAAGTCATCTCGGACTCAACGCAGATTGCGCGTAAACGATCGGCAGTCAAAACCAAATTGTTTTCCCAAGGCAAACAAAGTCGGGCATTTAATTCACCAAACGAACAAACCCATAAAAAAGACACCTACATGAAACAAAAATAAGGTGGAAAAAAACTTGGATGAATCACTGCAAGGTCAAGACGTGCGGCAGCAAATCGCCTTTGAGCCTATGGGAATCATAAAGCAAGAGGTGTCCTCCTATTACCACCTGCAGATTCTCCTGACGCTTCTTGCAAAAGTGTGCACGCAGAGAGGTCTCGCACCAGCTGTGAGACACAACACACCGTGGAGACAAAGGGATGTCCAATGCGTAAAAGCCTTACGCAAATGTCCAAGCCGTCCACCTCGTCTTAGTAGCAAAACACGCACATTAATATGATCGTACATTGGACAAGATTATCTCCGCACATTTGCACTTAAAAGGACATGACATTTCTGCTCATTTGTCCTTCTTTATTCATTTATTTCATTTATTTGGGGGGGGGGGGGTGAATTTAGCGTGAAGGCGCACGGCACTCACACGCACGCGCGCGCAAACACGCCCGCGCACACACAGGCAGACACACTAATAAACGCATTTCTTGTGCATTCGCCGCCTGCCGCCTGCCGCAAAATCAAAACAATAAGAATCATGCATTGAGACATTTGTTGTTTGCAAACACGCGCGCGAGCACGAGCCAACACACATACGCGCGCACGCACACACACGCACCAGCACCTGGCGTGCATATACTCACAGTGGACGTGGCGTGAATGTGGAGGATGCGCAGCCTGCCCCGAATCTGCGTGGATACCTCCTCCTGTGGATGAAGTTGTAAACTCCCAATATGTCTTGGAACATCAATCGGTTTTACTTCCATTAAAAGCCTTAAAGGGACCATGCAGCGTCCAAGGGGTCCAAAGCGCAAGAGCTGTCCAGCCGGGGAGCGGTGCTGAAAAGACCAAGAGGAGGACGGAAAAGAAGAGAATGCAGAATAAAAAGAAGAGCTGGCGGAATCAGCACACAGGCAGCAGCCGCTTTGCCTTCTTACGCGACTGTCTAACATCAACAAGCAGAGAATCAACTCCCATCACACACCCTCAATGTCATCTCAAAGTCGACCCCCCCTTCCTCCTCATCTTCATCTATAGGCTGCACTGACGTCAAACTTGCACCCTTTGTATTTTTCATATTGTTGTGCTCCTCAATCCAATCACAACATTTAACGTTCTTTTGAGCATTTTTCTTGACAACACGGTCAATAAATATTAAGACGTCCATATTACAAGGCTCCCTTCCTCATTGTAAAAGTGTTTGCTTTATTTCCCCTGATACTCATTTTACAATGAATGGCTCCTGCGCCCGTGCATGTGTCACAAAATATGCATGCAGCTCCCATTCCAGCAGCAAGCTGAATTTTACAGATTAAAAAAAATAAAAATAAAAGGAGACTCATGGGGGCAATGCAAACCTCGATATTTGGACTGGGTGGCCAGTCGGCGGCTGTCTGCAGATTGAGATGAAGGCAGCCGGTCAATAAAAGGAGGGGACACAACGATGCCCTCCAAAAATGAGGTGATGATGAGGAATGAAGTCTAAAATCTTGTAACATTTTGTTTTTCCACCCCAAAAGTGGATCATGCACAGCATTTAAAACGTGACTTCAACAATCAGAAAGTGTCCTCTGCAGGGTTGCGTTGTGCATGCGAATCCCTCGTTTACTGCATTTAGTCATTTGCCTCCATCTTTGTAGTTTTGTTTCCTTCACACTTGTTGCCTGCATGCACGTTTTCACCAATTTCATGCCCCCCCAAAAAGCCCCATCCTTAAAAAAAATACCCGATTTGAGTTTGACTGAGTTGCAAAGGTCTTGGCAGTAAGATGAAGAGTGTTTCCTGCATCACAAGCTGAGGGGAGCACCAGATGGTGAAAGCAATGAGGGGTGAACGAACATACTAAATGATAGCACATGAAATGCAGCATTTAAAACCCCATCTGGGGTGGCCGGCGGCCCCGCCGCCCTGTGGTGTGAGACATGAGACATGTTTACACCTGCTGATGATGCGCATGGTCATGTCCAATAGGCTGGTGACATGTGACCTCCTCACCCTGCAGCCTATTTGCTTCCCTTTTCCACCAGCCGCTCCTGCTCTCTACCAAGCTGGAAATGTTCATTTGGCTTTCCATGGGTATGCTGGATTTCAGCCTCATTAGGCCCTGATGACTTGCCCTGTTATGTTTTGGCTTTTTGGGAGCACACTTGTGTCGCTGCTTTCCTGGGCCACTGGCTGTAAAATCACTTTCATGTGCTGCGGGGCTTTCCAGTGTTGCAATTTACACACTCGACTATGTATGGAGCACAATGAAAATGCAAGAGGCTTGCTTGAATTTCGCATATATTTAAAAGGTCATTTTGTACTTCACAGAAGTACAAAAATAAAGTCTTCAATGGGATTAATCGGCATGAGGCTACAATTTCAGTCGTTCAGTTTTAGTAGTTGAATAAATAACTACTAAGTTTTAAAACTCAATGATCATCGTAATTTCAATATTAATCAAAATAACTGATTATTATTTTTCCAGTGGTGGGCTGGTGACTTATCCACGGTGCACCGGCCACATCTCCCGGCTCAACCATGACCTTTGTGTGAAGCAAGCAGTACAGAAAATGCAGGAGACTGATGGATGTACTTGTACCTTCACCGCAACTTTTCAGGTGGTACCTTTGAAGCTTTGTAACTTCATGTCAGATCCAATAGAAGAAAACATTGGTTTTTACAATAACATTGCTCACGTTTTAATAGACATTGTCAGAGGTATTGAGTTTACATGTTCAGTATGCTGATGGTCGTTTGTCGAGGTGAACAACTGTAGCGCACGATACGTTTCAAATCAGATTTTCCTCTTTCGTGGCGCTCGGTTAGATAAGTATCACTCCGCTCCAGTGCAATTCTACACCATTGTAAATGACAAGCCAAATAATAAACTCACTACTAAGTGACTATCTTGCGGGTAGTGTTAATAAAATGATATTGTTTTTGTTAAATCAGCATTTGTTATGCATTTCCATTTATGCGGCTTTTGAGTATTCAATTTGGAGGCCGGTCAGTGTAAGATTGTTTTAAATGCCACACATTTCCCCAGAAAGAAATATAACACATGAAACACCCCCAGTGCATATGTTGACGGACCCTGGAAAAAAAAATTGAATTAGGATAGCCAAATTGACAATGAATATGACCCCCCCACCAAAAAAACAAAACAACAACAAACTACAAAAGAGAAAAGGAACAGCATATCATCAACATTGGTGAACATTTAAATCATAGGACATTGAACATTCAATTTAAACAGTTCAGTTGTTGTTCTGATCAAATTCCAAGTAATGCTATGGAAGCGTAATAAAAATGTTTTGAATTCATCTTCATTCATTTGATTCAAGCATGCATGAGGAGCCTGTGCAACAATCGGAGGCCACAGATGAGTTAATTAGCATCATGATGTGCCATTGGTATGCTAATCAAAAGCTTATTCACATATTTTATTCATATTGTCAAGAGATTGTTTTCATCCTGCTAAAAATGTGCGCACGTCTCTTAATTTTCTGTTATTTCTGTTATCGACATGGGAACAAGTAAATGTGGAACATTACTGTTCTCTTCGACTCTCGACAGTCACCTCGATTTGCTCAACAGCGTTAAGAAAGGTATTGAGACTAAAAATATGTCTAATGAAGTGATCCCACACAGAATGATGCCGTCCTTGTTGCCATCAGCCTCAAACCACCATTGCAACTGTGCACGAGCGTATAATAACACTGAAGTGGCCCACTTGCGTCTTCACAACACCCATTTTTCATCGGGGAAATGATACATAGCTCACACTTGCATATGCTGAGAGGCGTCGTTGTGGCGTGCGTACGGCGTCCACGATTGGATGTGGCTCACAGTATGATGTGCACATTGTATAGCATGCTCTTACGTGCCCGCTCTCCTTTGGCGGAGCGTTTGTTTAGCATGACCTAAATTGCTATGAAGTGAGTGTCCCAGCAGCTCAGTCTCGCCTTTTTCTTTGTAAGCCTGGTCTCGCGCTCTCTCTCATATACACACGCGCGCCACAATTTGCAAGCGTGCAATTTTTTTGGATAATAAACAGCTTTTGCAAACGTGGCAAAGTATGGTAGGATTCAATGAGGTCAGCTCTCCTCTGATATTTTAGAAATCTTTAGTGATTCACCTGCCAAATTAGTGGAGCATGCTCTGTTTGCTTCTTTGCACTCGTGGTTGTTTTATCAACTCTGATGTTACATCCTATTCTCATGTGCAAAGGAGATAAATCCTGCTGTTGAAAAAGCCAAGCGTCTTCCTCTGCTGGGATGTAACGTTTGCTGGTGACTCCAAAGAATCGCACTTTGCACAAATCCAAAGACATAAGTAGCATCATATTCGAAAAGGCTTGGCATGAACACGTGCTGAGGAGCACTCACCTGCTCATTAATAAGCCCGATGCCACAACAAATAAAAAAGTATAATTTGACCTCAATGATAAACACTATGGGGGCACTAAATCGCTTCAAATTTTGTACATGGGTTGCTAGGCAACAGTTTAAACCAATCTCCATCTCTTCACTCGTCCCTTCGACCCAGCCCCCCTCCCACACCCCTACCCAACCAACGTGGCTCTCCTCTGGGATCACTCCACTGCTACCATTGAAAATGGTTAATTAACTTCTACAAAAAGTCCATTAACGATGTAGATTAGGTTTCTAGGGCTTAAAAAGCACAGTCAGAGACCCAAGAATATTTAGAAAGACACATGTCAGAGCCTGGAAAGGCGTCCGTCATCATTTAACCTTACATAAGGAGCATCTTAAATATGTGTCATTCACAATTATGGGTAAACACATATAATTCAGGACGCTATTAAACAGCACACTGAGGTTGTAGCATTGTTGTGCTACAAATGTCGTGATGTTAGTGGGTTGAAAATGTAAATAGTTCTTGTTAACACATATTCATTGTGCGTGCATAAGACATAACAACATTCACATCTTTCCTCGCATTGCTCGATGTGCCACCAGTCCTCCGGTCCTGCTGGTATAACTCTTCTAAAACATTCAGAGCAGCGATCGGACTAGCCGAAACTATCACTGCGAGGCGGTCAGCCACGCTCATCCAGGCCCAGCGTATTTTCTGTACTTTCAGACCTACACAGAAGTTTGAAGAGTCTGCCTTGTTGTTGGCCGGATATTTCGCTAACATTTTCCCTGCTACCCAAAGTACAGCAGATTATATTTAAACACTGATGAGAGCAGACGAGTGCGTATGGACAGCACTATGTCGCAACCCCATGGTGCTTGGCTAGCCTCAGCAAATTTGCCCAATTGGAGGATGAGATGCTTGGCGACCAGCTGGGAGAGGACGCAACTGATTGCAATCTACAGAGGACGCTTCTCTTTTCACCTGACAAGCTCCCACTGTCCTAGATGGTAGATGCGCTGTTATAGTTTAAAAATGCTGGCCCGCCGCCACTAGATCTCTACTGAGCGAGACCGACAGCTTTTTCCCTTCCTTGCAATTATGACTGGCACCGAAGAAGTGTTCGGTTGCACTCAAAGGACTTTCCGTATCTTATGTTTCTAAATAGCCCCACACCACTGCATGCCCTCCTGAAACAGAACATCCCCAGGTTCTGGAAATGGGCGTGCTCTGCTGTTGCGTGCTGGCTAAAGACACAACTCACATCTCAGTGTTGCTTGCCCACTACTAAAGATTGACAGAACTTCATATTTGTGACCTGCGAAGAGCACTGCAGGTGGGGCTGTCCTGTTCCAACTCCAACTTGGGACAGAGAGCCCAGTGGCATTCACATCAAGGTCACTTATTTGCTGTATAAAAGTTCCCTATTGGGAAAAGATAGGCTCTAGCTTGTGTTTGGAACATGTTTCTCTCAATGGCACTTTATATTTCAGGCGGACCACCAGGCTCTCAAAGCCCTGTTGATAATGATGGGGTCTGGTCACCAGAACTGCAGTAAGAATACACTGCAGCCCAACAATTTCACCACAGAGTTCACACCAGGCAGAGACGATGTGGGGAAGGATTTACTTTCCCAATCCTCTCCCAGCTCTGCATTGGACATCAACCAGAGCAACTAGGTGCACATCCTCAAACAGCACATGACTCCTCAATCTGTTGCTTCACTGCGGGAGCTTCTGATGTAATCAAACTCTAACGTAGCTCTACACATATTTACGGCCGTCCGTAAATGTGAATTGGAAGATATATATATATGTTCTGAAGGTGTTGGATGAAATAATATGTGCGTGGCAACACACCGAAGCTGAAATCTGGACAAAAAAATTCTAACCCACAAATGACTGCCACGCGGCTATGAAATGAAGACCCTTGACTGTTGGAAATAAATGATTCCCACTTCATTTCATTTGTAAATGTAGGTCCGTGATTCTGATTGTGTTTGGGCCCGCAGAGAAGGCTTATAAGGCCCTAACTTCTTACACCTCTTATTAATTTTGGAAGAGATAAAATAAATACAAAAGGAGTGTCAATAATGGTGGGCAGAACTGGAAACCAAATACAAATCCAGATGAAAAACAATCTAAGTTGCAGGTGAAAAAGAAAAAAAAGGATTTGCAGATTTTAAGGGAGCACAGCACATATGCAGTCTGGAACACGGAAAGGAAGTCCGTCATCAGTCTCAGCAAATTGCAGGGAGGCGAGACACGGAGCCCTTCAAGTGCGAGCTGCAATCCTTTCTCAGCACACTGGCCCTGCTAATCCCCTCCATTCTACCACATCACTATGGAAACTGACTGGGTGTCTCACCCTTGCAGCCTATTCGTGCCACGCAGCACTGTCTGCCTTTGACATGGACATTGTGCTGCAAAACTCAGCTTGGCACGTCTCCATATTGTCACAAACAGGAGGTTGCATGCTCTTTCGACATTTAAAAATGTCGAACCCCAAAATATTGCTCCTGCTACTTACCATATTAAGTCTTTGCTACTCCTAGTCAAAAACGCATAGGAATATTTGTCATGGTTTTAAAAGGTTTATCTTCTTCAAAGCTGAGGGAGCTGGTCCTCCACCTCATCAGTGAGACCACGCAATCCTTCCAGCACTGACAAGAATGGGAGAAGCATGTGGACAAAATTCACTAGCCAAGCTTGCAATCCAGAATTTTGAAATAAAGCTTTTACCTTGACTTCTTTAATCTACCCTCAACCACTTCTCCAACTCAACCAACATCTTGGCCCGGAGCCCCACAGCTTCTTCATGACAAGCAGGTACTTCTTTTTTCCCCACACTTTGAATTCTGTGGCTTTTAATGTGATGCAGTTTATTTGTGAATTTTTACTGACGGGCTTCAAGTCTTCAATTTATTTACCCATCGCCTCACATCTGACCAATGAAATTACCAAACGCATCGCAGTGGACCAATACAAATGACAGACTATAATGAATATCAGCCATTTGACGCATGCAGGCTGCCTTAAATTCTGTGTGAGTCGTGGTATGGGGCTGTGTAGGAGCGACTACAAAGCTCATTGTGGATGGCTGATCGAAAATAAGCATCTTGAGTTGAGTTTCATGAGCACAGGGAACAAATGCCATAAATACAGACCTCTCTGTAGTGCAACCCCCCGTCTCTCTGCTGTTTGTTTGGTCACCGACGCCCACCATTGCTGCTAACAGACAACCGGTGCTGATGACTAGCCGCAGAAGTCAGTATTTCTGGCCATGGAACGACATCCCCTGCCTCTCCTGAACCCGTAACAAATAGCTTTTGAAAAGGCTGCACTGTCACTGATTTACGTGCACTGCTGCATGATGAAGCTCGTTGGTGAATTGGCCTCGTATGACAATAAGAATGACTGGGAAAGGATCTCAGACACTACTGTAACTCGACTCTACTGGTGCTTAAGGTAAATAAAAGTTTTATAAAATCTCTCTGTGTAACTGCTTTCTTTTTAAATGTCTAATGAATGAGTTTGTCTGGGACTCTGTCCTTATTGCTCAGATGCAGCAAAAATGCACATCAATTGATAAATTCCTGAGCCGGAGGTCACTGGCTAAAAGCGTTGGCTTGACACCTCCGTCCCCTTTTAATAAAGGTGACGGGGAATGGTTTGGGGATTTTTCAGAATGTTTCTGTGTAGCACAAAAGAGATACATGTGTTGCTGTGTCTAAAAGCATCACCACGAAGAGAAGGTCCTTTCAAGTAAGGTTTTTGAAAATTAAAAGTGTCACTTAGTTTTATTTAAAAATAATAAAATCAATTCAATTCGCCGTGAAAGTAGAAGCCTTCTGGAGGTTTCCTGAGTCCAATTTCGTATTCTTATTTCAATTTTCTGGGATAATATCATTTTAACTATGTAATGAATAAATGATTTGCTGAATAAAAGATTCATGAGTCATTTGTTTTTACCAATTCACATCCAGCAGTGCCACGATCAACACTATTGTAACATTTATGAGCACTAACGCTGCTGTTTGGTCAGATTCTGTCTTGGTTTGTCTCAGAGAAAAAAAGAACATCTGCAAGGACATGTTTGACCAGCCATGACATATCACTCTTGGGAAAATGTTCAACAAGAGAACGGGCTTTTTCAAAACAGCGCAATTGACAAACTCCATTCCATCAGATGTGAAACATTTTGGGTGGTGAAGGTCACTCATTTTGTGGTGGGTGGTGAAATCTCAGAGTGCTTTCTTCACTTTAAAATGCGTCACCAATGTAATTTGCACTATGTGTTTCAATTTGTTTCCATAAACAAACGTGTCCAGTATGCTCCATTAAAGTCGTGCTCCCGCATGTGTGGTGGAAGCGAGCACTCGAATGGAAGGCATTTTTTAGCATGATCATTCATCGATGTTTGTTTTTGTTAGCCTTGCTTTCGTGAACATGGTTGAAAACAGAATCAGGAGAGTTAAATGAATTCATAGACGGAGCCATCATGGCTGTGCTCGGGAATACACTCTGAGCTACGCATTAGAATGTGGAGAAACTCGGAGCACTGTTGGACTGTGCTGAACACTTGCACTCTCAAAGCAGAGTTAGGGCACCAGATTTTAATTTCCAAACGCACGTTTAGTGTCAGGCTGCAACGGACTCTGCCATTTTGTAATCTGTGGCAGTAACGTGGAATCTCGGATAACATTGTAGAAACAAAATTCCTGTACCGCCAAGCCATTTAAACGGAAGAGGTGCTATGATGGTCAACCCATGAACACCTGACAGCAAACTGCTAATTACAAACTTAACATACAGCCACAGATTTAAATCTGGTTCACTCTGGTAATGCCAAGGAAATGGACAATCAAACTGATGAGTAGAGGTGTGCAGATCGAAGCAAGTATCGATAGTTTCAGACAAAAGTGAGTGTTGGTATCGTATCGATACCAATGCCATTGTATCAAACATTCAAACAATGGTAAATAAGCTAATTAGTGCGACCGTAGCAAATCCAATCAAAATAAGCTCAGAGAAGAATCCAACAAGAAAGTTTAATTTGCATAAATCATGTCATTTCAGAGGACAGGTGATTTAAAATACCATAATATGTTGGTACTGGTATTAATGATAATGATTCCAGTATTGTATGATTCCGGTGGGCAGAGTACTTCGAAGACCTCCTCAACTCCACCAACATGCCTTCCTTGGAGGAAGCAGAGTCTGGGGACTCTGAGGTGGGCTCTCCTATCTCTGTGGTCGAAGTCACCGATGTGGTTAAAAAGCTCCTCGGTGGCAAGGCCCCAGGGGTGGATGAGATCCGCCCGGAGTTCCTCAAGGCTCTGGATGCTGTGGGGCTGTCCTGGTTGACACGCCTCTGCAGCATCGCGTGGTCATCGGGGAGAGTGCCTCTGGATTGGCAGATCGGGGTGGTGGTCCCTCTTTTTAAAAAGGGGGACCGGAGGGTGTGTTCCAACTACAGAGGAATCACACTCCTCAGCCTCCCTGGTAAGGTCTATTCAGGGGTGCTAGAGAGGAGGGTCCGTCGGGAAGTCGAGCCTCAGATTGAGGAGGAGCAGTGTGGTTTTCGTCCCGGCCGTGGAACAGTGGACCAGCTCTACACCCTTAGCAGGGTCCTCGAGGGTACGTGGGAATTCGCCCAACCAGTCTACATGTGTTTTGTGGACCTGGAGAAGGCGTTTGACCGTGTCCCTCGGGGAGTTCTGTGGGGGGTGCTTCGGGAGTATGGGGTACCGAGCCACCTGATACGGGCTGTCCGGTCCCTATACTGCCGATGTCAGAGTTTGGTTCGCATTGCCGGCAATAAGTCGGAATCGTTTCCAGTGAGGGTTGGACTCCGCCAAGGCTGCCCTTTGTCGCCGATTCTGTTCATCACCTTTATGGACAGAATTTCTAGGCGCAGCCGAAGCGTTGAGGGGGTCCGTTTTGGTGGCCTCAGTATTGCATCTCTGCTTTTTGCAGATGATGTAGTACTGTTGGCTCCTTCAAGCAGGGCTCTCCAACTCTCACTGGAGCGTTTCGCAGCCGAGTGTGAAGCGGTTGGGATGAGGATCAGCACCTCCAAATCTGAAACCATGGTCCTCAGTCGGAAAAGGGTGGAGTGCCCTCTCCGGGCCGGGGAGGAGATCTTGCCCCAAGTGGAGGAGTTTAAGTATCTTGGGGTCTTGTTCACGAGTGAGGGTAGAAGGGAGCGAGAGATCGACAGGCGGATCGGTGCAGCGTCTGCTGTGATGCGGACGCTGTATCGGTCTGTCGTGGTGAAGAAGGAGCTGAGCCAAAGGGCGAAGCTCTCAATTTACCGGTCGATCTACGTCCCAACCCTCATCTATGGTCACGAGCTATGGGTCGTGACCGAAAGAACGAGATCCCGGATACAAGCGGCCGAAATGAGTTTTCTCCGCAGGGTGTCCGGGCTCTCCCTTAGAGATAAGGTGAGAAGCTCGGTCATCCGGGAGGGGCTCAGAGTAGAGCCGCTTCTCCTCCACATCGAGAGGAGCCAGATGAGGTGGCTCGGGCATCTAATTAGGATGCCTCCTGGACGCCTCCCTGGTGAGGTGTTCCGGGCATGTCCCACTGGCAGGAGACCCCGGGGACGACCCAGGACACGCTGGAGAGACTATGTTACCCAGCTGGCCTGGGAACGCCTCGGGATCCGCCAGGAAGAGCTAGAAGAAGTGGCTGGGGAGAGGGAAGTCTGGGCTTCCCTCCTAAAGCTGCTGCCCCCGCGACCCAACCCCGGATAAGCGGCAGAAAATGGATGGATGGATGGATGATTCCAGTATTTACTTGGCATCAATTTATAGCAAAATCTCAGCAAAAATACTTTTGAGGATCTATAAATCAAATTACTCTGCCTCGAATCATTCTTAAATGGTAGGTTTTTGTGAGCTTCTTAAATGAAAGCATTTCAAATCCATCGTGATAAAAATATACCACATTTTACTTTCCAGTAATTGATGACTAAAATGTGCATCGATTCATTGTCACTCAGAAGAATGTTTAATACGACCATGGCATGTAAATTAACTACAGGTGATGTAGTTCCATCATGTTTGCGACAACTGTTTTGTGTTGCAGGCCACAGATCCCATTTTGTTCCGCGAGTGACGCTTTGAAGACGTGTTAGCGCACGCTGTCACTGTCAGGCACGATGCGCATGAGGACAAACCCAGAGGTTGTGAACGCGATTACACGCCCGACGGTGCACTTGGCGGCCTACACGTATCCGTGTACATGAAGAGACGCCACATGACCTTGTGTAACAAACCCCGTATATACGTGCGCTATGTATATGCACGCTTGCAGTGGTGACGCGCGCCGCAGCATGCGAGCGCTCTGATGCAACACCTCCAACGTGTCCGTCCCTTTCAAATGAGACAGACGCATGAGCAAGAGATGAAATGACTTCATTTAGTTGTTGGGAATGGCATCAGGAAACACTGACCTTTAGTAGGCTCCTTGAGGCCATGAAGTGAGTCACATGACGGGGGGGATATTTACAGTGCCTCTCGTCACTGGCCCTGTCAAATCACGGCACACTTCAGTGGAGCCTAGCAGGCCCAAGGCTGGACTTGGCTTGCACAGATTGACGCTAAGGTGTTTTTTTGTTGTTGTTGTTGTTGTTGTTATTGTTGAGTGTGTGTGCGTGTGTGTGTGTGTGTGTGTGTGTGTGTGTGTGTGTGTGTGTGTGTGTGTGTGTGTGTGTGTGTGTGTGTGTGTGTGTGAGTTTTTCATTTTTTATTTTATTTTAGACTGCACTCTGCGCAACCCGGCATGGCAGAGAAGAAGATGAGGGCATGAGGGGACGTGTGTATGTTTGTGACAGCTCGTGTAAGTGTTTGCACAGAGGAGCAGGCGAGTGACACACAACCAATGAATTTCAGACCGATTTATCTTGCGAACGAGCCCCTGGCATGCAGCCTCAGATTAGTCTGTGAATTGCAAATAATGAGACTTATCATGTCTGTATCTTGCATGGTCAAAATCCTTACTTTATTTTCTTTAGTGCTTATACACTGTAAAAAACAGCCGACAAAATGAAAAATATATATTATAGACATTTATGGAAACAGTGTTAGTACAACAAAGCAAGCACATTGTTTGCTCCAAAATGATTTGCTAAGTTACTTATATCTTAAAGTTGGTGGGACAATTCAAGGGACAACGCTTGTGCAAACTCTTCTTTCTTTGTTGTAAAATGCATGAAAGCCAATTTCCACAACTGCAAAACTCAAAATGTTTAACTTAGTTGCCCAACTTAAAATTGTCTCATTTTACTGCCTGAAAATATTTAGTTCAGCCAACTTTTGTTTTTCACAGTGTAACTGATTTGCTTGTAAATGTCTGAGGCTGCCATCGAAACATCCAAGCAAAATCGTATACATTTTAGTAAGTCTCTTCAAGTTTCCTTTTCATGTAATCCTGCTGTCACATTCGCTGTTTTTACAAGTATCTTTCAAAGACCTTTCTTGGGTTGAACGCAAACCAGTCCAGGACGGAAAATATTTAGAATCAGTTTTCCCATTGGGAAATATTGGATCTGAATTATTTTGTTCATCCTATAGATCAGGGGTGTCAAAATCATTTTCGTGGCGGACCACATTGCCGTTAGGGTTTCCTTCAGAGGGCCATTATGACAGTGAGCTCAAATAAATGTATGATTACCTCGTGCTACATATGCAGCCATTTTCAACACCGCATAGTGTGTTTTGAAATCAGAGGCCACTAAAATCTGTTTCTTCGATGATTGTTACTTGTATTTTAACTAGAGCTGTCAAACGATTAAAATATTTAATCTAATTAAAAACTCAACTGTCATAATTAACTCAAATTAACTAAAAATTAATTGTGATTACTCACGCATTTTTTATCGTTTCTGAATTTCCTTTTATATTTTTTGTCCTATTTTCCGCCATTTTAATGCTCTCATCAACATGGAATCATGAATCAGTTTTCTATGTGCAAAATGCAAATATTTACTGAAATAATTTTGATTTTCAATTTTACATGAACATTTTTCACTTGGAGCAGTTATTCACACATAATCTCTCACACAATATTACTGTCCATCAACAACAGTGAAAAAAATATTTTGTCACACATCTGCTTGAACAGCTATTTTTATGGAATCAAAATATATGTAGCCGGGTCTTTGGACAGACTGGACTGAACACAAATAAATTTTTATGTGGGTTTTATTCCCGACTGGACAATGAAAAATTGTACAGCATTAAGAGAAAAGACTTGAGATGTTAACTGAATTTTAAAAGAGTTCGAAAAGGGATCTAAGAGATCAAAGAAGAGTATCTAACAGATTAAAGACAATTACACTATAATAGACAACAGCAGTGGCTTGCTTAAGAGGGAAACAGAATTAAAATACATTATTTCCAAGCCACAATACTTCATTAAACAAATAATCATTACAACCCAATGTTTTGAGATGCAGACACACTTACTCGATACGCTCCGCTGTATGGGATGCATACAAAGCACGTGGAAAAACACAAATGATCTCCTCTAAAGAACAGATAACACAGTTCATATAGTTTCACAGTCAAAAATCATATTGGAACGTTGCGAACACTTACGCTGTACAGCTGTTCACACGACTCACTAGTGGTAGATTTCAACCTCCAAACCACGATATTGTGCTCTACAAATACCATTCAAATAAGTAATCATCTGTCCAAAATTAACACTTAACATGCATCATGGTACACTAGTTATCAATTACCTGAATATCGCCAGGGTTACAACGACGATCACGGGTGTATCAAGTTGGGACAAGCAGTAGGCACAGTTCAGCGACTACTCTCCTTCACGTGCATGTCACTCTCACTGCACTTCCTGGTCTGATAGTCACGCACTCTATATGTTCCCGCGTGTTTTGATCTAGTGTGGCTCTTAAAGTGACAGTGCTACGTTTGTTAAACAAGGCAGCCTTCACTACACAATCCCAAGTACGGTTCACCTGGTTACATTCTCCCTGCTACAAGTCAACGTCCTCGGTGACTTATCCTATACCACCCCATCTTGTGAAGATCGAAGTGTAGTGGACCACCCCTGCTAAAATCTGGGAGAATATATCCTGACTTAACGAGATGGCATTGCATGCTGATACAGGGAAATTGAACAGATTCTTGTGTTTCCCTGCAGTTTTCCTCTGACTTTTGCATAGGACAGAACTGAGTACAGCTAAAGGAACAGTCACTTTTCTTTCTCCCTTGGTGCAGGCTCTCTCTTGGATTTCTCTCTTGGGTTCTCCTCGGCCATGCTAACACCTGTTGTGGCCTCAAGGCTTTGTCATGAGTCAATTTCAAACTTTGCCCCTGCAGTCGACTTCCTTCTGTCCCCAGTGCAGACTCTGCTTTCTCTTCGGAGCCAGTGTCAGCAGTACTGTCATCTGGCTCCTCTGAAACCTCTTTTCCAGCAAGTGGTTCCTTGAATTCCTCAACCAATACAAACTCAATATCATCCACCTCACTTTCTGAGGGTGGAGCTGGGACAGGTTCCTTGACAGGTGTCTGGCGAGGACTTTTCTTTTCCGGTGCTGGTCCCACACATGGACGGAGGTTGGACCTATGCACCCTCTTTGTCAGTCCTCCAACGACCTCAAGTGGCCGAGTCGCCAAAAATGGAGTTTGAGGGGCCCGAATCTTTGGTCGTGGCATTTTGGTCAAAACACACCTTTGGCACTTCTTTATCCACTGCTCAACTTCTTCATGCATGCCTCCCAGAAACACCTTTGCCGCAGCAGACCTAATGTTCGCTCTATACCCTGATGTCCCATCTGGTCATGGACACTTCTGAGGATTTGGTCTTTGAGACAGGCGGGTAGTAACAACTGGTAGCATTCTCCCAGGTGCGCATCGTTAATCACTCGGTACAAGAGTCCATCTCTCTCCTGATACGTGGCCACTGCTTTAGCAGAGCGCACTGGTTTTGAAAGGCTCATTCTTTCTTGATACGATGGTTTTCGCTGATGGCTCCAAAAGCCTCGCACTACTTTGAGAGTCGGGTCAGCAGCCTGAAATCCTTGAAGTACTTCCTTAGAATATCCAGGCAGCGTGGCGCTATTATCTTTCACAGCTTCATCATTGACGACCCCTTTAGGCCCCTTGTGTAGACTGTTGCAACAGAACAAGACGGTACTCTTACTTTGTTTTTCTTCTGACACGAGCAGCTGAAACCTTCTCTACCAACTCTGTTTCTTCCACTCGCTGGAAAGCCTCTTTCCAGGCAAAATCCAATTTCCCTCCCAAGGTGGTGTCATCCTGTGCCAATGCCAACTGTTGACATCGCTTGGTAATGTTCATTCCAATAATTCCCTGAAGAGATTGGCTAGCCTCATCTGTGCTATCCTGGATTATTAGGAATCCACACTCAGGGATCATGATTCCCATTGCCTGCACATCCAACTCAACATAACCTAAATATGGTAGAGGCAAATTATTTGATGCGGTTAGTTTAAGCCATTTAGCAGTACAGTGCATATCCTCATCTGTTCCATTAAGACGGTTTCTGAAAAACTTTCTGTGAGGGTGCTTACATTGCTTCGGAGTCAAGTATGCATCGCAAGGGGACTCCACCTATCTGTATCTCTACTTCGGGGCACTTGCCAACAGCCCTCTCTATAAAACGTTCTCTCGTCAACATACTACCTGAGCCTTCACTCCAACCCCTCACTGTCCGGCTCACAACAGTGGGGTTTCCTTTCCCCTGGACAGGTGAGTCGGGCACAGTAGGACGTTGACATGAGGGTTTCCGTGTCACCGGGCACTGTCTAGCCATATGTCCAACTCCTTCACACCGCAGACAAATTGGTTGGCCGTCACTTGTGTACTTGGGTTGGACTTTGGGTCTGTCATCTGTCATGGTGAGTCCACGGACTGCCTTTGTCAACTCATTAATAGCCTTTCCCTGTTGGGCGATTATTTTAACTACTTCCTGTAGGGTCACGGACAAGTCTGTTTGGACTTCAGTGGTCGTGTCTCTTTTCTCTAAAGTCATATCCTTGTGATCACTAACTAGGTTTCTGTTCTTTGCAACGCTAGTGTGGCGTGGTTGATCTTCGAGGGCCCACATCATTGCCTCATTTCTCACGTCAAATAGACTACTTTCCGGTCTCTCTCTGAGCAGCCTACGCAGTTCACGCCTCAAGGTGGAGTCTCGTACGCCCTCAACGAACTGATCTCTAAGAGCTAACTGAGCATTAGCTACCATAGGAGGAGACTGCTGGAGGACAGAATTGAGCAGTTGTGAGAGAGCATGTGAAAATTCGCGCAATCCTTCTCCATCAAGTTGTCTGCGAGCATAAAAAGCGTGTAGAAGTTGCGGCACAGTACTTTTTTTCGAAAGGCTTCACGCAAACATGAAAACACATCACTGGGTTTCTTAGGTTGCCCTCGCATGCAAAATTTGACCTCATCTAGAGCTGAACCTTTTAACAGTGAAAGAATGAAGTCTACTTGGTCTTCCTCCTGTAGACCTCTCATTCTTATTTCTCGTTCCACTTCCTCGATAAACTCATCGACAGTGTCAACACCTTCTCCAACCTCCCAGAAAAAGGTACAATGTGTTTTTCCTTAAGATGTAAACGATTGATCTTGGCTGAACATTACTCAAATTTGCAAGTCTTGACATGAGAGCCTCCTGTTTTCGATTGAGTTCTCTAATCTGTGACTGTAATGCGGTCACACAGTTACCTTTATCACCCAAATGTAAGGAACTTGGGTCATCCTCGCTGTGGGTTCCTGCCAGAATGGCAGCTGCTTGCACGTCGTCCTCTGACATTTTCAGGTCTTCGTTCCAATGTATTTAATGCCGCAAAGCGCAACAGTCACAAAAAGTCACTCCGTTTCTCTTCTGGTAGCTTTGAAGACTTGCTCGCGTCCAGTGATGCGTGTCGATGTGAAGCTGCTCCACATTCAGCCACACGAACCACAGCTAGTACACGAAGGCCTTGCTCCGTCGACACTCCGCACTCTGGCATCAGGACTGCCTCGCTTCTCGCCACTACTGTTGTCTATTATACTCAAACTAACACTATCCACTACAATCTCAGAATTTAATAGGGAATCCCACTTCTGACACCAAAATTGTGTAGCCGGGTCTTTGGACAGACTGGACTGAACACAAATAAATTTTTATGTGGGTTTTATTCCCGACTGGACAATGAAAAATTGTACAGCATTAAGAGAAAAGACTTGAGATGTTAACTGAATTTTAAAAGAGTTCGAAAAGGGATCTAAGAGATCAAAGAAGAGTATCTAACAGATTAAAGACAATTACACTATAATAGACAACAGCAGTGGCTTGCTTAAGAGGGAAACAGAATTAAAATACATTATTTCCAAGCCACAATACTTCATTAAACAAATAATCATTACAACCCAATGTTTTGAGATGCAGACACACTTACTCGATCGTTCCGCTGTATGGGATGCATACAAAGCACGTGGAAAAACACAAATGATCTCCTCTAAAGAACAGATAACACAGTTCATATAGTTTCACAGTCAAAAATCATATTGGAACGTTGCGAACACTTACGCTGTACAGCTGTTCACACGACTCACTAGTGGTAGATTTCAACCTCCAAACCACGATATTGTGCTCTACAAATACCATTCAAATAAGTAATCATCTGTCCAAAATTAACACTTAACATGCATCATGGTACACTAGTTATCAATTACCTGAATATCGCCAGGGTTACAACGACGATCACGGGTGTATCAAGTTGGGACAAGCAGTAGGCACAGTTCAGCGACTACTCTCCTTCACGTGCATGTCACTCTCACTGCACTTCCTGGTCTGATAGTCACGCACTCTATATGTTCCCGCGTGTTTTGATCTAGTGTGGCTCTTAAAGTGACAGTGCTACGTTTGTTAAACAAGGCAGCCTTCACTACACAATCCCAAGTACGGTTCACCTGGTTACATATATATATATATAACATTATAAAGTACACATCTAAGGTAAACTAGTACTCAGCCTATAATGGATTTAAGCAATGGTTGCATACTTCGTTTTTCTCAAATTTGCTTTGAACACAGCAGTCAGGCTATGCTGATTCTGTTGGTCCTTCTTCCTCGGAAGTCTCTCTACGGTTTTGTGTTGACATCATTTAGGATGCTTGTAATGGAGGCTCTCGCTGGCAATCCGTAGTGGAGTTGTTCAGTTAATTCCGTTTTTCACGGCCCCCTGAATAGGGATTGTCGGTCAGCATGGAAGGATCTCTCGTTCTGTACTTTTTGATCATTTATTGGAGCACTTTGCAACAGAAGTAGTAGCAGTAGTAGTTGTAACAGAAGTATCAGAAGCAGGTAGTAACCTAAACTACACATAAATGCAGTAAAAAAAAAAATATCTTTCTGCATCACAATGTAAATATGTATATTGTGGCGGACACTAGGACCATGCTTCTCACCCAGCAGGCATACCGTAGGGGGCGTGTTCGGGTGAATGTCTTTGGCGCAAACTGTTAATTTTTAGATCTACTTGTTGGCAGTCGTGGAATAAAGACGTGTTTTCCAATCAATCGTGTGTGCTCCTTTCGACTGCCACATTGGTGACCCTGAACGTGAAGATGTTTCGGTTAACGGATGAAGAGGTGTCTTCTCGCCACGCCGCCCCAACTCCGCAACTTGCAGCCGCCTTCTGCCGCGAGGCTACCGGAGTTCTGGCAGAGCGACCCGGCTTCGTGGTTTCAGCATGTGGAAGCGCTGTTCCACCTACGGGGAATCACTACCGATGAGCCGAAATATTACATGGTCGTGGCGTCCCTCGACCAGCAGACTACACGTCGTGTGATGCAGCTCCTGCGGGCGCCTCCACAAGGCGGGAAATACGACGCGCTCAAACAGCTTCTGCTTCGGAGGTTCAGCTTGTCGGACTCGGAGAGAGCAGACGGACTCCTTTCCCTTCCCGGGCTGGGCGATGGCACGGCAGTGGATCTAATGGACAAAATGCTGTCGCTGTTAGGCTCGGATGAAGGCGGATTTCTTTTCCCGCGCATTTTCCTACGCCAACTACCAGGCCCAGAGCGCGCGGTGTTGGCTAACTCGACATGTCTGACGACCGGCGGTTATCGGGGTTTGGCTGAAGAAGCGGATCGAGTTCTGCTGGCTACGCGACAGTTCGCCGTACAAAGTGCGACGGCCAACCCCTCCTCGAGGCGACACCAGGCGTGGACCCGACAGTGGTGGCCGGAGTGGGTACGCGGAAGCGGCGGGAAAAGACTCTCTGTTTTTTCCATCAGCGTTTTGGTGCCAAGGCTCGGCGCTGTGTTCCCCCCTGCAACTACGAGGCCCCGGGAAACGCCGGTGCCGGCGTTCAGTAGCAGCCGTGGACGCCGGCGACAAAAACGAGCTGCTTTTCATCACAGACTCATCATCAGGAAGACGTTTCCTGATGGACAGCGGATCGCAGGTCAGCCTGCTTACACTAGCCGCCGCGACAAGGCGGCCAGTGGCTGCGGCCGCCTCTGTTTGCAGCCAACGGCTCGCCGATCATCAACTTTGGTTCCAGGTCGATGACCGTGTGCTTCCATGGACGCAATTTCCAGTGGAAATTTGTCGTGGCCTCAATCACAGTTCCGATTATCGGTGCAGATTTTCTGTGTGCACATGGACTGCTCGTTGATGTCGCTAACCGCCGGTTGATTGACGCTGTGTCATTCGCCACTTTTCTGTGTGAGGCTGGGGGACCCGGACCATTAACGCGCGCAAATTTTTTGGCATAGGGTGACGTTTATCAACGTTTACTGAAAGACTTCCCGTCACTAACGACTCCCACCTTTTCCGACACCGATATTAAGCACGGGGTGGAGCATTTCATCCCCACAGTTGGCCCGCCGGTGTTTGCCTGCGCGCGTCGCTCGACGCGCAAAACTGGCAATTGCGAAAGGGGAGTTTGCTGCAATGGAGCGTTTGGGAATCGTTAGGCGTTCAAAGAGCCCGTGGGCCTCACCCTTACACATGGTGCCTAAAAGTGGCGGTTCCTGGCGGCCGTGTGGTGATTTTCGTCGGCTTAACAATGTTACCACGCATGACCGCTACCCCATTCCGCACATTCAGGATTTTTCCGCGCGTTTGGCTGGCACCACAATTTTTTCCAAAGTGGATTTGGTCCGGGGTTATCACCAAGTGCCCGTGCAGGTGGATGATGTGCCCAAAACCGCAGTGATAACCCCGTTCGGGCTTTTCGAATTCCTGCGCATGCCTTTTGGGCTGAAGGGGGCTGCACAGACTTTTCAAAGGTTGATGGACTCCGTGTTGCGCGACCTAGATTTTATGTTTGTCTATCTCGACGACATTCTAGTGGCCAGTCTTTCACCAGAGGAACACCTGTCGCACTTAACAGCGGTTTTCAAGCGTCTTGATTCACACGGCCTGATTGTTAACCCGGTGAAATGTCAATTTGGTCTGTCTGAGATCGATTTCTTGGGCCACTGCATTTCAGCACGGGGCGCTATCCCCTTGCCCGCCAAAGTGCAGGCGGTGGTGGATTTCCCCCGCCCCGCTTCATTAAGGCCTTGCAAGAGTTTTTGGGCATGGTTAATTTTTATAACCGGTTCCTTCCTCGCAGCCCACCTCCTGCAGCCACTTTACTGCGCCTTGAGTAAGAAGAAGGCTAGTGATCCGGTCGAGTGGTCTCCACAACGGGCACAGGCGTTTCAACAGGCTAAGGACGCTCTCGCAAGTGCAGCCCTCCTGGTCCACCCAATTGCAACCGCCCAGGTGGCTTTAACTACGGATGCATCTGATATTGCTGTTGGGGCGGTGGTTGAGCAGCTGGTGGAGAACGTATGGCAGCCCCTTGCGTTTTTAGTCGTAAGCTGCGGATAACGAACGCAAGTATAGTGTTTTTGACAGAGAGTTGCTGGCACTCTATCTTGCGACGCACCATTTTCGTTTCCTTCTTGAAGGACGCCTTTCACCGCTTTTGTGGATCACAAGCCACTTACATGTGCAATGTCAAAAGTTACAGAACCGTGGTCGGCTCGGCAGCAACGGCACTTAGCGGCCATTTCTGAGTTCACAACTGACATTCAGCATGTGGCCGTAAGTGTAACCCTGTGGTTTGTCACGCCGCAATCGTGTGTCCGGTCCATCTCGGGTTGATTTTTCAGAAATGGCCGCCGACCAATCCGACAATCCTGACATCCGCAACCTCAAGGCAGCCAGTACGGCTCTTAAACTTGAGGAGGTAATAACGCGTGTAGGCGGTCCCGCTCTCCTCTGCGATGTGTCTACAGGTCGTACTCGCCCTGTGGTTCAGTTGGATTGGCGTCGCCGAATCTTTGATTCAATCCATTCCCTCTCACACCCTGGCGTTCGTCGTCAGTCAAGCTCGTTGGGGCCAAGTTTGTCTGGCCTGGATTACGCAGGGACGTCAGGAGGTGGGCGGCTGCATGCGTGGCGTGTCAGCGCGCCAAAGTCCACAGGCACACCAGGGCGAACCTTGAACCTTTTCCAATTCCGGCCAGGCGATTTGACCACGTCCACGTGGACCTGGTGGGCCCCTCCCTCCGTCGCAGGGTTTCACACATCTATTCACGATGGTAGATCGGACCACTAGGTGACCGGAAGCAGTTCCCCTGTCATCCACGACTTCGGTAGATATAGCTCGTGCTTTTCTGTCGTCCTGGGTCGCGTTTTGGCACACCATGCGATATCACCTCGGACAGGGGCCCCAGTTTGTGTCAGAACTCTGGTCAGCCATGGCAGGGTCCTTGGGTATGCAGGTGCACCGCACTATGGCCTACCACCCACAGGCTAACGGTTTGTGTGAACGTTTTCACGGTCGCTAAAGCTGCGCTGCGGCTGCGCCACGGACGGTAACTGGGTCGACCGCCTTCCGTGGGTGTTGCTCGGGTTACGCTCGGCTCCGAAGAAGATCTTAATGCCGCCCCTGCTGAGTTGGTGCTCGGTCAGCCACTTCGTGTTCCCGTGAATTTCTGCCAGAAGGTTCCGGCGCGCCTTCCTTCCCCTTTTTGTCTGAGGGACCCCTAACTCCGACGCCGGTTCACCATTTTGTTCCCAAAGTGTTCGCACTGCCTGCGCTTATGTCGGCCCGTTTTGTTTTTGTGCGCCATGATGCCCACCGCTCACCCCTCCAGCCACCGTATGACGGCCCATTTAGGGTGCTCGAGCACGGTGATAAGAGTTTTGTGATTGATATGGGTGGGCGAAGGGAGTGTGTTTCCTTAGATAGGCTCAAACCAGCTCATTTGGTTGCAGGCGATGTGCTGTCGCCGGCCCAGGTCCCCCGCCGCGGTCGTCCTCCAAAGCCCCCAGCCTCACTTCAGCGTGTCGGTGTTGAGTGTCGTTCTCCCACTCGTGTCTCACCTGTGCCTCCTGCCCGACTAGTTTCGCCTGCGCCACCAAGAGACGGACTGCGTAGTTGTTGTGGCAGACTAATAAAACCCCCTGTGAAGTTGTCATTGTGATTGTCCTTCTGGGTGTTCAGGGAGGGGCTGTGTGGCGGACACTAGGACCATGCTTCTCACCCAGCAGGCATACCATAGGGGGCGTGTTCGGGCAAACTGTTAATTGTGAGATCCACTTGTTGGCAGTCGTGGAATAAAGACGCGTTTTCCAGTCAATCGTGTGTGCTCCTTTCGACTGCCACAATATATTTGACATTAATTAATACCTTTATTTAACAATACGTTTAATAAATAATGTAATCAACCCTGATTTCACTATGTATCATTATCGTCATCATTATTCATTGTTTTAAACGTAAGAAAGCATACAACACAAACATATCAAGTCGAATCGAACAAAAGAACTACAAGTCCCAAAGGTCCAACCCGGAAGTGGAGCGCCGCATGATTTACCCCAGCTGCAACGCAATTTACTTCGTTTAAACGTCAGATTGCAGACGGACAAACATGACAACTATGCAAAAATGAGCTAAATAAAGACACCCCTGTTCTAGCAACATTTTAGCCCACGCTGTTTAAATTGCCGATTGCGAACGGTAACTGACTGTGATTGCATCGCGATGCGGCAAACATAAAGCACAGCGGACACAATGCAAAGCAGACAAACAAAGCAACCGATCATGACCGAATCTAAAAGCTAACTTTACATATCTGACTTGATAAGAAGCACACGCGTAGCTTAACATTGAGCCATGCCGCGACGAAGCGAGTGTATTCACTCACGAAACAAAACGCTATTTATACATCGCGCGAACGGTCACCTGTCAGTGGCAGCCCCTCAATCCAACAGGAGTCGTTCGATGCAATGCGAATGATTTCAGTTTGAGTGGAGCTGTGGACAATATTGACAGGCTTGCATGCAGTAGCCATATATTTAGCTATGGCTTCAGCAAATTTGTTCTTCGTCGTGTCATCCATTTTCTTCGCTTTGAAATGATCCATAGCTGTCTGTCTGAGACGAGAGGGCGGAGTACGCACGTCAGCTGTGTGCTTGGCCATTAAGTGGTATTTCAGACTCGACGTGCTGCCGTGGCTGGCAAAACAAACGTGCGTGGACCTGTGCAGCGCCTTGATGTTTTGTTTCTGGTTTATTTATAGAGCAACGTAACATCCGCTGTGACGTCTGCCGCGTTAATCTCGCGAGAAAATTCTTGATCCCGATAAAATTAATTTAAATTAATGCCGATAAAAACGCGCTAAACTGACAGCTCTAATTTTAACCCTTTCAGGCACTCTTTAACCTGATAATATGATAAGATGTTCTCTGGGTTGTGTCTTGTGTGATTGCTGTGGACCCGAAAAGCAGGGAGGAGGACCAGGGTGGACTGAACAAAATATATGAACAGAAAAACACTTGCATGAGTACACTGGAGAAACAAATTCAAATACACGAACAAAGTCCTGAAGACTACATGAAACCAAAGTAACAAACAACCCAAAACAGAAACAAAATATGACAGGAACACACAACGATGCAACGAAGGCTGACGAAGGCTGACGAAGCCAGGGAACCAAATACAAGCAAAGTGAAGAGACAATGAGCTGGGCGATGGCACGGCAGTGGATCTAATGGACAAAATGCTGTCGCTGTTAGGCTCGGATGAAGGCGGATTTCTTTTCCGCGCATTTTCCTACGCCAACTACCAGGCCCAGAGCGCGCGGTGTTGGCTAACTCGACATGTCTGACGACCGGCGGTTATCGGGGTTTGGCTGAAGAAGCGGATCGAGTTCTGCTGGCTACGCGACAGTTCGCCGTACAAAGTGCGACGGCCACCCCCTCCTCGAGGCGACACCAGGCGTGGACCCGACAGTGGTGGCCGGAGTGGGTACGCGGAAGCGGCGGGAAAAGACTCTCTGTTTTTTCCATCAGCGTTTTGGTGCCAAGGCTCGGCGCTGTGTTCCCCCCTGCAACTACGAGGCCCCGGGAAACGCCGGTGCCGGCGTTCAGTAGCAGCCGTGGACGCCGGCGACAAAAACGAGCTGCTTTTCATCACAGACTCATCATCAGGAAGACGTTTCCTGATGGACAGCGGATCGCAGGTCAGCCTGCTTACACTAGCCGCCGCGGACAAGGCGGCCAGTGGCTGCGGGCCGCCTCTGTTTGCAGCCAACGGCTCGCCGATCATCAACTTTGGTTCCAGGTCGATGACCGTGTGCTTCCATGGACGCAATTTCCAGTGGAAATTTGTCGTGGCCTCAATCACAGTTCCGATTATCGGTGCAGATTTTCTGTGTGCACATGGACTGCTCGTTGATGTCGCTAACCGCCGGTTGATTGACGCTGTGTCATTCGCCACTTTTCTGTGTGAGGCTGGGGGACTCGGACCATTAACGCGCGCAAATTTTTTGGCATAGGGTGACGTTTATCAACGTTTACTGAAAGACTTCCCGTCACTAACGACTCCCACCTTTTCCGACACCGATATTAAGCACGGGGTGGAGCATTTCATCCCCACAGTTGGCCCGCCGGTGTTTGCCTGCGCGCGTCGCCTCGACGCGGCAAAACTGGCAATTGCGAAAGGGGAGTTTGCTGCAATGGAGCGTTTGGGAATCGTTAGGCGTTCAAAGAGCCCGTGGGCCTCACCCTTACACATGGTGCCTAAAAGTGGCGGTTCCTGGCGGCCGTGTGGTGATTTTCGTCGGCTTAACAATGTTACCACGCATGACCGCTACCCCATTCCGCACATTCAGGATTTTTCCGCGTGTTTGGCTGGCACCACAATTTTTTCCAAAGTGGATTTGGTCCGGGGTTATCACCAAGTGCCCGTGCAGGTGGATGATGTGCCCAAAACCGCAGTGATAACCCCGTTCGGGCTTTTCGAATTCCTGCGCATGCCTTTTGGGCTGAAGGGGGCTGCACAGACTTTTCAAAGGTTGATGGACTCCGTGTTGCGCGACCTAGATTTTATGTTTGTCTATCTCGACGACATTCTAGTGGCCAGTCTTTCACCAGAGGAACACCTGTCGCACTTAACAGCGGTTTTCAAGCGTCTTGATTCACACGGCCTGATTGTTAACCCGGTGAAATGTCAATTTGGTCTGTCTGAGATCGATTTCTTGGGCCACTGCATTTCAGCACGGGGCGCTATCCCCTTGCCCGCCAAAGTGCAGGCGGTGGTGGATTTCCCCCGCCCCGCTTCATTAAGGCCTTGCAAGAGTTTTTGGGCATGGTTAATTTTTATAACCGGTTCCTTCCTCGCGCAGCCCACCTCCTGCAGCCACTTTACTGCGCCTTGAGTAAGAAGAAGGCTAGTGATCCGGTCGAGTGGTCTCCACAACGGGCACAGGCGTTTCAACAGGCTAAGGACGCTCTCGCAAGTGCAGCCCTCCTGGTCCACCCAATTGCAACCGCCCAGGTGGCTTTAACTACGGATGCATCTGATATTGCTGTTGGGGCGGTGGTTGAGCAGCTGGTGGAGAACGTATGGCAGCCCCTTGCGTTTTTTAGTCGTAAGCTGCGGGATAACGAACGCAAGTATAGTGTTTTTGACAGAGAGTTGCTGGCACTCTATCTTGCGACGCACCATTTTCGTTTCCTTCTTGAAGGACGCCCTTTCACCGCTTTTGTGGATCACAAGCCACTTACATGTGCAATGTCAAAAGTTACAGAACCGTGGTCGGCTCGGCAGCAACGGCACTTAGCGGCCATTTCTGAGTTCACAACTGACATTCAGCATGTGGCCGGTAAGTGTAACCCTGTGGTTTGTCACGCGCAATCGTGTGTCCGGTCCATCTCGGGGTTGATTTTTCAGAAATGGCCGCCGACCAATCCGACAATCCTGACATCCGCAACCTCAAGGCAGCCAGTACGGCTCTTAAACTTGAGGAGGTAATAACGCGTGTAGGCGGTCCCGCTCTCCTCTGCGATGTGTCTACAGGTCGTACTCGCCCTGTGGTTCAGTTGGATTGGCGTCGCCGAATCTTTGATTCAATCCATTCCCTCTCACACCCTGGCGTTCGTGCGTCAGTCAAGCTCGTTGGGGCCAAGTTTGTCTGGCCTGGATTACGCAGGGACGTCAGGAGGTGGGCGGCTGCATGCGTGGCGTGTCAGCGCGCCAAAGTCCACAGGCACACCAGGGCGAACCTTGAACCTTTTCCAATTCCGGCCAGGCGATTTGACCACGTCCACGTGGACCTGGTGGGCCCCCTCCCTCCGTCGCAGGGTTTCACACATCTATTCACGATGGTAGATCGGACCACTAGGTGACCGGAAGCAGTTCCCCTGTCATCCACGACTTCGGTAGATATAGCTCGTGCTTTTCTGTCGTCCTGGGTCGCGCGTTTTGGCACACCATGCGATATCACCTCGGACAGGGGCCCCCAGTTTGTGTCAGAACTCTGGTCAGCCATGGCAGGGTCCTTGGGTATGCAGGTGCACCGCACTATGGCCTACCACCCACAGGCTAACGGTTTGTGTGAACGTTTTCACCGGTCGCTTAAAGCTGCGCTGCGGGCTGCGCTTACGGACGGTAACTGGGTCGACCGCCTTCCGTGGGTGTTGCTCGGGTTACGTTCGGCTCCGAAAGAAGATCTTAATGCCGCCCCTGCTGAGTTGGTGCTCGGTCAGCCACTTCGTGTTCCCGGTGAATTTCTGCCAGAAGGTTCCGGCGCGCCTTCCTTCCCCTTTTTGTCTGAGGGACCCCTAACTCCGACGCCGGTTCACCATTTTGTTCCCAAAGTGTTCGTACCGTCTGCGCTTATGTCGGCCCGTTTTGTTTTTGTGCGCCATGATGCCCACCGCTCACCCCTCCAGCCACCGTATGACGGCCCATTTAGGGTGCTCGAGCACGGTGATAAGAGTTTTGTGATTGATATGGGTGGGCGAAGGGAGTGTGTTTCCTTAGATAGGCTCAAACCAGCTCATTTGGTTGCAGGCGATGTGCTGTCGCCGGCCCAGGTCCCCCGCCGCGGTCGTCCTCCAAAGCCCCCAGCCTCACTTCAGCGTGTCGGTGTTGAGTGTCGTTCTCCCACTCGTGTCTCACCTGTGCCTCCTGCCCGACTAGTTTCGCCTGCGCCACCAAGAGACGGACTGCGTAGTTGTTGTGGCAGACTAATAAAACCCCCTGTGAAGTTGTCATTGTGATTGTCCTTCTGGGTGTTCAGGGGGGGGCTGTGTGGCGGACACTAGGACCATGCTTCTCACCCAGCAGGCATACCATAGGGGGCGTGTTCGGGCAAACTGTTAATTGTGAGATCCACTTGTTGGCAGTCGTGGAATAAAGACGCGTTTTCCAGTCAATCGTGTGTGCTCCTTTCGACTGCCACAATATATTTGACATTAATTAATACCTTTATTTAACAATACGTTTAATAAATAATGTAATCAACCCTGATTTCACTATGTATCATTATCGTCATCATTATTCATTGTTTTAAACGTAAGAAAGCATACAACACAAACATATCAAGTCGAATCGAACAAAAGAACTACAAGTCCCAAAGGTCCAACCCGGAAGTGGAGCGCCGGCATGATTTACCCCAGCTGCAACGCAATTTACTTCGTTTAAACGTCAGATTGCAGACGGACAAACATGACAACTATGCAAAAATGAGCTAAATAAAGACACCCCTGTTCTAGCAACATTTTAGCCCACGCTGTTTAAATTGCCGATTGCGAACGGTAACTGACTGTGATTGCATCGCGATGCGGCAAACATAAAGCACAGCGGACACAATGCAAAGCAGACAAACAAAGCAACCGATCATGACCGAATCTAAAAGCTAACTTTACATATCTGACTTGATAAGAAGCACACGCGTAGCTTAACATTGAGCCATGCCGCCGACGAAGCGAGTGTATTCACTCACGAAACAAAACGCTATTTATACATCGCGCGAACGGTCACCTGTCAGTGGCAGCCCCTCAATCCAACAGGAGTCGTTCGATGCAATGCGAATGATTTCAGTTTGAGTGGAGCTGTGGACAATATTGACAGGCTTGCATGCAGTAGCCATATATTTAGCTATGGCTTCAGCAAATTTGTTCTTCGTCGTGTCATCCATTTTCTTCGCTTTGAAATGATCCATAGCTGTCTGTCTGAGACGAGAGGGCGGAGTACGCACGTCAGCTGTGTGCTTGGCCATTAAGTGGTATTTCAGACTCGACGTGCTGCCGTGGCTGGCAAAACAAACGTGCGTGGACCTGTGCAGCGCCTTGATGTTTTGTTTCTGGTTTATTTATAGAGCAACGTAACATCCGCTGTGACGTCTGCCGCGTTAATCTCGCGAGAAAATTCTTGATCCCGATAAAATTAATTTAGATTAATGCCGATAAAAACGCGCTAAACTGACAGCTCTAATTTTAACCCTTTCAGGCACTCTTTAACCTGATAATATGATAAGATGTTCTCTGGGTTGTGTCTTGTGTGATTGCTGTGGACCCAAAAAGCAGGGAGGAGGACCAGGGTGGACTGAACAAAATATATGAACAGAAAAACACTTGCATGAGTACACTGGAGAAACAAATTCAAATACACGAACAAAGTCCTGAAGACTACATGAAACCAAAGTAACAAACAACCCAAAAACAGAAACAAAATATGACAGGAACACACAACGATGCAACGAAGGCTGACGAAGGCTGACGAAGCCAGGGAACCAAATACAAGCAAAGTGAAGAGACAATGAGAGTAGTCTATAGTCTTCCGGTATTCCTCATGTCTTATCCTGTTGTTTTGCTCTTACCTTGCTGTTACTTGTTAAAAACCCAACAAAGAGCAAAACATTCCTCCTTTGAAGTGGCCTGAAATGAGGTCGAGTGAATAATGAGTAAAGTTGTATGACGACGATGGTTGCGCCAAGTTCCAATTAGATTTTCTTGACTGAATGATACGAAAATGCTGCGTTTCTTTAGCTCTCAACTGACCTGAAGAAAAAAAAAAACAGGGTCTGAAACCTGATATGTGAAGTTCACGAGTCCAAAATGTGATCTGTCGATCTGCGCTCAGTAGATTGACTGTCAGTCAAATTGCAAGGCAGTTCGAGACTGCTGAAACGCTGTCACAATCCCTGAGGGACGATGGATTCCATTTCATCGTGCTGCTCTTTGAGTGCACAGGCAGCAGGCAAAGGCGCTGCAAATTTGTATGTGTTTGCGTGTGCACGTGTAAAAGGAGATTTTACCTAGCATAGGCAGGTTTTCTCGACTGTATTCACACAGGCTTAGAAGACCTCTTGGTGTTCTCTGATTGCCTCCCTTGATGCATGTTACTGGCTGCTTTTCCTCATGACATCTTGAAAACAAAATTGTTTTGTATTGAAAGGGATAGTACAGTCCACATTTTCTCTACACTCGTATTGTTTCTGCAACCCCACTTATGTAAACACAGCATTCCGATTAAAATTGTGTTTGTGGCCTATATGTACTGTGTTAGGGAGCAAAATGCACCCGTTTTTTCTGCTCAATTCATTTTCCACAAATGCAATATTAAACAACAACAAACAAACACAATGTTTACAGCCTGCAGGAAGGCCCCATGAAACAAGAGAGGGGACAGGGGACTGTATCGGAACCAATGACAGCAATGTGTTTATTTCATCCAAATCAGCTCAAAGGGAAGCACCGCTACAGGCACCGCAGGGGAGCTTCTGCTTGTTTCCGCAAATGTGTGTTTATTCTCACATTTGATCATTGTATTGCTGCTGCATGCATGCATGCTTGCATGCAGCTGGACCTTCAGCTCTAATCGCGACTCCTTTGATGAGTACTTATGCAACTCCGAGTGACCAGTTCCTGTGCTCTGAAGATAGTCCAAATCATTTACAGATATCACAACAACACACGGTACGCATACATGTACAGTACATCTTTGGCATGCAGATTCTTATAAGGCCTAAAATAATGTGGGTTGTGAGAAGAGAAAAGAAAATCTCTGTTGCATTCTATTGCTTTGTTGGTTATTTGTTCTAGATTAGAAGCACGCATTTCGTCACACCTGTGTGTGTGTGTGTGGGTGTGTGTGTGTGTGTGTGTGTGTGTGTGTGTGTGTGTGTGTGTGTGTGTGTGTGTGTGTGTGTGTGTGTGTGTGTGTGTGTGTGTGTGTGTGTGTGTGTGTGTGTGTGTGTGTGTGTGTGTGTGTGTGTGTGTGTGTGTGTGTAAAAAAGAGCCACTATTGCCCACCCTAACTGCCGTGGCAAATTTTTGGACGGTTGAAAAATGTAGCCAGGCATCCATGGCAATCACGGCTCATCACGTTACCCCATCCCATTCCATCGTGTTGCTCACGATCCTTTTTCTTTCCACTGGTGCTGTGAGGCACCTTTGTTGTTGACTTGCGGAGATGATGATGATAATGATGATGATGAAAAGACAGTCTCATAATCAGTGATACAAGTCAAATATAATGTGACATAACTCTTTAATTCCCATCATATCCAACCACAGTTGTATATATTCATGCAAAAATCATAACATTCAGAGGTGCAGCACTTCACCTCAGTTATGGTGTGAAAAAAAAATCTCTTCTCTTTGTACGGTCTCAAGAACAAGACCGCAACGTTTTCGAGTTTACTATAGAGGGCTGCTCACACCTTGGTTGCGTAGTGGAGTGGAAAACATTCGACCCCAGGAAGCTGCTGCGGTCGTGGCCAGTGGCTTGTTCAATCTCCGATGCCAGAATCCAAAGCAACACCCCACACCCCCACCCCTCCTTCATCCCTAACAACATTCAGTATCTCTCAATTTCTGTTAACCTCTGGCTAGTGAAGCGCTTTTGCGGACCTGGCTTTGCTACAAAGTCACAGCCCGCCTGGTCAGAAGCTGCTGGCGGTCTGCTTGTCAGCGAGAGGCGGCTGAAAACGAAATGGAAATAGAAATAGAAAGGACATTAAGAAAGAATAGAGGAAGAACAAGAGGGGGGGAGGCTCAGCCTCCCTCTTCCCTTTCAGCAATCAAGGAGGTGGTGACACAGGGGGTAAGAAGGAGGAGGAGGAAGGAGGAGGAAGCATAAGACCTATGCTTGGAGCTCAGCTGCATGTCAGACCCGATCATTATGTCACAAGATTGTTTCAATTGGGCTGTATGCTGTTTTATAGCAGTCGATGTTGACTTATGGCGGCCAGCTGATTGAGTGCTGCTTGCATCCGACATGCTGATGAATCTCGGAGATGTTTCTTCACTCGTTCGTGGCCAAATGTCTGTCTGACAGGTGCATTGTGGCAGCGGCGATGCGCCTGCACATATGCACGCTTATGCAACTTGCACATGATGGCGTTCAGATGGAGACATGGACGTGTATTAACCCTGATTGTAACCCCTCGCCCCCCAACTAGCCCACCACGGCCCCCACCTGCGGTTCTGATTGGTGGAGGAGACAAAGAATAGAAAATGATATAGTCACTCCAAGGACCAAATGTGGCATGCAGGGGGTGGGCGGGTCAGAAAGGGAGGTGGAGTGGATTGCGTGTGCGTGTGTGTGTGCGTGTGCGAGTGGGGGAAATAGCCCCACTCATCTTTCATTTTCTCCCCGTTACTACCCAGCAGAGTTACTATGGCAACCCCTCAAAAACGGTGTGCGGTGAATTGTGGATTTGAGATGCGGCGTCTGATTGCGCCGTGTAGAAGAAATGGCTGCCGCTTTCGTCATCCTTTTCACCCTTGTAAGAGGAAATTGGTGGAGAGAGCCAATGAAACAACACACGGCATGAGCTTGCTTCCATGCGGCTGACAATCTTTGCAGACAAATAAAAACAAAGACAAGCTATACATGAGAAAGCGGGGCCTCCTGCTCATCACTCCTGGAAGCCTCCGCACTCAGCTTTCTGACTGCAAACGATGGACCCATGATGCCAATTCATCTTAGCTGCTCTTCAACAGAGACACACAAGACGTGTACTCTTTTTATTATGGCCAGTGGCTAAGAGAGATGCGAGGACAAGAGCATCACAAACCATGTTTAACTTGCAGCTCCTACCCTCCTCCTCCTCGCTGACCTGTGCCACTACCTGCGTGGCAGCCGTGTGAGGTCTTTGTCAAGGCACTGTGCCGTGTATGTGTGCGCGTGCGTGTGCGTGTGCGTGTTCGGTGTGAGCTCTCTGAGTGGCAGCACGATGCTTGTAAACCTTGCCAGTCCCCATTAGCATCCCATTATAAACCAGCATGATCGCTCGTTACTTTGAATGCCTGCTGCAGCATGCCGTATACGTGTGTGTGTGTGTTCGAGAGAGAGAGAGAGAGAGAGAGAGAGAGAGAGAGAGAGAGAGAGAGAGAGAGAGAGAGAGAGAGAGAGAGAGAGAGAGAGAGAGAGAGAGAGAGAGAGAGAGAGAGAGAGAGAGAGAGAGAGAGAGTCAAATGATTGAAGTGGCCTCGTTTCAAAGGAGCATGATAAGAGAGCAATGTTTTGCGCTGTCTACTATTCAATTTCAATGTTTCTGCAAGCGCTTTGGTTGGTTTGTTTGACCCAGATTTCTCACCTACCCCACTGTTGGTAAATTGGTTTTCCGGAGGCAGTCTTGCGCAAATATTACGTTCAGGGGACATGAAGTGAACAGCGCCATCTGCTGAGTGGAATCTCCCGGCACACCAGCAAACAAAAATCTCACAAAAATTGGATGGACATTGTTTGTTTGTTTGTTTGTTTGTTTATTGAACATGACATGTCAATTTATGCCATCTAAAACAGGGATGGGCAACTTGGATGCTGGACGGGGTCACAATTTTTCATCAGTGCTACCTGGAGGCCACATAGGACCAACCAGATGGTTGACAAAAATGCTATTTTAATGTATTTCATTTTGATGATCCATTTTTCACTACTACAGTAAAACCCAACAAAAAAGAAAAAGGTTTGAAAAAAGAAAAAAAACACAACAAAACAACCACACACTGTAATCCCCCCTTGATAAAAAATTACATTCAAAGATGGCACAAAAATGCTGAACAAGAAACCAACTGCAAGAACATATTTTGTACATTTTTCACAAAAATCAACATACTCCACATTTTGATACTATTGAAGTACAGTACTATGTTCGTCCTGCATATGATTTAACTCCCCGCATCCCCCAAAATGTGGCTTTTTCATGTTGTAGTACAGGGCAGTAGAAGACCCAATATACAATGAGTACAACTAGAGCATGTCTGCCATGCAGTGGTGAGTGGTGATATTATGACATAAAACTCTCCATAATCACAGTTTGGCACCTGTGGATTCGCATATTCAGTTATTTTTTTGTTTTTCAACATTTTTTTCACATTTTGGATTTTTCTGGGATTTAAAAAAATCACCCTCTCATTTCCCTCTCATTTTCCTTTTTTTTTTTTTTTAAATCGGAGTAAAAAATCTGTCACTGAGTTGCTGGCATAGAAAGGTGAACAGATATATCTTATTTGTATGGAATAAAAAAATTCTCTGATCAATTTAGTGAAATTTGATAATTTCCCACTGCACACCTTGGGCACACTGTCATTTTGTCTCAATACCTTACTTTGCATAAAAGGACTCAAATTCAGAAAGTATAACATAAATCTTTTGGGGATAACTGTTCATTAACATAAAACTAATCTGCATAAAACCTTGATTGATTTTGTTCAAACACAAGAAATTGCCTGTTGTTATGAATGTGAGTGTGAATGCCAGGCCAGTCACTGAATGGCAGGTGATCAGTCCGTGGTGACTGGGAAGAAGTTTCATCTGTGCTGTATGTTGCACAAACGGCGCATTTGACAATAAAGTTGTACTTGACTTGAACAAAGTTTGAACAAGTATGACATCAGGTATGAAAGTTTATGGACACTCTTGCATCTGAAGGCGCATGCTTGCATTGGCTTTCTGGGAATCGATTTTAAAACACGAATTCACTCAAATGTGTCCATCCATCGCTTCAAATGCAATAAGCGCTGGTGGAATTTCAAAGGAAAAAAAAAATAAGAGCCCCCTTTGCGGCTTCCATGTCTTGCCTGCTTCCGTATAATCCACATCAGCGCTGTCAAATTCTGTCAGGTTCCAGGGAAAAGCTGTTGGTGGATTATCCATACAAACAACCACATCTGCAGGAAAAAATATTTGTAGTTTTGATGCAGAGGAGAGTTTGCACCACTGCATGACAGGAAATAAAATGAATCGGGCTTTCCTGGCATCAATTACGCATGCGTAAGTAAAAACCGTCATCACTGAATTTTGTCTCCATGCATCCTTCCATCAAACTAGTTTTGCTAGGTTTCTTTTTGAATCCTGATTAGGATTGTAGGGCATCTTTAGACAACAGAGCTCAGTCTCGAGGATTCTGCTCTTCTGTATCGATCCATTTTGAATTATTTTGGGACATTTTAAGGAAATTGAAATGCTGTGATCCTGTTTCACACAACTTTGTTTTGTGAGCAAAACAAAAGGGGCCTTATTTTGTGCCCAGCGCAAGTTTAGCAGTCAACCTTTGCACATTTCTGGGGTTTTCTCGTAGACGGGCGCATCTGAACGGGGGGCGTTTTCAACGTTGTGAGAGTGAAAACAGCCGACTTACTTCCAGGCCAATGAAAGTGCCTCCACTGATTCCTTTTAATTGCGTCGCAGGAGAGGAGCGCGCCAGTTTTTGACATTGCAGAAGCAGAAATCGACTGGCTAGAGTCCGTGCACAAGATCGAAGCACGCAGAGTCCGTTTCTACAAAACTGCAAGCAGACCTCTTTGTGCAGATGATGTGAAGTTGACCTTGCCAATGACAGATCACTGCTGTGAAGTGGACACTTAGAAACCGTTTTCCACCCTAAGCGTTCGTGCCCGGAGGCTCCCCTTTACCAAGAAATCAAGCGCTATACAAAATAGATTGATGGATCAGAATGCAAATAAAACCATGTGGGAGCAACTGCTTGAAGAATGCTGACTAAGGTCATCACTAAGGTCGTCTTGTCTCAAAACCTTCAGGAGCTTCATTTTCTTCTATCAAGAGTAAGCGTCCAAACGCTTTTCAATGCTTGAAACCAGTTGCTTGACTTCTGTGCGAGGCAGCATGGGTTAACTTCCCACTCACTGACAGTGTGAATGTAAGAGTGAATGTTTGTCTGTCTCGACTGTGTATTTGCCCTGTGATTGGCTGGTGGCCCATTCGGGGTGTCCCTTTCGCCTGAGGACTTGAATTTTGTCCTGAATGACATTGTGACATTCTGCTGATCATTTGAATGAAGTGCAGGTGTTGGAGGAGGGAGACGAGATGATTTACTCCTACAAAAAATGATCGTTGAGTTTGGTGAATTCTTTGGAATGAACGATTCTCACGGTTTCACAGGCTTGTTCCAGATATGTTCACATATTTCTTTTTTATGAAGATGTACTGCTTGATTTTACAGTGTGCTGCGGACCACATGGCACACGCTCTTCCATGCATGTATTTTTTTTCTCCATAACCACACTAACTGGGTTCTAGGTGGAATTCCCACCCTATTTGAATAACCAATTGACCAATAAATCAAATATGTTGGTGGAGTTCTTGCGTGCTCGTGGGCTCACGAATGACCACACGCACACGTCTATGGTGTCAGTGACACAGAAAAGAATGTATTCTCTAACACATAGTCTAATAAAGCATACATCAAGCCAATTAATATAGACAGAGCTCTGGGTCAGGAATTGTTCCGCGAGGGTAGCGAGGCAGAGTGGCGAACACGCTTTTCCCTGGACCCACCTTTAAAAAATTCTCCAAAGAGAGTGTGCCTATCTTTGTGTGTGTGTGTGTGTGTATGTGTGTGTGTGTGTGTGTGTGTGTGTGTGTGTGTGTCCGTTAGTCTCAGTTTGATGTGGATATGCTCTTCTAGCTTTTGGCCGCCTTTTGCTGTCTGGAAGCGGTCATCCTGCTGTGGGAGTCCTTTGAAGTGCTGATAGTGACCTCCAGTCCAGGGGGGGTCCGGTGTGGACAAAATAAGGCCTCCTCCCCCTTGCTCCTGACACCTTGCCTGCACCCCCCCCCGTTCCTCAACCACACCCAGCACAGTCTCTCATTTACACTCAGCAACACATCATTATTTGCAGTCACACGTTCCAAAGTTTCACCCGAATTAACAGGAAGTCAGCACTGACACAAAAGCAAGTATTTTGTGAATGTATGAAAATTTGCAATGCAGCAATGTGAAAGCCTATACTGCGAATGAAAATCCCTTCAGGATGCACACCTGCCTCTGACGGTGCTGCCACTTACCGAGTCTCTCTCCGGATCTTTGTGGTCTGCTTTGCCTCGCTTCTCGGCTTCTTCCCCCTCACCGCTCTCCAGAGCTGGCTATGTCTCTCGTTCACTCCTAGAGGAATGTTGAGTGTCTCTTTAGCCCCCTCCCAATAGATTAAGCCCCTCCACACTCCCCTCTCCTCTCGTCATTCCATTCCCTAGTATGCCCCCCCTAAGAGTTGCTGCATTTTTATCTGAGCCCAGTGATTGTGACGGATTGGCCGCATGACACACAGACACAGACACACATTTGTGGACGCGGAGGAGGGGAGGCTGCCCACGGCTGGGGAGGGACCAGACAACGGCGGGCTCCGGCTATAAAACCTTGCCATGATGAGGCCAGCGTCCTGCCCTGAGCTGGACAGTACCCACTTCCTTTCTGGCTGCAGGACACCGCCAAGACAGGCAGCAGACCAGCCTCCAACATGAACGACATCTACAAGGCAGCGGTACGTCCCTACACAATCGTGGGCTCATTTTCTCGGGCGATCGCCGACGCTATCAACTTCTGGGCAACATTTGCTTCATGATTGCAACTCCCAAGAAGTTACTAATCTGTTCATGGTTTGCCCATATATGATGCTTTATGTTGCCATTTGACTTGAACGGTTTCCATCAGCGGCTGCTGTCAAAGTAGCAGTGATCCGACCTCTCCATATTTGCCTATTTGACCCCAGTCGGTCCTGAGAGAGGAACCCCTCAGGAGCTTTCTGCCAACCTCATTCATGACTCCAAATGGATCAGTCCAATTTCGCATGTGCTAATTTGGGCTGGTTGCTTGTGGTGCTCTGGTGCCGGAGAGGGGCTTGAGGTTTTGAGAGCCCAATCCCCAATCCAAGCCCCACCCCCACCAGCTCAGGGCTGAATTCCAGCTTTATCTGTGGGCCTGCGAGCTCCAAGGGAGTCGGTCCGCCTCTGCGTGGACCAACGGCTGTCTGCCTCGTCCTCATCCATGCCAGAGAAGCAGTGCAGCTGAAACAGGAAACGCACACGGGAATGTTTCTTACAAATGAGTCTGTACTGTGGATTGATTCTTTCACGTCTATCATCCCTTGCGGGAGGGGTGCATTTAATTTATGGTGGACAGAGTAAACTCTTACATAAGCAGCTGTCTCCTTCTCTCATTCGTGGTAGCTTTTCCTGGATTATCGTTCTATTGTTGCGCCAGAGCCACAAGCTATGCTAATTTAAAACACGGTGTATTCTGTCCTTTATCAGCAGTTCCTGATCCTCCTGCCTATTTTTACCCTCGCCTCTTACTGGCTCACACTTGACACATCGAGTCTGTGTTTCGTCAGGGATGGCCCGGGGTTTCCAACTAAAAATATCACCTTTGTCTGGGAGAAAAGTGATGAAAAAGTAGAATTCGCATGGGACAATTTGAAACATTGCTGCAGGAACATGATTTTATGAGTTGGTGGTGTGTTCGAAAGCGGCACACAACTGAAAACAAATCAGAGTCTGTTGCCAAAATACAAACTCTTGTGTACTGTTTGCAGGTTGAGCAGCTGACAGACGAACAGAAAAATGGCAAGTGACTTGAGCATAAAACTTATATTTCATTTCATAACAACTCAAGCAAAACCTTTTCTGTATTTATGAATGAGAAGCGATGTTTTCATTTCTGTCACCTGTCGCTAATGCGTCGGGCTGTTCTTACAGAGTTCAAGGCCGCGTTTGACATTTTTGTCCAAGATGCAGAAGATGGCTGCATTAGCACCAAGGAGCTGGGGAAAGTGATGAGGATGCTGGGCCAGAACCCCACGCCGGAGGAGCTGCAAGAGATGATTGATGAGGTGGATGAAGACGGTAAATCAGACAGTGATAGGAAAAGAAAATGGTGGGGTGCCTACTTCTTGGGTACCTCAGCAAATTCCTGGGACAAAGAAATTTTATATAACTGCTAAGGAGCCTGGATAGGTGCGGTGTGTCACAACATGAAACAACAGTCCTCTCTGTTATTATCTGATGGACTTCCAATTTTAAAAAATCCAATCCCAAAATAAATTGCACATTGCTGGCATCCAGCCAAAACCTTTTGTGCCACAATTTGGTAAATGTCACATTTTTTTCAGTCCACACCTGAGGCTGTTATTTTTTTACTGAGGATTGACCAATTTAAAGTGTTGAAAACTCTTTGATGATGCAACGGGAATGATTGAGCAAGCATGCTATTTTTGGGATTTCCTGGAAAGTGATGCTTTTGGAGGTACGTGGATCCCGCCCGATGCCGGCCATATATTGACATGCCTCGTGCAGCCTGTGTGTGTTATCATCAAGTGATTTAAAATTTTAGTGAGTGAGACATGTAGCCCAATAGTGGATTTGCAAAGAATCTCTGGGCTACACGATCATTTGTTCATCCAGTCATTTTCTAAATGTAAGGTCAGTTGACTGTGAGAAAGAGGCGGCGACCACCCTGGACTGGTCACCAGCCAATTGCAAGGCATTCAAATACATCAACATCACGAGTTTATCGAGACTTATTTTCCACTGCACTACCTCGATCTGGTGGGGCAGTGCCAGATTTGCCCCAAAAGCAAAATAATGAAATCATAGAACCAATATCTGATTGTTACTCGGCCGCGGCATTTTTTGCTAATCCCAACAATGAAAGGTGATGAAGTGCAAGATGAACCTGAGGCAACTATTTAGTCAAGTGTTTCTCTGCGCAGGGAGCGGCACGGTGGACTTTGACGAGTTCTTGGTCATGATGGTGAGATGTATGAAGGACGACAGCAAAGGGAAGTCCGAGGAGGAACTGGCAGAATTGTTTCGCATGTTTGACAAGTGCGTTTCTCCATTTCTAAAGTTGACTGCGACAAAGCTTTTATTTAAATGAGATGTAACGAACACGACCAGACTGGTGATCAAGTTGCTATGCTACGTGCACTGACAAAAGCACCACTAAGCCCAGCAGTTACTCCTTAATGCTTCTTGGCAGCCAACAACATTCAAGCGGCCTCATGGTGTGAGCCAGACAGCTCTTCTTCCAAACTGAAGCATCACAAACAATTCGATGCAAGATGGGATCAATTAGCGGTCACACAGACACACTGGCTCACCACGAAGTACCACGCCATACATGCATTCATGTGTTTCTTTTTCACATGTGACTACGCAGAAACACAGATGGCTACATCGACTTGGACGAGTTGAAAATGATGCTGGAATCAACAGGAGAAGCGATTACCGAGGACGACATCGAGGAACTGATGAAAGACGGGGACAAGAACAACGACGGCAAAATTGACTACGACGGTGAGTCGTCGGAAGTCACTAATAGTCTGCAGTGCTTTCTTTTGTCACTCGTGTGAAGCTCACGTGCGATCATGGAAAACGGAAAGTTTCGGCAGTCCCAAGTCCACTGTGTTTTGAATATGTTGTGAATCTTCTTGGGACTAATCTTGCACGGATCACCTTTTTGTAGCATTTGCACACTGTGGAACAACCAAGAGATGAGTTATTCTTATTTGGCGTGTGTTTGTCGCTGTTCGCTCATTTTGCAGAGTTCTTGGAGTTCATGAAAGGAGTAGAGTAATTCATCACGGCAGAAGATTATTTTTGTATTCCTCTGTCACATCTGGAAAACTGGAAGCTGACTTGGGATGCAGCTTTGGAACGACTGCAAGATTTTCTGCATCTGACTCTTGCTTTTGTCTTTTTCCGACCATCTCCACTTGCATCGTTGTAAATACAATGTGTAACTATATTTTGTGCCTACGTATCCTGAATCTGTGTAAATGACATATTTCATTTGAAATATTTTTTTCTTTCTTTTTTTTTTTTTTTAATGTCGGAAGTTCTGTTTACAGGTATTTTCACCTAGTGCTTGATGTTGTATTGCTGTGTGCACAAAGCAGAATGCTTCTCTGAGTCTCTACAGTGACTTTAAGAGCATATTTCGTGATGCCCATGGCAAACATTTTTGTATGGTTGGGACACCCTCAGGACTTGTTGTTTCCCTTCTCATAGCCTTGAAAAGCACTTGTTTGACTATGTGCTTGGAATGTGCGGTCAAGAAATAAATAAGAGGCATTTGTCAGAGCACTTTGATGCATCCTATTTTACTTCCACATAACAATCACTCAAATATTTTCTTTCCACATGCTCTATATCCTCATGGCTAATTCTAAACGTGGATCTCACATCCGTCGCCACTTGTTTCTTCTGCTCGAGTCTGCCGCTTGTCTGTGGCACGCGTGCGATTCACATGGTCGCTGCGCGATTCTCTTGTCTATTGGGACAGGAGCTATTTATGTCTAATCATGTTGGTGCCCATGTTAGGGGATCTGGAGTGACTGTCTTGGTGTTGACAATCTCGTGCCTTTGTCCTTATAAAGAACTAGAAACGTGTTGCAGACCTCAGTGTGCTGTCCCCGCGGAGGATTGGATGACAACTGCCAACCGGTTGAGCCCTGGCGACCAACCCTTGAACATCTTGGGCCAAATACCTTTTTAACTGATTGATTCTGAAGAAGGATGAGGTTTGAAATTGAGCTCTTGTGCTTCACTTCTGGGCGTCAGATTTACCAGAAGCAAAATCTATTTTTTTCCATTGTTCCATACACGGTACAAGTTAAAAGTTCGAGCCTGCTTGTGACCGTGAGGAGGACAAGCAGTAAGAAAAAAAATCCTGGGCAAACATAAGGACGACGTGAATGTTGATGGCATTTGACACGCCAGAGCTGGATGAGTCACGCAGTTACTGCAAATGCAGTTACAGGGCGCCCACCACTTGATGTCAGCAGTCTGCCGGTGTCAAGACAAGCTTTGGCGCTGTGTTTTGCTCACTGGGAGGCTCGGTGACAAGCCAACAATTTGTGCTGCCATAAAAAAACCAAAAGTATTGGTCGATGATCGCGCATTGACTGATCATGTAATCCTTCACTGTCTTTAATATTTACGAATGGAAATCGACTTGCTTCAGGTTTCAACAAATAAGCCGTTTTGTTTGTTTGTTTGTTTGTTTGTTTGTTTGTTTACGTCAGGGACCATGTACTGTACAGCAAAGGATAAATGTTGAACATGATACTAGTTTTGTAGGTAATTTCTACCTGTAGCCCCAACTTAAAAAAAGATTGGCAAGGTTCAAGTGACAAACCACAGCCACTTATACGGAGAAAAATTGAGACCACCCTTGTTTCTTCAGTTTCCCGTTCAATTTAAACACCTAGTACAATTGTACATTTGTTTGACCCAATAGATCAACGACAATAAAATCAGCTCAGAAGAGTTCAATTTAAGAGCTGATCGAGACATTTTCCAATTTTTTTTCTGGTACTGTAATTACCAAAATAACAGCACAAGTTCTTCCACGAATAACTGTAACGTTGGACTGCGAAAATAAATCAATAAAACAGTGCTGTTAGTTACGTTTTCAAAATGAGGACACACAACCGTGCCACCACGATCCTGACAGTGCCCAGCCTCAGCCTTGTGCAACACACCCACATTTTCTTCCACAGTCCTCTTATGACCGCTGTGGTGTTGTAGTGTGGTGGGGGAGCTGACACCTCCAGTGTATTTGTCGGCATTTTTATCGGGGTCTTTGATCAGAGGGCTTCAGCCCCCCAAAAATAGACATAACAATTCCACTCCCCACATGGATTGCATCTCACTCACATTTAGTGCGTTGATAACATATGGGTTAATCGATGCTGACAGGTTTTATTTTATTTGTGGTCCTTTGGAGAAGGCTTGAAAATTGGTGGTTCTTCAATTCATTGTGTGGAGGGGGCATAGCAGTGAGTAGATGAGTGTATTTCATGATGTCAGTGTTCTGATTTGCGACAATGTTTGGCCCGCTCAGCCCCCCCCCAGCTCCCCCGAGGGTCCTGTCAACACCATTCAGTCCCGCTGGCCACGGTCCTGCGTCGCACAGCTGCACTGTGGAGGGGCTGCTGATTAAACAAGGCGACGTCGATTGGCTGCGCTTCCTCTCGTCACAAAGTGCATTTGTGAAGTCGCTAAGCCGGTGTGTGCGGTGTGGAAGAGGTCGAGTGGTGCTCTCCCCGCCATCAATGGGAGGCCCGGCAGCAGCAGAGTTGTGTGTGAATGAATGTGGGGTGTGGCGCCACAAGCTGCAGGCTCTTACGCAAGCTCAGCCTGATGACTCATGCTGGATGTTATTATCACACATTGCAGTTTAAGGAGGCACCTTCACCACCGTGGATTCCGGTGACACAAAAGGTAGCATGAGACCAGCGTGACAGAGGAGGAGTGACACTGGTGAGATATAAAAGGAATTGCATCGATAACAGCAATATAGAGTACACCATCAGCATTATGTAACTGATTTCATTCGGCTTTATTCAACCGGTGTGTGTGATCAGTGGGTAAGGTTGAGTCTCACAAACACAGCACATACCACCTCTGTATTACTTTCTTTATCTATAAGTGATTCATTGACATTCACGTGCATCATGAAATTGGGCTACCAGATGTGTCACTGAGCTGTGCCAACAATGTGATGCTTTTATAACCTATTCCCAACACCGTCTGATTTATAGCGTTATAAAAGGAGTCACAAAATCCTCGGCAGAGTGCGGACTCGGCGGGATACCGTGCGGATGAGGGTGTTAACCACTCATGCCATCTTTGTTTTGTGCCACCCACACAGGAAGGCCTTAAGTGACGGTTCCTGTCTTTCTCGCCTCTCATATCACACAGTGTAAAAAGGTGTCAGGACGCCAACTAACACAAAATAAACAAACGTTTCCTCTTTTGTTAGCTCCTACTGTATTTAAAAAACAAGCAAATTGCTTTTGTTGTGCTGTTAATCACTTCAGACCAAGACAGAGTACTATTGAAGCCTAAAATGATTATCCATCAATTACAAGAAGTTGGACAAGTGCCATCTTTGGTTGAGAAAGAGGTAGGCTGTTTGAGTTGTCATAAATACACAACGAGGAAGTGGAAGATGACACAAAAAGAGAACGGAAGGCCTGCGAATCCAGCTTGAACAGACAGAATATTGTATGGTAACGCTCCAACCCACTTGTGGGGCTGAGAACACTGAAGTACTGTCTCTGCACTGCCTGGACATAATGGCCCACACAACAGCGAGCCCCAAAGACACAGAATTTGCAAATTCCACAATAACTAGTCATTGATTCAAATGAATGATGATGATTGTACCACTGGAGTCTTTATCTATTTTTACCACTTTCCAAAGGGAAATCACGGCAAGAAATATGGGCTACCAAACCTACAATTCTGATGATTTGTGCACCTAGACAGGGCAAGGCAGTTTTATTTTTATTGCACGTTTCATTCACAAGGCAACTCAATGTGCTTCACACAAGCAAAAGCACAACAGCTACAAGTATTGACAAACACAACGGTCAAAGACATTCAGAAGCAAAGCAGACAAAACCAAAGCAGCTTTAAAAAATGATTAAAAGAATGTAAATTGACAACATTGGAATCACATGAACGGAAAACCTTCAAAACATTTCAAAGTAAAGAAATAAAAGTGGGTGTCTAAAATAACAAAAAAAAACATCTTTAAATTGTTTAGTGGACATTCATTAAAAAAGATAATTAAAGAAAAAATAGCTACATTTTTGATATTCTTCTTGATCTGTTGTGCTTGAACTAGGTCAAATGTCACACGTGAAACTAAGTTTTGAAGTCAGATACAAAAAAATAACAAATTTGCCTCTACCCCAAACAATTTCAACATAGCTCAGTTTTTACATGAATACTTGTACTGTATATTTTCAACCAGGATTTTTTTTTTCAGATCAGAAAACAGAATTTTGGTCAGCAGCTAAATTGAGCATCCTGAGTCCCCTTTTTGGGCTCATGTATCCAATCTGTACAGCAAGCAGCATGTGGCCTTCTGTGAAGTATACCAATAAAGCAGACGGCCGAGTAGCTCCCAGATCTGCCTCCTGCACCGCTCCAGTGCTAAACACGCATGACAGAACGATGACCTTTGTGTTCTGCGTCTAGTAAGCCATGTCAGAAAACACCAGCATCCCCTTTCAATCGCTTGGCCACAGACTCAAGTGCAAACATGCACATTTGTTCCCGTACACTTGTGAGCTCAGTCTACTGTAAAGTGGCGGATGGTGGAATTGGCCCAGACTAGAGACTTCTGCTAGAAACAGATGGGCGGATCGTTCCACCACCAGGACTCCATGTGGCTCAGCTTCACACATGACCTATATTCTCATGGACAAACGTGTCGCTTAGCTTACACTGCAGAGGGCATATTGTACATTACCCTCCATGGACACATCACAATAGGCCTATAGGGTCCGTTGTTGTTTTGATACGGATACAGTATTTACTAAAAATCAAATAGGGTTGCAATGTGGTCCTGGAATACTGCACGACATGATGGATGTCTTCACATTTCATCTTATAGTACGGTGACCAAATCAAACACATAGTGGTGCCTTGTACAGCCTTTATTGTGTCCTGTCGTGTTGGGGGTGAGGGAATCTGACTCCAGATCTGTTTAATCCATCGCACATATTGGCAAGAATGAAGAACCGAAAATGGCTTCAATCTCAAATAAAAGGAGATTAAGGCATCCACATTCCAATGCAAGTACAGATGATTCAGTGACAGCAGAGCTATTACTGTCACCGAACGTAGCCATTAAAAGTATTCAAGAAACTCCCTTTTGGGCATGTCAGCTGCCATCATGGTTTGGAGCAAGCATGGAAGGTATCCTGGTTATCCAACCAGGCCATGAAGCTAAACCTATAAAGTGGCGTCTTTCAAAAAAGATGACAATATATGCATGGTGTCATCGCTGCCCAGTGTCATGATGTCATCTATATTGGGATTAGGATTATTTTACCCTGCCGTGGCCATCTGATGGACAAGCAAAGGAGCACACAGAGAAATGCTGTTATTCAAACTGTGGTTCCTCTTTCCCCACAACAACGTGACTTTTGCCTTTCTCTAAATATGACTGCATCTATTCTTCAAGTTAAATAAACAGATCTCTATGGCAAATGTGAAATTCAGGAAGAGGCAGCTGTGAGCAACATACTGTCAGCCATGCAGTATGATAAGCATGCTCTTTTGACCACAGCAGATGTGATTGTAAACCAGCGCCGACTGGCTTCGATACCACATAAACACATTGCAAATGGGCCTTGACACCCAGCTCAAATCCCAGCGGCCTCATGCACATCTGCTTCCACAACGATGAATGCTGAGCTAGCACATCTGGCATTGAAAAAAAAAAAGCATACTAGCTGTAGTCATCTCACCGATCTTCGTACTACGTTCGGAAGTGGAGCTCATCCCATCCAATACTAATATAGATGCCAAATATCATATTTAGTAGTTATCACAATGTCCGGATGAACAATGATTCATCAAAATGTTGGAGAAGCCACATGGTCCTAAACCCTGATTTATTTTATTAATTGATGGCCTTCAGACACTTGACTTTGTCCACTATATAATTTAACTGACAATTCGGCAGTTCACTTAACAAAACAAAATAAAAAAAAAATTGAGAACAACATATCATTTCAGTCCGTAAGAATTTGGCTTCCATTCAATTTGAAGAGGAGATTTTAACATTATGTTATGACTGGTCTATAGACGGCTTAGGTCCGGTCGACATGAAAGATATGCTTCATGGAATATGAACCCAGTAGGGCTCTGAGCTCCGCAAACTCGGGTCCATCAGCAGAGCCCAGAGATCAAAGCAAATGTGGTGCATCAGCATTCAGCTGCACACAAATGGAATAAGATGCCAACAGAACTCAAGTACCTGTATTTTCCATATCTGTACTTCAAGGGCTTCTCAGTTAAATGTAAGGGACCATAAAACTGTAACGGTACTTGAAATGAGGAAAGAGAAAAAAAGCGATTGACAACGTGGGCCAAAGTGCACAGGCCACTACTTTTGACCACACATTTGACCTCAACAACCTATAGTACCGCTTGATCAAAATGATTTACAATGATTTGCACAGATATACATCAAACGGTGTCTTAAATGAAGTTTGAATAAACGTGTCTGTGTCTTGTGGAAGATCCCATGGAAGAGATTTTCTGTTATATGAAAGAAAGGCACGGCAGCCCTATGGTGGGGTGCAGCTTTCTGTGGCCTACGTATGTCTTGGCACCACTGTCTTCTCAGGCCTAATCAGAGATCTGGCCCACAGGTATGTGACATGCCTGGTTCCGTCTTGCGAGAAAAGCTCATCACTCAATAGCTTTCAATATTTGCACTGTGATGCGTTGCCAGACATGCCCTTTCATGCGCCGCAAAGTTGCTGGCAACAGTTGAAGGGTGGGGTGCGAACGCCCGCTCTTATTTTCTCAAGCATATCAGTCGTGAGGATGGAACTAATACAGCATCAGCACAGTGTGTAAGTCATTAAATCCTAAAGGGCAGCTGTTGGACAATTAACTGCCTCATACAACATAGAACAGTCCTCCTTCCTTACACGTGTTCTCCCGGCTGCATAACACTGTCATGGAAGTGAATTTGTTGTACACTATTATGTTTCTCTTGAGTATATACGATTACTGAGTATACTACACAGACAGGACAGAAAGATAAAACGCTCTGCCAATAAAGCATCTCGGGTACAGAAATAGAACATTAAGATGAGGAAGAAGCAAACACAATTCACAATCATTTGTCGGATGAAGCGACGCCCGATAAACGTTTTAGTCTGAAAGTAAACCGCTAACTGTTGGCTTGACAAGATGGCACAAGGGACAAACTGCATTCAGGAAATCTCATTTACCTCAGTACATTTTGCCGATAAGATTCACGGTTGCAGAAAGAGGTGAGGTCCAGAGTGCCGTTGTGCAAATATCACCAAAATGCAAAGTGAAGACAGGTCAAAAAGAAGTTACTGTATTTTGTTGGCACTGGCAGAATTAAATTCAGAATCATTTAGATCTTAGGTGGAGGCATTTGTTGTCTGATATGTGTATGCAGATTGTCATGTAAGACACCCAACATAAAGAGAACAGAAGAGCATATTCAAGTAAAAATATACAATATATTTGTTATATAAACTTTTACAGAATATTTTGGACATTTTAGTTCAACAGAAACTATACATAAGGGTCAGAATCAAGTCACTGTTCGATCCTTCATTATTTTTGAGAAAAGGGTCCCCAGTTACAATTGACTCTATGTACATCTTGACAAACGTAGCAACCAAAACAGCCCTTTGATGCACTTGACATGATAGAGATGCCTACAAAAATCCCTGAAAAAGAGCTCTGTGAGGTAAGAACACGTTAGTCCAACTTTCACTCATTCTCATTAGCTCGGAGGCCCGGGGGTTGGGGCAAAGAGAGGGGCTAATCGTGCGCCATTGCGTTTCCCTTCAGCGACATTGTGCCACAGAGGGAGGCGCTCCGGACACAATACGGTCAAGGATACAAAAGAAGGCGCATAGTTTTCCGTTATTGGTTGATGGTAAGTAATCCTGTTAGACTTTTTTGAAAAGATGACAAAATCTTGGTCCACTTCCGCAAGCTTAATTTCGTGATTTGATTATAAAAACAAGATCTGCAGTACGAGGTGGAACACAGTCATGCAAATTCAGTCATCTGTGAGCAACAGAATGAAGAGCAGTGTTACATGCTTCCAAAGGTGCTTATGGAGTATGCAGCCACTTACAGTTACATTCCTGTTGTTAAAAAGTGTAAGTGAGAACATTCAGACTTAAAACAGGACCCACTGCGGCGCTTTGATGAACACCCTTTTTGTTTCAACCGCACAACGGCCGAACGGCCAACAGACTGGAAAAAAAAAAAAGGACAGGCCGAATGACTGGAGTAGCTTATTTTCCCTCAGTTGCAAAACATTCTGATTGACAAAGACTATTAAGACCATTAAAGCAGCAGTCATTACTAATTTAAAGAAAGCTGGTTGAAAAAAACAAAACAAAACAAAAATCAAATGAAACAAAAACAAGTAACAGTCAAAAAGCAATCTCAACAGATATATTTGGACACGTTCTGGCTATTATGGCGGTACATGACCATCTATTAAAGTCACATACCGATGAACACATTTCACCTCGTGTTAGGTAATAAGGCATCCGACAGCGTCTGACTCAAATATGGCTTGTTCTCTGCCAAAGTTGCAGAGAGGTCAGGAAGCTGACAAGGTAAAACCACCACCGCCATCGATGTTCAAGACGTTCAGGTCGAGTCCAGTGTGTCCAGCTGAAAGACGTTGTGATTGGTTGGCGTGGTGAAGAAGAGCTGCTCCTCGCCGGTGGAGCGGTTGTCGCAGAGACTGTGCAGGCCCAGCGTCCGCTCAAAGTCCAACAGCTGGCCCATGAAGTTAAAGTTGGGGGAAATGTTGGACTTCTTTCTCTTGACAAAGTCGTACGCGTCGTTGAGCGACAGGTTGAGTCTCTGCATCAAGTAAGCCACGGTGACGGTAACAGAGCGGCTGATGCCAGCCAGACAGTGGACCAGAACGCCACACTGCTTGGACCGAGCTTCGTCTGCGAGAGGAAAACAAAGCCGGCGTGTCAGCAAATTTCGCACAATCTTGAGACTCTTCGTGAATATTTTCATTCATCAACGTGACTCAAGTAGACATAAACAATCAGCTTGCTGGCACAATGACGCCATTATAAGATTCTACGGAGGACGGAAAGGACTTGAGACTGATTCTGGGAATTCATTTGCTAAAAAAATAAAAAAATAAAAGACGCGCACCAAATATCCGGCAGATTCCAGACTAGCATGTGACCCTGCAATCAGAGGCGGCACAGAGTGCAAGTGCCACTTCCTTCCTGGTTCGAGCACTGAACCTCTCATGAAACTGACAAACAAGCTCTGCTTTTGAGAGCAATCGAAGTTCGAAAGCGTCACTCAAATCGGAAGCAGCTAACACAGATGACGTGCGCCTTCTCAGTACCAATATGTCCTTGTTTGAACTGTTTAACAACAATTGGCAGTCTTTGCATTTGGTTGCAGCATAAACAACCACTTATCGAGTAACATAAAAAAACACCACCATAGAACCAATTACCGGTATCATAAAAAGTTTTACAAAAAAAATAAAAAAGTTGACCTCTAATGGCTGGCAACCAGTTCAGGGTGTGCATCTCCTGATTGGTCAAAGTGGAATAAAAATATACAATTTTGTATTGCTGGCGTTGTGCCAAAACTTTCTATGTCACAATCTAGTAAACTTCATACCCCCCGCCTACACACACACACACACACATTTTTACACTATTGGTTACTATACAGGTGTGGGTGTTATTTTTTTTTCCCCGAATGATTGCCCATTCTTAAGTACTGAAAATGGCTCTTTGACAATGCCATGTTAATCATACCGTTTTTGGGGTCCCCTGAAATTGAGCATTTTGGAGATACAATAAGCCCACCGTCAGCGCGATTAAACTTATTACACGTCTATGCGAGACGCATACTGCGCGAGCCATTATCGTGCTGAAGATAGTTTTTCAATGTATTGTGCAGCCCAAGTATACTCTGGATTCCACTGAGGAAAAATCAAACAAACAAACAAACAAACTGCAAGGATAAACAACAGTGTGGGAATTTCACAGCTGATTAGGAGTGAGGTCACTGAGGTCGATCCAGTTGACGCACATGTAACACCACAAAAGCTCATGTCACTGTGATAATAAAGAAAAGGAAAATAGAACATTTTGGTGGAAGGAGTGAAAGTGCATATGCACACTCACCTATAAATGATATGGCCTCTGGGAAGAACTGGGACAGATTTTGACTCCAGTGGTCTGAAATAGGGATCTGTTTATACCTGAAACGCCCCTCATGTTCGAACATGTTGGGGAGATTGGGTGTGACGTTCAGGATGTACTTAATGTTGTATTGGCCCAGCACGTCAAGGTTGGTCGAGTCTTTGGCACAGCCCAGGTAAAGGTAAGGCAGGATCTGAACCGGGAAGGCTGGCTGATTGCTGGGAAGGGGGCTCTCCTCTGACTCAGTGGCGCTGCTGGGTTCTCGGTCAGATTCCCCATCCGAACAGTCAGAGCTGATCCGCAAATTCCCAAAACCCAGAAAGGAGAGCGGAGGAGAGGAGCTAGGACAGGAGCTGTCGAGGAGCGTCTCACAGTGTTCTGGGTACTCGGTGTGGAATTTTACAAAGCCACCTGGAGGGTAACCAAAACAACACAAATGGAAAAAATAGCTTCCTGGTTGAGAGAATCAACAACATGATGTCATTTCAGTGAAGAATGTGCGGCATTGCAGTGAAGTGGTATACTACACAAGTAGATCCGGTTCCACGAACAGACCATTCATGAAATGCATGCCTGCTGCAGCAAGCAAAACACAACGTAGCCATTTTGGAATTTTAATTGATAATTTCAATGACACACTAAGAACTTTCAAACCCAGAAAACAAGCACACGCTAAACTATCGGGGTATTTCGAGGGGACCTATACAACCACAAACTATATGCAGTGTTCATAAAAACGGGAATCGCCTTTTTTCAAAAGTTTAAACGTGCAGCAACGCTTTCGGCGTCACTTCAAGCACAAGAACCAAAACAAATCAGTCTTCGCGTTATTGACGCAAAACTATTACTACGACTAGTTTGATGTGAGTGACATAAAACGTGTTTGCATTTTCAAGTAAACAGGACTTAACTGTGCACGACACGGTTTAGTACACACAGCTCGAGTTCACGACATGTTATCTATCGCTCCAAGTAACTTATTTCGACACATACCCTCCAGGTAGTGCGCTTTACAGCCGTCCTCGCGGAGTTTTTGGAGAAGCAAACCCAAAACGGACGACGGGGGTCCGCTGTCCGACCAACCGACGGTGCTCTCGTCGTACAGAACCACCGTGTCCGTTTGACATCTCCGCGTGAAACTCTCTTTGTCCTCGTGGTTGGGAATGATGGTCCGAATGGGGATGTTGCCCTTCTTGAACCTGCGGAGCATCAGGCCCGGGATGGCCACGCTGATAGCGCCCTCAATGTGAGACGACTCGTACAGCTCGTGTGCGCGGCAGTCGAGCAGGAGGACCGAAGAGGCGCCCGAGTCCAACTCCACTTGCAGCCATTCCACGCTCTTGCTCGCCGTCACATCAGACATATCGCGCTTGGTGTCGAGCTCGGGTCGCAGCGGTGGCTTTCCTTTTACATGCTCCGAGTTCCCCGCGGCGACGCACTACATTTTACCCGGACACAGGGAGCCCCGCGGCCGCGATGAGCGTTCGGCTTGGCGCATGAGCTGAGCGGAGAGCTTTCCCCTTTTTTTCCGCTTCGCCCTTCCCATCAAGCGGGGAGAATGAGCCTTCCACAAATGCACCGGCGGCGAGGCGAGTCCGCCTTCACGCACGCACGGTATTCCACCTTGAAACGTGAATTCTTTCAAAGCGAAAAAAGTGTCGGTCAACTTCAGCCCTGCATCGAACTACAATTGGGTTTTCTCATTCCGATGCATGACAGCAGAGCGAGCAACTCCGAAGGGAGGAGTTTGCTCCCGATGACTCGAAGTCGTAGCAGGCGGAAGTTAGGTAACAAACGATCATGTCTTAATCACCTTAAAAGAATTTTCTGCCTTTTCATTTCACCCGTGTCCATTTTAAGTGGACATTGTTGAATTGTCTCTGCTAATTGCCATCCAAACACACACACACACACACACACACACACACACACACACACACACACACACACACACACACACACACACACACACACACACACACACACACACACACACACACACACACACACACACACACACAAACGTAAAGCGTCACTACTTAGGGTCATGCACATTGTACCTGTCTAAAATATTACAAATAGCAATACATTATACCCTAGTCCATCTATTCGATCTGGACGGAAAGAGAAAACGTTTACAGCGTCACTGGGAGACTCATGGTTGCACTCCCAGCAAGCTTTGCGGCAGTACGAAATGTAAATAGTATTTAAAGGCATGTTTCGTGTACATTATTTCTTTAGTAATTGTTTTAGTTGTTTCATTATTAGCTTGAGTGGCCTGGTAGTACAGTGGTTAGCACGTCGGCTTCACAGTGCAATTCCAGCTCCGGCCTCCCTGTGTGGAGTTTGCATGTTCTCCCCCGGCCTGTGTGGCTTTTCTCTGGGTACTCCGGTTTCCTCCCACATTCCAAAAACATGCATGGCAGGCTGATTAGACACTCTAAATCAGGGGTGCCCAACCAGTTGACCGCAGGCTGATCCCAAGTCGCTTGTGAGGTGTGTTGAAAAAAAGTTTTTAAAAAAAATGGTGCTATATTGAGGTTGGTGACATTGCCGCCAAAGTCAAATCACTTTTCGACTTTGAAAGCCCCAATCTTGAGGATGAGATTCTGAGATTGCAAAATGACATTGGGATCAAAGCCAGCCCACTGAGGCGGGAAGTGATTTCCTTTTTTCAAACAGAGATCTACCTGTGTCATAGCTGTTTTTTCTGTTTGGTTAATATTTGGTTCTATGTAAGCAAGCCAAATGGCTTGGCCCTGGGACATTTAGTGTTTTAATGTGTATGTGTGTGTGGGGGGTGTTGGATGTTGACACTGGACTGGTAGATCTCTGGAGGTTGGCTCCTTGAAAAGTAGCCCTTGGGACAAAAAAGGTTGGGCACCCCTGCTCTAAATTGTCCCTGGGTGTGAGTGTGGGCGTGGATGGTTTGTCGTCTCTGTGTACCCTGCGATTGGCTGGCAACCGATTCAGAGTGTCCCCCGCCTACTGCCTGAAGACAGCTGGGATAGGCTCCAGCATCCCCCGCGACCCTAGTGAGGATAAAGCGGTTCGGAAAATGAATTAATGAATGAATGTTGACTAATGAATTGCCTGCCCTTGTGTGGGGTCTCTCAAAACGTAAGCAAGACATTTGAAAACAAACAAACCACCCCCCCCAATATAATAACAACAATAATCAATAACTATAATTATAATAATAATACGTTTGTGCGCCCGCTGTAACTATTACGTACGCACGGGCAAGTAGTTTTGGGAATGAACTACTACTTCGTGCACAAAATGGTAAGAAAATGCACACAAAATAGGTGTTTGTGCACGAAGTAGTCGCAGCTTCTTGTGGCTCACTCGAAGCACATCGAATGCACCTTTTTTCAAAGTTGAAAGGTCGAAGGAAAGCTACATAATGGACAAGGACAGCGTGATCAACTTTTATTTTACGTTTGGGATGAGTAACAAGGGCATCATGAAAAGCTTGGCATTGCAAGGAGTCATTATCGCTGAGAGACATTTGAATAGGCTGGTGAGAGCCTCACCGGAGAAGGTCCGACTTGGTGGACGCCAGGATCGATTTTATTGTTCAGCAACTGCAACGCTCTGGGAGGGATCATGGTTACTGGTGGATGTATATTAAAAAAAACAAAAACGTTTTCATAATATCACGACTTAATGTTGGTATAAAATAAAAACATCAGATGCAATAATTTGTGGGGTTTTGAAGGCACTGACTGCATTTGATGAGAACATTGCCCCCACCCGTGTGGTCGTCTTAAGGCACGCCACGCTGACGTTTCTTTTCCTAGGTCACGACCTGATAACTTCCGCTATGACGTCAATTTTAGCCAGCCATCATGGCGGCGCCGTGTATGCGAACACTCGGCTGTTTTCTCACAAAATATGGAACATCCTGTTCAAGTATATATGGAGTCTCATCACAGGTGAGTCTGTTTTGTAAGGAATACTTCCTCCACTTGGGCAAATTAAAACAGAGACAAAAATCGAGCTGTGATGCCCTTGAGCTAGCATCTTCTTGCTCCTGACACAGTTGCAGTGTTTGACATCCCCCTGAAGTCCCGTCTGATATAATGAGTGTGCCATTTTGCAGTGCTGCTCGAATGTTAAGTGAGCAGAAGTTATCCCCGGTGTTGTGATACTTCCCGCGATGCATATCGAAAAGAAGTGTATAACACGATGCTCACTGGAAAAATCAAATGTACAGTATACCATGATGCATTGCGACGATTCGGAAATCTGATTTTGTCGTAAGTTAATTCTTTAAATGGGGTCAGTAATGGTGTAGTGGTACACTGACCTGACTTGTGTGTGGGCAGCGTGGGATCGGTTTCCACTCGGTGACGATGTAGGTGTGAATGGTTGTTCTCTACATGTACCCTGCGACTGACTGGCGACCAGTTCAGGGTGTGGTCGACCTTGCGCCCAAATTGTAAAACTTAACCTCCGTTTGTTCTTGTTGTCTTTTCCTCCTCTAGGTAGTCAGGAGACAGATATGTACAAGTGCCGTCATGCACAAGAAGAACCTGGCTGCTGCTGGCCCCGAAAAGTTCACGATGGAGTTTATCGAGAAGCAGGTGGAGGAATTCAATATCGGCAAGCGGCACCTGGCCAACATGATGGGAGAGGACCCTGACAATTTCACTCAAGAGGACATAGATGTAAGAATTGAAGCTTTGGGGCACGTTTGAACATCAATTTGGATAGATTTATGGTTTAGATCGTCCAACCTTTTGCACACAGTTCATGTCCAAATACAAGGAACGAATGAAGTTTGCAAGGTTAAATTTGCATTTTGCGCCTCATTAGAACACATTGCACAGCAAAACTGAGACTCAAAGATTTTTCTAAGATTTTCATAGTCGAAAGAAACGGTGTCCAGCGTCTTCAGGTGTGACGGTGAAAGAATGGCGCTCATTGTAGTCATCTTGTGTAACGCTCTCTTTGCACCTCGGGCACGCTTGCGCCACCGTGAGCCGTTCTTTCTCTTCCCCCGTTGACAAGCTGAAATCTCAACAATCCGCCCGCACACCACCTTTTCGCTCATCCACGTAGCCAAAAAGCAGAAAAGAACATCTATTGGCCACTCAGTGTGCGCACATGCACACTTGTTGAACTTTGGGTGAATTGTTGGACATGCTGTCCGAGTTCTGCTTGCTGTCCACGTTGCCCTACAAGCTCACCTTTCCTTGAACCAGTGGGTAGCTCGTAGTTTTGCCTCTCCTACACTAACACCATCTGTTACCACGACCTCTGTTATTCTCAGCTGTCCTCATTGTCATTACCTGCCTTTTTCATTTTCTTCTAAAGAGGAGCATCGCCTACCTCTTCCCCTCTGGCTTGTTTGAGAAGAAGGCACGACCCCTCATGAAGGTAAAGATAGTGACTGAACATATGTAGTTGTTCATGCATGAAGGTTCATCTTTTTCAAAATCTCCTTTTTGGCACATTACATTGTCCTTTCTTCATCAGCATCCGGAGGAAATCTTCCCAAAGCAGCGAGGTACATAATGTTGACCTTCTTGTTTTTTGGGGTTTTTATTTCCTGGGTGCTCTCTGGAACTAACATTGTCTTTTCTCTTCTGGCAGCTGTCCAATGGGGGATGGACGGACGGCCATTCCACTACCTGTTTTACACGGGAAAACAGGCTTACTACACCTTGATGCACGTGAGTTTGTCATAAGTCATGTTTATGCCAATTGACTGCATACATGCACCATTTCTGCGTTTGGGGTACGACGGCGTGATTACATCCGGTCACTTGGCGAATGCTTAGCCATAACATTGACGGTATCAAACTCTTCAAAATATACTTACTGTCTCCTGGAATGATGTCAAGTTACTCTAATTGACATATTACTTTTGTAATTTTCCCAATAAGGCCAGTGTCGGTGAAGTACTGTATCTGATTTAATGAACCGGTCCTTGTTTCATGATACATGCAGCTCTGTTTGTACGAGCGGGCCGGAGATAAAGTACCTATTACACAAAGCCACATTCACACACATTTAAAGAATGGGGTTATGTTTCCTTCAGAGGGCGTCTTGGTAGCTTGAAACAGGCAAAGACCGAAAACACGTAAGCCGCTGCACCTTTGCTTTTAATGTGCTGCCGTGCATATGGTCCATCAGTGCCCTTCAGAAATCCTGAACAGGCTTACTTTACCCCCTCAACAAAAAAAAAGATTAGTCAACAAAATGATGCAGAATTCTGATATTTGTTCAGTACAAATGGAGACAAAATGGAGTGCTGCAGAGTCTTAACTAGTTTTTTGTCTGGAGATGAACATGTATTCACCTGTGCTATTTGTTACATGGCATTGAAACAATTATTTTGATTGGTTGTGGAGGTCTAGATGGTACATAACCGTAGTGTGATATAATCACAGTTCACTCGGTAATTGTGCATTATCTGTGAATATAGGCGGCAAAAATTGTGTGAATTGCCTTGTAGGTCATAATCATTTATACATTGACAGACAAGACTTTAGGCCTGCTGTGGATAGCGATTTAAAAACGGCCTTAGCCTGAGTATGTTTACGTCTGTTTTTAGGACACACAGAGTAAAATCCTCGACATCGAGAAGCATCAGGATCGTCTACAAGCCAAAGGACTCTTCTCCCAGGATGTCAAGGGGATGTGGGTGCACAAATTGCGTTTGAGAACTCAGGAGGTGCGTCGTCATGATTCTAATAGCACTGTCTACCTCTCATTAGCGCCCTCAGCACAAGCAGGTGGCTCCTAAAGGAGGAGCTGGAGGAGCTGCTGGTCGAGCCCCTTTCTCTTCAAGATGTAAGTGATTCCAAACAAACACAGCATTTTTAGTTTATTGGCCTATAGTCCACAACATCACACACCTTTTAAGTCACTTAATTAACCGTTCACATCGGTCAACACGTTTTTACTCAATTTTTTAAATCAGTGATGCAAATACACTTTTCCACATTTATTTTCTTGCACTGTTTCTTAATATGCCCTTGTTTTTTTTCTCCAGCACATCGGATTTTCATAATAATAATAATAATAATAATAATGATGATAATACAACGTGTAATATTTAATAATATTCATACATTAAGGTTAAGATTCAGCAACAGGTCTAATTTTTTTCTGAAATGTCATAGCTATAAATTTCAACACACTGTAAAATATAAATAAAGTTTGATTGATTATGTGTTGCGCAAGCCTTTTCTCGGTCAAACAAATCATGAAAATACCTTAAAAACCTGATGTGTTGGAAAAAAGTAAACAAGTGTTTTTAACAGCATCAAAATTACTTTGATTTAAATTGTTGTTGACTGGTGTAATTGATGTTAGGGACTCGAGGCAAAATGTGATGGCAAAGTACACCTCACAGTCTATTGGGGAGAAACTTCGGGACAGGAGCAAAAGTTTTACTTTTACTGGGCACATGGAGCGTTCAAAGCCCCAACAGAACATCACAAATGAAGGTGAAAAAAACACCATTTGCCAATTCAAGCTAAAAGTACTAAAATACGACAAGACGGCACCAAAGTAACACTTTTTTTTCTCTTTGCTTTGTCCTGAGCACATAAACACTGAAAGGGTGTTTTTCTTCAACACACAAAACTTATTATTATTATTATTTTTTAACCCTATACATATGGATGGACGGGGAATATTAAAAATGGCATCAGAACACAAGAGACCCCAAAGCACCTGTGTGATGCCCAGCTGGTTTTTATCATTTCAGTATACTCGCTTTCTCCAGCTCATGGAGCGGCTGCTGTCTCTGCCGTACTGCGCTATGGAGGAGCAGTTTGTTCTCAGTTATCGCCAACGACTCGAATCTCAGTCCATGAAACGGACTGTCCCATCCTTGGAGAAGGATGAAAAGGGCATGGCTTTTATCACCTCCCAAGGTAGATGCAGAGTTTTTTTTTCTCACTCCTGCTGCACTGTCATGTGAAAAAATGTGACAGTCTTTGTATTGACTCTCAGGACGAAGAAAGACATCAAACGCCTCCGTGGTTCTGAGAGATGGCGGCTCTGGAAGTGTCAACATTAATGGGCAGAACTACACCCAGTACTTCTCCGTGCTACAAGACAGGTTGGCGAGTGCTTTTTCTTTTTCCTTAAATAGTTTCTGCTCTCACCGCTCACTGTGTCTTTATCTCCTTGTTGTGAATGAATTACACAGTTGAGAGGGTCCGTGTCAGCATGCTACACCAGGAATTCTGGGAATGTTTCACGTCATTGCATATGATTGTGCTGTCTCCGCCTTACGTTTATCCTCTCCTGGTTTTGTGTGCACAGGGAACAGCTAATGTTCCCGCTCCAGTTTATGGGCATGCTGGGACGCTTTGACGTGGAGAGCACCGTGAGCGGTGGTGGGCGGTCCAGCCAGGCGGGGGCACTGCGACTTGCCATCTCTCGGGCCCTGTGCAGCTTTCTCTCTGAGAGAGATGCGGAGATCATGAGGCAAGGTGGGCATGCCAGCTAGCTGCTTTTTGCCACCTCAGAGTGTAGCTGTCAAATGTTGGGAGTTCTTTTTTTCCCTTTATTTGCCAGCTGGTCTTCTGACTCCTGATCCCAGAGTGAGGGAGAGAAAGAAGCCGGGTCAGGAAGGCGCCAGGAAGAAATTCACCTGGAAGAAACGTTGAGGATGATCCCACCAGAGCTCATGCAATAATGACCTCTTTACATGTGGATACTCAACAAATGGAACTGAGATTGTCTCAGATTCAGAAAACTTTATCGTGGATGCCACATTTGGTACTCAGCCACGAGGCGCTTCTGTCCAGAACAACTGAACAAGTTGTATTATATTCATTCGTAAATGAGTACATTTCCATAACTGCTCATCATTTGCAAAAAAAAAACATGATTACATCTCTTGTGTCACCGAAAAATGATTCAGCTTGAACTCCATGGTGAAGCCTGTGTCAACATGAGACTTTTGGTGTGGAATTTAGAATTTTGGTGTGGAATTTAATCAAATTTGACCACTGATTTGTAACTTACCCGAGCATTACATTTATATACAGTAGTTGGGAAAAAAAATCTATGTGAGCCCTCTGGAATTACCTGAATTCCTGTACAAATTGGACATGAATAATTATCTGGTCATCTACTTAAAACCAGCGTTTTCGCAAAGGCATACCGCACAATCAATTTCAAGGTTCCATGGTGTTGGCGATGAAAAATTATGTGAACGTTGTGCAGCTCGTGGGGTTTATTGAGCCGGTGTTAAAATATTGCTTGTGGCGATGTAATGTAACCACTAGATGGCGACAAACGCACAATAATCCAATGTGCTTTTAATTTTCATCAGTCACAAACAAGAGTGAAGTTATGGTGTAATTGGGAATTAAATGAGATTTCTTGACATGAAAGTTACAGATTTATAAAAAATAACAAAATAACTAGTAATGAAATACAAACAGCGGCAGTTAATCTTCAGAGACGGCAGGGTGGAGGTTAAAATGGGCGGAGAAACATCTTTAATTGACTACAAGTGTCTACAAGTATCCCCTCACGGTTGTCTAATCACACGTGGAGATAAGATGGAGACTGTTGTTGCGAACGCCGCCAACGTGGACCTCAAGAAGAACCTTGTGAACGGCGAGCAGCAGTTGAGGAGGCTGCGGGAGCTCATCTTTAGGCTGGAACTCCACAATAAACGACGGTCTCCCACCCGGGCCCGGGGTCACAGCCCTTGCACGCCACCTTCATGTCAGCAGGGCTCACCAGAACCACCTGATCACCGTGTCCAGTATTTGCAACAGCCGGACCAAAACGAACCGTTAGTTCTGGACGAGGTAGAACTTTTGGACTTGGAACTGATTGGATTTTCCGACCATGAAACTTGGTGAGTGTGTACGTGTTGTTGTTTTAATTACATTCAATCAAATTTCACGTGCTTTTTCAATTCGTCTTGCTCCTATTTGTACATTTGGAAGCAAACAACGCCACCCTGGGTCAACCCCAGAATCCAAGCTGTCCCAGCAGAAAACTCCTCTGAATCAATAATTGGATGATTATTAAGCCTGTCTTGGAATGTGTCATGAAAGAAGTGGGAAATTATATTCACTTGTTTCGAAAAATGATTTGTTTACTACGAATTCGTCTTTGTTGGTCCGTCTATGCCAGTAATGGACATTTATAGTTGCTGTTTTAAATATATTTGAATTCATGCTGAACATTTAGTTGTAACATTCAATGTTTAGATTTAACTATTAAATATCGCTCGAACATGACATTGGTTGTAAATGTGCAAACAGTGACTCTCAAAATCACATTTTCTGTAAACATTGGATCTAAATTGGACAATATTGCAATTTTTATCCAGCATGAGCGTTACAAACCTCACCCTATCCTGTATTAGCCAAGATGTTTCTGATTTTAAAATAAAATGAAAAATCAGATACTAACTCGCTGTGATCACACACTTTTTGGTTGACAGTCTTTGTGTCTTTACAGGTTGTATGTGCCACCCAAAACCAATAAGAAGAACTGTGAGAACTATTTAACACCTTTGCAGTGGTGCCGGCACATTCTGGAGGCTCCTGAATGGAAGCTAGCAAAGCATGACATGCGCCTCCAACTGGAGATAGGTGTGAGATGGACTTGGTTACAATTATTATTTTTTTGTTATTGCAACGTGTTCTAACTACAAGTGTGCAAAACAGTTACATGGTTAAAATTTTGCATTGGAATTAACAGGAATTTTCAAATTGAATAGTGGTTCAAGGACCTCGAATGCAATTTATACCATAGTTAGAACATATTACCAACTAAAACAACATTAGCCTGCATGCAAGTATAATAGTACCTTGACTTACAAGTTTCTCGCCGCCGCTTGACAGCAGTGGGTAACAAAATGGAGCAATTAAGGTACAGTAATGCCCTCCCTTGTGGGCAAGGGGAGCAATTTATTTTGTATAGAAATCTGCTTATCTTAAAAACAAACGTTTTTTCGTGCTTGAATGTGGTGCCTTTCCATTAAGGTACCCTGAATTTTCACTTAATTATTTTCCACACCTTTACAAACTTGGCTCCCGATGTCGGCCATCTTGTTGTGTCCACATGTGCTTGTCCACTTTCTTTCCAGGCGTAACCGGCCCATGTAGGCTTCATTTTGAAACAATGGTCTTCTGTTTGTTCAGGACGCCGGTGACAGGCAGTGCGGATGAGCTAATGGCACAGTGCCCAGCTCCTTTCAATCAGCGTTGTCACATCAATAGTCTATTCAAGTACTGTAGTAGTTAAACCTTTTACAATACAATACAATACAATACATGCTGATTTTTTTAGACCAAGAACCACCAAAGAAATACTTAGCTCTCCAACTACCACCAATATTAATGTACATGAGTGCAGTAGGACCAAGTGTTCATCCAAAGCAAGTTTTATTCTTTAAATCTATTTCATAATATTGTACCGCAAGTCTGTTACATTATCTGCAGTTTTCACACTGGACTTAAATACAGGAATATAAAAAAAAATCATAATGATTGGGCTAAAATTATTGCACAGAAGTTAAACATTTAACTGCTGTTTTTTTAAAAACATTTGGGTCTTGGCAAATGTATTGAAATTGCCGTAAGTTAAGCACAACTCAATTTAGAGAGTCACAGGACTAATCTTTGTCTGCTCTCTTTCAACCGCTTTGAAATGGGTTGTCCTCATTCTGAAGCTATCCTTTCCTTTCAATATTTTCAGCGTCATGCTGGCGTAAATTACTTTACAGCCCGCAGCCCACATCCACCCCACCCGCTATAAGCAGAGTTGCTGTCATGTCCCCCATCGACACATCCAGTCCCCGGTCGCCTGAGATGCACGGTACCTACACAGAATTCACACGACAACAAAAGTTATGCTTGGGGAACAAAAAAGTTCTGAATAAATTGAATTTCTCCACTTGTTTTCAAAAAATGTGTTCATTTTGTTTTCATGTTTCCTTAGCGTCCTCTCGCCCTCATTCTCAGAACCCCAGTGGGAGGTTAAGGACTCCCACATTCATCCCCCATCCGACCCGTGGTAAGTCTACTTTTTCACTTCATGCTCCGAGAGAGCAGTGAGCCTCTGTTGCATTTTTACATCTCACCACCGCTTGCCAGGAAGCAGCCAGCGGCGCCGTAGCCTTCTGCCACAAGTTGACCGTGACGTCATCTCTCCTGGGGTGGACGAGGATGACTTGGTCCCTCATGGCTACAAACTGCAGGATCTGACAGATGTGCAAGTGATTGCACGGCTGCAGGAGGAGAGTAGGTCGAAACTCAAATTCACCAGCAATTCAATTAAAAAAAAAAATTCTGTGATTGATGTCTAATCGCCATGATGCCCCGTCCCCACTAACCGTAGACCTCAGAGCTCATCGCTACTCTAGCTTCATTAACCCCACCAGGTGATTGTGAGTGTGCGCGTGCGTGAGTGTGTTTCTGAGGTAGGAACTCTTGTCACTTGACTCGAGTCAGACTTAAGTCACTGATTTTATTACTGGACTTGACTTTATTTTTGCGGCAGTACCTTGGGACTTGGTCAACGCTTCTCACTTAGAGTATTTTCTGGGTTAGGAGACTTGAACTTTTCAACCTGACTAAGGACTTCCGCATACAGTGGAGCCAATAAGTATTGGGCAACTTAAAAATTTACATGTTTCCCCCATTTATAAAGATAAGAGAGGTTTGCAATTTTCATCATAAGTACACATCAAGCGTGAGAGACAGAATGTAAAAAAACAAAAAACAAAATCACATTTCACAATTTCAGATGGGCCTTTACATGATTTTTACATAGTAGGGGAACCTTTCGGCTAATGCAAGATTTCACCTCATGCCAACGAAGTGAGTTACTATTTGTCATCTTTGTGACAATTATCCTAGCTGTCTTCAAATCATTGACCGGGTCCGACTGTGTAGTTCTGGGCTGATTCCTTCCTGTTCTCAGGCTCATTTGAACCCCACAAGGTGAGATCTTGCATGGAGCCCCACTCCGAGGGACGTTATCAGTGAGGTTATACTTCCATTTTCTAGTCATGTTTCCGACTGTTGATCTTTTCTCAAAAAAGTTGGTTAGCAATTGCAGTGTGACTCATCCCAGCTTTGTGCGGTTGTACGATTTCATCTCTGGTGTCTTTGTGAAGGTGTCTGGTCTTGGTTATGTTGAAGACTGGAGTCTGACAGTTTGAAGGTGTGCGCAGGAGTCTCTTATGCATCTAATCAGTGCAAACAGATGCCATTCATACTGTGACTGAGTGCAGGCTAGAATAACTTCTTAAACTAAACTTCGTTAACTTTTCTTCTGATGGCGGCGCGGACACCCGCAGCGGCTCCTCTTGTTTCATGTTGAGAGGGAAGAAATTTCATCTGTGCTGTATGTTACACATACAGTACATTTGACAATAAAGTTTATCCAATTAAAGAGCAAGTAACTGGTCTGTGAGGGAGAGAAGAGTTGTTTTCTAGCGTCCCAATACTTATTGGACACCCATTTTCACAAATAAATTATTTAAAAATCATGCAGTGTGATTTGCTGAATTGTTTTTTTTTTTAACAATCTGTCTCTCACGCTTGATGTGTCCCTATAATGACAATTACAAACCTCTCTTATCTTTTTAAACTGGTGAACTTATGTAGCCCAATACTTATTGGCGCCACTGTTTGTGACTTATTCCTACCTCTGGTGCGTGTGGATGCAGTTGTTTGGCATGCTATCCCTCATTACTTGCTTACCCAGAACTCAGGCGGGATTATGCCAGCGCTTCAACCTCCCAGGCCAACCGGCGCAGCCAGAGCGACACCCTCACGCTCAGCGCCCGCCATGGTCCAGTGGAGGAAGACGAGGCGGCCGGCGAAGGCTGCGGCTCGCCGGAGCGCCGCCTCTGCCCACTGCTGCACGACCACACCTTCTCCAGCGCCCAAGACTGGCAAAGCAGCAGCTTCCTGTCTATACATCCCTCCGCCCCACCTCACCCTTCGCAGGCCGATTGCAAGTGCCTTTCAGACCAGGAGCAGGTGAGCAATTGCGTCCACTTAGTGACCCACTCTGATGGCCCTATCACTTAATAATAACATTCTAAGCCTCTTAAAGTGTGCTTAAAGCGCCGTCTACAGTGCGTTTCCGATCCCAGTTTGATGGGATTAGATTCGTCCGCCCGCAAGTGCTGGGAACTGTTAAAGGCGCTTTATGTAGTGCTTAAAGACATCATTCCCAAATGGAGCGGTGGCTACCGTGGCTGTGTCCTTCACATGTAACAGCAAGAAAGACACCTACCAATTGATCAACAATATTTGCCCTTCTGTGGCTTCAAGCAGGGAGAGGTGGCCTCTGAGCTTTGATCGTGACAGAATGCACAGTCACAGAGATTTTTATTTATTTATTTATTATTTTAAACAGTGACAAATGCATTCAAAGGTTTGGAGAGGGTTAAATTCAGTTCACCTGTTAAGCTCAGAGCCGCATGTTAAACTCACCGGGAATTTTTCTGGGCTCATGTGGCCATCGTAGTCCTATGTGTTGCCAGAACTCTCAGATGTTATATATTTTGGATGTTCTTTTTTTTTTTTTTTGGTGTCTTTCAGAAAAGATGCAGGGCAGCTTTCCCAACCTTTCCCGAGCTCACAGTGTTCCTATCGCTTACTTACTTCGTACTAGCCAGAGCTTTGATTCTCCAGGCTGCTCGACTCTCCTGCAACCCTCCAGTAAGTTATCAGCTTGTCTGAGATTGTGATCAAATCCCCAAACCTGTGCGGTTCTTTTATCTTATACAGTGCACATGTATAATATATATTATACAAATTAACATGTGTGCTATACACTGTTTAATATCTATATATACTGTGACTCAGTTGGTACTGTTTTTAAATCTAATTTTTCACTTTTTAAAATTTTTCTATATTATTTGCATGTGTGAATGAATATTGGTTCCGTGACAATTTAATTTCCATCATGTGATAAATAAAATATCTATCCCAGTGGCCTTCACCACCCTGTGGCACACCAAAGTCCAGAGCATGGGAAGCATATCTTCACCTTCACAGCAACCACGAAAGGCCACCGCCTATCTCAGCCCGAGCATCAACGATGCGCTGACTTCACGGTTGCCGGGCGGCGTGGGCAAGAGCAGGATCCCAAAGCTGAGTAAATGCTTCTCCCCTAGTGTGTCCAGCCTAGGTCCGCCTTGGCCCGCCCACTTTGATGACACCTGCAAGGCGGCCCAACCAGGCCACACATATAGAAATATGATGCGGTTATTTTCCATGTAGCATTGACGGTACACTACTCGTAATTACTTGTGAGTGTTTTCCTGCTTTCAGTTTGCTCACGCCTCCAAAGTGTTTGTTGTACTGTACCCCCACCTGGGGGGACAGCTTCAACTGATGGCACCATTTAGCCAAGCCTAAGGTGCCTATTGAGTTTTGCATAAAGTATTTATTTTTCTGTCCGTGTCAAGGGAGAGTTATCACTGCTGCTTCTGTGCTACATGCCCTCTTACAATACAGTACCTAAGATATTTATAAATTTAGAAGTGTGATTGTTAATTTGTCCCCCATGACCCATTTGGCAATATATGCCAATAATGCTGCTAAAATCAGATGTCTGTGGGCACTTTTTATACATAACTATTAATCAATGTAGTATTGTTAACTTATGGTTTAGTGGTGGTGGTTTGTTCAACTGTTGTTTTAATATACTTATCTCAATGAGGTTTGATTCACAAAATGTACACGAATAGAAAGTTCATCTTTGTTCACACTAAACAACAATTCATATCTTGTTCTGATTTTCTTTGTACCCTGAATGTCATAGTTCATGCATAATTTAGAATGGCACCATTTGTTTTCTGATTGTTGTGGTAAATGAAATTTATGTTTTAATTCTGGTCTAAATGAGCAATTACAGTGCTTTAAAAAGAACATTGTAATCGTAAGCAATTCGTAACTTCATATTTTTAATGGTGAAATCTCAAACTGAATGTCAAGCATCTTGATGTATAACCCTGCTGCAATAAAAAGTCCCGAAATGTCATCCTTTCACCATGAAGTTTGCTGAAGTGGAAAAAAATGTTTAAAGTGGCATTCTTTTAGACATGCCTAGTATAAAGTTTGTGTGCTGAGGCTATTGAAGGTCAAATTTGACCAATGTGTACTAAAATACATTTTAGATTTACCAGTGTTTGGTAAATCAAGGAGAATAGTGGGACTCTTCGTGTGTGTGTGTGTGTGTGTGTGTGTGTGTGTGTGTGTGTGTGTGTGTGTGTGTGTGTGTGTGTGTGTGTGTGTGTGTGTGTGTGTGTGTGTGTGTGTGTGTGTGTGTGTGTGTGTGTGTGTATATATATATATATATATCAGTTTGGCATACGGGAGACGGTGGTTCGAATCCCGCTTGGGGCAAAAATGAGCACATAACACCATCCAGTGTGGGTCCTTGGGCAAGATCCTTCACGCTAATGCCTACCTCATAACAATGATGAGAGACAATAAAACGAATGACATGCCGGCTCAGACGTCGCCCGGCCAAACAAGGTCTGCGTCAAGTGCTGGGGAACCAGAGCACCTTGATGAAAAATGGGGTACTGGAACAAAGCGGAGATGGGCGAGATGCGATCTGTTGGAATGATACTACTCAAGCAACCCTAGTCAGAGGGGTTACATGCAGAGAATGCAGGCTGAATGGTTACTTTGAAACCCACAGTCACGGTTGACCACGAAACAACTAGTAGCTCAGTGTTCCAACATCCACAAACGGCAATTGCTGTCACAACTTGAGATTGATGAGGTACAACGCAGGTCCCATGGTGGAGGGCCCCAGGCTGCCAGATCAGAGGAGGAGGTCATACCAGAGATTTGGAGGCAAGCCCCAATGAATGCAGATGATGAGATTGGGAGGCCAATCCCAATGAATGAAATGCTGAGCGAGGCAGCAACTGACCTGAAAGCTAAGATCATGGCGAGGATGAAAGCTGGGCAACCTAGAAACCGATTACAACGGCTATGTGAAGTACCACTTGAAAGTCTCATGGAAAGTGTGAATGCAGCACTGAGGGCGATCCCTACCATAACAATCACGGAAACCAATGAGCTGATATACGCTTCAGCGTCAGTGATCCTAGAAATCCTTGGCTATCGGAGCAACCATGAGACACGTTACCCATCATGGAAAAGACGGTTGGAGGCTAAGATCAAGGCGGCTCGGAAAGATGTGAGTCAATTGACGGAGGCCCAGAGAGGTGTGATGAAAAGGCCGACACCTGAGAGGTACATCCAGTTGACCATACCTGAAGCACTCGAAACTGCCAAACAAAGGCTCCAAGCCTTGTCCAGTCGCCTAAAGAGGTACACGAAAGAGAATGAGGCCAGGCGAATAAACAGGCTGTTTGCAACACAACCTGCGAAAGTGTACGCTCAGTGGCAGGGTCCTAACAGTAGAGCTGACCCACCAAGACTGGAAACTGAAAGGTACTGGAAAGGCATATGGGAGAGGGAGGTTGCACATAACAGCAGTGCAAAATGGCTGGTGACCCTGAGAGAGGAGCACAGCAACCTCCCTGAGCAGAACCCAGTTACCATAACAGTGGCAGACATACAGGAACGAGTCTCAGATATGAAAAACTGGACAGCACCAGGCCCGGACATGGTCCACACCTACTGGCTAAAGAAATTCACAGCACTCCATGAGCGCCTAGCAACACAAATGAACCAGTTGCTGAAGGATGGGACTCACCCAGGATGGCTAACCGAAGGGCGAACAATCCTGATCATGAAGGATCCCTCAAAGGGTACAGTCCCATCCAACTATCGGCCAATAACCTGTCTCTCCACAACATGGAAGCTCATGTCAGGCATCATTGCGGCTAAGATAAGTGGACACATGGATCAATACATGAGCGAAGCGCAGAAGGGCATTGGTAGAGATACCAGAGGAGCCAAACATCAGCTCCTGGTTGACAGAACAGTCGCACAAGACTGCAGGTCCCGACATACCAACTTGTGCACAGCCTGGATTGATTACAAGAAAGCCTACGACTCGATGCCACATACATGGATCACTGAATGCTTGGAGGTGTATAAGGTGAAAAGGACCCTAAGAGCCTTCGTTGTGAACTCGATGAGGATGTGGAAAACCACACTTGAAGCCAATGGCAAGCCACTTACCCAAGTGTCCATCAAATGTGGCATATACCAAGGTGATGCACTCTCCCCACTGCTGTTCTGCATAGGACTGAACCCCCTAAGCCAAGTAATCACCAAGACAGGCTACGGATACTGCCTCAAAAATTGAGTTATGATCAGTCACCTCCTCTACATGGATGACATAAAGCTGTATGCTAAGAGCGAAAGGGACATAGACTCCCTGATCCACACAACCAGGATCTACAGCAGCGACATCGGGATGTCATTCGGGCTTGAGAAATGTAGTCGGATGGTGACTAAGAGAGGAAAGGTAGTGAGCACTGAAGGGGTCTCACTCCCTGAAGGAACAATAGCAGACATTGAGGACAGCTATAAGTACCTCGGTATACCACAAGCCAATGGCAACCTCGAACTGGCAACAAGGAAAGCGGCTACGGCCAAATACCTCCAGCGGGTGAGGCAAGTCCTAAGAAGCCAGCTCAATGGCAAGAATAAGACCCGGGCAATAAACAGCTCTGCCCTGCCAGTGATCAAATACCCTGCAGGAATAATCAGGTGGCCAAAGGAAGAGATTCAGACCACGGATGTTAAGACCCGGAAGCTCCTAACCATGCATGGAGGGTTCCATCCCAAATCCAGCACCCTGAGACTGTACGCAAGCCGAAAGGAAGGAGGCCGGGGACTAGTGAGTGTGAGAGCCACTGTCCAGGATGAAACATCCAAGCTCAGTGAATACATCAAGGAGAAGGCTCCAACAGATGACATACTCAGAGAATGTCTCAAACAATGGGGAACAGAGGATGAGATGCTGGAAGAGGGACCATCATGGGAGGACAAGCCCCTACACGTGATGTACCAACGGACCATAACTGAAGTGGCTGATCTCAAGAAGTCCTATCAGTGGCTAGAGAGGGCTGGCCTGAAGGACAGCACAGAGGCACTCATCCTGGCTGCTCAGGAGCAGGCCCTGAGCACCAGAGCCATTGAGGCCCAGATATACCACACCAGACAAGACCCAAGGTGTAGGTTGTGCAAAGAGGCACCTGAGACGATCCAACACATAACTGCAGGGTGTAAGATGCTGGCAGGGAAAGCCTACATGGAACGCCATAACCAGGTGGCTGGCATAGTCTACCGAAACATCTGTGCCGAGTATGGACTGGAAACCCCAGGTCAAAATGGGAAACACCTCCAAAGGTGGTGGAGAATGACCAAGTGAAGATCCTGTGGGACTTACAGATCCAGACTGACAAGATGGTAATGGCGAACCAACCGGATATCGTTATCATAGATAAAGGGCAGAGGAAAGCCGTTGTAGTGGATGTAGCGGTCCCAAGTGATGGAAACATCAGAAAGAAGGAACACGAGAAACTCGAGAAATACCAAGGGCTCAGAGAGGAGCTGGAGAGAGCCTGGAAAGTAAAGGTGACAGTTGTGCCTGTGGTGGTCGGAGCACTCGGGGCAGTGACCTCCAAACTAGATGAGTGGTTGCAACAGATTCCGGGAACAACATCGGACATCTCAGTCCAGAAATGTGCAGTGCTGGGAACAGCAAGGATACTGCGCAGAACCCTCAAGCTTCCTGGCCTCTGGTAGAGGACCCGAGTTTACTTTAAAAAAGTTGCCAGATTATTCCAATGACAAGACCAAAGTTACCTGTATGTTTTGCAGTCGTAAACTGAGCTATCATCATAGCACGTCGAGTCTGAAATACTACATAATGGCCAAGCACACAGCTGATGTGCGTAACTCCGCCCCCTCGTCTCAGACCGACAGCTATGGATCATTTCAAAGCAAACAGCGTGGGCTAAAATGTTGCTAGAACAGGGGTGTCTTTATTTAGCTCATTTTTGCATAGTTGTCATGTTTGTCCGTCTGCAATCTGACGTTTAAACGAAGTAAATTGCGTTTCAGCTTGGGTTTCATGCCGGCGCTCCACTTCCGGGATTGAGTATTGGGACTTGTAGTTCTTCTGTTCGATTCGACTTTATGTTTGTGTTGTATGGTTTCTTACGTTTAAAACAATGAATAATGATGACGATAATGATACATAGTGAAATCAGGGTTGATTACATTATTTATTAAACGTATTGTTAAATAAAGGTATTAATTAATGTCAATTATATACATATTTACATTGTCATGCAGAAAGATGGATATATTATTTTTTTACTGCATTTATGTGTAGTTTAGGTTATTACCTGCTTCTGATACTTCTGTTACAACTACTACTACTACTACTTCTGCTGCAAAGTGCTCCAATAAATGATCAAAAAAGTACAGAACGAGAGATCCTTCCATGCTGACCGACAATCCCTATTCAGGGGCCGTAAAAATTATAGGCTGAGTACTAGTTTACCTTAGATGTGCACTTTATATTGCGCTGTTTTGATTCCATAAAAGAGCTGTTCAAGCAGCTGTTGTGTGACAAAATATTTTTTTCACTGTTGTTGATGGACAGTAATATTGTGTGAGAGATGATGTGTGAATAACTGCTCCAAGTGAAAAATGTTCATGTAAAATTGAAAATCAAAATTGTTATTTCAGTAAATATTTGCATTTTGCACATAGAAAACTGATTCATGATTCCATGTTGATGAGAGCATTAAAATGGGGGAAAATAGGACAAAAAATATAAAAGGAAATTCAGAAACGATAAAAAATGAGTGAGCAATCATGATTAATTTTTAGTTAATTTGAGTTAATTATGACAGTTGAGTTTTTAATTAGATTAAAAAAATTTAATCGTTTGACAGCTCTAATATATATATATATATGTGTGTGTGTGTGTGTGTGTGTGGAAACAGGCAGTGACTTTTGCTCCCGACATGAACACTGTTATATATATGACATAAGATTGAGGTTATATATATGACATAAGATTGTTTGATTTGATCCCAAAACCTGTTGTGTAAAACACCAAAATACACATTCCAAAATACACTGAAAAAAACCGATTAATCATTCATTTAATGTCAGGCAGCTACCGTGAAACATTGGAAGGCTCTGCCATTCATAAATTGATGGGAAATTATGAGGATGTTCTTGACAAGGGACACACTTAGCCAGTAAGTTTCTCTATGTGCATGGAAAATGAATAAAAGCCGCTCGGTTGCTCCGTAAAGTGACAATATCAGTACTGTACTGTGCAATCTACGGTATTAAAAAAAAAAATTAACAAAAAAACAAAACATTCATTTCGGCCAGCAGAGGGCAGTAGATACAAAAAAGTCCGCTTCACAATACAAACATAAAAGAAGTAGAATAGCTGGACCAATTTCACGTGACCGCAGTTGTGTATGTAAACATAACATCGAAACGATGTTGACAAACTGAAAATTAATATGTAAAACATAATATGAGGGACAAACCTCGCGGAAACTCGGACTGGATGTCACGTTTACCTGATGAGCTGCTTGACGTGTCGCTGTGGAATTTGGCCATCCCCGGTAAACACAAACCACACTGCTCGTCACAGGAAATACGGAAGTCTAGTCTCGAAACTTTTTTTTTCTTACATGCATTTAAGATAATTTAGATGTTTTTTACTTTTATATTTTCATATCTACGTTTTTAGTAATGTGGTATGACTGCTTTTCTATCCATCCATCCATCCTCACCATATATTTTTGTGCATGTGTGTTTTAGGGAGCCATGACAGCATGTCATTCTGTCTGGACTTGTCCTCTCCTGTCGTGGAGTCAGAGTCGTGGTTTCTCAAAGTGACGGACAGATTCGCTCCTTGTTTGATACGGCCCTGCGTGTTCCGCTGGGCCACCACGCAGGCACGCACGCACGCACGCACGCACGCACGCACGCACGCACGCACGCACGCACGCACGCACACACACACACACACACACACACACACACACACACACACACATTCTGACTGCAGGGGGATTACTTTGAAAGAATAAACTTTAAGTTTGGATTTGAAATGTAACATCACTCATGTAACCTTTCTGACACACATCGCAAGTCGAACTCGTTTCAAGTCATGTGACATGGGCCCCAAGCTGCGGTGTGCATGTTGTGTGTTTATGGCTTTCTTCGTCTGTGCTCACAGCAAGCTGTCCTCAGTCAGCAGTGTGACCTTGGTATTCGCTTCTTGGACCTGCGGATCGCCAGGAAGCCAAAAGATGGCAGCAAATTATTCTTTGCCCATGGTATCTACACTTGCATTACTGTTAAGGTAACATATGTAGATGTACACACACACACACACACACACACACACACACACACACACACACACACACACACACACACACACACACACATGCGTCATCATAAATATGTATATATTACATTCAGAACCAAATAAAAGAAACATAAAAACTGTCAAATTACAGGCCATTTCTGTAAGCTCTCATTAGTTTCCCCTGAGTGTCCAACTCTGGAAAATGTGCTGAAAATCTCAGTGTTCTATCCCTTCGCAGCAAACTGTGGGCCAAAAAAGTCTACACACCCCTGTTCAAATGCCAAGTTTTTATGAAATAAAATTGTGAATAGGATTCAGCAGACACCTGTCACCCTTCAAAGGGCCTCTGATTTGCCTCAAAGTCACTGGAAGATTTGATGTTCTTTTCATATTAATGAGGCCGCGGAATTTTTGTGTGTGTGTGTCAGCAGGAGGCACTGGATGAACTGGCCACCTGGCTGGATGCACATCCCAAAGAGGTTGTTATTGTTTGCTGCTCACATTTTAGTTGTCTGACCCCGAGGGACCACACACAGCTTGTGGAGTACATCATATCACTCTTTGGACCTAAGCTCTGCCCCTCACAGGTATCACTGTAATTTACGGCTCCAGGCTCATCATATACTCAATATAAAATAGGTGTAGAATGGTTTACTGCATGACAATAAAGCAACTGAAGGACGTCATTTTGATTTCACTCCCTGGTGGAGGTTTCCTCTGCTGACTGGAGATAAACTGTACTATTAATAATAATAAGGAAAAGAAATGGTGGTACTCTTTTAAAAAAAAAAAAAATTCTGAAATTGACTTTTTGAGCAGGATTGTCCCACCTTGCGATCCTGTTGGTCCAAACATCAACAGGTCATTGTTTCCTATGACAACCCGGAAATGGTTCAGCATCATCCTGAACTGTGGACTGAAATACCTTACTGGTATAAAAGCGCAGACTTCAAGGTACATGCCAACCCGCCACCTCCATGTACTGACGCCTTCATGTCTTTCTGTAGGTATGCTGACAGCACTGATCCAAAGAAGGTGATTTCCTACTTGGAAGCTCAGAAGCAAAAAGGAAGACCATGTAATTTGGATACAACCATGGGAATAAAAAAAGATCATATCACAAAAGCCTGTAATATAGCAGTTAACAAATCAGCTCATGTGACTTCTCTGTACTGATGTCTGTTTTCCAGCTGGTTTTTACGTTAGTGGCCTGAACCTGACTGAAAACATCACATTTGTCCTCCTCCATCCCTTCCAAAACATGAGGACCATCACCACCAAGGCCCTTGCTGTGCTGCTTGACTGGGTGGAGGAACAGCAGCCGGGATCTGAGGTGGGCAGCGTCAACATCATCTGTTGTGACTTTGTTGATGTCACTCACTTTTGCGAGTGTGTCATTGGCCTCAACTATAAAAAAGCGCTGCTGACAGAGACCCAAAAAAGACACTCATTTTGAATGTGCAGGCGACACAAAGGGGGAGTGGCTTGTCGTTGCTGCAAGTAACGTATTATTAGGATGTACCTGTATTTTGATGCCAGAAATCCCTGAGACACCGACACTCCTACACTTTTTGTATTTTTATTACGATTGTGAATTTTACGGGTACGAGTTGCTGGATGTGACTCACAGTGCTGTGTACAAAATGTCAAAATTATGTATCAATATGTTGCCAATTTGGAAGCCTGCAAATAGAGTTTTGAATTGTGTTAACATGTGGGGACAAATACCCTAACACTGGAGTGGACAATGAATAATGGCTGCCGAACACCAAATAAACTTGCATTTCTTGTCAAGACCATGACTCATTTGTCACTGATTGTACTTTAAAATAATGTGATATAAAGGACAAGATTAACCTTGATTGACTTGATTTGTACAATTAAGTTCCTTTAATCATGCGGAAATACTTAAATATTTTTGTCTGACAACACCCACAAGTTCAGCATTCAGCGATGTGATACAAAGTACTGCAAACACTTTAGTACAAAGAAATGCAACAGACAATGGAGTGCTCTGAACAGTTTAATTGTGAAATGCCAGAAGCTTTCAAGTACAGTATGCACTGATTGTAGAAGACTTCAGGGAATTCCCGTTTGGATGAAAACAATTCAAATAGAACAGTACAAAGGCAGAAAAAGTTGCCGGACAACAACTTTTTGCAGTCTTGCCTCAGAGATTGGGCTGCATCAGTCTTCCAACCAATCACTCAATTTTTTCCCCCTGTTCCTGCAGTTCATTTTTGGACAGCCACAAATCCGTCTTCTCATTTTGTTTGCCCAAAGTCACGCAGACAAAGCTGGCATGTTCCGTGTAAATTTATTTCTTCTTCTTCTCCTGCGTGCTGGTGAACCACTGGTCCAGCAGCCTTTTGCTGTAGTAGATTTGCCAGGCGTGCACCTGCACGGAAATGATGATCACCAAATACATGACCATCACCGCCGAGAAGCCGAAAATGAACCGGTAGGCTTTGCCGTGTCGATAGAGCTGCTGAGCGATGGGAAACATCTCCATGCTGCCATAGATGAGCGGAGCCACGGAGAAAAGCCCGTTGCTGATCATGGAGATGACCAGGTAGCTGATGTTGTTTCGTGGCAAAGCCATGAAACTAAAGGTGGTGGGAATAAGACTGAGGAGGTACGGGTACTCCCACTGGTACGGCGAGGCGATAGTTTTGTGGGACACCAGACTCAGCTGGCTCACTGTCACCTGTCGCACAACGAGACACTTGAATCGGAGCACGGCTGACACTTTGTTAAATCACAAGTGAATGAAGTTTTACCTGAGCTGCCATCAGCAGCCAGACCAACAAGTGGACAATGTTGAGTTTGCGGATTTCGGACTTCAGGGCCACGCTGTACACACAGATACAGTATGGGAGAAGAGGTATGCAACACAGGCCCGATTATCGTAATGAAATATGAACCATTAACTATTTTTTTCCTCTTTCCTCCGCCGTACTTTCTTACACATACACCCATGTACCCTATCTGCTGTGATTGATGGAACTGGCAGAAAGGTTCAATTCAACTCGCATTGCCCTGACTGGATGAATTTGCATGCATTTGTTGCATGCTTGACATTGTGAATTCCTGGAGTGACTGATTACGTATAACATAAAAGTAACAAATCACTGATAGCACGAGTGCAGACCTCATCTGGTAGTGTGAGGCCACTCGCTCTCTGTGTTCAAAGTCACTGCCGTCTGTGCCCGTCGCTCGTGGTCCTGCTCGGGAAGCCATGGCTCAGTTCTACGTGATGAGACAGATGGATCACAAGTATGAGAGCTCGTACAGTTCTTCATTTTATTGTTTTCCACATGCGCGTTTAAGGAATTACTGGGCTAAGTGTGGAGTACGGGTTTGTCATCAACAAAAACATTTCTGCTAAAGTTCTGTCAAATCTGACGGCCTGTCAAGCCAGGCATTAAGTGTTAGTGGAACATGTTAACGAGACATATTGTTGCATTACACGTTTTGTATGGTCTAACATTGCCCGTTTTTATTTTTATTTTGGGGGGGATATTTCTTAATGTGAGCGTTTTACATTACAATGATGTCTTGATGTAAGCCGATATAGTCATATTACACATTTTACAAATATATTGTTATATATTGGAAACATTTTGTGTGTACAGTCGGCAACTAGCTTCTGTACGCGTTGAGCTACAACTCCGAATATTCCTCGTTTTATTTGAGAAAGTCTCATAAAGCCACAACGCATTCAAAGTAGCCCACAGAAATCATATCACATGCTGCACGTTTTATATTTGATCAACTATGCAGTCTTAATCGCCGCCAAGTATTTTTTAGTTCCCATTTAGAATTATCTTGAAGCTCTGACCATTTAGAGGTCAGACCCCTTGTTCACCTACACAAGTGTACTGTCACGCCCCCGTTCCAGTCGTCTATTTTCTGATTGGCTGCACTTTGTGTGATGATTTCACTGCACTCAAAAGCCAATGGCAAGCACATTGAGTTGAAACAACCCTAACGTCAAACGAAAGGCTTCATTTGGGTCTTGTCTTACGACAGTTTGCAGAAGGCATCGTCAACAACAGAACTATAGGCTAACATCTAGCTTAGTCTGGAGCACTTGGCGATTTTAATGTTCGTCGACAATGACCCAAACAGTTTTGTTACAAGACGAAGACATCACGGAGGACTTACATGTTGTCTTCTGCCGTTCGTCAATTTTTCGAAGCATTAACAAATTGCACGCCAACGTTGGCGGTGTGAGGAAGAGGAAGTCGACTGACAGTCCCAACGACGATTGGTCAAAAACACTTCTTCCTTTTTTAAAATTGCGGCTGCAAACTGTAATAGCGACTTATCGCCACCTATTGATTTGGAATGTTTACTGCTTTGGCTCGGAGACTCAGTGGTCCTTTATTACCCAAAGTACCGCCTAGAAAAATACGTATCACTAGAATTGAACAACATTAAAATACCAGGCCCGTATATTCACGTAAATGCAGGCAGAGACTTTCCCCCCTCCTTCTAAAAAGTATGCTTAATATTATTTTAAAGTGTCACTGTAAAATCATGCACAGTTTGAACAATAAAACTGATTTGTATTGTACTTCAAAGTTAAATAAAACGAAACTGTTTTTAAATGTACTGTACTAAGTGTAAAAAAGTAGGTTAAAACACTGCGAAATTTGAAGTGATTCTTTTATTTACCACTATTGTGGTATTATACTGTAGTGACAATTGCTGAAATTCGTTCATGATTTAAAATAAAAGAACAAAACGAAAAACAACTAAATAAACAAAGGATCAGTTTTTCAATTTTTTCTATCAATAAATATCTAGCGATTTGATCTTTTGCTTGGTGTCTCAAAATTCTTTAATCAAATATATCTCCTGTATTCATGATCATTCTTGAATTTTCTCTTTTTTAACACTTGATCAGTTTTTTAATAATCAAAGAAATATTTGCAAAATAACTGCATGAATATTCATTTTACCTGGTCAATGGGACTTTTGAACGTCTGCACACAACATCTGCAAATCTAGTCAGGGCTGTAGGAAATCACCTTCATCTTGAGAATGTGATGCATATTTTGAGCGATGAAAAAAATAATACAATATATAATTTTATATTAATATTTCGAGATCACACTATTCTTACAATTCACAACTACAATGAAACAAATGAACAAACACAAATGAAATACTTTGTTCGGATATTGGGCTTTCGCACCACCCGCCTGTCAAATCTGCCTGCTGACACGTCAAGTGCTCGCAAACGTCTCTGAAGGCGAATGCTGATCACTGAAATTGCACAAGGTCTGAAGGAAGAAGTGATACACGTTTTTGAGACAAATAACATACACTTCAATTGGACACTTTTATTTGTTTAATTGGATACTGTAATGTATTTTTCCCAAACCACGCAACGCCGCAACATAAGGATGAAAGAGCCGCATGCTCCTCCGGAGCTGTGGGTTGCCGACCACTGTATGCTTTTAGAGTATGTCCTGTAAGCGATGTATTTGTATACAAAAGAGTCTACAGCATGAATTCAAATCTTTTCCTTGTATGATACCTAATATGTGTGTTAAGACCAGCTGCAAGAAAAAGTAAACAATCAAGGCTAAATGATTGTCATTTCAGCTATCTTCTCAGTCAGAAGACAGATGTATTTGCTGCCTCAAAATTACCAAATTAAACATTCATCAAAGTAAAAATGAGTTTTTGTACTTTTAACAGACCGATGAGCACATTTACGTAAAGACCGCTTTGCTCGTATGTAAATATAGATATAATGATTTTAATGAAATCCCAAACAAAGATTGTCACTATGTTGCCAGAGCGCATCCAAACCGTTTCACTTTACATTTTCAGCCTCAATCATCGCTTTTCTAAATACAAGTGTTTTTTTAATTAGATTGGGTACAATAAGTACCCAGAAAATGTGGCGTGGACATACTCATTAGCATAAAGTCCTGCTGCCTGGTCAGATGGCAGTTGTACATGCACAGTGTCAGTCTGCTGTAGAGGGAGCACAGCGCTACCGGATGCCTGATCCAGCAAGCCTTTGGTGCACTCATCATAAGTGTATAGCATGGGCTTGTTGTTCTTCATCAGTGCCACCCACACGTTACTCCCTTTGCAGTGGACATGGTAAGCAAAATAGTAAACCCCTGGTACACTGCATGTAAAAACACCATTTTGCGGACTGTAGTCCCGATTGCTGTTCTGCAGGACTTTGTCGAAAATCACAGGAGAACCGACAAGAGGAAATGGATCGGTGAGCTTTGCTGTGAAAGATGGCATCTCCAAGACATTTTCACCAATGTAGCCACCATTAGTTGGCTTTTTGTATGCTTGTTTTTGACCACTGTATGGACCCGACACTGGGAGGGTTTGTCCAAGGCCAGGATATGTCGCAGGCAGTCCTGGAGGACCAGGTGGTCCAGGTTGCCCTGGTTGTCCAGGAAGACCCTGAGGCCCAATAGACCCAGGTTTACCATTAGGACCAATCTGACCAACCGGTCCAGGTAGTCCTTCACCAGGATAGCCAGGCATCCCAGGAGGACCTGTTTCTCCTTTTTGACCGGGCATTCCAGGAGGTCCAATTGGTCCACCTGGTCCCAAAAGTCCTGGGATCCCCTGAGGACCCTGATGGCCTTTATCACCAGGTTGGCCTACCTCTCCTCTTGGCCCTGGTAACCCTGCAGTTCCAGGGGCACCAAATAAGCCCCTGTTGCCTGGTTCCCCTTTGGGGCCTGTTGGTCCTTGAAATCCTCTCAGTCCAGGTTGCCCTACTCCGCCTATGAACCCTGCTTGTCCTGGGAGTCCTGGTAACCCAGAATCACCTTTTAATCCAGGATTTCCTTTTGGCCCACCATCACCATCTTCACCCATTTGTCCCGGGAAGCCAATACTTCCTGATGGCCCCATTGGGCCTGGCGGACCTGGTCTGCCACTCGAACCTGTTGGACCAGTGACACCTGGAAGTCCTTCATGACCCTTTTCTCCTTTTGGACCTGGTGATCCGGGAAAACCATTGTGTCCTTTATGACCCTTGGGTCCTGGAAACCCTTGTTTGCCATAACCTGGCAAACCTGGACTTCCTGGTAATCCTGGAGAACCTGGTTCACCTTTGCCTCCAGGAAGCCCAGGTTGGCCTGTAAAGCCATCCTTCCCTGGTTTTCCAACTCCAGATGAGCCCGGTAAACCTGGTTGGCCTCCGTCACCAGGTGGGCCTGCTGGTCCTGGTTCACCACGAGGACCCATTTTTCCTGGCATTCCTGCCTGACCAGGAAAACCATTCACACCAGGTTTGCCAGTCCCAGGCATTCCGGCATGTCCAGGAGGACCTGGTGGTCCACTAGGCCCTTTCAACCCAGGCAAACCAGGATTACCAAGTCCTTTTTCTCCTCTGGGGCCTGGTTGGCCAGGAAGCCCAGGAGAACCTCTTTGACCTGGCTCTCCTTGAAGACCCACTTGTCCTGGCAGACCTTGACCGCCTACCTTTGCAATTCCAGGAAGGCCAGGTGGACCTGGAAGTCCTTGAGGACCATGAAGTCCATTTGGTCCCTCACGACCATTAGGTCCTGGCTCACCTTGAGGCCCAGGCAATCCAGGTCCTCCTGGTTTTCCAGGCAATCCGGGAAGTCCTGGTTTACCTATTCCCGGGTACCCTTGAGGACCAGAAGGGCCTGGTTTTCCTGGTATTCCTTGCAATCCTTGTCCTGGCAGCCCTGGTGGTCCTTGAGGTCCTGGTGGGCCCTGAACTCCAGGAGGTCCAACGCTGAAACCTTCTCCACTAGAACCAGGAGGAGGTGGACCTTTGGCTCCTCTGAATGTTTGTCCTTAAAAACAACAAACATTTGGTCATGAAAGGTGAGGATTACAACTAAAAAACAAACAGTCCTTAGTTCTTTAATTATTTCATTTTCAATTATTAAAAAAACACCTTTGTTTTTCGTCAATAGCCGTTCTTTGCCCAACTCAAATGGAAGCCGAGGGAGCTCCATACCGTACTGACCAAGTAACGGCATGTCATTCCCTAAGACGGGCTGTTTTGGCTGGCCATCGTTGTACTGTGGCTGGCCCTGGTATTGCTGCAATGATGTTTTGCTTCTGGAGAAGGAGCCACCATGTGCCAGATGAAGCACAGCGATGATTATGTGGATGTGATGGAGGATTGAAGGAACCATATTCTACTGTGGAGAAGAAAAAAAACAACAACTAAGTACTGTTCGTGAACCACATCTGGAAAGTGCATCTTTTTTCCACATTTTGTTATGTCATAGCCTTCTTGATTAAATGGATTTTTCCTCAAAATCGTAGCCCTCCAACATTCCTCCAGAAGGACAACCATCTTTGCCTCATCTACCTTTCAAGTCGCTAAGGTAGAATGGCCAGACCAAAGCCACTAACATGGCAGCCCATCTGCCATTTACCCAAAGGCACCTGAAGAACTGTCAGACCATGAGCGACAAAATTCTCACGTTGAATGAGACAAAGATAGAACACTTTGACGTGACTGCCAGACTTTGGTGAGACATGTTTGAAAGCAGGTTACTGCACAAAGCTCTAATTCGTACAGACAGGAAAGCACGATTATCATGCTGTTTTTCAGCAGCAGGAAATGGGACACTCGTCAGGATCAAGGGAAAGATGAATGCAGACATCTTGGATGAAAACCTGCTACCCAGAGCTATTGACTTCAGACTCTGTGACAGTGCCTTTATCAGCAGGAACATGACCTTAATCACTTAAGCACACAGCCAACATCTGAAAGGAATGGCTTCAGGACATATGTATAAACGTCTTCCAATAAATTTGCAACCCCCTACTCCATACACACACACACACACACACACACACACACACACACACACACACACACACACACACACACACACACACACACACACACATTACATTTTGTGTGTAATGTTTTCATTACAATATGTGGTATTTGTTGAGGTGAAAAATAATCAATTTTGAAATAAGGCTGGGTGCGGCACGGTGATCGACTGGTTAGCACGTCCGCCTCACAGTGCAGAGGTGCAGGGTTCGATTCCGGCTCCGGCCTTCCTTTGTGGAGTTTCTATGTTCTTCCCGTGCCTGCATGGGTTTTCTCAGGGTTCTCCAGTTTCCTCCCACATTCCAAAAACATGCATGGCAGACTGATTGAACTGTGAACAGGGCACACTTGTCTATGTGTGCCCTGCGAGTGGCTGGCAACCAGTTCAAAGTGTCGCCCGTCTACTGCCGAAGATAGCTGTGATAGGCTCCAACACGCCACGTGACCCTGAAAATGGATGGATGGAAATAAGGCTGAAACATAACGTGGGAAAAGTTAAAGGTTGTGAAGACTTGAACTGCATTCTTATTTAAGCTGCAATAGGTCAACAGCGGTCAACCCCCCCCCCCACCCCTCCACTGACCACCAGACAAAATCTGGTTGATTGGCAGCTATGAGTGCCACGTTGGCTTACTTTTGAAGTTGTTTTCTTTGTCAAGTAAATGTCTTTGTCCACTGCCTCGCCTCACATTAGGTTGCTTCTCGGACTCATTTCCAAGGTATGAGTGGGAAGGTGGCCATGTAAGGGCTCCAGTAAGGTCTCAGCTCTGCCCAAAAAAATGAATTGCAGGTTAGACTTGTACCTTCTTCACCTTCATGTAAGGACACTACAATGCATGCACATTTAATCAACAGAAAGAAAGGCCGAGAAACTAAGACTAGTTATCATAAGAACGCTTAGAATTTCTCATATTGGCTCACATGAGGTTGCGCAAGTGGTCATTATGTTGCGGCCTGTCAGTGTTTTGGATGTGTTCATTGGCTTAAACACTTGTCAAGGGTACCAAGTCCAACATTGTCACAACGTTTGAAGAGTCTCCAACTGATTTCTAATGTAAAGATCTAGCACCATGGACAGAACCCAACACTGTTTCACATTCCTCATTTCAACATCCTTATTCTTTGGGAATCATCACTTTTTCTGTCCTAGTTAGAGCAATTTAGTTCCCATGTAAAAAAAAACAAACTTTGATTAAGTGTACTAGAAAATATAAAATTTATATTTTATTATCATCAATGGTCATAATCCATCCATCCATCCATCCATCCATCCATCCATCCATCCATCCATCCATCCATCCATCCATCCATCCATCCATCCATCCATCCATCCATCCATCCATCCATCCATCCATCTTCTACCGCTTATCTGGGGCCGGGTCGCGGGGGCAGCAGCTTAAGCAGGGAAGCCCAGACTTCCCTCTCCCTAGCTACTTCTTCCAGCTCTCCCCGGGGGATCCCGAGGCGTTCCCAGGCCAGCTGGGTGACATAGTCTCTCCAGCGTGTCCTGGGTCGTCCTCAGGGTCTACGCCCGGTGGGACATGCCCGGAACACCTCACTAGGGAGGCGCTCAGGAGGCATCCGAATCAGATGCCCCAGCCACCTCATCTGGCTCCTCTTGATGTGGAGGAGAAGCGGCTCTACTTTGAGCCCCTCCCGGATGACCGAGCTTCTCACCTTAACTCTAAGGGAGAGCCCGGACACCCTGCGGAGAAAACTCATTTCGGCCGCTTGTATTCGGGATCTCGTTCTTTCGGTCACGACCCATAGCTCGTGACCATAGATGAGGGCTGGAACGTAGATCGACCGGTAAATTGAGAGCTTCGCCATTTGGCTCAGCTCCTTCTTTACCACGACAGACCGATACAACGTCCGCATCACAGCAGATGCTGCACCGATCCGCCTGTCGATCTCTCGCTCCCTTCTGCCCTCACTCGTGAACAAGACCCCAAGATACTTAAACTCCTCCACTTGGGGCAAGATCTCCTCCCCGACCCGGAGAGGGAACTCCTCCCTTTTCCGACTGAGGACCATGGTTTCAGATTTGGAGGTGCTGATCCTCATCCCGACCGCTTCACACTCGGCTGTGAAACGCTCCAGTGAGAGCTGGAGAGCCCTGCTTGAAGGAGCCAGCAGTACCACATCATCTGCAAAAAGCAGAGATGCAATACTGAGGCCACCAAAACGGACCCCCTCAACGCTTTGGCTGCGCCTAGAAATTCTGTCCATAAAAGTTATGAACAGAATCGGCGACAAAGGGCAGCCTTGGCGTAGTCCCACTCTCACCGGAAACGATTCCGACTTACTGCCGGCAATGCGAACCAAACTCTGACAACGGTGGTATAGTGACCGAACAGCCCGTATCAGTGGGTTCGGTACGCCATACCCACGAAGCACCCCCCACAGAACTCCCCGAGGGACACGGTCAAACGCCTTCTTCAAGTCCACAAAACACATGTAGACTGGTTGGGTGAATTCCCACTTACCCTCGAGGACCCTGCTAAGGGTGTAGAGCTGGTCCACTGTTCCACGGCCGGGACAAAAACCACACTGCTCCTCCTCAATCCGAGGCTCGACTTCCCGACGGACCCTCCTCTCCAGCACCCCTGAATAGACCTTACCAGGGAGGCTGAGGAGTGTGATCCCTCTGTAGTTGGAACACACCCTCCGGTCCCCCTTTTTAAAAAGAGGGACCACCACCCCGGTCTGCCAATCCAGAGGCACTCTCCCCGATGACCACGCAATGTTGCAGAGGCGTGTCAACCAGGACAGTCCCACAACATCCAGAGCCTTGAGGAACTCCGGGCGGATCTCGTCCACCCCTGGGGCCCTGCCACCGAGGAGCTTTTTAACCACATCGGTGACTTCGACCACAGAGATAGGAGAGCCCACCTCAGAGCCCCCAGACTCTGCTTCCTCCAAGGAAGGCGTGCTGGTGGAGTTGAGGAGGTCTTCAAAGTACTCTGCCCACCGGCTCACAACGTCCCGAGTCGAGGTCAACAGCGACCCATCCCCACTGTACACAGTGTTAGTGGTGCACTGTTTCCCCCTCCTGAGACGTCGGATGGTGGACCAGAATTTCCTCGAAGCCGTCCGGAAGTCGGCTTCCGTGGCCTCACCGAACTCCTCCCACGTCCGAGTTTTTGCCTCGGCGACCACCGAAGCCGCATTCCGCTTGGGCAGTCGATACCCGTCAGCTGCCTCTGGGGTCCCACAGGCCATAAAGGCCCGATAGGACTCCTTCTTCAGCTTGACGGCATCCCTTACTGCTGGTGTCCACCAGCGAGTACGAGGATTGCCGCCACGACAGGCACCAACTACCGGTACCTTACGGCCGCAACTCAGATTGGCCGCCTCAACAATAAAGGCACGGAAAGTGGTCCATTCGGACTCAATGTCCCCCACCTCCTCCGGAACATGGGAAAAGCTCTGTCGGAGGTGGGAGTTGAAACTCCTTCTGACAGGGGATTCCGCCAGACGCTCCCAACAAACCCTCACAATATGTTTGGGTCTGCCAGGACGGACCAGCATCTTCCCTCACCATCGGAGCCTACTCACCACCAGGTGGTGATCAGTTGACAACTCTGCCCCTCTCTTCACCCGAGTGTCCAAAACATGCGGCCGCAAATCCGATGATACAACCACAAAGTCAATCATCGAACTGCGGCCAAGGGTGTCCTGGTGCCAAGTGCACATATGGACACCCTTATGTTTGAACAAGGTGTTTGTTATGGACAATCCGTGACGAGCACAGAAGTCCAATAACAAAACACCACACGAGTTCTGATCAGGGGGGCCGTTCCTCCCAATCACGCCCCTCCAGATCTCACTGTCATTGCCCACATGAGCATTGAAGTCCCCCAGCAGAACGAGGGAGTCCCCAGCAGGAGTACTCTCTAGCACACCCTCCAAGGACTCCAAAAAGGGTGGGTACGCTGAACTGCTGTTGGGCGCGTATGCACAAACAAAAGTCAGGACCCGTCCCCCCACCCGAAGGCGGAGGGAGGCTACCCTCTCATCTACCGGTGTGAACCCCAATGTACAGGCACTGAGCCGGGGGGCAATGAGTATGCCCACACCTGCTCTGCGCCTCTCACCGTGGGCAACTCCAGAGTGGAATAGAGTCCAACCCCTCTCGAGAGAGCTGGTACCAGAACCCAGGCCGTGTGTGGAGGCAAGTCCGACTATATCCAGTCGAAACTTTTCAACCTTACACACCAGCTCGGGCTCCTTCCCTGCCAGAGAGGTGACGTTCCATGTCCCCAGAGCTAGCTTCTGCAGCAGAGGATCGGACCGCCAGGGTCCCCGCCTTTGGCTGCCGCCCAGCTCACATCGCACCCGACCCCTTTGGCCCCTCCCATGGGTGGTGAGCCCATGAGAAGGGGGACCCACGTTGCCTCTTCGGGCTGAGCCCGGCCGGGCCCCATGGGTGCAGGCCCGGCCACCAGGCGCACGCCAACGAGCCCCACCCCCAGGCCTGGCTCCAGAGGGAGGCCCCGGTGACCCACGTCCGGGCAAGGGAAACTGGGTTCCATTTATTTTGTTCGTCATAAGGGGTTCTTGAGCTGTGCTTTGTCTGGTCCCTCACCTAAGACCTGTTTGCCATGGGTGACCCTGCCAGGGGCATAAAGCCCCAGGCAACTTAGCTCCTAGGATCATTGGGACGCACAAACCCCTCCACCACGGTAAGGTGACGTCTCACGGAGGGGCAATGGTCATAATATGTGTAAAAATAAGTTCTGTTAATATTATATTTAAAAAAACCACTTTACACCCCTTGGTCAGGCTGGTTCTTCTTTTACAATAAAATTTGCAAGTAAGGCACAAAAAGTGATAGCATATCACACACCCAATCAGACATTTTTTTTTTTACTGAAAATGTTGAATTGCTTGAGGCATTCAGCTTCAGTCTGATCTCAAGTAAATAGTAAATCAAAACCTAAAATAATACTAACAAGCTCTTCGATGAAAGAAGAGCAGTAGCACAGGCTTGATTTATACAATTGCAGATTTATGCGCAGGTAATACATACTAAAGCTTACATAAATGAAGCTCACCAGATAAATATCGTGCATGAAATAAAACTATGCATTGTTGAATTCTAAAACACCATCGCTTCCCTCTTCATAACAAAGTTCTTTTTAATTTGTGAGTCTCAGTATAATTCCGAAGGTTTTGGGAAGCTTATTGCACAAGTACAAAAAGCTGTTGAAGAAGTTAAAAGGGGACGTTGTTTTGTTGCTGTTGTTAAATATTGGAATGACGGAAATATTGTACAGTATAAAGTGAAAATTTGTGCGATTCACTTTTAAATGTGTGTCAATAAAATATTGTCTGTGATGTTTTTTTTTCTATCTTTACATTTGGAAGCTGTTAGCTAAAGCAAATGTTTTATGTTTGTAAGAAAAAAAACCCCCAACAAAATCCAAAAACTGATTGTAATGATTTGTGTGTATAATATGGAAAATATTAACTGGGTGGGGACTGAATAAGATTAAACTACTAATTGATAACTATTTCACCTCTCACAGCTTTTGAAAGTTAGTAGTGTTAGTTCTTCTGGCATGTCATTCCATTTTACTCAACACACAACAAATTTGAAAAATTCACAGCCTTTATTAAGGGCAATGACACATGTTGAACCCGATCTCCGAGACTGCATCAATCTGACCTATTTTAAAGCGAACAGCACGATGACATCAAGACACACTGGATCAATTAAGATCATTTGCCATGGTGACTATATGACAGAGTCCAGAATCAGTGGGTCAGCTCCTCCTATATTCTTGCATGATGTTGAAGATTTGTCATATATGGGGGGGGGAGACAAACAAACAAACAAACTTGCAGATGTCTTTGTAACTTGCAGATGTCATCGTGCTTAGTGATCGGACTATTTTTGACGTGCACCACTCAACTGATGCGACCAAAAACCAAGGGCAAGACATCTGGGATATGCACCTGTGTGTATGAGTGTGTGTGTGTGTGTGTGTGTGTGTGTGTGTGTGTGTGTACTTGCATACATCTATAATGACAACAGTTAAAAGGGCATTCTGTGTGTAAACAATTGATAACTATGCCACCGAATGTGATTAGCAAGAATTTGCAATGAAACCTGCAGCAGAGTGAAAGCCGTCATAGCGTGCATGTCATGTAAATGGCTCACTTGAGTTTTGACGATCCACGCGGCGTGCGTTTTATTTCGGCTCTTTCAAACAATGCGCGTACATGCACCTAATTGCACTCCAATACAGTACACAGGCGGGGTGTGTGACTCATTAACAGAATTGCCTTGAAGTGCCGGGAGCCGCAGGTCACCTGACGTCTCGCCACAGTTTTTATTTCAGACAAATGTCAACAAGCGGATTTGTTCGACTGCACCTTTTGCACCCATAATTTATTGCCAGAACCTCATGTGGTTGCTTTGTCTCATATTTATGTTGGCTCCCAAAGGCACTCAGCCATGTTTTATGGATTTGATGGGCCAAAAATAACAAGCCATCAACGAGACGACGGGAAATTTACAGTTTACAGCTGCAATAGTTTAATTCTAGATTGTAAACTGTGATTTTAATATATCTGTACCATACAAAGGAGTCATTGTTCAGAACTAGTTATATTTCCACATTGCACAGGGGCAAGTGGTCACAATACTGTAAATGCAAAAACAACTAACTCATTAAAATCAAACAAATTCAATTAGCTGCAAAGGTGGAAGAAGAAAAACGAGAGGCAAGCAATCGCTGCTTTTATTTATCCGTGTGAGTTTTATTCTGTCTGTTGGATGGGTGTGCTGGCAGAAGGACTGAATGTGTTTGATCCACTGTCAGCGACACACATTTCTTTATATTTTATCCATCAACTAAGACTACCGGTGTTTAGAGAAACTGTGTTGATTATTTCTTTCTGAGATCAAGCTTTGTGAAATGCCAAGGTACTGAGTTTATGCAACATGCTGACCAGCTGCCATAACAAGATATGACAACCCAAGAATGAGAATCAACCGTTGGTGGTCCTCCAAGGCCTTCCCGACTGTCCTGAACACGATCAGAAGCAATTATCTTCATTTAAACCCGAAATTCCAATCCTTGTTGCATGAAATTGTATTGATTTGTTCCCAACAGTATATTCTCTTCATTTTGTAGCATCTCTCTCAGCTGCACGGCTCGCAGACGTGGATGTGAGTGATGGATTTTTTTTTTTTTTTTATCGTCTGTGTTGCGATGTTGCGATGATCATCTGCCCACGGCCTTCACAATCTGGAGTGCTGACCCAAGTAATTTTAGTTATCTTACAAATAGGAATGCTTATTCAATCAAACCAATTTGAAATGTATCCTCACAGAGCCAACAAGCTGGCCTATGATGAAATCAGCATTTTTCCATCCTCTGATTGGTTATTCAGAGCAAAACTTGTTACCGTCAACGTCACTAGCAAAATGCGCCGACAGACATTAATATGTTTAATAATCGGCATTTCTTGATAGTATGTCATTGACTGAAATGTTTTACTTTTTTTACATGCTATGATATAAATATTGATTTTTCCAGATGTTTCACATTGAAGAGCTACATGTTAATTATACTGTATTGCAATAATAATATACATTTTGGCTTCTCCATTAACCAGGCGATCGTGGTGGCCTGATGAGGTGGACTGCGTTGGGTAAGTCCGGGCTGAATGCCCGGTTATGTTATGCGTCGTCTGTCATTGGGCTCAACAAATCAATCCTCAACTCCTCATCCCAACGACCTTGAACTATGCCCTCCCAGAAAATGCTGATTGTCTTTCTGCTATGAGGCTGAACGTTCCAACAGTAAAATACCGTACAAAGTAATTCAAGGGTCAAAGAGAAGAACCCAATTGTCTCTGCAAAATACAAAACTGAGATGATTACTAAAACATATTTTCTAACCCAACTTGCAGGAGAGGAGCATTTGCGTGTGCTGTCACAGTGTGACTCACAAGTGAGAGACAAGAAAGGAGGCAGCAACAGACACATGATGGTGGGATCAAGAAGCACATTCTCTCCATGCTACATCAACACTTCCTGTCTAGGAGGCAGGAGTGAGCGAGCGGGTGTGGGGCACAGTGCAAAGACATTAACAAGGCAGCAGACATAAAAGTCTGGGCCTGCTCACGGAAGCGCCTGTCCCCTCTTTTGCACCCGTCAATGACAAGTGGCGCTGGTTCAACAATAACACGACAGCAGCCGGCCTCCAGGAGAACAAGATAATGTCTTTTTATTGTTAAAGTGGTGCTTGTGAGCTCTTTGGATATTCTTGCATGAAAGCATTGACTCTGACCCTCATCAAATTAAGCAACTAGCACCAATTCATCCCAAACAATCACCCAATGTCAGGTTTAAGGTGGCGGATGCACAGGAGGGACAGACAGACACGCATACTGCGGAGTTTGGCAGCTTGCGGGCCCTGCATGATGATCACTTCACATTCTGGATGCAGAAAGAATTCTTGAGCTCAGAAGTCAAGGCAAGTTCACGGCTACCAAGTCCCACTTATGAGTCAGTCTGTATTTTCTTAAGAATTTGACATTCAGAAAATCCTTTGAATTGATCTGCAAAGTTTTGTTGGCAAGGAGGCAATACAGACAATGCGATGCTGCAGCCAGACATGCCAATAACGCACTTATACAGACAAAACATGAACAACCCAAAAGCAGATCGGCGCTGCGTGCACCTCTTACCTTCACATGTGTTGCTGCTATACTGCAGGGTGGATGGAGCACAGAACTTTGATAGGGGTGAGGCTTTTATGTGCAAGAGGGAGGAGCTGCACAAGCAAGAGGACGGAGCCCAAATACTGTACAAAAAGGACCACAGGATTTGCTTAAGGGAGAAAGCACAGACAACGGCCAACTGCGGAAAGGCAATCGCGGGGCTATAACGTAGTGTGGTCGGCCTCAATTTCGATCAAGTTGCTATTGCTATCCAAGGCAAGTTACAAATCTCTGCCAGGACACAAATATTGCCTGCCTCATGGAGCCAAATAATTTAACCCTGGGTGGGGCAACTGGATGAATTTTCTTTTCTTTTTTACAATCCTTCCCCAAAATTCAATATCCAATTTTGAAAAAACGGTGGGAAATGGGGAAAAGAAAAATCCCAGAAAAAAGGGACAAATCCATAATGTGAGTAAATATTGTGTCTCTTATTAGTTGTAATATCACCAATCACCACAAGATGGTAGACATGTCTTAGCTGCACATACACTGGGTTTTATACTGCCGGATACTATAAAGGGAGTATGCCTAATTTTTTTTGAGGATTTGGAATGACATGCTGGACAAACATAGTACCTCAAAAAGATACACATTTTGAGTGAGTTGATTTTTGTGAAAAAATGCGGAGTGAGTTGCATTTCATATTGGATTCTTGTTCAGCAGTTTTGTGGCATCTTTGAACGGGGATTTTTATGCAAGAGAGCGCTTAACACTGGGGGGAAAAAAAACAAATATTATTTGTCGTCTTCTTCAAACCCATTGTTATTTGATTAGGATCTTCTATATTTGTACGTGTATTGCAAAATAGAAAAAATAATATAAATATAATTTAAAAAAAAATTCTCTTAAATGAAATAGGTGAACATATTTTGTCCAAATTTAAAATTGCATTTTTTTGGCCACCCCCAGTAGCACTGATGAAAAAATGTGGCCTCTGCAGCATTCAAATTGCCCATCCCTGATTTCATCTCGATGCATTTCGATGAGGCAACCCTGCCAACCAACAAAAGTGTTGCTTACTAAGTACTTCTCTGTCGCGTCAATCACAACTCTTCAAATGCACGACTATTCATGCTGAGATTGTGTAACAGCGGGCAATGCAATAGGAAATAAAACCACTCTTTGAAAACCAGATCTAATCTCATGACTCGGGTTTGCATCCATGTGCAATTTTAGTGAGGCTTTGAACTTTTGCTCAACTTCTTGCTTATTTCAAGGTGTCAATTCTGACCATGAACAGCTGGTTCACATTTAAGTAAGCATTTTTCGTGGTGCTTTTTTATTTAACTTCAGAAAAAAATAAACATCTGCCAAATTTGCAGTCGTTTTCAAAGAAAATAGCTGCTGAACTCTATTATTTCCCTGCATCAATCACTTTTATGACGGTGTAGCGAACCTAGCACACCGCAGAGAGAAAACATGGTCGGCATGGAAATCGCAACCTCACAGCTATACAGTACGTACCTGCACCAGTTTTTACTCATGAAAGGCCAACACAAATATGACATTTTATAAGAAAAGGCTACAGCCTTGAAAAGTGGTCAATATTCTTTTGTCTCCACTGTTCGCAACAGCAGATAAACTCTAACTGAAACAACTATTTGCTATAAAAGGTTTTGCAGTGCCCAGCCTCCACTAGAGGGTCTTTTACTGTACAGTACTTGACTAGCTTTGAGACCTTCTAAGGGCAAAATTGGGACTGATTACTGGAGCTCATTTTCCCAGTCCTCCCTCAGTCCTCATACGCTTAACCCTCGCGTTGACGTTTGTTCCTGGAGTATAATATGAATGTCCCTGTATGGGAGAAATTAAAGGATTCATTTTTCTGGCCGTTACATCAGGAAAATAAGGTAAATGATGACATCACAGACATTTCAGCTGGTTAACTTTGAAAGAAAACATGTGGAGGAATTTAGCTACAAGGTCAGTGGAAGAAATCATCAGATAGTGTTTCACCGTCATTACATCGCCTCACTGCTGCTCTTTTGTCTGCAACGTTCTCTTCACATTTACCTCAAAGACACCCAATCAAAACAGGAAAAGTGTTCAGGACTGGCCAGTGGAAAAGTACCTTAACTGTACTAAATTACTGAAAATCTTTCCAATTTCTGCATTGGATGGAACATCCCGAATGCGTAAAAAAATCAAAGTGGACTATTGTGTTCTGCTCATCAAACCCCCATCCCCTCCCCCGGCCCCTTTTTTCTTTTAATAAGCGAGACAGCATCTAAAGACAAATTAACAGAATATGATCATTATTATAGCCACATTAGGGATCATTAGTTAGAAGCTTTCCAAAGCAAACAATGAGCTAATTCCACTGGACGACAAGTGGACGACTGCTGGTGGATGCCACACATGGCAGAAGGTCTCAAAGCTAGGTGGATGCCTCACATGGCATTTTCTAATTAAAAGTGTTTTTTTGGTAACATGATCCTTTAGACATTTACCTTGGCGCGAGTTGCTGAATGGTTCAACACATATGTAAAGTGTCTATTAAAAGTCTACACACACACACACACACACACACACACACACACACACACACACACACACACACACACACACACACGTTCAAATGCCAGGTTTTAGAGGTATTAAAAAGAAATAAATAAAAGGAGAGATCAGGAGGAATGAAGGTTGCCACGATTGACACACCTCTAGTCTACTATGTCTGCTTTTGCTGCGCAGTGTAGATTCACAAGTGCAGATACGTGCGGTTCGGTATAGGTCAGGTGATTTCCATACGCGACACTCACCTTGTCAGATAACTGACACGTGCTGGATTTTTATCTACCACCCAAAGAAACCTGATTCTGCTTTGAAGATATACATTTTCATGTGTGTAGTGGAAGTAAGAGAAAAAAAAACCAAAAAAACCCCACAGCTCTCTTCCATGAAGCATAATTGCAATGTGCTGTTTGAGAGCAAAAACTTGAACCATGCTGTGCAAATCAAGCTTTATCTTGTGGGTATGCCACAGCCTGCTGGTGGGAGGAAGGTAAATAGCCCACCAGCCAGTGGAGAGATGATTAATAATTGTACATTTTAGTGTCTAAACTGCAGCACACAATTTACATGAGTCCACTGTAAGACTCACAAGGTCCTTAGGGTGATACATTTGTGTTTGATTCCTGACTGCTTCTCTCTTTCCCTGTTCTGCTAAATTTAATATTGGATATAAAATATATCCAAATACATATATTATACAGAAATATATATAATATAGGTGGCCCGGTAGCCGAGTGGTTAGCACGTCGACTTCACAGTGCAGAGGTACCGAGTTCAATTCCAGCTCCGGCCTCCCTGTGTGGAGTTTGCATGTTCTCCCTGTGCTTGTGTGGGTTTTCTCCAGGTACTCTGGTTTTGCTCCCACATTCCAAAAACATGCATGGCAGGCTGATTGAACACTTTAAATTGTTCTAGGCGTGAGTGTGAGCATGAATGGTTGTTCGTCTGTGTGTGCCCTGCAATTGGCTGGCAACCGGTTCAGGGTGTCCCCGCCTACTGCCCGAAGACAGCTGGGATAGGCTCCAGCACCCCCCACGACCCTTGTGAGGATAAAGCGGTTCGGAAGATGAATGAAGGAATAAATGACAAAGAATGTGAGGGGGATTCCAATTAGGTTTTTAACATCAACATGCACCCACAAGGCAAATTATATACTGTAACTCCGATTAGGGAGTATTCAAGGACTTCCGCTTAAAAAGATTGGCAATATAGAGACTGAATAACACAACACAAGGCCGACAGGAAATTGAAGGTCACGGGCTCCCTGGACTCGGTTTGCGCTGCTTTGATAAACCAAGGGTGCGCTCTCTTCCTTTGCCAGCAGAGCCCGTTTTTACTGGCGTTCAGCGCCAAAGTGGAGACACACACACACACAAACACACGCAGGCTGATTCATTTAAACCCGACGCAGACGGTGTTGACAGAGCAGAAAGTCAGCACTCATGAACTCATGATGCAGGATTGCTGGAGTTTACAGAGGCTGAACGAGGACCTATCAGGACAGTGGAAGCTTGTCCTGCTTCGGAGTTTCAAACCCTTGTTAAAGCCTGCGCGTTTGATTGCTTGCTCGAGTATTTTTTTGTCCACAATGGCAAGAGTCCCATTTTGCTCCACGACTGACTTGGACTTATTTTACAAGTCTTCAGTAGCAAAAAGAACAGGAAGCGGATATTTACCACAAAAACATAACCACACTTAGTAGAATAGTTCTGATGTCCAAAAATTACTGTGGGACTTGAAGCCAACCAAAATTGTCAGGACATCAACAATGTCTCGACAAATGACAAGCCAAAACTCCTTGGGCCTGGATCCCGGCAATCAGCGAAACACGATGAGAATTAACGTGAAGGTTCTCACGCCTCAGCAAGAGGTTCCTGCTTTGGCAAGCAGGAACATTGCAGCAATAAGAACAAAACGGAGGAAAGCTGTGCACTGGGAAACCTTTTTTCCAAAATAAATTCATCATTGCCAACAGGGCAGAGAAGGGGAACAGTGGAAAGATTGTTGCTCTTATCAGGACATGAAGCCAACAGAGACCATGAAGCGGCCTGGCTGCTGAGCACAATCACACTCATTTCAGCATTTGTGCGCGTGAGGCTTAAAGAAAGACAAGAAATGCAGTAGAAGCTCAAGGTTACACATCAACCTGACAGACTACTGAAGGGCAAGGCCCGCCGCATACAGAGCAACGCGGCCAAATGGGCAATTTTATCTGGAAACAACTTCTTGAGACTTTAGATGTACAGTATTGCACTGCTTTAGTTTTTAACTGACTGCCCTGGCAACTGAAGCCATATTTATAGTAAGGCAGGAAACGAGAAGGAGTGAGTGTGGTTATTTCAGAGGTGGTTGGCAATGATGAACTCGTGCACTTCAGCGACACACACGTCGCATGCAACACACACTGAAAAATGTTTTTCTTGAATTTACTCAATTTTATTTTGACAGGTGGCTGCACAAAATAAAATCATCCGAATGCAGATACATTAAAGTAGATGTATAATTGAGATTAAAAAAAAAATCCATCTGGATCCAGATGATTGTATTTCAGGCAAACGCCTGACAAAATAAAGTACGAGTAAATTCAACACAATTTTTTTAGTGTATGATTTATTCTATTTCCATTCCTCCCCTATGCGAAAAACTGGTGTCTGTTCAACAACCAACTGGCGTGATCATTAAAGGTTCCGCTGTTAAGTGCAATGGTAAACAACTACTGCTGTGTAAGATGAGATTCTTTAAAGCATCACGCTTCAATTGAAGCACATTTTTATTTATATGTATGCATTAAAAAAACAAAAATCAAATAAAACTGAAGTAAAAAAAACTTCAGGAGGCTCAGTTGGTTGTCTGCAATTGCCTCTCTGCAATCCTCTTGGAGCGTCTCAGAACAAGATTTTGTTGGTTCGTCTCATGCTGATGCTCAAGTGGCCTTCTTGCTGGCTCAGGATGCTTCGTGTTGTCTCCCCCTTTCCCACTTTCCGCCTGCGACACTGCGGCCTGCGACGCTGCGGCCTGCGACGCGGCGGCCTTTGCATGACTGACAGCCTTGGGTCTCCTTCGGCCAGGTTTCGAGTTATCTGCCAGTTTCTGCTGCCCCACGGCTGCTTTGGGAGCCCTCTCCACTGTGGATTTTGAAGTGGATGGTTGGGGTTTGTATGTACTCTTACTTGCGCCCTTGCCTGCTGGTTTCTTGCCAGCGGGCAGATCCGTCTTTGGCGCTACGTGGTTAACAGCCTCTCTTCTCTCAATCTATTTGAAGGGTTGGATTGTGAGTCTAGACGTCGGCACTAAAATTTAATTCATTGGTTGAAGGGGGCAAGCTGTGCTCTTACCTCTGGTTGAGCTAGTTTAGAGTTGAGTTCCGTCATGTTTCTTGTTAGTTGCCGAATCAGCATCTAAAAGGCAACAGAATAGTTCATTAAAACAGCTTTATCGGCTGTGGTTCTGTTCCTCACCTGGCAACCAACAAGTTGTTTCACCAACTCTTCCCTCTCCTTTGATTCCTCCTTTATCCTGAGACGTACATAAGTTTAGAATGCAACTAAAGGATATGATTTGTCGTAAATAATGACATGGGACACACGCGCACAAATTGCAACATGAGATGAGGTCCAAACATACCGACTAATGTCCTTCTCCATATGACTGAGTGCCTGCTGCTGCTGCTGCTTCTTTTCTTCTTCTTCTTGCTCTGTGCCCTATCCACATCTTCCTTGGTTACTACGGCAAGCAGTGACGTGGCCTTTTGCTCCAACACTTTGACTGATGACAACATGATTCCAAGCACCTGCTTGTGGTGCTCCACGAGCTCAGAGTATGATGAAGACTGACAGGCAGAAGACATTTACACAAACTGGTCACTGTTAAAAGAACTGTGGAGAAGACACTCAACATTTGTTTTGTTTTTTACCTTTGGTAAAGCTGTTTGATGGGTTCATCATTGGTATGATTATGCAAAAACAACACAACCGAGCAAGGGCCCGTTGGCGTGGGATCCGACCAAAGGACCGCACACTTTTATGTTTCATGCTGCTTTGAGTCACAAAATGACTCCACCCTCTACCTCGGGGTGCAGGACGAAGTCAGATCCACCCACTCCCACCAACGTAGCCCACTCACAAGTTAAGAGTAGTCAACTTCCAAGGTCATGACAGGATGACGCAGAAATGTGCTATAACTTCTATGATTCAACTTAAATTTGATCACTTCCTCTTAGGAGCATTTTTGTCTGATTTTGTAATTTGTCACTTCAGCTCTTTAAATAAAATCAAGATCGTGACTACAGGACATCAATGTTCAGATTTTGGCTATTGGTGGTCAATTCAAACCTGTGAAATATATCTTTAAAAAATCCTTGTTATTGACTGGATTGAATGATACCATTTGGATTAAATGAGTCATTGTAGACATGATACTGGATTTTTTGGTGTGTTTTCTCTATTCGATTACATCGTTGGTTAATATTTGGACAATAGAGCAAATTCAAATAGTATTTTTAGTTTCCAAAGGGGGCGTTTAATGACTTGCTGCACTCCAGTGGTGAAAATTAATGACGATTTTGAGAATTGAGATACTCTACTGACCATAGGGAGTAACGTTAGTTTTAGAAGGGGAAGCGCCCTCTGCTGACTGAAAAAAAACTAGTAGCAATGTAAGGGGGAAGAGGGAAAAAAAAGTACTGTACTGAGGGTACATGAACAAAAAAATAATTTTTTTGGGTCGTTTTCCCACCTGCACATTGCGCAAAATGATATGAACGGTTAAAAATTATGGATATTATCAACGATAATATTAAGACTAATGGATATATGAGTTCTAATGAGCTGTTGGTTAAAAGCACGATGCATTTAAAGAAGTAAACAACAATAAAAATGTTTATGATGGTCCGAAATAAGTTGTAGGAAAATCAAATCAAAAAACGTATTCAGAGCAGTCGGTGCAAAAAATATCGATGTAATGTAAAGTTAACAAGCAACGTCAGCTCACTTTGTCCAGATCAGCTTGCACGTTCTCGCTGGAGGTCAGCATCGGCTCCAAGACCAGCTCCCTTTGCAGCACGTTTCGCACCACCTCCAGCTCTGCCTGAAGAGCACGCAAATGAATTGGCTTCCCAGTTTATGCACGTGGATCACTTCACTGAAAGCCAACCTGTAGCTCCTTGACGTGTTTCTCCACTTGAATATTCTTCAAGAAGTCCAGGTCAACAGCTGTTATCTCATACCCCTTCATGCCGTCCAGTAAGGTGTCAGGGTAAGCGGAAAAATCTTACAAGAATGCACACATGTTAGAATCTGACCCTCTGGTGTGCCAACGTGTCACAACTACATTTAACTGATTTTACAGAAGCTTTCTTTTAATATTCATTTAATTGCCAATATTATGAATGTACGGGCAAAAATGTTACCTTGGAAAATTTAGTGTTTTGCCTTTGAGAAGCATATGTGTTAATTAATATGTGCAATGTTGCATTTTTAATCGTTAACTCATGATTGTAGCAACGCAGTGTACGTATAAAACTATTCACTGATCAAAACAAATTTATTGCTTCACATAAAGACATGTAAATGATATTTAACACAATGCATGTCGGCGTGATCCTTTTGAAAAATGTTCTAAGAGAGTTGTGGCCAACTTTTGCAGGAATTTATTCCACCTCACTTAATTTGTTGGAAAGATCATATAAAACTACAAATGATGCATATTTAATCCTATATATCTTCACCGTAACAGGCCCAGATTTTTTACACTGTAAATGTACTTAACATTTGTGAGTAAATGTCAGTATATGGGTCATACCGAATTGGAGGATATTTAAGGCACTAACATTGGGGAGGAGCAATGATTTTAGATTTTTTGGGGGGGGATACACTTTCAAGAAAAAGTGGCAATAACAGAGCATATACTGTAATTTGATTTGTCCATGTCAAACTAAACTCAATACGTGAACATTTTGTCATCTCGATAATTTGAAAATTAATAAACAACAAATGATTTGATAAGTGCAATGCAAATCTTTCCTTATTTTGTTTATGGCCCATTAGTTTTATAACTTGAGTGAGTTTCTCCTGAAATTCTAGAATATCCCACATTAGGAGTGTACTTTTTGTGATATTTCTATTTAGTGGTTTGCTGCAAGATTTTTCGAATGCAAAATACATGCCTTAGTTCAACAAAGTTTCTGGTAACACTGTTTAGAAGTATCATTGAAAAAGCCAAACCTGGTTTTGTGCCTGAAGTCTTGAACTCAATCTCATCCGGAACAGGGCGCTCGCCGCTGTCCCCCTTTGGATCATAGTCAAAGGTCATGAGGTCACCACTTGGACTGCAAACGAAACAGTTAAGACAGACAACAGATGGTCTAACTGGATGCACGAACCTCAGTGTCCTGATGGAATGCCACAATGTGACTTTTTTGATCCTCATTGATAAAGACCAAGCGTCTCTTCACTTCGGACAGAGGAGGCGTCCTGGGCAGTTGCCTGCCGGTTGGGATGAAGTGCAAGCTCCCTGTCAGCATCTTCAAGTAATTTTGAGCCATGAGGAATGTACGAACGAACAAGGGCCTGCTCCTGCTAAACAGAAAAAAAAAAATCCCATTCTCCTTTTGCTGTCCCTTTAACAACTCGATTGGTTGCACCTGGGGGCGCAATGCTGCCTGCTGGCCACCGGGGGGCAAAAGAGTTGCGCAAATGTGATGCACTCTTGACAGTACATCTTCCTTTGCTTCATCTTGTGTTTGAGGGACACAACCTGGAAATGCACAAGAGACATCAGAAGAATGTGAACAAGGGAGCATTAATGATATATTCAGAACATTTTTAAAAACATTCCCAATTCATCGCCTTACTGCAGACAACAGTTAGATGTTTTCAGTGGCAAGAAAATCACGAACAGCACATGCATTCACTGCTCAGCACCATATCCAGGCAGAGAAACAGCTTCAGTTCACAGGCCGCTGTCATTGCCCTGCTCCACTGACAGATTGAGGAAATCTCTCCTCCCTCATGCCATGCGGCTTTTTAATTCCACCCTGGGAGGGAAGTGCTATTATCATATTCATCCTCTCATCTTTGTACTGTACTGCCAACAACTTGCACACAGAACCCCATGCACCTTATTCTGGACTTTCACACTGCACTGGAATTGTGACTCTTATTGTCTTTCTCTTTCCATCTCTCTCTCTCTCTCTCTCTGAGTTTTAGGGAACTTATGGTTAAAAAAAAGCTCTGATATTTGTTTGATAAGTTTGTTCATTCTCAGCTACTGCAATCCTGTTTCTATTGACTACTCGTGTGGGAGTATATCAAGTTAAATAATTTCACTTTACTTGAACACTGGATTTTGGTTCTGGCAGAAGAAACACAGATATCCACGGTACAAGGCAGCTGGACAGTGAGCCGAGCGGAAATCCAACTATCTTTAAACTGCCGGTGTCACACTGCCGGTCCCGCATGCTTTGTGGCACTCCAGGAACTTGAAAGGCGAGCACTGAGTCGTAAATACTTCTGTTTTTAAACTCCTTGCTCCCATGATGCCGCAGGAGAGAGGAAGAGAGAAAAGGGTCATGCGTTGGTGCTTTGTACAATCTGATTGGGTAACAAATTATTAGAGTTCATGTTCCAGTAGCAGTATCTCAAACATGCACTAGGCCTCTTGCTCCAGTGCACTTACTGAACTCAAAAACGCACACACAACTAAAAGCTTTTTGGTGTGCGAAAAAGACCTCCACTCCCTTTGTTGCACCAAATGTTGTATTGAGTGGGAAGCTCATAAAGAGAGGAAGATGTGCTCAAGACATTTGACTCCATGGGAGGTCCGAGATGTCCATTGATTCATTTTAAAATCTAACCGCAAATGGCTGGCAACCAGTTCAGGGTGTCCCCCGGTGTCTTTATGACGGCGGGGACGGGCTTCAGCACGCCCACAACCCTAGTGAGGAGAAATGTTTCGGAGAGTGGATGGATGGATTAAAATCTAAAATCTACGAACTCATTCAATCCCAGCCACTGGAGCAGCCCCCTATATATTTCAAGACAAATGGAGTTCTAAATTATAGACTTAGCGGGGGAGTTGGCAGCCCAGTGTTTTATCATTTGCCCAGTCGGCATCGGAGTAGCCTACCAACTCTAATTGTGCGTCACTCTTTTTGTAACATAGCACTTGGTTCTTAGTTCCTTTTAAGTACCTATACACATGTTTTAATGCTGTCAAGTGCTTTTCTCTTGGATCAGACATATACTGAGATAGTCTACTCACAATCCAGCTAATATCAGGTCTAGTGCAGGTCATGATGTATATGAGGCTGCCCAGCATTGCTCTATATTTCCTCTGATCGGTTTTGTCCCCTCTGGAGCCAGGTCACATTTGATTTCACTTGGAGTGGCTCTTGCTTTGCATTCAGACATGCCAAACCTTTCCAATATTTTCTCAATATATCTGGATTGGTTCAATGTGATTGAGCCCACATTTTGCTTGAAATCAATCCCAATGAAATGAGTGAGGCATCCGAGATCTTTCATCCTAAACTTACTCTTGAGTTTCTTTTGATCTCGCATAAACACCTCTCATTGCTGGCAGCCACAATGATATCATCGACCCACACTAACAAAATTTCTTTTTCTTTGTCAGACATTTTGGTGTAAATACAGTGGTCTGCTTGACTCTGTACAAACTCGTTCGCAAGTAAAAACTCATGAAGCATCATGTTCCAATTTCTCCCAGACTGTTTGAGGCCATATATGGATTTGTTTAACTTACACACAAGTTGTACACCATCCCTTTGTTTCACACAAAAACCTTCAGGTTGATCCATGTATAGTTCGCAGTCAATAGGTGCATGTAAGTATGCTGCCTTCACGTCCATTTGGTTTAACAGCAACTCATACTGTGCAGCAAGCTGCATCAGTAGTCGCAGTGATGTCAGATTAGCGGTCGGCGAAAATGTCTCAGAATAGTCAAGTCCTTCTCTCTGACTGTACCCTTTGGCTACATATCTCGCTTTATATGTTTCATTGCCTTTGTCATCCTCCTTTAAAGCATACACCCACCTTCCCCCACTGTCTGTCTACCCTCCGGTAATGGCACAAGGGTGAAAGTGTCGTTCTCTTTAAAAGAAGTCATCTCATCTATCATCGCCTTTCTCCACTTTTCTGACTTTGGCGATGCCATTGCCTCATAGAATGTTTGTGGCAATCCCACTGTTGCTCTATAGCAGTAATCAATTGTGATTTCATTGCCTTTTATCACACATTCATAATCCTCTAAATATTTTGGTGTCTTCCTTTCTCTACCAGAAGTACGAGGAGTCTCATTACCATTGGTTGAGTCTGTGTCGCAGTCAGGTTTAAGCTCTGGTTCAGTGTCAGAATCTTTTCCTACATATTCCGTCTGTAACTGACTTGCTTTAGGCATAGTTACCCACTCTACATAGTGGTCCTCCAGTTGGGTCTTCTCGGTCTGTGTCTCACTCTCAGTCACGGTCTTTGTGATGAAGTGGACCAGTCTGTGTTTCTGAACTTTGTTTGTCTCTGGAAAATAAATCAAATAAGCAGGTGAATGACGGTCAAAACCAACAAAGATCCCCTTTTGCCCTTTGGATCTAGCTTTCTCCTGTTTTGCTCATACACCATGCATTCTGAACCAAACTTTTTCATTTTTGACAAATCTGGTCTTTTTCCTGTGAAAAGGAAATAAGGAGTCTCCCCTGTTCTTTCGCAGTAACATCTGTTCCGTATAACTGCTGCTGTTCTGGATGCATATGGCCATAGCTCTTTGGGTAAGCCTGATTCTATCAGCATACACCTGACCATCTCAAACAATGTGCGCCAGTTCCTCTCTGCTGTCCCATTTTGATGTGGGGAGTAGGGCGCTGATCTCTCATGTTTTATCATATTATCTCGAAGTAGAGATTGATACTCTTTTGAAACAAACTCTGTCCCATTATCCGATCTCATTCGCTTCACTTTACCATATGGTGCTGTGTCTGCCAAGAACTGCTTTGTAGCCTCGACTGCCATGTTTTTGTTCCTGAGAAAGTATACAAAAACAGCTCCAGAAAAGTCATCAGTAAAAGTGATGGCATATTTGTACCCGTCGAATGACTCTGGGTCAATAGGCCCACCTAGATCTGTATGTACCAGCCCTAATGGCTCTTTAGCTCTCACATCACTTTTCCTGTTTCTATTCTGGGTGAATTTCCCTTGAATACAGGTTTCACACTGGTTAGGTCTAGTTTTGTTACTAATTTTCATACCTTCTACCACAGCTTCAAGCTTAGCAATATCACCATAGTTACAATGGCCCATTATCTCATGCCATGTTTTCATGTCTAAAGATGCATTGCAGGAGTCCTCACTGCATTCAGAATTTTCTGTGACAATGTCAAGATAGTACATACGGTCCTTTACAATCATCTTGCATATTGTCCCATCTGAAAGAATCATTTTGTTGTCATTCTTCGCAAAGTTGAACTTCGCTCCTTTCGAAGTTGCTGCATCCACAGAAAGGATATTCTGCGGGTATTCTGGGATGAGGAGAGCATTTGTGAGCTTGACACTCACTACTCGTCCACTGCTGTCGGCCAGCTTGATTTGGCGCGTCCCCTTCTTCTCGACACTTCCGTGATCCGTCTTCCATCAGCCAGCTGCATGATGTGATCTTTAGGCCGGAAACTCTCATCAAATCGGATGAATGCGGTCTTGTCGGTGATTATGTGGGCAGAAGCACCGCTGTCCACGAGTAGTCCATATTGCTGCGCTCCCTTGGGTCGCCATTCACTCACCCGAGCAATAATGTTTCTTCTTCTTCCTCGAAGATTTGGCTTGGTCTCTGCCACGGAAAACTTTTTCCGAATCGTCCATAACTGTAGCCACTTTATTGTTCTTATCAGCTTTTGTCGTTCGCTTGTGTGGTTTCTTATCCTTACTTGTGCAGTCTCTTGCTTTATGCCCCACTTTCTCACAAATAAAGCATTCTCCATTGAAGACGATTTCTTGTCTTTTCTTTGGCTTCGGCTTGAATGACTTGGCGGTCATTACTTCATCTGGTCTGGGCCTGCTTCGTAGCGGAGGGTGCATTCAAAACTTCTCAGCCTAGTCTTGAATTCAGCAAAGGTTAACACTTCCCTCGTTTGAGTCACATGCACAGAAAATGGGTTGTACTCATCAGTGAGTCCTTTCAACACCATAGCCACCAATAGTGCATCGCTTAGGTTCTCTTTAGCTCTTTGTAGCGCGGCCACTAGCTTCTCGACACGTGCTAGATAGCCCGCTAGCTCCTCGCCGTTATCCATTAGCATATTGGTTAGCTCTGTGTACAGCCCGACAATTCGCGGCTTTTCTTGGACTCAAAATGGCGTCTCAATATTTCCAGACTTTTCTTACCATCTTCTGGTGCTTCATACAGGATGAGTGTCAGTGTTTTATCATCCAAGCAGCCGCACAGTTCAGCATATGCCAGTTCGTTTTTCCACACGGTTTCTGTTGCGGCCTGTTCGCTGGATCCCGTAGCTACATCACACCCGAGGATAGCATCTTTTAGCCCGATGGTTTTCAAGTATGCTAGGAACCTCGCCTCCCAGATGTGATCATGTCTCGTTTTCGGCAGCAGGTGGCAGGCGGTGCATTCTGGCTGGCTGCGCACCTGCTACCTATTTGCCATTAAGCACCTGTTTTATTAGGGCTGTCTTTCTGACTCTTACTTGCCGGAGAATTGCTTGCCGTGCCACTGCTTTGCCCGTGTGTCGGTCTTTTGCCTCTCGTATTAGTCTGAGTGCGCTAGTTAGATTTGTCGGCTCTTTTTGGTGTAGTCTTTTCTTCGTGCGTAATCGTATTCGAGTTTATTTTTCTTCCTTGCCTTTTGTGTTTTTGCATGTTCTCCTGGTACTCGTTTTGACCAGCGTTTTCTGTTGTCTATTTTCGGCGGTGCGGTTTTTGTTAATAAATATTATTTTCGTACGGAGTTCTTGTTGGTGTCTGCTGTTTCGGGAATCCTATATTTCAATTATGTTGCGAATGAAGCGTGTTCCTTTCCGCTTCGCTAGCAACGTGACACCCAGTGAGTTGGTTAGCACTTCTGCCTCACAGTTCTGAGGTTCAGGAATTTCAGCTCCAGCTTTCCTGTGACTGAGGTGCTAACAGACATTTTCAGCACATCGCTCCCAACAATGTCCCAACCTCCCTAAAGACTGACTCCATCCTCCGCATACCCAAGATCTAAACAGTAGCTCCAAATGACTATCGGCCAGTAGTCCTCACTCCGAAAGGTATGAAGTACTTTGAGAAACTGATCGTGGTGCAAATCACAAACTCTATGCACATCACTGTGGACCCTCACCAGTCCACCATTTCAGACATCCAGCCCTCACCAACCTGGGAAGGAGGAAGTCCGACATCTGCATGCTCTTGGGGCATTTCAGAGACCTTCAACACCAGTATCTCACAGAACCTGTTGCCAAAGATAAACTTCCTTGGGCTGAGTCCATCACTGGGGAACTGGATCCTGGACATATTTGGAATGGAAAAATTATGTACAGTGCTTGCACTTGAAAATTAAATGTATTTTCTTCTTCTTCTTTTGCTCTTGGCCTTTTCCTGTTCGGGGTCGCCATAGTATGTCGTCCTTTTTCCAAGTCTTCCTCAAAATGTTCTGCATCCTCCTCTCTAACACCAACTGGAGGTGTAATTATGTATTTTAGTTATCATACATTTGCCCTCCATGTCTTCCCTCACTACATCTGTCAAACGTCTCTTAGGTCTTCCTCTTGCTCTCTTTCCCGACAGGTCCCTACTGACTATCCCTCTACCGATATACTCACTATCTCTCCTCGGCACGGATCCAAACCATTTAAATCGTCTCTCTCTAACTTTTTCCTCCAAAACATCTAACCTTATCTATCCCTCTGATGAGCTCAGTTCTAATTCTATCCCTGATGACTCCAAAAGTAAACCAACATCTTTATTTTTGGCACCCCCGGCTCCGCTTTGTGCCATTTCCTCATTGACACTGCGTCCAATACATACATCATGGATTACTGTTTTCTAAACTTAGCCCTTCATCCTGGCGGTGACTCGTCTATCTCATAACACTCCATTGCTGTGGACTGCTGACCGTAAGTATTGTATGCTCTAAAGTTTGATCATTTTCACAGTGTTTTCTACTTCGTAATGCTAACGTGAGAACTATCATTAAATTCTAAAAGTGTTAATACAACACTTAACTGTAGTGTCACCCAGCTTTTCTTTTACTTTCAAACTCATCCTATAGGCACGATTGAACCACATAGCTGGCTGACTTTGGCACGCGGACTGTATGTTTGACAACGCTGTGATCATCGTGCCACAGTGTTCAATGGGAACAGTGCGGTTTTGCTTTTGTTTTGTGGCACATTTACATTTCTCCTCGAAAAGCACAATCCATCCCAAGGATGAGGTCCTTCCCCTCAGGGACTGCTGAGGGAGGCAGTGGGCTTCAGTCAGGATCCATATCGTAGAGTCATTGCCTTTGCAACACACAAGCACCCAAGTGTGTGTGTGTGTGTGTGTGTGTGTGTGTTTGGAGGGTGGTGGGGTGCAGACATGGCTCAAGGTGTCAGAAGGCAGGCTGGTTTAAATTTAACTGGGTGCAACTTAACATGGCAGGTCCTCCGCTCCCTCTCCCTCTCTCACACACACACACCCATGCCCAGACAGCATCATGCTCACACAGACTTAGCCTTAGACACCATCCTGCACTGTGTGTACCATACAGCAGCAGCCATCCTCATTCAGACCAACTGGATTGTACAAGGGGACGGCCGAGGACATAGCGGAGAAGTAAACTCTCACACTGGGTGGGCAAGAAGCATTCAACACTAAGGATAAACACGTCATCCAAGGCGTCAGGCTGAAGGCACGGCGGGCAGCTCTGCAGCATCACAGCAGCACATTTAGCAGTTGGTCGCTTAGCTACGAGAGGTAAGACCAGAGGAGCATGTGCACAGTGGCCGTGAAGGTATCTATTAGTATCTATTATCTATTACTCATAGCTTTGACTACTGGATAGAGGAAAACTGCAGAGAAACTGTTGTGCTTCCATGGGATTAGTATGCAACGAGATCCAAATTCACCTCCGCACAGGAAAATAAATCAGTACCGTTCTACGATAGGTGCCAATGACTGCGGTCACGCTGCACATCAAAGCTACAGTGATAAATCATGCAAAACAGTCCCGACGTGACAGTGGCAAATGTTGGCTGCACCCAGGAAAGTTTTGCAAAGGTGTCTACATTTTTCCACTGGCTCTACCATCACTGGCTTGCCAACGGCTGCGTTTTGATGATGTGTTGATGTGAAGAATGTGTTTGAAATGATTGCAGTCAGTCAATAGGTCTTGATTTTCTATGCACCGAAACAACCTTCTCCTTATGTAGCCATTTGGCATTTTTGCTCTTAACAGTTAAAATACTTTACTTCAAAATGCACAAAAACATGTCCTAAGAGTCTCATATTAAGATTTAAAGTATTACACAAGGCTGAAAGTTGAAACTATAAGCAAGCAAGATGTTGATAATATTTGGTGCATGGCTAGCAGTGATGGTTTGCATCCAATAGCAGAGCAGCAGGCCAGTAGTGCCTTCTGGTGTTACTAATCTGCAGCAATCAACTGATTTAGCTAGCTAACACGCATTCACGAGAGTGTGACTGCTGGCCACTCATACTGATATCTGATTATTTCATGTGGCATGGTGGTCCATTGGATAGTGTGTCTGCTTCACAGTGCAGAGGTGCAGGGTTTGATTCTAGCTCTGGCCTTCATGTGTGGAGTTTGCATTTTTTCCCCGTGACTGTGTGGGTTTTCTCCAGGTACTCTGATTTTGCTCCCACATTCCATAAACATGCATGGCAGGCTGATTGAACACTGAAATTCTCCCTAGGTGTGATAAAGAGCGCGAATGCTTGGTCTTCTATGTGTGACCTGTGATTGGCTGGCAACCAGTTCAGGGTGTCTTCCGCCTACTCTCCAAAGACAGCTGGGATAGGCTCCAGCACGCCCGCGACCCTCATGAGGATAAGCAGATTGGAAAATGGATGGATGGATGATAATTTCACTTTCAGCATGTGAATCATCACCAAGCCTCATCCTAATAATATGTTGAGTATTTATTCTCTGGTCTACTGAGCAGACCTTTAGGCCAGGACGCACACTGTTGACTAGTGGGAGGATCGCATTAAGACAGACTAAAGGCCTTTGGAGACAATGCTTTTTAAGAGATAGCATCTAAAGTGCTGAAATCACTGGAGAAAAGTACACCTTGCTGCTGAGTGACAGTTTGGGGCTAGTGGGGCACAGATTGTTAACGTACTCTGAGCTCCTCGACTAGGTGGGCGGATTACAGCCTGGTTAAGAGGTTTTGTGTTGGATTTATCACTGACTCATCTGGTCAGAATGTGCTGCTGATGTCTACAAAAAAAAGGTTCACAATTACATCATAAAAGGATGATCGTTTGCGAGAATAGAAATCGGGACAACATTTATTCATGGTTGTCAAAATATGAATTGCACAATTCAATGATTACATGTCATGCAAAAAAAATGGCAGCATCAATAAGAAAAACTATTCAGAACAAAAATTATTGGATTGCATTTGCTGATTGGAGAACACCTGAGCTTCTCAGGCCATGCAAAGCAATGACATTTGTAAAATTTGTGCTGTTTATCAAATTATTTGTTGTCTGGTGTAGTGAGGCAATGAGGTGGCAGCGAGGTTGACCAGTCCAAATGCAAGTGTGGAACGAGGGGGGCATGGTGCTGGCTGACTTGTTTGGGCTCCCTAGGTCTGGTTTCACTTACAGAATAGCTGCCACTCAGAGCTCTGGGGAAAGAGCACTATTTATACTCGAGCAGAAACGCCAGTGTTGTCCAACATTAGCTTTGCTCCGAGCTTGACCCGCAGTCCAATGAAGTTCGCAGCCATCACACTGTACTATAGGATGGAACTCCAGAAACCATTGTTCATCCAAGCAAGTTAAAAAGAATTTTAGTACACTAAAATGGTCAAAGATACAGTAGTAACAACTCTTAATGAATTGAATCGAATCATAATTAGGGGTTGGCTATTTCGAGAGGTGGCAAACGTATTCACACTCTGTACTTCTAGCCAAGTACAGATGCTTGTGTAAAAAAAGACTGGTGAAAGTAAAACGACTGATTCAACTCTTCTCCTTGAGTCAGGAAAAAAAATGTACTGACTGAATATTCTGATTGCTAACAAATTTGAAAAACTTGGCACAGTAAAAAAAAAAAAAGTACCGTACTTGTACTTTGTTACGCCCCACCACCACGAGCGACACCCCTGACACCAAAAGTCTGAATTTCTGGACTAGTGTAACCTGCATTTGTGCTCAAGCAGAATATACGGCACTCCCTTGGCCCCACCATCACCATTAGAAGCGATGGGCTTGGGTCAGTACACTTTCTCGTGCACAGGCACAGAACATAACAACTCAAAACAAGCCATAAAGTCAGGATGTTGTATTTATGGGGTGTCCTAGTACTTGTAATGCGCGTCCGCGCCCCTTCAAAGGTATCATAGAGTGAGACGTATTCCTTTGTTTTGTTTTGTTTCTTTTTACTGAAAACAGTTTAGGTTGAAATAAAAAGATTACCGTAATTAAAACCCTTGTGTTACAATTTCTACAATTTTTGTAGATTTTTGCGTGTTGTCATCTTTATATCAAATACAAAGCATAAAATTGTGTGATATATATATATATATATATATATATATATATATATATATATATATATATATATATATATATATATATATATATATATATATATATATATATATATATATATATATATATATATATATCTTTTTTTTTTTTAAGTTTTGGTCATAGCACAGTAATGCTTTTATTGTCCATAGAGGGCAAAAATACAAAGAAAAAAATAAGAACTATATATGTATGTATAGCGCTGATGCCACTGGACATGTCGAGTGGTTGAAAGTAAAATAAATATTCAGGAATAATAGTTTTACAATTTTTGTAAAATTGTATGTTGCGCTACATAATTTTTTTTACATCGACCTCAGTACAAAACTAGGCATTTGCAGTTTCTGGAGGAATTGCATGTGAATGCTGAAATGCTGAGTGAAAAAATATGGATGCCTCTAGGATGGTGTTGAATGATGTTGAAAATTATTACCAAGTTGAATTTAATATGGGGAAATGTTTGAATTTTGAATGGGATTGATGATTTTGTTGACGGTGTCATTGGCAATGAATAGGGAATTCTTGGTGCAATTTTTAGGGGTGAAAATGTAGAATTTTTGGTCAATGGGGATCTTTTAGCAAAGTGAAAATTGTTCCAAATGTGGCTTGAATGAGCTGAATGTTTGGAATTTCAAAATGAGAACAATGTGAATCTGTTATATTCAATAACCTGCTGGGAATGAATGACCAAAAGCAGATCCTTGCTTTCTCAACCATCGAACCTTTCCAATAATTCATTAAAGTTTAATTGTTGTCTCACTGGTCCATAAAACTCTTGAGGCTCACATCTCCGCATGTTTTGGAAACATGGCCTGTTTCTTCTTCTACTGCCCGAAGACAGCCGGCTCCAGCATGCCCGCGACCCTTGTGAGGATAAGCGGATTGGAAAATGGATGGATGTAAATCTCTATCAAATAAAAACTCCTATACTTTTTGAGGGGAGTGAATGAAGAGCACAGTATGAGTTTGGTCCACCGTAGCAGTCACGTCTGGTCTTTCTGAATATATTAAGGAGTTGTCCGATGTTGTGGCTTAAAAAGGAAATGCTTGTAAAGTGATTTTTAAAAATCTTTGGGGTGTCTTGACAAAAACAAAAAACATAAAACAAAAACAAAAACAGAAGTTTTAAGACACCTGAGAACTGTTTTATCCTTTTCAGGGACAGCAGTCACTACAGTGGACAGCTTATCATGTTATCAGGTTATAGGGTGCATGAAAAGGATTTCATTGTGATGCAAGCATTTAGTTGTAAGGTATACAGTATTCATTATTTTTTTTCTTTCTTTACTGAGGTTAAAGTCCACCTGCTGTTCACATTTGCCACAGCATCATCGCCCTCACTCATTTTAGTACGTGTACTTTGGTTTAACTATGCAGCCGGTTGAATTTGGACTCCACCGTAGGCTGCTTGATAGGGGCCGGGACTTTCCATGATGCGACACAAATTGTCAAACCTGTTGCCTCCCTTTGCTGTGTGGCCTGGTTGGTTATGTTCTCATAAAATCCTCACAGAGACCCACATACAATATCTGGCAGTTATTTCTGGGCAGTCTATTCCCAGGAGGGATGCAACTTTGCCCGTGAAATTCTGAGCATATGAAACATGATTAGATAAAGCGACACAAGTACGGGGCCGTAAATATTCACCTAACAGCGGCCATGCCGTGAACACTCCTCTTTTTTTGTGCTGGCATTGTTGCCCCCGTCCTGTGTTGCATGTTGCCAAGGAGACGTCCCTGACGAAGACCAAAGCTGCATGTCTCTCTGTTACAGAACAGCGTCGACTGCGAGGCAACTGTCACCCACAACACAGAGTGAAGTGTGCATGTCCCTTCATTCCTAAAAATGTCCCGCCTGCCTCGAGGACGGGGCCCTCCAAGCTTTTTCCTGCAAGGGCTGAAAATCAAAAAATGCAAAATTTTGGGGTGGTCTCTGGCCCTGTATCTCCACAAGAATAGATTCGCTCTTGCACAGCGCAGCAGTCAAATCACAAATGTAGTTATCAGTAGACTTGACAGCGACCTGGTGTATCGGATCAGCCGATATTATGTATATTTTGTCAATTTTGGGATCGGCCTGTTGTGATTTGAAGATCCGATCAATTATGTCATTGATTGTCAATATTTGTGTCGCAGTGCTCATTGCGTGGGCCTTGTGCGCGTCGTCTCATCGACACCTGTACCACTTTCCTTTCTGAGTGCAAACACAGTATCTCAATGAACTGACGTATAAAACCTATTGATGCGGAATAGATCTTAGTAGGACCAGAGGCATCAACAGTTTAAGCAGTGTCGATCTCTCTGTACATTCGTAAAGATATTGTGAGTTTAGCGCGACTCAGCAAAGTGATTATTACATGAAGCGAAGCAAAATTGCAATGCTGTCCTGCAAGCATGTCTGACAGTTCCTGGTGCTGCTTGAACACCTGCAATCTTTCAGCTCACTATTTTGCAACATTATTGATTAGCAGCATATTGTTTAGCAGCTAACAAGCCAGACAGCTCCCTCAGGAGTCATCTGATGCCGTGCCATGCCATGCCATTGTGTGCGTATTTACTTTCATCGATTGATTCTTGGAGAGCAGCCTTCGCCACACATTGTCTCTGAGCCACAGGAAAATACGTTCACTGTCCGGGCCTTTCGACAGCATGGCAAGTGGCTCAAGGATGGCTGACCTCGTAATCCTCACGATGCCCACTATGATGTCACACGGAAGCAAACTCCAGCAGATGAGGTGACAGATTGCTGACCGTCCTATAAACCCATGCCTTGACTAATCTACTGTCAGTCCTCAATTTGGGGGTTAAAGCCCCTAAATGGGGATGTGTACATTTTAATCCCCACAATGAATCCTTAAGGTCCCTCTGTCCCCTCAGGGTCTCCTGACTATTGGTAGTGGTGAGTCTTGGGAATTGGGTGTAGGCAACCGGTAACAAATTGTCATTGATGCTGTTTCAGTGGGACTATTATGGTCGTTGAACGTCACATGACCAAACCCAGAAAACAAGTGATCCGTGACGGCTTTTACCCGAGCCCTTTGCCACTGGGATGTCATTTTCAGTCAACAGCAAGTAGGCAGCCCTCTCAGAGGGATAAACTAATAGGGATTTTTTCTTCTTTCTGATTAGTTCATATTCCACAAATGCAATCTTAATCAGAATAGCATGTTTAGACTAGTGGTGGCAGATACAACTTATTATTGACAAGAAAAGTCTTGACTACCTTTAAATAGTCATGAGATCAGGGCCTGAACACCTCAGGCTTAAATTTATAATATACTCCCCTCTGCTGGTTGGTTGGTTACATTACATGGGTTCATCTGTCCACAACGCCGTGATTAACTAAACCTCATCTCATCTGTGAGATGCTGCTTTAAGAGTAGGTAGGGAAATACGTTAGCACGTGATCAGGATCACCTTGATGGTAAAAAATAAACATTTTGTAATGATGAGTTAACCCGCAGGGGTCAAACTCAAGGGCTGGGGGCCACTTTTGCCTGCCCACAACATTTTACGTGGCCCATAAAGCAAGTCATGTGTGTTTACATAATTTGTCTGACTAAAAAAATCCAAATTGGCATTTTTTTGGGTGAACAACTTCAAAACTAGTTAGCCATCAATTTGTTGTGCATACATAATAATATGATGAGGTGATTGTACATTTACATGGCTCCACAGTAACGGTTCTGAGGGAAGCCATAATTACACTTTGTGGCCTGCAACAAAAAATTATTCGACAATGTTGCTCTAAATTATTGAGCTCATTGAAAATCATCTTTACCTTCCTTTTGATGTAGAAAGCAAAGATCTGCAGCGTCACAGGCTGTCTAAACCCAATGACCCCGTCACCGATATTACTACGGCCCAGCAGCACTTGTGGCTTCTCCTTCTCATAATCACCTGTTCCAAAACAGACCTGGTTACAGTGCAACTGTATGCAGCCTGTAGCTGGGGCCAAGAGAGGAAAACCAATACGGGATAATAAATACAATTGTGTGCTGGAACATGCGCCGAGGCCCAAATGGGATTCTCAGGTCTAAACATAGCATGTACAGTTCTACGGCGAAAGAAGGAGGTTCACTTCTTGTGCGTCATGTTCTGTTCATTGACGTTTGACTTCACGCAACATGACTGGCACCATGGAAAAATAACAAATCTGGTCTCAGTTGTGGAGTGTAAACCTCTGGGGCTTGCTTGCAACCTTGACACCAGAGAGGTTCAAACAGGCCAATGGTTAAAGATGTCCTATTTCATGCTGCTGCATTCAATGTTTTGGAAGCAGCTGTAAAATCATTCAAAAGATGTTTCATCCTGAAATGCAAAATTACAAACAGGACTTGACGAGCAGGAGGAACATAACTCTCAATTTACTCAATGAGAGGCATGGCAAACCCTCTACTGCTTGCTTATCATGCTCAAACAGCTGATGTGACGCTGCTGTAAATGCAAGTCAAAAGTCCGTGAGTCTGAAACTTACATTAAGTACTTAAAAAATACTGTTCTTGTTCAAGTAAACCGAGCCTTTTTGGACAAAATAAGAAATAGCAACTACACACAAATGTAGGGAAAATTTTTACATTAAAAAAAAAGGATATTCAAGTACAGGTAATTGAAAAGTCTACTAAGTGAAACACAGCAAATCAAGGTGGGAAAAAATCAGTTGGGATGGTATTGTATTAAGTATATGCAGAGTTACAAGACAATCACCAGAATGGCTCGCTCACAGGTTTTTGGAAATCAACATCAGGGAAGCTTTACTTGCTTGAATAATGTCAGACTTGGGATGAGTGGCCAGGCACCCCGCCATTTGCATACAAGCAATTTAAAAGTAAATTTGCCATAACGTATCCCTCTTAAACCTCTGTATCATCACCCTTGACTCACCTCGAACAATACCTGATCATGTTCCCCCACACCCAGTGTTTTGGGAGTTCGCCTGTGCTTGAGGCAACTTCATGAAATTGCCCATTTTTTATGTGCTCGCTTTTTGACGGCAGGAAGCATCGCAAATGCTTTAATGACACCGCCTGTTGCTATGACAACCATCCGCCCTGTTTGCAAACACTGCACTCCTTTTTTGGCTCTGTGATTAAAACCACGGAAGCGGGTGCTGTTATTACAGGGTTATTAGTTGGACTTAAAAAAAAAAAGAAATACCATGAAGTTCCTGTGGGTATTTTACAAGCACAAGCATTCTCCATGAAGTGAGATTATGAAAACATTTGGCTGTTATGCAAATAAAATTAGCTGAATAAGTAAATTGCCAACATATGCTCTTTGTGCAAAAAGAGGAGACTGTTGCTCCTGAATTGAGTGATTGATATTGAGCCCACTTTGTGTCCAGAAGGCAGACAAGTAGTAGATCTGCTCCTTCTTAGCAAAAGTCACTCACTCCATCTGTTCCTCCCTCTCTCCCCGCTTGTATTTGATCTTGATTCTCTTGCCCTCAATCACGTCAGAGTGTGATGTAAGGCTGAAGGAATGTACTCAGTAATGCGTGTGTGTCCTCCATACATGGGCGCGAGGTTTATTTTCTTTGCAGCACACCTGCTTCCTCACCTTTCACCCTGGTGACTTTAACGGGCAAATGAAAAGTCAAGGCTTTTTTAAGTCTTGAAATGTGAAGTGGTCACTATAAAGACGACTTTTAAGAGTCCAAAGTCTGAAGACAGCATATCCAAGGCTCTTGGGCTTGCCACATCGTACTTTTTGACCAGCTAGCCAACCACGGAAACTTAAGTGGTCATGGGAAAGAAAAGCGTCCAAACTGCCAATTATTTTTTTCTTTCTTTACTGAGGTTAAAGTTCACCTGCTGTTCACATTTGCCACAGCATCATCGCCCTCACTCATTTTAGTACGTGTACTTTGGTCTAACTATGCGGTTGAATTTGGACTCCACCGTAGGCTGCTTGATAGGGGCCGGGACTTTCCATGATGCGACACAAATTGTCAAACCTGTTGCCTCCCTTTGCTGTGTGGCCTGGTTGGTTATGTTCTCATAAAATCCTCACAGAGACCCACATACAATATCTGGCAGTTATTTCTGGGCAGTCTATTCCCAGGAGGGATGCAACTTTGCCCGTGAAATTCCGAGCATATGAAACATGATTAGATAAAGCGACACAAGTACGGGGCCGTAAATATTCACCTAACAGCGGCCATGCCGTGAACACTCCTCTTTTTTTGTGCTGGCATTGTTGCCCCCGTCCTGTGTTGCATGTTGCCAAGGAGACGTCCCTGACGAAGACCAAAGCTGCATGTCTCTCTGTTACAGAACAGCGTCGACTGCGAGGCAACTGTCACCCACAACACAGAGTGAAGTGTGCATGTCCCTTCATTCCTAAAAATGTCCCGCCTGCCTCGAGGACGGGGCCCTCCAAGCTTTTTCCTGCAAGGGCTGAAAATCAAAAAATGCAAAATTTTGGGGTGGTCTCTGGCCCTGTATCTCCACAAGAATAGATTCGCTCTTGCACAGCGCAGCAGTCAAATCACAAATGTAGTTATCAGTAGACTTGACAGCGACCTGGTGTATCGGATCAGCCGATATTATGTATATTTTGTCAATTTTGGGATCGGCCTTAATGTTGTGATTTGAAGATCCGATCAATTATGTCATTGATTGTCAATATTTGTGTCGCAGTGCTCATTGCGTGGGCCTTGTGCGCGTCGTCTCATCGACACCTGTACCACTTTCCTTTCTGAGTGCAAACACAGTACCTCAATGGACTGACGAATAAAACCTATTGATGCGGAATAGATCTTAGTAGAACCAGAGGCATCAACAGTTTAAGCAGTGTCGATCTCTCTGTACATTCGTAAAGATATTGTGAGTTTAGCGCGACTCAGCAAAGTGATTATTACATGAAGCGAAGCAAAATTGCAATGCTGTCCTGCAAGCATGTCTGACAGTTCCTGGTGCTGCTTGAACACCTGCAATCTTTCAGCTCACTATTTTGCAACATTATTGATTAGCAGCATATTGTTTAACAGCTAACAAGCCAGACAGCTCCCTCAGGAGTCATCTGATGCCGTGCCATGCCATGCCATTGTGTGCGTATTTACTTTCATCGATTGATTCTTGGAGAGCAGCCTTCGCCACACATTGTCTCTGAGCCACAGGAAAATACGTTCACTGTCCGGGCCTTTCGACAGCATGGCAAGTGGCTCAAGGATGGCTGACCTCGTAATCCTCACGATGCCCACTATGATGTCACACGGAAGCAAACTCCAGCAGATGAGGTGACAGATTGCTGACCGTCCTATAAACCCATGCCTTGACTAATCTACTGTCAGTCCTCAATTGGGGGGTTAAAGCCCCTAAAGGGGGATGTGTACATTTTAATCCCCACAATGAATCCTTAAGGTCCCTCTGTCCCCTCAGGGTCTCCTGACTATTGGTAGTGGTGAGTCTTGGGAATTGGGTGTAGGCAACTGGTAACAAATTGTCATTGATGCTGTTTCAGTGGGACTATTATGGTTGTTGAACGTCACATGACCAAACCCAGAAAACAAGTGATCCGTGACGGCTTTTACCCGAGCCCTTTGCCACTGGGATGTCATTTTCAGTCAACAGCAAGTAGGCAGCCCTCTCAGAGGGATAAACTAATAGGGATTTTTTCTTCTTTCTGATTAGTTCATATTCCACAAATGCAATCTTAATCAGAATAGCATGTTTAGACTAGTGGTGGCAGATACAACTTATTATTGACAAGAAAAGTCTTGACTACCTTTAAATAGTCATGAGATCAGGGCCTGAACACCTCAGGCTTAAATTTATAATATACTCCCCTCTGCTGGTTGGTTGGTTACATTACATGGGTTCATCTGTCCACAACGCCGTGATTAACTAAACCTCATCTCATCTGTGAGATGCTGCTTTAAGAGTAGGTAGGGAAATACGTTAGCACGTGATCAGGATCACCTTGATGGTAAAAAATAAACATTTTGTAATGATGAGTTAACCCGCAGGGGTCAAACTCAAGGGCTGGGGGCCACTTTTGCCTGCCCACAACATTTTACGTGGCCCATAAAGCAAGAGTTAACCCGCAGGGGTCAAACTCAAGGGCTGGGGGCCACTTTTGCCTGCCCACAACATTTTACGTGGCCCATAAAGCAAGTCATGTGTGTTTACATAATTTGTCTGACTAAAAAAATCCAAATTGGCATTTTTTTGGGTGAACAACTTCAAAACTAGTTAGCCATCAATTTGTTGTGCATACATAATAATATGATGAGGCGATTGTACATTTACATGGCTCCACAGTAACGGTTCTGAGGGAAGCCATAATTACACTTTGTGGCCTGCAACAAAAAATTATTCGACAATGTTGCTCTAAATTATTGAGCTCATTGAAAATCATCTTTACCTTCCTTTTGATGTAGAAAGCAAAGATCTGCAGCGTCACAGGCTGTCTAAACCCAATGACCCCGTCACCGATATTACTACGGCCCAGCAGCACTTGTGGCTTCTCCTTCTCATAATCACCTGTTCCAAAACAGACCTGGTTACAGTGCAACTGTATGCAGCCTGTAGCTGGGGCCAAGAGAGGAAAACCAATACGGGATAATAAATACAATTGTGTGCTGGAACATGCGCCGAGGCCCAAATGGGATTCTCAGGTCTAAACATAGCATGTACAGTTCTACGGCGAAAGAAGGAGGTTCACTTCTTGTGCGTCATGTTCTGTTCATTGACGTTTGACTTCACGCAACATGACTGGCACCATGGAAAAATAACAAATCTGGTCTCAGTTGTGGAGGGTAAACTTCTGGGGCTTGCTTGCAACCTTGACACCAGAGAGGTTCAAACAGGCCAATGGTTAAAGATGTCGTATTTCATGCTGCTGCATTCAATGTTTTGGAAGCAGCTGTAAAATCATTCGAAAGATGTTTCATCCTGAAATGCAAAATTACAAACAGGACTTGACGAGCAGGAGGAACATAACTCTCAATTTACTCAATGAGAGGCATGGCAAACCCTCTACTGCTTGCTTATCATGCTCAAACAGCTGATGTGACGCTGCTGTAAATGCAAGTCAAACGTCAGTGAGTCTGAAACTTACATTAAGTACTTAAAAAATACTGTTCTTGTTCAAGTAAGCCGAGCCTTTTTGGACAAAATAAGAAATAGCAACTACACACAAATGTAGGGAAAATTTTTACATAAAAAAAAAAGGATATTCAAGTACAGGTAATTGAAAAGTCTACTAAGTCTACTAAGTGAAACACAGCAAATCAAGGTGGGAAAAAATCAGTTGGGATGGTATTGTATTAAGTAGATGCAGAGTTACAAGACAATCACCAGAATGGCTCGCTCACAGGTTTTTGGAAATCAACATCAGGGAAGCTTTACTTGCTTGAATAATGTCAGACTTGGGATGAGTGGCCAGGCACCCCGCCATTTGCATACAAGCAATTTAAAAGTAAATTTGCCATAACGTATCCCTCTTAAACCTCTGTATCATCACCCGTGACTCACCTCGAACAATACCTGATCATCTTCCCCCACACCCAGTGTTTTGGGAGTTCGCCTGTGCTTGAGGCAACTTCATGAAATTGCCCATTTTTTATGTGCTCGCTTTTTGACGGCAGGAAGCATCGCAAATGCTTTAATGACACCGCCTGTTGCTATGACAACCATCCGCCCTGTTTGCAAACACTGCACTCCTTTTTTGGCTCTGTGATTAAAACCACGGAAGCGGGTGCTGTTATTACAGGGTTATTAGTTGGACTTAAAAAAAAAAAAAGAAATACCATGAAGTTCCTGTGGCTATTTTACAAGCACAAGCATTCTCCATGAAGTGAGATTATGAAAACATTTGGCTGTTATGCAAATAAAATTAGCTGAATAAGTAAATTGCCAACATATGCTCTTTGTGCAAAAAGAGGAGACTGTTGCTCCTGAATTGAGTGATTGATATTGAGCCCACTTTGTGTCCAGAAGGCAGACAAGTAGTAGATCTGCTCCTTCTTAGCAAAAGTCACTCACTCCATCTGTTCCTCCCCTCTCTCCCCGCTTGTATTTGATCTTGATTCTCTTGCCCTCAATCACGTCAGAGTGTGATGTAAGGCTGAAGGAATGTACTCAGTAATGCGTGTGTGTCCTCCATACATGGGCGCGAGGTTTATTTTCTTTGCAGCACACCTGCTTCCTCACCTTTCACCCTGGTGACTTTAACGGGCAAATGAAAAGTCAAGGCTTTTTTTTTAAGTCTTGAAATGTGAAGTGGTCACTATAAAGACGACTTTTAAGAGTCCAAAAGTCTGAAGACAGCATATCCAAGGCTCTTGGGCTTGCCACATCGTACTTTTTGACCAGCTAGCCAACCACGGAAACTTAAGTGGTCATGGGAAAGAAAAGCGTCCAAACTGCCAAAAGTTTCCAGCGACTTCTGGCCGCAGATACTGTTATGAGTGCCGAAAGAGTTTAAAAGCTACACTGTAAAAATAAATAAATAAATAAATGAATACATAAACGTTGGGTGCAATCAAGATTTGACTGCAACAAACTTTTATATTAGGCAATTCAATAAATACTTTCTGTTTTGCTGTGGTAAGAATTGGTTTTCTCGTATTTCAAAACAAAAAAGATGCATTTACAGAGCTATACTATCCCTTTTATTGGCTGCCCAAGTTAGGTCTCAGTAAAAACAACTCAGCACATTTTGGCAGAAACGACTTCATTGCTTTGCTGTGCTAGCTAACATTGTTGCAATAAATGTCAGGAATTTATATTTTTAAATTGTTGTAGCTTAAATTATGTTTTTGTTTTTAGAGCGTTATAGGCTGGGTCTCCTGTCTACTTTTTCTTGCCGAGGGATTATTTCATAAAACAAATTATCACCAGCAATTAATGCATCCACCCATTATCTGAGCCGCTTATCCTCAACTCAACTCAACTCAACTCAACTGTATTTATAGAGCACTTTCGAACAGCCATCGCTGCATACAAAGTGCTGTACATGGAGCAATTTAACATATACAACAAACAGTAAAGCAAATCGGTACATGGGATCGCGGGCGTGCTGCAGCCTAACAACCATCATTCACAATCACACCTTAGAAAAATATAAAGTAATCAATCAACCTATCATGCATGTTTTTAAAATGTGGGAGGAATCCGGAGTACCCGGAGAAAATCCACACAGGAATGGGGAGAACATACAAACCCCATACAGGAAGGCCAGAGCCCGGAATCAAGCACATGACCCCCGCACAGTGAGGCAGACATGCTAACCAGTCGTCCGCCGTGTCGCTACCAACAATTCCAAATTCACAACTATTGAAATGAATATTTATACTCCTTGACGTCAACACGCATAGCTGATCAAACAATTCCTGTATATTTTTTCTCTTAACTCAACTATGTGCTGTTGGACCTACTACTAATGTTCTTGTTCCTTTTGTTAGATTCAACATGAATCAACTTCGGTGTCCCTGGCGTGACCCTTTTTACCTTTTGACGATGTGAAATATTTGTGATCCCTCTGACAGTTTTGGCAGATATGTGACACTTGCACATGCCGAGCTGCTGTACACGTCTGTGACCTTTGGATCTGTTGCACTAACCCGTTCTATCGGCAGCTCGGTGTTCTGCCTGAGTGCATGTGGAGTCTGTCCCTGACTAAGGGGGAATTACCTCAGCTTACAATCATGTGGCGTCTCACCTCCACTGTGTACAATGCAATCAGCCAGCCTCTGCTCTCACTCACAGGCCATCAGAGGTTCTCACGCATCGGCCCAGTAACCAACAAAATGCCGCTCCACTTATCTGGCAAGTTCAACAAGTGGTGAGAGTCCATTCATCAGAAAATCTGTGTAGAATAAAATTACTTTCTGTGAAATATAGATCGAAATAAATCTCTTACTTTAGCAAATGGGATGATTCATTGCCTACTAATGGTTTTCTAATCCCTCTGAGGCCGATGCAAATCTTTTCTAAAGACTGAACTCAGATAAAAGCCCCTATAAAAGATGATGCAATGGTTCTGGCATCCTTGAGATATGGTTGGTTTCTACTAAAAAAATGTTATAAATTGTGTGGTTACAGTTCATTAACTTGTTCTATCCATTTATCATAGCTGGGTTCATCACAATCAGTGAGCGTCTGAGCATCCCGGTCACATAGCGGACATCAGCGCCAAGCAGATGATGATTCTTCTGATCCCAAAAAGTCTTGTTTAGCTGAAGTGGCGCTTTTCCCCCAACCACAGGGGCCCAATTACATCAAACAAAAAAAAAAAAAAAAAGGGAAAAGTTATTGGCTGTAAAGGGTGGACAGCAACTTTCAGGGAGGAGATCCCTTGAACGTTCTGGATGTAGTTCGTAATGTGAAACATTTTTCCATTTTTGGATTATTTGACGACTTCATTCTGCTGTGAGGCTAATAATATCTTGCAAGGCTATGACAGCAAGACAGAGAATGCACAAACACAAGGCCACACATACAAATTTCACACAGGTGATTTTGTTGCTTTAGTTCACTGTCTGAGGTCTTTAGACAATTATACTTTGCTTTTTTTTCCCTTTTTTTTTGCGCTGAGTCTCGTCCTACCCCTTGTTCTCCAAAAATGACTAAAAATCATATTCTCATGCAAATACACAAATAGTCTATTCACAAATATGTATCAGGATATATTCCCAATAAGAACAAAAAACCCAACGCTCCTTTTAACATATGTTCAAATGAACTGTACGGATGAGCGTGACGTGTAGATCCATTATTCAATGTAGTAGCAATAAATAGAAACAAAAATAAAGGAAAACACAAACAGACATGCCCCATTATAAATATTTATCGATAATCTCGACCCCAAAATGTCATCGAGGAGTGGTAGAGGATTCCAGTGGCGACCTGTACAACTCTGGTGAACTTTGTGCCCCAAAGGGTGAAGGCAGTGCTGGAAAAGAATGGTGGCCAAACAATGTGTTGACACTTTAGGCAGAATTTGGACATTTTCAATTAAGGGTGTACTCGTTTTTGTTGCCAAGTTTAGACATGAATTGCTGAATTGAGTTATTTTGAGGGAATTGGGTAAATTGACACTGTCACACAACTTGTAGGATGATTACATTCGAGAAAAGTGTCATGCCTTCAGAAATGAGAGAATCCAAATATTTACAAAAAGGTGAAGGGTGTACTTACCTCTATGAGTCACTGTGCACACGTGTGCACATCTAAGTGTACTTTGCAATAACCCAACGTTGTCCTTTCAAGGTGGCAACATGCGCTCCCGTAGCAGCAGCCTGGAGGACGTCACCAAGGTCAAGCTGACCAAAGAAGAACACTCTGGGCGGCCAGAGCGTCGCAGTCGCCACCGTGAGCCGCCAGATGACACTGGCACCATCCAGTGGAACCACCAGACCACCAAGAATGGCGGCAGTAGTGCTGCAAAGGGGCCCCGTAAGGAGAAGGCGAGAGACCTTTCGCGTGATGACCTGGTCTTCCTGTTGAGCTTGCTGGAGGGAGAACTGCAGGTCAGGGCACAAGTCTAGAAAGACAGTTTTTCTCAAAAAACATCAACAAAAACTGGTGTACATTATTCACTCCGCAGGCCAGAGATGAGGTGATTACTGTGCTGAAGGCAGAAAAAATCGATCTGGCACTTCTGGAAGCCAAATACGGCTTTGTCACGCCACCCAAAGTTCTGCAGGCTCTGCAGCGGGATGCCATCCAAGGCAAAGTTGACGGCTTACAGGAAGACATCTATGAACGGCCCATGGTGGAGGTACCAGCAGTCTTGTATAAATACCTGAGAGCTATACTGTAATCGGGTAAAAGTATCCACAAAGAAAATATCTTGAGAGTGGCGTAAAATATATCGTATAGAATATTCCTTGAGCAGAAGTCTGAAAGGACCTGATATTTGTTTTACTGAAGTACCAACAATTATTTTCTAATATTGAAGTTTCTTCCATATTAGAAGTAAAGTATTTTTGAAAAATGATGAAGTAGAGAAGTATTCGTACTCATGTTACATTATACAGCTGGCTGTTGTTGATTTCCTGTATTTGTAAAAATCACGGTGCATGCGTCCTGCAACTGTCTTGCAGCTGGACAAGCTTGTGGAAAAGCAGAGGGAGACGTACCGCCGCATGCTGGAGCAGCTGCTGATGGTAGAGCAGGCCCACAAGCAGGCCCTGTACAAAATGGCGGATGAGAAGCGCAACCATGGCGACTTTGTGAAGAAGAGCGACGAGTTTACCAACCTGCTGGAGCAGGAGCGTGAGAGGTCAGTGCACAGGACCGCAACACAGACGCCATCACAGAGCTTACCTAACCTCCATGGCTCTCTATTCCATGGGAAATATCATCCGTTTGAGTTTAGTGATAATTCATGGTCACAGTAAACACTCAATCGAAGTCATAACACCACATGAAAATCAAGGCATATTTTTGGGACATATTGTATATGAGATATGTCAGATAAATTCCACAACTGGTGTCACAAAACACATATTTCAAATCCAAACTACAAACAAATGAACTAAATAGTTTGACTATATTTTAGCAGAATCCTAACTATGACAACTAGATTTCATGCGAGCACAGCGGTACCTTCACAAGTGCAGTCCCTTTTTTTGTGTTGCAAGCAAAGGTAGCAAATCCAAGTCCAGAAAGTGAAAACCCAACCAAGTTTCCAGGGGAACTCTTTTACCTACCGCCTCAGTCAAAGCACCTTTGGCTAAAACCAAACTGTGGAAGGGTTTTCACTTACTTTTGACTTACTCTGGTTGCAAGGCAAAATCTTGACTTTGTATGAGCCAACTTCAGATTCAAACACTTAAGGGAAGTTATCAAGAAAATTGAAGAATCAAGGCACTGTCATGCAAGTAATCCAAGTAATGCAAGTGGGTAGGGAAAATTATTTATTTTACATGGTTGTCATTTTATGACATGGTTGTCAATTTATGACATAAAATGTTTATATTTATGTTTGAATATGATACTTTCCTATTAAATTACCCTCAACTGCCGTTAATTCCCGTAATTCCCCTTGGAGAGTTTCAAATTAAGAGTATTCCCATAGCATCCAATATTAACTTCATGAAATTCCGGGTCAAGGAAAAATTGTTGCAAGCCTTTGCGGGTCACATTTTTAATCATAATAATAAAAAGAAGAGAGAGGTTGCAACAGTGAAAGGAAGGAGACAGGGTGGAGTTGTCAATAGTGAGATTAAAGTTGGAGGAGACTCTTTGGGTGTGGGAGTTTGGACCGATGATTAACAGGTGAGATTTTGTGCAGTTGAGTGTGAGAAAGTTTGTTTGCATCCAGGATTTAATATCAGAAAGACAGTTAGACAGGGTGGAGTGGGTTGGATTTGGCGGAGATGTCCAGTTGAATGTCATCAGCGTAACAGTGGAAGCAGAGACCATAATGACAAATGATTTGGCCAAAGGGGAGAAGGTAGAGGATGAAGAGAAGAGGACCAAGCACAGAGCCTTGGGGGACACCTTGGGACAGTGGGGCAGTGGAGGAGGGAGCAGTTGTTGATGTGGATGAATTGTTTCCTGTATGTGAGATATGAGTGAATAAGTAGTTGTGGTTGATGGTGTCGAAGGCGGCGGTAATGTCAAGGAGGATGAGGATGGAGAGTAGGCCAGAGTTGTAGGAGAGGAGGAGGTCATTGGTCATTGGTTCATGGAGGGCGGTTTCAATGCTGTGATGTGTGCGGGAACCAGAATGAAATTGCTCAATTATTGTCAAGGTGGGCTTCGATTTGGGATGCAATGTCATGTTCTATGATTTTGGACAGAAAGGCGAGGTTGGAAATGGGTCGGATGTTGCTCATGATGTCAGGGTTGAGTCTGGGAGTTTTGATGATGGGGGTTGACGTAAAGGTGGGCCGGATCTGGCCCGCGGGTTTTGAGGTTGACACCCGCGTGATAGCGGATGTACGGGAATGTCGGCAAATACTTCCCCATGATTGATTGAGGGTCTGTTATTGAATGATGACCTCATCGCATGCCGACTGATGCAGGAGCAGCAGAGGTGTGGGAGCCAGAATGACAACGGCGTGCTAACCAGCAACAGATGTTTCTTAAAACATGATCTCAGCGCAGAGATGAACAGTACACAGATGGCGACTGGCCACCTTGGTTCCTCTGTGGGGAATTGAAAGCAGCGAGCCAATTTCATGGCTGTCCGCATCTTCTAGTTTTGTTGAGGAAAAAAAACATTTTGGCTTGAAGTTGAGTGTTGAATATCGGGTGTGATTAAATAAGTGTACAGTATATGCCGTCCCCATTCTTCAAAATGCTCATCGTAAATAATGAAATCTAAAATCTATACAATTCAGTTCATCAGGAGAGATTTTATGGAAATTTCACTTTTCAGTTTTTGTATTCAAATCGGATTCGGTATCGAATTGGAATTTTGCCAATTGGGATGTCACAATTTGGCTCTTCATAAGTGTCCAAGCTATGACAAAAGTCAAAAAGTCACCAGATTTGTTGCTAGCAGCATTTTTGAAAAATAGTTCAGAGATGAGTCGGAAAAGTTGCCAAAAGTTGCCAACTTCCTTGTTTTTGAAATAAAATGAACTTGGCCTTAGCATGAGACAGTCGTGACCCTGCCAAAACCGAGTGATTATGACCAAGGTGTGACGTCAGAGGCCCTTTGTGAAGATACTGAGGAACTGTTCTAAAATGTGGACAAAATTGCACAATATGTCTCCTTTTAAAGTGGCATTTAAAAGTAACAGGGAAACCATCTTCCAAAACACTACCTGTCAACACATTGAAAGTCAAATACTTGTGTATTTGGCCTGCTCGTGACTTGTTATGGACAATTTACATTTTGTGAATATGTAAGAGTAAACATGATTTACAACAACCATGAATAACAAACCAGACACCCTTAACCTTCATTCCTACTGTACTTGAAGCTCGTTATTGAAGTAGGCTGAGGTCTGGCGTGATGTGCGAACATTGCACGTGTCACCACGCACTGGGCAATTCCATTCATCCAATTTCGATACTGCTTATTAAGTTCACGGGTGAGCTGCAGCCTACAGAAGCCGGCATGTGGCTGCCAGTTAATTGAAGGCCACATATCATATCATCAACAATCCTTCACGGTCACATTTACACCAATGCAAAATTTTGAGTGTTCGTTGAGCCTAACCTCATGTTTTTGGAATGTGGGAGGAAGCCAAAGTACTCTGAGAAAACCCACGCAAGCACAGGGATAACATGCAAACTCGACACAAGAAGGCTGCATATGAAATTCACATCTAGAACTTCATGACTGTGAGGCAGCAATGCTGTCTATATCTACGCAACATTTCTACTCCCACTAGGCCTTTCGGTGTCCAATGCATTGATTGTGGTTGGTATCTGTGACGATGGACTGCTGAATTGTTCTTGTGCTTTATGTTGTGATGTCCAAAGTCAGTTGAAACAATCAAACTTTTAAAATAATGAAATTCTATCTATTTCAGTCCCAATTCTTGACAAACGTGCAGTTTTTATACTTCTAATCCAAAATAAATCCGTTCATTATGGAAGTAAAATAGGGCTGCGATTGAAAGACATGGACAGTAGCCGCAAACATGACACAGCACGAATACCCTCTGCTTCTTTATTTGCTACGCAGGGCTTGCCATTTATCTTTAAGCCATCTGGCTGGCTTAACTGTTGCGCTGGTGATGACATCAACAGGTTGAGAACATTCTTGGGCAATGTCCTCATCATCACTGACGTGCTTATTATTCAGATCTGCCCTCTCCTTTGAAACACAACGTTGCATTTTATGTTTACATTGTGGGATTTCTCGTTGAAAATGATCAGTGTTCCTGGACGATCGAGCTCGCCTCAGAGGAAAGTTGTGAACTCGTTAAGCAAGTTACTTTGCAGGAACCCCCTTATTATAATGCGGTTCATCTTTTCCACCCACGCACAGAGGGGGCACATTGCCTGCGCCGACACTGATGCTAAGCAGTCCTGAGCTCTACTGGATGTAGATGAAGTGTAATGAAAAACAGTAGAAGAATAAGCAGAGAAGGTCGCCTACTAAGCTGGACAAAACTGTGTGTGGAAATGAGAAGTAGCGGTTTGAAGGTGTTGAATTACTGTAACGTCTGTGCTAATATCCGTTAGCATCTCAGCGGCATGTTGCATTGTACGTTCATATTCAGCAAGCATACTTGTTTTAGTGTATGATTTGGCTGACCATTTTAGTGTTAATACCGTTTTGTGTCAGTTTTACAGTCAACTTCAACTGAGAGTGACAAACAGCCTATAGCAAGCATGCTTAACCTATTAGAACTTCCTGTAAAAAAATGCTATGGTTTCCCCATATCGTGTCTTCTTCCATCAATTGTGTATGGCTCGGTTGTGACTCTGCAGCACAATAAATAGGGTTTCACTCAATTTGTTGTTGTGTCCAGATGACGGCATGTTTAAGAAAGTTATCGGGCAGCTGTTTGTGCTGGACGCATGAGCACAACCTGTCAGCACCTACGGACCGTTAAGATGCCATCGGGCCATCAAAAAGTGTTAGCAATGTCTTTCCTGAAGAGATCTCCACCTGTATTTTCAGCCTGGCACACACTCACACATTCCTGCTCTGCACCAGCTTTCTGAAAGCTGACATGAGGAAATTAAGTTATTGGCAACTGGAGAGGCTTTGTACCGAGCATTTCCTTGTATGGATGGAAAAAAAAGCGATTTCCTGAGCTGACCACGATGGTTTACTGGCAGTCGTATGCTTTAATGAGCATGCCCTCATATCAAAACCACGAATAGCACGCTTTCAACACGTTGACCCAACACACCAAACACGCACATTCTACCTCATCTGCAAAAATGTCAGAGGGCCTCTTTAAAGCAAACATTACTCTTGTGGGGAAAGAGTACTTGTTGAAAAGGATGGACATTAGTAACAAACTAGGATGTGCAATGACGGCGTAATGAAAAAGGGTCAAACGATGGCAGATGTGAGTCATATCCTTTGACTGACCATGGGGCTACTTTCCTGATTTGCAATCTGCCATTGTATTTTTTTCAAGGTTTAATAAGGAAAAAGGAGTCAATTTATAAATAAAATCTACGTAGTATTATTTAACTTGGTAAAGTGGGTGTGACTGAGGGAATGAGGCTACAAAATTCCGCCTTGCAAGCACTCACAATCACAAGAGGAACCTGTTCGCAAGCCCACATGCTGGTAAAGCTCTTTAGTAACATTTTGCCAGAATTATCAGATTTGTGCTTAATAGGGGTATGGTATGACATTCAAAGTAACTGAAAGTAGCCAACCAATACAGGTGATGAGATTACGGAGGCCTGGCGGCAAATTGATTAAAGTTTACGGGCAGGGCGTGCGTGACAAGCTTGACAGACTTAATGTTGAGTCTCTCTGGTGGTCTAGTTTGAATGAAAGTGACACAACTTTAGCGATGACATCATGCTTGGAGATAGAGGCACTTTCAGGAAAGTTTTACAGTTGTGTGACGGCATTTGCTTTCGTTATCCATCTGCTCGGTAGACAAGAAACAGTTCAAAGAGCTTGAGAAAGCTCAGCCAATTGTCTACTTGTGACAAAAAATACACAACATGGACCAAGCATTTTCCAGTTCAGGATGTTGGAAGCCCTTGTGTTTCAGCTTGACTGTGGCCCCGAGTACAAAGATGGCCCGTAAATACATGCTTGGAGGAGTTTGGTGTGGAAGGACTTAACAGTGCTTGCTTTAACGCCATCAAACACGTTTGGGGTGAAGGAGAAAAAAAGGTTGTGAGGCCAGCCGACTCTCAGCTGCAATATCAGTGACCTCTGATCTTGGATCTTGGAGAACACTTGCCCGAAAGAGTAGAAGAACATAGAAATGTCATTTTTCAAACATTTTTGACCAATCCAAAGAGTTGCTTGCTTTTGACGATGCAATGTTAATGGTTCAAAAGGCGTGATGTTTTTTTTTTTTTGTTTCCTGAAAGTGACACTTTTGCAGATTTATCAATGAACAATGTGCAAAAATTCACCTCCCGCAGGTGGGAAAAAGGAGCAGCTTATGAGTTGTTGGCAAAATGCTTCGGCATTTTGTTGTTGACTTTTGTTGCAAATCACAACGTTCTAACACTTCCCGCCTCAGCTTTGCAAATGTGAGGTTTTCTATTGTAGTGTGTAAAGAATTAACAGTGTGATTATCCTCACACAACCTCAATATTGCGAATGAAATAATGCAGCTCCCTGTCTATGCTAACTGAAATCCATGAATGTAGCAAACAGATGAGGTACAGCCCTCAAGTGTTGTTGACACGCAGAACAGATGAAGGCGCAGTCTGGCATGTATGACCTCATCTCGTGTGATTCCATCAACGACGAGCAAGATGCTTCCACCCAAAGTTGCTTTCCCATAGTTGGCTTCAGCAAAAAGGGAAAACTGGGTGGATTCACAAAGTGGCGAAAACTTCATGAAGTTCAGATAAAAATTCGATCAAATGTGATTTTAGATGAGAAACTTGGAGCGCACATTGCCTACTTACAATCGCCACAATGGACAAATAAATCCATCCAACCATTTTCACAATGCTTATCCTGTTCTGGGTCACAAGATCATCTGACGACAGGGGACGAACGGACAACACCCTGAACTGGTCACCAATCCCTTGTAGGGTACTTATAAAGACGGACAACCATTTGGACTAATTTTTCCTCCAGCTTCTGTCATGATTAACCTTTTTTTTTCCTGAGTGACATCCCAACCATTTGGTATAGACTCACACATGAAAAAATATTTATTTTTGTACCTGTCCAAAGCAACTATCTCCGGCTATTTCACATTGTTTATTAAAGGGTTACAGTCAAAGGCTCTCTTCTTAACCTCTGTTGAACCTGCTTTCAAGAGTAATTGTTGCAGTCAAATCAATTTGTTCTCAAGGAGCCTTTGACTTGCAGCAATGCAAAGGGACAAAGACTATTTGTTGCTTTTTGCTTCAAATAAGCAGACACACAGTAGCTGGTTTCCGAGGCGTTGGGGGTCGGGGCATGGTCTGACTAAATAGGCTTCGGGGGCCAGATCTGATTTCAGGCGTCTGGGGAGGATCCGAGCAGTGTAAGGAAGAGGAAGTATCAATGTCAGCGTGCAGACAAGCCATGAGGCCCCTGCAAAGAAGCAAATGTACCATAACGTGGTGTTGGGGTCACAATTCACGATTTGGTGTTTGCAGGAAAACTCACACACTTCGGGCCTTGGATACAACACAGCAGAATTCTTGTAAAGTTTAATCAGGGGCACGGCATGTGTGGTTTGGATTCAGAGTAAAGGCGAGAGGCTAAATGCTGCGACTCCATCTCGCTCTCTAATTTAATGTAAGTATAGCATGAGCTCATTCCAGAAGAGCACTCTTTTTCCAAACAAAAAACGCATGAGCTCACGTTTGAAAAAGCCACGCATGGCATCCGACCTAACGCTTAAGTCGTAGCGACCCATAATCTAATTTTACTACAATTCCTTTGCTAGCTGGGCTTCATTTTGAGCCTAGTTTAACCCAAATTCAGCTGCTATGCTGAAGCTAATTACTGTCATAAAATAAAAGGAAGACATTGTGAGCAAAGTGGACAGAGAAAAGCACACAACTCCAAGTGCCTCTGTGGACTGGCTCCAGATGTGAGCCAACTGTTGTGCTCAGTCACTGAGGTGTGACCGGTCATGTCTATTGACTGTGACATCATCGGAATCCTGCATCCACTCCACTCATGTGGATAGAGAAGGTGCATTTGTCTCATAGCCTGAACATGTCGCCCTTTTGTAGAGCGCAAGTCTAATCTGTTGACTTGGAGCAGCCATTCCCAAACAATGTGTTTGTGACTGTAAGAGACTGTGTGCCTTTATTCAATTATTCAAGTTCACTGAATTGGTTTGAAAGTGATGCATTCACCACAAATAATGTATTTTTGTTTTTGTAGTGATGCAACATATATTGACCGACAGAACAATGAAATGCTCTTCTACATTCTGTTTTTCTACCTGTTGCCATTCGTGGAACAGAATGATAGCGTTGTGCTCAACTAAACAGGCCCTGACTTTACACTGAGACAGTAGATTTGTGAGTTTATTGAGATGGGGATGTCATAATTTCAGAATATACAACCCTATATAATACATCCATCCATCCATCCATCCATCCATCCATCCATCCATCCATCCATCTTCTACCGCTTATCCGGGGCCGGGTCGCGGGGGCAGCAGCTTTAGCAGGGAAACCCAGACTTCCCTCTCCCCGGCCACTTCTTCCAGCTCTCCTCGGGGGATCCCGAGGCGTTCCCAGGCCAGCTGCGTGACATAGTCTCTCCAGCGTGTCCTGGGTCGTCCCCGGGGCCTACGCCCGGTGGGACATGCCCGGAACACCTCACTAGGGAGGCGCTCAGGAGGCATCCGGATTAGATGGGCATCTATATAATACATATACAAATAATACAAATATTGTAATTTAGCGCATTAAATTTAGTATTGTGCCATGAGATTTTTACTGAGCAAAATGTCTGCCTTGGCTCATTAGAGTTTGGGAAACACTGGCTTACAAGATTTGTCCAACTAAGGCTAACATGTTGCGTCTGACTCCTTTCACAGAAGACATCTTTGGATGCTGACATGATCATGATGATGTAGCCATGAGTTGGCCTGAAAGCGGCAGGCAACTTGCCTCATCTCTCTTTAAGTGCGCCGGGCAATTATGTCACCCTGACTGTACAACACACACTCATGGTTGTGTCGCAAGTCCGTCTGTAAATTCCTGCGTTGCAAACTGCAGGACAGAATGCCTGTCATGACCATTCCGCGTCAATATTTATATGACAGGCAGAAGGATCGATAGCAGAGGTTACCGACATGCTGCCTACAGGCACCAGGTCACCCCCACCCACAGGGTGGCCTGTTTCTAAAAAATGTCTCAGTTAGTCAGTGTAAGTGGCTAGTGAAAATGTGAACATTATGATTTCCAGAAAGTTTTTCAAGCATTTGGAAAATGTAAACACTTGCAGAGATTTATAGGAATAAAGTGCCGCATATTGATGTTGCTAACTTGTTAAATCGTTGTTGATAATTATTGTGGGATATCACAAACATGATCGTTGACATCATTTTTTATGAAAGACATAATTTGAGCAAATCAGTTATTTCAGAAGTGTCAATCAAACTGTTTGGCCTTCATTGTAATCAATACCCAAGAAGTTGCCCTCGGGGTCAAAAAGGTCGGTGACCCCTGATCTAGAACATTATGGGCATGGTTGATTACATTTTGTCACACTTTATTTGATATATCAAACAGTTTATTTTTCATTCTAGCTAAACAGAAAATAATTATTATATTTCATTAACTTCTGGTCCAGACTGTACCTGGCATCCCTCAATGATTTAGTATTTGAACAACTGTAGACTTTCAAACACTTCATCGCTAATAAAATGCGACTCCTCAACCGATTACAAGAACCTGCCCCTAAAGAAAATGTTCCTGGGCAGTACTGCCCCTGCAACCAAAAAAAGAAAACAAAATCCAGGATTCAGAAGAATACCCTTGGCGTGAATGCATAAAGTTCCTCCAAAGGTTACTGCAGTGAAAAGGGGCCTTGGGTGTGTAATTTACAGACTGTCTGCCTAGTTGCACCCTCTGAAGGTGCGAAATTGATTCCTGCCTCTTGAGCAGTCCTTGGCAAGACTGCACACGTCACTCATTCTACAGGTGCGTTGGGAACGACTTCTTCTTATCTCTGTAATGGCTTTGTTGGAAGAAGCATTTATCATTTCTAAGACGAAAGAAACATCAGTAGTGAAATAAAAAAAAGAGGAGGAAGAAGGCAATTAAAGAGCAAACATGGAGACAGAAAGAGAATCATTTGGGTTTGATTACAGGAGGATGTCATGCACGTCAGATATTGTCCGTTTCATAATGCGAAACATGCATGAGCAGGCAGGTGAGGCGACACGACTACCAAGACTCCGCGTTGAGCTTTTTTTCCTCTTGCTGTCTGATTTTACAGCTGTGGAGTGTTCACACAGTGAATGGAAACTCACGAAATCAAGCACTTGTGTACATTATCACTAAAGACGGATATAACAGTCATTTCGGCAGCTCATTTAGACACCAACACGCTGAAACAAAATATGAAAAAAAAAAAAAAAACCAAATGCTGGTCACTCAAGATAATGAGCCTGACAACGCTTCTCCTGTTAATATTTTGAATCATACATACATAAGGAGAGTGACATCCCTGTCAATGCCAGTCAGTGGTGACTTGAGAGGAAAAAAAGAGAAGTGAACCCATGACTGATGTGGGCCCTTGGGAAACAAAAACAAAACAAAAACATTATTTTTTTCCTTCTCCATGGGGTGTGCCAAATCCCTGGCGGCTCCCCTGACCGTCGTGACCACAGATTGAATACTGGACAGCAATAACAGAAAGGCGATTTAGCTTTTATTAAGAAGACAACCTTTGTTTGAGAAAACAAAACTTTTGTATTCTAATCTTGGAAAATTTTTAATGAGTGGAGATACACTACTTAGACAAAGCATTACGACACAGAGACATTATATCTACAGCTGGTTAAAATGGAATGGTGGCAAAAGTATTCGTAAAATACTCCCAAGTACCGATACAACTCTGTCACTGATGTTCACATCCTGAAATGTGAAAAAGTAAAAATGACTTTTTACCATCAGTAAGAATATCCGTTTTGATAACTTAGCACAACAAAACAACCCCCCCGCCCCAAAAAAATAAACCCTCTGCACACAAAATAGTTTCCCTCTTTTATTAACTATCACAGTGCTCATCCTGAGTGGGGGGTGGGGGGACGATCGTGTGATGGCTGAAGCTTTTTTGCCACCACAAACAATAGTTGTGAACTGACTCACAATAAAAAATGCTAAAATAACAAATGATAGCAACTGCAAAAAAACAAAAACAACAATAAAACAGACGGTTCAGTTAAATACAGCCATTGGTGGGGAATATCTAGCTTCTCCTAATCCTAATGCATCATTGTGGTCAATGCTCCCTGGTTCAGTCCCCAGAGATATTTTCAAGTAACTAAAGTAGATATAGTACCAAAGTATTTGTACTTTGCTCCTTCCCACCACTGTTAAAGGCAGAAAAATGTGTCATAATGTACGCACTCTTGTCTGGTGCGCACACGCACGCCAGCAAGCAAGAACACCCCCTTCTTGTGTGTGCGTGCAATGCAAAGCTCCATATAAGGCCATATTGATGATGTCATAGTCCAAAGGCAGAGGGAGCAAAGCACATCCTTTATTGTTTGGTCTGGCTGTAGGAATGCTACTCAGCGAGTGGGGCACAAGATGTATGGAAAAATAACTCCTGGCAGTGACACCGGGAACGCTTTGCTGCAGGTAGGCTTGCTGAACTTGATCCAAACTCTCGAGACTTTTGCAGCTCTTGGCTGGCTTTGGGACAAACAGATCACACTTCAGGTCAAGATTAAAGTATTGGAGGGATTTTGTTGCTGGAGTGGCACCGGGATTTGGATGGCGACACACATCTGGATTTCAAATTAGTTTCCTGCACTGTAAAACAACGTGGTTATATGTACTAGTACGTGATTGAGTATAATTATAACCAATGAATTGAGTAAATGTGTGAAAAACGATTACAAGTAGAAGTAAAATTCTCCAACTGAATTCTTGAATAAATGCAACAGTCAGATACAAATGACAATGAAAGGAATAAATATTTTTCCATTTACTTCCCATATTAAGAGAAATCAGGTATTATGGATTATAACTCAAGGAGTTCAGCATTTGACTCTCCATTGGAACATCTCACAGTCGATTTTACATCTTCTCAGTTGCTTACATCCGCAAAACATACATGTTTTATGTAGCGTGTTTTCTTTAGTGCATAGATTGTTTTCAATCTATGGACTAAATAGTCTATAGATTGTAAAGGGAATAATTATCTTCATGTGCCCTGTGCCTTGTAAATGTGTGATTTATGTGTAATGATATATGAATATTATTGTCAATTAATTAACTTAGCTCTTTTAAACTGTCACTGAACCTACAACAGACTTGACTTATGTATTCCTAAAAGTGGCTTCTTTGCAAACAGCAAAGTACCATATAACAGGTTACAGTGGAGGGGAGAGAGAAATTGTTTTTTTATAGCTACAGACAGTAAACAGGGTTAGGGTTTACTTTCTGTGTGTTCAGAAGACTATGCTGTCAAACTCCCCAAAAAATCCAACATGACATTTTCAGGGGCCTTCTCATTGTCATTTTTCATGACCTGTTGTTACTAGCTTGAAACAGTACCTGTGAAAGTTTTGGGCTGCAGCTAGAGATGTGGCTTCACTTTGACTCGCAGAAATGGAAATTATGTCTTATAGGACAGTGCTTACCGTGGGAAGATAAGAGATCTGTGATCTTTCTTATTTCTGCTGTGAATTACAGTCCAAACTAAATGGTGGGCCACGAGACACACTTCAATCTGTTGACTGAATGACTAAGAAGCATTGTGTTTGTGGAAAGCAGAATAGAATGGGAGGAACACAAAACACCTCTTCTAAAACAAGTTTTTTAATCTGGGTTGGCGTGTGCTGTACCTTGTTTTACCAGCAAACCTGAGCAAAACTGATTCCTCTATCTTTTAAAATGGAGACTCAAAACATTATCCGTTCAAAATAGCTTACTCCATCTGCCAAGTAAAAGCAGCTATTTATTTCAATGATAATGATGAACTTTATTAGGATATTATTTTTGTTTTGTTTTGCTGTTGGACAAATCACTGCCTGACTGGGCCACAATCAATGCACAATCTCATACTGTGATTCAGAAAGGATGTCTTTTGTTGAAATGCATATGGGAATGCCGCCAAGACTTGCCGTAGTGGAAATGCAAAGCCACAACAATTTTTTTCATAAACATACTGTGATGAGTGGAACTATACCACTTGGTTAAAATGTGACTTTTAGGGAAAGCAGATACATTTAAGGTTTGCTTTAAGGTAAAACTTTCTTACTTCCTCTTTTTCAGACTGAAGCTGTTAATTGATCAGGAAAAGGCCTTCCAAGAACGAAAAGACCAAGAGAACAACAAAAGGGTCGCAAGTCTGAAAGAAGAATTGAAAAGGGTCAAATCCTTTGCGTTGATGGTGGTAGATGAACAGCAGCATCTCAACGAGCAGCTGAATCAACAGACAGCCGAGGTCCAACAGCTGAGCACCACCACTACACAGGTTCGGGAGGAGCTGAGCTTAGCCAACAAGAACCTGCAAGAAGAGGAGCAGAAGGTGTGCCGCCTGGAAGCGGAGCTGCGTGACTGCATCAGTCGACACCATCAGGAGCAGGAAGCCACCATGGCTAAGCTGACAAGTGAGGATGCACAGAATCGGCAGCTGCGTCAGAAGTTGTCCACGCTAAGCAGGCAGCTTGACGAGCTGGAGGATACCAACAAGACGCTGCGCAGAGCCGAGGAGGAGCTGCAGGAGATGAGAGACAAAATCAGCCGAGGTGAATGTGGAAACTCCAGCTTTATGTCCGAGCTGGAAGAGCTACGGAAAAGAGTGCTTGAAATGGAGGGAAAGGATGAAGAACTGATTCGAATGGAGGACCACTGCAGAGAGCTTAACAGGAAACTGGAAAAAGAAGCCAGTCAAAGTTACGGTTTGAAGGCTGAAGTTGATAAACTGAATCACAGAATTATGGACTTGGAAAGACTAGAGGATGCATTTAGCGAGAGTAAACAGGAATGTGCCTCACTAAAAAGTAACCTTGAGAGGGAAAAGACTGTGTCAAAGGCTCTCTCTGGGCAACTGGAAGCTTTGAAACGTCAAGTTAAAGAGCTGGAGTGTGCTGAGAGTCAGCTTGAAAAGACAGAGTTGACATTGAAAGAGGACCTCACCAAGTTAAAGACACTGACAGTCATGTTGGTCGATGAGAGGAAGGCCATGGCAGAGAAGCTGAAGCAGATGGAAAACAAGGTAGAAAACAGCACTGGCAAACTTCAGGTCGAACAGGAGAAGGTTACGTCAGTCACAGAAAAGCTCATTGAGGAGAGCAAGAAAGCTTTGAAATCAAAGGCTGAGCTGGAGCAGAAGATGTGCGAGGCCAAGAGGGAACGGGATGACCTCAAGTGCACACTAAGGGCAGAGGAGGAGAAGAACATTGATTTGGAGTCCAAAATCAATCTGATGAAAAGAAGGTTGCAATCACTAGAGACTATCGAAAGGGACTACCTCAGGAGCAAAGTTAAAGAGGAGCATGTGAAAACACCCATCGCCAACCGCTTCCAACAAGAGGACAACAAAGTCAAAGACTTGACCCAGGAGGTCGAGCGACTCCGACGCAAACTCAAAGACATCAGGGTTGTCGACGGTGACCTGGTAAAAACAGAGGAGCTGGAATCCTTGGAGACGAGATTCACAAACGAGCAGGAAAAAGCCAAGGCTTTGATGAAGGAGCTGGAAATGTCCAGAAAAGAACTTTCCACATATCAGCTGGCTGAGAAGAACGAGTCCAACCAAGAGCGTGTTTTGTTCAAACGTCTGAAGGACGAGGAGGCAAAGTCAAGTCATTTGGCAGAGGAGGTTGTGGCCCTTAAGGAGAAGATCCACGAATACATGGGACAAGAGGAGTCCATATGCCGCATGAAGACCGACCACACCTCCCTGCGAAGGAAGCTCACCCAACAGGAAGTCAGAAACAAGGAACTGGCCAGGGAGATGGAGACGCTCACGCGGGAGCTTGAACGATATCGAAGATTTAGCAAAAGTTTGCGCCCTGGCATGAATGGAAGGCGCTTTTCGGATTTGCACCTTGCCACCAAAGAGGTCCAGACTGAGCCTCATGACCTCTTGACGGCGGTCCCGTTAGAGCACGTCATGCTTAATGGGAATCTGTGTGATGAGAGCAAACCTGGGGACAATGAGATTTACAACGAGTGTGGCCCCTCCCTCGTAAATAATATCAATAACCTCAATAACAACAACCTGAGAAGAGTCCCTGGTGCTAAATCCAACGAAGGTCCTAACCAGCTGAATGGCAAACTGCAACAACGGCCGAATAGTAACCATGTACAGGCTGGAGACGTGGTATTGACCCACAATCCTGGCCAGCCGCTTCAGATTAAAGTGACCCCTGAGCACAGACACAACATGGCGACACTTGAGATCACCAGCCCTACCGCAGAGAACGCGCCGTGCTTCACCAGCACTGCCATCATACCCACAAGCGGAGGCCCGCCTAAACAGAGAATCACCATCATCCAGAACACTGCCATTTCCCCACCTGCGAAATGCAGACGTTCTCCAATTTCAGACAAGCCTTGCTCACCAGATAGGGTGCTCTCTCCTCTCACTATGTCACCATATTCGAGAGCTCTGACCCCTGACTCTTGCAACTCACTGACCCCTGACAGAGCCATGTCCCCGATCCAAATTGTTTCCGTCACAACGGGCACCCCTGACCGCGATGTCTCAACCGAGCCGGTGGAGATTGCCGGAGGGCATGCCATCTTCCGCGTGAGTCCAGAGCGCCAGAATGGCTGGCAGGTGCAGCGGTCCAACAGCTCTGGGCCAAGCATCATCACCACAGAGGACAACAAAATCCACATTCACTTAGGGGGTCCCTTCATTCAGAGTGTCAGCTCACCAGCTCTGCAGGAGCAGAGAATCCCAAACGGCAGCATTGCAACACCCAAAAGCAAGAACAAAGTCACTAGTAGCATCATGATTAAGCCTTCCGCCACCCAAACCCAACGGCCATCACAGATTACAGTAAGTAATGTTTACGACTGACCCTTAAGCCCCCTCCTTTTACCACCCTCAACCTCCAACCCTTCACCCAAGACATTCGATACAAACCCTGACCCTGAACCATTTACATGTGTCATCCCTGACTCAGAGGTAGTTAGCTCAGAACTGGAGCTTTGATTGTGGTTGCTTTGCTGTGCTCGGTCCCGTTGTGTTGCCTCGGTTGGACTAATCAGAGTGCACGTACTGTGTTGTAATTTACACCGATGTACACTATGTGTCCTTTCATACGTCTGAGTTTGTTTCTGAGAATTAAAGTTATTGTAGTTTGTCATCCATGCTCACCTGCCTCATTTATTCATTGTATGCAGCATGTTTCGGTTGTGTGTAATTAAAAAACAAAAACAAAACAAGTTGTTCTTTAAGTTGACTTCTACAGCATGTGCAGTTAACTTTTTCTCCTCATAGTTGGGATATGCAAAGGCACTCACATTTTCATCAATACCTAATTAAATTCATTTTTATAACTTTTGTACTCACATGTTTAAGGTCACTATATATATAAAACTGGACTATCAAAGTTCAAGCTTTTTGGACTCTGCCTTTGTACACCACCACAATGGATTTGAAATCAAACAAACAATATTTTAGTGAAGTGTAGACTTTAATTTGAGATGTTTCTCAAAGTGCTGAATTTTCAATCATTTTATTCAGCCACTTTCAATTAGGCATCTCACAACTGCCTTGACAATTGATACAGTTGTCAGTCAAATTCATTTGTAAGTCGTTTAAGAATGCTTTGCAGTTGACAAGTGCTTGACATTTCGAGCCCATAGGTATCACCAACTTCTGAGTGTCCTCCTTGAAGCTCTTTCGATAGGACTTTACTGTAGTGACCTTCAGTTGTTGCCAGTTTGTAAGTCTGACCGCTTCTGATTTTCAGTATAAAACATTGGCTTGAGAGCAGACCACTGGGTTGGTGGCCATAGAAGGATCGTCAAATGATTAGCCTTTAAAAGTCCAAGTTCATTTGTCCATGTCTGCTTCCAGAAGACTGGCGTTGGAGTTCAAATTCAAATTGGAATTCAAATCTGGCTTTCCTGTTCGTGAATGTTATCAGAGACATGTACCTTCCTGATTTACTGTACTAAGGAAAGCATCCTCAGATCATCTGCTTCAGTTGTTTTGTTAGTTACTGCAAGAAGGAACTCAAGACAAATGAATGAAATATTCTTCAATGGCCACCCTGACCTGATCTCAACCAAATAGCACAGCATCTCCAAGGAGGAGCCTTAGAATTTTGTGAAGTTCATGCGCTCCATACCCTAGGCAGACATTACCTGCAAATTATTTTCATCAAAGTATGAGAAATTACAATCAAATTAACATTGATTTCATTTGTCCAGTGTCTTAATACATTTTACCCCCAGAGAGTCCACACATGAATCCAATCCATTGTGGTGGTATATGGATTGTGTTCCTAACTGTATGCTCACTTTGGAAAAATTGTTGCTCCATCTTTCGTACAGGACGCACATCGACAAAGATGAGCAATGGGTGATGGGTTGTGCTTGAATTCAAACTATACTGAATGCCAGATAAAGGATGCCAAGGGACGGGATGGATTTTGGAAGATTCATTCATCTATTTGACATTAGTGCATTAATGTAGCAATTGGTAGGGTGAATACTGAAATAAAAACAACTTCCTTAGCAGAGGAATAATGACAACTTTCCATTTTATGTGAAATTGACATCAAGTATTTGGCATACGTTTTGAAAAAATGCAAAACAATAAGGCAGTTAAGTACAGCAGACATAATGGGAAGTGTGGCTCATCAACCCAGACTCGTGCGACAGTAAGGCCATGATTAAATTAGCCATGAAATTGAACAAATGCAACAGTAAGCCTCACAGCTGTAGAAATTGTATCCTTCCAAGGTCCAGGCAGGAAGATATGATGCATGCTGAACAAGATGCTATTCATTAGTGTGAGGCCTGAGAAAACTGAGCAGCTGGGTCTGCTGCCTGTGATTCACTTTGGATTGAATACACAAACTTTTCTCAACAGCTATGTTGAAACTTCCTGAATTTCCAGAACAGATGACAGTAACCGTGGTGACCAGCAGGCACAATAAAGTATGATAACGCCGGTCTAGGGGCTTTCTCCAAACAAACCACATCACATGCAAGTGGGCATGCAGACGCCGCGAATGTGGCCGCTTTCCTGCACCAGCGGCAAAACAAAACAAGGCTTCTGTTTGGTTGCTACGGGAACAGCAGGAGGAAGCGGAGCGCCTGCTGCAGCAATGATATGCCTACGAAGAAAATAGAATCCCACAAATCAAGTATTGACACATATCCTGGTCACTTAGAGGCACTGCAACTTGCAATCCACTTTACTGAGAGGTCGCAGACCCTGTGTGAACATAAACTAGGGTGAGTCCCACTTTGACTCAGCTGTACATATACTATAGGTAGAGCAGGAAGAGTCCCCATCAAGAAACAAGATACGCCTAGTATTGTTATGCTTGTCATTGCACTATGAGCTTTTAAATAAAGTAGTTTAACATCAACATTATGTTAAACTACTGAGACAACGAATAAGATTCAGCAAATAAAACTAGTTCATCGTATGTATCACTATGTGCATGAAGTCATCAGCCTGTGTAGGCAACATTTCAGGAGTGTGTGTGTGTGTGTGTGTGTGTGTGTGTGTGTGTGTGTGTGTGAAGGGTCATAAACTTTGGTTGAAAGTTGAAACATATTGTTGTTCTTTCCAGCACAGTGACTGCACACACAACTGAAAAAGAGGTGAAAAAGTTTTGAACCAAAGTCACTGCTATTATTTTTTAAATCCACATCCTTCTATTTCAGCCTCTAAAACAGTGATTCTTAACCTTGTTAGAGGTATCGAACCCAACTAGTTCATATGCACATTCACCGAACCCTTCATTAGTGAAAAGTAAAAACATAATTTGTTTTTTTACAAATTCAAGACATAAAAACGCATTTATTAAAAACAGAAAAAAATTAAATAACATTTCAAGACATAAGTATAAGTTTTTTAAATTGTGCACAAAATGAACCAGCCAGTGATGGCCAAGCGAACGTGTCATAACTAATTGACATGTTGAGTCGGGTGTGTCTTAACCTCCATGGCAGAGGCTCCGTCGAAGCCCTGAGACCGATTCGTCAAACCCCTGAGATCGATTCACCGAACCGCTAGGGTTCGATTGATCGAACCCAGGTTAAGAACCACTGCTCTAAATTGTGACTCTGATTGACATCGTCCTCATTTACGTTGTGCTTTCATCAAAATGAAACTCATCAGAACATCAGCTGGCTTAGGATCAACATTTTTTGCCCATTTTCTGTCAAACATTTTCTGTCCAGTCAAACATCAACTAGTCATTGCCAAACTACATAACGGCAACGTCACTGGTGGAGTGTGTCCTGGGGAAGTCTTGTGAACCTTATTAAATGTGTTTGGCTCCACCTACAGGTCACTTCTGGTTTTCAACCAATCTAACTGCAACGTTTCTTGAGCTGCGTGTAGTACCCCAACCTCAAATCACTTTGTCTCCTCTCTGTATTCCTCCAGATACCTCAAGAATCATTCCGACGCGCTGGGCCGACCCGGATCCCAAAACCAAAGGGCTCCACGTCTGTAAAAGGGATGAGTGGCAATGGCGCGCTGCAGAATAGTAGCCAGTCACTGCGCACTCCTCTAAGCAGTGGCAAAGACCAGGCTGTGCACACGTCTGCAGCACACCGAACCAATATCAACAACAACAACCCGAACCTTGCCAACCGCAGACTTTAGTATAATGTCATGAATAAATTCGAGGTGAATGACAACGTGATCTCCAGGAGCTCACTTTGCATTCACAGACAACTATATAGTAGCTGCTTTAGTTTAGTTCTCATCATGTCAGCATCACTGCAACCCAGGTGAAGCGTCATAGGAAGGCTACTTGATAAAGCTGTATGTTGTGTATTTGTATTTATTTTTTAACAGTTTGGAAAAAAAGACATGGAGAAAAAGACTGGAAACTAACCTTTTTTTTTAATGATAAATGGCCATAATGTACTAAATGTGAAAAACTGATGATGAAATGCAGCTGCATCATACTACCTAGCATCGTTTTTTTCCCGCCTTTTGGTTCAATAAAGACCTTTTATATTGGAACATACATGTCTCAGATTCATTTTGATCATAAATTTTGCATCTTTTAACATGAGTACCCCACATTTTTCTCATGTTATGTTACAGTCTACTTCTGCATCAAATACATTTGTCACAGGCTATGAATACTTAAATACAAGACAATTTATTATTATTTTTTAATTCTTAATACATTTGAAAAACAAGGAAAAACCTTTGCTGTCATTAAGAATTGTGTCGAATTTTGAGGCGATCATCTGTAACTTAACAAAATGCGGAAACACTATAGTTTTTCTAAAGCTTCAACAGCCTAGATGCACTTTAACATTATGTATTTAAAAAGTAGTCATGATCATCCAAAAGTTTTTGTGGGGGGGGGGGGGGAATTCCTGACACAAGTGCAACTTCTTGTCCAAACCTCCTGCTGTATTCGATCAGCATTGTCTTCTGATCACGTGGATGTCAGAGTTGTTTGCATGGCACTGCTCAGCAGGCACAAGAAGTGATCCATCTCCTGGCTTCGCTCTGTGGCACACACCCACGAGCGAGAGGAACCATCCAAGATGAAGGCGTGCTTCACGTCTATGGAAATATAAAGCAGCTGAGCAAAGGAGAGCAATGTGAAAATTGTGTCCGTGTCTGACAACTTACAACGCGAATGTACGATCTTCCTCACAGTCAGAGTGGCGAGCGCCAAAGCAGCGAAGAACGTGTGTGTGCTCCTGTGCACCACCGTGAAAGGTGTGTGTTTCTTTTGTCTCCGTGTCAACATCAAAACATCAGTGAACAGGAAGAGGCTGACATCTGCTACGTGCTCGTAGGTCCTAATCAAACATGAGCCACACATAACTTAAAAACGTGACCGTAACATCTGCAGCAGCAGCAATGATACTTGAGACACAAATTTCAGTCCTCCATGAGTGCATACAGATTTAGAAAGTACAATATGCAGTCTAATAGAGGCAAGCCACATGGGCTGTGTCAATTGTTAATCATAATTGCATTTGCCATTAAAAAAAATAAAACTGGCAGTGGGCCACAAACGACACTCTTGTCCTACGTCATTTGACATTTTTCATGTTCTCAAAAAGTGAATTAATATTATCTGAGGAGCAATGCAAATTAATTGGAACTTTCTAGTAATTTGACACCTGAGAGACTCTGGTATGTGATCATTGGGGCTGTGGAGTAAATCAGCATCTTGACGGATGATCAGCTGCCGGTTTCCCTCATTGAGACTCTGCACGTAGACATACACAAACACGTTAAAGTGGTTGTGTGTATAACTTTCGACAAGAGATACATTTAGAGTTCTACCGGACAGCCTTGGATCATCTGCTGGGTTTCCTCCAACAGCCGGTCTCTTTCACAGTTGTGTTTGAGCTGAAACGAGACAAAGCATATTGCTTTCATTGTTTTTAGTTGATGACAACTGTGTGTGAGCCATTCTACCTTTTGGATGAACTGTGTGTATCGCTGCAACGTGCTGAGGGCGGAGGAGACTTGAGTGTGATCAGGGTGACTGACATGTGTGTGCAAAGTTAGAGCTTGCAGCAGGGTTGTGTACTCTTGGATTCGCCACACTGGACACAGCAGCAGCTCCTGTAAACTTTAGGAGCAAGAGCACACATGGATACCAACCCACGTCCGCACGCACAGGAATGTGTGTCAACATCCCAGTTCGGCAGAGCACAAGCGTACGCAAGGTTACCTCAGCATGTGGGTTGCCAGAGTTCGGTCAGTTCTCTTCAGGAAAGCTCGAAATTCCGGCTTTGCATCTCTGCACTGACACACACATGTAGGACTTTGGCAATGATAACCATAGATAAACAATAATGACACATATCCATTTGCTTTTGCATCAAAAATGCTGCCTTGGCAAAGATAAAGAATCTCTGCTTTGTTTGCTTCAGTCAAAGGGGCATTCATTTTACAAACAGTTGATTCATTACATTAGCAGCGGCATAGAAGAGCCAGCATCACACTGAGATTTCAATGACCGCATCGAGTGAATGAGAGAGCAAACATAACTGTTAATATGATAGTTCAGCATCGAATGGTGTTATCAAGGTCTTGTATTAAATCTCTTGGATCGCTCAAGTGGTTGTTACCTTGTCAATGGCACTGAGAGCAGTTGTGTAGTTGTTGAGGTAGTTTGTGTACACTCTGAGGTGTGTGCACAGTTTCAGGCACACATCGCCAACACACTGCTCTGCACCCCACTGCTGCAGTCTAGCATCTAAAGCTGCCTTGAACTCCCTGTGACCAGCAAACAGGCGGAAAATGAGACAAAAGCTAAACCAGAAAGCTATGTGTATGGGTTGTGCGTACCTGTTGAGGTCCAGTATTTTTGCAACGGGGCTCAGGATGACAAGCATGTCTGCTAAACTGAGAATGGCCCTGTTGGAGTTGAGGGCTGCTGTGAGAGGCTCCTGGTATGCCTTTAGCAAAGAGGAGGTCAGAGGAAAACCAACCAATGAAGTTTGGCGTTTAACAACAACATAAGCACTCCTACCAGAGAATGTAAATTCAGCTTCGCACAGAATGGTTTGGAATGGTTCTGATCCCGTGTAGCAATCGCGGTATCATGTACGCAAAGTCCGTGTGACATTGATCAACAGCAGCACAACACAATGTAACCACCAAGCAATTCAACAAAAACATGGAACAGGATGCATAAACAAGAGACTCGTAAAGTGATACTCTCATCCTCAATCACTGAGTTTGGAAGAGGACATACCTTCACAATAGCGCTGAGTCTGCTAATGTACAGAACCTCACTGAGTTGCAACTCTCTGGCGACGACACCTCTCCAGTCCAGCTGTGTCTGAAAGAAGAGACAAGCAAAGATGAGGACTTGGCTGTTCTCTGGCACAGGGAGAGAACATACACAGCATATCGCACCTGAGGAAGCCCTGACATCAGAGGGACATTGGAAAGTAGGTTTTCTTCTCTCGTCTCCTTCTCATCACTCCATTTGGTCAGGAAGGCAGCAAGAAACTCAAATGGTCTCGTCTGAAGATGCATGACCAGTCAATGAGTCGATTATACTACCCCACAATGACGTCTAGGGCTTGATGTCTATTCGTCGCTAATGAGTTTTCACCAAAAAGCTGGAGAAGGATTTTTCGGACCGTGCTGTCAAACCGCATTAAAACCCGTCCCCCTGCTGGCCTTGTGATGATTGAACGGAACAGCAACTAGTGCTATTTACCTCTGCTTGTTTGCTGAGAACAGTGAGTCCCTCAGTGAGCGCCAGACTTAGATCTTCGGACAAACACAGATCCTCAAGACAGACTCTCTCCCACAGAGAATGACCTGAAGAGTCACCAGAGTTGACAAAAGGCCAAGTTCCCACAAGCTTAGAAGAAGTGAGACACTCACCCAAAGCTCTGCCCCGGGCTTGTAGGCCAACTTGCTGAAGCCGGAACTCCAGACAGTTTTTCATCTCCACCAGCGCTTCCTCAATCCACTGGGCCTGCCTGCACCAGCCCAGCAGGCCTGGCTCACAAATGTAATGAAGCGCCGGGCCCCCTGGTTGTGGGTCGGAGAACCCGATGGCACCGATACTTCCATCAGACCAATCGCTAAGGACTAAAGATGGGGAACAAAACAATAGAGTTTTGTTCATTTTGAATTGAATTGTCTTAATTATATGATAAGACTTTGGCTACAGGACTCACTATTTTGAAAACTTCCAGTGGCGAGACCCATGGGTGCCCAAACATTCAGCCCAGTAAGAGCGGCCAGCTTCTGCATGAGCGCCACACCTGAGGCTGAGAGAGAAGAACAGTTGAGCCGCAGAGCTGCTTCTGAGTCACAGTGAGAAATGGCGATCACCTACTCGATGCCGCACACGGTGAGAAAATGTCGATCCCCCCTCCTTGCTCGGCAGGGACCACCAGGATGGACAATTTTTCCCAGAAATCTCGATGGGACGGGATGAGTATGGTTCTGTCTGATAAGCAGATGTCTGCAGGAACAAAATATGTTGGGGAAAAAAATAAAGAAATAAGAAAGAGGAAAAAGTATTCATTCTCACTGTGAAAGAGGTGAATTTCTTCGGTTCCCCCTGGCGCTAACAGGCCAAGCCTTTTAAAAGTGCGCCCAGCGACTGCCTCCTCCACCTGGGACAACAGTGCCAAGAGAGTCCCTTGGTGGTCATAGAGGACGACAATCACATCCGCCTTGGCGCCGCTCAGCACCAGCTATGACACACAGGAAGAAAATGACATTGATTGCTACCATCATGTTCCAAATTATATTTTCTTGAAGCTGGTTGATCACCTCATAAGCAGGAATTTTATTGGAAACCAACAGCAAGCAGTTTGCAGGATGCCTGTAGATGTTGGAGCGTTGTCGTGGTGCAGGTCTGAAGACGTATTTGGACAGTGGCCCGCTAGCTCTGCTTGGAAATTTTGAAACAGCAGCTTTGTTGAATAACAGTTAACAATAATGAGGAATGATCAACTTGAACTTTGTGCACTGGGGCACAGTCATGTTGGAACAGGAAAGTGGTTTGCTAACTTCACCAGTGACCATAATAAGCAATATTGAAAATTGATGACAGGATAAATAAAATAAAAAAAATTATAATAAGATTCCCAATAATTAAACGACACAAACACCCTAAACAGTTTGCCAGTCATCCACGCTCACATGCATTTCTGACCTGCTGGAGCTGTGCGCTAAGTTTTCCTCCAAGCTCAGGCCACTGCTTGTGCTCAGACTCAAGTCAGGAGGTCCAGAGGTTTTGAATGTGGTCCCAAGGGGGGTTGCTCTGCCTCCAGATTCACCCAACCTTGTGCTGGTGCTCCAGGCTTTTCTGGTTCTCAGTGCTAGTCCTGCAGGAACAAAAAAAAAAAAAAACATATGCTACATTTGCTACTTCTTTGTTTTGCTTCACTCTTCACTGCTTTCACTCACTCTTCTCCTCGTGAATCTTTGTTCTGATCATCTGCCTGATTATTCTTTCTTTCAGTCTCTCCTCCTCTTCTTCTTCTTCTTCTTCCTCCCCATCATAAGGTTGGCTGATTGTCCAGAAGTGTTGTGCTGCTTCATGAGGAGTCAGCCTATCCAGTGTGCTGATGCAGGAGATGAAGTGCTTCTTCCAAGCCCCAAACTCCTTTTCTCCAGGCGTGTAGGGAAGAAACCAACCTTGTCGTATGCAGCGCCCCGCCCAGAGACAATCCTGAGTTTTATTTGAACCGTGATGATTAAACTCACAGAACACATTAAATACATTCATCCATTCATCTTCCGAACCGCTTGATCCTCACTAGGGTCGCGGGGGGTGCTGGAGCCTATCCCAGCTGTCTCCGGGCAGTAGGCGGGGGGACACCCTGAATCGGTTGCCAGCCAATCGCAGGGCACACAGAGACGAACAACCATCCACGCCCACACTCATACCTAGGGACAATTTAGAGTGCTCAATCAGCCTACCATGCATGTCTTTGGAATGTGGGAGGAAACCGGAGCACCCGGAGAAAAGCCACGCAAGCCCGGGGAGAACATGCAAACTCCACACAGGGAGGCCGGAGCTGTGTTAAATACAGTGCCGTGAAAAAGTATTTGCCCCCTTCCTGATTTCTGTGTTTGTTTGCATATTTATCACACACAAAGGTTTCAGTTCATCAAACCAATTTTTATGTCACACATAGAGACTAACCAAGGAAATATACAATTAAATCTCTAAATGCCAATTCAATTCATTAGGCACAAAAATTCAAACCTACCTGTCAGGAAGGGGGCAAACACTATTTCACAGCACTGTACAACTGTTGGCCTTACAACCCTTCCCACCTGTTCCGACAGAACTCTCCAGTGCCAGCTGACTTGGGCGGCGGAGCAGAGGTCCAAGGGGGACAGGAAGGACATGATGTAAAGTGACAGGAAGCGGGGCAACACCGCTGTGAAATCCGCTTGAGTTGTTGGAAGTGTTTCAGTCAGGAGATCTCTGCAGTACCTGCTGGGGTAATTGACATACTGTACTTCAGCGGACGGTGTTGTGACATTCCCAATTTTCAGAAGGGGGAAAAAAAGGCCTTCACCTGAGCTGAGCCTTGGCACATCGTGTGAGCACAGAATGCAGCATGTGTTTCCTCTGTCGATCAGTCCATAAATCAAACCAGTGCAGCACTAGTTTGATCCTCTCTTCAAATAACTGTTAGAGAACAAACATCAGCACTGGTCCAACCGTAGCGCATCTCATGAGGTTAAAATACCAACCAGCTGATTGAGAAAAACTAATCTGCCTTTAAAACTCATTCTGTACCAGCCATTAGGATCAGATCCTAAGTCTTGAATAAAAAATGTGAAAAAGTGGGATTGAATGTGTGGCGTCTGAAAAGACATTAAAAAAATATGAACAGTGTTTCGGAGTGAATGACTTAAAAAGACAATGATGTTATTATTATTAATGGCCATTTCAGTATCGGAGGATGATAGAGGCCCCAAGGTATCTGAATTTTATCATTTTTTTTCTCAAGTTAAGGTGATAAAATTTCGTGTAACTGGTTTCTTCCATCTGAAACATACACTTTTATGTATTTTATTTGTCATATGTTATAAAGTAATTAAAATAAGATGCAGTTTACTGTTGAATTCTTTACAATTAAACAGTTAAATGCACTCAAATACTAATTTATTCTTTTGTATACTCGAAAATTACAAGGACGGGATTGCTTGCTGTGTTAGGTTGCTATGTTGCCTGTAATATAAAATCAGACTAAGGCAAATGTCTATATTGTCTTTTTCTGATAAAATGAACAGGGTTGCGTTGGTTTGAGTGACACACGTATACGACTGAAAAAAAAGAGGATTTACCAATCTTATTTGAAATTGAAATGTAGTTTTATATGACAAAACAAGTAACCAACCGTTGATGGTTGAACTGGACGACTCAAATTACGAGATTGGTGTATTCCCTTCTCTTGAAAACAGTACATCAGAATGTTGGCGCTTTCTAGATTGACCCATCTACAATTTCTATACATTTAATCACAATCTGTATCCGTATAATCTAACTATAATGCTTTTTCAGTTCGTGTTGCTCTGAATCTGACCTGCATGTTCTCTGCGCGGTTGTTCAGCGGAGTCCAGCAGCTGAACCGTGCGTTTGAGTGAAGCTTCTTCTTTTCCATGGATTTTGTTTTTAAAGCCACGTGGAATCCTGACGAAGCAAATATGGTCTACAAATGCAAGTAATCTGCGGCTCCCGGTCGCCATGGATACGCATCAACACATTCCTTCACACAAAACACTGCACTTGCTGAGACCAACATCATCACATTATTGATACGAAAAGCCCGTCAGCTTGTTCGGTGGATTTGTTTCACCCACTAAGGTATATTAGCTTTTTAAAGAACATTGCAAACTCGTTGTGGGCGTGTGAGCAATTTTCGCATTCGTTCAATCCTATATGGTGTAGTTCCGCGTTACTTGCACAAGATGGCGCTGGATGAACGTCTGATGAAATCCAAATTTAAACGCAGTACTGTACAGCGTAGTTTCCCAACCTAAATTGACCAACGGCGTGTATGTTATACAGTATTTGAAAAAATGTCATTCACGCCTTCAAACAGGGATGTTACAAAAAGTGGATACATGACCTGTGCCACCTTGTGGAACAGCATTTAAAAGTTCTGCCTCTTACGTCGCTAGCATGTGAACAAATGAACAAAAAGAGTAGTAAATACAATTACATAAAGCTGGATAATTCTAAAAGACAAATTTGATGGTCTCTCTTGGAACATTGACTGTCAATCAATGCACTGGACGGTAACTTCCACGAAGTGAAGCTGGTTGACTCTTTTTTCAAAGTAAAAGGCTTACTGAAACGCTGCAGAATACTTGATGAAATTTGTCATTCGTGTATTTTATTAAAAACATCTGCATACATGTTTCACAGTTCAAGCTTTAAAGATAATACTACATCCCCAACATTGGCTGACTGACAGTCAAAAGTATTGAATGATTTACAATTCGCATGTGGAGAAGTAGACAATTCATTTCAACCAATAAAGCTTTAATTACCGCATAAGAAATTAAGGCGTGGTAGTGACATCAATATTTGGGTTACTGGACTGCTTGCAGCCAAATAGGAAGCAAATATGTGGACACAAACTATCTAATCTTGATGCTGAAAATGGTTAAACATTCTTTTTATTTCACATTGTAACTACAATTTGATAAATCTGTTTGATTATACACTGATGGGTCTGATGATATAAAGTGCAACACAGTGCCATACAATTATTTGCAGCCAAACGATCTGTTGGAAAGTTAATTCAAATCACTTTGGTTAGAACGTTGCACTTCCTCTTACAAGACATGGTCTAGAACAAGAAATAAATGCTGGTGACCAGTCAGATAAAATGATAAATAGTGCCTAAACTACGAGGATCTTGATGTTTAGTAATATTAGATTGGCAACACTTTTATTAGGCGCATCAAATTTTGTTTTTGCCTTTCATGGGCAACAAGCAGGTTTCTGGCAACGTCTGGCAGAGAGGCATTCACATGCTGGCAGACCTCGGAATCTCCTGGCTGTCGGTCAGATTCAGTTTCTGGCTGGAAGTGGCAAGTTCAGGGAGAACACAAGCACAAATTGTATGTATTCCTTGAACGCAACAATAGGCATTATTTACATCTCACAGGAGTTCTTGCAGATGCCAATAAGGATACATAGATGAACTCAACTCCTCCAGCTGAAAAGGAAAATTATAATTAGCTTTTCATTTTTTAGAATCAGAAGCATATACAGCATATAGCCATATACAGTATCTGTTGGTTTTCAATGAGGGTTGAGTTTGGGATGCTGACATGATCATTGGATGAGCTTGAGTCTGTATCTGATGAGCCATTCTCAAAACGAGAGAATGCTTCTGTCATAGAAATTGAATTTATTTTAAAGCTTTTAACACCTCTTAACCAGGGGTGCCAATAATTATAGAGAGCACTGTATATTTATTACTGAGGAAAAGGGGCTTCAAACAATAATGTAGGTGGTGCTCCAAGAACTTTTGAACAGAACTGTCAAATGTCCAAGGTCTTACATTCAGAAGCAACTTGTCCATGTTGGTGTCCCGGGCTGTTTTTCTCTGGTCGTCTTGCATTTCGTCCTCCTCAACATACAGGTCAAAGTGTAAGCGGGCTAACTTTTCCTGCATCTCCCGCACATGCTCCATCTGCCCAATGGAGCACTCATTACCTGGGACAGACAAAAGAAAATTTTGTAAACTCAGGTGTATAAGTTCCTGGTGGGAAGAAAATACTTTCGGCTGAATTCGAACTGCAGGTGGTCACAATTCCAATTTCGTGCCGCGATCTTATTTTATGTTTTTTTTTTTTTGTCTTTTGACCTTACCATGACACACACAGACTTCCAAAATGCAGCTGGAAACCCTTGAAAAAGTACATTTAATTTGCGGCCACAGAAAGATTTTCTCAAGCCCCATATCGGTAACAGGGCAATACATCAGATTTGGAAACACTGACCTGGAGTAAAAACCTGGCTGAAGACCTCCAATTCCAATATGACAACATGCATTTTTAAATTTGCGTGTCAGATTTTATTTTTTCTTCTCCCTGCCATGTTTGACTTGTGCCATTTGAGAGGGGAAAAATAAACAACAACAAAAACACAATTGTGTCACTTGAGTCATCCTTAAATCAGCTAACCAAAAGCTTGCAGTTTCCCTGAGTGGAAGTCATTGAGAAGACTGAGAAGTCCATTCTCCATCTCCTGCACGTCAGAGACATCCGTCAAGAACGAGTGCTGAATGATGGGTGCCGCCTGGTTCTGATTTGGGCTGGGACGAACACTGGGACCCATTTGATACTTGGTTTTGTCACGAACTCCTCTGGAAAAAAAATAACACCAATTAAAGAAGGCGTTTCAAGCATACAGCCCCGGGCAAAAACTGGCTACTGTGGCGACACTGCAGGTAAGCATTGTGTTCAGCAGTCTACAATTTAATGATTACGATTGTATGATTTTGGAATTAAAAAAAGGCGAAAAATAATACAGTATCGTATTATTGCATTCCAAATATCTGTGACTTTATGTTTAGTGCCTCTATGTATAAGCCTTTTAATCGTATTGCACACAACCCATTTGACACCTTGAACTGAAAGTATTACATGGTGACTCAAGTGGTGAGCACATGTTGCTGCTACCTTTTATTCTTGCTCTTCTGGCAGGAATGGGGGCCCGTGCCGTGGCTGCAGCCGACATGTTTCCCCCCGATGGAAGCACTGACTTACCGAGCAGAACCGCTGGTGGGAGTCGGCGTTGCCACCGTAACCGTGGCCGCCGCCGCTGGGGTAGTGGGGGTCCTGGGGCTCTTTCTCTTCAGCTTTCGCTCCTCCATAACGGCAGGCAACGGTGGTGACCGATTAGCAAGGTCGAGCGCACGTCATGACAAGCCCGCACTCAATACAACAGCCGTATTAACCAGAACCAGAACACACATAATCGTAAGGAGAATGTAGAACGTCCGGTGTTAGATGTGAAATTTAAAAGCATATGACACGCTGAAAAACGCATGTAAACAAGATTGTTGGTCAACGTCCACACGCTAGCCGCATGTCTTACTGAGTGAACCAATCGGGGCAACTAATAAAACAATTACCAACAAAAAGAAACCAGGAAATAGGCGCTTGTTTCTCGTCAAAACCGACACCCAACAGTCGCTATTCTTGTTGTTGTTGTTGTTGTTGTTGTTTCTGTTTCTTCTTCTTCTTCTTCTTCTTCTTCTTCTTCTTCTTCTTCTTCTTCTTCTTCTTCTTCTTCTTCTTCTTCTTCTTCTTCTTCTTCTTCTTCTTCTTCTTCTTCTTCTTCTTCTTCTTCTTCTTCTTCTTCTTCTTCTTCTTCTTCTTCTTCTTCTTCTTCTTCTTCTTCTTCTTCTTCTTCTTCTTCTTCTTCTTCTTCTTCTTCTTCTTCTTCTTCTTCTTCTTCTTCTTCTTCTTCTTCTTCTTCTTCTTCTTCTTCTTCTTCTTCTTCTTCTTCTTCTTCTTCTTCTTCTTCTTCTTTCGAATTTTGACAACTGTTGGAAAATAACGTTGAAGAGCATTACCGCCACTATTGGTGTAGAGTGCGAGTTAAGGATAGAAATACATTAAATACATACCTCCTCCTAAACACCAGATTTGTTGGTTTAAAAATCCGACACAATATTTAAAAACATTGGCTCTTTCAAAGCATTGCAATGACATCAAATCATGTTTCTCTTTTTTTTAAAAGCTCAGTTATGTTTCGTTTTCTGAGAGCACATACAGTACACTCACTAGTTTGTGCTCTGGGAAGTATTGCTAAATGTTCTGTGATTTCTTCTTATCAACAACAATGTCATTTTCATGAATTGATATTTATTTTTCTTTCTTTATAAGGGTGCAAATCTAATCTTGCATTGGTTCTTGTTTCCTGTCTCTTGCTGTCCATTTCTTCATTACTCCCTATTTTAAAGAACGCTTATTTCCAAACTTGTTAAAATAACCCCAGCAATCAACATAAAATAGTCAATTCAATCCAGAACTTCATTTGAAAATGTCAAATTTAACCAAGAATACACAGAATTACATCGACAACAGAATTACAAGTCCAAAACCTCATTATAAATGGAAAAACAGAGGCCACTTGAGAGTAGAACGTGGTGGGTTGGGAAAAATCTGCAATCCATCGGAATCAACATCAAAAGAGAAGCATACTTATATCAAGCGTTAAAGCAGGTTGACTTGAGTCCACTTAAACTCCAAGTTCTCCCAATATGTTGCACCCATTCTGTACTTTAGTTTTCATTTGCTAAGGGAGATTTCTTTTTTCTGTGATTTTTACGAAATTAGTGTGTTAGGGCGAATTTTTAGTCTTTTAGAAAACCTTTGTTCCCCATCTGTTTGGAGTTTTTGCTGCTTTTTTTGGGTCTTTTTTTTAGATGTAGTTACAGAGAGTAGTCGCTGGATGTCGCTAAACAAATACTCGATAAAAATACCAATTTGCAAAAAAGATTTTCTTTGCAGGTTAGTCAAATTTTAAGTTATCATTTTTTCTTGAAGAATGAATTTAGAATGCCTGTTTTACGTATTTAAAGTTATAGTATTTGTTTATATAGCGTGCAGGCTATTCTGTATAAGGCACGCATATTGAAAATTGTTAAAAATTAAAATAATCCTGGAATAAGTTGCAAAAGAGTATGGTGAGATAATTTTCTCGGTCCACTTGATGTCCCTCGACTCTCCATTTTCCCGCCTTTGTGAGCTTGTGTGTTTGTGCTGCGTGACAGAGAGTGAGTGAGGTGAACCATGGCTAAAATTCCACAGATGAACATATTTAGACTGAGTCCTCACAGCCATTAGGAGAAGCGCGGACCATAATTGCAATGTAGGATGCTGTTTCCAAAGCTAGTTCAGTCCTTTCTAATGCTGTTTTAATTATGCATTCAAATTCAGATGAATGACAACTCATTTAATTACACACTTCCTTTTGCAGCTAATTCTAAGTTACCTGCTGTTTTTTTGTGTGAAAAAATAACCCATGTTACTTTACTTGGATGTAGTAAAGCTACTCTAAATTATTATTTCACAAGGGAAATATATATTCTCCCTGTGAAACTGGCCATCATCGGCAAAGTAGTACTTTACTTTATATTAGTTGCAAATTATGTCTTTGTAAGACCGATTTGACGGCCGTTTTGCTCTTGACTAACGGCGTGTTTTGTGTGTTTGTTAGCCGGGCTGAATACGATCAGGGTTGGTTACATTGACTACATATGGAAATGCTTTGTGCTTCGTGTACAGTAGGTGGTGGTATGCAACAAAGAGCTGTAATACACCAATGAACCGAAAAGAAGAAGAAGAAGAAAAAGAAGACAAAGAAGAAGACGATGATAAGCATGGATAGACAGGAATAGGAGTGCAAGCGACTGAAATTTGATTCTACATTTGGCCTCAATGCGCGTTAGGATTCTTGTCATCCAAAACGTGTTTGGTGTTTTAGAAAGTAAAACAGCAGCAGGCAGCCCCCAGCATGGCCCCGGTGCACTTAACAGTTCAATAGATTGGCCAATAAGTGTATGTGAAATGTATGAGAGTGTATGTGAGTGTTTTGAAAGGTGCTTATAAATGAAATGTATTATTATTATTATTTTTACATGTGAAATGTATGGGAGTGTATGTGTGTGTGGGGCAGCACGGTGGTCGACTGGTGAGCACGTCAGCCTCACAGTGCAGAAGTGCGGGGTTCGATTCCGGCTCCGGCCTTCCTGTGTGGAGTTTACATGTTCTCCCTGTGTCTGCGTGGTTTTTCCCCGGGTATTCTGGTTTCCTCCCACATTCCAAAAACATGCATGGCAGGTTAATAGACACACAAAATTGTCCCTAGGTGTGATTCTGAGCGTGAATGGTTGTTCGTGGGATAGGCTCCAGCATGACCGCGACCCTTGTGAGTTGTGCATTACCGTTATAAAGTCAAACAGGTCCCACCCAGGGAACAGAACACAAGAATAAAATGCACCAGATTTTGTAAGCTTACCATAATAAAATGTAATGTAATTAGCTCTATTACGATATTTATAAATTCACAAAAATTACATTTACAACTCCGAATATAGGCCCCCACTGCTCCAAATCCTCAGCCACTCTTTTCATCTTCAACGTTGGACTCCGGCATACTCTATCACTTGTCTCCTCAACACTCTGTAGAGCAGGGGTCTCAAACTCAATTTACCTGGGGGCCACTGGAGGCAGAGTCTGGGTGAGGCTGGGCCGCATCAGGATTTCCACAAGAAAAGCGCTGATAAATCATTCCAATGTTCTCAAATATCTTTATTTTTAACACAAAATAATGAATTAAATAAAATAATTTTAAAAAGAATGTCTGATTTAACAGTTCTATAACTTTTAACTTTATGAACATGAATGAAACATTAAACATGAATTGTTCTGAACATGGCTTTTCTTGCCTACTTCTTGCTGCTCGAGACCTGGCAGCGCTTCTTCTCACATAGCCGAGCCACATTAGGCTTGAGGGAGGAAGCAGTGGAGACCCTCAGTAGAGCTTGAAGATGCTCATCTGTAAGTCTGGACCTGTACTTGGACTTATTGAAGTTCAAAGTGGAGAAGAGCTTCTCACACAAGTATGTGCTCCCAAAAAGGCACATGGTCCGATTGAACATTTTGGAAAGTTCAGGGAAGCTGGGGTCAACTCTCTCAAAAATTGCCCAAGCTTGCTTGCTTCTCCACTCACCTCCCTGAACTTGGCTTTGAGTGCAGGGTTGCACTGCAGGTCAATGAGCTCCATTTGAAGCACAGGAGGGGTCATCTTGCACATTAAAGGAGAAGGGGTCCGAAAAAATTTGGAATGTGGCTCTGTGCGTCTTGAAGTCTGCAAACCTGTGATCAAATTCCTCCTGTAGTTTCAAAATGGCCTCAACACACTTCTCACCACTGAATGGTATGCCTGCCACCAAGAGAGTCTTGCATGCTGGGAAATGGCAAAGGTTTGTCTGAGAGAGCTGGGCTTTCCACAACACAAGTTTTGTGCAGAATGCTCTCGAGTTGTTGCCCCTGGCCTTGTAGCTTCTTGTTCAGAACATTAAGCTCATGTGTGATATCAACAAGAAAAGCTAAGTCCATGAGCCATTTGGGATCACTTAGCACAGGAACAGCCACCCAGTCCTTCTCCATGAAGTCTTTTACTTCTGCTCTCAACTCAAAAAATCTCTTCAATACGTTTCCCCTCCTGAGCCAACGTACCTCAGTGAAGTAGAGCACATCCCCATATTCTGATTTTATGCCTCTAAAAAATGGGCGGGGCGGAATAGGGTCAATACCTCACCATGATTGGTTCGTTCAGCTCCGCACACAAGAATCATTCATATCAATCTTGCGGGCCGCACTAATATTAATCTTTCATATTAAGACGGGGGCGGCCCGGTAGTCCAGTGGTTAGCACGTCGACTTCACAGTGCAGAGGTGCCGGGTTCAATTCCAGCTCCGGCCTCCCTGTGTGGAGTTTGCATGTTCTCCCCGGGCCTGCGTGGGTTTTCTCCGGGCACTCCGGTTTCCTCCCACATTCCAAAAACATGCATGGCAGGCTGATTGAACACTCTAAAAATTGTCCCTAGGTGTGAATGTGAGCGTGGTTGGTTGTTCGTCTCTGTGTGCCCTGCGATTGGCTGGCAACCGATTCAGGGTGTCCCCCGCCTACTGCCCGAAGACAGCTGGGATAGGCTCCAGCACCCCCCGCGACCCTAGTGAGGATCAAGCGGTTCGGAAAATGGATGGATGGATATTAAGACGGGGGCCGCAAATTATCATCCTGGGGGCCGCAGTTGGCCCGCGGGCCGCACGTTTGAGGCCCCTGCTGTAGAGGGTCCAACTGACATTTTGTCTGTCCGTTGCCCTGAGGGTGTCCAGGAGGGTGTCCAGGAGATGCAGACATTCTTGGCAGATTGCCACAGAGTAGCCGATCATTCCTGATGAGGGCCTCCTGGACAAGGAATCAGAAGACAACATTAAAAAAACAGAGCCCGTCAGAAGCACTGCGCATATTATCCGTGTGTAAAAAGAAACTTTTAGGTCTTTTGGAGGGACACACAGACAGCAAGCAGTACTGGCCTCAAAGCCCATTCTTAGATTCCTTTTGCTTAATCTTGCATTGGCCTCTTAATTATTTTCCAGATCTGTTACTTGCCGCATGCTGTGCCTACAGACGTGAGAAAAATTGATGATAGATGGACAAAAAGAATGCTGGATGGCAGGTCCTCACATCTGGATACAAAATTCTTCATCATGCTTTTCAATTCATTCTCAAAACCAGCCTTTTGTTTTTTTCACCTTGCTTGATGTTAGATAATTTTGTGAGTGATCGCTTAGACAGCCTCTCTCCGTCTATCTTAAGTACATTTAATGATGGCATGACCGCGTGTGTGCAAGTGTGCGCGCGTGCGAGCGCACACACGTGATTATTTGCGAGTGTTTGAATAGATCCATGGTAAAATGTTGCAGCCCCCCCCAGAGGCAAATTGTTATGGGTGCTGTGGTGCCCAAATCACTGTCATTTGATTCTTTTAAAACAAACTAATTACAGCAATCGCCGTGCGTGTGTGTGTGTGTGTGTGGGTGTGTGTGTGTGGGTGCACTCATGTGTGCATCAATTAGTTACCCTTGCCTTGATTGTTTGTTGCCACCAGTTTCTTTAGCATGCATTTGTTTACTGCTGCAGCTGTTGCATATCACTTTGGTTTCTAACACAATAACATCAATACTTTGGACCCACTGAAAACAATCCATTAAAGCTTTGCAATCACAAAAATGATGTTTCCATAAGTGCCACAATTAATTGAAATCACCAACAAATTAAATGTGATCGACAATGATACACGTTCAACTTCAATGATCTACTGTCCACATATAAACTGTATGGCAAAGTGTCATCTCACTGGCGCTCCATTTTGATCATTGAAAATTACCACTCATTCGTCTAAATTAATAAAACTCTACATACATACCTATATATATATATATATATATATATATATATATATATATATATATATATATATATATATATATATATATATATATATATATATATATATATATATATATATATATATATATATATATATATATATATATATTGTTGTTTGAACTGCACATGTTGTTTGAACTGCACATGAAGTAGTTCCCTCAGATAAAAATGAAAAGCCTTACTGGCATTTAAAGTGGCTGATTTATATATATGATTTATATATATATATATATATATATATGGAGATATAAATGCCAGTAAGGCTTTTCATTTTTATCTGAGGGAACTACTTCATGTGCAGTTCAAACAACCCGTTTGTTTTGTTTTTTATTGTTTCCCAGGAATTGCTCAATGAACATGAAAACAAAATTGGAACATTGAAGGTATATGCAAAGGCAATTTGGGTCTTACCCCCAAATAGTGACCTGACGTAGGTTGTGACGTGGCATCAGACCACAGACTAATCTGTCAGGATAATATTTGGATCCATCATCATACAACTAGGCTACGGGTGAGTTATGGTTGGAAGGGGGTAATCGGCCAGATTATCTGTACGTGTGTTTACCGGGCTTCAACAAATAGAGAAATCTTTGCCAGGCAGGTGTGTGCGTGTGTGTACGTATGCGTGTGGCGCACACAAACCTTTGTGCCAGCTCCTTCACGCCCTTGTGTGCCAGGTACGGCTCGTCTTTGTGTGCGCATGAAAGCGTGCCACATGTGAAGAAGGAAGAAAAATGCACATTCTCGCGGGGAGAAGAGGAGGCACGAGAGGAGAAGGAGAAAGGTGGCCTTAGCTTTCCTCTCATCATTCGGTCCAACACTTCTTCTCCTTTCGTTTGGTTCCATGCACTCGGCTTTCAGTTCTTTCCGTTTTGTGGCATTCCATGTGCCGCCACTCCTCTGCTGTCCTGCTTTCTTTGCGCTCCATCCTTTTTCTCTCTCAGCCATTTTTTTCCCGTCCATCTCTTCTTCCTTCTCGTCCCAGTTTCCAAATGTTTGGATGGCTTGCTGCTCCGGTCACTGCTCAGGGAGGCTGACAAGCTAAAGGAGAACATCACAGACAAATGGGCTCCAATTTCAACTGAGACGTTTTTGCTACCTGCACATCTCCACATCCCAAAGCTTATCAGCGAACCCAGCCCAGGAAGCATTACCGAAACTGGTTCGACATCACACACAAGCAAACACCAAGCGTCCAGAGATAAGCCTCTCTGCTCTCGTCTACGCTGGTTGCTCAGCACTGCAGAGTCAAGCACAACTCTATAACACTGGCATTCAAACAGGCACAAGACAAACCTTCCACCATCCCAACTGGACACTACTGCTGTCTCCATGAACACAAATCAGTTGTAAGTTAAGTGTAGCTGATGGATGTCTAAGCTATTACTCTCAAAATTATCTCTTAACATCAGAATTGTCATAAAGACTTTGGAGGAGAAGTGCTGGAAGCATGAACACTATTATTACCCCTACAGACGGTACTTTGCTCCATATTTTTGATGCTACTTGTACTCTATTCGCACAGCACTGCTGTTCCCAATCAATAAGCTTGAATGACAACCGCTGGCAATTATTAGCGGAGACAACATATAAAGTACATATACACAGACCTCACCTTGATTACGTCGATGCCGCAGTCATATTGAATCTGGCAAAGTGAACCGATTTGGGAAGATGCCTCATTCAATTGCTCCTTGGAGTTTGATCATCAAACTGAAACTCATTGGATTAATATTGAACCTTTTGCTTTTGATTGTACTGCATTGGCATTCTAACAACATTTTTTTATTAAAGATTTTGTGGCTAATACGATGGCCACATCCAATATGGCGGACGCGCTGACATATCGCTCGCAAAAGGCCACCAGGTAGTAGAAAGTAGAAATAAGACAAAAAGGGAAATAAAATCGATTTTCATTTTACACGTCAAAAGAGTTTGTGACTCCCATGGTTACTTTTGTGAAACAGGTTTAGATAGCTTTTATTTGCCGACCCTGATCTAATATGTCCCTCCTCACTTGTTAGACTGGGGTTGCACTCGGGACAGTCTTAAATACATAATGTAGAAAAGCTCAACATTGAATGTATAAAAACTGTGATCAACTGTCACCAATTTTAAGTCAGTAGTCAGGACAACACTCAACATAAGCAGCGGTACAGAAGTGAAGGGCAGAGAACAGGTGAAATGAGCAGACCATAGCACACTGTCCAATTTCTGTTGCATTTTCTGCTCCAAGCCGATGGACTAAAGACTTATACATGCCAAAAATGAGGAACAATAAGTTTGAAAACACCACACGACTGGTGACTGGGGAATAAAAAAACGACTTAAATGGAATGTGCCTTGTACACCAGACTCAGCTAGTGTCTGTACCTGCATTCACTGCAACGGTCCAACCAGAGTTCAGATACAAAAATCACAATGACGAAATACAACCAATGCTGAAATGCACCTCAAAGGGTCTTAACCTCCTAACCAGAAGCCTCCAAGTCAGGATTAAAACTCAGAACCTTCTTGATGAGCCTTACACATGTGAAAAATGGTGTTTATATGTTGACCACTTCGGAGGCTCCTTCTCACTTGGCACAGGACTTATTACATAATCTTCACACTAAGCCGTCACTTCCTTCCTCCTCCCTGCCACTCATCCTCAACGCTGCCTTCATCAGCGCACGCTGATTGAGTGTCACTCTGCAGGTGTGCTGACCTTTCACCTGAGGTGCTCGTTCTTCAACACTTCAAGAGGTAAGAGCGATTGATGTGAGATCTTTGAAGGTGCCTGCGTGTGTTTCTTCTGAGCTCCTGCAGTTAAGGAACCAAAGGTCCTCGGGGTATTAGAGCAGGAGATCAGGATATCGGCTCACGCACACACAGTGGCATCTCAGCGACCTCTTGGTGAGTTCAGTGGCAGGGCGTGGTGAGAGTGGTCGTTTGAACCTGAAGATTTTAAAGATCACACACATACACACACACGAACGGCATAAACTCACACGCAAACATAACCATTGCATATTGCACAACACACAATGTTGATGAGGCTTCTGCGTTTTGGCGGAAGGACGGCACAGGGAATCAATCCAACCTGCTGGATAGAGAAATTCCTCACGTGAGAAGGACAGATGTGGGAAAACTTCAGATGAAGGAGAGAAAAAAAAGTCTTTAATGTGAGTGGGTCTTGTAAGGTCAGATAGAGCAGGCAGAAGCTTGAAGTAGGGAGGAAAGGTTATAGGAAAGGTCAGCATGATTTATTTAATCATAGCATAATCACACACACGCACACACACACACACACACACACACACACACACACACACACACGTCTATTCTCCATCAGGAGATGATCGAGGTGACAGAATGAAAATTGTGTTCGTTTTTCATTTTTTGGACCTTATATATACATGCAGCGGTTTTTGTGAATTTTTAAGTGTGTGTTTTGACCCAATTCCCCAATGGGTTGCCAAACAAACCTCCACACTTGATGCTTTCCTGGAATGGGTAAAAAGGCCCCCAGTGGAAGAAAGAGAATAGCAAAGTGGTGCAGCGCATGCAAAGAAGCCTCATGAAAAATGAACGAAAGTACTTTAGGAAAGCGGATGTAATTAATGTTAGCGATGAAACAAAACTGTCATTCGCTCATCTTGCTTGCGTGGGGGATGGAAGACAGAGGTGGGATGATGATGAGCAGATGAAAGTAGCGCACACCTGCCTTTTGTGGCAGCGGATGCCCCGAGGCACAATGTCACAATGGTGTCTCAGTGACACTGCCAGCCTCATTGACCAAGCCCCCCATACTTTCCAACCCCCCCACTCCCTTGTTCACTGCGTCGCTTGCGGCCTTGCTAGTCCTTTGCAGGCCGTGACCTTGATGGTCACACAGAAAAACGGCCATATGGGGGAGACCGAGCGAGAAAGCGAGGTTTAAGTAATCCCTCATTTGTCTCCATTTTCTTCACCTCCTTCCTCTCACTCTTTCACATGCACCATATGCACTCTTGCACCCCCTCTTCCTTCCACCCCCTTGGCCGAGGCCGCGGCCAGTGCCCCCGCCACCTTACCCAGGGCAAGGGCTGCATATGTTAAGAAGGTGGGTAGAACAGAGTGGCGGCAGATGGCTGAGCCCAAAGGCTGCCACGGCTGGTGGTGGTGCTGGTGCATGGTTAGGCGATAGGAGATCCCGGTTATGTGTTTGTATGTCTGAATGCCATGCGAATGCCTCATGATAAGACAGCCGGCAAGAGCCTTTACCTGTGCATTTAACCTTATTCAGTCGGAAATTCTTATAAGTGTTCAGTAGTGGTAAATTACAGTCGTGAGTGATTGATTACAACTAAGGAACAGATGGAGAAAAAGAAACCAGGGTTGCTCTCTCCCGTCCAATATATAATAATAATAATAATAATAATATTAGAAAAGCCTGAGCTGGATCTACACCCAAGTACACATAAGATATGTTATCACTATTTCTTTACAACGACGTTAAATAGTCAGTGTATAGCTTGCATGACAGCTTGCATTGCTTTCAAAAAATAAAAATGTTTACATTGCTGATATTTGAGAACACGCAAGACTGATTAGACTAGACTAGGGGGAGAAGATTGATGTTTTATTTTCTGAAATAAAATTGTTTGAAACAAAATGCCATTTTATTTAATTCAATGACACGTATATCTAATCAGATTCAGAATCACAATCCTCTGTTTGGCCAACTATGTTGAAAACTCACAAGCTATTTGTCTCTGGTCAAATATATATAGATATATTTTTTACAACTGTCCCTAATCCTCTTTCGTAGATCAACAACAGTAAAGCAAATGATGCAATTAAGCCACAACAATGAGCACGTCACAACAAAGGTGCAAAAGTAGGGGAACAAAAATTCTAGAATGTCACGATGGAATTTTAAGTCAATTGTTGAAGAAGTTAATGGCAAGAGCCAGGTAAGACACTGTTGGAACGGCTGATGGCTTCAGTGTGCATCTACGTCATGAACACCTAAAATTTGAATACAGTCCATGACTAATGGTTCAGTCAAAGAGTTTATTTTAAAGCTAAATTTCCATATTTCCCACTTTAAGTGCCAAGCTCATACAAGTTATTTTGTGAACATTATGTACACAGCATTAGTCTTTTTTTTGTTGCTCCAATTTCCTCAGAAAATGAAATACTGGCAAGCGCAACTCAAATCTCCCGATTTCAGGTCTGTAATATGAAAACGGAACAGCACAGTGGAATAAAGTCTTGAACAGTCCACATAAAAGCAGGTTTTGTAAAGTGAGAAGATCTGAAACGGATCTTGAAGTGCACGTCTGCGTGCATATGCTGCTGTCCAAGCAGGAGACATTACATACGTCTGGGGAGCAGACAAACGCGGCAGAGGTGTGACTTTTGTCCTTCATTTCACCCACGATCGTCCTCGTCTGACGATTGTGAAGATGCTTGGAGGTATGGCACAGCTGCTGCGCTCTGAAGCGCACACGCACCTTGCAGATATGTGCCGGCTGCCATGCTTTAGTCTGGATAATAGGCTGCTAAGGGCGCAGCTTGCTCGGCAGCCGCACGCGCACACACACACACACACACACACACACACACACACACACACACACACACACACACACACACACACACACACACACACACACACACACACACACAAAACCACATGCGAGCAAACACACAAGCACACACACAAACTCAAGAGACAAGTTTATCTCATCTTGTGAGCGTAGTTAAGTGGCAGCCTGTTTAGCATTGTTTAGCTCCACCTGTTGGATATTGTCGCTGCCGGGTAGATTCCTTGCATCCACAAAATCATTACTTTTAAGGGGAAAAAAAAAGTCGTCTTGCTTGTGTTGCCAAACACTGCATCATGCTTGCTAGTATTATACCTTCTTATATTGATATCATATCCGGCGGCCATCACCACCAACACACCACCACCTCAAAAATCATGTTCAATCAGTAATTGAATTTACTAAAAATTGTTCATTTAATATGCTGTCATTGATTAGAACGGTGTGGAAAAATCTATATTATATCACAAAAAGAGCCATGAATGATGCAATAGGGATAAAAACGAGCTGACTACAGTGTAATTGGCAGATATTAATCTACGTGCAATTTACCTTTGTTCCTGATGGGCGTCTTTCTCAAACAAAGCAGTACACTAGTAATTGTGTACAAAATAAGCCTGCTGAAATGTATCAAAACTATTTTAACTTGATATTGTCTAAAAAAAACATTCAGACTTTCAATTCTGAGGCAACAGAATGCCACAAAGCTCCTGTGCAAGAGGAAGTGGTTATACGACACTTGTCAGACCATTTTTGTGTCCAAAGGAGTTAATAGATTTGTTCTCAAGCAATTTTCCACATTTGAACTCGGTTCATAATGTGTAGTAATAACAAGCAGTGCAGGAAAAGATCAAAATCAAGTTGTGAAGGAATATGAAAATGACCACCTTTGGTCATACGAGGGTATTCCACCCAACTGCTGCGATATTTAGTTTGCATATCACAATTATCGCATCGATACAAGCACAAACACCCCACAGACTCCCAGAAGGTCATTGGCCTGAGGACATCTAGTTGAAGTGATGATCTTTGGCACCAAGCGGCTGGAGGCCGAGTTCCGGCGTCTCATTTACATGCTGCTACTCATGCACGCTTTCCTCTTCTAAAGTCATTGCTCTACATCTAGACTGCACAGACAGACGAACCCTTGGCATTGAAATGTGAATAACCACACACCAAAATCTAATTGCAAACCAGCGGGCAACTTTTAGAGTTTAGAAACAACACATACTGGGTTCTCTCTCCAGTAGAAGCCCCTCTTTGACATTCATCTTCACGTCTCTTTGTGTGTTTGTGTTTTTAGTGGCGTAGCCAGACATACCTCCTGGTAATGGATATTAATGGTCCCGGGCAGTCCTCTATGGCGCAGTGGCTGAGAGTTGTCTGTTTGACCTCGTCTTCAAGCTGGGCGACCTGGAACCCAGGGGTGGTTGGCCCTGTAGGGATCTGTGTCACCATCAGCATGCATTACACTCAAGGTAAACGCACACTGTTAGGAGCCACGTCTTGTGGGCTTTGCACACTCTTCGTCAAGCTGATCGTGGAGTACGTGTCTTTTTCTTTTTCTTCTAAATATGCTTCAACATCTTTTTTGGGATATTCAAGCTCATTCTGGAATAGCTGCAAAAAAATATTTACAACTTTGATTCTGGTGTGCCACATGATATGTACTTTCTATGATGGCTTTTTATTCATTTTTAAGTGGGGGTCGACATTCACCTCCTAAAACAATGTGTGTCCTTCCATTTTTTTTCCTTCTGTCTCCAAGTAGGTGAATGTCAAAAAGCGGGGAGTAGGGTAAACAGAACTCCCAGGGGAGTTTTGGCCTTTGGGTTCACAGCCGGGGGACGAAAAAACTAGAGGCAGGTGAGGCAACGAGCACAGGGAGGCAGAGTGGCTGGAATAATAGCTACTTAAAAAAAATGAAAACAATGGAAAATGGAAAAATGAAAGTCGCAAACCATCTGTAAAGTTGACGATCCTCTCCTGCCAATCCAACTGAAATGGAATTTCACCGAATGTATCATTTATCTTGTGTAAATATCATTTTGATGTTGCAAGTGTCCACAGAAGTGTGCCTTGGGTGAATATAATAATCAGATTATTTTAAAAATACATGAAAATCCACTTGCCTCCAATAGGGGCAGACCCACTGCCACACTCTTTGAGGAAGTGACTGTTTCTAAGTGTTGCCCACTAGCACAGAGCCAGTCCTGCCGTCTCGGCCTCCCGGCGTGGCAAGCAGGCACTGCTTGCCCTGGGCAAGTGCTTCGCTGTGGGAAGGAGCCTTGGCTTTAAGTGGTTCTAAGTGGCTCTCGCTGTTTGTCTCTTCGGCTGTTTATATATTTTTTTCTGCGCTCGTCGCGGGCAGGGAGGGGCCTCTTAGCAAAGCGAGGCAGGGAGGGTGAACGCAGCGAAGCCTGCAGCGCTGCGTTCACATTTACTGTACTTGTGTGTCCATGCCAGTCGTTTCATCATTAGAAATGTTATGCCAAGGTTTTATTATGTCAATTTCATGCGAGTGACTGTGCATGTGGTTTTGTATTGACACGGCCAAAAGGTCCAAGAGTGACCTTCTAAGATGACATTATTTACTATCGATCCACCGCTGTTGTGCGTTTGAGCCTTGCTGGGACTTAGGTGCCGACAATGCTGCCATTGTTCTGCTTTTAAGGACGCTTGGTGGTCTTGACTTGACTCAGCGTTACTTTATCAAGTTGTGGCGTGCTGCACTTACAAATGCGGCCTCTTAGGTGGACGTGAACGAGGATGTTCCAACGCAGAAATTGGCCGCACGTGGCACTTAAAACACACACACACACACACACACACATCTTCAGTGGCCTCACTGTCTCAAGTTAAGCAGCAAATGAACACAATTAGCCACGGCTCTGCAAACACACACTGGGGTATTGTTCTGCTCACACTCACTCAAACCCTAATCTGGTGCACCAGAGGGATCCTGTGTGTGTGTGTGTGTGTGTGTGTGTGTGTGTGTGTGTGTGCGTGGGCAGTCGAGGGGAAGGAGTTCAGAGCCCAGCTGACAGAAGGGGCTTCGAGGCCTTTTTCCCTCAGAGGTTTACATGACGATGATCAACTCCTCGCGCCTTAGTCCTTGCTGCGCTCGCATCAGTACACACGCAGACACACGTGCGCACACACAAATGCTCTCTCTCGCTCTGTCTCTTTGAGCAACGGCCCATTTAAAACAATCAGAGACGCGCGCGCGCACCCTTCGGTCAAAGCCAGATGTTCCTGAGTGAACAAAAGCATTAAGTGACAAGTTACTCTTCTCAACAGCAGGTTGAGCCTTGGGTCATGATTAACACGCACACACACACACACACACACACACACACACACACACACACACACACACACACACACACACACACGTTCAGTGGCGTGCACGCACTTCCACTGCCATTCTCTCCAGCAAGCGCGTGTGTCTAATTGACGGCTGGTACATGATTTCTTGCAAGAACACCAACACAAGTGGCTGCCTAATGACTGCACTTTAAGAGGCCTCCCGGGCCTTTCTTGTGGCGGCGGTAGCTTCAGGCCCATCGCATCAGCAACCGGTGGAAAGACGAGCACGACAATGTGATGACACAGACATAAGTTGCTGTCATAAATACTCTAATGACGATTGGATTGTTGTTATCAGGTTAGTCATATAGGACAGACAGCCGAGAGGGTTGTGACTCCTTCTTCTAGTTCGACTCATTTCCCCGTCCTATGTGAGGCGAGTGTTTGAGTTGCTCTGTCGCCATGCCAATTGGGCAGTGTCTCTCTGCGTCTCATTTCAGCATAAATGTGGAAACATGCAGACACACACGTACATTCAAACCTCTACAGGTGAACTTAATGTGACCTTCTCTAAGCTTTTGAATCCACATGTACAACTGTTAAATGTTTCAGTACTTTTTGCACAATTTGAGGAGCTTAACGGTAAAATTCACAACAGGCTTTTGATCCTTAAATCGGCCAATGAATGTCCTGGCTCAATTAGAGCTGGTGTTTAAACAGTTTGACATCATGAGACCAAGACGACACCTAACAATGGATCACGAGTACCTTGCGATTGTTGTGCTTCAAACATGCATCTACTGTATGTGTAAATAACCAACAGACATTCGGCACACTCTCAGGTCAGCCTTATGCTATCTTCAAACGACATAAGCCAAGGAACTACATTGCCAGCTACCTTGAAGTATACGATTCCTAAAGAAGAAGAAGAAAAAAAAGAGAGATAAAACCTTTTTTAAAAGCAATACGAGGAAAATCCTATATACACTTATGATGACATAGTAGTTTGTTTACTTAATTTGCCACAGCAGTTTTGAAAAAAACTTTATGGATGAAAGCATGAATGAAAAGTTCTTCCCCTTTTGAAAATCAAAAGATCCTTCACTTTTTTTGGAAGACTGTCTGCATCGATTTTGAAGAACATTTCAAACGTCAGTTCGCCGCTGTTGGCTCACAGTCTTTATTCTCGCTCACTCCAAAGACAGTGTTCAATTCATTCAAGCAAGCATACTGGAACTGAAAAGAGCCTTGCCCAAACTCTTCCTACGAATTTACAATCACATAATTGTGCGCAATGAAAAAGAAACATCGGTGGCAACTTTGGGGTCTTATTCAACAATTTATTGAGTCTTTCCATAATTGTCTTCCCTCCATGTAGCGTACCACAGAGACAAACCATGCACAATGCATATTCCAGTTGAGATGAAAAGGTGGCATTCTGAGAGGACGACTGTTAGTGCTGCAGCATTCAGCCATCTCAAAGTGCACCAGATGTGCTCGCTTGTGCAATTATTCCAGAAAAAAAAAACAGTAGCTCAGATGTTTTGTGTATGTGTTTGTGTGTTTGCGTACACAGCCTTGTTGGAGCAGTAAATGTCTTCCGTTTGAGCTGCTGGCTGACCTTCTAGCACTCTGGCCTTTTCCAGTGTTCCCACCTTCACCAGCAAGGCAACTGTGGAATCGTATGTGTCAAGCTCTGCCACTTCTGCCATCTCGCAACGTGCCTTGATGGAAACTTTTGGCTAACGTTGCATGGGCTTGCATTTCCTACAACAGTGGCTGCTTTGTTTGGACTCTCGATTTAACCAATCAATACCCAATACAAAAAAAGTTTAGAGCATTTCTAACAAAAATCAACAATTTTAGTTTTTTACATTTTGTTTTATTTTTTTAAATATTCGTCTCCAAAGGTTGATATGCTGGAAGAAATATAATTTAATGCTTCTTTTTTATACACAACTCAAAGGTTTGGGGACATTGAATTCACTATATTTTTTTGATTGGATTTTATTGTTTTTTTTTCAAGGCATAGAAATGGCGCAAACAATACTGAAAATTTCCATTTGTGACTTAAGTGACATTAGTGACAGGAACAAGAAATAAAACAGGAGATCAGAAAAGAGGAAAGCAAAACATAAATAAAATAAAAACGTAACAGCAAATTAAATTCAAAAACAACCAAACGCAATCTACAAACACACACACACACACACACACACACACACACACACACACACACACACACACACACACACACACACACACACACACGACAATTAAAGAGAGCTAGGTGGAAGGGACATGCAACAGATTTAAAAATTGGTCTTCATCATATGTTGCTGCTGCTCGGTATATTCTTTGAGCATGCACTGCAGTTGCAAAGGCTGACCAGTAAGTAGCAATCTGTAGCACACTTAACCCCATTCTGTGGATATTCTGTTGCTTTTTAACTCTCGGAGGGACAGCGGTTACTACAGTGGACAGTTCATTATGTTATCAGGTTACAGGGTGCATGAAAGCGTTAAACATTTTAATATATAATATTTTAATATTTGTCATGTTCTTGTTTATGATGATACTAATGCAGCGTGTTATACCGGAGACAAATTCCTTGTGTGTTCTACATACTTGGCCAATAAAGATTATTCTGATTCTGATTCTGATGTTTTTAATACTGTATGTCAAAGGACTGTCACTATATTTTTAATAGCAAGTTATCACTTCTCTATTTCAAAAAGGCGTCTGTGTGTGTGTGTGTGTGTGTGTGTGTGTGTGTGTGTGTGTGTGTGTGTGTGTGTGTTTTGTGGGTCTTCTTTTGTTTAGGTCAGTAAGTATGTTAGTGTGTGTGTTGACCTGCTAATCTGTGTGCTTTATGGAGTGCTGTTCATACATCAGACTCGACTCTGATCCCAAACCCAAACACAATGTCCCCCACCCACTTCCAACACACACAAACACACACATGCACAGGCAAGTATGCACACGCGGTTTCTTCGCTATACAGAGAAAAACACACGTGATTAAAATTTGGGTGATGCAGCAACCAAAAACACAACTGCACATACTAAACAACATTCAGCTTTTATTTAAGTACAGCGCCTTTTTGTATCCCCCCCAAAGGTCAGTTGTACGGATCCTGCTCAGAATCCCACAATCCCATACTCAAACACAGACTCTTTATCAGGAAACACACTCGCACTCCCACATAATCCTTGCATGGATAACTACACCTGGGAGTTTGTGTGCATTTCCATCCATGTGCTGCCGTCCTGTGATGGCCGCAGTTTTTTTTCTTTCAATTTGGAGAATAAAAAAATATTATTTTTTTTTAGCAGAAGCAAGAGTTTGTGTATTGGAATGAAGACAGCACATTTTGCAGAAATGGAGAAATAGTTATATTGTGGGTGTGCTTGTCTACTTCTTAGAGCTGTCTTGGTGCCCTTGAGCAAGGCATGGAGCCAGGGCTCCAGATTTCACCTGACTGGTCGCATCTTGCTCCGAAAATTTGAGACAGTGTATAAATTTACATTACTGTAAATGTTTCATCTAAAACAAAAAAAAAGGTAGGACATTCTGTTTTCATGATGTATGGCTATGCTAGCTCACCTGGTTGTTTTAAGGAGATGAATTCAATTAACAGCAAATTTGATAGCCAATATATGCAGGGCACACCAAAATTGCGGATAAGAATCACACTTTTTACCTTTATCATTAATGTAGTGTAGATGACCGGAAATGCAAATATCTACTTTGCAAGTCGATTTTAAGCGTATGCCCCAAACATTCAAGTTAAGGGCCACTGTGCTTCCAGTTGAAAAAAAAAAAGTTGGTATAGAGACCAGCATGAGGGCACCCAAAGCTGAAGTTTACACGGCTCTTTGAATTTAATCTATGACAAAAAAAAACAAAACAAAACGTTAGACTCCCATACAGACTGCCTCTGATGGGGAAGCAAGAGTCGTCATGCAGTAGCGTTGAATCCTTAAATGGGACACGCTGAGGTTTCCTTGTTGATGTCAATTACATCTTTAATTGGTGCATGTGTAATGTAAATACAGTCTGCTTTAACCACTGCTGCTCCACCGTAAAACAGATTTTCTCCCTCATTAGGCAGTCACTCCTTCAAGTGGCTCCGTCCCCATGGACCTGCCCTGGACAGGCCTGCGTGTGTGTGTGCATGCATGTGTGCGTCTGTGCATGATCGGAAAAAAAGAAAAGAAAAAAAGGGGGCGTCTATGCATTCATATTTAACAATAAACATTTTACAAAATAGAGGAAAAGGGCAACATTATGAAAAGTTGTCTTCTGGCTAAGTATTGAACACATGCAAAAATCACCCTTCTTCGTGCATCCTTTCATGCAACCTTTTCTCTTCAGTCAAACTCTGATTGCGCCTTTAGCTACAGTCATTGTTCAGGATGTTATTTACGTCTCATCATCTGTGGGGTGGGAGGCTGTTTGAATGTGGCGGCGATGAAAAGTCCAGATTGAATAAGCAATGTCAGAGTTTTTTTTTTTTCTTTCAGGAGGTGTGACTTTAATGTGAACACGAGTGTGCTGCGTGCACAGTCCCGCTGCTGTTCCCGGGGTGCAAATGTCTATGAGTTCCAAATAATACAGGCCAGATAAAATTGTGGACTATTAGTGGCCTTTGCAGCTCAAGATGAGCAAGAAAGAGGAGTCTGGAAAGAAAAAAAATAGAAATAGAGGAAAACATAGAGGAAAAGACACCATATGTTGTACACCTGAGCCCTGCGAAAAAATGGGGTGGGGTTGGGGCAGTGTAAGGGGTGTTAAGTGGGGGATGATGGGAGGGAATCACTTCCACTACACGCTCATTACCACCTATTCATCTGGAAGACATCTCTGAGCAGATCCGCGGCAGGCTAACTTACTGTATTTGTTTGCATGTGGGGTACACTAACGTGCATCTAGGTGAGCATGCCGCACTCCCCCCAACTACACACATAATAAGATTAGTGACTTCATATTGAAGCATATTTACATCCCTTTCCTTTCACTTTCCCCCCACGTGACTTCCATCCTGCTGCCTCGCTCCCACTTTGAAGGCTGCAATTATCTCCTTTATTAACATGAAAAACACAAGCACTCACGTCTTCTTGGGATAATGGAAGATGCCGGGCGCTACAATATTCTCCTGCATTGTCCCTCATGTGGCCTTTTGAGGCTTTTTAATATCGACACTGAACATACACGGGCAAAGCAATGAATGGTCAAGGACAGCCGAGGGAGCTCATACATACAGCACAAGTTGCATCTTCATGAATCATGCTGGGTTTTATTTCAACTCCAAAATTCAAACTCCAGAAGTCCAAATCGGCACAGTGACAGACAGTGAAAGAAAGCTACGGTATTCGCTCAAATCATGAAATACGCAATACGCATGCATTAAACCCCAAAACAAATGCGTCTGTATTTGTTTATATTTATTTACACGCTCGCAGTTTTACTTCTTGGTAGTGTATAATCTACCCCAACGCACATACAGCGGCCACAATTGGAACACATAAACTGTTCCAACTAGTGCATAGCTTTGTGAAGTTCAATAAACCATCAATAGACAATAGTTAACAATTTTTTTCTGAATGCTAAAACTCTCACCGTGAAATGCAGCACAATTTCTCAAACGATTAATATCTATCGCAAAACCACTCGCAGAAAAAAAGCACAAACACTGCACAAATACTGGGTTTGGAATTTTCTAACACACAACTCGCCAAACGCTCAAGTTCAAAATGAATGACACACGTTTTGAAAAACTGCACACATCTGTGGCTATCATTTACACAATTCTGTCAGTCTGGTCACACTGCCACAGGAGAAAACTGTTTTAGATCATTTGTTCACTTTGCAATCAGACTCAGCGCTGTAAATAAGCCGCAGCTAAACTGCTGGGGTGTGGCGTACAATCGAGGGAGCAGGAAGAGTGAGAGCGGGAATTAGAGGAAGCCGAGAAAGAAGATGTGGAGTTGAAGAAGCAAAAAGGAGAGGACAAGGAGGACAAGGTGAAGGAGGAAGGAAAGTAACGAATAGAATTACTGATGACATCAGGGGGAAGGGCGGCCCGGTGGTCCAGTGGTTAGCGCGTCGACCTCACAGTGCAGAAGTACTGGGTTAAATTCCAGCTCTGGCCTCCCTGTGTGGAGTTTGCATGCTCTCCTCCAGGCCTGTGTGGGTTTTCTCCGGGTACTCCGGTTTCCTCCCACATTTCAAAAACATGCATGGCAGGCTGATTGAACACTCTAAAATTGTCCCTAGGTGTGAGTGTGAGCGCGGATGGTTGTTCGTCTCTGTGTGGCCTGCGATTGGCTGGCAACTGGTTCAGCGTGTCCCCCACCTACTGCCCGAAGACAGCTGGGTGGGCTCCCCCCCCCCCCCCCCGACCCTTGAGCGGATGAGCAAATCGGAAAATGAATGAATGAATGAATGAATGAATGAATGAATGAATGACTCGGGGGATGACACGATGTTGACTGAGTTTTTTTTTCCCTCATCTACTCAGTGAAATTTGTTTGGTATTTTTTGGTGTGTTTTGACAATGCTTTGTGTTAGTTTTGATGTTTACGGTAAACTGAATCAAAATCGAAGACTGACAAAAGCATCACCTCAAACTGACCTAGCCTACCTTGAGAAATCAAAAGACAGATGCAGTTTTCATTCTTCACATCAGTGTGTAGTTGGCGCATTGTGTGCTTGCGATGGCTCGTGTTAATGGTATGAATCAAAATACAAGTCAAGTCAAGTACAACTTTATTGTCAAATGTGCAGTATGTGTAACATACAGCACAGATGAAATTTCTTTCAACAAGACAACAAGAGGAGCCGCTGCAGGTGCCCGCGCCACCATCAACAGAACAGTTAACATAAAATGACAAAATAAAACAACACAACACATAAGACACAGACAGTCGTGCAATCTTAATCACTTTTGCTGCACACACTTTGTTGTTTGAAGCAGTTATAGATGAAAGAGGAGCGAATCAGTGTCCTTTTCACCAGTGGATTAAAGACGTCATGCTGAAAATGTGCACACGTCTGCTACAAGTTAAGTTTGAAAGCAATAAAACGCTGTTTCGTCCATTAATGAAAAGAGATTGTCTCTCATCTCCTGTCCCATGTAAATCCGCTTCAATTCCAAGCCACGATTCCCAGTTCCACATATGCATCGTCGCTTCGCGCTGACGCTCTTTTCTTCTCATCGTCGGCTCCTCAAGCCATGCATCCATCCAGCCGCAGACTGTCCAGCACCGACCTTTCCGCTGAACAAAGCGGGGCTGTGAAAATGCTGCCCATTACAGGCGCAACCACAAGCGCGCCGGGGCTGTCCAGCAACGACAGTCAAATGGCGCCAACATTCCTCCCAATCAAAATCAGTGCTGGTACACGCATGCTGCCGAGAAGGCGCAATCCACACATCCAAAGAGAGGCACCATTAACATCATCATCATCATCTTCGGCACAGAAAACCTGAGCAAGTCCGACCTAGTTTTTTTTTTTTACACAATTGCTATAACCTCTCAACAAACACCCGCTGCTTAGAAAATCAGCAAGAAATTACATTTTTTATCATTATCTTTTTCAAAGTATCAAATCAAGGCCTTCTCCAAGTGTGCATAAACAACTCAAAATCTGTGTTTTTATACGTGAGCTTCACGGCCACAAGGATGATGACACGAGTTAGGCTTTCATTGTTGATTTCACACATCTGCACAAATGCGCACATGAACCATGCAACAATTAGATGAACAAACAAACAAGGGGTTTGAGAATTACAGCACACAACAACATATGAATAACAACATTTGCCATCACAGGAAGCAACAGCAACATCAATCAGAGTTTCGTTGCATTTACTAAATCTGTCTTCAGGCACTCTTTCCCACCGTTTATGTGTTTGGGCAATGACATTTTTACGTGTGCATCAGCACCCATATGCTTGTGTGAATCGCGCAGCTGGCAGCCTTGCAGACAGGTGGGCAGGCAGCGTTCGCCTTCCAAAGAGTCGTAGCCCCGCAAATGTTTCCTCCTCGCTGCCGCCATCCTCCCCGGCTTTGCCCCCCCTTCCCGCCTCGTCTCGTGAGCTGCTGTTGTTTAGTGTGTTGGCCCAATCTGGAGGGACATATGCAGCCGCGTGACTACCCCCTTGTTTGGGCTCCTAAGAAATTGTCCCACATAAATATTGCAAATTAGTGAGACCAAATGGCCTTTTATGCATTCTTCTGTCACCGGAACAATTTCAAATGGCAGCTTTTATTTCCACTATGATGTGCATCTGTTAATGTGCGAGAAAAACAACAACAGATTTTTGCATGCCAGATTTTAAACTTTTTTTTCCCTTTTAATTGTCCAATTTTCGAAAACACAAACTTTGGCTATTGTACGTTCACATGTGATAAGATAATGGCGTCTGTTATTGTTACCATTGAGACAACTTACAATGTCACCCCAATAGCGTACACAAGAGTGTGTGTGTGTGTGCGTGTGTGTGTGCATGATTTTGTATATGTGGCGCAGTTTATCATGCCAGAACCCTCTGCCCTTCTTTCCATCTGCTGAAACCCCTAGGCTGGACCAAGGTCAGGTCGCCCCTCCTTCTTCAACGGAGGTGGATTCACCTCAGACCACATACACTTTGTACAAATGCGTCAATCAGGTAACGTCTCAATAAACTACACTTCCCATTTGGGGGGGGGAACAGAGACATCCTCTGATCCAATCAATGGAGATGAAAACAGGCAGGAATTATAAGAGCAGTGAGTAGAAACAGCTTGTCAGTATGATGTTTGTGACAGGGGAAAATAATCCCAAAAACACTTAACGCAGATAATATGGTATGCCGTGTTTGCAAAACTAACACGACGAAAGCAAAGCCGGCGTTTCCCCTCAACCGTGCAGAAGAAAAAGCAAACATTGACAGAGCGATGCGCCTTCGCACAATCTTAAGACGTGCTGCTTCCCCAGGGGGAGAGAACAGACTGGGCTTGCTGCCAGACTCTAGTCTACCGGATAATTAATCAAAGATTTGAGGACAATATTAAGCACATTTGCCTCAGAGAATACAAAAAACAAAGTAAGGTAGAACAAGGAAAACTCAGCTCTTCCTAAAAGGGAGCTAGTATGAGTGGGACTTTCTCTAAGTACTTGACTGCACTTTTGTATGATTATTGAATGGGACAAACAGTCAAACACAAATACAAAATGAAAACACTCACAAAGAGCACAGAGGGGACAGTAACGCTGAACTAATCGCGCCATAAACGGCCAACCGGAGCTTGAGTCACAAATTCTGACGTGTGTGTGTGTGTGTGTGTGTGTGTGTGTGTGTGTGATGTGATTTTCAGCCTAACAGCACTTTATAAAACCATAAACTTTGCGGGAGCTTTCTCATGTTTTTATATTTGTATTTTAAGTCACAGGGCTAGTTTTCTTGATTAGAAACATGAAACAAAAAAAAGAGATGATTAGTGAAAAAATATATTTCAATAGGGAACATTTATTTGATTGACAGCGGTGCCTCGAGATATGAGTTTAATTGGTTCCTTGACCATGTTCGCAACTCAAAACACTATAGCATCTCAAATTATCTTCCCCATTGAAATGAATGGAAATGTTCTGGATTAGCCCAGCACCCTGCAAAAATTGTAATGGGATTTTATGTCAGTGTGGTGCTTTCATTAAACTACACCAAGGATTAAGAAAAACAGCACACTTGACCCTGTTTATGTGGCTGTTTTCAGGGGGCAGCCCTGCCCCCTGCAAATAACTGTTCACTGCATATCGTGGGGCCAGTTCTGATTTTGGAATGTGTTATCATGACAAATTGTTGCGTTGTGGTGAGGCAGCGTCTGAAGAGAAACGGATCCCTATAAAAATCAATTACAGTTGTAACTTTTTTTTACTTTTCCAAGCCAGAAAATTATACTTGTCAAACACAAGCCCAACATCGACAAACTCCCTAAACAGACAAGTATAGCATGTACCTGTTATTAGAAGCTAACGCTGATAATTCTGTTTGCTAATGCTGCTCTGTGCAAATACTGCAGGTGTGCTCACCGTTTGCTTTTTAGTGCTTCTGTGTAATCTGGCGGCCCAACTACTGCTATGTTTGAAAATGTAGAACCCCACCACGCCGACCTACCATGACTTGTCCGGTGAAATCTATCTGCCTGGAACGGCCTGCGCAAAGACACATTTTGAGTATAATTTTGTAATTTCCTACTAGATGACTAGGCATGTACTCCAGGGACATATTTTTTTTATGAACAAGTCATTCAAAAGTCACTTTTTCTGTAACACGTCCCCTTTAAGACAGGACGGCCACAGTTCATCCAATTTTGAGAAGAAATTAATTTTGTTCTGTTAGTTGCCACAATGATAACACCCTTTTGGAAAGACACTGCACCCGACTGGAGCAGTTGAACTTCAGACGTGCTCAATTGAAGAATCTTTGATTCACATCACTTCTCAGTTTAAAGGTAGAAATTGGAACAGGGGAAGAGGTCAATTTCTTTCATGCTCTCAAATTAATCTGTTTATAAGTAAAAGCCTTTTTGTTGCACTGAAGGACAAACAAAAATACGGACAAGCAGGTTGAATTGAGAAAACTCCAAGACGAATGTGGCTTCGTGTGTGTCTGTGTGTACACGTGTCTGTGTTACAATGTTAGGATACCGTGGGTGTCTCAAGGTGAGAATTGCTTATCAGATGTGTCTTCAAGGCGTGCTCTTGATTTTTCGATAACAAAGCACACACATACACACAAACAACTCCTTAATGGGCAACACAGAATCTGGTCACTCCCATTTTATAGCTAAAACTTGTCCATTAACGCCTATCCATTTTCTCTAACCTGCTCAGGCATGCAGAACGCTGGAAGCTATCGTAGCAAACTTTGGGTGAAAGGCAAATCACACCATGGACTGGTCGGCAGTCAAGAACAGGGCACATACAGAGACGGAAAACCATTGACACTTACTTTCACACTGTCACTGAGTGGAAACTGAACTCATTCTGCACTAAAGTACAGTGCAGTCATGGCAGGCAGAACCTCCCTGTCCCCTCCCTGTGTGTAAAGAGTAGAAATAATAATAATAGTTATGATCATTATGATATTCAATAATTTGCCATGTTAGTCATATGATCCGTGTTTTAATCATTTCAATGGGTTCATCGTTAAAGAAAAATCAATCAATAAATAAATACAAGCGCTGGGGAATAGCTGCTAACAGAGGTACAGTATTGCACTTTGAGTGACTTGGCGGCTACACGCACACACACACACACACACACACACACACACACACAAATTGCCAAGGTCGGCATTTGCTGGCAGAGCCCTCACACAAGAGACAATTCTTATTTGCCTTTACATTGCCAATATATGTGTTGTATTACACATGTACTGCACATGCCGACGTTTAACCGTCTTCCTCATATAATATTTCATGAATGTGTGGGACATATTTACTGTAGTATTTCTGTCGGCCACAAAAGCAGCTCAAAGTGCATGCTGGAGTCAAGAATGTACAGTCCCACTGCCAGCATATGGCAGTGCTTTACTCCATTGGCGCTATGCTTAAGAAGTCCTGTGCCCTTCTCAAGGAAATATAGAACCACGAGAGAAGGTCTTGGCTGGTTGAGGACATGCAGACCTCATGTATGACACACTGCAATATTGGTCGTCCACTTTGCGTCGCCTCTAGAGAAGCCACTTCTCCAAGCTGTCATGCTTGTTTGTACCACTATTAAGTGTTGAGTATATATGTTTTTGTAGAACACAAATTAACTACGGTACTCATGCACTTGAAACGAACTATCAATGGTTCTTGTAGGAAAACAAATGCTGTTTTTTGTATGCTTTTGAGATTGGAGTAGTAGTGGTGAATTTTTCATGCCTGATACCGAGCCAGCCAACTAAGCAAACTCGGGATATAAATATGTGTTGATTTTGGTGAGGACATAATCTGCTTCCTATTTTACCTGAGACAGCGATTTCTTGACCTATTGCTGGTCCTGGCGAGAAGCCAAAAGTCACATTCTCTTCTTCTGTGATGTACAACTACTGTTTTGGGGTTCGAGGCGCTATTAGCAATCTCCCCCTCGTAGTGCGTACTGTTATTACAGCTTTAGAGTTCTCAGCAAGGAAACCACTCCAAGTGTGTGAACAGCATGCGGCCCATGGACTGGCAATTGCTCCCTGGTCTAGCCCAAGCCCCACTTCACTCATTTATTCATTGATCGAGGTCTCCTGCGTCCTGCATGTCATTGCACCACATAAGATGTACTATAAAATAAACATTTTATTTCTTCCCTTGTGAATGCACGTGTGTGTGTGTGTGTGTGTGTGTGTGTGTGTGTGTGTGTGTGTGTGTGTGCGCTCGTGCACACATCTACATGTGAGAGTGCCCGCATTGGACAGCTCTTTAAAGTAGTACATGGCCTGAGGCAGATCAAGTTGAGCAGACAAGACAGGCAGATAATAGAGGGGCATCTGTGTGCCAAGGACTGGACCTCAAAGTCACAGGATTCTCACACACACACACACACACACACACACACACACACACACCTGAGACGGCTACCACATACATCCTCTGTCCTTGTATGAGTCTATTTATCATTTCTACATTAATCTGAACGATTTTCTAAGATGTCTCCTTCTCAATCTGTCCCCGACTGGCTCCTGTCCTCTTCCTCGCTCTTTTCCTCGCTCGTCACTCATGTCATATCTCCCTTCAATTTCACATATCTTGAATTAGGTTTAGATAGCCCTAAGTACCTAACAGTCCACTTCAAATAAACCCATATTATTCAGCGATCTACAGATAAACAGGGTGTGTGTTTATGGCTCGTGAGTGTGTGGACAATAAAGTGGGTTGTCACCACATCATGTGACAATTCTATTTTCATCGTATTTTCAAATTGGAATCACCGCTATACTTCCTATTGCATCAGACAATTCTTTCAAGCCTGCTTGTCATGCAGGATGCGGGGGGTTGAAGTGATTTAGCATTTCATACAAGGCAGTTTGCACATCTTTCATGCAATTGTGCACAAAAGTAAAGGACAGTACATGCATTGCCCTCATTTCCTTACTATTATGTTCATTAAACTGATCGACACATTTTTATGCAATTTTTGAATCAGAGATGCAAATAAACATTTCGAGATTATTTTTTTTTGCCCTCCTTTCTTTCTACAGCACATCAGGTTTTCATAATAATAATAATTAAAAAAATAATAACAATAATTATATAATATGTAGTAGTAATATATTTAGTAATATTTCTGAAAAAAAGGCTCGGTTCAGCAGCAGGTGGGCTTTTTTTCAGAAATTTCATCGTTATAAATTTAGATATGCAGTAAAATTCTTGAAGGCCCGGTAGTCCAGTGGTTAGCACGTCGGCTTCACAGTGCAGAGGTACCGGGTTCGATTCCAGCTCCGGCCTCCCTGTGTGGAGTTTGCATGTTCTCCCCGGGCTTGCGTGGGTTTTCTCCGGGTGCTCCGGTTTCCTCCCACATTCCAAAGACATGTATGGCAGGCTGATTGAGGACTCTAAATTGTCCCTAGGTATGAGTATGGGCGTGGATGGTTGTTCGTCTCTGTGTACCCTGCGATTGGCTGGCAACCGATTCAGGGTGTCCCCCGCCTACTGCCCGGAGACAGCTGGGATAGGCTCCAGTACCCCGCGACCCTAGTGAGGATCAAGCGGTTCGGAAGATGAATGAATGAATGAGTAAAATTCTTAATGCAAAAGCTTTTCAGGTCAAACTTTAAACCAAAAAAATGAAAATATCTCGAAAAGCCGATGTGCTGGAAAAAAAAGTACAAGAATCAGCGACATAAATACATTCAGCAACACATGAAGCCACCTATGATTAACAATTGCTGTTGACCAGTTAAATTAATCACATTGTGAGTCCCATTCTGTTCAACACATTCATTCGACACAAAAAAAATCTCCGATGTGATACAAAAGGCTGCAAGTTAAAGCAATGATGTGATCCGATTCCTATTCCTACTATTCATATTACTACTCATATTTTCTAATCCGTTATTTTTTTCAAGCACATAACCATTTTTTCCCACAATTCATTCCATCAACTGTGCACTACTCCTGAACACAACCAACTCCAAAAAGTGAACAAAAGATTGCATGAATAAAACACAACAATCACTTGCACAATCTCTGCACAGACAAATGGCAATTTTCTTGCATCATTCAACATCACGCGGCCATCAGTGGACGGCGAGAGACAAGAGCCTGAAGACATTATGAAAGATTCACAAGAGTGACACGCTCTGTGGGGTACAAGTCACAATGAGATTAATTACTTCCACGTAGCTCAAAGCGCAAAGTTTTTTGCCTGCATGTTTATTACCCTTGTGTATGTTTATTACCCTCAAAAATACAAAAAGTACTTCATCGAGCCTCACAAATAAGAACAGGGGCAAAGTTTTGGTGCAAAGCTTGACAGCCTTTCGGCTTTACACAATTGGGATTTTGGATCAGATCAGTGAAAAAAACAACAACAATTTCTCATTACTGATTCAATTAGAAGATGGACCGATCTATTGAATTTATTTCAACAAGTTCTTCATTTAATGTTTATCTAAAACAGACGACCCCCACTATTTGCAAAGGCTTGGCCCACGAATAGCCAAAATGAGCATATAATTGATGACCACTGAAATGCATTGGGGGGAAAAAAATAAACTCTAAAAATTCCCCCCAATATGCTGATCTAGTCTAGTCTATCCCGTAACCCCAGAGGGTCATTGGGGCACCAGCTCTCTCCATCCTTCTCTGTCTTCGGCAGCTCTCATTGAGTTTCAAGTGAGTCCATTCTATGATGTTATCTTCCCATCTTTTCTTTTGCCTCCCTCTTCTTCTGCCACCTTGTACGGTGCCTTGCAGGATGGTCTTTGCAAGGCCTGAGGATCTGGTGACGTGTCCGTACCACCTCGGTTTCCGCTTAATGACGGTGGATAGGAGGTCATCATGTGGGCCGATGGCTTGTCTGATCTTTTGACGGACTTCCTCATTAGTGACATATTGGGTGTAGGAGATACCCAAAAGTCTTCTGTAGCATCTCATCTCCATACTCTGTATTCTCTTCTGCAGTTCTGCTGTAAGGGTCCATGTTTCGCAAGCATAGAGAAAGATTGAGGTGACAAGTGAGCGCAGCAGTCTCACTTTTGATGCCAGACTGATGTTATTATCTTTCCATATGGGCCTGAGTTTTGCCAGGGCTGCAGTCGTTAGAGAAATTCTGGCAAGGACTTCTTGCTTTGATCCTTCATCGGACACAATAGCTCCGAGGTACTTGAAGCTCGATACACAGTTTAGTGCCTGTCCATTGACTTCAATGTCAGAGAGAATGCCATTGTTGTTGTTGGTCATGATTTTTGTTTTGTCGGCATGGATCTCCATACCATATGCTCTGGAGGTGTTGTCAAGCCTTTGAATTAGGCCAGCAAGTTCATTTTTTTCTCCAGCAAGCAAGTCAATGTCATCAGCAAAACGAAGGTTTGTAATTGGTGTACCTCCTATGCTGACACTTCCTTCGTGGTCCGCCAAGGCATCCGCCATAACACGCTCATAAAGATGTTAAAGAGTATGGGAGAGAGAAGACATCCTTAGCGCACTCCAATTGTTGTCTTGAACCAGTCACCGATGGCTCCGTTGTAGAGAACTGCACTGGTAGCTTTGCTGTACAGATCTTGTATGACTCTGATAAGGTTAGGGCTGATGTTGTATATTCTCATGGTTGTCCACAGTGCTGCATGCCATACTCTGTCAAAGGCCTTCTTGAAGTCTACAAACACGTGAAAGAGATGTTGTTGATGCTGCAGATATCTCTCGCTGATAATCCTTAGGTTGAATATTTGTTCTGTGGTCCTCCGTCCTGCCCTGAATCCAGCCTGTTCTTCAGCTATGATCAGTTCATCTTGGGGTTTTAACCTATTTAGTAGGATCTTCAGAAGGACTTTGCTGGGATGGCTAATCAGACTGATGGTGCGGTGGTTTTGGCACAGTTGTAGATTGCCTTTTTTCGGAATTGTGATGATGAGTGACTGGGTCCATGATGTGGGCCACTCCCCACTCTGCCAGATTTTATTACAAGGGATGGTGAGAATGTCAATCATGGCTTGTCCCCCTGCTTGCACAAGCTCTCCTGGGATGTTGTCCACTCCAGCTGCTTTTCCCTTTTTCAGTGCTCGCACTGCTGCCTCAACTTCTTCATGAAGGATAGGGAGTGTGTCTTCTTCCTCCGTCGATTGAGGACACGTCAAGACTGTTGGATCACCGCTTAGAGTGTGGTTGTAGAGCTCGGAGCAGTATTCAGTCCATCTGTCCAAGATCTTTTGTTCTTCCGATAGGCATACACCGGTCTTGCTTTGTATAGCAGAGACTCTGGTCTGCTTTGGTTTTGTTAGCTCTTTAACAGTTTGATATGCCTTCTTGGTGTTGTTGTTGTTGGCATTCAGGCTGTTCTCAATTTCTTGGCACTTTCCCTCAATCCAGTTCTGTTTTGCTGACTGCATGCCTTTCTTGACGCTCTTGTTGATTTCTCTATAGGCGTCAGATCCTTCAGGTGAGTTCTTACTCTTCTTCAGGGCTCTCCGCTTGTCACACAAGTCTAGCAGTTCATTAGTGACCCAAGGTTTTTTCTTTGGCCGGAGTTTGCCAAGAATCTCCGTGGCTGTTTCGGTTACGACTGTGTACAAGGTGGTGGTCGTGGTATCGACATCAATTTCTTCTGCACCCAGGGTGAGCAGTGGTGCAAACCTCCCTCCTATCATTGCTTTGAAGGCTTCTGCCACCTCAGATTCTCGCAGTTTATCCAGATCAAACTTCAGTCTTGCGCACTTGGAGCTTTTGATCTTCTTTAAGCGCAGGCGGGCTGACATCAGGACAAGGTTGTGATCACTCCCAATATCTGCTTTTGGAAAGCTGCGCGTCCCGCCGGTGTTAACGCTTGAGCGAAAGCATTTCTTGACCAAGATGTAGTCGATCTGGTTGTGGTATTCTCCACAGGGGCTGTGCCAGGTCCATCATCTGGAGGCCTTATGGGGGCCAAGTGTGTTCGCTAGCAGTAAGTTGTTGTACCTGGCGAACTCCAAGAGCCTTAGGCCTCTGTCGTTGGTCTCGCTGTTGCCATATGGACCACATGTGTCTTTCCAGTTGGAATAAGCGTCTTCTCCAACCTTTGCGTTCCAGTCCCCTTGCACAATAATGATGTCCTTCTTTGGAGTCTGATCTAGGACTGCTTGCAGTTGATCGTAGAAATCCTCCACTTCACTGTCATCATATGTGGATGTTGGTGCGTAGACCTGAATGATGGTGATGTTAAATGGGGTTGCTCTCATGCGAATAATAATGAGTCTGCTAGAGACTGGCCGGCAGCCCATGACAGTGTCCGTGATGTCTTTATGAATAAGGAATCCAACACCTTGCTGGTGTTTGTCTTCCTTGCCGCTGAAATAGAGCTTGTGGCCTCTGTCGGTTGATGTTTCACCGAATCCTTTCCAGCGTAGTTCGCTAATGGCTAAGATATTCCAGCGGTATTGGTCCATCTCGTGGGCTAACTCTTCGGGTTTCCCATCAGCAGTTAGTGTTCTTACGTTCCAGGTTCCTATCACTATGTTGTCTCTGGCGCGGAACCTGCAGAGTTTCCCAGTAGTTAACTTTCCACCTCCGTCCTGGTGGCCAACGGTAGGCGCGGTCCTTGTTAACCCGGTCGACGACCGAGCCGGTATGGTTGAAGCTGTAGTTGTCGTCATGTGGTGTGTCTTGGGCAATTAGACCTGGCGGCGCCCATCCCTCTCCCGGTCGGATGCAGTTTTACGTCATACCCAGGACAAACCCAGGCGGGGGTGATCGTTTGCTATTCAAATTATTGACGTCATTGGTCAATCGACAAATTATGACACTACCATCGCTCACTGATTTTTGTATAAAATGCTAAACTATTTGCCGATCTGAAGCATTTACCACACTACACTGTTTCACCAATTATAAACTATGTTAACCCTACACGTTAGTTTGGACGTTTGTGATACACCTCGGCGTGCTTAACGCTTTAGTCTGTAGCTATTTCAATAGTTATTTAGCACTATTTATATTCAGTTGAACCAAATTTGCTTAATTAGTTCATATAAAAAGTACAGCGACACACCCACCTTTTAGCCGGTTATACACCGGATGTGAATTTTCATTGAGATGACAAATAAACCATTTACTTTTTCATTTTGTGTTAATTTTATTTTTTTCCCAACGTGTCAATGTCTTTTTGATTAATTCCGCTGTCTGCCCTATAATTTTCAATCTTTTCAGTCTCTTCTTTTGTGCCTTGGTGGGAAAGAAATGCCCCGCTCACCCCTTGCTTGGGTGTGTGCGCCCATCGGCCCTCACCGTCGCCAGTAAGTGTGCCAGTGTGTGCCTTTGTCTGCTCAGGAAGAGAGCGGGCTGCGTACTGTAATGGTTATTTTGTCTCTTGCTATCCAAGCCTCTTTTATTCCCGTTGGCCATGACGGCCTAATATGTGCCTGTCACACAACCGTGATTCAGTGCTCTAGCACACTGGCAACTAAAACTTGAGACACACAAAAACTTACGCACACACCTAAGAGCAGGGCGTACATTGCCTCCTCGGTGGTGTCGTGGGCGGCATAAGAGCCACATTGCATTCTTGCACCAATCAAGCACTATTCAATTCTTTTCCAAAGGACTGACCACCTTCTGATCTCAAGATTTATATGACTGGAAGACTTGCAGGTAATTCGCTGTGTTGAACTGAACTTATTATTTTGGCGTGTAGTTTTACGCTTTCATTGCATTTATTACTTGTGTGAGGCTTCCCCGTGGTCCCTCTGAACAACTTAATATTAACAAGATGATAATATTAGTAACATACTTATCATAAAGTAACAAAGTCAGTGTAATAGAGTGTGATAGAAAAGGACTAAGTAATTATTTATGCTATCTTGCAACTTTTTCAAAAGTTATTCAAAAAATGATCCGAAAAAATTAGGCTTGTTTTCTATTGACTATATTGGTGTTTTGATAGTCATTAATCACACAAGAAATACTTCAATGTTATGTTATGTATGTTGTGTGTGTGAGTGTGTGTGTAAATTAGATAGTTCAAGTCGCTGTTGTGAAAGCGCTTTATAAATCAGCATGTATTGTATTGTATTGTATTGTAAGTCATATCAAAACCAGACCAGCGCTCATCTTCTGCCAAAAGTTACTCCTTGCGGGGGACAGAGCGCGTCAAAATAACTGTGACTTCAAACATTTGAAAAAAAATCGACAACAATGCATTGACATAACTCCAAGTCTGGTGTGTTGCACAAGAAAATACACATTTGGAACAGCTGGTTCTTGACTGTGAATATTCTCCTTCATTCAGGTCATTTTATTCTCAGGGCAATGAATTAATCACAACTGGACTGTTCTGGTTGTCTAAGCAGATGTTTCGACTCTCATTTTAGCAGGCTTCTTCATCAGTGCATGCAACCAGTCTTTATTAGACTGTTCTTTGGCTCCTGTGAAGCTAATATTTCATTAAATCAGGTGTGTTTTCCGCCATCACAGTCTGGTTTGGTGCTGCTGCTGCTGCTGCAAAAAAAGGCAGAAACTGGCAGCAATGGACGGTTAAAACTGCCCAAAAAGTCATCAATTCCTCCCTACCCATTCTTGGGGATTTGCACAGTTCAATAAATAAGGGCAGGCAAAATTCCATCTGACCCTGCACATTCTGGTCACTACTTCTTCAAACTCCTTCCCTCAGGTAGGCCCAATCGATCTATCCATCCATCCATCCATTTTCCGAACCGCTTGATCCTCACTAGGGTCGCGGGGGGTGCTGGAGCCTATCCCAGCTGTCTTCGGGCAGTAGGCGGGGGACACCCTGAATCGGTTGCCAGCCAATCGCAGGGCACACAGAGACGAACAACCAACCACGCTCACATTCATACCTAGGGACAATTTAGAGTGATCAATCAGCCTGCTATGCATGTTTTTGGAATGTGGGAGGAAACCGGAGTGCCCGGAGAAAACCCACGCAGGCCCGGGGAGAACATGCAAACTCCACACAGGGAGGCCGGAGCTGGAATCGAACCCGGCACCTCTGCACTGTGAAGTCGACGTGCTAACCACTGGACTACCGGGCCGCCCCAATCGATCTATGCACACAAAAACTCGTAGACATTCCAAAGGTATCTTTTCTCTTGCCATTGACTCCCTCAACAGTTGATTCACAATTCCAGAGTGGCATTTTGTAAATTTTGCACATCCCGATGTGACAGGATTGCAAAATTGATTATTGTAGCTTCAACTCCCTACATTTGTATCTGTTTTTTATAAATATTCCACACCACAGGTCACTTTAAAGTGCTCAAGGACTTTGTGCATCGTTGCACATTTGTCGTCAGAATTACAGCTCTACTGGTCACTTTAAATTGTTTGACGGTTCTCCGCATCAACTACACCAGTCTCATTGCATTGTCACTATTGCACTCCTGAACACTTTATTTTTACTTGATGACTGCACATAACTTGCACAGATGTCATTGTACGGTACTACAAGCAACGATGGCACACTTACGTGAGACTGTACTTGTGTGTCAAACTGGAGAAACATTTCTTGTGTGTTTTTACATACTTGCCAAAAAAGATGATTCAGATTCCAATTCTGATCTGCTAATTCATTGCTTCTTATCTCACAATGTCTTGGACACCAGATCAGAGCTTTTCCTCATTCCAAGGCAATTGTGAGGGAAACACGTGGATTCGTAGCAGGATTGACAAACTATTGTGGTAATTTCAATGCCATTCACCTTCTTGGAATCACCTAAGCATGTAGATAACATAAATTATGCTCCCCACTGCTGCCCCTTGTCTTACTTTTCAATCCAACAGTGTGCACAGCTTTACACAGCTTCTCCCCCAGGTTCCATTTTGCACATTGGTGACTTTTGAAGAGTGCAAACTGTTTTCCGACATTTAGAAAGTTGTCTGAAGAACAGAGCATTGAGTGATTGAGTTCCGTCCGATAAGTACTTATTCTCGACTCTAATACTCTTGTTGATTTTGTTCTTTGCATTTCTGACTCATTGGAGCTTTTCTCAATATTTGACACAAGTCATCTTGTCATTTAATTAAAGGCAATCTCTATCGAACAAGATTTTCTTGAAAGAGCGATTAAAGACATTGAGGGGAAGAAAACACGTATTCAATGATTCAAAGTCGGACATCTTCCTTTAATTGAATGAGTAGCGGGAACAAAAAAAATAGTTAATTAGTTTTTTTTATTCCTATTGATAACTTTTGATGAGATTGCAACAATTTGCATAAAAGCACAGTTGCATAGTGTGATAGGACCACATCAAGGTCAGCGCTTTTCTATTCATCTCATCCTCTTGTAGGGACGCTCGCGGTTTACTATTGAAGGTTTCAAATCAACTTGGAGCTTCCTTGCAAATGCAGAAAGCGCGCAGCAAAGATGCCACACCACACCACACAGTGCCGCACGGGCACCGACGGTGAGCCTTTTCTATTTGCCTATGTGGTCATTAATTCTTTCAAAGCGCCGGACTTAATGAGTGGATGGCTGAGGAGCTGAGCAGGACGCAAATAATAACATGTGATAATGCCGAGCCACAAAGGAGGGGGGGTGCAGCCTACCATTCAACAAGATGGGACTCGAGGTAAACATGCACAGTAATTATATGTCAGCGCGCTTTAATTATAAGGCCACACAGACTCACAAATGCACACATGCGCGCACACGCTGAGAGAGCGAGAAACACCCGGGACCGGATGTGACGGGACGTCAGTTAAACATATGAAATGAAAGAAATAATGATTCAATGAATGATTCATTTGGAAGTGACTCACATACATGTGCACACAAATGATCGCAAAATAATAGAAAGTCAACTAAGTTGAGAAAGAAATTCACCAACACTGGCGCAGGAATTCACTTGCCGACAGTCAGTTAAAATCCTTCGACTCCCAAGTTGGAGAAGCCTCCGACCTTTATTTGGCCTTTCGTCAGATGTTAGAGATGTGCGGCGCTTTAAATATGATGAGAATTTAGGCAAATTGATTCTCTCAAGGTAGCGTTTGGGCGGCTGAATGGACGGACGGAGAGCTCTTCAAAATGGCGATGAGGAGGATTAGGAGTGGCTATGGAGTGGACAGATGTGCTCTAATGTGTTTTGGCCACATTGCTGCAAGGACAAAATCACGAGGGCGCGTGCGCACACACGCGCACAGACACACACAAACTTGCACGTATACACACACACACACACACACATAGCCTTTACATCATTGCGTGGCAAAACAAAATCATTTGAAAAGATGAATGAAATGGATATTTCTAACTTGTTGCTTCGACAAGCTTAAAATCTTGATCAGGGAGTGACAAGCACACTCACACCAAGTGTGATCCAGCATCCTCTGCAGCAGATCTCAGCCAATCACACAATTAGGCCGCTGATGACCCATCTGTCCGCATGATTGGCTTATTGCTTTGACAGGTTGTGTGAGTGTGCGCATGTTTTAACACACACAAAAAAAGGTCAGAAGAGACCCCCTAATACATCTCGCCAGGAACAATTTTCTTTTGTTAGCCACAAGCAGCATCACTTTGAGCGGCACGCTGAGTAATGTGAACAACTTAATGGCACTTGATCCTGTTTGCCAACTTGGAGAAATGATTTCAGTCAATTAGATAACCCCCCATCACCCACTCGTAAGCCTGCGAATGATTTGTAACGTAATAGCCGTGGTATGGCTTGGAAGCGAGCTCTGTAGGAAAAGACAGACGCAGGCCATGAAACAGGCAAAATGGTGAAATAGAGAAGATTGTCGCGTCGATGTAGACAAACTGCCTTTGATCCAGATCGGAGACATTTTTGGACAGAGGAGAACACACAGATTTCCCACACGCACACACAGCCTCGCTCTATTTGCTGGCTATTAACAGTGTGTGGTGCCGCAAGATAGGAGCCTCGATAGCATCTTCTCCGATGGTATCTGTTATCGAAGTACACGCGTCCTTCAGCCGTCCATCATCCTATCGCTCCTCTCATCTCTCCTCTGTTGCTCTTGCCCTCCTCCCACCTTCACTCCTTCCACCTCAACTTGTCTCCTGGCATCTAACCTTGTTTACTGCCACCTTTACTTGTCTCCTCACCTTTCTCTCTTGCCTACTTGTCTTCTGTTGTCTTACATCGCAACCTATCAACTCACCATGCCCCGTCTTTCTTCCATGTCTTTCCACATTCTCTAGGATGGATTACCTCAGCAGGACGCTACATAGATTGAATGTAAAATATTGGAGTGTGCATGGTTGGTGCCGTTCGACTTTCAAATGGTCTGGCTGCGACGTTTAGCAAAAAAATAAAAAACTATTCAATGCCAAAGCAAGAACCTCACACAATTCATATTCACCACATTAGAGCCACCGAAGGTCAAAGGTCAGATCATTGGTTACATCGTCGGCATTGTGCAACTTTCAAATGGCCTTCTTCAAACTTCCAGAGATTTCTGTTCAGTGCTTGCAGAGCAAGGACCCTATTGAATTTGAATGATATAAAGATTTTAATTTATTTGCCTTTCAATGTTGTGCTCTTCAGATAACATGACTGTGAGGATACACACAACCAACAAAAACACACACCACCTTGTCCTTTTAACCAGTGCTCAAGAACACACACACACACACACACACACACACACACACACACACACACACACACACACAAGCCCGACACTGAATTCAATTTGTAATCAATTTCCGTATTTTTCTTCAAGTGGTCTCTTCAGGTAAATGGCTGCACTGGCTGAATTGGCTGATGGCGTCCATCAAGGATGTCTGCTAAGTACAGTGCACGGCTGAGAGGAAGGCAGGAGGGTGGGGGCTTGGTTGGATGACTTCCCTCTCAACCCCTTGTCTAACTGGTCTTCTCGCTTCCTTCATTGCCTCGGGCCACACACACACACACACACACACACACACACACACACATGCACGCACGCACCCTCACAGAGACATAGAGCTCTTCCAGGAAGCAATCAAGCTCTTGTGGAAAGGTTGGAGCAGTTCATAACAGTACTGATCTCTGAGTGTTTCTTTGGGGCACAAGGTCATGTCTTAGCCGCCGCCTTCTCTTGGCCTTAATCATGCTCCAAAACCCAGCTTCTGAGTCGCTGCTTGTGCTAGTGTGTGTGTGTGTGTGTGTGTGTGTGTGTGTGTGTGTGTGTGTGTGTGTGTGTGTGTGTGTGTGTGTGTGTGTGTGTGTGTGTGTGTGTGTGTGTGTGTGTGTCTTTCTGTCTGTCTGTCTAAAGGCTCCTGAATGCGCGTATATGTTTGTGTCTGTCCGTGCAAACAAACAGCCACACTTTGCACATCCTTCCCCAGGAAGTGTGTATGTGCGCGTTAGAAGAGCATCCTTAGCCAAGTACAAGGGCCACAAAGGTGATGGAGGAGATGAGGGAAATAGGAGGGTGAGATGGCGGATAGAGGGAATGGGTTGATGGGAAGGAAGGGCAGCAGGGTGAGAGGGGGCGTGAAGGAGGGATGAGAGGGGAAAAGAGAGCTCTTGAGAAGGAAGAGGCTGTTAATTAATCCTTCTTTCCTTCCCGTCTCTTTGCGTTTTGAATCGGAGTCTGTGAAAAACTTACAATAATGTACTTATTTCATAAAAAGCTATTGCTCTTTTGCATTAGTTCGAGCATATTCATCAAATGCCAACATTTGTTGCACAGAACGTGAGGCTGTATAACCTGTGTGCAGAAAAACCAAAGCCAACATTATTTGTGCATGTTTGCAGGAAAGAACTCTAAAGGATGGTAAAATGAAGTGAATGGGGATAGGCCACTTAATTTAATTTACTTTGACATATTACATGGCTGCCTTGCTCATAGCATCTGCGCCAAATAATGACCATAAAGGCATTATTTGTGCTTCAGGAGCTAAAAGAGACCCAGCTAAATCAACACAATATAGCAGCTGTTGTCCCAAATCGATCAGCCTATTGCCTTTTTTGCTTTGTGATGCAAGCCCGATTTTGAATGACAGAGAGCGAGCTTCTGATGTGCAACAGTATGCTCATATTTGGACACTTGCATGGAGACTGGATGTGTTCTTGCAGTTGCTCAATAGGCCACGCCCCTTCAGGGCAAACATCAATCAACACTGACTGTTTGCTTGCCACAATTTCAGGTAATTTCCATTTATTAACCAATTGTTTGTTTGTTTTTTACATTCCCTTTATATATTATACATTAGATTTTCTTATGCTTTGTAAGATACAGTGATGAGTTTTAGAAACTCATCAAAAGAGGGGATAATACATTTTTGCAGAAAGTTATGACTAATACAGGCAGAGTAAAAGGCAAGAATTTCAGCTTTAGACAGTACTACACAACATTTCTTGGAGGGCTGGAACCAATTAATGGTATTTCAATTAATTTCAATCGATCATACTGATTGGATATTATGAGTAAAATGAACTTGGTCATGGCACAAATTAACTTTGTGAGTCAAGGTGTCGCTGTATTATCATATCGGAGGGGCAGTTGTACCCTACAGTTGTCAAGTGTCAGCATGTTCCATCTCGGAATGGCTGGTGGGGCCCTTCAAGGCCGCGGCAACACTGATGATGTATTAGCGAGGCGGCGGCCATGCCCTTGTCCAAGCACGACAACTTCACAAGGTGATTGATGGAAGGACGGAGGAGTAAGAAAGGAGAGGAAGATGTGATGGATCGAGGCGGCGTTGAAAGCATGAGATGGCATGACAGATGGGAAGGTAGGTGAGATCAGAGGGAGGTGGCCGGTGTCGGACAACGTCATGTCATGTGTGGATCTTCTTGTTCCCAAAAGCTGATGCTGTTGTTTTACCATATGGTTGAAGTAGACTGTGTGTGTTTGAAAGGGGTCCGGGGCGGATCTCGGCGCGCTGGCTTTTTCTGATGATAAATGAAAGTTTGATTCACAGCAGGACTGACAAAAGAATCTCTCATCCATCACTCTGCGCTGCTCTTCATCTCCTCGACTCTGTGGGATGCGATTCTTTGACAAGAGGATAAAAAATTGGAAGTCAAATGGCAAAAAACTTAAAGTGGAAGACCATCTTGCATTAGCACAGGGTGTGTTTGTGTGTGTGTGTGTGTTTTTCAAGGTTTGGTGTAAACTTTGGGAAGTGAATTATTTCTAATATCATACTAGCTTTGGGATGACAAATCAGTAATCTGTGGAAAAGGTATTGAAAAAACAACATTGGCAAATTGACCAAAATTCCATGTTGACAGAATCCAAAAATGAACCAGGTCGTAAAACAATCCCACAAATGTAGACTCAAACAAACGATGGTACAAAAAAATATTTCTTTACAGAAAAACGAAGGACCGACACAAAACCAGGAAAAGCCAATATGAACAAAAAAAGCTTGCAAACGGCAAGGTAATTTTGATGCCCAAAAATACGCAGCATGAAATGTCAGAAGTTCAATTACACAAAACCTAAATAATCCAAGAATAACAAGCAATCCAAAAATATTTACTAAACAAGAAAACTATCGAAACAAGAGCAACTGTGACTGACCAAGGCATCTAATAAATGTATCTTGAGCAAACAAGGTCAATAATCAGACAGCAGCTTGGCAGTCCTTAAACAAGGCTTGATTGGTAACGAGAAATAGGCGCATCGCTGAAGAGGCACGACTTCCACCCCAGCTGGTGCTGAAAACATAATCAATGATGGGGCGGAACATGACACGTAAATTAAGACTGAAAGTCAGAAAGTAAAATATACAGTTAATCAGGCAATAGGCTGCTTTTATTCCACTAAATATAATCCACAAATTCGCACCACTGTCAAGACACGATCTGAGACCCCTGCTGCTTCTTTGTCCAGCATGTATGTTTACTCGGAAGTAACATTTAAGGTTGAGAGGTTTTGCGAGATTTTCCATCTGAGGTGAGATTATCCGTGAATTAATAGATTTGGTGATGTCTTGATCTTACATATTATAAAATTCACTTACATATAAAAGTCACTGACATATTGTAAAATTCTATCCTCAAATATGACAAAAGCACAAGAGCTTTAAGTGGCCATCTGAAAAGGAATGGGCTAACTCTAGCTGACAAATAAGCTAAATCCTCTCATCAGCCACCAGCAAACTCACCAAGTGCCTTCCTGATAAAATACAATATACTGGTAGCCATCTCGAAATAATCATCCCTCATTTGACAATAAAACCAAGACAAATGGACATCAATGTCGCCAAGAACCAGTGTTTTGTGCAAGCCTTCATCCCAGAGTTCAGATAGACCCATGGCAAGGTCTTCTTCATCCATGCCATTGCACCACCTCCCGATTCACAATCCAATCACAAATAACACTCAGGCTCCTTCACGATCTTCCAAAACTCTTGCAACAATCCATTTAATAGCACTGCAGCTTTGCTACAAGGCACTATTGCAAACCATTTTCTTTGCCTGTCATGTTTTTAAACTGAAGGAATCTACATGTGACTGGATGAGCGAGTGTCTGAATGTGTTGTGAGTGTCTGATGTGATTGGTTGAATGTGTCAGAGAAGGAGGCCAGTGCAACCAAAGATGGCAGGGCAAGTCAGGAAAGTAGTTTAGGTTTGGTTGACTCTAAAATGAGTTGACCCTAAACATCAATGGCTTCAATGATCAATCAACATCGACTCAACGTACATCTCCTTAGAATCGACTGCTAAAAGTCAGAAGGAATCAACAGTTTGCTCTCTGATTAAAAAGTGTGACCGTCTGGCAATTAACTACATTTCTCGTGACATTGTGCGTCGTGTGGTCTTCACTTCATCCTCTGTCAGGTACTCCCTGGTGGCCATCTCTAAATAATCATCCCTCCTCAGTATCTCCAAGACACACACTACATCCTGAGAGCTCTCCCCGTAGCCTTCCTCTCCTTCCTTCCATCCTTCGGGGTCATTATCTTGACAAACACTCTTCTTGTAAGCCATTCTCACATCCCCACTGGGGTTCTCTAATTCTGTCGTGCGTCTGCGCTTGTGTTTGCATTGCGCCAAAATCAAAAGTCACCTTTTTAAGAAGAAGAGCAATCAAACAATGCTCTGTCTTCTTCCAGCATCCTCTCGCTGTCTTTTCTTCTTAGTGGAGGATTAACTGCTTGACTTGGTCCTCTTACCCTCTGGGGAAAAAGCTTGATTTGCCTTTTGTCACATCTTGCATGCACATCGGTTCACACATCTTAGAGGCTTATTTCCTGAACATGTTACGTCGATAAGCTTTTCAGATATTTGGACTTTCTGAATGTAAACATGTTAAATGACAGGGATTTGCATGGTAGAGGACCCAAGTGCAGCGAAGCAGACAGGCAAGACGGGGGAGCAAATGGAATCTCAAGGACCAGAACAGAAAGGCAAACGAGGTCCATGAATATATTTAAAAATACTACATTAACAAAGGTAAAAGAAAATAGATTTGAAGTAACAAACAAATAGATCAAGATATGACATTATTTGGAGATGTGACTAGTGACAAGGACCGCGATAGAAAACATTTCAACTGATGAAGAAAGAAAGGAACGAAGGAACTATACAAAGAAAACTGACAAGGCAATGTTGAACACCTGTGGCTGAAGGAGCCGATGGGAAGATACAAGGGACTCGGCTGACAAGAACAGGTGGACACAAAAAAAGGAGGACATGCGGAGAACATGATCAAACAGAATCTCAAAATCAATCTCAAAATCAATCAACAAGAACACAGATTAAATGCGTGTGATATGATTGTGATCAAGGCGATCTCTTGATGTTACAGGAGGGGAAGAGCTAGGACAAAAGTTAAAAGGGGGGTGGGGGGCATATCTAACAAGACTTTGAACTCACAGACACATAGGTTATGATATAACTTGTAATGGAAATTAACTTAGCGTGTGACTAGTGTGCTGTTGCTGGGTTCTTACATCGCACAGGAGATAATATTTACGTTGCCCCAAACATGATGTCGGAATTTTATTTTGAATTATTTCTACAATATACTGTAGATGTAACCTGCACAAATGCCTATGTGTGATGCAATACTGATATGTGACCACAAACTGAGTAGAATGTAAGTCCAAAAAGCGGCCACAAAGTAGCTGTGGCTATGTGCACCTTCTCGAGAAATGTGAAGATAGACGTTGAGGCAGCAGACAGGGAGACAGTAGAAAGGTTGCATTTCCTCTTCGGATAAGCTACAAAGACATCGTGAAATAGCTGGCATTGCAGGCGACTGATGAGAACGGAGGAAGAAAAGACACTTGGCATTACAGTTATTTAATCATTCCACATGATCATCTGTTGAACTTAAAGTCATTACATCATCTGAGCTTCTTAATAATAATCGACTGAAGATGTAGTCTACCAGAACATTCATTATTATTGCTATTGTTAATATTCCTCTTGAGATTATTTTTTTCAAAGTTGATACTGGTGTTAAATAGGTTAAAAGATGGCCTAGGAAAATAACCAGATACGTTTTTTTTCCCCTTCTGCTGTAAGTCTGTAATTCTGGTGGAATTTATCAATACATTTGAAAAAAAGGAGAAATCACAATATAGATAATTTATAAACTATTTTGTGATTGAATAGGGACATAAATTCGAAAATTCAGACCTCAACTATACATTCTTCCACTTGTATCTATGGGTATTGATTTCAACATTATCAAATGTATTCTAAATATTTGCCATTTTGCTGACATGAAAGTAGCTGGCTTGAAAAAGATTGTCGACCACTGGCCCAATCCAACTTCTCAATGATACATTCATTGATTACGGGCTGATTAACATAGGGCAAATGCGCCCTCATCTCACCCTGGAAAAAATGAAGAAAACAAAAGGATGTATGAGAGAGCAGAGCATCTCAAAAATGGGGCAAATGAATCCCGCTGGGTTTTCCAGAATTTTCCCGTCCAATCTGATTTGAAACAATAAGAAAGGCAACTGTCACTTGGAAGGTACTATTCCCCTGATCTCTGTTCCTGCCGAGAACCACATTGTTCCAGCAAGTATAAATAGAAATCAAGAAAAAGTAAGTTGGAGAACTTTATTCTCTTTAAAGCCCATCCACTTTTTAAAACCATCTTGGTCTATTGAGTCCAAAACCATGAGCCGGGGAATAAACTTCCACTAATGCTGGTCCATGTTTTCCTTCAATCGGCCTTCAGTGGCAGTAGAAAGGATGCTGTCTTGGCTGCCATGACGCCGTATAGACAGACAGTATGGCACTAGAAAGAGACGTGTCACAAACCATATGCTTGCTTCAACACAATGGCTGCCGCATCGGCGAGCCTATCCTCAAGACGACAGAAATGCGTGCACACACGCACACGCGCAGTCTCCAATGGCTTCATGTACACTCACACACACACTTTGCACGACAAGAAATATTGTATATCTCTGTAATAAACCAGCGTTTATTTATTTATTTATTTTTGGTACCGCTCGCCGCCAATGTCACACTTTCTACTTTGTGTACATTTCCTGGCTTGCCATTCCTCTTTCTTCACCTGCTGGTCTCACGGCGCTTACCATGCAGCCCCAGCACCCCCTCACTGCCGCCCCTCACTCTTCTTCTGTTTCTGTGCCATGCACTGAAAACAGGACGCGTGTGACAGACCAGGAGGCTCCTCATCGTCCCTGGGCACCACCAGTGTTTATGTGTGTGTACACGCACGTGTGCGTCTCTGTGTGCGTCTGTGTTAGTGTGTGTCAGCAGAACAGATGGACGCAGTTGTCAGCTTTACACTTCCTGTGGTCCCCTTGCAGTCCTTTTGGTGACCTGGAAGTATTTCTCAACACCACACTGGAAGTCTGGAAAGTCTCATCTGCAGACATGCACAAACAAACGCACACGCCTAATACAAAAAAACTGCATCTTTTTGTGTGCTTAACTTGCCCCGGCTTTAACCCCTTATTGAAGTCAAAACACAGTTCCACGTACATCTAATAGATCCTTCCATACCTTTACCATTACCATCAAGCCTGTCTTTCTGCTCTCAAGTACATGAATAAAAAGGGCAACAAGAAATGAAAAATAAGTGGTATGATTAAAAAAAAAAGGTGATGGACCGAGTTTGAGCATAAGGGAGAGATGACATGCAGTACTTCGACTCCAGAGACCTTGTTGCACGTCAAAGCCTTGGGCTTGCCTGAAGGCACAGTCCGTCTCAAGGACCCCTTGGCTGGTTAGCGGCTGAATAAAAGATGCAAGGGGGACTAAGTGGTGTAAAAGGCCGGCGCTGAAGACAAACAGATGCTACCTGAGATGAGACAAAAGGAGGAATTCCAGTCATGGAATGAAATTCTGACAACTAGAAGGGGCGTTACGTCTCATTAAATGGGACTAATCTCATTGGTGCATGGGTAGTTTCTCTGGACAATATATTATCTGTTTGGTGGAATAGATGTAGTCAGTCAGTCCCAGCAATAAACATATTTTAGTATTATCCATCCATGCATTATCTACTGCTTATCCGGGGTCGGTTTGCGGAGGCACCAGCTTCAGCAGGGAAGCTGAGACTTCCCTCCCTCAGCCACTTCTTCCAACTGTTGCGGAGGGATCCAAAGGCATTCTCAGGCCTGCCAGGAGACATTGTCTCTCTAGCAAGTCCTAGATCATTGGGGCCTCCTGCTGGTGGGACATGCCCGGAACACCTCACAAGGGAGATGTCCAGGAGTCCGATCCAGAGCATCAGTAGATGCTGCACCAATCCGCTTGTTGATCTCCTACTTCATCCTTTCCTCACTCGTGAAGATATTTGAACTCCTCCAATAGGGGCGGGGGCTCATCCCAGACCTGGACAGATCTTGATTCTTTTTTAGGACTGAGGACCATGGTCTCATATTTAGAGGTACTGATTTTCATCCCAACCACTTTACACTCAGATGCAGTGACAGTTGGCGATGGCGGCTTAAATAAACCAGCAGAACCACATCATATGTAAAAAAGCATAGATGAAATACTGAGGCCAACAAACCGGAACCCCTCAATGTCTCTGTTGTGCATAGAAATTCTGCCCATAAAGAATGTGAACAGATTTGGTGACAAAGGGCAGCCTTGACAGAATCCAACCCTCACTAGAAATGATTCAGACTTACTGCCGGCAACACAGACCAAATTCTCACGAACTGCTCTCATCAGGGTGTTCGGTACCTCATACACCTGAATCCACAAAACTCGCTGAGGGACAGAGTTGAACACCTTCTCCAAGTCCACAAACCCCATGTTGACTGTGTGGGCGAACTCTCATGCGCCCTTGAGGACCCTGCCGAGGGTATAGAGCTGGTCCACTGTTTTCTAGCCAGGAAGAAAACCACATTGCTCATTTTGAATGCGAGATTCGACATCCCGATGGACCTTCCTCTCCAGCAACCCCTGAATAGACTTTACTAGGGAGGCTGAGAAATGTGATTAATCTGCCGTTAGAAGGGGAACCACAGGGTGTTATATGTGGGGGAACCACCACCCTAAGAAAGGTAACCATCACCCTGGTCTGCTAATCCAGAGTCACTGTCCCTAATGTCCATGGGATGTTGTTGAGGTGCGTCAACAAGGACAGTTCCACAGAAGGCTACTCTGTCATCCAACGGGGTGAACCCTAATGTACAAGCACCAAACCGGGGGGCAATAAGTATGCCCACGCCTGCTTGGCGTCTCTCAGAGTGGGCAACTCCAGTGGAAGAGTGTCCAAAGCCTCTCGAGATGACTGGTACCAGAATCCAAGCTGTGCGTGGAATCGAGCCCGACTATACATAGTCATAACTTCTCTGCCGCGCACACCAGGTCTTTAGCGGTGGATCGGCCACAAAGGTCCCTTTTGCTGCCACCCAGCTCACAGGGCACCAACCCTCGATGGTTGTGCTAATATTTGAGCTAAAGATTTCTCTGCAACACAAAATCGCAAACACATATACACCCGCACTGCCTGATTTTTTTACAGACTGATTCTCTAAGCGTGACTGTGAATTGCTTGTGCTCTGATTAAAAAGTATGTTTCCCTCCTGAGTTTTGGGGAAGTCTGACCCGACTAAAGTACCAACAAAAGAAAGTCTCACCAGAAAATGATGCATGCTTTAGACTGTTTCACTATAGGGCCGTTCACACGGGCAGATTTATTCCGGACTTACTGCGCAACTGCTCCTCTCGAGCGTTCATACGTGCAACTTTGTTCCAGACTAGTGCCCGAAAACAGCTTGTTCCGGACCAATTTTAAACCACCTCAGGAGGTGGTTTAAAATTTGGTCCGAACAAATGCTCGCTTGAAGCAGTACCGAAGCAAATGTGCGCGTATGAACGCAACTGTTAAATTTGCTCCAGAGCAAATGCTCGCTTGCAAGGGTGGGGGAGCCTCGCTGCGCATGAGAAGAGTTGATTACGTACGGCGAGAATGCGTTGCTTTCGTGCTCTGTCGGACTTCCGTCAGGTTTTTGTTTAGTAACGACACAAGACATGGCTGCTAAAAGTAGCAAAGCACCTCTTGGGTTATACCATCTCAACTAGAACGGGGGGGTTAGTCCCCAAACGTCATCTTTCCTTTTGTAGGAGACTGGACTGTCTCGGAGTTGTTTGTGTAGTTTGTTCCTTTGTTGTGTGTTCACAACCCCCCGCCCTCCATATAATTTATTTTGTGAGTTCATCTCTTGATTTTTGTGTTTGGCGCATTAAATGTTTACTTTTCTGAGTGTCATTGAACTCATCGTTGATTTACGTTTTCGGGGCGGTCACTCTCTAGCTAGCAGAAGGCACGGAGACACAGAAGGAGAAGGACGTGCCTGTACAGTAGTTGCTTGAGTTGTGTATACGTTTTAAAAAGAACCAACACGACAGCTCATTTGTTTTCTGTCGTTTTGGTCCGCAGCAGAAACTGCCCGTATGAACGCAAGTGGAGCTGTGCCGGAGCTGTGACGCTCAGCGGTTTTGTACGTGTGAACGCTCCACAAAATTTGTTCCGGTGTAAAAATGTATCGCAACAAAATACTCCGGAGCAGCGCCGAAATAAATCTGCCCGTGTGAACAGGGCTTATGACAACACACATACTTTGTTCTGGGTGTCAAAAAGCTCAAGCATTCTCACAGAAGTCTAAAAACAGAAACTTTGATGTCAATTAAGCAGGAAGAGTGACTGAGAAAACAGTCATTTTAAATCAGTGGTTCTCAAAACTTTCACACCATGCACGACATCAAAAATCACTTGGCTCTGCAAGTCCCACCATGACCATAAACATTAAAATACAGTAATGTAATAGGCACAGGTGTGCATCAAAAAACGGTCCGGTGTTTCATTCCCTGAAATGAAAAATCATCTGTGTGCTAATTATGTCAGTTGCAAAGAAGCCCTCATATAAGGTCAGTTGCATCCAGTGGAGATTGACTGTAATTATATTTCAACAGGTAAATTAATGCAGAGACAGTCGTGGTGGAAATTAAGAGATCTCCTCCTGATTTATGTTGCTCGTGCGCCCTCATGGTTCTTGGTATCTCTCAACAGTTCCTTTCTCTCCACTCACTGCTTGCATCCTTTCCTCCCGTGTCCCACTGTGAGGTCACAGGCAGCCTCCTTGTAGCATATGGACTCACTTCCTTCCAAGAAAATCCTAGCCAGATGAGACCACACGCACACACAGTGACACATGCACATGTACAAAATGCATTGAGGAATATACAGTAAAAACACACACACCAACACACTAACACAGTGGAAGGGGAAGTGAGGGAGATTATTGGAAGCAGAAGCTATCTGATCTCGTCTCATCGTCACTCTGACCCGGAGGATAAATCTTCTAGATTTGGAGTAATCTTGGTTTTACACACACATGCAAACACACTCAATATGTTGGTAATCCACTGAGGGCCAGCTGAAGAAGTGTGAGTACTTAACAGACACATGCTTAATCGTGTGAGCCGTCGCAGTCTAATAACCTGGCACAAGCTTGCGGACGTCTTAGGGTCCACTAAGCGTGAAATACACACTTGGGTGGTGCCTTGTAATCCAAGTGTCACACACAGAGGCAGCAGTGATCTTTAGCAGTCCTCGGTGCTAGCTCTTGTACACACTCACTTACTGTATGCAAGCATATGTAGGAGTACACACACACACACACATAGAGCTGGTAATCTTCCAGCTATCTGAAGTGTAATCAAGAAGACGGTGGCCATATGTCTGAGGGTGCCGGGGCTGGTCTCGGCTGGTGTCCTCCATGCCTTCTAGCAACCATGCCTTTTCTAACATCAAGCTGTCTCGCTCAGACAACATGAACCAGTCAACCAAAGTCCCACCTGCAACCAATACATTTTATATTTCCTTTGAACCGTTAGAGCAAAATGGCAAAAACAGGAGGAAAGGGGTTTCTATTTTTTTAAGTCATGCACATACTCGAAACCCGAATTTAGTTTATAATAGTAATTGTTTTCTATTTTTCTTTAGTGTTTTTGCAAAAAATGTTCACACTAATAGACCATATAAAGTAAGGAGTGTCTAGTATTTCATGGAATGTATGATGCAATGATCATGATATAAGCAGGGATAATATAATGTTTTTGTAAGGAGGGGAGGGGCACTTCCACAGATGATGGATGGATGGATGGATGGATGGATGGATGGATGGGTGGATGGATGGATGGATGGATGCACTCAGAGCACCAGAGCACCAGACCAGCAATGAGGCCAACCTTTTTAGAGAAAGCAAATTGGGCATGAGACAATTACTGCATGTAAACTGCTGATTTTGTCATTTTCTTATAAGTCAGCCATGGAGTGTCTTGTGATAGTTTCGGAGGTTGAAGGGGCATAAATAGAGATGCACACAAAAATTTTGATTACTGTTTTTTTAGAAATTATTAGCAATGTATGTACTTTGTGTGTTATAAACATGAAATCATTCATTGTCTACATTGTCTACCAAAGGGTTGAGCTGGCATCTATGTCACCTTTCTTTATGTGCTCTACTGATTGGTCGAGTGGGTTGTTAAAATGTGAAAACACTTGTCCTCAAGCTCATCAATATCAGATGTAAATTTGGCTGAAAATTTAGTGTGTCAATGTGTGTGCATGTGCGCATCCTGCTCCCCTGTGTGGAGACAGCTGGTGTGGCAGTGACCCCGACTGGAAGGAAGGAAGGAAGGAAGACTCACGCATTCTTATGTGTCACTTGCCACAATTCCTGGGGTCATTTTGGGTCTTCTCAAGTTTCCACTGTTAATGCATGATGCTGCATTGGACACACACACACACACACACACACACACACACACACACACACACACACACACACACACACACACACACACACACACACACACACACACACACACACAAACACGCACACACACACGAACACTTAAAATGCACACGCTTTGTTAATAAATCAACTCTAAAAAGCTCTGTGATCGTGATGATTTAGTCCAACTGCATGAAAGCAAAAACCAAAATGATTTGATGCCGAACGTCAATCCGCTCGCCCATCACCCTTTCTTAACGTCTATTTTTTCCTTGTCATCTGTCAAGCCTTTTCTTAATCCTCCACTAGGCCTTGCCTGATGAAATGACCATATCTAATCCCGTACTCCCCTTGGGAGAGATGTAACTCTATTAAGACAGTAAATCCATGTCCTTACAACTGCTACAGATGTCTTTCTCTATTATCCCTTCGTTCCCTATCCATCACAGTGCCTCCTCACATCAGTCTTAAATCTTATGAATCTGCCATCTCAATAATCTTTATTGCTGAGCTCCCGAAATGGTACTTGTTTAATCTGGCATTATGTTTTGGTGGATTTATTTTTTTTCCTGCTTACCAAATTCATCATCGTCGTCTCCCAGTGGTCTGAAAGCTTTTTTTTTAAACGAGTTAAGACATTGTGAACTTTTTCATTGTGTGATTGAATTGGCAGTGAGGAGCAACAAGGCTCTAAGAGGTCAAAAAGCAGATCACGCTCAGATGCAGCCAAATCATGACCTTCTTCCACACAGCAAACACAAAGTTGGGGGGAGTTGATGTGTTTTCATCTTGGCTCAGTATGCACTGACTTGACTTCAACATCTCCATACCATAGAAATCATTAAAGTTGTCAAAAGCAGTAAAAGTAGAAAGGTATTTAAACAGTGTACTGTATATAACTAACAAATCATAGTACAGTTTTCAGTAGAATTGTGTCAACAAACACCTGTTTCAGTTCCTGCATGAAGTGTGGTACTCTGCTTTTTGTGCCCTTTGTAAAAACATGATGAGTGTCACTTTTCCAAGTTAAAAGAATATGCTGCATTTTCCACAGGAAACAGATTAAAGCTCCAGTATAGAGTGTGACCAAAAAAATAAAAATAAAATGGAACAGAAACATTCTGTACACATGCCAGGCACAGCATGGATATCGGTCAAATGGTTTGGTATGCTTCCAATAGAAAATAAAAACCATCATTGGTGATTGAAAATATTCCAAACGTTCAAAAGTTCCTGTTGCTGTTGTCGTAACGTTTGTCTTGTCCCAGCAGGTTCACCACAGTGATCCACTTGAATGTACTTATCTGTATTTTTTTTAATGTCAAATATCCTTCCTATTAGCAAGCTACCTATTTTGGCACTGGCAGTGGCTGTGTGTTGCGCCACTGGCCTGGTATCCAACCTGTCTGCATGAAAGGCAGCAGAATGTTTGACTAAACTACCAGTGGTCAAAACAGATAAATGTATTAAGAAAGAAATGAATGAAAATGAACTAATGAAATCCAGACATTACTTCTGAATTGTGGTTCCACCGAAAAAAATCAGACAAGCTAATGATACTGCCTAAGACAAGAGGATGGTATACTTAACTTAATATTTAACGATGTCCCTACTGTGAAACATGAAGAAGACATCAAAACATTAGATGTGGTGTGCACACCTGGTAATATCTTTGGAAAAGAAAAGCTTTATTTGTCTCACAATGTTGAAATCCTAATTTACAGCAGCAAAATTATGAAAGAGAGAAAGTAGAAGACAAAGTATAAAATAAATATAAAATATTAAATACAAATATAAGAATACTGTATTAAAAATGGTTGAGTGGGGGTGAGTCCAGGTTTTCAGGACCGTCTATTCAATAGCCTGGCAGCAGTCAGCAGGAACAAGCGACGGTACCTGCCCTTCTTGCAGTGCAGGTGTATCAGGATGTGGCTTTGATCTAAATTAATCGACAAAAGACCTTAATCACTGGTATGGGGAGAAAGAGCATTGTTTTTAACCTGGATTTAAAAGCATTTACACTTGGGGATAACTTCAGTTCTGTTGACATCTTATTCTATTCGCCTGGAGCATTAGAGCTAAATGCTGCATCACCACGTTTGCAGAACCTCACTGGCTTTATAGTCAATTTGCTTTAGGATGGGAGTAATTTTGTGTATGGAGTGTTTAGATGTCTCTGTTTTGGTCAGAACTTGAACTGTAGCGTTCCGCAAGAACCAAGACAAGGGCATGGAAAACCTACTGGACCCCCCTACATCCTGTCCACCACCTCTTCCAGCTACTCCCTTCTGGTAAGCGCTATGGAAAGGTGCGCACCAAAACCAGCAGACATTCAAAACAGCTTCTCCCCTCTCGCCATTAATTCCCTAAACAGTGACTCAAAACTATAGTGTCTTTTGTATTTTTGCACAACCCTGGGGGACAGTTTTACCGCACGGATCATTGTAGCTGCAGCTCTCTTCACACTTGAACAATTGTCGTTGATCAATATTCCACAGCACCAGACACTTTAATCCGCTCAAGGACTTTCTGTATAATTGCACACTTTAAATTGTACTCCAAATACTGCTACCAGTCACTTTAAAATGGTGCAATGATTATCTGCACCAGTTGCACAACCGTCATAATATTGTATTGCACCACTGATCACCCTATCTCTGCTTGTAGACTCTACACATTGTCGCATAGCTGTCATTGGGTGGTACTACTGCACAATGGTGCCCTTACATTACGGAAAGTCTTCTGATACTGTTTTTGTTTATTGCAATGTAGCCTTTACTGCTGGAGACCAATTCCTTGTGTGTTCTACATACTTGGCCAATCAAAATGATTCTGTTTCTGACTGTACTGCAGCTTTTTGATGCTCTTTTGAGGGAGCCCATTCAGAGGACTCTTACGATTATCAAGTTTACTGGAGATAAAAGCAGGGATATTTAGCGGTGCTGTACTGCCAAATACGAATCATCTTGATCTTGCGATGTGATAGTGACACAAGAAACTGTCGCAGAGTTGAACAAGTTTTGGAAAATAATATTATTGCAGGTCACTCTTGCCATTCGCCTCCTGATATCATCGTGCTGACGTGGGCATGAGGTAACATGATTACATATTTGTTTAGTCAAGACTGTGGCCAAGTTGTTTCCTCAAACCAGACGAGCAGAATGGATGTTGACAGATTCTTCCTGATGTTTAATGTAGGCTACACATATATATGCGGCGAACGCACAAAAGTAAAAGCCACGAGCAGGCCTCATCATTTCAACACAGGAAAAAGAAAGGCTATCTCATACGAGACCCAAGGTGGGTTAAACCCTGCAAGCAATAATGGAACATTTTATGGTAGTATTGTTCTGCTATATGGGTGGTTCAGATTGAGGTGACGCGAGAAGAAGGTTTGCAATGATGACCTGCGGGTGGGGAGCGCTGGCAAAAAGAAGCTCTTGATAGACATGGAACACAATAAAAACACATTCATTGTAAGGCGTAGAAAAAAAAGTAGTGTGTTTCCGGTAACCCGACCGACCGAGAATTTCTACCTCGAACAAAAACTTTACGGTCGGCATTTTTTTTCAAACCTTTTCCATTTTTGTGTAATAATAATAATAATAATAATACATTTCATTTCATAAGCACCTTTCAAAACACTCAAGGACGCTTTACAATCAAAACAAGAACAATAAAACCCATGGAGATGTCCTGGAGGTGAGAGAGAGAGAGAGAGAGAGAGAGAGAGAGATTCCTCCGGTTGAGTGACCGCTGGCGCGTTTGGCTGCCGCTGCTCAATCCGTATTGTTTTGTATTGTTTTGTGTTTTTTGTTATTGTAAAGTGTCCTTGGGTGTCTTGAAAGGCGCTTATAAATAAAGAGTATTATTATTATTATTAAAACCACAGACAAAATTATAAATAATAAAAGGAAAGATGAATTTAAAGCGTTAACATCGGTGCAAACTCTCGCGATATTTGTCGGCGAGCCCAACGGCTTCAATAAAGGTCTCGAAGGATTCCAATCAGCGGGGCCATGGGACAGGCGGCTCGCCAGGCAGGGCGAGGAACGGAGGAAGAGGCGAGAGTGGAAGCTCCATCTTCGTTGCCATTGTTGTGTTTAATAAAACGCGGGGAGTCTGGCTCTGTGCTCACTGCCGTTTATTGTCAGTACTGTAGTTACCTTTTCACATGAACACTTTTACGGCCGTGACGTCACGCCGTCGTAAACTGACCCTTTGGCTGTGGTTATAACATGCCACAAATAATAATAATAATAATACATTTCATTTATAAGCGCCTTTCAAAACACTCAAGGACGCTTTACAATCAAAACAAGAACAATAAAACCACAGACAAAATTATAAATAATAAAAGGAAAGATGAATTTAGGGCGTTCACATCGGTACAAACTCTCGCGATATTCACGTTGAGCGCGCGCGTGGTTTGCCCTGTCGTCTGTCAACAACATTGAATCTTGGGGGTGGCCACGATCTTCGACAACAGTTAAAACCGCGTTTTGTGTGTCGCAGTCGCATGCTCGCACCATAATCTGAAGAAAATAGCATCCAATCGAAAAGATTCAGCGAACTATTTGACGAACACCACGGGCCGTCTAGGACTCGGGACGCAGAGGTAACGAGACACCCAGCCGGGGGGTACCCAACTCTCTCGCCGCCTTTGGCGGCGAGCGGGGGTTTCAATAATAGTAAAAATGTCTCCTTGTTGTATGTTTTATGGGTATTTTGTTTACATTTTTGATGGGGGGGCAAAAAAAAAGATTTAAAAAAAAACATCCGACCTACCGACCCTATGCTGAAATTTCATGTTACCGGAAACACACTACTTATTTTTCTACGCCTAATGTATTCATTTGCGACATTCTTCTTCCTGCCCTGGCAGCCAAGAGGTGAAATCACTTTTACTACTCAGACCAAAAGTCGAGGGCAGGTATGGGATCACAGCGCAGCTGCTTCCGTCAGGATATTACCATTCGCGCACAAGTGCGGCCTCGACTCATCCACAACTCTTACAAGGGAGGGAACACATACTGTATGAAGCACTCTCTTTATACGCTTGATTGTCATCCAGTTAATCTACTTTCATAAGTGCATTTTATCGTAAGCCACTGTGGGCTCCTTTGCTCGCTGTACACTTTTCTGCTCACTCTTGGACTCCATTGACCGAAGTCACTCAATAGAATCAGACAGCAGTGTCGGCTTCAAGCAGGACACAGCCTGTGGCAAGGTGATGTGTGCTCGTGTGTGTGCCCGTCCATCCATCCCTCTGATCTGTGCATCTTTCTATTGCTCCATTTATACTTCAATCCATACCTACCTCATTTAATCAATCCCTCCCTCTTCTTAATTCATTTACCCTTCCACAATTCCAAACTGACACACCTTACCTCCTCCCTATCCCCTTTCCTCCTTCCTTACATATAGCCAAACATACCTTCCGGCATCCATCCATACCTCCTTGGATGCTTCCAAGTATCCCTTCACTCCTGCTTTGTCCCTCATTCCCTCGATCCAAGTCAATCCCTCTCTTAATGTTTCTCTCCACCCTTACTCAATCCCTTCACCCATCCCTCTCTTTGTCACTTGCTCTCTCTCTCATTTGTATATTCATTCCTCCCCCTCCCTCTATCCATCCACCCTCCTTTCATTCTTTCCTCCATCTCTCTACCAAGGTCGAGAATCATATGGTGCTGGATAAACATCTAAGTTTAGTAAAAAAAAAAAAAAAGTGTGTGTGTGTGTGTGTTGCACAGATGAGCCAGGTTCAAAAGATAATTATTCAAAGGCAAAAAATGATGCTTGGAACAATTACACAAAGTGCACAGGGGACAGTTGCACCAACGGTAACAAACAGACATGGACTGGCGAGAAACCAGCAAACGCATCGAGACCAGACAATGATGCACACCTGTAAAAGAATCGAATGGAAGGAGAGAGTTGATTGGTGAAGACAATGAAAAAAAAGTTAAATAGTAACCGGGCATATATATGTACTGTATATCACTTTTCTACCTTCAAGATACTGCAAGTGTTTTAACACTGTCTCTTCATTCACTGACTGGTGACGTTGAAAATCAACTGGGGCTGGGGGTGCAGTATCTTTTACAGGGTTGCAAGGGGCTGAGGGGAGGGAGACGACCACTCAAGCACCTGAGCCATGCCACCTCACACTTGCAGGAGGGCAATGACAAGGTATAAGGAAGTGACAACACAGACTAAAGGTAAACCCAAACCAAAACTTGAACTAAACAACAGTAGCCAAACACTTTTAAAGAATGGACAATCTCATAACAAACAATGGCTTTTGGGTCATATTCTGTCCCTTCATGCTACTCGTGAAGAGACAGAGTAGCAACGAACTCCCACAATCAGGTTTTTGGAGGCATTTTTTTGTCGGCACGCATGAAACGTTCGGTTGGGTTGGCTTTGCATAATTTAGTCAAACATTATGGTTGCTGCGGTCTTTTAGTAAACAACAGCGCACCATCCCTTTCACTGTCAGAAGAGCAACTAAGTGCTATTAATCCAAGCAACAGAAAAGTAATCTAATTAGGCCGTCCCTGAAATTCACATCATGTCTACTCTTTAATCAACTTCCCTTTTTAAATATAAATTACGGCCCGCACTTGGTCTCACTTCCAAGTTGCGTACCACACGTACCATCTTCTTTTCAACTGACACTTTCCACATCAACCGACAGCAGTAAATTACAAAGCTCAAATAATCATTCAACTCTCCTGGTTTTCAATCAGTTTACCTTGATCAAGTGACATGTACGGTAGGTGTTTGTTTACTAGAGGTGCCATTGGAGGGTGCTTCACCTTTTAGCACCTGCAAAATCCTTTGAGGTCATGGTGAAATGTCCTCTCATAATCACACAAAACCCTTAACAATTATGCCCTCCTTGCACCCATCCATTAGTCCATTCACCCAGTCCTCCCTTTGTCATCCATCCGTTCATTCAGCCATTTCAGAACAACCGTTCGTCCATATTCGCAAATCAGCGTGTCTTCTTCGCTGTACTCTCCTCTCATCCATCCATTGGTCAGTCCATCCAGAGACAACTAAAAAGTGATGTGGAGCAGTAATTGAATTACAAAAAAAAATGTGCATAAAAGACACGAACCTGTCTCATCAGGTGCAATTTATTGAGTGTGTCTATTATAAGTCCTCTTTCTGCCAGCTCTCTGTCCAGGGGCACGGCAGTGTCAGCCTTTGTTTGCCAGACGAACAGCCCAGTGGACATGACTGGAAAAGGCCACATTTTTTTAATCAGCATATGTGAACTAGCAACAAACAGCTGCTCGAACAATAAAAATCAATTGAGAAATTCTGATGCTTGGATAGTTGTGGGCTCCAGTGCATCCACGACCCTTGTGAGGATAAGCAGTTCAAATAATGGATGGGTTAATAATCAAATGTTATATCATTTATGAAAAAAAAATTGTACATCAATGTGGTTGGTGCCCTGCTATTTGTTTTTCACACAAATCAACACAGTGTACATTCTTTCCGAAATATGCTCATCTACCAAATTTCGTATTTTAGATACACAACGTTAAATCTGTGTCATCGTAGCTGGACCAAAGAAAAGGAGGTATGGTAAAAAAAATAAAAATAATAATAACTCAAAGTAATACAAGCAACAGGAAAGTGGGGAATGGAAAGGTAACAGGTGTGACACTGACACCGCTTGGTTTTTGCACAAGTTTTTTTATTTTTATATGTGTTAATGAATCAAGCAGTTTGGTGGCAAAAGGGACATTTTAGCATGGAACACGTGGCTTTGCAGCAAGACAAATTTGTCTCCTAAATTTGTTGTCATTGTTGTCATTCCAGTTGTTAGAGCAGCCATCAAATCGGCTGATAAGCCAGAGGACATTATGCTAATGCTAACGGGGCCGCTAGCACTTGCAGGTTGGTGGTGTCGCCGTTTCTCAGGTGACCCCGAGACACGGTGCGAAATGTCAGCCTGTGTGCAGGCGAAGTGCGCATGTGTTGAAGAGAGATGGCTCCTGATAAAGGAGGAGCACACCATAACCACGTGAAGACGCACGCACACACACACACACACACACACACACACACACACACACACACACACACACACACACTCGCACATGGCAAGCTCAGCTATTAATTAAAGTTCATTGCTTCAGTAATTAGCGGGGCGGGATAATACCAATAAGTGACTTATTGCCCCCTGAGGTTCTGCTCCTCCTCCAACTTTAATTGAATGACTGACATTAAAAACTTCAGATGCACTTTGGCAAGGTTGACTAAACAGTTGTAAACATCAAATGGAGGAATGGAATTGCTCCTCAGTTTTATTATATGAGTCATTAACACGACAATACAACTTGCGCATAAATATACACGTAAAATATTTACATTTACCTTTCAACATGCTTCCAGAGGGTTGCATATCTAGAATTTATTGACGGTTGTTGTTTTTAAGGACATAATTTGTCAATATGCGTCCTGTGATTGACATATCAACCTAATTGGACCTTCTCCAACTGTACAATGTTTCATTCCATTTTGCACAACTTTATATTTTCTAACAAGGAGCGGAACGGCAAAACTGGATTTCCAGGATGTCCAGTTGTATACAGTATAAGCCTTTCTGTGATGCTTCCAGTCTATGTGTATTTCTGTTGCTGTGACGCTCGGAAACACTCTCGGCTCAGTGGCCACTTCCCTGTATAACACAAAAATTGATTCAAAGTGTAATGTTTTCATGTTACAGTGGATTTCCATTTTAATTTTGTTCCCCTTTGAAAATGTTTCTAATCGTTGATGGTGAAAAAAATATACACTCTTTGACTCCTATGATTTTCTACTATGCCTTTTCAGGTCTTGCCTCTCATACATGTGTTTTCAAACATCTTAATACTCAAGTACAATTTGCAGCAGTTGTTTTCTTCTAGCTCTTTGTTCGCTTGCGCTCTCATTGTCTCTCATGCAGCATTAATTACCTGGCCTTTGAATGTGCACAAATCTAGCTGCACGACTTCCTCTCTCGCACACACACACACACACACACACACACACACACACACACACACACACACACACACACACACACGATGGGCCATGCGCACAATACCGTACATAGAGACCGCTCTGCCATGCACCTTTGTGCTCCTTTGACCTTGAGGTCCACACAGGAACCCAACTGTGCTAATCTCTCACACTGCCGTCATTGCTGCATTTAGGACATTGAACACACACGCGGGCCTTGTAAAAGGTGGAGCATTAAAAAGCTTTTGTCCTCACTATTGACTTGGAAGCGCACTGGCCTCATCAGATAGTCGCGGCAGCGCTGTGAGTGTTATTGGCTGTCCTCCCCCTGACTGGCTAGACGGACACTGCCTGCAGGAATGTCAAACCTCCAACATGCATTCTGATGTGGGCACCCGCTGCTACGAGCTCTGTGCTTGTGTGCACACAGCACAGTGTACACGTGTGCGTACCTCACTCATTGTTGAAGAGAGTGACAAGCCCTGGGTGCTGTGGAACCCACACACGTAACAAAAACAAAACGGCATGATAGTAAATATAGCTGCTGTCAGCAATTGTTTTGCATTTTTTGATGGTTTGTGCAAATTTTAGGTGTCATATTTACATCGCATTTGAGGCCTATGAATTTGCCATAGTTTTGATTTCTGGTGATTGTTTCAAATTTGCGAGGCAAAGTTTTTGCCATTCACAAATGTGTGTACATATTTTACAGTCATGTCTTTGGCACATTACGTAATGCCACACAAAAAAGGCAGATTGACTTTGAAAAATGTGCAGGACCCAGCGAATGCAAACATGACATACTCATTGCGTAAAAAGGCCTGCGTAACATTTTCAGTAAGGTCCTGGATGGCTGTTACAGATAAGACTGGCCATCAATTAAACCAAAATCACACCACTGTTTCTTTATATTTTGAATGTCCTCGTGATGCTCATGTGCTCGTGATGAGCAACTATTAGTTTTTTTTGAAAAACATCAGATGTGATAAGGCAAAACAAAATAAATAAAGTAAAAATATAATACCGCTTATTTTTAGACACACAAAATGATGTGGCGGGCCGGATCTGGCCCCCGGGCCTTGAGTTTGACACCTGTGGTTTAAACGAGCAATTCTAAACATTTTGGAGTAAATCTGTCAGTTCCACATGGGTTTTCACTCTTTGTTGCCTGATCTCTATCCTCGTGTGAATACAGTGAAAACATTTTTTGTTTTCTCAATTTTATTTCAGCAAGTGTTGGCACAAAATGAAACTGCAGGATTTTTTTTTCAAGAGGTCTAAAACATGTTTCTGCATCCATATGATTTTATTTTGTGCAGCCACAATTTACCACACCACTTTTTTTCAGTGTAGTGAGGTTTCACTGTCCAGTGTTTGTATTGTTTGAATTGTCTTCATACCTATCACTGATCAGATTTATTTGTACGTGTGGGTTTTGTGAGGGTACAGTTCATTGGTCCTTCTGTGTGCGCCTAAATATTGCGCGTGTCAGTGAGTTGGCAAATGATCTGTGCTGCCAATCTGTCACCTCAGTGCCCACCCAGAAGTTTTCAATCCAGAGCTCACTCTGCGCATGACCTGGTGCTTCATGAGAAGTTTATATTGAATCATTCTTTTGTATTTTCACAAGCACACAAGTATGTAGGTCTCAAAATGTGTGTGTGTGTGTGTGTATGCGTGCATGCGTGCGTGCGCGTGTGTGTGAATGCACTTGAGTGCCAAAATCTTAACTCATGGGTCAACATACACTCAAAATGGAAACAGAACATGTCACAGAAGTGGCTTTGACATTGAAGAGCACCACCTCAACTTTGCTTTCTCACCAGGTTTTTTTTCTCCAATTTGTTAACTAATTTAGCCTTTCAACGAAAAACTTGTTCACCAAGTGCTGAAAGGTCCTGGCAATGAAATAAACTTCATTCTAGTGAGGAACACCCAGGTCGTAGCCCTCCATTCACCATAGAGCGGTAAAAGTGAAAAGAAGCACAACAGCAATGGAGGAAAGACGTGCTTCTTTCATTTAACCCTGAAAAAAAATTGCGCGCACACACACACACACACACACTGTAAAAAATAAGATTTTATGAAGAATAATATTTGAAGAGCTCTTTTCTAAAACACTATTAATCCATGTTGGCTAATCTGAAAAAAAAACGTGTGTTGAGCCAGACAAGAAAACTTTACCAATATTTATTTTATCCTCTTGTCTTAGTCAGTGAATGTTCAACAATAATCAAAAATAACAAATACAACAACAATGGTGTTTAATATACATTTAAAAAAATATATCTACATTGAGAGTGTCTTGTGAAAGGATTCACAAGCCTTGCCTTTATCCACATTTTGTGCCATTATAACCATACACTTACATTTATTTGATTGTGAGTTCATGACCCAACACCAAGTGGCACATCATTATGAAGTGAATGGAAAATTATACACCATTACCAAATATCTTTACAACTAAAGATGTGAAAAGCATGGCCTTTGAAAAATATTGTTGAAGAGTTTTTCATTTATCAGAAAATACTCAGTCTTCCATTTCATCCTCCAACAGAACAGCATATTGAATTCACCCAAAAAATAAAATAAATAATAATAAGTCCATGGATCAAACATCCCATGATCCAGCCTATTGTGGTATAAACATTTCAAAAGCAGTGAAGTTAAAAATTGCAAATTAAATATCAGCTAAAGTAAAAGAAAGTGCTTTGAGGTGCTGAAAGATTTTGGCCAATTTTACATCAAATATTTCTGTTTTTAGCTACACTTTCCTGGTCCGTTGCTTTGACTCAGCCTCAATATCTCTTCTATATCTCACCTCCTTCTTAATATCGTCATCAATCCATCCATTTTCCGATCCGCTTTATCCTCACGAGGGTCGTGGGCGTGCTGGGGCCTATCCCAGCTGTCCAAACAGTAGTATTGGACACCCTGAACTGGTTGCCTGCCAATCACTGGGCACACAGACAAACAACCATTCACATTGTTAGGTTCAGGGGGCAATCACTTTTTCACATGGGGACAGGTAGGTTTGGAAAAAAAATGTGTGCCATTAATAAATTGATTTGGCATTTCGAGACTGAATTTTATATTTCCTTGGGTTGTCTCTGTGTGAGATTAAACTTGATCTGATGAACTGAAACCTTTGTGTGTGATAAATTATGCAAAAAACACAGAAATCAAGAAGGGGGCAAATACTTGTTCACGGCATTGTACTGTGAGACAGACGTGCTAAACAGTCGTCCACCATGCGGCCCTTTCCGAATAGATTTTCCGAATGAATATTTAACATGTTTTCTTGGTTGAGCGACAATGCAAACATCATGACAGCAATAAGATTACAAGAAATAAAAGAAGCAATTACATTTGTTCACCATCAGCAATAGAAAAGAAACCTTTGTCTCAGCCAGAAACAAAAACATGGGAGAAAATCAGCCGCATACTGAGACACAAAACGTGCAAAACTTTTCTCAACTCCCCCACATTATCCTTGGAAGGATTTTAATTTCCCCTCAAGTGCTTGCCTTCCATCTCTTAGAAAGCACGTTGATGCTTCCATGCAAGGTTCTGACACTCGAAGTATGTGTCGAAGTTCAAGTGCTTAATCTTTTGTGTCTCAAGGTCAGTGTGTGTACTCACTCTTCAGGTTCTGAATATTACAAAAAAAAAAAGACTTAAAACATTTGTCAAAGGCAATGAGGTGTGTGATTGTGCACGTGAAAACATGAATGCAAATGGTTGTGTGTACATCGACTGAAACCAAACGCTTTTGTCCTTATCAGGGTTTTCCCTGGCTCAAATTGAGGAAGAGGCGGTACCGTCCCGACCGTGCGCCATGACGTGCAGAAACAAATTTTAAGTTAGGAGTTCCAATCAGAATATGACTACTATTGTGTTAAACCATTCGTTGATTAAAACTTGCATGATAAAGGCCTTTTCTCAGCGTCCACAAACTCTTCATAAAGTACACTCACAAGTCGATAGAGGAAATGCACAAGTGACCACTCTCCTTCCAAGTGTTCGTATGCTTTGCGCATGTCCAGACTGGCTGACAACAAATCCATTGCTTCAGGGATTTTCATATGTGGGCTTTATTTTCCGAATGAATTTCAATGACATTCGCACATCTCAGGGAAATCCCATGCTCTAAAATTGACAGCCAGCCTCAGAATTCAACAACTAACGCTTCTTTGGTGTTTGCGCATTCATTAACAGGTAACACAGAGTGAGTTGGTAAGAAGTTTGTACTGGAGAATCTGTGTATAGATGAACAGTGCCCAAGCCCGGGTGCACTGCGAACAGAAGTATAGAGCCTGAAGAACTCCTCCAAGTGGAGAGTGAAAGCAAGCAAGACCTTCTGCAAAGTAGGGGGCCAAAAGCTATCCAGGGTTTCACGCTTTGCCTTGACTGCAGGTAATTTTTATTTGCACGGGCAAAAGCAAGTCTTTCTAAAAGCACAGACTTTTCAACCCGAGCATCTTGGCAACAACACGGCTAATTGCTCATTTTCATTCACTGCTACTCATTTCTCTGCCGGCATCTCCTTGAACCCGCTTTTCTCGATGTGTGCGTGCGTCCTCCGTGAACTGTGCGACCATTTATGAAGATGAGATGAAGTTGCCTCTTGTACGCTTCTGTGTGATTAGGCAGGTCACAAAAAAAAAAAATAAGCGAACAAGCTGGACATCTTCAATCTGCGGTATACGACCAAATTAAAGGTAAAAGCGTAGCTGGTTTCCTTCGGTTGAAAGGCATCATTTGCTTTTTAAAGAAAAACATGCGTCCGGCGTACTTTGGCTCTCTCTAATGGACTTTTGATTTTTTCCGGAGCATGCGGCATAATTAGCTCATCGTTCCTTTTCATTAATGACACATTTACTCTGTACTTTCACCAAATTGTGGAGCCAAGTGGTCTTAAAAAATGCTCGCCATGCAGATTGGTCTGTATCTGATGATGCTCAGACTCATTGTTTGTATTTTGTTTGGTTTTGGCATACAAACTGACAGCTGTGATGTTAAACTAGAAAGGGACATTTTTATATCTCCAGACACAATGGCAAAATTATTCAAAAAAAATTCAGAATTTCCATTGAAATTTCAAAAGCGTACAGCCGAACCTCTGAGGCCTCGCACAGTATGTTTTCTTTTCGTTACACTTCTCGGCGAGGCCGAGGCTTCTTCTGGAATAAGTATCAAACCACAAAAGTCCAAGAACAGAAGCAAAACCCCGCATGCTCTTGATGGCTTGTTGGTAGTTTCTGTTCAATGTGCAGACTGAATTGCAAGTTCTGTTTGACAGCAGTATGCCCCTACATACTGTATCCAGTGAATTAATAACAAAAAACAAAAAAAACAATCAATTGTATCGCAAATAGTCTTTTCTTGTCCTAGCAAATGATCGATCCTGGGTGATTGAAAAATGCCAGTCAAGTGGTCACCTGCTGCGAGCCGTTTGTCTTCGCGGTAGGACTAAATACCTTTTTTTACTTCTTCCTACTTTCTTTGAACATGTAAATTGTGCTCAGTGATGATTGTTTGTTTTGTTTTTCTTTTTTTTCTTTACTTCCCGCGTAATTTTTTTCATCTGTTTTTATGTTCAATAAAAAAACCAACAAACAAGAACGTATCATTATGACACAAAACTCTCCAGACGCATCAGTAGCTTTTAATATTTTGTAAATACTTTGGATGGGGAAACTTTGTTGCTCTTTCTCTATTGGTCCAAGATTTCCCGCACCGTGTACACCGGTGCGCCGTCGACAATCCGTGGAGGAGGAGGCGATGTGGGAGGAGCCATGGGACTAGTGGCCACTGGTTTCAACAGGAAGCGTGGAAGACAGGGTGAACCTTCATGGTGGGCGGCAGTCTGAGCTTGCGGAGACGGGGCTGATGACCGATTCCACCATGAATGGTCCCGTGAAGCGAGGCCCCAACTTGCGGGAAGTACCAGCCAGTCGCAGATCCTTTGTCGACAGCCACACCTTCTGCCCCACCTGATAGCTAGGTGCTGGGCGTCGGCGGTCAGCAATCTGCGGTTCCTCATAGCAGTGCGTGATAGTGCAGCTCTGATCTCCCTCCACACGCGATGGGCCCGTCGCGGGTGGAGCTGTATGGAGCGGGAGTTCCACCTGACCCTCCTGGGAAGGAAATAAAGGAGGTTGATAACCATAGGCAGACATAAAGGAGACCGACCGGTGGCAGGCGAGGCGAGGGTGTTGTGGGCGTATTCCACCCAAGGCAGGTGAGTCGACCACGAGGAGGGCGATGGAGACAAGCGCAGCGCAGAGCTGCCTCAAGTCCTGATTCAGGCGTTCCGTTTGGCCGTTGGACTGCGGGTGGTAACCAGAGGACAAACTAGCAGTGACTCCCATGGCGTGACAGAAGCGTTTCCACACTCTGGAAACGAATTGAGGACCCGGTCCGACACGATGTCCACCGGAATCCCATGAAGGCGGAAGGCGTGTTTGATGAGAAGGTCGGCGGTCTCCAGGGCGGATGGCAGCTTGGATAGGGCAACAAAATGAACAGACTTAGAGAAGCGATCAACAATGGTGAGTATGACAGACTTGCCCCTGGAAGGAGGCAGGCCTGTGACAAAGTCCATGGAGATGTGGGACCATGGTCGAGACGGAACCGGTAAAGGTTGCAGCAACCCAGCAGGTGGTTGGTGGGATGCCTTACTGCATGCGCAGGCGGAGCAGGCCTTGATGTAGTCCAGCGTATCCTTCCGAAGCTCCGGCCACCAAAACCGCTGCGAGACGAGCTCTAAGGTCCGGTTCACCCCAGGATGGCAAGCAACCTTTGACGTGTGCCCCCACTGCAACACCTCCGAGCGCAGAGGTGGGGTACAAAAGCTTCCCTGCAGGACAGTCAGCAGGGACTTGGGTTCCGTTCTGGGCCTCCTGGACCCTTCTTTCGATTGCCCACCTCAGGGCCCCCAAAATACAATGGTCGGGAAGAATATTCTGTGGTTCGTCGCTCCTCTCCGCGGGGTCGTGGATACGGGAGAGAGCATCAGGTCGTATGTTCTTGGAGCCAGGGCAATAGGTAAGTGTGAAGTTGAAGCGTGTAAGAAGAAGCGCCCACCGGGCTTAGGCGTGAGTTTAGTCTCTTCGCAGAGCGAATGTATGCAAGGTTCTTGTGGTCGGTGTACACGGTGAGCGGTTCTCTAGTCCCCTCGAGCCAGTGCCTCCATTCCTGTAGAGCCGAAGCGACGGCCAGCAGTTCACGATTTCCCACGTCATAGTTGGTTTCTGCTGGACTGAGGCGACGAGAGAAGAAGGCGCAAGGGTGGAGTCTCTGGTCAACTGGGGAACGCTGTGACAGTACCGCCCCACTCCTGTCTCTGAAGCGTCCACCTCTACCACAAAGGATTTTCTGGGTTAGGATGTTGCAAAACAGGGGTTAGTGAAAGCCTTCTTTAACTCGGAAAGCAGCGTTGTCGGCGTCAGAGTCCCACCTAAAGGGACCTTGGCGGAGGTCAACCGGGTTAACGGAAGGAGCTCTCTGGCTATAGTTTCTGATGAAACGTCGGTAGAAGTTGGCGAAACACAAAAAACGTTGCAACTGTTTCCTAGTGGTGGGTGTAGGCCACTCCACCACCGCCTTAGTCTTGGCGGAATCAGCTCTCAGCTGACCCTTCTCAATAACGAAACCAAGAAACGTAACTGATTCGACATGAAACTTCGCATTTCTCTGCTTTGTGAAGAGACGATTTTCCAAGAGGCGCTGCAAGACGAGTCTGACATGGTGTTGGTGCTCTTGAAGCGTCACGAGAAAAATCAATATGTCATCCAGGTAAACAAAACAAAACACGTTCAATAAATCTCTCAATACGTCATTAATAAGACTCTGAAAAACGGCAGGTGCGTTTGTCAACCCAAAAGGCATGACCAAATACTCAAAATGTCCCAGTGGGGTCTTGAGCGCAGTTTTCCATTCATCCCCCTCTCGAATGCGGACCAAATGGTAGGCACTACGTAGATCAAGTTTAGAGAGATAGTTGCAGATTGGAGGGGGCAAATGCGGAATCTAATAGCGGAAGTGGATATTTGTTTCTTATGGTGATCTCATTAAGTCCCCGATAGTCTACACAAGGTCGCAGCGACTTGTCTTTCTTTTCTATGAAGAAAAACCCGGCCCCAAAGGAGATCTCGATGGCCTAATAAGGCCAGCAGATAGTGAGTGTCGATGTACTCTCTCAATGCTTCTTGTTCCGTGTAGGAAACTTGATACAGGCGAGAACTTCGGAAGAGGCGTTCGCGAGCAAGTCGATAGCACAATCGCACGGCGGTGGGGCGGCAAGGACTGGCGCGGTCTTTACTAAATACTTGTCGCAAATCATGGTAGATGCTCGGGACTTTATCTAGACAAATTGATTCAGGCGGATCATTACGAGGAAGCCCTCTACCCCCGCAGCAGACTGCAAACAGTGAGCATAACAAAGCGGACTCCAATTCTCAATTGCGGGCGTTCCCAGGTGATAACGGATTATGTGTCTTTAGCCATGGTAACCCCAGGATTAATGAGTACGGATCGGGACCGCATCAGATAAAACTTCCTATATTCGACGTGATTGCCAGATAACCTCAACATTAAAGGGCCTGTGATCTGTTTCACCTCCGCCAGGAGTCGCCCATCAAGATCATGAACCCTCTTGACCTCATTTAACTCCTCCACGGACAACCCAGTTCGTTAGCCATTTCGGTGTCAATGAAGCAATCGTCCGCCCCGAATCCACCAATGCCCGAACCGGAAGAGCCCGTGATTGACCATAGATAGTACCGTCCAGCTCTAGTCTCTCAGGAAGTCCCGACCTGGGCTCCTCCGGACCCAAGCGTCCTCCTACCAGCTGCAAAGGCTCCCCTTCTGCGGCGACAGCCCGGTGCGGTGTGATGCTCTGGTCGGACGACTGCAAGGACTCATGGGAAGCAGGCCGTCCTCCAGCATGTCGGGGCTGAAACGAGCGTGACACCCTTCGCTTCTGCATTCCCGTTCTCTTTCCCGCATGCGATTGTCCAGTAAGAGGGCCTGGTTGATAAGCTCCTCCAAGGTAGTGCTGTCATCGCGGGTAGCCAGTACATCTTTCAGGGCGAATTTAAACCATAACGAAACAATCCACGAAGGCGTGGTCCCGTAACCACTTCGAGCAGCCAAAATACGAAAGGAAATAGCGTAGTCGGCCACAGATTGCTTTCCTTGCCGATAGTCTAATAACCGACCTTCGGCCTCTCTTCCCCTAGCCGGAGGGTGGAAGACCCGCGAAACTCTGCCACAAAATCAGGAAGGAAGACCGAAGCCGGGTTGGGCATTGCTCACTTCAACGCCCATGGCGCCGCCCGACCAGTCAACAGACTCATTATAAATGCCACCTTGGATTTATCTTTTGCATAGCTGGATGGTTGTTGGTCAAATACCAACGAGCATTGGTGAAGAAATTGCTCACCCAGCCCAGGTTCACCACCATAACGCGATGGGTGTGGAATATTTGGTTCCCGCTCCACGGTCAGGGGAATGGTACTCCTGTGGTAGCGTCTTGCTCCACTCGTGAACCCAAAATCTCGAGCTGATGAGCCAGCAGGAGATTGCTCCCCGGAGTTCGCGAGAGCTTGTTCCTGCTGACCCACCAGTTGTCCTTGGCTGGTCAAGGCGGACATAATCTTGTTGGTGTCTCACGGGATCCATGTTGGTCGGAGTATTCTGTCACGTTTCGGCTGAACCGAAGAGCATTTTGCAGTTAATTCCTCGTTTAAGGACCAGAAAAAATGTTCATAAATTGTGTTAAATTACTTGTTCAAACATACAGTAACCTTCAGGGTGATGCAGGACCCTTGCTGTCTGGAAAAACAGAGGACTTAAGACGAAAGTACTCACCGTCTAATCAAGTCGAACGTAGTAATCTTAACTTGAGTAGATGACCCAAAATTAATAACATGGAATAAACAGAATGAAATGAGGATGACAAACAGAGAGTATTCTGAAGAATGATGATCTCTCTGTGTCATCCACTGTTCTTTCATTGACTCGTCATCAAGAAGGGATTGAACAAAATAAACAGCCCTGCCATGCTTCAATGCTCCATGACGGGCTTCTGTCATCCACTTGGCATAAAACCGACCTTGACTGGCCTAAATCTACCAAGAAGTTACATTTTTATAACTTGCCTCTGCCTTTTCACTCCCGAAGTATGAACATTTTTCTCCTCTCCTGAAAAGGTTCACTTGTAGGGAGTAAACACAAAATACTGCGAGTGCAGGCACACAAATGCTCCTGGCACAAGGTGAAATCTTTTTATTTAGGCAATCAAACACACACACAAACACACAGTAAACAGCTATTCTAAGTCTTTCATTAATATGCGCAAGAATTTAATTAGCAACTATTGATAAGCACCGTCGGTCTTAAGGACATGTTTGTGTTGTGCTCGACACACCGAGTATCTTAAGGACGCACTCGTTATACAGACGCCGCGTGGTAATCTTGATTTGCAGCACGAAGAGGTGTTGCATGGATAAGAGCGCACGCACACGCCCGAGATACAAACATGCTGGATTAGATGCAAGTTTTCAATCTTCATAATTAAGGCTAAATGTTATTTGGGAATGTGTGTCATTTATGAATTTCTCCAGGCCACAAAAGAAAAATAAATGAATGGGCCCACGCGCCAGTTTTTTCATGCCGAATCCTCAAAATGATCATCCGATTTGGACTTTTGCTCCGCCCATATTAGAGGGGAAAAAAATGCTCAATATGAGTACATTCTCTGATAACATTTCTTGCTTACTTCCTGCTTCCAGCACAGGTCCCGGATGATATGCCCTCTGACTTTTGTAAATTGTATATTTTCCAGCGTTGCGGGGATACGCTCAATTGCAAAAATTGTTGAGCTTTCAAGCATGTTGAGGCCCACATAAAGAAAGGAAGAACACTAATAAACAAAGCGATTCTAAGATGGCAAATCATTAAAAATAATTCACAAATATTTATGCCACAAACTTTGATATTTCATCCATGAGTACACATGAAATTATAAATACGGTAAAGTATTGTTGTAAAACACAATACGTGTAGTGCAAATACTGTATTTCACTTGTCAGCTTCTGGTGGGTGGCTGTGTACCTGTCTTGAAATGGACTTTTCACCTGTGTGAAAGTTTCCGTGCATTTTGATGGGCTGTAATTTGTGACATCGCCATATCTTGTAACTGAGAATCAAATTATGAATCACTGCAAAACCAGTGTCCAAGACTTTTGGATTGGATTGGATTGGATAAACTTTATTGTAAAATGTACTGTATGTGTAACATACAGCACAGATGAAATTTCTTCCCTCTCAACATAAAACAAGAGGAGCCGCTGCGGGTGTCCGCGCCGCCATTAAAAGAAAAGTTAACAAAAAAAGACAAAATACAAAACAACATATGAGACACAGACAATCGTGCACTCTTAACCACTTTCCTGACTTTGTTGTGTGAAGCAGTTATAGATGAAAGAGGAGCGAATCAAAGTGTCCTTTTCACCAGTGGATTAAAGACGTCATGCTGCAATGTGCACACGTCTGCTACAAGCTAAACTTGAAAGCAACAAGAAGCAGTAGCATCCATTAACGAAAAAGAGATTGTCTGTCTTCTCCTGTCCCATGTAAGTCCGCTTCAATTTCAAGCCGCGACTCCCAGTTCCACATACGCATCGGCGCTCTGCGCTGACGCTCCCTTCTTCTCATCGTCGGCTCCTCAATCCATGCATCCATCCAGCTGCAGACTGTCCATCAGCACCAACCTTTTCGCTGAACAAAGCGGGGCTGTGAAAATGCTGCCTACTTCAGGCGCAAGACACAAGCGCCCCGGGGATGTCCAGCAACGACAGTCAAATGGCGCCAACATTCCTCCCAATCAAGAAATCAGTGCTGGTACGTGTGTGCTGCCGAGAAGGCGCAACCACCAAGCACAGATTCTTCATCTTTGACGAATGCCATGGCCAAAAATGCTGAAAACAGTCCACTTCAGGTCCACACGACGTAAGAACAACACCATGTGACAAAACAAGACAAAAACAACAAAAAACAACAAAAAAACGCAAGTCTCTTGAAGAGCACTTGCCGACGGCTGCCTATCCGGGCGCCATCTTGGGAAAAAAAAAAAAAAAACTTGGCCACAAATGAAAGCTTGGAGCAGAACTCCGCTCACTACGCGAATGTGCAGCAGCCCTTTGTGTTGACTATGTAAGAGGCAACACATTAGCAGAGACTGGATGAGATGAGAAACTTTCCGATGTCCAAATTGAGTCACTTGTCATCGATCACAGCTCAGCTTCCAGTAATTCTTGAATGTCAGGATGCTGTTTTGTATCTTATGGGAGCAAGCACACATGAGTGTATGGATGGCCCATGGGTCAAAAGCACTTCCCAGAGAGTCCAACCTGGTGTGGCCCATAGGATAAATTGCCAAGAAGTGTACAAAGAACATCAACTTCAAATGCTCGATAAAAGGAACTTCTATTTCTTACTTTAATAGTCCGTATAACTTTTGAGAGAACGGTATATATAATTTACGCATTGCGTTCTAATTTTAATGTGATATCCTGTTCCTGGTCAGTGTGACTAAAATGTTTGCCAACTTTAGCAAAATTGTCAAAATAATCAACAACTTAAATAATTAAAAACAAACAAACATAGATAATCACACCATTGTAATGAATAAAAATAATAAAGCAAGCAAACTAAAAACGTGAAAAAAAATACTTATGTAACACTCTCACTGATCTGTCCCATTAGATTTCAGATTGCATTGAGCTCCATGCAAGCCTCTCATATTGTTAACAGAAAGGTTTTTCAAAAGAAATTCCATCTCACCCAGGCATTGCACACACATGTAGAGCACTGAGCATCTTGTAATATGGTCCTGATGACCCAGAATAAGTCACAGACGGACTGAAGTCAGGAGGAGGAGGAGACACCAAGAGTAGGGAGAAGAGACACCTGTTATTAGCTTTTCTCCAAGCTGTCCTTTCTGATCGAAAAGTGAGCAGAAAGAGCCAAGGAGGGACGCCTGCGAAGATTTGACAGAAGGAGATCCTCTGAGAGAAAGACTGAGATTGTGAGACATTAATAATGGATGCAATTCCTTGGAGACTGTGTTCAGACATCAATAATGGATATGAATCAGCTGGAGGAGGCCAAGCAAACGCCTTCAAACAACTTTGACTCCAACTCAAGTTTGAAACACTTATCCTGTACAGCTGGAGGAGGGAACTCCGGCTTCTCGAGAGTCATATCCCGCCTGTTTTCGATCCCTCCCTACTCCAAGACACCGATTCTATTGTTCGTGATCGTTTCAGGCCTCGATAGAGCCTGCTGATGAGCTGATCATTTGAATCAGGTGTGTTGGAGTACGGAGTGATCGAAAACAGGCAGGCTATGGCACTTGCCTGACTTGTGTGAGGGCAGCGTGGGATCGCTTCCCACTCACTGACGGTGTGGATGTGGGTGTGAATGGTTGTTTGTCCTGCGACTGACTAGCTGGCAACCAGTTCAGGGTGTAGTTTGCCTTCCGCCCCAAGTCAGCTGGGATAGGCTCCAGCGACCCTCTTCAAGATAAGCAGTGTTGAAAATGGATTGATGGATCGATGGAATCGGGTAAATATCTAATTTGAATAAAAAAGACAACCAAACACCAAAAACTTCCCCTGATTGAAAATGAAACAAAGCAAAAGCAGCCATTTCTACATGACGTGTGCACATTGCAGCATGACGTCTTTGATCCACTGGTGAAAAGGACACTTTGATTCGCTCCTCTTTCATCTATAACTGCTTCAGACAACAAAGTGTATGCAGGAAAGTGGTTAAGAGTGCACGATTGTCTGTGTCTCATGTGTTGTTTTGTATTTTGTCTTTTTTTTGTTAACTTTTCTTTTGATGGCGGCGCGGACACCTGCAGCGGCTCCTCTTGTTTCATGTTGAGAGGGAAGAAATTTCATCTGTGCTGTAGGTTACACATACAGTACATTTGACAATAAAGTTTATCCAATCCAATCCAATCCAATGAGTGAAGAGAGTGCAGAGAGAGTGGCGGCACCACCCCATTGCCAGCTAAAAAAAGAAAATGATGCTTCTCTTTCCGAATTTAATTGTGCTTGCTGTTCCTGGCTGACCAAGAAGTTTGGTGCATCCTCTCCGGCTCAACACACAGGCAAATGAGCCGCACGCTTCAACTAAAATGGGGACCCCGATGGCAAAATACCGTCATTTCGCATCACCCTCCTCCTCCACTTTCTAGCCGTGGCGTGTGTGTAAATGCTGCGGAGAAACAAAGGCTACACTAATCTATACGCACGTGTGTAATTGCAGTGAGAGAAGCAGCACTAGGAATAATTATAGAGGCTGCTTGTTGCTGTTGTTTGTTTCCAACAAATGAAATGCTAAACAAACAACATGTGGGCCGAGCAGCAAGTTAATCCATTCTGGTGGTGATGCAAATATAACTGTATTCTTATTGTCCTTCAAAGTCAACAAAGGCTTCGGGTTCGGGTCGGGGGTGAGGGTAAAAAAAACAAAACTGTGCCACATGAAAGAAAGATGAGCTCTTTTTGAGAGGAGCTCAGGAAGAGCAAAGCATCGACGACAGGGCATTGCCATAAACGTCGATGTCCAGTCATATAGATCTGACATCATTATGAAACTGACCTATTAGATTAGATTAGAAAATAAAAGCTTTCTCTCTCCTTTGAGCAATTTCCCTTCGCTCTTAACACCTTGACTGTTTCTGTCCGCACATCCACACGCATGCACACATGGCCAGGTGGAGGCTCATACTAAAGCTTAATTGACTGTAAGGTTTTACTGGCGCACCGATTGCGGAGTAGAGACATGTTTGATTTGTTTACATGCTGTTAGACAGCAGGTGGCAGAGTCGGCACACCGCTCTTGACCTGCCAAGGCTTAGGCAATAGGAGCAAAGGTGGACTGACTGCTTGTTCAGGTGACAAAAAGTCCAAACTTGAATGTACAACATTTAATCATTTCTCCTCTAATGGAGAGACAACACACCTTGTTGGAACGTTGCATCTGTTGTTGACTCTCGAGCTGTCCGAAGACCTTTCACTCCATAACCGTTCTTTTGTTATTTCCACTAAGCCGGATTCACACGGCAGGATAATTAGCCCATTTGAACCCCCGATTCTTCCCTCCCGACAATCGTAAAGACACTCCGATTATCGTACTGGCTCGAAAGAGCTTGAAAGATATTCCTGCGGCGTGGTGGTGTGTTCAGACTGATCTCCACTGCCCAGAAGGAATTTGCGGAACTTCAATTTCAAATCGCGAATATTTTGGCCGTGTCATGGCGCAACCGAAATCCAATCCTTTGACCATCACCTTTTCTTCTATCGCCACTGCCTCCTCTTCATCCTCAATGTTTTTTTTTTAATTGTCATACTTGGGATCTGTCAGGTTTTGGTGGCCTGCCGACAATTATAAAATCTTGCCATGTGAACCAGGCAAGCTTTATAAGTGCTTTGCATTTTTCTACGTCTATTTACATTTTCCAACCAGGCGAAAATACTGAAAACGATCACATGCACTCGTGCATGCACTTGAAGCTTTGGAATGTCTTTTGTGGGTTAGATAGAAGTACAGATGATATTTCTACTCAGTCACCTGATGTGCTTTTTATATACTGATTCTGGTTCAAGCAAGAGGGCTGAAAAAATGGAAGTAGTGGTTGATCATCAAGTTCCTTTTATGAACAGGACACCGCAGCAGAGGTTATCTGAACACAACTGCTGAGCTCCCCTGAGCCCATCATTCGCTAACTCGCTGAGAAGTGCCCACAGACAGGCTCTCCTCTTTCCAGAACTCCGCTTCCAGGGTTCGCAGAAGTTAGATGACAGAGCTTTCTGTGCGCTCCACTGAGTGCCAGTCGAGGTTCCGCATTCGGGAGCGACAGCAGTTTATCCAGAAACACTTGGGCTTTAGAACTGAATGGGGGGATTTCAGCACTTGGGAAAGTCACCATCATTCTGACATCACTCCCTTTGCTGCCTGCCTGTGTGTGTGGTCCGAATTTCTCCTTAGGGGATCATAATGAGTATGAGAAATGATCATTGATCTTATTTTAATTGGGTCGTGTCAGCCATGTTTAAACTGGTTGCCGAAGCAACTTCACCTGCACCGGCTTATTTCATGTTAGAGCTAAGATCGGTCCTAAAAAATCGAGCTCCTCGAGGAGGAGGGGTGATTTCTGATAACAAAGCCTGTCTTTTGTAATGAAATCTAAGTTAAACAAGACTGTATAAACATTTTCATCTCTTATATTTCTGTTTCTGAAGAGGTTACATTAACCGACAATTTCCCATCATTGACGGATTTTTTTAAGAGTGGACAGGGAATATTTAAGGCCGTCCGTCATTTTGACGGGTTGAAAATTGGGCCGTAACCCACATCAGCTGTACGTCCTTAAGAATCTATCACGGCACTTTAAGAGAGAGAAGCAGAGAGACAAAGACGAACACTGATGGGAGAGAGACAGGAAGGAGTTTTTTGAATTGTCATTGCAAGAGTATAGTACAGTACGTGTTGTGATGAGGCGACTTCTGGGTTTTTTTGCGAACCACGGTCTGTCGTGGGCAAAACAATTCACAACCTCGAGAAAAAAAAAATAAAATTCAGCAAGAGAGAAACCCGACCCGACCTGAACCCGAAGCAATGATTGATCATTTTAGGCCTCGGGCTCGGGTTCGGGCGGCCCGATCTTACGTCTATTTCATGTGTGATATTTAAAGCAAACATTTCCACAATGTTCACAGTGTAGTAAGGGTCCCAAACTAATCCTTTGAAAAATTCCAATTGGTGCGACCGGCTATACTGTGGACACAACAGCATGGGTCAATGAACACAGGCATGAGTTTAAAAAAAAAAACAGCTTTCACCAAGTTGATTTCACTCTTTTTATCCTTTGTTTATGCCTGTTATTTGTGTTTTTAGCTGGCAACCACTTGTCCCTCGTTGTGCTTTGCTGGCTTGGCCGCGAGCTGTCAATGAAAGCATGACAAGCAAACATGTTGATTTTTGGTACAACTGGGACCTGGAGGGCCCGACAATGTCAAAAAGCCTTGCCAAAGGCAGTGCCTATCTGTTTCATTTCACTAGACTTTCAGAATGCGCCACTGCCGTGTTCAACCACTTTTACAGCCTTTCTTTCTCTTCTCTTCCTGCCTCTTGGTGCTTTTCGCTTCCTTTCTTGCTTTGTTGTCATTTATGAGTGAAGAGCCGCGATAAAGACAAATGTTTGCGAGGCGGACGCCAGCTCTCTGATAGCATTGTTAGCCTCGTCGCCGCTCTTCACCCCACTGCACATTCAGCCACGGTGCCCCCATGCCCCATCCCCCCACTCCCGGGCCCTCAGCCAGGAAGCGGCTTCAGGGTCCACTCATGCCAGGACGGAGCCATATTTGTGGGTGTGCAGGAGGATGAGGAGAGGGGATCCGGGCCAAGCCCCACACCCAAGACCCTGAGCTGGACTATGCTGAGCCTCCGTGGCTGGGCACAGCATCAGGACAAGGGGGTGGAGGTCTCAGCAGAAGCAATGCGGTGGTTAGATTAAGACCTTTTCTCTGTAGCGCACACACATTAGTGTCATCACACATTCACACAGACTCTATTCAGATCCATTCGTGCACCCGCCAGAGCAACATGCATGAATAAATACATGAGCACTAGAGAACTCCATATGAGGGATAAAAGAAGAAAAAAAAACATAAATTACTGAGAAGGAAAATGAACAGAACGTTGAAAAAGGGAGCAGGTGAATAGCTGAGATGGTTTTGCTGTGATTGTGATGAGAGGAGAGAGTCCCTGACCACAGGAAGGAACAATTAGTGAAAGTTCAAGTGCCAAGTTTGTCAGTGAATGCCAGACATGAATCATCTAATACTTACGTCACTATTTGCGTTACCGTACCACAATTCATCATCACTTGTCTTGCACTTACTGGACACAAGATTTGATCGCAGTTTTGAACTAAATGTCATCGGTTTATTTTCTTTCTTGATTTTTTTTTTAAGTTTCAGTATCAGTCTTTGGAACTTCATATGGAGTTGAAAATGCTAATTTAATAAAGCATAAATGCACTGATGTCCGCGGAGGCGCGCAACACGCCGCAACAATCACTTCTCCGTTTTTTTCTTTTATAACAGCTAATGTCCACGTTTTTGCCCACAGAAGAGAGAAGAGGTGCCGAGACAGCTGGTAATGTCTACAATAAGACCTGTTTACCACCTTTTGGTGCATCGTTGTGTGTGTGTGTGTGTGTGTGTGTGTGTGTGTGTGTGTGTGTGTGTGTGTGTGTGTGTGTGTGTGTGTGTGTGTGTGTGTGTGTGTGTGTGTGTGTGTGTGTGTGCGCCACAGCTCGCACACAGGACCCTGGGACCCTCCTCCACACTGGGAGCTTTTAGCTCTTCCCTACTAATATCCTGAATAATGGCATCTTGATGGAGAGAGCATCGAGGGAAAAGAGAAAGACAAGGGCCAGAGAAAAGGGGAGACCAACTAAAGGCTGAGGCAGAATAAGAACCTCTACATCCATCTGTAGTTACCTGTAGGCCTCCATCACTTTCAGGCCTGTCATTATTCCCTCTCTGCCTTTCCATTGTCATTACTCCCCTTTTGTCTCCCTTTGCAACGGGAGATATTATTTGCTCTTGCAAAAGGACTAATCCCAGCATGCGTCCCGGTGCTCACGTAGAGTCCTCACACAACACGCCAATCTCTAAGCAGAGTGAACTATGAGACCGTTAGCTTGTTTTGGCCACATGGCATTTCTGAAACTCCTCCGCAAAACGTACAATTGTACGTGACAGGGTACAGCCTGCGAGACGCATCTGCTTTGAAGTGTACGGTGTCTGAGCCAATTCTCAATTTTAGTGGCAACTTCTGAAGTGGATGGTCCCAGAGATCCTACATTTACGAAGTGAAGCAAAACGTTTCAGCTTCTATCGTCACATGATGGTACAGAGTTGAAATGGGAGATGTGAAAATGTGGTACTGGACAGCAGTGTAGCCTATCTCAAGAGATCTCAGTGCAGTGAGCATTCAGCAATTAACTCTACAGGTGCTTACTGTTTGTTCTGCAACTTTTTTTTTTAAACACATGGTTTACAAGAAAGGCCAGTCTCCAAATGGAGTGTTGAAAAGAATATAAACAGAGAAGAAGAACATACAATGGATGTGAAGAATAAGCAGTCCGATTCCAGCATCACTGATAACTTGCTACACTGAGGTGACAATTATACATTTCAATGAGACCTGTGACATAAATTACTTTGAGTGTCTCATTGCCTTTTCACTTTAAGATGAAAGACGGTCTTCTCATTTTCCAGTATATTGGTAAATTTAAAAACAGTTTGACACTGGAACTGATTTATTTATCTCGATTCATCAATCCATCTTCGACATTCCTTATCGGCTCTCAGTTGTGTTGCAGCTTATCCCATCTGATTTTGGGCTAGAGGCGAGACTCGTCATCACCCAATCACAGGACAGATATACAAACAAGCATTCACACCTCAGGAAATTTTTGAGGCTTCAGTGAATCTGCCATGTGTGTTTTTAGAATTTGGGAGGAAGCTAGAGTACAATCCACACAAGCACGTGGAAAACATGCAATCCGCACAGAAAGATTGAGACCGGATTTGAACCCCAAACCGAAGAACTGTGCTAACCTTACATCCATCATGTGATGAATCATTTTCAATATCATAATTTGCTTCAAAATCTGAACAAATTTCACATTAACCACCATCCCAGATTTCAGAGGATTCACTGAAAGTGTTTCTCTTTAGCTGAACAGTTGAAGCATTTCAAAGTGCCAAGCACAAAATATATACAGTGTTAAGTCCAGTAATTACAAATGGTCTATATTGCCTTGCCATTATACTGTACAGTAAACGGCAAGTGATTCAGACATACGTCTTAAGGTTCTGGCACATTTGTAAAAAGTAAATGACACCCCCATACCCGCACACACAAAGGTAAATTAAGCAGCGGATACAGGCCTTATACACACACACACACACACACACACACACACACACACACATTCATTCATTTTCCAAACCACTTTTATCCTCACTAGTGTGGGGGGGGGGTGCTGGAGCCTATCCCAGCTGTCTTCGAGCAGTAGGCGGGGGACACCCTGAACCGGTTGCCAGGCAATCGCAGGGCACACAGAGACGAACAACCATCCGCGCTCACACTCAAACCTTGGGACAATTTTGAATGTTCAATCACGCACGCACGCACGCACGCACGCACGCACGCACGCACGCACGCACGCACATTTTTATTTTGGCCTCCCTGTAATTACCATTATATCAGAAGCACTCATTAACCGGCATGCTGCTTAAATAAAAAACGCGACCCGTCGAAGTTACCAAAAGACCCAAATCACACAGGCGTTGGCATTCGTGTAAATGTTTCACGTCGTTTGCAGCACAATCGCGGGGTGGGAAAGCGAGCATCGCGCGTGTGCGCGCGCTCGCGCAACACGCCGAGTCGGTGTCAATAAATTGTGGAGAGATCATTCGGAGGACGGGGCCCGCTTGGAGTTGCATGCAAAGAGAAATTGCTTGGCACGGAAGTGATCGCGGGTGAAAAGCACTTTGTTTGCGTTTTAATACTTAAACAACTTACTCAAGAAAATTTGAAATGTGTTTGAACGTGACAAGCTTCTGATGATAATATTGATTTTAAATATGCGCCGAATATGCTCAGATACGGGTCCCAGGACAGTTATTTTGAGTGGGGTGGGGGGGGGGTAACGTGGGCATTCATTTGCGAACACTGGAAAGTGAACAAATTGCAGATTTTATTGTTTTGATACACACACAAAAAAATACGGACCAGGGGCCTAGTTTTTAAACGCACATTTTCAAGAGTTAAATGTAGTTTCACTTTGCCCCCCCCCCCCGCCCCCCAAAAAACGAATTCCCCTTACACGCTTTACAGCGAAGGTGCCCCTCATATCTTATTTTGTATCATGTGAATTGTGTCCGGTTGGCTTTCTTTTTTTTTTGCGAGCGAATCTTCTTTCACAACTCGAGACAAATAAGACGCTCTCAACATTTGTAAATGTATTACGGGTACAATACATTCCATTGGCAATGTATTGTTGCAGCTTTCCGTACGTTTTTCATGTCAGCCAAATACCACGCGTCTTTTTACGCACGGGTGTTGCGTGCGTCTCTGAACAGACGCTTCACCATCACTGCAACATCAGAGAGTAAGGTGACCCAATTTAGGTAAGTGTTGCGTTTATTAGAACTAAGTGAGCCGCAGAGCATAATCATAACACAGCATACATACAGATAGGACCTTTTTTTGGTAAAAATAGTGTAAAAAAATATACTTATTGCAAGAATATCTATCACTTAAAACGTCTACACTACTAAGTTTTCATAAGAGTAGTTTTCGCAGGAGGGTCTCCACGAGTGTACCAGGCAGTCTTTCTGTTTTACCCTCGTGATCGTCGTCCACTCCGTCTGCGCGATGGCGGGCTCCTCTTAAATAAAAGCCGGTGGTCCGGGTTCTTCTTCCTTATTGGTCAGGTGGGGGCGTTACCTCGCGTGACGCGGAGTCTTGGAATCCCTTTCTTGCTTGGGAGTCTTGCAGTCTGTCAGTAAGAAGACTTGAGTGTGGAAAGTGACGGACGGGCCGGTGCGCGCACGGTGCCCCCCGACACCGGTCATCCTACAGAGGAGGCAAGCTCTCTCTCTCTCTCTCTCTCTCTCTCTCTCTCTCTCTCTCTCTCTCTCTCTCTCTCTCTCTCTCTCTCTCTCTCTCTCTCTCTCTCTCTCTCTCTCTCTCTCTCTCTCTCTCTCTCTCTCTCTCTCTCTCTCTCTCTCTCTCTCTCTCTCTCTCTCAAGCTGTCCTTCTCTCAAGCTGTCCCCCTCACGAGCGCCTTCCGTGATCCACCCTGGGCGCACACGCCTCACACACCTCCCGCGTCCCGAAGAGCTCGCAAACTCTTGTCACATTGTCACAGCGTCGGCGCAGTCAATCTCCGGCTCCAACTTACTCGTCCACGGCGTGTTTTCGGGCCCGAGACCACTCCGAGAACAACCAAGTGAGTAGTAACTTGCGCCGCAATCAACCTGAATTTCTGACTCTGGAAGGATCCGATTCCGCTCCGCTCGTCAATGTCTGTTTGTATTTGTACCGTGTCTGGTTGTGAGTTGCGAACTTTAGGGGTTTACGTTTATGTGGCCAACTTCACCGCGTTACGTTTACATTTGGAAAATACTTCCAAACTATTTATGGTGGCAAGTCACGCGTGCGCGGGTCCTACTCAGGCGAAGTGGAACTCCCATGCATGGAATCAAACACTAAGTTTGTTGAAGACACTTGAAATTATATTCCCGCCGATATCTCTTGCGGGTTGTATTGCTTTTTGAAAATTATTTAAAATATAATTTTGCGCCATAAAAGGGGGTTTGTGCAGTTCGGGTTAAAGTTTTCGCACGACCTAAATTAACAAGAACGATGAGTCAATTTTACTCAAACTTATCTCTAAGTCACGTTCCTCTTTTTGATTTTTTTGTGTCAATTTCTGAAACGTGTACTTGTAAATTACTCCCGGTGAGTCAGCGAGCTCACACACGCCGACACTTTGCAGTGTCACATACAGTATACAGCATGCTTTCAAAGCCATGCAAAGAAGCCATCGGTGGACGGGCTGCACATTTTTTTATGTATGTGCTGTCTACATGAAGAGAGCAACTACGGGGCCTCGCCCATACAAAGACATCTATCTATCTCTCTATCCTGTGTGTGAACGAAAGAAAGTGTTGAGTGTAGGTTGAGTGAGCTAGTGATTAGACTCCGAGAGTGGGTTTGCATGTTTGCGCGCGCGCACGCACACCTAACTATAACGTGCACTCGGTTAATTGAAAAAGTTATTATAAAGTTGACCACTTCTGGAAAAGAGCGTTGGCAATTAAAGATGAGATGTCAATTGTGTGTGTGTGTGCGTGTGATTTTATGATGTGAAGCATGCATGTTCAAAACGAAAGACTGTTTTTAAATTGTGCAAGTGTTGAGTATTCCACTATATCAAAAGATGAAAGACATTTAATTTAAAAATAGTTAGGTTTTTTTCTTTGTTTAACATTTCATGAATTCTAAAAAAGTCAAACTATAATCAATAGATGTCGACTGAGGCACCACGTCTGCCTCAGAATTCTGACGTTATGATCGTGGCTTCCTCTCACTTTCAAATAACATGCATTCTTTGATCATCTTTGATCAACTAAATTGTGTAAAAGTGTAAGTGTGAGTGTCAATGGTTGTTTTTTTGTTTTGTTTTGTTTTGTTTTTTTTTTTAAATGTGCAAATGGTAGATAACCAGTCCGGAGTGTTTCCCCCTACATTTTAGCCCAAATCGGCTAACGTAGTATAGAAAATGAAAGGATAGTTTTAATCTGTGTTTGTGTCCATCCACACAGTTTCAGTGCCTTTACGAGGACCCCTGGTAATGCTCAGTGTAGCTGCTCTGCGTGATGCCTGATCATGACAGCGCCGCGCTCCTAACCAGACAGACCAAGCGCCGACGAGTGGACATCGGTGTGAAACGGACCGTGGGTAGTGTCACAGGGATCCTCCTCGATAACATGAACCAATCCCATAGCCCTGATCAGGATGGAGATTGCTCGCTCATCGGTCGAGGGCACGGTGGTAGCCACGGCGACGGGGAGAAATCCAATGTTCTGAGGAAGTTATTGAAGAGGGCCAACTCGTACGAGGATGCCATGATGCCTTTCACCGGGGCAACCATCATCTCACAGCTTCTGAAGAACAATATGGGGAAGAATGGAGGGAGTGACTCCGGCTTTCAGGTACTTGTTCATATTCAAGTGAAATGACTGTCAAAACAGTTGGGTTACAAATAACCCAAATTGTGGGGGGAATAAATAACTCCAAAAGTTGGGTCAAATGTATAACTTGTAAAAGTGGTTTGTTGTTTATTCATTTGACCCAACATTTTGGATTACAGTATATAAATAACCCAAAAAGCTGGGCAACCCTGTGTCATGTGACTCAATAGTATTACATTTTACTGTATATTGATCGGTTTGGGTACTCTAAAAACAGTTAGGTCAAAAAGGGCCCAAACTGAGTTAAAAAAACAAAGGCAGATCCAACTTTTAGGGATTGGAAAAAAAAAAAAAAAGGTTGGGTCCAAAAATTGGGAGGATTTTGCAGATTGATCATTTGAGCCAACTTTTGGGTGTAAATAAATAACCCCAGAAAGTTGAGTCTGTCCCCTTTTGATCCACCTCTACTTCTTTTTAGAGTATCCAAATTAATCAATATACAATAAGATCTAACACTAATGAGTCACATGACACCAGGGAGTAAAAATGGCTACGTGGGTACAATTGGTAAATTTTCCCTCGTGGGTGAACTCACTTTTGTTGACAATGGTTGAGACATTTTGGCTGCAGGTTGAGCTATTTGGAGGGGGCAATACATTTACAGTGTTATATCATCTGTTGGAGCAAAGCGTAATTTCTTCTTTCCCGTCCCATGAAAATATCAGTCAATTGTTAATTGTACATAATTGTTGTCTTTTCAGGGCAGTGGAGCTCTATCCAGTGGCGGCTCCGAGATCCAGGCTGAGGATGCCTGCAGCAATTCCTCCTCTCAGGACCGGGACAGCCCGTCCAACTGCCTTTCACCGGGACCTCTCCCTTCGGCCCCGCCGTCATTCGGACGACCGCTACCTCCTTCCAACCTTAGCTCCCACGCTCAGCCAATGTCCCTCTCCACGTTTGACTTAGACAGGCTGTCGGACGAGCACCTTCGGGCCAAGCGGGCTCGGGTGGAAAACATCATTCGCGGCATGAGTCACTCACCGCTGGTCCGACCCAGCACTGGCGAACACAGCCAGGAAAGCAACCGCGACAACGCTAACGAGCACAGAGAGGACAGCAGTAGTCACGGCCACAGACGAAGCGACTGCAACTCTTCCCTCCTCAGCTCTCCCGCTTCGAGGGCAGCAGGGGTCAACGCTGGCGAGGTGTACCGGGAAAACAAGAGGAAACAGCGCCTGCCTCAACAGCAACATAGCTTTACACAGCTGGTGTGTTCCAGGCAGGAGCAGCGGCAGGAGGAGAGGCGACAGCTCAAACTGCAGCTGGAAGACATGCAGGTGGGTCACCAACACCGGTGGCAGAAGTACTGACGCTCTTTATTTCGAACAAATACTTGTGTGACAAGACTCTCGTGAAAGTGGAAGTTCTGATTCAGCTTCTGCACAAAGTAATAGAGTACTGACTCAGTGGAATATGCAAGCACAAAAGTGACAATTAATGTTTGTCAAGTATATACAGTACCTATTTTGATATCTTGGCACAATGAATTCAAAACTCTCTCCACGCAAGAGTTTCCCTTTTTAGATACATTTTTGAAATAAGGTCATAAATGAAAAATACCTACTCCCAATTATGTCACTGTTGTCCCTATATTTTCTTTTCCACAAATTCTACTTTCAAAAAAAAAACTCACCCAAGTATTTTTTAGAAACTTGTTACTTCACACCACCACCTTTGACCAAAAAGCAAGCCCAGACAATGTTATTAATACAGCCTAAATTCAAAGCAAAACATTATTTTGAAAGCATTAATGAGCAGGTCAAGAGCCACCCTCTTCCCTTAGGCCAGCGGTCGGCAACCTTTGACACCGAAAGAGCCATTTGAATCCGGTTTCCACGGAAAAGAAAACACTGGGAGCCGCACATCTAAAATGAAAAAAAAAAAACTTCTACTACTTTACCGCAGCATGTTTCTTATGAAATCCACGTGCTACAGAGAAAATTACATTTTATTCATTTAATGAACACATTTTGACCGTCGACCGGCGCGCCGTACCACCGCCCCCGCCCGTGCCACCGTCACGCCCGCCCCCCACGCCTCTCCCCGCGGCCGACGTCGAACGTCGCCGCCGCCGTCGCCTCCGCCGTCCTCCTCCGCCCCGGGCTCGGGAGGCCGGGGCACGCGCCGGGGTGCGCCGCCGCCGCCGGCCACGGGGTCGGGCCGCGGGGCCGGGGCGCTGGGTGGTCGTGGCGGGGTAGAGGAGACGACCGGTCGTCGACCGGCGCGCCGTACCACCACCCCGCCCGTCCCACCGTCACGCCCGCCCCCACGCCTCTCCCGCGGCCGACGTCGAACGCCGCCGCCGCCGTCGCCTCCGCCGTCCTCCTCCGCCCCGTTCGGCACCTCTCACTCCGGGCTCGGGGGGCCGGGGCACGCGCCGGGGTGCGCGCGCGTCGTTTCAGCGGGTATACCAGCTTCCGCAGTGTGACGTCTATTTTGAGCGACGAAAAAATAATATCAAATAATTTAATTAATATTTTAATATTTCAAGATCACAATAATCTTCAAATTTAGAACTAAAATAATATAAAAACTAACACAAATAAAACACACTTCAATTAAATACAAAAAAAAAAAAATTAGTAATTTATTTTCCTAAGCCAATCAGAGCCGCATTATAAGGATGAAAGAGCCGCATGAGGCTCCGGAGCCGCGGGTTGCCGACTGCTGCCTTAGGCGAACAAGATACTAATCTCAACACTCTCTTCTCTCTCTTTTTCAGAAGCAACTGCGCCAACTTCAGGAGAAATTCTACCAGATCTACGACTCAGAGACAGAGGAGGAGGAGGAGGAGGAGGAAAACCGCGAGGGTGCCGAGGTGGAACGAGGCGGGGAGAGGGATGAGGATGGTAACCTGTCTGAGGACAGTATCCGCTCCGATGGCCTAGAGGAGAGGCACAGGGACAGAGGGCGGCGGCGCCATGACGACCTGTCAGAGCTGGACCCGGGCCTGTTCCTGGACCGGGCCCGAGCCCTACTGCGACAACAGGCCTTGATGGATCGAGAGATGGAGGACGCTGTGGTGGGGAGGGCTGTGGCGGAGGATGACGAGAGGAATGGGGAGAGGTTGATGAAGCGGCAAGGGGGAAGGCAGTTAGCGGAAACACTGAAGCAGGAGCTCAACTCTGCCGTCTCGCAGGTTGTCGACACGGTTGTCAAAGGCTTCTCATCACCCAAGCAGGCCGTCAGCCACCATCACGGCTGCCACAGCACGCCAGCTGCCCCGTCCTCATCTTCCAACTCATCCTCTTCGGGTCCCCTGCCATTTGGCCCGCTCCCTTCTCTCACCCCGGACCCTCGTTTCGGCGGTGGTGCCTTTGCCCTCAGTCTTCACGGTGAAGGCAGCCCCACCTCCAACTACCACTCCTCCAATCAAAGACTCCACTGCTTCGGCGACATAATAGTGCCGAGCCCACTGGACTCGTTCAACGGTCTGAACGGCAGGCTCAGCGGGGTGCCGACGCCCAACGATCAAACGGAGGCGCTGCCGCTGGTGGTGCGCAAGAGCGGTGGGAGCAGTGCCAGCGGTGAAGAGAGCGGTCCCCCATCTCTACCTCCTCCTCCACCACAGCCTCCTCACCACCCCTCCCTCCACCCCTCGCCTCTCACAGCCACTCTTGGGTTCAGCCCTCCATCTTTCCGCCACCCATTCCCCCTCCCACTCATGGGCTACCCCTTTCACAGCCCTCTGGGATCGCACGGCGCAGGCACAGGCTATACCCCGGGGCCAAAGGACCACAACCACATCCACTCCTCCCCAGATTGCATGGACATGACCCGTGAAACTGTAAGCCTGAGAACCAAAATGGCCACGCTCGGAGGAGGGCACCTTGGTCACCACCCCAACAGGCAGAGCCCCCCGGGTCAGCACGGGCCCGAAGGTTTGTCTCTGTCTCTCATCAAGTCAGAATGTGGCGACCTGGCAGATATGGCCGACATCTCACCATACTCAAGCAGCACTGTATCCTTCTCACTGCGAGCCAGTGCGTATGTGTGTGTGTGTTTGACAACGGAGAGTGTGAACGTGTGTATTTGTGTGTGGTGTCTTGGGGTAGCAGCTGCCGACACCACTGGCGCAAAGTCTTTAATATCAATTAGTACTGGCTAATTGGTTCCCTCTTGTTTCCGTGCCGAGAAGGGAAGATGAAACGAGGTGCGCCAGGTCTTGCAAGAGCGAGGAAGATTAAACAGGTCGCACGCTGTTGTCTCAACTTCTTTTAAGTCAGCAAAGCTCATGCCCGTTTGCTCGCTTTCATCACGCAGACTTTGTACATGAACGCTCAAAGCAAGTGGGTGGGGGGGGGCAACTTTGTGTCAACACGTTGCACACAACAGCTCAAAGCTAATCACGTTTCAAAGAGCGGAAAAGACGCTCTGCCTCATTGATGGCAGTTTTCAAAAGGTGTCCGCATTTAGAACGCCGTCTTCCTCCTTAAGTCCCTCCCGCCAGAGCTTTGATTCGTTGGCCTTTGCACTCGGTTGCTCGGCAGCTGTGCGTGCATTCGCTCCTTTCTCTTGCCTGCACATACACATGCATGTTCGCCCTTTCCGAGAGCGTGGTTGTGGACAGGTGTTTGCAGGTAGCTGTTTATCTTTTCATTCCTAACCTTTCATATGGAGAGGGCTCCTCATAGCCACGTTCGCACACACGCAAACAGGGGCAGCAAGCACGCACGGTTTGAAGAACAAAGTGAGGCGCAAAATAAGACTTTGAACCCTACAAACAGGATTTCCTTTCGCAATGATTTGATCTCGGTGTTGCTTTAAAGCTAATGTAGACGTTTAAAAAATGAATATTAGTCAAGGAAAAACAATCATTTAAATTAGCCACATATTGGATTGTGGTTGGCCATGAACTCGGCTTTCTAAAGCAAAAACAAACACTTCAAATAAAAAAAGCTCTGGCGCTTTTCAGAAAATGTCACCAACTCGAAGGTGGCAAAGCATTTTCCTTTTTTTTAAACGATAAAAGATCGACAGCAAATAATTTATTTTTAGACTTAAAAAACATGGTCAGTTTTGATTAATTTTGAAATGTATCCTTCTGCCGAGGAATAAACCTTGACCAAGGCCAAGTGATAATTTGTGATCATTTCAAACACTCGGGGTCTGTGTATCGGTAATCCTTTGTGTAGAGCTAAGCAGATGTAGTCAATTCATTTATGAATTTCCTTGTAAACTTGCACCCCCGAACAAACACACACACACACACACACACACACACACACACACACACACACACACACCTGGCTGCAAGGTCAGGTTACAGCTGATGTAGTGAGTCCTTCACAAAACACATACATCAGGATCAACACACATGATAAAGAGAAAATGAGGAGCAGGAAGGAGCATCACCAGTTGCTTTGTTTATTCACTGGCTCTCAGTTACCTTAATACACACACGCACGCACGCACCCACACACACAAGCCCGTTTAAACACAACACTTCATCACATTGTTAGTCAAGTTTGTGAGCTGTGACATTAAAACAGGCACAGATGTATTATCCACTATACTCCGCAGCCCACAGTGACAGGTTGGTATGAATGTTAAACAGCTAATGGTGTCGCTTGATGTTAACTGACGTATGCAGGGCTGAACTAAAGATGGATGACTGAGCAGGACCCACCTCCAGTTTCACAACGTGTTCAATCTTATTTGTGATTAGTGCAAAAAGGTGACCAAACTGAACCTGTAGAAGTCAAGGGAAATGCAGGACTAAAATGACCAACGTCTGCTTACACTTCTTTCATTACCTAACTTTCTTTTTTGCTGCTGTATCGGGCCCTTTGGGGTTTGTGTGTGTGTGTGTGTGTGTGTGTGTGTGTGTGTGTGTGTGTGTGTGTGCATGCACGCTAATTGACCTTGTGGGGGGTTACATTGATTGCCTCATCTTCACTGATAGATTATAGGGCTGTTAATGTAGTGGCAAAATGGCAGAGTGGTGGGGCACAGCTGTCGTTGCACACATTCATGTATCGCACATACACAAACATACACACACGGACCATCACCGTGTAACCAAGGTCTCAGCAATTTTTCTTTTCATGGTTTCGAAAGAGTGTAGCAGAGGAAATTATATACTGTATAGGAGCAACTATGGGATTGTAAGATGAAGGTTACTTGGAACAACTCGTACTTTTTTTATTCCCCCATGATGCCTTTACGGGCACTATACAGTACAATCATTTGATGTTTTACCACCAATAAAAATGTGTTTCTTATTTGAATTAAATTATATGAGCTACGTGTCAATTTTGTTTTTATTATTACAATCATAAAACTTTTTTAAAAATTATTTTATTTGGAAATTATTGCATGATATTTTTACTGCTAGATCCCTGTGAAGTAATTCAATTCAGTAGTTTTTTAAAAATTACTATTTGGTCACAAATAATCAGTACGAATGATATAATATATACAAAATTCTGGAAAAACAAAAACAAAACAAGAGCACTTATAAAATAATCAG